>CM077003.1:41516523-42766523 GCA_039090855.1 Macrothele yani | reverse complement strand
TGAAAATGCTTGGAACACAATACCCCAAACTTACATCCAACATCTGTACGACAGACTCCATGGCAGAATTGCACAGTGTGACGCAGTTCATGGCAGTTCAACCTCGTACGAACCATGTTACATGGAAATGTTATTTCTCAGTTTACCAGCAAATACAGCTGTATTTTGCCATAATGTTTTGATCACGTTATCCTCTGTATTCCGTTATTATGCTGTATAAATTTCGTTGGTATCAGACGTCTCCTTCTTGGTGTTCTTTTTTCACTTTCCGCCACTGTAGTCACTTTTTCAAATTGCGCATAGATTTTCTGCTAGGGGTCGTAAAAGTAAATTACATATTTCCCGATAACTCTTCCTCTAAAACACCGATTTGAAAAAAAAAAATCTTCAGCGGATACACCTCCTGATGGAAAATTTTTTGCATATAATTTCATATTTTTGGTAAAGAATACTTTGGCCCCCAGGGAGCATAAGCGGTAATTTTTGCTTCTGATGTATTTGCCATAAAATCTGAGCTTCCAAAATATCGATTGAAAAAATTCTTTTGTGGACTAATGCCACTCATGTCGATAAACCTTTTCGGAATATTTTCTTCTTAAAATATTCCACAGTTTCTCCGCCAGGGGGCGTAGATATATATCTTATTTTTGTCAATAACTCTACTTCTAGAAGTCCGATTTTAAAAATTCCTTCTTTGTTGGATAGTGTTTCCGATGCACAATGTTTTCCCTATAAATTCAAAATTTTCAAGTAAATCATAGACTTTCCGCTAGAGGGCACAAAGGTAAACTGCGTTTTTTGCGTTATTTCTGTTTCTAGAACTCCGATTTGAAAACTTTTTCCTGTATCGCATACAAGACCTAATGGAAAATATTTTTCACATAATTTCTAATATTTGGTAAAGAATGGTTTGGCCACCATGGGGCATAAGGGTTAATTTCTGCTTCTGATGTATTTGTAGCAAAATCTGGGCTCCTGAAAACTCGACTAAATTTTATTTTTTTCTTGGACCGATACCGCTCATATGGAAAAACCTTTTGAGAATACTTTCTTCCTAAAATAATGCATGGTTTTCCCACCAGGGGACGTAAAGTCACATCTTATTTTTGTCGATATCTCTGTTTCTAAGAGTCCGATTTGAAAATTTTTTCTGTGTTGGAGGGTGTTTCCGGTGCGAAATATTTCTCATATAGATTCATGTTCTTTTTAGCGCACAAGTTTGCAACCAGAGGGCGTAAGCTCACGATCCCGTTTACAGCAATATCTGAGGGGATTAAAAACCCGATTGAAAAACTTCTTTCTTCCGTCAGATACTATTGTTTTTCATACCGGTTTTATTGACTTTGAATAGCTTTGATAAATTTAATTTGCATCAGAACGGATCCAAAAGATGTGCTTATTACACCCGAAAATTCGGTGTCACCTTTCTTGTTTTTTTTTTTTTTTGTTTTTTTTTGCATACAGTTGCTTATTTTTGGCACATCTATTTGGATAATATAATGTAGAAATGTTAGCGTATTTGTATTTTTTTACATGTTCGATAATCCGAACACATCGAAAATCCGAATCAGTTCGGATTTCCTACGCTCTGTTGTATTTTAAATTCTCATCGATAGGTCAGTACACCTCACACTGGCCCATGAATTTTGTAATAACCTATATCTTTTAATCATTTTGTTCACGCAGACCCCCCCCGCGTCCCCCCACCTAGGAGCAGCTCTGTCCGTGAAATAGGTATAATAGAGAAAACCCAAAGCCGGTGGCCTAGTGGTCTAAACGCCGGCTTATGTCTATTCGTCTGAGATGGGTCCGGGTTCGAATCCCGATTTGGCATGGCTGTTGTGTCTGTCTTACGGCACTGACTCTTTCCCTTCCCTGGAACTAGCAATCCTAAAATCGGAATGGGCTGCTCACGGTGGTCGTTAGAATTCCAATCAAAAAAGAAAAAGAAAAAAAACTCCAGAAAATACAAAGGGAAGGGTACATTTTAGCAGCGTAATAATTACGAGAGAGCCCCCCCCCGGTGGCGCAGTGGTCTAAGCGATGGCCTCTGATCATTCGTCCGAACGGGATCCGGGTTCGAATCCCGGTGAGGCATGGATGTTGTATTTGTCTTACGGCACTGGTTCTCTCCCTTCCTTGGAACCAGTGACCCTGAATTAGGGACGGGCGATTGCTCATAGCCCATTGAGTTGCTCACGGTGGTCGTTAAACCTCTAATAAAAAAAAAATTACGAGAGAAACAGAATGTTGTTATCTATCACGGGATTACTTTGCGCATATCACTTTCCTAAAAAACGTATTTGATCCTTCTGCTCGTCTCTGGTCAAATTTAGTACAAGCTTCCAATCCATTTATTTATTTTTATTCTTCCTCAGGAAGACTTTCGTATTGCGAGGAGAAAACATGGCCACGATGAGTCCCTTGAGTGAAGTAGTTGCAGCCTGCTTTTTAAACAGGGCCCCCTGGTGAACTGTTTCAGTCGCTATTTGCGCTCCTGAACGGCTTTCCGCAAGTTCCTTAAAAAACTTTGTTTTTGTTTCGAGTAATCTTCGAAAGGAAAAGAAAAACATAAATGAATAAAAAAAAAAAAAAAAACCACACTTCTGTTAAATGCTGAATGTCACGATATTTAATTTTCGCGGAAGGAGATATGGCGTTTTTGAATTATCTTTCCTCTGGAATAAAAAAAAAAAAAAAAATGCTCGGGGACAAAGGTAATATTCACATTTCGCCCTAAGAGTTTATGGGATATATCATGATACACTGATCATCTAATACAATGCCTCTTTTTTCCTGCAGGGGAGTTAATTTCCATTTATTTACTCTGAATTAGGTTGTGAACTCTAACAACTGTTTACCACGTTAAAATGAATGAACTGCTCTTTAAATTGATAGCAATCAAGAATAAACGTTTGAAGGGGAAAAAACATTTGGAAAGAGAGAAACAAAACGGGAATGAATTAAAAAACGACGTGCATTTATTTTTCCTATTTTAAGTTAACTTTATAATTAAGCCAGATGGGTATTGCTTCAGTACATGAATTACACTGGACAACAGCAAACTTGTCCCGAAGTTTTTCATGGGTGTTCAAAGTATAAAATTGGATTTTCCTGTCCGGCTTAGTTTTCTTGCGACCGCATGTTAATACTTCCGTCATCTTGTTTCACCACCGGCAAATTTGGTTTTTCACAATATGCAATATCTCCCCCCGCAATGAATGGTATCTCCGTGAAAACACAATTTTGCTGGTGACTGAGATCGAATGCACATCCTTCTGCTCCGGAGCCGATTGCTTTACCAATTAGGCTACACCGACGGAATTTATCCGTCTTGACATGTGTTTCACCTATGTAGCGCGTCTATCCCATATAAAACGAAATTGTCAAAACGGATTTTTAGAAGGGGTATCGAGAAAAAATATTTTTTGTGTCCCTAGCTGAGAAACTGTGCATTTTTTGAGCAGGAAATATGAATAGAAAGACATAAAATTAATTGAGTGGTATCGTACCGAATAATTTATTTTCCAATCGGTTTTTTAGAAACGGAGTAAATATGTAGCAAACAGAAGTCTGCATTTGCGCTTTCTAGAGGTAAAACACTGCATTAAGAACAACAGCAAAAAAGTCACGGAAGAAAGCCAGAATTAAAAAGAAAAGCATTATTTAAATATTATGAAAAGGTGGAATTCTTCTGAAGTAGTAATTATACGTTGCTATGTTGCTGTAAAAATCCTGATATTTTAGAGGCGTGATTCCATCGCTTTCAAGCAATTAATTGCGCATTATCCGCAGTTTAAAAGATATTAAGGTTGCTGTGAAACAGACCACTTTGACTCATTTATAACATAATGCCCTTCTTCCAGTACAATATCAAAATTAATTTACGCGAGAACCTTGCGATAGTGTCTGATAAATTGCCTTTGTTTACAACAAAATCCATTAATATCCATCTACACACATTTCTTTTATTATTGCGTTTCATGTTAAAGTGCTAAAATGGAGCGTAATTTCAGGGTATTTTGGCCCCAAATTAGTTTCGAATTCTTCAATAAGTAACAATTGCTTGAACCTTTAATTAAAAGTAACTAACGAGAGACTTAAGGATTTGTATACAATAAAAAGAAAAGCAAGGAACCCGATGAAATGAATAATTAGAAAGTTTTTCTTGATGTTTTGGGGTAAAAAATTGCGACGATTTGTATACGAACAATCGTTTGGTGGCTGAGTAGATTAGGAGCTCTTCCTAAAACTCCAGGGATTAATAGGGGAATAATTTTTAAATAAACAAGGTTACTGAAGTTTGTTCCACCCCGGTGGCGCAGTGGTCTAAGCGATGGCCTCTGATCATTCGTCCGAAAAGGGTCCGGGTTCGAATCCCGGTGAGGCATGGGTGTTGTGTTTGTCTTACGGTGCTGACTCTCTCTCTCCCTTCCCTGGAATCAGTGACCCTAAATTAAAGACGGGCGACGGCTTATAGCCCATTGAGTTGCTCACGGTGGTAGTTGAACCTCGAATTAAAAAAAAAAAAAATAAGAACTGAATTGTGTGTGTAAGGAGGTGATTTTCCAGATGATTCAAGAAATAGGATCTAAAAAAGTTCTACGCACCGATAGGGCCCGATTTACACAGAATCGGGCACTCAACACAAGATGAGGCCCCCCACCTGTCCACATTCTTGAGACACTAAGTACATTTGTCGCCACTAAATATTATCAATTAATTTCAAAGTTGATTTAATAAATGCGACACTATTTGGGGAGAAATAGGAGATAATATATCTACTTTTTTTTAATCTTAATACCAGCAAGGAAATTTGCGCTTAAAATTATAGACGGGTAAGTAAAACACTGTTTAATAGTTTAATATTGCTATTTTCGCATTTAATTTTGTAATAATTTAAATATCCACAAATGTTAAGTTATTTATCCCCTTTTAATTTCATTTTTAACCGATGAACATTATTTAGGCTAGGGACAGACTGATTTTTTGGGGGCAGGGTGAACATTCATGCAGCTGATTAATCACCTGTGATCAGAATTCGAAATGGAAATTTCAAAGTGCCATATTTAGCTAAAAATCATGCCTTTTTTTTTTTTTTTTCTTTGTTTGTTTGGGGGTTTAACGACCAGCGTGAGAAACTCTGTGTGCTGTAAGCGGTCGCCCGTTCCTATTTTAGTGCCACTAGATCCAGGGAAGGGAGAGAGCCAGTGCCCCAAGACAAACAAAACATCCATATATCACGGGATTCGAACCCGAACCCATCTCGGACGAGTGATCACAAACCATCGCTTAGACCACTGCGCCACCGGTGCGGCAAAAAATGCCTTTGCCAGAAAAATCTCCAAAACTGATAAAAAAAAAATCTCTGGAAGAAAAACTCCTTTGTGTTAAAATGTAATTGAAAATTCCGTGGAATACTATTGCACCAAAAGTCAGGAACTATGGTGGTCGATTTCAGTTGACTGGTTTGTGGATCCCGCGGGCACCACTTATGTTACTTGCTCTGTTTGTAACGAGGTCAGCGTTCGTGACTGCCACGGAGAAGACGTGGGGTTCGAAACCAGGTAGGTACGAACGCTTGAACCACTAAATATCCGCCGTGAGTCGGATGGGCACGTTAAGCCGTCAAGCCCGGGTACTGGCCCTCCGGTAATAAATAAGGGCGTCTCCCCCCTCCCCGTTTCTACCTAGCTTCCGTGTGGAAGCTAGGAGATTTGGGGTACGTGTGTCCTATCGGGCACTGTACCCCAAATCTCCTAGCTTCCTATTTCTGAGGGTTTAAGACCTGGGGTCAGACACTCCCTTCCTAAAATCCTCTACATATGATCTGATCTGATCTGATCTGTAACGAGGAGTGTATAACCCGGGACCAACGGATTAACAAAACTTCCCAACCTCTGTTAATTATTAGTAATCCCGCTGGAGTTGAACCCTGAACTTTAAGGACTTGAGTCGAGATAAGGCCCCTTCCAATAGGAACTTTCATGAAGTAGAAAGTCGGGCAATTAGAATCTCTGCAATCAGAATGAAAATTCAGTCTTATATCAAACTCACCACTTCAAAAACAACAACAAAAAGTCCGAAGCGGAAAATGTATATGCTTATTGTTGCAAAACTGAAATTTGTGTTTAATCTATTACTTCCAATTCATCATTCTATGAAGAAGCTCTTAAAATTGAACACATTAAATTAATGATATAATAAAAATTGCAAACATGTGCGATGTCATCTCGGGTTGGGCAAAATGTGATCATACGCTATGGGCAGCTTCATTTCCATCCTTTGAAGGATTGAACTTATAGTTCATGTGCACATCACTCCCCCTAACCTTTACGGTTCCCATACAGGGCAAGAGGCACAAAAGGTTTCTTTGTTTAAGAATGCGCGCTCGTTTTCACTCGCCACGGGAGCTTCTATGTTTCAAATGGGCTCCCTTTTCTCACTCGCCACCGAAGCTTTGATTTTATCTCTCTGATCTAACAATATGTCGTCTGGCGATTGAACAACTCAAACAATTATATCCTGGAAGCAGCTTCTTCAGTAAAAAGCATTGCTACCGAAACTTGAATGATTCACTCACACACACACTGTAGACAAGAAACTTGACACCGAATTTTCGGGTGTAATGAGTACGTCTTTCGAATCCGTTCTGACGCGAATAAAATTTATCAAAGCTATTCAAAATCAGTGGAACCGGTATAGAAAAACAGTAGTATCCGACCGAAGGAAGAAGTTCTCAATCGGGTTTTTTATCCCGCGGATGTTGCTGTAAACGGAAAAGTGAATTTACGCCCTCTGGCGACAGACTTGTGCGTTAAGAAAAATTTAATATTATGTGAGAAACCTTTCGCAGCGGAAACGCCCTCCAACAAAGACAGATTTTTTCAAATCCGACTCTTAGAAGCAGAGATATCGACAAATAAAAGATATGCATCTATGCCTCCTGGCGGGAAAAACATGCATTATTTTAAGAAGAAAATGTTCTCAAAAGGTTTTCCGATGTGAGCAGTATCGGTCCGAGAAAGAATTTTTTCAGTCGAGTTTTCAGGAGCTCATATTTTGCTGCAAATACATCGGAAGCAGAAATTAAACACTTACGTCCCCTGGTGGTAAAACGATTCTTTACCAAATATTAGAAATTAGATGCAAAACATTTTCCATCAGGAGTTGTATGCGAAACAGGAAGAATTTTTCAAATCCGGGTTTTAGAAGCAGAGATATCGGGGGAAACGCAATTTACCTTAACGTCCCCTAGCGGAAAGTCTATGAATTACTTGAAACTTTTGAAATTATAAGAAAAATGTCGCTCCAGAAACTCTATCCAACAAAGAACGAATTTCTCAAATAGGACCATTAGAAGCAGATATATTGACAAAAATAAGATATAAATATACGCCCTCTGGCGGAGAAACCATGCAATATTTTAACAAGAAAATATTCCAAAATGGTTTATAGACGTGCTTGGCATTCTTCCCCAAACGAATGTTTTTAATTTCTGTATTCCTGTTGAGACCTACCGGAAATTGGTTGATAGTATGCCTCAACTTGTTGCCTCTCTCATACAAGCAAACGTTGGACCGACTAACTACTAATTGGGATAATGAAGCGATTTGTCCCAAAATATTGTGGTGCCCGAATACTTCTAATAATATAGTACACTGAGGTGCCAGAAAAACTGGTACAGACGAGCTGATGCAAAATGCATAGCAACGTCACCTATGCGCGTACACCTTTGCGTCCGCCAGTGCATATAATAAGCGATAGTCATCCTTGCCAGCTGTCAGAGCTGTTTTCGGCATGAGAATGACAAGTAATATCGATTTAAGCGATTTTCAACGCGGTGTCATAGTTGGCGTTCGTGAGATGGGCCATAGTATTTCGGAGGTAGAAACGAAGTTCGGAATTTCACGGACGTCCATTGCAAGGGTGTACCGTGATTACAAGAATTCCGGCAAAACCTCCAACCTACGATACCAGCGTGGCGATAAAAAGACATTGGGTGTACGTGACCATCGTTGGCTGTCGAGAATCGTTTCACGCGATAGGCGTGCAACACTCTCGCCGGTATCATCGGAATTCAATGCTGGAGCCTGCACCCTGCACGATATGAGCTTTGGGAGCCGACGCCCAACTCGAGTCCTCTTGATGGGTGCACGACACAGAGCTACGCGCCTCGCTTGGGCACGGCAACACCGCCACTGGACACTTGATAACTAGAAACAAGTAGACTGGTCTGACGAGTCGCGTTTACAACTGTATCGGGCAGATGGAAGGATTCGTGTGTGGCGCAAACTCCATGAAGCCATGGATCCCGCCTGTCAACAGGGAACTGTACCGGCTGGTGGGGGGTCCGTAATGGTATGGGGTGTGTTTAGCTGGACCTCACTGGTACCCCTGGTACGTCTACAAACATCTGTGACCGGCCAACGCTATGTGACGAGGTACACCCGTTCATATTTTGACGAGGTACATCCGTTCATGTCCTGCATTCATGCTGATGGGTTGGGCCTGTTCCAACAGGACAATGAACCTCCACACAAGTGTCGGGACGCCACATTATGGTTAGAGGAGCATTCATCTGAGTTTGGGGTGTTGCCATTCCGACCCAAGTCCCCAGATCTGAACGTGGTAGAACACATTTGGGATGCCATGCAACGCGCTATCGAACACAGGAATCCGAGACCTCGGAATACACCCGAATTGTGGAACGCTCTGCAGGAAGTATAGTGTGCATTGCCTACAGCGTATTTCCAGAAGCTAGTGGAGTCCATGCCCTGTCGTATTTCTGCAGTACTCAGCTCCCATGGGGGACCTACCAAGTATAAGACTGGTGTACCACTTTTTCTGTCACTTCAGTGTATATGTCTTATAGTAAAATTGTTCAATCAAGAAATCCTTCTATTCCTTACACATGCATCAGAGACCGACTTTAACTAAATCAAACATAGATGAGGTTGCAGACAACGCAAGTAAGCGGGAAGAGATGCATTCTAGCGGCCCTAGCCCGCCCCGGGCGCACATAGGTAATGTCAGGCCCGACCCGGCCTAGGGTTTTTTTTTTTTTTTTTTCAGCGATTGGCCGTGCCATTAAGGCCCGGCATAGGTTTTATTTGCGTAACTGTCACTTGCTTTAACATAGACAGTATTTGTACTGTAACTTTTTGGAATAACTTGAAACTCGTGTAAAAAGAGGGCATAAGCAAGTTAACCAACCCACCAGTAACCAGAAATACGGCAAATGCAATAAATGGCATTCAGTGAACTTAAGTAAATTATCGGCATTTCATAACTGAACTTCGTAGGGTCCGATCACTGTGTGACGTATATTCTAATTTAACTTTCATTTTTAGTTCCTTTTCCTATGTAAATTTGAGTTTGTTCTCCTTTACACCTTCGAAACTTAACGTGATATCTTCTCTTTCACAGGAATGAGGTTAGCAACACTCTTGAGGTCAGAGAGAGTGATGTATGAATGTGATAAGAACGACAGATAAAAAGGACAATACAGCTGTTCCTTAGGGTATGAGTGTGTGTGCAGACGTTCGATCACCGTTAAGATAGATGTGAAGTTTACAATTTGCAGTGCTATATTGTGGATTTCATCAAATATTGCTGGACCAATAAAAGGTTATCGTAAGTCTGACTTCTGTAGATGTTTCGTCTGGCAGTAAAAGCTTAATTGGAACTATTGCAATCGTATTCTCATTTAGTTCAACATTTCTTTAGTCATGGTTTTAGACATAGCGTAAAACCAATCGAGCACACGAAAAAGGGTTACGTTATAACTGTATATAAGAGTCAAGTGCTGTCTTCTTTGACACTTTTGCCCAGAACATAATACAGGGTCATTCATAAAGAAGTATACAGTTTCCAGATGTTGTAAAACAGTAACAGTTGAAGACACTGACCACAACTGCAAACCGTTAGGTAGATGTACTCAAAAAGTTTGTGTCCCGCTACTGAGGGAAGTGACGTTGGACGACATGCGAGATTATCTCGATGAACATCTTACTCACCGATGGATTGGAGGAGCCCCGGACTACAACATGCCACTGACCCAATGGCCTCCCAGAAGTCCTGACTTAACAACTTGTGACTTTTTCCTGTGGGGGTACGTAAAGGACAAGGTATTCGCCCCTCCCCTTCCTGTTGATCTAGCGGAGCTGAAACAACGTATCACAGCCACTATCACTGCACTTGATTCAGATATCTTACCTCGCGTTTGGGCGGAATTGGATTACCGGCTCAATGTGTGTCGTGTGACTAAAGGTGCACACATAGGACATCTGTGACTGTCTCTAAAAAAAAAAAAAACTCGAAACATTCCCCTACAATTCTGTTACAGGTAACATAAAATATCTTACATTGTTCTTGTTTTATAGTGCGTTGAAACTGTACTGTACACTTCTTTATGAATCACCCTGTATAAACTGATATTCAGTTACACACACGCACACACTAACATGCTTAACGGTTAATAGTTAATACAACAAACTCTCGTACGCAGGATATGATTTCGTTCTGTTGGCCCGACGTCTTTGATTTTAATTCTTGAGGTTCAGGATATAACTCCCAAAATCCAAATGTAACACAACTTCCCGATTGTTTTGCTCCTAGAACCTCTTATTTACCCAACCCAATATTCATCCATAAAACAAAGCAAGTAACAAATCAGAATTATAAAGACAAAACCTAAGAATAGTTTACTAGCGCATATTGAAGTTTTGATTCCTAATTCCTGTAAATGCAAATCCTCGCACGGAGCAAGTGTTTTTCTGGTTTAAACTTCCGAAATACACTGTCGGAAAAAAAAAATCCCAACACCACGAAAACATAGTTGTAGAGGAATGAAATGGCGGCAATACATTTGTATAGGTAAAATATTTAATCGATTAAGACTTCAAGATCACAGCTTATTGTAATCGCGAGAAAAGCCATTTTAAATGTGAAATGCTGGTACATTAACAACCGGTGTAACCGCCAGAATGTTGAATGCAAGCAAGCAAACGTTCATGCATTGTGTCGTACAGGTGCTGGATGTCAGTTTGTATGATGGAGTTCCATGCCTGTTGTACTTGGTCGGTCAATACAGGGACGGTTAATGCTGGTTGGGGGTGACGCTGGAGTTGTCGTCCAATGATGTCCCATACGTGCTCGATTGGTGAAAGATCTGGTGATCTAGCAGGCCACGGCAACATGTCGACACTCTGTAGAGCATGTTGGGTTACAACAGCGATATGCGGGCGAGCGTTATCCTGTTGGAAAACACCCCCTGGAATGCTGTTCATGAATGGCAGCACAACAGGTTGAATCACCAGACCAACGTACAACTGTGCCGTCAGGGTGCGTGGGATAACCACGAGAGTGCTCCTGCTGTCATAGGAAATTGCTCACCTAGACCATAACTCCAGGTGTAGGTCCAGTGTGTCTCGGCCGCAGACAGGTTGGTTGCAGGCGCTCACCTGGCCTCCTTCTAACCAACACCCGGCCATCACTGGCACCCAGGCAGAACCGGCTTTCGTCAGAAAACACAACAGATTTCCACTCCGTCCTCCAATGAGCTCTAGCTTGACACCACTGACGTCGCAAACGGCAGTGGTTTGGAGTAAGTGGAATGCACGCTACAGGGCGTCTGGCTCGGAGCTGTCCTTCAAGTAACCGATTTGTAACAGTTCGTTGTGTCACTGTGGTGGCAACTGCAGCTCGAATTGCTGCCGCAGACGCGGTGCGATGCACCATTATCATACGCCGTACACGGCGGTCTTCCCTCTCAGTAGTGCAACGTGGCCGGCCGGGACCCGGTCTTCTTGAGGATGTACCTTCCCTTGACCACCGCTGCCAACAATCATGCACAGTGGCTACATTCCTGCCAAGTCGTTCTGCAATATTGCGGAAAGAAAATCCACCTTCTCGTAGCCCTATTACACGACCTCGTTCAAACTCCGTGGGCTGTTGATAATGGCTTCTTCGTCTTCTTAAAGGCATTCTTGACTAACATTAACACCCTACGTCGAATCTCAACGATAACTAACGCTCACGAACGTTACAGCGCGTATTTACAGCAAACCTGCTTTGCATGTTCCGAGGAGCGCTACTAGCGCCACACGTATGCGCCGAGCGCGAAATTTGCATAGACGCCATCTTACAGATGTACTCTCATCGCCTACCAACTGTCGTTTATCTAACACAACCCCTTCTTGGTGTTGGGATTTTTTTTCCGTCAGTGTAAATGGAATGTGGATTCAAAGGGGAGAGAGTTTGCCAAAGATCAAAGACTAAAAGACGCGCGCAAAATAAAACAAAAAATAGCACAAAGCGGAAGAGAAGAATGATTGCGGGAAACAAGAAATATGATCACTGGAAGGGAAAGACAGAGACTTCAAAAACAGAATGACCTAAATTTATCAACAACCTGACTACACAGTACACATACAAGTGTGGGCCCGTACAAGCCCGCTTACGAAACCGTAGGCCCGGATCTGCCCGGACCGTAAGTTTTAAACTACAGAGCAGGCTCGGCCCGCGCAGGGCTCTAATACTTGAAATAATCAAGAAAGATATCCAAAGGAACTCATACATCAGAAAAAAGGCAAGAGTGGATGATATCGAGGTCAAAATAAAGGCCCACACGTGGCGACAGGCTGGACATATTGCTAAAAGAACTGACCGCTTTTGCACAACTGAAATACTTGACTGGATAACAAACGACCTGGACGAAAGCATCATGAAGATGGGTGGATGAAATTCGAAACCATGTTGAGTGACACAGAGGAGACTGTTACGAAACTGGCTCAAGACAGACCCTAGTGGAAGAAAATTGGGAAGACCACCATCCAGCAGTGGGTTGAGAATCGTTGTTCAAGATACTGCTATAAATATGTTGCTTTGCCAGTTAATTAATTTCTGCAACTTGAAGAATCGGAATTCCTCAATTCATGCATTATTATTTTTAATTGGGGGTTTAACGACCACCGTGAGCAACTCAATGTGCTACAAGCAGTCGCCCGTCCCTAATTCAGGGTCACTGGTTCCAGGGAAGGGAGAGAGCCAGTGCTGTAAGACAAATACAACATCCATGACTCACCGGGATTCGAACCCGGACCCTTCACGGACGAATGGTCATAAACCAGCGCTTAGACAACTTCTCCACCCGGGCGGCACATTATTCTTTAAATTCCAAGATGTAATTATTTAAATCAAAGGCTGGCAAGGCTGCATTTAACTAATTCACACGCTTTCAAACACAAAAAGAAAATTAATAGTGAAAAAAAAAATTGCTTTTGCCTTCCACGGTCAGTTACCTAGTAAAAGAAAACTAATAACATCTCGCAATGTTTAAAAAGATGAGCTCCCAGATTTAATAGCGACTGCATTTGGCAGGTGAGATGTTATTTTAAAGTGATTACTTCACTGGCTGCATCTCCAGGTTTGCTCTTTTTTTTTTTTTTTTTTTTTGCTTCTGTTTTCTTCTAGCGGATTACAAAAGAACGCAAGAGCGGAAACACTGTGTTTCGTTCTTTTCCAATGTGTGAAGAATTTTTCAAATTTTATTGCGAAAGAAAACCCTTCCTCGCATGGCAACAAGGCATCATCTTAACCCATTCCGAAGCCGATCGATGTACACAGAGTCCCAACTGCGGTGCAGTGCGCATGCGCCCTGAACCCTATCCGTTCGAAACACCCGACGGAGGCAAAAGGACCCGGTATATAGGGTCTAACAGGGGGCGAACGCAGTAGCCCATCGAGTCACCTCCTTCCTCCTACTGTTGTGCATGTATGCGTGCGTGTGCCTGGCCAAAGGTAACGGTTCCCCAGTTTGGGCGTCCTGCGCATGTGTGACGGAAATAGGATTCTCGCATCCCTTGTGCTTCTCCGAATCCCTCTCTCTCTCTCTCGGAGCGAGGAGCTTTTCATCTTCTGCTGCTTTCACATCGTCAAAAAATATCAGGAATCCTTGCGAGTGAAACCCAGGAAACATATTGAACATGACCACTGCGCAATGAAAGATGAGAGCTGAATATTGAATGGCTTATTAGGACAAACAAGTGGTACGTCCATTTTGACAGAGGTAGGTGATGAATGATGCAGTTAAACTTTGCTGGATACCAAAGGAATGTCCAAAGTGTGCTTATATTATTTTTTTTTTAACATTTTACTGGAAGTTAACGAAAACCTCAGTAAGTGGTAAAAAAAAATCATAACTTTGAGCGTTTTTCCGGGTTTAATTTTAGCATATTAACGCAGTTTTTGGACTAATAGAAGTATCCAAAAAGTGTTATTACCCCGCTACTAAATTACATCACTGAAGTATTTAAATGTTGATATTCAGTTAGTCTCCTTTAAGTGACTCTGAACAGCAATTATTTTAAACTTTACTGGCGCGCATCAAGTAACATGTGTTCATATTTAGAAAGTACGGATACGTTGGTTAAAAAACTATTTTGTTTACACGGAAGAAACTATTTGGTACCTGGGAGAAGCTCGTATTTGCTGCTTCACAGCAAAACAGTGTCTGTTTACAACACAACCTGGGCAACAAAATATTGCAGTACGCATGCGCGCTCTCTCTTCATTCTGTTCTATTTTTATCGCCAATTTCAAACTCAACTGCAATCTCACCATAAAATGCTGCAGGTTTGCATGCTGATTTTGGAATTTTATTTTGGAATGCGGATTTTTTTTTTAATGCAAATATGTCATACACATTTTTCTCTCTTTTTTCTTCGTTTTTTATTTTTATTTTACTGATAACGAGAGAATTAAAGGACAGCTTCATCATCGATCGTTCACAACATAGAGCGCAAACGCCTTTACGAAATTCAACATTTTTTCTGCGATTAATACGACCCGCAGCGAATGAAAATTTAAAACAGAAAGATGTGGCTTTCTTCGCGCTTTGCGTACGATATGGAAATGTGTTTTTTCTTTGTTTTTTTATTTTTGTAAGGGAGGCAAATTATCGCATATCGACGAAACAGTTGTTTTAATGAACTCTAAAAATTGAATATCAAATCCGTGTTTTTTAAAATATTCGATGCATACTATAATTTTTCAGAAATTCAAACTGCGCATTCCTAAACTCTAAAAATGCCATGAAACACAGATAACTTGAGGGGGGGGGGCACAAATTACATTTTCTACTAGTAAAAAGAAGGACGTCTATATAAACGTGGACGATGAAATATTGTTGCACGCATGCTCTGATGAATTCTGTTCTATTTTGGTCGGCAACTTCAAACTCTCTTGAAGAGAAACTACTAAGTCCTAAAGGTGCGTATTAGAACTGAGACGGGCTGAGCCCAAACTCGAAAGCTCGAAGCAAATCCCGGGCTGTAGAATATTTACTGCGGCTCGGGCTCCTAGACAGAGGGAGAGAGAGGTAATTTTTTTTATATATAGATGGGATTTTATATGATTTCGCATATGAGACACTTTATACAAATTTTGAAGATGGTAATCCGATTTTTGGTGTAAATGTGACAAGGATGGTAAGTCAGAAAAGATCCGAAAACTTGAAAGTGTCATCGTTCAGGAGCTGACTCGAATCCGCGTCTCCCAGATAGAGCCCGGGTATGCTAACCACTACACCACCCAGAACGACCAAGTCTCAAGTTTCCGGTTAATTTGAATATAACCATCACAGGATTCGCTAGTCGAAGCAAGCGGTATTCATGTTTAGCGAATTTGGTGGGTTAAGAATCCTATCCCGTGATTGCCCGGATGAGCAGATAAATCATGAAATAAATACGGGATTACACCATATAATACAAATTTTGAAGATGACAATCCGTTTTTTTTGGTGTAAATGTGATAAGCATGGTAAGTCAGATAATATCCGAAAACTTGAAAATTTCATCGTCCTGGAGCGGGACTCGAATCCGCGTCTCTCCAGATAACGTCCGGGTATGCTATCACTTTATAGTTAGTAAAGGGAATTCTTGGGCAACTGGTTCTGGTTGGGAAGCGAATATTCGAGATGGGTATTTATTCCGGGCTTAGGCAGAAAATGCCATAAGCCACGCATTGCCGCCCCGGTGGCGCAGTGGTCTAAGGCGCTGGCCTCTGATCATTCGTCCGTAAGGGGTCCGGGTTCGAATCCCGGTCAGGCATGGATGTTGTGTTTGTCTTACGGCACTGGCTCCCTCCCTTCCCTGGAACCAGTGACCCTAAATTAGGGACGGGCGACTGCTTATAGCCCATTGAGTTGCTCACGGTGGTCGTTAAACCTCCAATCAAAAAAAAAAAAAAAAAAAAAAAAAAAAGCCACGCATTAGTGTGTTTCTGCAAAGAAGAAAAAAGATTTTCCAAGAACTATAGATATTGGATAGTTGATAGCATGCCGACGATAATTTACCCCTATCTGCACGCAGTAGCTCCCTGCTAATTTTTATTAGCAACGAACATATTGCAGCGTATTATGGCACGATAATATTAGCATTATTTAGGCAACATACAATTGCGGCACCGCCCGATCATTTTGGATGTCCGGCCGCCCGAAGCACTTCAGGTGGAAACGAACGGTCAAAGAAAATCGTACAGTTGTACTGTGAAAACAGATAGAGGTTCCTTCTTCACTCCCCATATTGCAGGAGGAGGAAAGGGTGGAAGTGTGAAAAGGAGATGCTTTTCATTAATGGTTGAACAGGTTAGGCAGTTTTCGGGCCCGGGCTCTATCTTGCAATATAAAATTCGGCTTCGTTTGGGCATACTAGGTATACTCGCTTTTTCTAGCTACGCATACATTTTCCGCTAGGATGCGTAAAAGTAAATTGCGTTTTCCCCAAAACAAACTCTACTTCTAAAACTCCGATTTCAAAATTATTATTTTTTTAGAGGATACAGCTCCTGGCGTAACCTCTGAAAAAAAATATATTTCTAATTTTAGGCAAAGAATGCTTTGGCCACATATAATTTATAATTTTTGGCGAAGAATGCTTTGGCCACCAGGGGGCGTGAAAGTTCATCTCTGCTTCGGATGCATTTGCCACAACATCTGAGCATCTAATACCTCGATTGAAAAAATTCTTTCGTGGACCAATACCACTCAAGCCGATGAACCTTTTCAGAAAATTCTCGCCTTAAAATATTGCATGGTTTTTCCACCAGGGCGCGTAGTTGTATATCTGATTTTCCTCACTATCTCTGCTTCCAATAGTCTGATTTAAAAAAATTCTCCTTTATTGGATACAGCTTCCGGTGCGATTTGTTTTTTCATATAATTTCAAAATTTTCAAGTAATTCATAGAGATCCCGCTATAGGGCGTGTAAAGGTAAATTGCGTTTACCCCGATATTTCTGCTTCTAAAACTCTGATTTGAAAAATTCTTCCTATATTGCATACAGCTCTTGCTGGGAAATGTCTTTTTATGTATCATTTATAATATTTGGTAATGAATGGTTTGGCCGCCAGGGGGCATAAGTGTTAATTTCTGCTTTTGATGTATTTGCAGCAAAATCGAGCTTCTCAAAATTCGACTTAAAAAATTCTTTCTGGACCGATACGGCGCACATAAAAAAAAAAAGGTTGTGAATACTTTCTTCTTTAAATAATACATGTTTTTTTTCCGCCAGGAGGCGTAGACGCGTATTTTATATTTGTCGATATCTCTGCCTCTAAGAGTTCGATTTGAAAAATTCTTCCTTTGTTGGAGAGCGTTTCTGCTGCGAAATGTTTCTCATACAAATTCAAATGTTTCTTAACTCACAAGTCTGCAACCAGAGGGCGTAAGTTTACGATTCAGTTTACAGTAATATCTGCGGGATTAAAAATCCGATTGAAAAACTTCTTTCTTCCGTCAGATACTATTGTTTTCCATACCGGTTCCATTGACTTTGAATAGCTTTGATAAATTTAATTCACGTCCGAACGGATTCAAAAAACATGCTTGTTTTTATTCTAGTGGGGAAGTGGGTTTATCTTTTTAATTATTTCATTTTATTCATTAAAATTTTCTGGCATAATACTAAAAATAAACCAAACTCGTAGCCACACAACCACGTCACAAAAATATTATAGGTTCGACGTAGATATAGCACCACTCTCCATTTCATTCTGATTATGCGAAGCACAGCTTTATGATTGAACTAAATAAACATAATCATTTGTTCACACCGCTGTAGTTAGTTCGTGAAAAATGCGACAAAAACAAGTGAAATGAAAGGGAGAAAAAAAGTGCTCCACAATCTAAGAATATGCCGAGTATGCAAACACTCGACTGGTAACTTCCCGAGCATGCAGTGTGGGTTACAGCAGCGAGTGTTATTGGTCTCCTTTTGTGCGCAGACGCAGCCCACAGAACTAGCAGTATTTTGTCACCAGTACAAGAAGTGGTAACCTGTCGCCTTGCCAATGAAACTGGTTTGTGGTCCTGCACGAGGCAGGGCGGCGGGTGATTCCAGCCACTATGGAATGAGCGACCTCATACGAAGCTTGTATTATCCTACCTTTCGCTATTTGAATAAATTATAACTATTTATTTCTGTTTTCAGTGGCAACACTGCGTACCATCACGCTTCGCCCCTGGTGAATAGGCAATCCCTAAAGATGAAATACAACTCAATAGAAAACATTTAATGAAACGGCTACAACGGAACTGAAGATATTCGTTAAAAATCATGCATTTCAAGCAAATTTAGGTTCTGGCATCTGAGGTATGGGCCCGTTGGTGCGCATTGAAACATAGAGAATGAGATTTATTTTTCCCATTTGCAATTTTTCGTTTATTTGGGAGGTTGTGCGACACAATGGGTAAGACATCGCCCGTCCGAAACTTAGTTCCATGAACGGAAGAGAGAGCCGGTGCTGGAAGTCAAACACAACATCAACACCTCACTGGGATTCGAACTCTGACCCATCACAAACGAATGGACAAAAGCCAGCGCTTCGATGACTGAGCCACTGGGGCGACAACTGAAATTCAGATAAATCGTTATAAACCTTAAAACAGATTTCACGATCATTACTAAAGAAATTTCTACCCAACGTCGGATATTTCCTTTTGAGTGTTCCCTCAAAGAGACATTCCTTTTAATTCAGTCAACCATGTGTGCTAAATTTCTAAATCCACCTTAAAACAGGGTTCACAATCATTACTAAAAATAATTTCTACCCAAGGTCGGATATTTCCTTTTGAGTGATCCCTCAAAGAGACATTCCTCTTAATCCAGTCAACCATGTGTGCTAAATTTCTAAATCCACCTTAATGCCAGCTTAACGCAATAAATTTAAGATATATATATATATATATCCTGTTCCCACTAAAGGGGCTCTGACGACCGCCCATAGCGGTATAACTATACCATCGGGATTAGAGGAAATTCTATCCCACACTCACCAACCCGCTTGGCCAGCGTGGTGAGTTATGGCCAAACCCCCCAAAATGACTCCACAACTTAAATCTTGGCCCTCAGTCTCCGGCAGCTGGAATGTACCTGGCCAAGGCAGCGGCCAGTGCGACATGAAGGCAGAGGGTGCTAAGAATCCCCGGAGGACCGGACTAGGCTGCCATCTGATGCTGACCTTGGCAACGTACAATGGACGCTCCCTATCTTCTGATTCAAGGCTTCTTGAATTGGAAGAGGAACTACAAAGGATCAAGTGGGACATCGTGGGGCTAAGTGAGGTAAGGAGAAAAGGAGAAGATCTCATCGAACTGAAAAGTGGACATCTCTTCTACTATCGTGGGACAGATACTGGCAGAACTAGTGGTGTTGGATTTATAATAAACAAGAAACTGAAGGATAAAGTTGTAGAAGTTGAACGTTCCTCTGACAGAGCTGCACGACTCGTTATCCAACTCTCGAGAAGATACCAGGCTCAGATTATTCAAACTTATGCACCCACCACAAGTCATCCTGAAGAAGAAATTGAAGAATTTTATGAGGAAATTTGTCATCTAAATAATAAAGGTAAGCAGCACTTGAAAATAATTATGGGAGATTTCAATGCAAAAATAGGGCAACGGCAACAGAATGAAACTTCAGTAGGTAAATTCGGTCACGGCAACAGAAACCAGCGTGGAAATACTCTCGTTGAGTTTGCAGAGGCAGAAGGGTTTTTCATCTTGAACTCCTTCTTCAAGAAAAAGCCACACAGGAAATGGACATGGAGACATCCAAATGGGACGACAAGTGAAATTGATTTTATTATGTGTAACAAAAAATTCGTCATAGAAGACTGCAGTGTGCTAAACAAGTTCAACACAGGTAGTGACCATAGATTGGTGAGATGTAAGATGCACCTCAACACTAAACTTGAACGTGGCAAGCTCATAAGACAAACAAAATCTATTGACATAACCAACCTTAAAAAACACCATAATACCTTCAAGTTGGAACTGAAGAACAGGTTCTCTGCTTTAGAAGGCCTAACATCGGAAGAAGTGGACATCTCTGAAGTTAACAGAAAAGTAACCAAAGCTCTTATGGAAACAGCAACAAAATTAGCTGGGTCTAAGAACAAGTTGCATGTAAATAAATTATCAGGAAAAACGAAAATGTTGATGCAAAAAAGAAGAGAGATGAGGACAACTAAAGAAGATGTGACTTCCAAAGTGGAATATATAGAGCTATGCAAGACAGTACGAAAAAGTATCACTGAAGACGTAAGAAAATTCAACTGTGAACTAGTAAGGAAAGCAATTGAAAACAACCAAAGCCTAAAGATAGCAAAGGGACATCTCAGTAAGGGAAGAAAACAGATTATGGCACTGAGAAAAGAAGATGGTTCTGTAACAAGAAATAGAGGCGAAATTTTGACAAGAGTGAAAGATTTCTACTCCAAATTATATGAAAGGGATGATACATGCACTCCAGACATCATGAAAGATACCAGTACCAGAGTTCCTCCAGTCCTTCCAGCAGAAGTTGCACATGCAATCAAGAACATGAAGCGGGGAAAAGCTCCAGGAGAAGATGGAATTACTGTAGACATCATACAAGAAGCAAGTGGAGAAATCGAAACAGTACTCGCCCAAATTTTCACTCGGTGCCTTAATGAAGGAAAGATTCCTGAGGATTGGAACACCGCTACAATGATCCTGCTACATAAGAAAGGTGACATTGAGGATCTCGGAAACTACAGACCTATCAGCCTCCTATCAGTAGTTTATAAAATCTTCACTAAAGTTCTTTCACACCGCTTGAAGGTAACACTGGACATGGCTCAACCGAGAGAACAAGCTGGATTCAGGAGTGGCTACAGCACAATAGATCATATCCATGTGCTGAGAGAACTAATTGAAAGAGCGAGGGAATATGAACTTCCATTGTGCATGGCTTTTATCGATTATGAAAAAGCCTTTGATTCGGTGAAACCATCGGCAGTTACAATGGCTCTGAAAACCTGCGGTATTGAAGATGCATACATTAATATTATTAATAACATCTATGAAAATGCAAGTGCAAAGATTCGGCTGTTTGAAAATACAACACACATAAAAATTGGAAAGGGAGTGAGACAAGGTGACACCATATCTCCGAAGCTCTTTAATGCCACATTGGAGGGTGTTTTTCAGTCACTGAGCTGGGAAAACCAGGGGATAAAGATTAATGGAGATTATCTAACCCACCTTCGTTTTGCTGATGACGTAGTCATTTTTGCAACTAGCCCATCAGAGCTGCAGAGTATGATCCAGGAACTTGCTGACAAGAGTAAAGAAGTGGGATTAAAAATGA
This sequence comes from Macrothele yani, assembly GCA_039090855.1. Classification (NCBI taxonomy): domain Eukaryota; kingdom Metazoa; phylum Arthropoda; class Arachnida; order Araneae; family Macrothelidae; genus Macrothele; species Macrothele yani. Next base: position 42,744,845 of record CM077003.1, on the reverse strand, counting down.
ACTTTAAGAAGACAAAAGTGATGTTCAATGCTTTTACAAGAAATGAAGATTTATCGATTGATGGAGAAAAGCTGGAGATAACAGACACGTACGTTTATCTTGGACAGCAGATATCAAGTGAGGGTCACATTGATGAAGAAATCAATCGGCGTACAAAACTTGCCTGGAGAGCTTTTGGAAGAAACAGCATAATTTTCAAGAGCAATATGCCATTATGTCTTAAAAGAAAAGTGTTTGATCAATGCATCCTTCCAGTGCTTACGTATGGTGCAGAGACGTGGACCTTAACTAAAAGAGACATACAAAGGCTGCAGACAACTCAAAGGAGCATGGAGAGGTGCATACTTGGTGTAACCAGGAGAGATAAGAAGAGGAACTCGTGGATCCGAAAAATGACAAGAGTGGAAGACATCATGATCAGAGTCAAATCCCTGAAATGGCAATGGGCTGGACATACTGCCAGAAGGACAGATCATCGATGGACAGCCGAAATTTTAGATTGGATTCCAAGGGACAGGAAAAGACCCAGAAGAAGACCACATGGGAGATGGGTGGATGAAATTCGAAAGTATGCAGGGGTGACATGGAGGAGACTGGCACAAGACAGACCGTTGTGGAGGAAACTTGGGGAGACCTTCGTCCAGCAGTGGATTGATAATGGTTGACAATGATGATGATGATGATATATATACTGGTACGGACGAGTTTATGCAAAATACATAGCAACGTTCCCATTTGCAATTTTTATATATATATATATATATATACTGGTATGGACGAGTTTATGCAAAATACATAGCAACGTCACTTATGCGCGTACTCGGTTGTCTCCGCCAGTGCGTATATAAATCGATAGACATCCTTGTCAGCTATCAGAACTGTTTTCGGCATGAGAATGACAAGTAATAACGATTTAAGAGATTTTCAACGTGGTGTTATGTTGGCGCTCGTGAGATGGGCCATAGTATTTCGGAGGAAGAAACGAAGTTCGGATTTTCACGGACGACCATTGCAGGGATGTACCGTGACTACAAGAATTCCGGCGAAACCTCCAACCTACGATACCAGTGTAGCCGTAAAAAGACATTGAGTGAACGTGACCATCATCGGCTGTCAAGAATCGTTTCACTCGATAGGCGTGCAACACTCTCATCGGAATTCAATGCTGGAGCCTCAACAAGCATCAGCGTTCGGACTTTGCAACGTACCCTGCACGATGTGGGCTTTGGTAACCGATGCCCAAATCGAGTCCCCTTGACGGCTGCGCGACACAGAGCTATGCGCCTTGCTTGGGCACGGCAACACCGCCACTGGACACTTGATGACTGGAAACAAGTAGCCTGGTCTGACGAGTCGCGTTTCCATCTGTTTCGGGCAGATGGAAGCATTCGTGTGTGGCGCAAACCCCATGAAACCATAGATCCCGCCTGTCAACAGGGAACCGGCTGGTTGGGGGTCCGTAATGGTATGGGGTGTGTTTTGCTGGACTTCACTGGGACCCCTGGTACGTCTACAAACGTCTGTGACCGGCCAACGCTATGTGCGCATCCTTTCTGACGAAGTACACCCGTTCATGTCCTGCATTCATGCTGATGGGTTGCACCTATTCCAACTAGACAATGCTCCTCCACACAAGTGTCGGGACGCCACATTATGGTTAGCGGAGCATTCATCTGAGTTAGGGGTGTTGCCATTCCCACCCAAGTCCCCAGATCTGAACGTGATAGAACACATTTGGGATGCCATGCAATGCGCTATCGAACACAGGAATCCGAGATCTCGGAATACACTCGAATTGTGGAACGCTCTGCAGGAAGTATGGTGTGCATTGCCTACAGCATATTTCCAGAAGTTATGGAGTCCATGCCCCGTCGTATTTCTGCAGTCCTGCGCTCCCGTGGGGGACCTACCAAGTATTAGACTGGTGTACCAGTTTTTTGGGCACTTTAGTGTGTATATATACACACACAGTCGAGTCACATTATTGTGACAACCTCCTACATTTGGCGTCAACAGCGCGTAGCCAATGAAAAGAGCCACGTGTCGTGTGCTGGCTTGGAGGGTATATAAGGTGTGCTGTAGGCATTCTGAAAACGTATCACTTGCTGCTGTCATAGGTAAGAGGAGCGATTTATCAGATTTGCAAAAAGGATGATTATCGGCTTTCGGGCCAAGGTTGGCAGTATTTCTAAAACGGCGCAGTTTCTGAACTGCTCGCCTGCTGCTGTGGCTAAAGTGTATCGTGATTGGAGAAATGGCACCATTTCGAATAAGCGACGTGCAAACTGCGGAGCACCACTTGCCATTGATGTGAAAGGGGTACGTCGCCTTCGAAGGTGCGTGAGGACCGATCGACAAGCTACAGTGGAGCAACTGACTGGCCGAATGAACCAGGGGCTACCGGAAGTCTGTATAAAACAACAGTTCAGCAAACCCTGCTGCGTATGGGGCTCCGATGCAGACGGATGGTCCCTGCACCTGTGATAACGAAGGTGCATCTGCAGAAAAGGCTTACATTTGCACGGCAGTATCGGAATTGGACCTCCGCTGAGTGGCAAAGGATTGCCTTCTCCGGTTAGTCACGTTCTCTGCTTCGTCGGACGGATGGACGTTGGCGTATAAGGCGAGAAACATCGGAGAACAAAAACCCTTCAACCATTGCTGGAAGAACACAAGCCTGTTGGGGTAGCGTTATGATCTGGAGAATGTTTTCGTGGCATTCTCTGGGTCCACTCATACCTGTGGAAAGCGCTATGGACCGAATTCGTTATGTATCCATCCTTGCAGACCACGTACATCCATACATGCTGATTGTCTTCCCTGGGGTGGATGGGATCTTCGGGCACGACAATACGACGTGTCACACAGCTAGAAATCTCCGAGAGTGGTTGAAAGAGCACAATGAAGACTTCACAGTACTTCTCTGGCTCCCTAATTCCCAAGAACTAAACCCAATTGAGCATCTGTGGAACCACCTGGATCGTATTGCTTGCTCTATGGATCCTCCACCACGCACCCTCCAGCATCTGTCAGATGCACTGCAGTCAGCATGGCTCCACATACCTGTGAACAGCTTCCAGTACCTTATTGAGTCACTCCCAGCCAGTCTAGCTGCTGTCCGCGTTGCACGCGGCGGTTACTCTGGATATTAGCTAGTGGTCACAATAATGTGACTGGACCGTGTATATATATATATCCTATATTGTCAACTATTGTCTATACGTATACTCTCGTCGTCAAAAAATTATTTGCACCCAGAAGGAAGCAACCCATAAGAATGAAACTTGGTGGGTAGGTTTGACATCGTGAGACATGCAAATGATTGAAATATCAAGCTCGGCCGCACATGTAACGCAAGCAAGGAGGGGTCGTAGCGCTGTGCCTGACCGACTATATAAAGTCGTCCCATTGCGCTTGCTTGCCATTCTGACTCGTGATGTTTTGTTGGTTGTATTCTTTACAAGTGAAGTGTGCCTTGGAGAAAAGTTCTGAAGCAAATCGAGCAGTTGGAGAAGATTGAGAGTGGCCGCGTCGTCGGGCTCAGGGAAGAGGGATGGTCTTATCGCCGTGTTGCGCGCCATACCAGTCGTGCGGATATCGCCATAGCACGCTATTCGCGGCAGTGGATAGAGCAAGGCACGCAGCAGCGACAGGAAGGGTTTGGGAGACCTAGACGAACCACGGAGAGAGAGGACCGACGGGTTGTCCGACATGCGCCAAGTGACCTAACAGCCACGATTGCGGATATTCAGCGAGCAGTGGTGCACTCCATGCATCGTCTGATTAGTGCAAGCACCACTGGCAGACGGCTGCACGACGTAGGACTACACTCACGCAGACCTTTACGACGACTGCCCTTAACACCACTGCATCGTCACCAAAGACTGCAATGGTGTCGTGCCAGACTGTCATGGAGCCACTCAGAATGGCAGCGGGTGATCTTCAGTGACGAGTCCCGCTTTTGTTTTGGAGGAGACGACCTACGAATCCGCGTGTGGAGGCAGCGTGTTCAGCTCCAAGATGAACGGTTTGTTGTCGATCGTCACACGTCCAGAAAGTCTGGTGTCATGGTGTGGGGCAATTACTACGATGCAATATCATGTTTGGTGTTCATTAGAGGCCCTTTAACAGCCCAGCTTTACGTTAATGAGGTCCTGCAACCAGTGGATCTACCTTTCCTGAACGCTCACTCCGGTATGATTTTCCAACAGGACAACGCTCGTCCGCATACAGCTGCTGTCTCGAGAGCTTGTTTTCAAGGCATTGACACTGTCATGGCTAACCGCATTGCCAGACCTATCGCCGAGGGAATATGTGTGGGGTATTATTGGACGAACTGTCCACACTGTACCCCTACAGCACAATCTGCAGAAACTGCGTGAGAAGATTCAAGCCCCATGGGATGGCTTATAGCAGGACACCATTAGGACCTGTACAACTCCATGCTGAGACGTCTGGCATGCTGTGTGAGCAAACATGGCGGCCCGACGCCATACTGAGAGACACTACTTATTGGCGTGTAGCTCACTAAATATTACCCATATCAGTCTCAATGTTTAATCATTTATTGTTCCTGGTAAACTTTACCTTCCTCCCGAATAGCATTGCAATCTTAGACATCCTTCTGGGTGCAGCTATTTTTTTGCGATAAGTGTACATATATCAAACCTATATTGTCAACCATTATCAATCCATTGCTGGATGAAGGCCTCTCCACGTTTCTTCCAGAGCTGTCTGTCTTCAGCCTGCTTCTTTCATGTTACTCCGGCATGCTGTCGAATTTATCGATCCATCTCGTATGTGGTCTTCTTCTGGGTCCTTTTCTGTCCCTCGGAATCTAGTCTGAAATTTCGGTTGTCCATCGGTGATCCGTTCTTCTGGCAACATGTCCAGCTTATTGCCAATTCAGGGATTTTACTCTAATCATGATGTCTTCCACTCCTCCCATTTTCCTTATAGATGAGTTCTTCTAATCTTTCTTACATCCAGCATGCATCTCTCCATGCTGCTTTCAGTTGTCTGCAGTCTTTGTATGTCTTTTTAAGTTAAGGTCCATGTTTGTACTCCGTATGTATGAACTGGAAGAATGCATTGATTAAACATTTTTCTTTTTAGACATAATGGTATATTGCTCTTGAAAATTGTACCATTTCTTCCAAAAGCTCTCCAGCCAAGTTTTATACGTCGATTAATTTCTTCATCAATGTGACATTTGCTTGATATCTGTTGTCCAAGGTAAATGTAGGTATCGGTTACCTCAAGCTTTTCCCCATCAATCGCAAAATCTTTATTTCTTGAAAAAGCATTGCACATGAGTTTTGTCTTCTGAAAGTTCATTCTTATGGCTCCACTTCTTTACTCTTGTTAGCAAGTTTCTGGATCATACTCTGCAGCTTTGAAGGGGTAGTTGCAAAAATGACTACGTCATGCGCAAAACGATGGTGAGTTAAATAATCTCCATTAATTTTTGTCCCTTTGTTTTCCCAGTTCAATGACTGCAATAGATTTTGCAATGTCGCATTAAAGAGTTAGGTAGATATGTTATCACCCTGTTTTACTACCGTTCCAATTTTTATTGGTGCTGTATCCTCAAATATACGAAACTTTGCACTTGCATTTTCATAGATGTTATTAATAATGCTAATGTAAGCTTCTTCAATACCGCACGATTTCAAAGCCGCTGTAACTGCTGATGGTTCCATAAAACTGAGAGTAATTTTTTTGAGTTGGCAACAGCGCGAAGGGGAAAAATAAACACGCAGACGAATAATTGAATTAAGGAAGTATCTGTGGCAACAGTTATTAGCCGTGGCAGACGATTCCGGTTTTGTTATTGCGCAGTTGTGTAAGGTACATCTGCATTTCGCCATAGAGTTACGGAGGTGAGGGATTCAGAGTTAAGAAGTGAAATACGTTGCGCAATAAAATTTTGCCATCGTTTGGTTAAAATGGCTCCAGAAACAGTTGATTTAATGAAAAAAGCTGAAAAAGATAAATTGTTTGGGCGAGTCAACGATTTTTAGATGACACAATGATTTCAAAAAAGGGAGTTTGTTGGCAGAACTCGCTTCTAGGCCTGGTCCACCTGAAAGTGTTGTTACGGAGCGCATTGTTATTTGGGCAATCCTGCAAGAAGAGCGACGAATGACGTGTGAAGGCAAATCAGCGTCCACTAATATTTCAAAATTAGTTCATTCCGCATTCTACGCGACAAATTACTGCTGCGTCGCGTGTGTTCCAGATGGGTACCTCATCACCTGATGATAAAACAATTGTTCGCTGGAGTTCAGGTGTGTCACGAGTGGAAACAAATGATTGCGAAGGATCCGAACTTCCTAAACACAGTAATAACTGCCGATGAAACATGGGTCCACTATTTCGAACCCCTCACGAAGCATGCAATGAGTGTCTGGAAAAACACAAATGCTCGCCTCCTACGAAAAACGTCCGCCAAACCAGATCCGCTCGGAAGGTGATGATGAAATTTCTTTGATCATAAAGGTGTAGTCTACCAGCATGCCGTTCCTCCACAAATTACTGTCAATGCTGCGTATTGCATTTTAGTCTTGAAGCGTCTGCGACGACACATATCGATTAAGCGCCCGGAACTGGTGGGCAAGTGGACACTACATCATAATAACGCCCACCCACATGTGTGCTGCCAGTTTCTTGCGAAATGCAGTATGAAATCATGCCACAGCCTGCCTACAGTCCTGGTCTGGCCCCGTGCGATTTCTGGTTGTTTCCAACAATGAAGGAGAAGTTCTGTGGTGCAACATTCAAAACAGATGCTGACGTTATTATTTAGCTGTACCTATATTTCTTCATTTTGTGTGATTTCATTCTCAGATTTTATGGAAAGGCCGTTATACAGGGTGTACACAAATTAGTTGGGCAATTTCGTAAGTGAATATTGTGCGAAATATTAATTGTAAGTTACCGGCTCAAATGCAGATGAGTCTTAGTGTATCCTAAGTTTGCGGATAGATGGCGCTAGGTGTGTCACGTCCACGTCTCATTGAGCTGTAGGTCGCGGTTGTTCATCATTCGTTCTGTGTTCGCGTAACGATGGAGACGTATACCGGCGGTGAAAAACCGAAATGCTGTCTGTGGTTCCATGAAACGCATTCCGCTGTGCAAGTGCAACGAAATTTCCATCAAGAATACCACAAAAGTGCGCTGAAAAGAGACACCATTGTAGCATGGTACAATAGATTTACCGAAACGGGATGTGTGGCACATAGGCTTAGTGGCCAAGGCAGACCTAAAATGCGAGAACAGAAGGTGGATGCAGTGAGAGAATCATTTGTGAGAAGTCGGGGAAAATCTACAGCACGCGCTAGTTTACAACTGGGAATTCCTAAAACAACAGTGCATAAAATCCTGCGAAAACGGCTGATGTTCAGACCTTACAAATTGCAAATTGTTCAAGCTCTGAAGCCCATGGACCTGACGAATAGAGCAAAATTTTGCACCGATATGTTAGAGCGCATGGAAAGGGAAGACGATTTCCTGTCGCAGTTAGTTTTCAGTGACGAGGCAACGTTCCATTTGAATGGAAAAGTGAATAGACATTAATGTCATGATATGGAGATCCGAAAATCCTAATGCCACCTTTGAGCATGAAAGGATAGTCCCAAGGTAAACGTGTTTTGTGCCGTAAGTTGTTCAAATGTTTTTGGCCCATTCTTCTTTGCTGAAAAAACTGTTACGGGAATCGTATACCTGGACATGCTTCAGATTTACCTGATGCCGATCCTGAAAGAAGCAATGCCTGAAGGTTTCATTTTTCAACAAGATGGCGCACCGTGTCACTTCCACAGAGCGGTGACTTCTTACCTCAGTGCTGAAGTACCAGTTTGGATTGGTCGCGGAGGTGTTATTCCATGGCCAGCATGATCACCAGATCTTTCACCCCTAGATTTCAGTGTATAGGGTTTTGTTAAAGACCAGGTTTACCGTCCGCCGCTTCCGAAATCCATTCCTGAATTGAAATCACAAATCAACACTGCACTTGGTTTGATCGACGTGAACATGCTCACTAACATATGGCAAGAACTGATGTACCAATGGGACATTTGCAGAGTAACGAAGGGAAGCCACATTTGTGAAAATGGTAAACTTGTTGTGTTTCACTATCTTATAATCTTGTTCACTCTCATGTGTGCCTATATAACTACGCATAATAAACCATTCTTTTTGCCCAACTAATTTGTGTACACCCTGTATATAAAATTCTGCGGCTAAGATAAGGGCTTCCAACATCTTTCTTATACATTTCATCTTTTTCGGATGTGCAATTCACTGCTGGGTAGTGAAAAACGCACATTTGTTGTGATATCGAAAAAGTTTTGAAAAACGTCCTTCGGAACTAAATAGACGTAAGCATCACGAAGGTTTTTCAGTTTTTGTAGAGACAGAATTTTTTTCAATGAGTTGCAGTAACACGCAATTGACTTGAAGAATGAAAAACGATATTTTCGTTGTTTTCTTCCTGAGCACATAATATCTTCATTCTCTTGAATTTTTCTAGCTGCTTTTTGGTGTTGTGAAACGTTTTAAATTCGAATCCTTTTGGTCAGTAGAAGTGTGAGATTTCGGGGGTTACGACTCCGGCCGTTTTGCTCCTTATCTCGAGATTTCACATGCAGTGAGTACATCTTTTTGCTCACCACTCCTTCGATTTCAGCTGCAATGAGCACCCTGTTATTTTTCATTATCCGTTTATCTCCCTCCCAGATTTTCCAATTTTCTATTCTCAACAAAGAAAGGTAGTTTCCCTTTCAATTTTTCTTTCTTGTTTCTGTGTCTGCTCAACAGAATTAACCAGCTGTGTTTTATGCCAGATAGTCGAGTTTCGTCAAACGTCTTCTCTTAAATTAGCCTCATTTTTGTCCAGATGTTCTTCGAGTTTGTGGAGTCGCTCCACGCATTGAGTTGACGCCCTCTACTTATGGTAAAACTGCCAACTTCTGTGAGTATTTGGAGGATGGCTTTCGCCAGAATTCAGCTTTTACGATGACGATATGCCTTTTAGAGTCAGCGTCGAATTCTCATGCATAATGTATATGTAAGGTTCTTTTTCCTCCGGTTGTAAAACGTGATACAAGCGAAGCACAGATCCGTTAGAAGATTATACATCAACTATATTAAAGCAGGAGGAAAGAATAAACTAAGAGATTTTTTTAAAGAAAGCGTGAATTCCTGTAATAAAAACACTATTTACTTAGGTTTTGTTCCTGTTTTTTATACCTGAATCCTATGAATGTTTCAGGATTTGAGTGTCAAGAAAAACATTTCAAATGTTTGTAGTACGTCTTTTGTGGACTATTTCAAATAGCCCACGTCTAATGTACACCACCAAAACAAAAACATTACCGCAGATATTAGTCCCGATACGTCTAAAACGAAAACAAAATTCAATAAAATAATGCGCTTATCCTATTTGTTCCTTACATCCAATTATTTAACATTTGTTCCTTACATCCAATTATTTAATCTAATATTTTAAGACTAGGTGAAAGCCCGTCAATACTGGCTACGAAAAATGAGATATGTTGATCAATAGTATACAATATGTTGACAAAAGTCACCGGACACCCGCTCAAAAGCAAATGAACGGATCCGCTGCGTTGTTAAGATGCGCGGTACAGCTGCAAACGGTATAAAAACAAACCTTCAGCTGACCGCGATCGTATCGCACTGTGAGGTTGAGTGAAAATGTCACTGCGGGAGAGAACTGACTTCGAGAAAGGAAAGATTGTTGGGTGTTATATAAGTGGGTTGTCCATAAGAGAAACCGAGAGGCGTTTAAACATACACTAAGGCAATTGTTTTAGATGTACTGAATAAGTGGAAGACACATGGCGTGCCTGAAGCAGCAAAACGTACCGGCAGACCAAAGTAAATCAGTGATAGAGGACGTCGAAGCCTCAGCAGAGTCGTTGCAGCTAATCGACGTATAGTACTGCACAAGACCTGAGTGTACAGGTGAGTAAAAATGCTGGAACCTCGGTATGTACACGTACCGTTCACATAGAACTTCATTCCATGGGTTACAGTGGTCGTGCAGCTGCTCATAAGCTTTTCATCTCCACTCGGAATGCCACTCGTCGTTTAGCATGGTGTAACGAACATTTATCGTGAACCGCAGATCAGTGGAAATGGGTCCTATGGGCTGATGAATCCAGATATACGATCCATCAGTCTGATTGCCGTGTGTGGATATGGCGGCAGCTAGGGTAACGCTATTTACCACAGTGCACTGCTCCTACGGTCGAGTTTGGAGCTGGCAGTGTACTGTTACGGCGTGGTTTGACGATAATTCCGTGTCGTATGTGGACTGGCCTGCACAGAACTTTGATCTTAATCCAATACAGCACCTATGGGATGAATTCGAGAGCCACATAAGAAGTTTTGAACCAAGGCCTACTACTAAACAACAATTAGCGGAAATATTGTGTACTGAATGGAAGCGCATACTATCGCTGTGTTCCAAAACCTTGTCAAAAGCATGTCTCGAAAGGTCAGTGCATGCGTTAAGGCCAAAGTTGGACCGACATCGTACTAATGTATGTCAATAAACACTATGTTGTGTTTCTCTTCTAGGTGACTTTTGTGAATAGAGTATATATGTAAATAGACGTTACGAAGCTTTCGCATGTCAACCTGATGGCTTTTCATTCAAGGATGATGGACCGAAACTGCAGTTTCATGGACTCTGGTTGATGTGCGAAAGCTTGAAAGCGTCAGTTTATATATTATTACGCCAATAAATCGGATTACTAGTATAGTTTTACTATTTTCTACATAGTTGGTGTATAGATCCTCGTTATCAGTATGTAGAGCAATTATACATATGAACACCCAGATCTCTCTCTTTCTCTCTCTGGAACGTTTGACGTAGCAGCAACGTCTGTATTGTTGTTGCGCCATCACGTATCGATCAATTCGTGTTTGCTCTCGAGATGTCAAAGTGATTGCCTGGTATACAGTATAACAGCATGGGATCACTTTTACATGTGAAGGCGATCGCGTGCTAATTTAAAAACATTGGATTTATCAATGACTCGTTTAATTTTTTTCGATCTACAAAATTCGATTTGAATTCTTAATAGCACGTCAAATTGCGTTTGCATATTATTTTAATTTAGCTTAATTCGAATACATTAGTTTGTTCGCTTTAATTACAGTTAACTTTTTTAATTTAACTAACTTTCCCAGTTTAGTGCTAATTATATTGTACATTTTGCAAAATATCGATCTATCTGAACGCTCTAACCTACAATAAAAACTGAAATCTTCAGATGTCAAAGTGAGCAAAATTGCATCTAAAAGCAGATGCTGCCCCTACTAGCACGTTGTCGAGAATTTTGATAGTTCCGATTTGTTGTAATGTTGTAATGTTCATGAAACATACTTTCGCATGTCCAAATGCGAAAGTATGTTTTATGAACATTACAACAATAAAAAAGTACTTCGTCATACAGGTGTTACGGCACACGTTGATATAATTCGTAGTTCCCATAACGGAACACCTGGCCGAGAACGCGAAAAGCTAAGAGTGACGTCACAAATTTTTCTTTCGCAGTTGGTGCTGTGGTGATGACGTCACATAATTTAATCCAGAAATCGGTTTTCATACACTAAACACCTGCACGAAAAAACGAAAAGCACGGCGTGATGTCACAAATATTCCTTTCTCGGTTGTTGCCATGGTGATGACTCTTTCCAGCCCGCCAACAAAGTGGGACAAATGTTCAGACAAAGCAAATTACATTGTTTGCGATTAAGATTTCAATCAGTGATGAAATTTGCAGGCAGCGGAGAAGTTTTGCTACCATAGTTCTTTTTTTTTCTCAAGGCTAAAAGGAGAACTGTTAAAACAACTACGGCGTTTCAAAGGCCAATTTGAACAAACAATAAAATATTAGTAAAAGCTGTAACTCATTCAGATAAATCCAAAACTACACTCTGATGAATTCTAGTGAATGACAGAAGGTGGATTACTGAATCATGGACTGGCAACATAAGTAAATAAACGGGGAACAGCAATCTTCCAACTTATTTTTTTTTTTTCGGAGCTTAATGACTACCATTAGCAACTCTTAAGGTGGGCACAGACACACACTTTTGAGCGCACGCCAGAGTGGTGAGATTAATTGCTGACCACATAGAGTCTCCCCAACCGGATGGTTTTATTCACAGACTGTTCGTCACTCTTGAATGACAGTTCTATCAAACATGTCTCATTTGCATGTTTTTTAAAGGAGTAAAAATGGCCTTTTTCTCATTAAAAAAAAGGAACATTTTATGTGCGACGACTTTGATAAATTGTTTCATCATTTCTTGGCTTACCAGTTTACTGCCGGTCCTCATATATACTGACTACTCTACATTATCAAAAGTTTTCAGACACCACAATGTTTTGAGACAAATGGCTTTATTTTCGCAATTAATAGTTAGTCGGTCCACTTTTTGCTTGTCCGACAGCGGCAACACGTCGAGGCATACTGCCACCCAATTCCGGTGTGTCTGGATAGGAATGGACATTTGTCCTGCAAAGCTATTGCCAGAGTGGACAGCAAAGACGGTCGTTGTAGTAGATTTCGTATCCATCGCTCCAGTTCATCTCAGATGTGTCCTATGGGATTAAGATCAGGACTCGGAGAAAGCTGTTTTGACAATTCCACCTCATTTTCAAGAAACAAGTCTTGCACACGCCGTGCATTGTTGCAGGGAGCTCGACCGTGTTGGAAGAGACCGGTCATTTCCACAATACTGCCACATTTTTGGAAGGGCAGAATTACATCCAGAACATCGAGATGCACTTCAGAGTTCATGGATTGTGAAGGCGCTAACGCACTTTTCGTGGTTACATGGTAATACGTAGAATGTGGGCATAGGAACTTTTTTAAATGATCATATACACACAAATATGTAGGTAAAACTATGTTCTGTATGCAAGCATACTTTTACCTTAACTGAATGTTCATAATACAGAAATGGCCGCCCCGGTGGTGGAGTGGTCTGAGGCGCAGGCTTCTGATCATTGTTCCGATCTAAGACTGAGTCCCAACCCCGGATGAGTCATGGATGGTGTGCATGGCCACAAAGGTGCTGGAACTGTCTCTTCCCTGGAACAAATGACCCGAAATTAGGGACCGGCGACTGCTTATAGCCATTTGAGTTGCCCATGGTAATTGTTAAACGCAGAAACAAACAAACAAAAACCACTGTGTATATTGATCTACATAGTTGGATAACGCAATAGGGTGTCACACAAATCATAAGATTCTATCACAAAGAGAATGTGAACTCATTTGTCTAGACAGTCAAAACAAATTTGTAGGAGATGACTACTCGGTGGGGTTAAGATTGCAGTGCTCAGAAAAAAAACCCGGTACTGATGGACATTTGTATTAAACAACTCACCACTGGCATCAACGCCAATAAAAGTAATCCCCTGAGCTCATCTCTGACTCCTTCCGGGCAATACAAAAATCTTCCACATGTACCATATAATCTTACTAAAAACGGCGCATTAGTCATATTGAATTCATGTTACTGTGTCAGTTCACAAATATTCCCAATGCATATTTAAAATCGTATAGAACGACACAATCCAAACACGGCGCATTAGTCATATTGAATTCATGTTACCGTGTCAGTTCACAAATATTCCCAATGCATATTTAAAATCGTATAGAACGACACAATCTAAACGAGGCGCATTAGTCATATTGAATTCATGTTACTGTGTCAGTTCACAAATATTCCCAATGCATATTTAAAATCGTATAGAACGACATAATCCAAACACGGCGCATTAGTCATATTGAATTCATGTTACCGTGTCAGTTCACAAATATTCCCAATGCATATTTAAAATCGTATAGAACGACACAATCCAAACACGGCGCGTTAGTCATATTGAATTCATGCTACTGTGTCAGTTCACAAATATTCCCAATGCATATTTAAAATCGTATAGAACGACACAATCCAAACACGACGCATTAGTCATATTGAATTCACGTTACTGTGTCAGTTCACAAATATTCCCAATGCATATTTAAAATCGTATAGAACGACACAATCCAAACACGGCGCATTAGTCATATTGAATTCATGTTACCGTGTCAGTTCACAAACATTCACAATGCATATTTAAAATCGTATAGAACGACACAATCCAAACACGGCGCATTAGTCATATTGATATCATGTTACCGTGTCAGTTCACAAATATTCCCAGTGCATATTTAAAATCGTGTAGAACGACACAATCCAAACACGGCGCATTAGTCATATTGAATTCATGTTACCGTGTCAGTTCACAAATATTCCCAATGCATATTTAAAATCGTATAGAACGACACAATCCAAACACGACGCATTAGTGATATTGAATTCATGTTACTGTGTCAGTTCAAAAATATTCCCAATGCATATTTAAAATCGTATAGAACGACACAATCCAAACACGGCGCATTAGTCATATTGAATTCATGTTACCGTGTCAGTTCACAAATATTCCCAATGCATATTTAAAATCGTGTAGAACGACACAATCCAAACACGGCGCATTAGTCATATTGAATTCATGTTACCGTGTCAGTTCAGAAATATTCCCAGTGCATATTTAAAATCGTATAGAACGACCCAATCCAAACACGGCGCATTAGTCATATTGAATTCATGTAACCGTGTCAGTTCACAAATATTCCCAATGCATATCCAAACGCGGCGCATTAGTCATATTGAATTCATGTTACCGTGTCAGTTCACAAATATTCCCAATGCATATTTAAAATCGTATAGAACGACGCAATCCAAACACGGCGCATTAGTCATATTGAATTCATGTTACCGTGTCAGTTCACAAATATTCCCAATGCATATTTAAAATCGTATAGAACGACACAATCCAAACACGACGCATTAGTGATATTGAATTCATGTTACTGTGTCAGTTCACAAATATTCCCAATGCATATTTAAAATCGTATAGAACGACACAATCCAAACACGGCGCATTAGTCATATTGAATTCATGTTACCGTGTCAGTTCACAAATATTCCCAAAGCATATTTAAAATCGTATAGAACGACACAATCCAAACACGACGCATTAGTCATATTGAATTCATGTTACTGTGTCAGTTCACAAATATTCCCAATGTATATTTAAAATCGTATAGAACGACACAATCCAAACACGGCGCATTAGTAATATTGAATTCATGTTACCGTGTCAGTTCACAAATATTCCCAATGCATATTTAAAATCGTATAGAACGACACAATCTAAACGCGGCGCATTAGTCATATTGAATTCATGTTACAGTGTCAGTTCACAAATATTCCCAATGCATATTTAAAATCGTATAGAACGACACAACCCAAACACGACGCATTAGTCATATTGAATTCATGTTACTGTGTCAGTTCACAAATATTCCCAATGCATATTTAAAATCGTATAGAACGACACAATCCAAACACGGCGCATTAGTCATATTGAATTCATGTTACCGTGTCAGTTCACAAATATTCCCAATGCATATTTAAAATCGTATAGAACGACACAATCCAAACACGGCGCATTAGTCATATTGAATTCATGTTACCGTGTCAGTTCACAAATATTCCCAATGCATATTTAAAATCGTATAGAACGACACAATCCAAACACGGCGCATTAGTCATATTGAATTCATGTTACCGTGTCAGTTCACAAATATTCCCAATGCATATTTAAAATCGTATAGAACGACACAATCCAAACACGGCGCATTAGTCATATTGAATTCATGTTACCGTGTCAGTTCACAAATATTCCCAATGCATATTTAAAATCGTATAGAACGACACAATCCAAACACGGCGCATTAGTCATATTGAATTCATGTTACCGTGTCAGTTCACAAATATTCCCAATGCATATTTAAAATCGTATAGAACGACACAATCCAAACACGGCGCATTAGTCATATTGAATTCATGTTACCGTGTCAGTTCACAAATATTCCCAATGCATATTTAAAATCGTATAGAACGACACAATCCAAACACGGCGCATTAGTCATATTGAATTCATGTTACCGTGTCAGTTCAGGAATATTCCCAATGCATATTTAAAATGCATATTTAAAATCGTATAGAACGACACAATCCAAACACGACGCATTAGTCATATTTAATTCATGTTACTGTGTCAGTTCACAAATATTCCCAATGCATATTTAAAATCGTATAGAACGACACAATCCAAACACGGCGCATTAGTCATATTGAATTCATGTTACCGTGTCAGTTCACAAATATTCCCAATGCATATTTAAAATCGTATAGAACGACACAATCCAAACACGGCGCATTAGTCA
This sequence comes from Macrothele yani, assembly GCA_039090855.1. Lineage (NCBI taxonomy): Eukaryota > Metazoa > Arthropoda > Arachnida > Araneae > Macrothelidae > Macrothele > Macrothele yani. Next base: position 42,728,457 of record CM077003.1, on the reverse strand, counting down.
TATTGAATTCATGTTACCGTGTCAGTTCACAAATATTCCCAATGCATATTTAAAATCGTATAGAACGACACAATCCAAACACGGCGCATTAGTCATATTGAATTCATGTTACCGTGTCAGTTCACAAATATTCCCAATGCATATTTAAAATCGTATAGAACGACACAATCCAAACACGGCGCATTAGTCATATTGAATTCATGTTACCGTGTCAGTTCACAAATATTCCCAATGCATATTTAAAATCGTATAGAACGACACAATCCAAACACGGCGCATTAGTCATATTGAATTCATGTTACCGTGTCAGTTCACAAATATTCCCAATGCATATTTAAAATCGTATAGAACGACACAATCCAAACACGGCGCATTAGTCATATTGAATTCATGTTACCGTGTCAGTTCACAAATATTCCCAATGCATATTTAAAATCGTATAGAACGACACAATCCAAACACGGCGCATTAGTCATATTGAATTCATGTTACCGTGTCAGTTCACAAATATTCCCAATGCATATTTAAAATCGTATAGAACGACACAATCCAAACACGGCGCATTAGTCATATTGAATTCATGTTACCGTGTCAGTTCACAAATATTCCCAATGCATATTTAAAATCGTATAGAACGACACAATCCAAACACGGCGCATTAGTCATATTGAATTCATGTTACCGTGTCAGTTCACAAATATTCCCAATGCATATTTAAAATCGTATAGAACGACACAATCCAAACACGGCGCATTAGTCATATTGAATTCATGTTACCGTGTCAGTTCACAAATATTCCCAATGCATATTTAAAATCGTATAGAACGACACAATCCAAACACGGCGCATTAGTCATATTGAATTCATGTTACCGTGTCAGTTCACAAATATTCCCAATGCATATTTAAAATCGTATAGAACGACACAATCCAAACACGGCGCATTAGTCATATTGAATTCATGTTACCGTGTCAGTTCACAAATATTCCCAATGCATATTTAAAATCGTATAGAACGACACAATCCAAACACGGCGCATTAGTCATATTGAATTCATGTTACCGTGTCAGTTCACAAATATTCCCAATGCATATTTAAAATCGTATAGAACGACACAATCCAAACACGGCGCATTAGTCATATTGAATTCATGTTACCGTGTCAGTTCACAAATAGCATATTTAAAATCGGCGCATTAGTCATATTGAATTCATGTTACCGTGTCAGTTCACAAATATTCCCAATGCATATTTAAAATCGTATAGAACGACACAATCCAAACACGGCGCATTAGTCATATTGAATTCATGTTACCGTGTCAGTTCACAAATATTCCCAATGCATATTTAAAATCGTATAGAACGACACAATCCAAACACGGCGCATTAGTCATATTGAATTCATGTTACCGTGTCAGTTCACAAATATTCCCAATGCATATTTAAAATCGTATAGAACGACACAATCCAAACACGGCGCATTAGTCATATTGAATTCATGTTACCGTGTCAGTTCACAAATATTCCCAATGCATATTTAAAATCGTATAGAACGACACAATCCAAACACGGCGCATTAGTCATATTGAATTCATGTTACCGTGTCAGTTCACAAATATTCCCAATGCATATTTAAAATCGTATAGAACGACACAATCCAAACACGGCGCATTAGTCATATTGAATTCATGTTACCGTGTCAGTTCACAAATATTCCCAATGCATATTTAAAATCGTATAGAACGACACAATCCAAACACGACGCATTAGTCATATTGAATTCATGTTACCGTGTCAGTTCACAAATATTCCCAATGCATATTTAAAATCGTATAGAACGACACAATCCAAACACGACGCATTAGTCATATTGAATTCATGTTACTGTGTCAGTTCACAAATATTCCCAATGCATATTTAAAATCGTATAGAACGACACAATCCAAACACGGCGCATTAGTCATATTGAATTCATGTTACCGTGTCAGTTCACAAATATTCCCAATGCATATTTAAAATCGTATAGAACGACACAATCCAAACACGACGCATTAGTCATATTGAATTCATGTTACTGTGTCAGTTCACAAATATTCCCAATGCATATTTAAAATCGTATAGAACGACACAATCCAAACACGGCGCATTAGTCATATTGAATTCATGTTACCGTGTCAGTTCACAAATATTCCCAATGCATATTTAAAATCGTATAGAACGACACAATCCAAACACGGCGCATTAGTCATATTGAATTCATGTTACTGTGTCAGTTCACAAATATTCCCAATGCATATTTAAAATCGTATAGAACGACACAATCCAAACACGGCGCATTAGTCATATTGAATTCATGTTACTGTGTCAGTTCACAAATATTCCCAATGCATATTTAAAAATCGTATAGAACGACGCAATCCAAACACGGCGCATTAGTCATATTGAATTCATGTTACCGTGTCAGTTCACAAATATTCCCAATGCATATTTAAAATCGTATAGAACGACACAATCCAAACACGGCGCATTAGTCATATTGAATTCATGTTACCGTGTCAGTTCACAAATATTCCCAATGCATATTTAAAATCGTATAGAACGACACAATCCAAACACGGCGCATTAGTCATATTGAATTCATGTTACCGTGTCAGTTCACAAATATTCCCAATGCATATTTAAAATCGTATAGAACGACACAATCCAAACACGACGCATTAGTCATATTGAATTCATGTTACTGTGTCAGTTCACAAATATTCCCAATGCATATTTAAAATCGTATAGAACGACACAATCCAAACACGACGCATTAGTCATATTGAATTCATGTTACCGTGTCAGTTCACAGTTCACAAATATTCCCAATGCATATTTAAAATCGTATAGAACGACACAATCCAAACACGGCGCATTAGTCATATTGAATTCATGTTACCGTGTCAGTTCACAAATATTCCCAATGCATATTTAAAATCGTATAGAACGACACAATCCAAACACGACGCATTAGTCATATTGAATTCATGTTACCGTGTCAGTTCACAAATATTCCCAATGCATATTTAAAATCGTATAGAACGACACAATCCAAACACGGCGCATTAGTCATATTGAATTCATATTACCGTGTCAGTTCACAAATATTCCCAATGCATATTTAAAATCGTATGGAACGACACAATCCAAACACGGCGCATTAGTCATATTGAATTCATATTACCGTGTCAGTTCACAAATATTCCCAATGCATATTTAAAATCGTATAGAGCGACACAATCCAAACACGACGCATTAGTCATATTGAATTCATGTTACCGTGTCAGTTCACAAATATTCCCAGTGCATATTTAAAATCGTATAGAACGACACAATCCAAACACGGCGCATTAGTCATATTGAATTCATGTTACCGTGTCAGTTCACAAATATTCCCAATGCATATTTAAAATCGTATAGAACGACACAATCCAAACACGACGCATTAGTGATATTCAATTCATGTTACCGTGTCAGTTCACAAATATTCCCAGTGCATATTTAAAATCGTATAGAACGACACAATCCAAACACGGCGCATTAGTCATATTGAATTCATGTTACCGTGTCAGTTCGCAAATATTCCCAATGCATATTTAAAATCGTGTAGAACGACACAATCCAAACACGGCGCATTAGTCATATTGAATTCATGTTACCGTGTCAGTTCAGAAATATTCCCAATGCATATCCAAACGCGGCGCATTAGTCATATTGAATTCATGTTACCGTGTCAGTTCACAAATATTCCCAATGCATATTTGAAATCGTATAGAACGACGCAATCCAAACACGACGCATTAGTCATATTGAATTCATGTTACTGTGTCAGTTCACAAATATTCCCAATGCATATTTAAAATCGTATAGAACGACACAATCCAAACACGGCGCATTAGTCATATTGAATTCATGTTACCGTGTCAGTTCACAAATATTCCCAATGCATATTTAAAATCGTATAGAACGACACAATCCAAACACGACGCATTAGTGATATTGAATTCATGTTACTGTGTCAGTTCACAAATATTCCCAATGCATATTTAAAATCGTATAGGACGACACAATCCAAACACGGCGCATTAGTCATATTGAATTCATGTTACCGTGTCAGTTCACAAATATTCCCAAAGCATATTTAAAATCGTATAGAACGACACAATCCAAACACGACGCATTAGTCATATTGAATTCATGTTACTGTGTCAGTTCACAAATATTCCCAATGCATATTTAAAATCGTATAGAACGACACAATCCAAACACGGCGCATTAGTCATATTGAATTCATGTTACCGTGTCAGTTCACAAATATTCCCAATGCATATTTAAAATCGTATAGAACGACACAATCTAAACGCGGCGCATTAGTCATATTGAATTCATGTTACAGTGTCAGTTCACAAATATTCCCAATGCATATTTAAAATCGTATAGAACGACGCAATCCAAACACGACGCATTAGTCATATTGAATTCATGTTACTGTGTCAGTTCAGAAATATTCCCAATGCATATTTAAAATCGTATAGAACGACACAATCCAAACACGACGCATTAGTCATATTTAATTCATGTTACTGTGTCAGTTCACAAATATTCCCAATGCATATTTAAAATCGTATAGAACGACACAATCCAAACACAGCGCATTAGTCATATTGAATTCATGTCACCGTGTCAGTTCATAAATATTCCCAATGCATATTTAAAATCGTATAGAACGACACAATCCAAACGCGGCACGTTAGTCATATTGAATTCATGTTACCGTGTCAGTTCACAAATATTCCCAATGCATATTTAAAATCGTATAGAACGACACAATCCAAACACGGCGCATTAGTCATATTGAATTCATGTTACCGTGTCAGTTCAGAAATATTCCCAGGGCATATTTAAAATCGTATAGAACGACACAATCCAAACACGGCGCATTAGTCATATTGAATTCATGTAACCGTGTCAGTTCACAAATATTCCCAATGCATATCCAAACGCGGCGCATTAGTCATATTGAATTCATGTTACCGTGTCAGTTCACAAATATTCCCAATGCATATTTAAAATCGTATAGAACGACACAATCCAAACACGACGCATTAGTCATATTGAATTCATGTTACTGTGTCAGTTCACAAATATTCCCAATGCATATTTAAAATCGTATAGAACGACACAATCCAAACACGGCGCATTAGTCATATTGAATTCATGTTACCGTGTCAGTTCAGGAATATTCCCAATGTATATTTAAAATCGTATAGAACGACACAATCCAAACACGACGCATTAGTCATATTTAATTCATGTTACGGTGTCAGTTCACAAATATTCCCAATGCATATTTAAAATCGTATAGAACGTCACAATCCAAACACAGCGCATTAGTCATATTGAATTCATGTCACCGTGTCAGTTCACAAATATTCCCAATGCATATTTAAAATCGTATAGAACGACACAATCCAAACGCGGCGCGTTAGTCATATTGAATTCATGTTACCGTGTCAGTTCACAAATATTCCCAATGCATATTTAAAATCGTATAGAACGACACAATCCAAACACGGCGCATTAGTCATATTGAATTCATGTTACCGTGTCAGTTCACAAATATTCCCAATGCATATTTAAAATCGTATAGAACGACACAATCCAAACACGGCGCATTAGTCATATTGAATTCATATTACCGTGTCAGTTCACAAATATTCCCAATGCATATTTAAAATCGTATGGAACGACACAATCCAAACACGGCGCATTAGTCATATTGAATTCATATTACCGTGTCAGTTCACAAATATTCCCAATGCATATTTAAAATCGTATAGAGCGACACAATCCAAACACTACGCATTAGTCATATTGAATTCATATTACCGTGTCAGTTCACAAATATTCCCAATGCATATTTAAAATCGTATAGAGTGACACAGAGCCGTATTAAAACAGAAATTTCACAATCTTAGGATATGTCTCTCACGTTACATTCTTCCTGTTTATTTAAAATTGCTCAGCTTACACAGTTTTTAGCAGTTTTAATATAAATTGATATGGGTAATTAGTGATGAAAATTTAAAAAATAATAATAAGAGCAACGAATCATAGTTTGAAATTTTTGACGGTATTTTTTTTCCTATCGTTCACCGCCAAGTCACTTTTTTTTATTTAGAACTACATCACTGCACCACTCCAACCTTTGTATTCATGGTAGTGATGTGTGTCTTGTGTGCCGCTGGTCTACCATAATAACCCACCCTGTGCAACTCTCTGCGCATAGTTATGGTACTAACCGAGCCATTACAAGAATTTCCTACTTCAGCAGAGATGGAAACGACAGACGAAGAACGGGATTTCTTAACATTTCTTACCATGGCTCTTCTGTCACGTACCGTCAGTTTGTGTAACCTTCCTGAATGTTTTGTTTCCTGTAGTTGCACCGTCCTGCTTCCATCTTTTCACTACACCACTTGCTGTAGTTGCATCGTCCTTCATTCATCTCTTCACTACATCACTTGCTATAGTTGCACCGTCCTGCTTCCATCTCTTCACCACATCATTTGCTGTAGTTGCACCGTCCTGCTTCCATCTCTTCACTACATCACTTGCTGTAGTTTCACCGTCCTGCTTCCATCTCTTCACCACATCACTTGCTGTAGTTGCACCGTTCTGCTACCATCTCTTCACCACATCACTTGCTGTAGTTGCGCCGTCCTGCTTCCATCTGTTCACCGCATCACTTTCTGTAGTTGCGCCGTCCTGCTTCCATCTCTTCACCACATCACTTGCTGTAGTTTCACCGTCCTGCTTCCATCTCTTCACCACATCTCTTGCTGTAGTTGCGGCGTCCTGCTTCCATCTCTTCACCACATCACTTGCTGTAGTTGCGCCGTCCTGCTTCCATCTCTTCACCACATCACTTGCTGTAGTTTCACCGTCCTGCTTCCATCTCTTCACCACATCTCTTGCTGTAGTTGCGGCGTCCTGCTTTCATCTCTTCACCACATCTCTTGCTGTAGTTGCGGCGTCCTGCTTCCATCTCTTCACCGCATCACTTTCTGTAGTTGCGCCGTCCTGCTTCCATCTTTTCACCACATCACTTGCTGTAGTTGCACCGTCCTGCTTCCATCTTTTCACTACACCACTTGCTGTAGTTGCACCGTCCTTCATTCATCTCTTCACTACATCACTTGCTATAGTTGCACCGTCCTGCTTCCATCTCTTCACCACATCATTTGCTGTAGTTGCACCGTCCTGCTTCCATCTCTTCACTACATCACTTGCTGTAGTTTCACCGTCCTGCTTCCATCTCTTCACCACATCACTTGCTGTAGTTGCGCCGTCCTGCTTCCATCTGTTCACCGCATCACTTTCTGTAGTTGCGCCGTCCTGCTTCCATCTTTTCACCACATCACTTGCTGCAGTTTCACCGTCCTGCTTCCATCTCTTCACCACATCTCTTGCTGTAGTTGCGGCGTCCTGCTTCCATCTCTTCACCACATCACTTGCTGTAGTTGCGCCGTCCTGCTTCCATCTCTTCACCACATCACTTGCTGTAGTTTCGCCGTCCTACTTCCATCTGTTCACTACATCAATTACAGTCGATTTTTGGTATGTTTAGTTTAGCTGCAATGCTTCGTATGGAAACGTTACTCAAATGACATCCTATGACCAGTCCACGCGGTATATCCTCTCCAAAGTTACTAATAACGCGACAGAACATCTCAGCTTTATATACGCACCTCCCCACTCACAGCGCAATTTCCTGCGCGACCGTTCTTTGCACTTATGCAAATATTTGATAGTGTCCGAATACTTTTGATATTGTAGTACATTTTAAACAAAACGGTGGGCATTCACAGAATGTAGTTGTCCCTTTCAAGGTCAAGAAGTCCGTCACGGCCCTGTTGGGGCTGTGGTTTAAGAGATGGCTTTTGATCATTCGTCCGAAATGGGTCCGAGTTCAAATTCCAGTGAGGCATGAATGTTGTGTTTATCTTACTTCAATGGCTGTCTCCCTTCCCTTGAGGGTCAATGGCTCTAAATTAGGGACGTGCGACTGCTTATAGCTCTTTGAGTTGCTCATGGTGTTTGTTAAACCCTCAATCAAATAAATAAAAAAATATTCCTGCAGTCGTAGAACTTTTGAGTCTTGTCGCACTCAACTCTGAACTTCGTCTCGGGGCAGCCCCCCCTCTTTGATGACATTGCTGGCGTGATATTCAAAACGGCGGTTTGAGTGTGTATCTGTGCGCTCCTTGAGGGCTACGACTTTGTGCTATTCCTTAATCTGGGACCGCTGCCTTCAAGAAACTGGCGCAACCAGCGCCATCAGACAAGCATACCACTTAAGCCTCTTCCGAGAGTCTAATGGTTAAAAACTAATGGTTACAGGCCTGTGCCTCAGACCACTCGGCCATGAAAGTGGCTTTCCGATGTGTCTTCATGACGTCAGTATGAAATTGTATGCTGAAATTTCACATAATCTAATTCCTACGATGTGCATAAAAAGCCCAAGAAGGACTATATGATGATAATGATGTCGAAGTGCAACAGGTAACGATGGCAAACGTAACACACCGACGAAATTATGATTTTGCAGAAAAAATATTAATACTACTGGTAAAATCACAACACATCTACATTTTTCACATACGATATAAAATGTCTACGTGCCTGGAAGGAAATGAGCAACGTTGGAAACGAGTTAAAAATTTTGGACCCGGACGAATCTGCTTTGAGCTATAAACTCGAATATATCATCATCATTGTCAATCATTATCAATCCAATGATGGATGAACATCTCCCCACGTTTCTTCCATAACGGACTGTCTTGAGCCAGTCTTCTCCATCCTCCTATCTCCCACGTGGTCTCCTTCTAAGTCTTTTCCTGTCCCTTGGAATACAATAAAAAATTTCAGTTGTTCATCAAGGGTCCGTTCTCCTGGCAACATGTCCAGCCCATCGTCACTTCAGGGATTTTACTCTGTCATGATGTCTTCCGCTCTTGTCATTTTTCTTATTCACGAGTTCGTTTTCGTAACTCTCCTGGTTACACCAAACATGCACCTCTCCAGGATTCTTTCATTTGTCTGCGGTCTTTGCGTGCCTTTTTTTAGTTAAGGTCCACGTCTCTGATTCGTTCGTAAGCACTGGAACGATGCATTGATTAAATACTTTTCTTTTAAGACATTATGGCAAATTGTTCTTAAAAACTGTACCGTTTCTTCCAAAAATTCTCCAAGTTTTATACGCCAATTAATTTCTTCATCAATGTGACCCTCTCTTGATATCTGCTGTCCAAGATAAATGTAGGAATTGGTTATCTCCAGCTTTTCCCCATCAATTGATAAATCTCCATTCCTTGTAAAAGCATTGTGCATCAGTTTTGTCTTCTGAAAGTTCGTTCTTCCCCATTTCTTTACCCTTCTCAGCAAGTTCCTGACTCATACTCTGCAGCTCTGAAGTATTATTTCAAAGACCTCTGATGAGTTCTTTGAAATATTTTTTCTGTTCAAAAATAAAACGGAAATAAAACCGGGTAGAAATCTGGCCAGAAACACCTTGATCCCAGCCTTTTAACCCGCAAGAAATTGTCGGCCCGGTGACCCGTTTTCAGCTCTGGAAATATAAGCCCAGCAATTTTTTTTATGGTTGGTTGTATAGGTACATCATAGGCCAGGGATTAGAGTTTTCGACCTGTCTCCATGTGCAGATGGACATGGAGGAAGACAAGATCCGCACGATCAATGCTTTCTCGCTGTCATACAAAGGCAACTTCCAAAAATTCTTACATTTATATACACTGAAGTTCCAGAAAAACTGGTACAGACGAGCTTATGCAAAATACATATTAACGTCACCTACGCGCGTACTCGGTTGCGTCCGCCAATGCGTATATAAAGCGATAGACATCCTTTCCAGCTGTCAGAGCTGTTTTCGGCATGAGAATGAGAAGTAATAACGATTTAAGCGATTTTCAACGCGATGCCATTTTTGGCGCTCGTGAGATGGACCATAATATTTCGGAGGTAGAAACAAAGTTCGGATTTTCACAGACGACCATTGCAAGGGTGTACCGTGACTACAAGAATTCCGGCAAAACCTCCAACCTACGATACCAGTGTGGCCGTAAACAGGCATTGGGTGAACGTGACATTCGTCGGCTGTCAAGAATCGTTTCACGCGACAGGCGTGCAACACTCTCGCAGGTATCATTGGAATTCAGTGCTGGAGTCTGAACAAGCATCAGCGTTTGGACTGTGCAACGTACCCTGCACGATATGGGCTTTGGGAGCCGACGCCCAACTCGAGTCCCCTTGATGGGTGCACGACACGGGGCTATGAGCCTAACTTGGACACGGCAACACCGCCACTGGACACTTCATGACTGGAAACAAGTAGCCTGGTCTGACAAGTTGCGTTTCCAACAGTATCGGTCAGATGGAAGTATTCGTGTGTGGCGCAAACCCTATGAAGCCATGGATCCCGCCTGACACAGGGAACTGTACCGGCTGGTGGGGGGTCTGTAATGGTATGGGGTGTGTTTAGCTGGACTTCACTAGGACCCCTGGTAAGTCTACAAAGGTCTGTGACCGGCCAAAGCTATGTGCGCATCCTTTCTGACGAGGTACACCCGTTCATGTCCAACATTCATGCTGATGGGTTGGGCCTGTTCCAAAAGGACAATGCCCCTTCACACAAGTGTCGGGACGCCACATTATGGTTAGAGGAGCATTCATCTGAGTTTGGGGTGTTGCCATTCCCACCCAAGTCACCAGATCTGAACGTGATAAAACCCAGTTGGGATGCCATGCAACGTGCTATCGAACACAGGATCCGAAACCTCGGAATACACCCGAATTGTGGAACGCTCTGCAGGAAGTATGGTGTGCATTGCCTACAGCCTATTTCCTGAAGCTAGTGGAGTCCATGGCCAGTCGTATTTCTGCAGTCCTGCGCTCCCGTGGGTAACCTACCAAGTATTAGACTGGTGTACCAGTTTTTCTGGAACTTCAGTGTATATGAATGTAAAAAATTACATCCATGATACATTTTCATTTGGCCGTCTGTTCGTCGTTATACCAAGATATCTCCGTGTATAGAAGTCGCACTCGGAAAAATAGTTTTTTTATCCCATACGAGTAGGTACGTGACCAAAATTTTCCATGTACTTTTCTTTTAGTGTCAAACTTCACTTCCTAACAAGTATAAACATAGATTTGAATTCGAGAAAAGTCAATACAAATGTTCCTCTTGGGGATGAAAGAATTTGAGCACGACTAAGGTTTTGAGAATACTTTTTGCTTAGTTTAACTAAGATTTTGAAAATAATTTTTTTGCTTAATTCACGATTAAAATTTTGAGAATAATTTATGTACAGTTTTTCTGTTAGATGAAAAAACTTTATTTGTCACAATATCTCTGTTTCTGGAAGACGAACTGTAGAAATATTCTTGTTGGATCAGATAAAGGTATGGGATGAAACAAAAATTAGATGAAGAATTTTGTATACAGTAGATTCCGGTTAATTGAGCTGTAGGTTAATCGGGGTATCCATTTATTTGGGGCAACTCTTAGCTCTTTGGGATAAAGATTCTCATAATTGGGGCAGCCGATTAATTGTGTCGGAGTATTCTAGCCTCAGTGTATCCCAATTAACCTGAATCCACTGTGTCTGCGTTTAACAAAAAATCAGAAGTATTTTTTAAAATAATTTTCTTCCCATAGAAACGTAAACACGACGAACAGAGGATGTTCACACATTTTTAGAACGACTTTCCAGCAATATGATTAATATTTTAAATAAATTATTTAAGAAAGAAATAATTTTATCCGATAGCCCTTTCTCTGGACTATGAACCTACATCTAGATTTCCAAGAAAACAGGGCATTTCTTAAAATTGGTAGTGGTATTTAATTCTCTCCTCTTCCATTGCTTTCCATAGTCCAATCATTGTTTTAGGTCTGCGTTTAGAAAGCGCTCTTTTTAGCAGTCTGAAGGCACAATAGTCTATTGGTGACAAATTCAGGACTTTGAAGGAATATGAGCAAAAGTTATAGACTTCATACCAGTCTTTTTAGCAGTCCGAAGGCACGATAGTCCAGTGATTCCGTTTATTGGTGTAAATTATGACAGGAGTGGTAAGTCATATAATAACCGAAAACGTGAAAATTTCATCGTCCTGGAGCGGTAATCGAATCCGCGTCTCCCGGTTTTCGCCCGAGTATGCTAACCACTACACTACCAAAACGACCAAGTCTCAAGTTTCCGATTAATTTGAATCTAACACATCACAGGAATCGCTAGTCAAAGCAGTTGGTGTTTCTGCGTGCGCAAACCGGGAGACGCGGATTCGATTTCCACTCCAGGTCGAAGAATTTTTTTTTCAAGATTTCAGATATTATATGACTTACCAGTCTTGTCATAATTTACACGAATAGACGGAATCAAAACTTCAAATATGTATTGTACACTGATGTAATCCCATATTCATGGTTTCTTTGGATTTTCGGAACCAAGTTTGTAAGCATTTTCCCGCTCTTTTGCGATAGCAAGTCGATCTTTTTTACGCTTTCCAACCGTAGGTTGAAGAAACGTATAAGCTCCAGCTTTGTCCGTCTGTCAGTCTGTCCCCACGATAGCTCGCGTAAAAATGGTTCGATTTCGATGAAATTTTAGTATGTGGTAGGGGACCACCTGGGGACAAACCCTGTTGAAAATGGACGAAATGGGGTCAAAGGTCAGGACATAGGAGCGGGATCCATTCCATTGCCCTTATGCGTCACAACTTACGTAAAAATGCTTCGATTTCGAAGACATGGACGAAATGGGGTCAAAGGTCAGGACATAGGAGCGGGATCTATTCATTCCATTGCCCTTATGCGTCATAACTTGCGTAAAAATGGTTCGATTTCGACGAAATGTTAATAGGGGACAACCTGGGAACGAACCCTATTGAAAATGTGTGAAATAATATCAAAGGCCAGGACAAAGGATTGGGATCCATTCCATCGCCCTTGTGCGTCATAACTTACGTAAAAATGCTTCGATTGCGACAAAACTGTAGTGTGTTGTTCCGGAGGTACACTAAACCGGTTCTGTTGAATATCATTGAAATGGGGTCAAAGTTCAGGTCAGGGCACAGGAGCGAGATTTATTCCACAGCCATTATCTTCATAACTTGAGCAATGATTTCTGGTATGTTGGAAAGCTTACCATAATCAATGCATTGCATGATTTCACTAACTTGTTTTTGTTACAGTCGTGCAGGTAGATCCGTACTTCATCAACAGTCATAATAAATTCCCATCTTTCTCCGGCTTAGTGATTTTCATAAAGAAGTCTACACCGAGTTGTGTGCTCAGCCACGTTCCTAGGCAAAAGGCGGTGAACATTGTTCTTTTTTTTCTTTCTTACTTTCTTTTTTTTTTTTTTTTTCGGATTCACATCTTTATTTTTTACCTTGTTTAGAGTTGATACAGAGATTTTTAACGACTTAGGGATTGGTCTTTGGGTCGATGGATTTTCTTTCAAGACCTACTTTTGAAATAGCCCTAAAAGTAAGTACCTCGTTCGGTATTCGTTTTCCTATTAAAAGCATCTACTATTAATAATACTGCTTATTTTACCTTTAGAATAGCGCTTGTTCCATTATTTTCATATATAACACATAACATCCTATCCACAGCTTGTTGACATGCCCCATTTTCTTAGCAGACGATATTTAACTGCAGCAGATGTTTCCTTCGTGTTCATCTAACACACTCTTGCCAGGTTCAATTCTTTGAACTTCTTTTATTTTCTGTAATTTCTTATCAAAAACGTTCTAAAATGTGTGAATGTAAACACGAAATCTTCTTCATCTGGGAAATTCCTAGCAGTATTCGATTTTTTTTATATTCGAAGACGTTCCAAATTTTAAAAGTTGAGTCAGTTTCTTCTTTTTTCTTCCCCGCCAATGACGTACTCATTACTTCGGAGATTTCAGGGGTATCCCTTTTGTTTTCTTATTCTTCTCTGGTCTTTTCATCTCCTAGACTTTCGCAGTAGCTCGTCTTCAAAAGCCTCAGATAATTGAAGTCTTAATTCTCTATCGATTATGACTGTAATTCTTTATCGATTATGACCCGATGTCAAAAGAAGGTACGTTCTTCGAATTGTGCTCTCTACTTTACAAAGACTAAGGAGAATGAAAGTGAAGATTACCTGGATAGAAGAATCCAATGTCCTGCGTTTTTTGAGCGGATTAATTTGTTCCTTTCTCAAGACATCATTAATTTGTGATTTCCTTCGTTGCCCTTCACGGCTGAAAGAAGAGAGTGGAATAGATTAAAGAATGAGAACAAAGCAGCTAAATAACAAAAAAGAAAGCATCTCAACTTGCAATTTCTCAGACAAGCGTTGTATACCGCTCGACGTTATGCATGTAACTCAACATTCCATACTTCTTAAAACTGCAGCTTCAGTGAGCGCGTTTTACCATGCACATAATAACATGATGTTTTTTTCGCTTTTTCATTAACATCGCGTTTTGGTAAATCAATGGGAGCGGATGAAAGCCAAATTCGGAATCTAAATTTTATATCAAGAAATTCCTTGACACAGAAAATGCGGGGAAAGTGAGAAATTCTTTTCAACTTTCTTCCATTATTTTAAATTACTTTAAATTCACTATTTAATTTGAGAAGCTTACACAGAAAAATCGGTTAGTCAAAAATCATGTCTAAATAAGGTGAAAAATAAAAACGCCCATTTTTGTGCTTTTTTTAGCACGTCTTTTGTAAAAAAGATCGTGCTTCTGTTATCGGTTTGTCCGTCCGTTCGTCTGTGCCCACGCTATCTCTGAAACTATTAGTCAGATTTGAAAAATTCTTTTTGCATTGGGAAGCCTGAAATATGCAAATGATGATCCTTTATTTCGTTTTTTTTTACGATGCACAATTTCGCCGGTAGAGGGCGTAAATGCAGATGATGTCGAATTCAAAAATACGTTTTATTCCACATATTTGCTTCTAAACATCCGGTTGAAAGAAAAAAATTATCTTTCGATTCCATTTATGTCGAAGAGTATTTTAGATATAGTTACTTTTTCAAATTACGCATAGATTTTCCGCTTGGGGGGCGTAAAAGTAAATTACATTTTCCCCGATAACTCTTCTTCTAAAACTCCGATTTGAATTTTATTTTCTTCAGCAGATGCATCTCCTGATGGAAAATCTTTTGCATATAATTTCAAATTTTTGGTAAATAATACTTTGGCCACCAGGGGGCGTAAGTGTTAATTTTTGCTTCTGATGTATTTGCCATAAAATCGGAGCTTCTAAAATATCGATTGAAAAAATTACTTTGTGGACTGATGCCACTCACATCCATAAACCTTTTCGGAATATTTTCTTCCTAAAATATTCCACAGTTTCTCCGCCAGGGGGCGTAGATGTACATCTTATTTTTGTCAATATCTCTACTTCTAGGAGTCCGATTTAAAAAAATTCCTTCTTTGTTGGATAGTGTTTTCCGTGTGACATGTTTTTCGTATAATTTCAAAATTTTCAAGTAATTCATAGATTTTCCGCTAGATGGCGTAGCGGTAAATTGCGTTTCCCCCTATATCTCTGCTTCTAAATCTCCGATTTGAAAAATTCTTTCTTTACCGGATACAGCTCCTGATGGGAAATCGTTTGCACATAATTTCTAACTTTTGTAAAAAATGGTTTGGCCACCAGATGGCGTAAGTCTCAATTTCCGCTTCTGATGTATTTGCAACAAAATACGAACTTCTAAAATCTCGATTGGAAAAAATCGTTTGCTGACCGATACTACTTATGTCGACAAACTTTATAGAAACCTTTTCTTCTTGAAATAATGCATGGTTTCTACGCCAGGAGGCGTAGATGTGTATCTTATTTTTGTCAATATCTCTACTTCTGAAAGTCCGATTTGAAAAATTCCTTCTTTGTTGGATAGTGTTTCCGATGCGAAATGTTTTTCCTATAAATTTAAAATTTTCAAGTAAATCATAGACTTTCCGCTAAGGGGGCAAAAAGGTAAATTGCGTTTTCTGCGTTATTTCTGCTCCTAAAGCTCTGATTTGAAAAATTCTTCCTGTATTGCATACAAGACCTCATGGAAAATATTTTTCACATAATTTCTAATGTTTGGTAAAGAATGATTTAGCCACGAGGGGTCATAAGTGTTAATTTCTGCTTCGGAAGTATTTGTTGCAAAATCTGGGTTCCTGAAAACTCGACATTTTTTTTTTCTTCGACTGTTACCGCTTATACGGATAAACCTTTTGAGAATACTTTCTTCCTAAAATAATGCATGGTTTTCCCACCAGGGGACGTAAAGCCACGTCTTATTTTTGTCGATATCTCTGTTTCTAAGAGTTCGTAAGCTCACGATTCCGTTTACAGCAATATCTGAGGGATTAAAATCCCGATTGAAAATCTTCTTTCTTTCGTCTGATCTATTGTTTTCCACACCGGTTCCATTGACTTTGAATAGCTTTGATAAATTTAATAATGCGTCAGAGCGGATTCAAAAGACGTGCTTATTACACCCGAAAATTCGGTGTCATCTTTCTTGTTTTTTCGTTTGTTTCAAAAAGAATATAAATCAGCAACTTCTTTTCCAATATTTTATGCTCTGCTTTTTTACAAACGATGCGCAATCTATGTCAAGAAATTAAAAATAGAGAATTAGAAGTGTTTTTGAAAAGTATTAACACTCCTCAGAGGAACTTCCTTTCAGTTTTTCATAACTTCGCAACTGAAAAAGACGTGAAAGCAGAACGGAAGTATGTATGTATGTATGTATGAAGATAGCAAAAAGGTTATATATACACCGAAGAGCCTTTACATTATGACCATCTGCCTAATCAGCTGTAGGACCCCCTTTAGCCCGCAAAACGGGGGCCACTCAGCGAGGCATCGATTGGATGAGGTGGAGATAGATATCGTGCGGGGTCTGGTAATATAATGTCAACAGCAGTTCCTCTAGTTTCCGTACATTTCGAGGTGGTCGTGATTGAGCGCGAACCCGCTTTTTCATTCCCAGCCACAAATGTTCCATTGGGTTCATGTCAGTTGAATTTGGAGGCCAGGCCATTAACACAAATTCATGTTCCTTGAACCACTCCTTGACGATTCTGGCAGAGTGGCATGGCACATTATCTTGTTGGTAATGATTATCACCAGCAGGGAACACAGTTGCCATGAATGGGTGAACTTGGTCCGTAACGATGTTCAGATACCTAATAGTTGATAGGGATTGTACAACTGGGATTATGGGACCTAAAGTGTCCCAAGAAAACATCTCCCACAGCATAACACCGCCGCCGCCGGCCTGTTTCCACCCAAGTGCATCCAGGCGCCATAGCCTCCGTTGGTAATCGGCGTATCCGCACTCGGCCGTCCACGTGATGCACCAGGAATCTTGATTCGTCAGACCAGGCAATTTTCTTCCAATCATCCACGGTGCAATCTCGATGATCTTGGGCCCATTTCATGCGTGGTTGGCGATGACGTGCAGTGAGCATAGGGACCCGGCTGGGTCTTCGGATAGGCAAGCCCATGCGCAGAAGGCTGCAATGAACTGCGTGTTGTGACACATTGCGGTGATCACCACAGTTGTAGCTGCGGTGATTTGTCGCACTGTGACCCTGCCATCGCTGTGAACAATGCGCGACACTCTCAGCTCCCCATTGGCGTCAGTGAGCTGCGGACGACTTACGACTGGACGACAGTTCGTTGTTTGGCCATCTGTGTACCACTTTTGATACGTACTCACTACAGCGGCACGTGAACAACTCACAAGCCGCGCCGTTTCCGAGAGCGTATTTCCTAGGCGCCGTGCCATCACAATTTGTCCTTTATCAAACTCCGATAAATCGGCAGCTTTCCCATTCTGACTACGAACACTCGACTAACCGAAAGCCGGTCCTCGGGTTGTATATATATATATATATATACTGCTCTGTGAACTTCACCTGCGCTACGATTCGGTCTGCAGGCGCGCTCGTTTCTCTTAGCTGGGGGTGTGTTCATGTAATAGTCTTTTTTGCCGTTTTTATTCATTTTAAATAGCTAATAACTCAGGAAATCGTTATTTTCATGTCAACAAATGGTAAACAGCAGCAAGTTAAGGAAAATATATGCCGCCACAATAGCCGTGTGGTCAGAAGCTTGGATTTCTGGCTAGTACTCCAATTTGGATCTCTCCCTTCCCTGAAATTAGTGGCCCCTAATTACACCTCCTTTGAATTTTGAGGAATAAATAATTTAGGAATTACTTTTGTACCTACATTCGTATTAAGATTGCAAAGCAGCGATATTTTACTGATGCTCTTCTTTCATTAAAGAAAAGCATAAATATTTTTGTTTTCATGTCAACAAATGGAAATTAAGGAGGATATATTCCTCATAAATATACATGGGAAATTCACTAGATTATTCACAGCAGTTAAAATTGTTTGCAGTTTACCAGTCAGCGCGTAATGGAATGCCAGGAAACTTGAAAATTACATCGCTCTTGAATGGGATTCGTACCCGCATCTCCCGATTTTCGTTCGATCATGATATCCGTTACACCACCCAGGTCAATGACGTTCCAATCAATCGAAATTAAACAATTATAGCTTAGGAGTCTTAACAACTTCATATTTCGCTAGTCGAAACAATCGAAACCGTCTAGAAAGAACAAAGCCACGACACTAGAGAGATCAGGTCCATCCGTTTGTGACGTCACTCGTGTTACATGGCCTGATACGTTGGCGTTTTGTTTGACGTCATACACAACAGTGTTGGAAGCCAGTCGGAAGCCTTGGTTTTTGCGTGACGTCACTATACGACGGAACTCACCTCTCTAATGTCATGTCCTTGTATATTATATACGGCCTTGAACAATCCTATCCTGGATTTGAAAGGGTCGTTGAAAAAACGCATCCAGGCAGCGTCCGTGACCCTTTTAAATCCAGACACGGATATAGGTTTTAACCCATACAGCACAAAACGTTTCAGATATGCATCAATAATGTTACAATCTCTGATTTTCGATACACTTTCAGACTAGATATCTTACAATTACGTTTCAGCAACATCTATTTTGGAACATAACTCTTTGTACATTACGGTTACGTTAAAAAATAGCATTCACCGGTACTACTGTTTTATAATTTCCATTGTACATAATTGCTACCTTGATGTTACATTCCGGCGATATTTAAGATTTTTGGTTTGAAAACAGCGTGGATGCGCATGCGCATTTATGCCATTTCTCCGAAGCACTCTCGTAGTCGTATTTCCACGTGGTACTGGGATATTCTTTGGTGATACTGTCGTACTCTAGTTAGCTACTTAGTTGATTTAATATTTCATCCTTTTTTTTTTCTTTTTGTGATTCAATATCATCTGAAAGTAAGTTATTGTTTTGATTATTAGAATTTTAAATTCTAAAAAGCATTTTATAAAATCTAAGTAGGTGGTTGTGTTGTTGTATTAGTATACTATGCTAGCATGGTTTTTTTTTTTTTACTTAAAACTGAGAAATCTCATATTAGTAGGTATTTGGAAAAATGACGAATTTGATTTTCTTCCTTTTTTTCGCTGAAATATAGTCTATTCTACACGTATAATAGAAATTTGACACCCTCATTTGGGACCGATTTTTATTTCTTTTGTTATCAATTTATAAACACCGCCATTGTTCCCAATGGACAGGGGACTGCGTTAAGCCTGTTAAAACGTAAACAACTCGTAGTACGACTGTTGTTGCTTTTGAAACAGCTGTCGAGTATAATATTTTTTATTGTGATTTTACAAAGTTTATTAAAACTATAATGTTCAACGTAGTAAATACATAACAGTAATATGATGTCACAAATATCTTTCAAATACGTAACAGTATTGTAAAGAAGTTACAAATATTTTTTTCAAATACGCAACAGTAACACGAAGTTGGTATGTTGAAGTTACAAAGACCGTTCACTGTAACGTATCGGTTATGTTTCAAAGTTATGTAACGTTTGAGGACATTTTGACGTAACTGTAAGGTTTCTGAAACATTACTGTTCCATTGCGCAACGTATCTGAAAAGCCTCAATGCTTCAGTGCTACATACTTGTAACATATACGAAATATTCTGTGCTGTGTGGGAAATCATCAGTACCTCAGAAAAATCCACTAAATCATTCAGAGCAATAAGAATTGTGTACTGGATTACCTGATGTTTAGTGGTCACAATGTAACGGCATACCAAGAAACTTAAAAATTACATCGCTCTACAGCAAGAATGGAAGGCGCATCTCCTGAATTTCGTTCTAGCGTGTTTTGACTATAGAGAAATCTCAGCTTTTTCAGATTCCTAAGCTACAGCTGATTAGCTTCAGTTGCATGGAATTTCTGGCTGCTGATGGCCCAGTGGTCAACTATCGTAACTGCCACGGAAAAGTCGCAGGATCGATCCTAGGCAGGTACGAACGCTCGAACCACTAAATATCTGCACTGCGTCGGATGAACACGTTACGCTGTCGGACCCAAGGCACTGAGCCCACCGGTTATAAATAAGGGCATCTTCCTGCCCCTTTCTACCTCAATTCCGTGTGACTTTCCTCTCGGGTACCCTTGATTCCCACCTCTAAGAGTTGTTTAAGACCTGGGATCGGACACTCCCTTCCTAAAATCCTCTACATAAATTTCTGCTTGGAACTCCATTGTTATGGGTGATTTCGGATGGCACGCTCGAACGGAAATGTAAGTTCGATCATAGCTCTGGATCGATATAATTTTTAAGTTTCCTATTATGACGTTACATGGTGACCATTAAACTATAGGCAATTCAGTAAACAATTCTTATTGCTGCGAATAATCTAACAAATGAAGAACTCTGAATTATTGAAAACAAGTTAGTAAAATCATGCAATGCATTGATTAGGATACGCTTTCCAACATACCAGAAATCATTACTCAAGTTATGAGGATAACGGCTGTGGAATAAATCTCGCTCCTGTGCCCTGACCTTTGACCCCATTTCGATGATATTCAACAGAACCGATTCAGTCTACCTCCGGAACAACATACTAAAATTTTGTCGCAGTAGAAGCATTTTTACTTAAATTATGGCGCATAAGGGCAAAGGAATGGATCCATTTTCAATAGTCCCTACGTTCATCGTGTTATAACGCATAAGGGCAATCGAATGGATCCCGCTCCTATGTCCTGACCTTTGACCCTATTTCGTCCATTTTCAAAAGGGGTCGTCCCCAGGTGGTTCCCTACTAGATACTAAAATTTTATCTAAATCGAACCATTTTTACACGAGTTATCGTGCGGACAGGCAGACAAAGCTGGAGCATATACGGTTCTTCAACCTACGGTTGGAAAGCGTAAAAAGGATTTTTGTGTCATCTTTTGCCACTAGGTTTTTCATAATTAAGAGAAGGATAGTTTTTGGCTCTTTTTTGACTTTTCCGAAAGAATTTCATGAAGGGACTCCAAGTAGTTTAAAAATATTCAATTATTGAGAATGCATGTCGTCAGGACCGTAGGAAGCTTTTCTCCCCTGGGAGGACGAGACTTGGAATTACGTCCCTTCGAGATCAAAATTACGCCCCCCACACACACTGCCGTTATAGGAAAGGTATTATATTCGTTCAAAAGTCGTACTTCAGGTTTTTGACATAATTTTATTAAAAATGTAAAAACTAGGTAAATACCCAAGAACCATAGATTGTAAATACCAAGTAAAGCGTAAATGTTGTGTTAACGCCGACAACACAACACTCCACAAAAATGCAGAACGAAAAACAAACCATCGCAGAACGAATTAGTATCGGATAAAAACGTAAGTAACAATAGGAAGAAGCTTTATGGGTAGGGCTTGGAAAAATTCCGTTCAAGGTTAAACGGTGAGAGTACTTTATGCCACAGACCACACATGATTAATTAGCTCTTCTTCCCAACGACATGTTTGGAAAGGTCACGAGGTTAGGCATAGGAGCATATTGTTTTCTATGCCTCCATTTATTGTTTTCGAAAATTCCCTTCATGGGTATGAGATGTTTACATCTCATAGTGTATGTTACCCTGTACCCTGCCTAACTGCATCGAATACTGAATAAGACTAACTAAAGTCTTTAGAAAGAAAATACTGAAGGGTGTAACTTTCTTTTCTAAGTTACAACTTCTATTTCTTATATTCCCCAAAGAATGAATCTACGACCCTGGAATCACCATTATGGGAGGGCAAGCCCTTTCCTGCCCTCTCGGCAGCTACGGCCCTACATATCGTTGAAAGTTTATGGTACTGCACCTTCTTGGAAAGCTCTAGAAATTTGAAGTCACAAATGTTGTATTTTTCAATATACTCCAAATCATTCCATAAACAGAGAATTAGAAAAACCAAATCCAAAGTCAGGAAAAATCACGTTTGTGCTTAACTAACACTTCCGCGGTTACCGTGTCAGAGGCCGATTTAGTGACGTCACTGTCTCATGTATCGACATCGTGGCGTGCCTGTCTTAATCTCCCCTCGACGTCTTCTCTCTCTGACCCTGGGAAATCAAGGCAGTTCCTTTTTTCCGCTTTCCAACCGTACTTTGAAGAAGCGTATATGCTACAGCTTTGTCTGCCTGTCTGTCTGTCCGTCCGCACGATAACTCGCGTAAAAATGGTTCGATTTCGATGAAATTTTAGTATGTAGTAGTGGACCACCTAGGGATGAACCCTATTGAAAATGGGCGAAATGGGGTCAAAGTACAGGGCATCGGAGTGGGATCCATTCGATTGCCATTATGCCTCATAACTTGTGAAATGGTTCGATTTCAATGAAATTTTAGTATGAAGTAGGGGACCACCTGGGGATGAACCCAATT
This sequence comes from Macrothele yani, assembly GCA_039090855.1. Classification (NCBI taxonomy): domain Eukaryota; kingdom Metazoa; phylum Arthropoda; class Arachnida; order Araneae; family Macrothelidae; genus Macrothele; species Macrothele yani. The sequence continues at coordinate 42,705,538 of CM077003.1, read as the reverse complement.
GAAAATGGGCGAAATGGGGTCAAAGTTCAGGACATAGGAGTGGGATCCATTCGATTGCCATTATGCCTCATAACTTGTAAAATGGTTCGATTTCAGTGAAATTTTAGTATGAAGTAGGGGACCACCTGGGGATGAACCCAATTGAAAATGGGCGAAATGGGGTCAAAGTTCAGGGCATAGGAGTGGGATCCATTCGATTGCCATTATGCCTCATAACTTGTGAAATGGTTCGATTTCAATGAAATTTTAGTATGAAGTAGGGGAACCACCTGGGGATGAACCCAATTGAAAATGGGAGAAATGGGGTCAAAGTTCAGGGCATAGGAATAGGATCCATTCGATTGCCATTATGCCTCATAACTTGTGAAATGGTTCGATATCAATGAAATTTTAGTATGAAGTAGGGGACCACCTGGGGATGAACCCAATTGAAAATGGGCGAAATGGGGTCAAAGTTCAGGGCATAGGAGTGGGATCCATTCGATTGCCATTATGCCTCATAACTTGTGAAATGGTTCGATTTCAATGAAATTTTAGTATGAAGTAGGGGACCACCTGGGGATGAACCCAATTGAAAATGGGCGAAATGGGGTCAAAGTACAGGGCATAGGAGTGGGATCCATTCGATTACCATTATGCCTCATAACTTGTAAAATGGTTCGATTTCAATGAAATTTTGGTATGAAGTAGGGGACCACCTGGGGATGAACCCAATTGAAAATGGGTGAAATGGGGTCAAAGTTCAGGGCATAGGAGTGGGATCCATTCGATTGCCATTATGCCTCATAACTTGTAAAATGGTTCGATTTCAATGAAATTTTAGTATGAAGTAGGGGACCACCTGGGGATGAACCCAATTGAAAATGGGCGAAATGGGGTCAAAGTTCAGGGCATAGGAGTGGGATCCATTTGATTGCCATTATGCCTCATAACTTGTAAAATGGTTCGATTTCAATGAAATTTTAGTATGTGGTAGGGGACCACGTGGGGATGAACCCAATTGAAAATGGGCGAAATGGGCTCAAAGTTCAGGGCATAGGAGTGGGATCCATTCGATTGCTATTATGCCTCATAACTTGTAAAATGGTTCGATTTCAATGAAATTTTAGTATGAAGTAGGGGACCACCTGGGGATGAACCCAATTGAAAATGGGCGAAATGGGGTCAAAGTTCAGGGCATAGGAGTGGGATCCATTCGATTGCCATTATGCCTCATAACTTGTAAAATGCTTCGATTTCAATGAAATTTTAGTATGTGGTAGGGGACCACGTGGGGATGAACCCCATTGAAAATGGGCGAAATGGGGTTAAAGTTCAGGGCATAGGAACGGGATTAATTCCATTACCTTTATGCGTCATAACCTGCGTAAAAATAGTTCGATTTCGATGAAATTTTAGTATGTGGTAGGGGAACACCTGGGGACGAAACATACTGCAAATCGGCGTAATGGGGTCAAAGGTCAGGACATAGGAGCGGGATTCATTCCATTGCTTTAATGCATCATAACTTACGCAAAAATGCTTCGATTGCGCCAAAATAACATCATGTTGTTCCGGAAGTATACTGAACCGGCTCTGTTGAATATAATCGAAGTGGGAACAAAGGTCAGGAGCGAGATTTATTCCACAGCCATTATCCTCATAACTTCAGTAATAACTTGAATAATGATTTTTGGCACGTTGGAAAGCGTATCATAATCAATGCATTGCATGATTTTACAAACTTGTCTTTAGCTCTAGTAGAATTAGTAGATTTAATTTAAAAAATAAATGTTTTTTTTTTTTTTTTTTTTTTTGGCGTGCGTATACCTTAAACAGAATGCATGACAGACGAACGTGTCATAACAAAGAGTCCGGATTATTATTCGAAAACCAGAAAAGAAAAAAAAAAACCGCAACGAAGTTCTACTAAAAACTTCCACATTGCTTTGTAAAAGAATGCCGATGCCTTGAATAAAAATATTTCAGCTATTTGGTGTAAGCATTTTCCCGAGGAAGGTTGTGTACGTGATTTAAGGAACGAAATTCCGAGAGAAGAGAGGGAGGGATTTTCCGTTCGAAAAACGTTAGAGGAAACTGCTGGGTGAAGTTTAAACTTGGTTGGAAGATTTAATATAGATTTTATTTCAGATAGATGAAGCGAATAAAGGAAAGGGAAACGAGCTGGTATTCCTCTTGACAGATAAGGATAAATTACTCGGAAAATTACTCCCGAAATAGGTGACCGAAAAGGGCATAATATTACTTTAATAGTGTCCCAATTTATACAGTTATCAAACTTGAGTGATTTAAGTGTGATGCGCAAAAATGTCCTTCAACAAATCTGAAAGTTCTTAGCTACAGTATCACGGAAATGAAGAGATACTGATAATAATAATAACGCATTTCCTCTCGTGTTTTTTTTTAATTAGCAGATTTGTGGAATATTTATATGCATGTATTAAGTATCAGGTGTGCAACTTAATTCCCGGCTCCTAACCGCAAGCGATCATACACTGCTGGCCACCCAAAATGCAACACCAAGAAGGACACGAGATAGCAAAGCCAGATTTACTGGACACATAACAACAGATACAAAGATGAAACAATTGAGCTTACAGGCCCGTGCGACTTGCGGAACACGCAGACATTAATAGTTCGTGTGGCCCTCATGGCTGGCAATAACGGCCGCTACACGCCGCGGCATCGAACGAAAGAGGCTTTGGATGTAGGCTTGGGGTATGTCGGTCCAGGCTGCTTCCACACGTTGCCGCAGTTCATCAGGCGTAGCCGCGGGTGGTGCTTGCCGGGCCACTCGGTTGCCGATCAGCGACCAGACGTGTTCGATGGGCGACTTAATGGGAGAACAGGCGGGCCACGGCAGCAGTGACACCTGGTGGGCCGTGAAGAATTGTTGCACGATGCGTGCCACGTGCGGGCGCGCATTGTCCTGTTGAAACGTCGCCGCTGGCAGGTCCTGCAGGTAAGGGAGGACTACAGGCTTCAAAACGTCGGAGATGTAGCAGTGGCTGTTGAGTGTACCGGTGATGCGTACCAGAGGGGTGCGGGTGTCATATCCAATTGCACCCCAAACCATAAAGCCAGGCGACGAACCGGTATGGCGATGCACAGTGCAGGCGTCCTACAGTCTCTAGCCGCGGTGCCGCCACACGCGGATCAGACCATCGTGGTGTTAGAGGCAGAAGCGGGATTCGTCGGAGAAGACAATGTCGTGTCATTCCGTAGTGCAGGTGCAGCGTTCAACAGCCCACTGCCCCCCGCATTCGCCGGTGGTGTAACGTCAATGGTAATCGGAGCAATGGGCGCCGTGCGAGAAGTCCCCGCTCCTGCAGACGACGTCGAACGGTACGTGCTGACACAGGTTGTTGCGCAACACATCCTAATTCGTGCGCTAACGTTCGTGATGTGGCGGTGCGAGCCGTCAATGCCCGCCGCACAACATGCCGGTCCTCACGTTTGGTGGTGTGCCGCGGCTGCGGCAATCGCTCACGTCGGTCCGTTCGTCCCTCCTGCACCCACCGAATCCATACTCGCCTCACTGTATCTGGATGTCGTCCCACACGGGCTCCGATGTCTCGGTACGATAAACCGCTGTCGCGACAAGCCACTATTCGTCCCCTGTCGAACTCCGAAACGTGCTGGAATGACTGCCTTATTTTGCGACGAGGCATCAGGAAGCTTCCCACGCACAGTTCCAGCAGCACAACACACTTCCAGTAATTACACCCGCCTTCTGTGCACCCTTCTTATAGTGCTTCTCGGTGGCGTGCCGGGCGCACATGATTTGCATATGCCCTGCAATGCTAATCGTTTGCATGTCCTCTCGCGGGCGACGCATGCTACGAATTTCAGGCCAATCGGATGCTTCCTTCTAGGTGTTACATTTTGTGTGGCCAGCATTGTAGAACATCGGCAAATGTAAATAGCTGTGTGCGATAATGGCTGATTGCAGCGCCATCCAACAGCTTTCCAGGCAACCGTAACCACTCAGAGCTGTAGTGACAGAAGGGACGAAAGTTGACGGTGAAAGCAATGTCGTTCGAGAAGCAACATTTGCGAAACTGCTTCCTGTTCGCGTTTCAGCTGAAAACAAGTGACGCAGAAGCCCAGCAAATTATCTGTGCTGCTTTGTGCAAGGCTGCTCTGCCCTACAGTACGTGTAAGAAGTGGTTCCAGCGGTCTAAGCAGGGAAATTTCGAACTCCGTGATGCAGAATGTCCGGGAGAGCCACAGAAAATTTACGATGAGGAACTGGAACAACTGTTGGACGCGGATCTCTGTCGCACACAGTCAGAGCTCGCTCAGGAACTCAGAGTAACACGGCAAGCCATTGCAAAGCGCCTGCACAAGTTTGGACGGATTCACAAGGAGGGCCGTTGGGTGCCCTACCAACTCACAGCTGCGAACAAGTCTAGGCACTACGATGTTGCTGTGTCCTTGCTCTCCAGATTCAAGAAGAAGGATTTCCTCCACAAGATTTTGACGTGTGATGAGAAGTGGATCCTCTACGATAATCCTAAGCGGCGCAAATTGTGGGTTTATCCAGGTTAGCCTAGCACCAGTACCGCCAAACCAAATATCTATGCCAGGAAGTTGTTGCTGTGCATATGGTGGGATCAGCGCGGTGTCGTACACTATGAGTTGCTCAAACCTGGTGAAACGGTCAATGCTGGACGTTATTGTCAGCAACTCATTCGTGTGAGTGACGCAATGGAGGCGAAAAAGCTATACACCGGCAAGGGCAGAAGGTTGGTCCTGTTGCTTCAAGAAAACGCGCGTCCCCACACCGCGAAAACGACTTTGATCCGCAATCTAAGGACAGGGACGTCACGCAGTGATGTCAGCTTCACACATTTGAATACTCTAATACCTTGTGATGGTGAACTTGCTGAACAATTGCTGTTGTGATAGTATCACCAAATTAATGCGACGTATGTATTTTCATTGATCTTCACTGTATTTACAATTTTTTTAGCCATTATCACTCTTTGTGGGTCACTATTTGAACTAAAAGTTTTTTCGTTGCCAAACAAAATCACTCAGTCTACTAGCTCTTGTTTTTCGCTTTTTTTTTTTTGGCTTTTTTTTTCTTGATTGGGGCTAAACGACCACTGTGAGCAACTTAGTGGGCTGTAAGCAGTCGCTCGTCCCTAATTTAGGGCCACTAACTCTAGAGAATGGAGAGAGAGAGAGAGAGAGAGAGCGAGCCAGTGCCGTAAAACAAACACAACACGAGTGCCTGAACGGGATTCTAACCCGGACCCATCTCAGACGAATGAACAGAAGCCATCGCTTAGACCACTGCTCCACCGAGGCGACCTTGCTTTTCATGCAAACCGCACTATAATACGCACGCATTTGTTCTTTTGTCATAAAGTTTCGAAATTTAGCTGACTTTTGAGCAATCCTGTATATAATAGTACAGTATAACGCGCATGTCGCCTGGTAGGACTACTGCACATCAAGTGAAGCATAATGTTTATGAATGATCTCTGTCATGATTGAAAACTTAAAAAAAAAAAAAGGGTGTGATCACTACTTTGCAGATATCTAAGCAACCCCAAGTCGAATTTGGGAAAATTTTATAGCGTCAAACAAAGCATCATACCATGAGAATGGTATGATGCTTTGTTTGACGCTATAAAATTACAACGTTACCTGTGTTCTATGTGTTTCCGGAGCCGACGACCCACGCTGGTGCCATTGCTGGCCCGACGACACAGGGTTGTGCTCATCGTCTGGACTCGGGACACCGTCATTGGACGCAAGATGACTGGGAACGTGTAGATTCGTCATACGAATCACGATACCAAGTGTTTCGGGCTGATGGAAGACTGCGGGCGTGGCTACAACCCTACGAGGCAATAGATCCCGCATGCCTACAAAGGACAGTGCAGGCCGGTGGTGGCTCGGTCGTGGTGTGGGGTGTTATCAGCTGGCACGTCTTAGGATCCCTCATACATCTGCAGACAGCTCTGAGCGGTGGAGACTACGTAACCATCCTTCAGGATCATTTGCACTCGTTCATATCATGCAACCACTCCCACGGGTGCGACTTCTTTCAACACGACAATGCGCCACCTCACAAGTCCACATTCGCCCGATTATGGCTGGAGGAACATTTCACGGAGAGTCTGACATCGTGACTTGGCCCCCTCGTTTGCCAGACTTTAAACGCCATCGAACACCTTTGGGATGTTGCTCAACGTGTCGTCACTGCCAGGAATCCTCCACCGGCGAATATCACGGAATTATGGGACGCTCTTCAGGAAACATGGTGTACATTGTCTCCATAATACTACAGAGAGCTCGTGGAGTCCATGCCTTGTCGCGTTGCTGCCGTTATTCGATCGCGATGGGGGACTATTGCGGTATTAGAGAGGTATACCCATTTTTTCAGCACTTCAATGTATTTCTCATTGTTGATGTAATGGGCATTTTACGTATGAATATTTTCATTCAACTCATTCCAAAATATTCTCAATTTGAGGAATTATTTTTGCATCGAAAAAAAATATTTGCAAACAGTCATGCACGTGAATATTTTCAATTAACAATACCGCGTTGGTCCTCCTATTCTCAATTTGAGGAGCTGTACTTGCATCCGAAAAAAGTAATTGCGAACGAAGTTCATTAAGCATTTCTCCACGGTATTCCAGAGAGCTTCCACAGAGTTCAAATCCGAAGACCTTGGGGGACACTGGATGGTTCCAAAATCTAATGAGTGAACCTCGACCCATTCCTGGGTAGTTGTGGCCCAGCGGGGGAGGGGGGCGCAATTTCCTGCTAGAACAGACTATCAGCCGTAGGTAGCCGAAGGCTATCAAAGCGTGTAGGTGAGCAGCCAGCAGATTCTGGCAGCATGCCTGGGTTAAGGACCGTTCCAGACACAATAAGGGACCTATTGTGTCTCATGGGAAGGCTCCCGAAACCATCACAGAGCCGACCTGGCATGACGGAGTCATGGTCTCATACCGTCGACGCCACACCCACACCTTTTCGTCCGCTCGGTACAGTTCAAAAGAGGATTCATCTGACCATATCACGCCACACCCGCACCCTTTCGTCCGCTCGGTACAGTTCAAAAGAGGATTCATCTGACCACACTACGCCACACTCGCACCCTTTCGTCTGCTTGGTACAGTTCAAAAGAGGATTCATCTGACCAAACCACGCCACACTCGCACCCTTTCGTCCGCTCGTTACAGTTCAAAAGAGGATTCATCTGACCACACCACGCCACACCCGCACCCTTTCGTCCGCTCGGTACAGTTCAAAAGAGGATTCATCTGACCACACAACGCCACACTCGCACCCTTTCGTCCGCTCGGTACAGTTCAAATAAGGATTCATCTGACCACACTACGCCACACCCGCACCCTTTCGTCCGTTCGGTACAGTTCAAATAAGGATTCATCTGACCACACTACGCCACACCCGCACCCTTTCGTCCGCTCGGTACAGTTCAAAAGAGGATTCGTCTGACCACACTACGCCACACCCGCACCCTTTCGTCCGCTCGGTACCGTTCAAAAGAGGATTCATCTGACCACACTACGCCACACCCGCACCATTTCTTCCGCTCGGTACAGTCAAAAGAGGATTCATCTGACCACACTAAGCCACACTCGCACCCTTTCGTCCGCTCGGTACAGTTCAAAAGAGGATTCATCTGACCACACTACGCCACACCCGCACCATTTCGTCCGCTCGGTACAGTCAAAAGAGGATTCATCTGACCACACTAAGCCACACTCGCACCCTTTCGTCCGCTCGGTACAGTTCAAAAGAGGATTCATCTGACCACACTACGCCACACCCGCACCCTTTCGTCCGTTCGGTACAGTTCAAAAGAGGATTCATCTGACCACACCACGCCACACCCGCACCCTTTCGTCCTTTCGGTACAGTTCAAAAGAGGATTCATCTGACCACACTAAGCCACACTCGCACCCTTTCGTCCGCTCGGTACAGTTCAAAAGAGGATTCATCTGACCACACTAAGCCACACTCGCACCCTTTCGTCCGCTCGGTACAGTTCAAAAGAGGATTCATCTGACCACACTAAGCCACACTCGCACCCTTTCGTCCGCTCGGTACAGTTCAAAAGAGGATTCATCTGACCACACTACGCGGTGCCATTCTTCAGAGGTCGAGATGTGCCCGGCACCACCCGAGGCGTGATTCCCGATGACGAGCAGTCAACAGTGGCACACGAGTAGGGCGTTGTCGGCTCCTGCACCCCAGGTTATGCTGTTTACGCCGTAGCAGTCGCTCTCTGACACTGCTCAGGCGTCCGACATTTAACCTGGATGGGATTTCCACCGCCGTTGCCACGCGGCCGGCATGTACGAGCCGGGATAGTCTACGGCGACCCCGGTCATCGATGGCGAGTGGTCGGCCACCTCTTGCTCTTTGGGCGCTGGTACGTCCGTCGATGTTGTCCTCGGGAACTCTAGGGTTCTTACCACTTGGGCGATAGAATGACCCATCTGCCTTGCGCCGAAAGTCGCTCAGATCACCATGTTTACTCATGTTCTTCGATTGCGATACACTGTTGGGAAGCATTGCTGTCGGCCTATATTTATCGCCTGCGTTTATTTTGCTTCTGTTTTATTTTGAGTGGGGCAGGGCCGGAGCTACCGGAAGGGTAGGGAGGGCGGTCGCCCTCCCAAAGTGGTTATTCCAAGGGCGTAAATTCATGCTCTGGGGGATGTAAAACAAAAATAGAATTGTAGCTAAAAAAGAAAGTTACACCCTTCAGTATTTTCTTTTTAAATACTTTAGTTAGTCTCATACAGTATTCCATACAGTTAACCAGGTTACAGAGTAACATACACTATGAGGTGTGAACATCTCATATCCTTGAAGGCAATTTTCCAAAACAGTGAATGGAGACATAGAAAACAATATGCTGATATGTCTAACCTCTATGACCTTTCCAAACAAGTTGTTGGGGTGAAGAGCTAATTAATCATCTGTGCTCTGTCGCAGAAAGTTCTCTGAGCGTTTAACCTTGAACGGAATTTTTCCAAGCCCTACCCCTAAAACTTTTACCTATTCATGGGATAAAAGATTGCCATCTTATGCACGATTAGAATAACTATAAAAGTTAAAAGAAGAACGGATATTCCTGTACACACCAAACGTACTAAAAATAATCTAAATGACAGATTAAAACAACATAAGATCTTTCGATCCCTCTTGGGATCATCCTGAGATGTGCTCGTGAATTGGTGGTTCCGACCTTTAAGTAACAGACTTTTCGGTAACTCGAAAAGTCGAAATGTGAGTGGTCCGAGGTGTGGGAAACCAGAAAATCAAGATAAAGAAGTGACCTAGGCTCCTCGATCTCAACAGCAAACTTAATACCGGGTATGATAGAGAATAGATTCGAAGCCATATTAAATAATTCGGTTTCAGAATGAGGCCAAACAAGGAAGACATCATCAACGTATCTAAGATATAACGATGGTTGAACGGAGCAAGATTTTAGGTAGATTTTCTCCAAATCTTGAAGCAGTATTTCCGCAAGGACAGGTGACAAAGGGGAACCTATAGGTGCCACCTCATTCTATTTGAAGATAGTCTGTTGAAATCGGAAGAAACACCGGTCTCCAACAAGTTTCAAAGCCTGTAAGGTTGAATCAATTTCAGCAGCAGTATAGGAATTTTGATTGTACAAGATCTTTTCAATCAGGGTATAAACAACTGAGCGAGATACATTTACAACATCTAGCGAAGCGAGAATGAACTGAGTTTGTTTGGGAATTGACATGCTTTAATTTTTGTAATAGCTTCAGATGTACTACAAACAGAGTAAGTTGAGTTTGTAGTAAGGGGTTTTAAAAAGGCTGCTAAGGATTTTTCTAGGTTTCTTGTTGGATTGGCATAACCTGAAATCAGGAGTCGAACTGAGTGGTCTGGTTTATGAGTTTTTACTTTGCCAAAGGCCTCCGGAACTCTAGATCCTGGGGGAGGTAATATGTTGCGTGAAATACAGTTAGGTAAAAAACCAGAGTTACGTAATTTTGACAGTTTTGAAATACACTGCCGGACAATTGCTAAGGACGGATGACAATAGCAACGATAGCAACCATAAAATGGAAGGCAGGGAAATGTGGAAATTAGCATAAGTGCGGGATACAGTAAGACGTGTTGTGCGTATGCAAATTTTGAATTGCCGAACTTGTTCGTGACTTCATAGCGCTGATAAGAGATATAAAGGATTTGACGCGTATTGACCGTTGTTGTTCAAACGCAAAGTTGAAAGGGAAAGAATCAATTGATGAACTTGCAATTTTAAGTATGTCTTCCCAACATCACCTAGATGATTTTACGCGTGGCCGTATTATTGGCAAGATTGAAGAAGGGCGAAAAATAACAGATGTTGCCAGGGAGTTCGACGTCAGCCACAGTGTTGTTTCAAGGCTTTGAAAATAATTTCAAACAAATGGAGAGTGTAGCAAACGTCACGGGGGAGGTCGTGTTCGCAGCACAACACCTGCAGAAGATCGGTACATAGTGCTATCAACAAAAAGACACCGGCGCAGCACAGCTAGTGAGGTAGCAAATCAGTTTATGGCTGCTACTAGCAAGCGGATCTCTCGAAAAACTGTCGCCAGACGTTTGCATGAAGGAGGACTATACGCCCGCCGTCCATCTGTGTGCATCCCATTGTCCAGACGTCACCGTACCGCCCGTTTGCAATAGTGCCATCAACATCGCAAGTGGACTGATAACGACTGGTCTGCTGTCCTCTTCTCAGATGAGAGTAGATACAGTCTATCGTCTGATTGTCGACAGCAACTGATCTGGCGTGATAGTGGTACTGCATATTGTCCAGCAAACATACAGGAAAGGGACCGATATCCGACATGTAGTGTCATGGTATGGGATGGCCTCATGATCAATGGCCGTACGTCCCTCTATGTGCTTCCAACTTGGACTATGACTGGCCAACGATACATTAATGATGTTCTGCTACCTCATGTTCACATGTTCCGTGGTGCTGTCGGTGATAGATTCATTTTCATGGACGACAACGCAACATGTCATCGAACAGTCGCTGTCCAGGAGTGTCTTGAGAGCGAGGATATTCAATGCCTTGTATGGCCAGCACGTTCTTCAGATCTGAATCCCATTGAAAATGTGTGGGATGCTTTGGGGAGGAGTCTTGCTGGTCGCCAATGCCCTCCAATAAACAAGGACACCCTAATCCGTGCACTGACAGAGGAATGGGATAAATTACCCCAACAGCTGCTTGATAATGCTGTGCAAAGCATGATACGACGTGTGGAATCCTGCATCGCCCTCCATGGTGGCCCTATCCCGTAGTGACATCTTACGCCGAAACGCCTGCGGATGGTAATTGCATTTTTTTCACGTTTACGTATTCTGCACAAAATGACCTGTTTGTCTCTTGAACACGTTCCAAAGCCTTCTGGATTTCAGAGCACAATAAATTGTCTTTCTTGTAATGTCCTGGCATTCAGACATTATTTTATATCACTTGGCATCCAACCACACTTACTTTTTTATGCGCTATATAGCCGTTCATGATCCGTCCTTAGCAATTGTCCAGCAGTGTAGTATAAGCTAATGGATCAGAATTAATTATGGAATGGGGAATATCTTGGATGGTGGCAAGCATTTTTGCAACATATTCAAAGTGATCAAGAATAACAATTTGATTGGTTTTATCTGCACTAAGGATTGGAAGATCGGGATCCCTAGTGAGATCAAGCAGTTCAGACCTGGAATATCGCAAGGTAGAGTCGAAAGTCGTTTGCCTCTTCTGTAAAATGTTACAAATTTTGTGCCTGGTGAACTCCTAGACCTTAGGGGGGAGATGTTTAATGATCTCTTCAATTTGTGGGGTAATTTTCATTGGGTTATGGTTATGGTTTGGAAAACATAACTTGAAACCCAAGTTCAACGCTTCGGATTGGCAAGTCGTAAGAGCCTTTGAACTCGTGTTTAGAAATGAGGACTTTCCTGGTTGTCTTCTAGGTCGTTCTTTCAAGGAAACAAGAGCACTAGAGGTTATTTCGGAGACAAGTGATCTTAATTTCTTGATATGTCCATTGTGTAAATTTTGAAGAGATTTTTCAATAATTGAGTTCACCACGATACACGAATAATCAAAATACAGGGGGTGTGCAAGATTTACAAAATTTAAATATGCCCGGTATGTTTGTCTGTTGAGGAGATCGATGAAACTACGCTTACGCCTAATTTCCACACAAAGTCTTTTCTTCTCAGCCAAAGCCAGAACCACAGCATCACGACGTGAAATTGAGGTTGTTTTAATACGCAGAAACTTAGGGGTAACCTGCAGTGAACGACAGTTGAGTAAGAATGATAGGTGCTCACCTTCCGTCATTAGCTTTGTCCTACTGAAGAGAAAGTCCTTTGCCGCTCCTTCCATTAAAATCGATTGGATGACAATGATGACACTCAATATCCCAATTATTTCCATAGGCAGCAACTTCATACGTAAGAACCAAAGTTACTTCGTGCTAATTGTAGGTAAGGAGTTGGAAATGCTGTCAAAGCACGGGAACACTTTTTTGGAGCCAAAGCACACACAAACCACATCCCTAAATTATCTTTTAAAAACGTAGGATTTAAAAAACGCCTTTATTAACAATTTAAAAACATGGTAGATGGGGTACCTTCATTGTTTACTTGCTGTGGAACCCCAGGGTAAGCAAGGTACGTCGCATGATGCACGTGGAAGTTCTGGTGGGTGAGCTGGTACACTGTTGCACGTCGTTGCTGAGATACCATTCGTAACACCCGACGTTCACTTCTATGATCAACCGCGCCTGGCTGACTAATGTGAACCCTTCTGCTGGATGTCTGTGCATGGTTAATCCAATCCTGGTACACACTTGATACAGTAGTAGTGAGGAAGAAGCCAACAAGTGCGACTCTTTCTGAAATACTAGCACGTGCCCTCCAGGTCCAACTACCGCTAACAAATTGGCTTACGTCGGTCACCACGTTTCCCCATTACTAGCAAACGTTTACTGATTACGCACAGAGGATATGTGTGCACAATTTATAGTGGCCGCGGGAGACGTTGACATTCCGTGGTACTTCATTATCGCTCCGAATATATAAAACGGGGTTATTCCTAATGCAAAGCTATCTCAGTGTATAATCTTACTGACACTTGTTCCTTTAGTAAAAACAAACCTCCCACATGACATTTTTTTACGCAAGATTCAGTGTGATCATTTTGAAACTGGTCTGTGTGTTTAGCTGTATCAGTTAAAGACATGTCAAGAGTCTGCAGAAAAGGGAAAAGCTAAGCTAGAATTCATGCGTGAACACAAACGAATGCAGAGCAGCCCAGCCAACTGTAATTATTGATTTCAGTGATTTAGCTTGAGAGAAGAGCCATCTGGTGACGCAACCTCGGCATCATTGATTATGCAGAATTAAACTAACTGGCTCCTTGTGAAGCGCATCATCTCATAGTCACGCCAAAGAGTGAAAGCACGCGCATTCCTGGCTCAATTATTTATTTCCTCTGATTCAAGTATTGCTGGAACTTTGAGTGACAATTAGTTCATGATTTGTGATATGAATCCAGACATTTTTTCGTACACACTCTGCATACACGATATTAACGAATCATGTTTAAAAAAATCCTTTTCACGTATGTGCGTAAAAAAAAAAAAAAAAAATAATGGCGATGAAACTCCTAGCGTTTTTTAACAAGTCCTAAACCTCCGCACGCAAGTTGCGTTTCAAGATAAATTTTCTTCATAAATTTCGCTCTCAGTAGATTTCTAAGAATAACATTTAACTTCTAAGAATAAAATTTAGATTTCTAAGAATAAAATTTAACTTCATGCTACCCAGAACGATATTTTACACCAGAAAGGCTGAGAAGTGCATGGAAAATCATAATCAAAGCTACAGGGATACGATGAAAAAAAGAATTTTTTAAGGGTTATTTACGAAATTCAGTAACAATTTTAAAAATTCACAACTCACTTTTAATTTTACATTTTGAAAAATGAATATTGAAATAAATACTCAATTACACTCAGGAGACAAAACATTAGAGATAGGGGTAATTGGCAGTTGACATGGGTATTAGACATGAGTTCGGGCTCAATTTTAGGAGTCCGGGCCCGGGCCCGGCCCGCTTTCTTTGATTACATGTGCTTGCTGAGCCCGGGCCCGGATTCTTGGAAAATTTTGCTTATCAAGGCTTGCATTTATGCATTATACACTGGCCAAAGATATGGCCCAATTTTGATTTTTAATAAAATACAAAAGATGAGAATGCGATTTTTTCCCAGTTTTTCGATACCAGACCTCCTTAAACTAATCCTTGCTTTTGCTATAGCTTTGGACGATGCATAATGCAAGTCTTGCTAAGCAAAATTTGTCTTGCAATGTCAGCTAGCTTAGGAAATTAAAAATCCTTCCACCATGGTAACAAATCCATAATGAAGTTCAACACGTGTAATTCAACGGGGCTTGGAATTACACGTGTTGAATTAATGACAGTTATGAAATTCCAGACGTGTAATTCCGAGCCCGGGCGCGTGTTTTTCGGTAGTTAATGAATTCTGAGCCCTTTCGAGCCCGGGCCCGAGCTCATCTCTAATGGGTATACCCCACGCCAGAAGCTTTTCTTATCTGGGATGACGAGACTTGAAATTATGCCCTTTAGAGTTCAAAATTACGCCCCTTCTTGTTCCACTCAAATAATACGTAAGCTAAGTATACTCAGGAGACAAAACATTAGAGATAGGGGTGATGGGCAGTTGACATGGGTATATCCCACGCCAGAAGCGTAGCAAGCTTTTCTTATCTGGGAGAACGAGACTTGAAATTATGCCCTTTAGAGTTCAAAATTACGCCCCTTCTTGTTCCACTCAAATAATACGTAAGCTAATTATACTCAGGAAACAAAACATTAGAAATAGGGGTGATGGGCAGTTGACATGGGTATACCCACGTCAGAAGCGTAGCAAGCTTTCCTTATCTAGGAGGAGACTTAACATTTCTATTTAAGTCTCTTTACTCTAATATACTCGTAACTTTTAGGTCTGTTTACTCTAATATACTCGTAACTTTTCTATTTAGGTCTCTTTACTCTAATATACTCGTAACTTTTCTGTTTAGGTCTCTTTACTCTAATATACTCGTAACTTTTCTGTTTAGGTCTCTTTACTCTAATATACTCGTAACTTTTCTATTAAGGTCTCTTTACTCTAATATATTCGTAATTTTGCTATTTAGGTCTCTTTACTCTATAATATACTCGTAAATTTTCTATTTCGGTCTCTATACTCTAATATACAAGTAACTTCAATAGTTACGTCGCTATGTAAATTTGGGTTGTTCTCCTTAAGCAATTTCCGAACTTAACGTTTACTCTCGCACCCGAATCTCTTTTTGGAAACGGCAATTAAAGTCGGAGGTTGTATGACATACACTGACGGAAAAAAAAATCCCAACACCAAGAAAGGGTTGTGTTAGATAAACGACAGTTGGTAGGCGGTGATAGTACATCTGTAAGATGACGTCTATGCAAATTTCGCGCTCGGCGCATACGTGTGGCGTTAGTAGCGCCCCTCGGAACATGCAAAGCGGGTTTGCTGTAAATACGCGCTGTAACGTTCGTGAACGTTAGTTATCGTTGAGATTCGACGTAAGATGTTGATGTTAGTCAAGAATACCTTTAAGAAGACGAAGAAGCCATTATCAACAGCTCACGGAGTTTGAACGAGGTCGTGTAATAGGGCTACGAGAAGACACTGGACCTACACATGGAGTTATGGTCTGTGGAGCAATTTCCTATGACAGCAGGAGCACTCTCGTGGTTATCCCACGCACCCTGACGGCACAGTTGTACGTCGGTCTGGTGATTCAACCTGTTGTGCTGCCATTCATGAACAGCATTCCAGGGGGTGTTTTCCAACAAGATAACGCTCGTCCGCATACCGCTGTTGTAACCCAACATGCGCTACAGAGTGTCGACATGTTGCTGTGGCCTGCTAGATCACCAGATATTTCACCAATCGAGCACGTATGGGACATCATTGGACAACTCCAGCGTCACCCCCAACCAGCATTAACCGTCCCTGTATTGACCGACCAAGTGCAACAGGCATGGAACTCCATCCCACAAACTGACATCCAGCACTTGTACGACACAATGCATGAACGTTTGCGTGCTTGCATTCAACATTCTGGCGGCTACACCGGTTATTAATGTACCAGCATTTCACATTTAAAATGGCTCTTCTCGCGCTTACAATAAGTTGTGATCTTGAAACCTTAATCGATTAAATATGTTACCTATACAAATGTATTGCCGTCATTTCATTCCTCTACAACTATTTTTTCGTGGTGTTGGGATTTTTTTCCGTCAGTGTATGTAAAAAGATAAGAAGGTTGTTTTTAATGTATTTTGGCTGGCAGACTAGCTTTCTAGCTGTGAGGCTGGTTCACGAGCTGTGAATTTGATAACAAAAATAAAAAAGTTTACATTATTCATATTTTTTAATTCATGACTATAGATTATCCGTTGGCAACACGTTACTACCTTTTTCGCAGGGCATGATGGTCTACTTTCATCCTGTATATAAGTGTTCATGTACACGTTTCATTCTGTGTCACTTGATCTTAAGATGGGTGCTTCAGAAGCCCCGAAAGATAGTGTCACTGATTTTTAACCTCTTGGTGTTGTGTGTATCTTTTAAATTGTAAATAAATGTCATCTTTTAGTAGCCGACACCTTGGTGTTCCTTATCGTGATATTCATCGTGCTTTGACAGTCTGTTTTTTCATTTTTGTTGTCATCCAGCACGAATTTTTTTATTCTTAATATATCTGTGAATTTGATTATTATCGATGTTATATGTTTAAAGCCCATTGCTATTCGAGCTTGAACGAAACATACATTGAAAGATGTTTCCTTATAGTTGGAGTGACGTTCGTTGTCAACGTGACTTGGACATTATTGTCGTTTATTCTACTACTGAAGCAATAGTTGAAGTTACCTTTGATGTGCTGATGTAAATAAAAGTTTAAGTATATAGGCGCCCGTAGCGAGAACCAAGGAGGGTCAAGTGACTCCCTTGAAAATTGGAATCCGCAGAAAAGTAATATTTAAATTAAAAAAAAATAAGAATAAAGGTGGAACATAGATTAATTTCTTTTTTTTTCTTTAAGCGCTAGAGCTTCGATAACAAACCAACCACGTTCATGGAATTTTTAATGTAAACAATTATAATAAATCATTTTTAGGCTTAGTTTCAAAGTCGAACATTTTGCAACTGCAAGAACTTGATGAAAAAGGTTCAAAACGACCCCCTGGTAGTGGTGAGTACCTGATGAAGAAGGTTTAATGACCAACCTTTGTAGAGGTGAGCAACTGAAAAAGTAGAATTAAGGAAGAACCTCTCGCATGACGAAGAAGGTTCAAAACGACCCCCTGGTAGTGGTGAGTACCTGATGAAGAAGGTTTAATGACTAATGACCAACCTTTGTAGAGGTGAGCAACTGAAAAAGTAGAATTAAGGAAGAACCTCTCGCATGATGAAGAAGGTTCAATGACCAACCTTTGTAGAGGTGAGCAACTGAAAAAGTAGAATTAAGGAAGAACCTCTCGCATGATGAAGGTTCAAAAACAAACTTCTTGCATTAGTGAGTGTCAGATAAAGTTTAAAAAGTCATCCTCCAGTAGTAGTGAGTGCCTGAAAAAGATGGTGAAGGAAGAACTCATTGCACTAGTTGCCTGAGGAAGGTTCGAAGACGAAGCTCTGGTGGCGGTGATTACGTGATGAAGAAGGTTCGAAAACTAAACCTCCTGTAGTTGTGTACGTTGATGAAGAACATTACAAGACGAACGTCTTGTAATGTACGTTGATGAAGAACATTACAAGACGAACGTCTTGTAATGGAGAGGGCCTGAAAAATGGTTAAAAGAAGAATCTCTTGCCCTGATTGCCTGATGAAGAAGGCTTAAAGTCAAACCTCTTGCAGTGGTGAGCATTTTATGAAGGAGCTCCAAAGAAGAACTTCTTGTAGTGGTGTCTGACGAAGAAATTTCAGCGATGAATCTCTTACAGTTATGTGTAGCTAAAGGAGAAGTTGTGTTGCTTGCACTAGTTGTGGCCTCATGAAGATGGTTCGGGGCAGAACGTCTTAAAGTGGTGATTATTTGATGCAAAAAACCCTTCGTCTTTGAAAATTAGCTCATAAATAAATAATAATGCTCTAGATGAAAAGCCTATAAAATACAAGAAATTACGTTGTCTATGAATTTGTCTTCACCAGTGCTTTCAGAGCCTGAACCAGCATTATTAACTACTCGATTTTCTTGACTACTATTCATACCACAGAGGATGTCTACATATTTTCAGAACTTTTTTGATAAGAAATTACAGAAAATAAAAGAAATTCAAGGAATTGAAACTGGCAGCAGCGTATTAGATGAACACGAAGGAAACGTCTGCTGCAGTTAAATATCGGCTGGCTGCCCCGGTAGCGCAGTGGTCTAAGGGATGTCTTTTGATTATTCGTCCGAAAGGGGTCCGGGTTCGAATCCCGGTGAGGCATGGATGTTTTTGCTTTTGTCTTACGGCACTGGTTCTCTCCCTTCCCTGGAACAAGTGGCCCCAAATTAGGGTGGGGTGACTTCTTATAGCCCATTAGGTTGCTCACTGTGGTCGTTAAATCTCTAATAAAAAAATCGGCTGCTAAGAAAATGACTCACGTCAACAAGCTGTGGACAGAAGGTTTTGTGTTTTGCTCTTTACGAAGAGAAGTATTCGTATTCTGTAATTAAAAAAACGCTGCGAAAGTCACGGAATTAACATTTCTAAATGTAAAATAACCAATATTATTAACAATAGACTGAAAAATCGCCAAGAATTGCTTTTAACAGGAAAAAGAATATCAAACGGATGTCCGTTTGATATTCTTACGGATGTCAAAAGTGGTACGACTATTTCAAAAGTAAGGTCTCTGGTCTTGAAAGAAAATCCACCGATACAAAGAGCAATTGCTAAGTCGTCAAAAATCCCTGTAGCCGAAAATTCCATTATTTCCGTTCGAGCTTTCTGCGAGGACACTTGACAATCAAGTTACTTTTAATTTCGCGTTGCTACCGATTGAGATATTCATAATTATTTGTGGACTTTTTATTTATTAAAAGAAGACAATTTTTGACGATATTTATAAGTTTTAAGGGCTTTTATTTAATAAAACGCATATAAGTTAAATTCATAGCATCAGGTTCGACTGCTTAAAATGACGTTTTCGAATTTTAACAATTTCTCTTCACGCAGGAATTTATGAGGAGTTTTTCAAAAAATTCGCTGCCCTTTTTGTGTTGTTTAGGATAATGAATGTAACATGAACTTTGACCATCGTTGTGAAGTTGCGATTGTGGGAATGGGGAAATAACACTTTGCTTTCTAGATCGATGTTTCCCCGCGAAAGTGTCGTCCTAAAAATATACTGACAGTTCAAATGAACGGTTGAGATTCCAGAGTTCTAAATTTAAGCATTTTCGGTGTCATGTAGGAATTTGTGAGTCTTCATTCGTTCCTATATTTAGCATGTGATCGATATTCAGTTATTCACGACTGCCTCAACGGCAGACTCCTTCTCGCTGAACTACATGTCGCGAAAAAGTTTCTCCCCATATGCTTGCTCCTGTAAAAATTCCTTCTCAAAAAAAAAGTTCAAAGCGCAAATTGGAATTAAAAAAATAAATCTGTACATGACATTTTCAAGTTTTCTTCCTTCCAAGTAATAGGATAATTGGGACTTTCCAGAAAACTATAGGTGTTGTTTACATTTTCCGCTATTTTCTAATTGTTCCTTAATTTCGGATGAATATAAAAACCTTGAGTTTTTTCATTCATCCAAATTATTTTTTTGGATGAATGTATACACCTTCAGTTTCTACATTCACCCCAAATTAAGGGATCAGTTTTTTTTATTAAAGGTTTAACGACCGCCGTGAGCAACTAAGTGGGCTATAAGCAGAAGCCCGTGCCTAATTTAGGGTCACTGGCTCCAGGGAAGGGAGAGAGCCAGCCCCGTAAGACAAACACAACATCCATGCCTGACCGGGATTCGAACTCGGACCCTTCACGGACGAATGGTCATAAGCCAGCGCTTAGACCACTGCGCCAAAGGATCAATTGCAAAACAATATGTTTCAGTTGAATGGATCGTGGTGAGATAATGCGCAGTGACATAAGGTACTGGAAAATCAGTGCAGACTTGCCTGTATGAAAAATCAACAGCATCAACGATTATCAACTACTGCTGGATGAAGGTCTCCCCAAGTCTCTTCCACGACTCTCAATTGTGTTTCATGTCACTCCGGCATGCTTTCGGATTTCATCTACCCATCTCCCACGTGGTCTTCTTCTGGATCTTTCCCTGTCCCTTGGTATCCAGGCTAGCATTTCAGTTGTCCAGGCGTGGTCAGTTTTTCTAGCAATATGCCCAGCCATGGCCACTTGAAGGCCTTTACTCTGATCATGATGTCATCAACTCTTGTCATTTTTCTGATTCACGAGTTTCTTTTCTTATCTTTCTTGCTTACTCCAAGCATGCATCTGTCTATGCTTCTTTGAATTATTTTCAGCATCTGTATGTTTTCTTGTTATTTAAGCTTTCCAACCGTAAGTTGAAGAAGCGTGTATGCTCCAGCTCAGTCCGTCTGTCTGTCCGTCCTCAAGATAACTCGCGTAAAAATGGTTCGATTTCGATGAAAATTTAGTATGTGGTAGGGGACCACCTGGGGACAAATCCTATCGAAATTGGGAAAATGCGGTCAAAAGTCAAGACATAGGAGTGGGATCCATTCCATTGCCCTTATGCGTCATAGCGTATGTTAAAATGCTTCGATTGCGACAAACTTTTATCATGTTGTTCCGGAAATATACTGAACCAATTCTATTTAATATCATCAACATGGAGTCAAAGGTCAGGACGCAGGAGCGAGATTAGTTCTACAGCCATTATCCTCATAACTTGACTAAAACTACTTCTATTGCAACAAAACTTTAGTATGTTGTTCGGAGGTATACTGAACCAATGTTATTTAATATAATCGAAATGGGGTCAAAGGTCAGGGCAGAGGAGAGAGATTTATTCCACAGCCATTATCCTCAAAACTTGAGTAATAACTTAAGCAATGATTTCTGGTATGTTGGAAAGCGTGTATAATAATCAATGCATTGCATGATTTTACTAACTTGTTTAAGAACCATGTCCGTGATCCATAAGTAAAAACTCGTAGGATACATTGATTAAACCTTTTCCTTTTAAGACATAATTTCTCTTGGAAATTTTGCGGTTTCTCCCAAAAATACTTCATAATCCTAACAATCTCTTCCTCGATGTGACCCTTGCCTGATATATCTTGCCCAAGGTATTCATAAGTTATTAAATCGAGAAACAATGAAACACAATAACAATGACGTGGAATTCCTAGGTGAGATGATTGAGTTCTATGAAAAAAGAAAGATTTTATGACATTTAATGGAGAACTTCGCAGGAAATATTGGTGGTGGTTACAGCAATAGAAAGCAAAAAAAGTTTTTTTAAGAGAAGGCATTTACAAACAACAGGGCAATGACACGTGGAAAGCGTATTTTTGGCCCCGTAGTGGAGAAATAAATTGGCTGAAAATAAGAAGCATGTGGATAACATTGACTGCGGTGAGAACTTGAATGATATTTCCAATCCGACCAGTAGGTTCTGAGATATTGCCAAACTTTTTAGTGGCGTCCAATGCCGTAGCTAGATCTCAGAACTGGGGAAGGGGCTGACGACTCAACTTGGGGGGCTTTGTGTTCAGCGAAAAAAAAAAGATATATATATATATATCATCATCATCATCATCATTGTCAACCATTATCAATCCACTGCTGGACGAAGGTCTCCCCAAGTTTCCTCCACTCTGTCTTGTGCCAGTCTCCTCCATGTCACCCCTGCATACCTTCGAATTTCATCCACCCATCTCCCATGTGGTCTTCTTCTGGGTCTTTTCCTGTCCCTTGGAATCCAATCTAAAATTTCGCCTGTCCATCGATGATCTGTCCTTCTGGCAGTATGTCCAGCCCATTGCCATTTCAGGGATTTAACTCTGATCATGATGTCTTCCACTCTTCTCATTTTTCGGATCCACGAGTTTCTCTTCTTATCTCTCCTGGTTACACCAAGTATGCACCTCTCCATGCTTCTTTGAGTTGTCTGCAGCCTTTGTATGTCTCTTTTAGTTAAGGTCCACGTCTCTGCACCATACGTAAGCACTGGAAGGATGCATTGATCAAACACTTTTCTTTTAAGACATAATGGCATATTGCTCTTGAAAATTATGCTGTTTCTTCCAAAAGCTCTCCAGGCCAGTTTTGTACGCCGATTAATTTCTTCATCAATGTTACCCTCACTTGATATCTGCTGTCCAAGATAAACGTACGTGTCTGTTATCTCCAGCTTTTTTCCATCATATATATATATATATATCCACGAATACGTCACTACTAAACAATTTCTCCAGCCCGAAAAACGATAAATAATTCAAATTATGGGGGAAGGGGGAGAGAACATTGAAATAAATCGCATTATAAGGATTTGTTTGACTGCAGTGGAGTTGCAGGACCATTATCGGCGGAGAAAAAGAAAAGATAGCTCCCAAATAGCTTAAAAAACAGTTTATTTACTTTTAGTTTATTAATGGTTTCTTTCCGTAGATCCACGCAATGACATCGGGGAGTTACTGATCCCGAGTTTTGGCTCTTTCTTCTCCGTCTATAATCACGCGTTCTTCTTTGCTGCTGCTCAGAGTTAGCCTCTTCTTACCATGGTCAAAAGCGAAACCTGCCTTCCTCTCAAAAGCCAAAAGGTATCAGATTCACGTCAATAAACATATCTCCCACTCATACATCGCAGAACCGCTCCTACTGACGCCAAAACAATGAACACGAAGAAGTTGAAAATTCTATCTCTCTCTCTTTCTCTCTCGAACAAAGATTTCTCTTTAGCACTGTTTTATATCCCCTAGGGGGATTACATTTAGCTAAAACGTTCCCACAACAACATTTATTTGTAAGCTATTAACCACTTGGAAGATTTTTTACAGAAATTTAGCATCTCATAGTCACTTGCCAAGTGAACAGTGCTTCATTGTTTTATCCGTATGCGTACTGCGCTACCACCTCCACTTTAACTTATCTCTCTGTCTCTTTATTTATGTACTCATTTTTTGCTGATGTAGTAGTGTTTTCTATACTTGTTACTACAAAAAAAAAACTCTTATCTGAACCTTAGCAGCAACAAATCCGGCGCCCATGTAGCAGAAAATCATTGATTTATACTTGTAATGACATACAAAAGAAATTTTCATTAACCACCGAAAATGTACGTTCAGAATTTACGACAACGCCCATTTTCCAGGGGAAGCTGAGCCACCTCTATCTTCCTGTTAGCTACGGTCCTGGTAGCGCACCCTGCCGGAAAAATAGTGCATCTCGAAAGTCACTGGTTATTACCAGACCTGATCGATGTTAAAGAATTATCCGAGCTGGTGTAAAAAAATTGCCCCATGGCGTAAATTTAAAGGCGGCAAAAATGTTTTAAACATCAAGATATTACATTTATGCCATCTAGCTGTGACTACGAGCTATTAGGGATATGCAAAAAATTCTGCCGCCCCCACTGGCGGGTGTTGTAAGGGTCTAACCGGCCGGTAACTCGTGCTCTCAGTTCGTACATGCAGCCAAGCATGGCGGTCGATAAAGTTCATTTGCGGGACTGTTTGTTATTCATGTTTAATTTAGGGAAAAGTGCGAGTAAAGCATACGGTTCAATATGTCAGGCGTATGGCGAAACGGTTATGGGGGAGCGGACGTATTGAGAATGGTTTACCAAGTTGAAGAAAGGTGATCTAAGCTTAGAAGACAAGCCACATGCCGGTAGACCGCAGGAACTCGCAGACGACGAGCTGAAATCGATGTTGCAAGAGGACGCCACACAGTCGTCCACACAACTGGCGAAACGTTTGAAAGTGGCTCAGTCGACGGTGGCTCAGTAGACGGTGCCTCAGTAGACGGTGGTATAGCGTCTGCAGGCCTTGGGCAAGAGCCAGAAGATTGGTAAGTGGGTTCCACATACTTTAATGGAGCGTAATATTGGTTAACGATTGGATATCTGCGCGTCGTTGCTGAAAAGGTTTCAAGGGAAGAATTTCTCGTGGAAGGTTGTCACCGAGGATGAATGAAAAATGGGTCTATTGCGACAACCCCGTACGAAAGCGATCCTGGGTCGACCCAGGCCAGCCATCAACATCCACTGCAAACCAGGACGTCCACGGGGAAAAGGTGCTGTTGTTTGTGTGGTGGAATACACATGGAGTGTGTAACTTCGAACTTTTGAAACCGGGCGAAATAATCACTGCACAACGATGTAGCGATCAGTTGATGAAACTGAACGCCGCAATCAAGCTAAAACACCCATGGACAGGTATAGGACGCCGCCCAGTCATCCTGCTACACGATAATGCCAGACCACATGTCGGTGCCACCACGAAATCAACCCTTTAACAGTTACACTGGGAGGTTTTACTGCACCCGGTTTGTTCTTCGGACTTTCGTCTGTTTCGCTCCATGCGACATGCCCTAGCCCAACAGCGGTTCACCACTGCCATAGGTGAAAAATTTCGTCACTGCGTTTTATAGCTCAAAACCCAAATCCTTCTATCACAGGGCATTTATTTACTGCCTGAAAAATGACAAAAGGTCATTGATGCTAACGGCCAATATTTCGTTGCATAAATGTGTACTGGTTTCCTGATTGTTCCTGTCTCCTTTCTCCTTAAAACGGCGGTAACTTTTGCATACCCCTAATATATTACAACAGTGTGAGAGAAGCTCTGTGCTCACGCGAAGTTTGTGGTTATTAGCACGGATAAAGGTGCTACGATTTCAGTAGGAGGCTACTTCTGTCAAGCGTCAATATAGCGAAAGAGTCCTTTTTCTGCCGGTCGTGGGATTTGAATCCCGTCCTTCTTATTCCGGAGCGGGATATTTTCCCAATTGAACTACGCCGGCTAGGCTCATCGCTGACTTGACGTTTTGACTCATGCGTCACCTCAGTGGAACGTCACATACTATCTGAATAATCAATCTTTATGATCTGTACTGCATTCAACCTACTCATATACGATTTGCACCAGTGGCATGCCCAAGAGAGGGGTGGGTGGGTGTTAATCTTCCCCTAAAAAAACGAAACATTTCGATATTTCAACAAGTTAGTAAAATCACGCAATGCACTGATTATGATACGCTTTCCAACATACAAGAAATCATTATTCAAGTTATGAGGATAATGGCTGTGGAATAAATCTCGCTCCTGTGCCCTGACCTTTGAATTCATTTTGCCCATTTTAAGCAGGGTTGTTGGTCCCAGGTGGTCCTTTACCACATACTAAAATTTCATCGAAATCGAACCATTTGTACGCAAGTTATGACGCATAAGGGCAATGGAATGGATCCCGCTCCTATGTCCTGACCTTTGAACCCATTTCGCGCTTCTTTAACTTATGGTTGGAAAGCGTAAAAAAAACGATTTTAAATGACAAAGTTTTGTTAGTATTTTAAATTGTTTTTATCTCTCATGGCAACAATTGAACGTGTTTTCTCCATTAAGACGAGGAAGCGGCAAGTAGCCAAGGTACAGAATGCCCCATTGCAATGAAAAGCCAATACGGGTGTATACTGAAAGTTTGTGTGGTGACGAGGCAATGCCAAACTTGAGTTCCGTAACTTATTTCAGAATACTCTAAAGCACGCCGAAAAGCAAGGAGTTTTGATTAAAATGCTAAAAATCACATCAAAACAAAACCAACGCTGTAGCATAAACACAGGAAACTCAGACGATTATTACAGGATTTGAATTTATGTACCATTTTTAGACATGTTTTATTAGTGTTTTGGAAAACAGATTTCTCGCACACAAATCGGTCTTATCAGGATTCCAATCACTCTTCCGAACTCGTTTTCTACACAGGTAAACAGGAAAATATAAGTGATCAACCATTTATGTGGTGATAAGAATATAGGTATTGGGTAATATATGGTATATTAATATAGGTATGGGAAAAATATAAGTGATCAACCATTTATGAGATGATAAGAATATAGGTATTGGGTAATATATGGTATATTAATATAAGTATTGGGAAAATATAAGAGATCAACCACTTATGTGGTGATAAGAATATAGTTAGTGGGTAATATACGGTATATTAATATAGGTATTGGGAAAATATAAGTCATCAACCATTTATGTAGTGATAAGAATATAGGTATTGGGTAATATATGGTGTATTAATATAAGTATTGGGAAAATATAAGTGATCAACCATTTATGTGGGGATAAGAATATAGGTATTGAGTAATATATGGTATATTAATATAAGTATTGGGAAAATATAAGTGATCAACCATTTATGTAGTGATAAGAATATAGGTATTGGGTAATATATGGTATATTAATATAGGTATTGAGAAAATATAAGTGATCAACCATTTATGTAGTGATAAGAATATAGGTATTGGGTAATATATGGTATATTAATATAGGTATTGAGAAAATATAAGTGATCAACCATTTATGTAGTGATAAGAATATAGGTATTGGGTAATATATATGGTGTATTAATATAGGTATTGGGAAAATATAAGTGATCAACCATTTATGTAGTGATAAGAATATAGGTATTGGGTAATATATGGTATATTAATATAAGTATTGGGAAAATATAAGTGATCAACCATTTATGTGGTGATAAGAATACAGATATTGGGTTGACGCGAATGAAATGTCCGGCGCGAACAAGCAGTGGAGACAGGCGCCCACCACAGCGGAATGGAACCACCCACAGGTGTTGCGAGTATTACGTCACAGAGTTATTATAAATAGCTAGAAGGGGGAAAGAGCATTGTTGAGGATTGGTTTGTTTGGACGTAACGTGGCTTGCAAAGGAAACATGCAGACGCCGGGTTTGAGAGTCATCTTCCTGTATGAATTTAAACTGGGCCAGTCCTCACGAATTGCCGCTCGAAACGTTAACAAAGCGTTTGGGGAGAACACAGCCAACGAACGAATCATTCGGCGATGGTTTGTGAAGTTTCGAAGCGGACATACGGACCTCCAAATCGAAGCACGTGCGTGGTCACTGACCTGTTGCTGTTCCTGACGATGTTTTGTGACGTGCGGCTGAAGCGGACCCCGAAAACCGTGTCGCCAGAAAGCGGCAGAGGTAGGTGTCCACCACACGACACGACAGTTGTTCGGCGTCAGGCTGCGCTGAGTAATTTCAAAAAGCTGGACATGTGGCTGCCGCATGAGTTGACAACTTCCAACAAGACTAGGCGTTTGGAAGTCTGCACGTCGCTACTTGTCAGGGATAAACAGGAACCTCTACCGCATCGAATCGTCACCTGCGGCGAGAAGTGGGTCCTTTATGATAATCGGAAACGATCTTCACAATGTTTAAGCAAGGCAGAGCCTGCTGGACGGCATCCTAAGCCACCCCTACCCATCAAGAAGATGATGCTCCTTGTCTGGTGGTCCAGAGCCGGGTTAATTCATGGGAGTTTCTTGGCAAGTGGTCAAATCATCACTGCAGAACGTTATTGTGCTGAATTACAGCAGATGCACTGGAAAGTTCTGCAGAAACAACTGGTTTTGGTCAACAGACATGGTGTTCTTCTGCTCCAGGACAACTTTCAAACTTATGTCACACAACGAACGCTGCTGACATTAAATGCTTTGGGCTATGAAGCACTGCCTCATCCTATCGATTCCTCGGACTTGTCTCCGACAGGCTATTTTCTGTTTCTTCGCCTGGATCACTTCCTGTCCGGGAAACAGTTCACGACAGACAACGAGATTCAACTTGCAGTTGATGAGTTCTTCGGGTACCAGCAACAAGACTTTTTCGTTCCTGTCCGGGAACGAAAAAGTCTGGATCACTTCCTGTCCGGGAAACAGTTCACGACAGACAACGAGATTCAACTTGCAGTTGATGAGTTCTTCGGGTACCAGCAACAAGACTTTTTCGTTCCGGGATCATGGCCTTGCCGGACAGATGGCAACTATGTGTCGATGACTATGGGGATTATTTTGCATAGGTAAGTTGTCCTACTTTTCTGTTCTCGCTGCTCACGTGTGTTGGTCCTTTGCCGGACATTTCATTCGCATCACCATAAGATAATTAATTATAATTTCATAATAATTTCTAGCAATATTTATTTAAATATTTTTGCGCGGATGTTGCATACATTTTAAAAATTGCACTCATAACACATTTAGTTGTATAGAAAAATAAATTTCGTACCCCCCCCCCTTCGAAAAAAATTTTATAACCCAACCACCCGAAAAAAAATCTGTGGACGCCACTGATCCGCATTAATCAGTTCTTTTTTTCGTTTTGTCGTGCTGTGACAAATAAGGAACTAAATTACCTCAAGAAAAAGTCAAGGAACTAGTTAACTCAAGAGGTTGGTTATTAACTCAAGAAACTAGTTAACTCAAGAGGTTGGTTATTTACTCAAGAAACTAGTTAACTCAAGAGGTTGGTTATTTACTCAAGAAACTAGTTAACTCAAGAGGTTGGTTATTAACTCAAGAAACTAGTTAACTCAAGAGGTTGGTTATTAGCTATAGGAACTAGTTAACTCAAGAGGTTGTTAACCGAAGGAACTAGTTAACTCAAACGGTTAGTTATTCACTCAAGAACTAGTCAACTGAAGGAACTAGTTAATTAAACTAATTAACTCAAGGAACTAGTTAATTCAACGAATTAACTCAAGGAACTAGTTAACTCAAGAGGTTGGTTATTAGCTCTAGGAACTAGTTAACTCAAGAGGTTGTTAACTGAAGGAACTAGTTAATTAAATTAATTAACTCAAGGAATTAGTTAACTCAAGAACTAATGAACTCAAGGAACTAGTTAATTCAAGGGGTTGGTTATTAACTCAAGAACTAGTTAACTCAAGCGGTATTAGCTCAAGAACTAGTTAACTCAAGAGGTATTAACTCAACTAGTTAACTCAAGAGGTTGGTTATTAACTCAAGAACTAGTTAACTCAAACGGTATTACCTCAAGAACTAGTTAACTCAAGCGGTATTAACTCAAGAACTAGTTAACTCAAGCGGTATTAACTCAAGAACTAGTTAACTCAAGAGGTTGGTTATTAACTCAAGAACTAGTTACCTCAAGGAACTAGTTAACTTAAGAGGTTGGTTATAAACTCAAGAAACTAGTTACCATTTAGATTTATACGCCACAACCTGCAGACGAACAAACAATCTAAAATTCACAGTCTTTATTAAGAAACACTTATTGTTTTTATTACTAGCATTTCCTTGACTGTTTTCCACCTTTTACTTTAATCATAATTCCCATTAATTTTTTCATAGCGAGTATAAATTTTAATTGACACAATCGCATGGAATTTATCGATAAAACGCTGAAGTGGCAGTGGTTATCAATTTGCTGTCTTTTAGAGTTCCTCTGTGTTCTGTTAATTTATTTCTCGTAATGGGAGTTTTTCTCTGAATTCGCTTTTGTGACGCCAGAGGGTTCGCGATCTATCTTTAGACAGACCATCTGTCTTACATTATCCAATATACAAAAAGCATTCAGTTCTCTTATGTCCTTTGTTCTACTTTTCTCAGAAGTTTCCGCTCCTAGTTCCCAACATTCTCTGTTGTCTCAGAGCCACTCAGTCGTATACAATTTTGTGATCCAAAAACCAGCACCCTTTTCCCCTACGGCACACAGAGCTTTTCTTTGATGATTTTTATTTACGTACTGTAAAAGGATCTGGCTTTTGTGAGACACCAGAATAAGTACTAGTATAAAAGAAATATGTCTAAAGACAAAACATGATCTATAAAATTAATTACGAAAGATTTTTTTTTTTTTTTACTGTCGCGAAAAATTACCTACCGTTTCTTCTTGTACTTTCACCAATGTTTTATCACTTCTTTTGAGGTACATATGCGCATCGAAAATTACATTTTATCCTTTAATACGTCCATTTGGGAACGGTGCCTTCTCAGTTTCCCTGAAAACGTTGTCAAGGGGCCATCGAACACAAAGCTTCTTTTAATAAATCTTGCCAAGAAAAAGTTGAACACAAGACTTTGTGACGTATTACAGAGGTGAAACACGTGTCAAGACAACAAATCTGCAGCGCTACATTCCGTCGGTGTAGTTTAGTCGGTTAGAACAACTGTCTCCGGAGTCACCGACAAATTTATGAATTTCATAACTTCTTTTATTGAATCTTGCTGAGAGAAAGTTGAACATTGGTTTTCTTCTCTCGTTAGGTTGTGCAAAAATAAATTTGAACACTAGCCTTTGTCTCTTGATAAATCTTTCCAAGAGAAAGCTGAATGCTAGTCTTCTTCTCTTGATAAATTTTGCGAAGGCGAAGCTAAAAAAATCGCCTTCTATTCGTAAATTCTGCCAAGAAAAATTGAACACTAGCCTTTTCCACTTGATACATTTTGCTAAGGTAGAGTTGAACACAGGCTTTCTTATCTAGATAAATTTTTCGCAGAGGAAGCTGAAAAATAGCCTTCTCTCCGCATATTTTTGCTAAGAGAAAGTTGAACATCAGCCTGTTGCTCTTCATAAAATTTCCCCAGAGAAAGTTAAACACTAGCTTTCTTCTCTTCGCAAGTTTGCCAAGATAAAGTTGAATATTGGCCTTTCCCTCTTGATAAATTTCGCCAAGAGAACGCTAAACACCAGCTTTACTGTCTTACCAAATTTTGGCAAAATCTCAACTCTAGCCATCTTCTCTTGATAAATTTTGCAGAAAGTTGAATGCTAGTCTTCTTCTCTTGATAAATTTTGCGAAGGCGAAGCTAAAAAAATCGCCTTCTATTCGTAAATTCTGCCAAGAAAAATTGAACACTATCCTTTTCCACTTGATACATTTTGCTAAGGTAGAGTTGAACACTGGCTTTCTTATCTAGATAAATTTTTCCCAGAGGAAGCTGAAAAATAGCCTTCTCTCCGCATATTTTTGCTAAGAGAAAGTTGAACATCAGCCTGTTGCTCTTCATAAAATTTCCCCAGAGAAAGTTAAACACTAGCTTTCTTCTCTTCGCAAGTTTGCCAAGATAAAGTTGAATATTGGCCTTTCCCTCTTGATAAATTTCGCCAAGAGAACGCTAAACACCAGCTTTACTGTCTTACCAAATTTTGGCAAAATCTCAACTCTAGCCATCTTCTCTTGATAAATTTTGCAGAAAGTTGAATGCTAGTCTTCTTCTCTTGATAAATTTTGCGAAGGCGAAGCTAAAAAAATCGCCTTCTATTCGTAAATTCTGCCAAGAAAAATTGAACACTATCCTTTTCCACTTGATACATTTTGCTAAGGTAGAGTTGAACACTGGCTTTCTTATCTAGATAAATTTTTCCCAGAGGAAGCTGAAAAATAGCCTTCTCTCCGCATATTTTTGCTAAGAGAAAGTTGAACATCAGCCTGTTGCTCTTCATAAAATTTCCCCAGAGAAAGTTAAACACTAGCTTTCTTCTCTTCGCAAGTTTGCCAAGATAAAGTTGAATATTGGCCTTTCCCTCTTGATAAATTTCGCCAAGAGAACGCTAAACACCAGCTTTACTGTCTTACCAAATTTTGGCAAAATCTCAACTCTAGCCATCTTCTCTTGATAAATTTTGCAGAAAGTTGAATGCTAGTCTTCTTCTCTTGATAAATTTTGCGAAGGCGAAGCTAAAAAAATCGCCTTCTATTCGTAAATTCTGCCAAGAAAAATTGAACACTATCCTTTTCCACTTGATACATTTTGCTAAGGTAGAGTTGAACACTGGCTTTCTTATCTAGATAAATTTTTCCCAGAGGAAGCTGAAAAATAGCCTTCTCTCCGCATATTTTTGCTAAGAGAAAGTTGAACATCAGCCTGTTGCTCTTCATAAAATTTCCCCAGAGAAAGTTAAACACTAGCTTTCTTCTCTTCGCAAGTTTGCCAAGATAAAGTTGAATATTGGCCTTTCCCTCTTGATAAATTTCGCCAAGAGAACGCTAAACACCAGCTTTACTGTCTTACCAAATTTTGGCAAAATCTCAACTCTAGCCATCTTCTCTTGATAAATTTTGCAGAAAGTTGAATGCTAGTCTTCTTCTCTTGATAAATTTTGCGAAGGCGAAGCTAAAAAAATCGCCTTCTATTCGTAAATTCTGCCAAGAAAAATTGAACACTATCCTTTTCCACTTGATACATTTTGCTAAGGTAGAGTTGAACACTGGCTTTCTTATCTAGATAAATTTTTCCCAGAGGAAGCTGAAAAATAGCCTTCTCTCCGCATATTTTTGCTAAGGGAAAGTTGATCACCAGCCTGTTGCTCTTCATAAAATTTTCCCAGAGAAAGTTAAACACTAGCTTTCTTCTCTTCGTAAGTTTGCCAAGATAAAGTTGAATATTGGCCTTTCCCTCTTGATAAATAGAGAACGCCAAATACCAGCTTTACTGTCTTACCAAATTTTGGCAAAATCTCAACTCTAGCCATCTTCTCTTGATAAATTTTGCCGAGAGAATATTGAACACTAGCCTTTTTTTTTAATAAATTTTGTAAAGACAGATTTAAGGGAAATTTTTCCTTCCGCGAAGAGCAAGCTAGCGGTAAATAGGAATAGCTTCCACCGGATAGTGATACTGTAACTGCTGAATAAAAAGAAAAAAAACCCGGCCTTTAACTAAGTGAGAGATGAGATCCTTTGATATTTTAGAACAAACAGATAATATTCACAAATTTTTAGAACGATTTTCCAGTAGTATAGTTAATATTTAAAATAAAATTCTTTCTTTCTTAAATGTTCTATCTGATATCCCTTTCTCTGGGCCACATCTGCTACATCTGCTTTCCAAGATAATAGGCCATTTTTTTTAAATTGGTAGAGTATTTCATTCCACTCCTCTTCCACAGCTTTCCACAGTCCAATCATTGCTTTATGTCTGCGTTTAGAAAGCGCTCTTTTTATCAGTCCGAAGGCACAATAGTCTATTAGTGACGCATCAGGGGACTTGAAGGAATATGAGCGAAAGGTACAGAATTGATGCCCGTTTCTTTTTCGCGCTTTCCAACCGTAGGTTGAAGAAGCGTATATGCTCCAGCTTTGTCCGTCTGTCTGTCCGCACGATAACTAGCGTAAAAATGGTTTCGATGAAATTTTAGTATGTGGTAGGGAACCACCTGGGGAAGAACCCTATTAAAAATGGACGAAATGGAGTCAAGAGTCAGGACATAGGAGCCGTATCCATTCCATTGCATTTATGCGTCATAAATTATGTAAAAATGCTTCGTTTGCGACAAAACTTTAGTATATTGTTCCGGAAGTATACGGAACCAATTGTGTTTAATATCATTGAGATGGAGTTAAAGGTCAGGGCACAGCAGCGTGATTTATTCCGCAGCCATTATCCCCATAACTTGAGTAATAGCTCGAGTAATGATTTCTGGTATGTTGGAAAGCATTTCATAATCAATGCATTGCATGATTTGACTAACTTATTTCATGTTTTCGGTGGTAGATTTGGGTGTATGACTGGTAACCTTATCTGATGGAGTTCTACTCTTTGAAGGTTCTGTGGATAAATGAATGGTATTTCCTCTTTAAATATAGGAGTTAAAATATTATTTTGGTAATATGTAAAATTTAGTTTTAAGCTTCTTTTCAACTTTTCAAAACTTTAATTACCCACTGTACGAGAAACCAGCAATAATCATGAATTCTTTACTGAAACTTTCTTTGGATTTTTGAAACCAAGTTTGTAAGTCTTTTTCCGCTCTTTTGCGATAGTAAATTGACCTTCTTTGTTACAGTCGTTTAAGTAGATCCTTGCTTCATCAATAGTCACAATACATTTCCATCTGTCTCTGGTTAAGGGATTTTCATAAAGAAGTCTACACCGTGTTCTAAGCTCAGCCACGTGCGTAGGCAAAAGGCTGTGAACATTATGTTTTTTGTTTTTCTTCAGATTCAAATCTTTGTTTATTATCTTGTTTACAGTTGATACAGAGATTTTTGGCAACTTAGCTATTGCTCTTTGGGTCAGTGGATTTTCTTTTAAGACCAAAGACCTCACTTTTGAAATAGTCGTAAAAGTACGTACCTTCTTTGTATGTTCCTTTTCCAGTCAAAAGCAAATGCTTGACGATTTTTTCTTGTATTGTAAAAACCTGTGAAATCACAAAATTAGCATTTCTAAATTTCACATTTAGAAAGGCTAATTCCGTGATTTTCACAGCATTTTTTAATTACAGAATCCGAATATTTCTCTTCGTAAAGAGCAACAAGTTAGTAAAAACATGCAAAACATTGATTATGATACGCTTTCCAACATACCAGAAATCATTACTAAAGTTATTACTCAAGCTATGAGGATAATTGCTGTGGAATAAATATCACTACTCTGCCCTGTCCTTTGACCCCATTTCGATTATATTAAACAGAATTGGTTCAGAGTACCTCCGGAACGACATACTAAAGTTTTGTTCCAATAGAAGCATTTATAGTCAAGTTATGAGGATAATGGCTGTGGAATAAATCCCGCTCCTGTGCCCTGACCTTTGACCCCATTTCGATGATATTCAACAGAACGGGTTCGGTATACCTTCGGAACAACATGATAAAGTTTTGTCGTAATCGAAGCATTTTTACGTAAGTTATGACGCATAAGGGAAATGGAATGGATCCCACTCCTGTCTCTTGACCTTTAGCCCATTTTCAATGGCCTGTCGTTTGACCCCATTTCGCCCATTTTCAATAGGG
The DNA here is from genome assembly GCA_039090855.1 of Macrothele yani. NCBI lineage: Eukaryota > Metazoa > Arthropoda > Arachnida > Araneae > Macrothelidae > Macrothele > Macrothele yani. The sequence goes on along the minus strand of CM077003.1, from coordinate 42,670,661 downwards.
TTCGTCCCCGGGTGTCCTCATCTCGCTTCTCTGCCCTGTCCTTTGACCCCGATTTCGCCCATTTTCAATAGGGTTCAACCCCGGGTGTCCCCTACCACATACTAAACTTTCATCGAACTCGAACCATTTTTAATCACGTTATGATGCATAAGGGCAATGGAATAGATCCCGCTACTATGTCCTGTCCTTTGACCCCATTTCGTCCATTTTCAATAGGATTTGTCTCCAGGTGGTCCTCTACCACATACTAAAATTTCAACCACATCGAACCATTTTTACGCGAGTTATCGTGCGGACGGATAGATGGACAGAGCTGGAACATATACGCTTCTTCAACCTACGGTTCGAAAACGTAAAAAAACGTAACCTTTTGTCTATAGCTTGCTTACGTGCGCAGTTTTTCTTAACGGACGATATTTAACTGCAGCATACTTTTCTTTCGTGTTCATCAGACACGCTGTTTCCAGTTTCAATTCTTTGAACTTCCTTTATTTTCTGTAATTTCTGACCAAAAACTTTCTAAAAATGTCTGAACATCCTCTGTAGTAGTATTGATATGCAAAGAAACTACGTATAAGTTACATGATTTTAACGTGTGTAAACTTCAGTGTTTTCTTTGTTTTAAGAATTCCAAAATATTCCATATTTTGCAGTTCCATTATTCCAGAAATTAAACCTGATTTCTAAAAAGTTTCGGACTGGAACAAAACTGTCGTTACTAGTATCTTCGAACGAGTCGGTTTTCTTTAAAATTTCGACGTATGGGCAGATTATTCGGACTCCAAATCGATGAGTCAGGTGTTTTTCAGATTTGGTCTACTGTCTTAGGTCATACATAAACATCTCTTTTCCCCTAGTCTTCCAAAAGAGAGGTGAGGAACCGATTTTGGTGCCAATTTTTCTTTTATCTTTTACGTTCTCTTGCTTTTAATAGCTTTGTTTCCGTCATATTTATGGCATTTTTACGAGTCGTCAGGATCGACAATCATACGCAGTTATGATTGTGTTTTATTCTTCATCCTTTGATCTTCCGGAATATGACCTATCGCGTGCCAGAAGTTTTATGGTTGTCTGAATTTCGTAAGCGTAAGCAACGGCAGTTATTAAACTCACTGCTGCTTTTAGATTCGCACAGCGACCGCCTTTTTCAAGGAAAGGAGAGGAGTTTTAGGAGTCGGAATGTTCGCCATTTCGTTGAATTCATTACCCTTAAAAGTCTTCTTGCCTAAGAAAACAGCTACATCTAGAAATACTTAAAAAAAAGTAGTTATTTTATTCTTTAATTTTAATTTCAGCATTTTTTCCCGCTCAATTGTTAATACAGTCGAACTCGCATATAACCAAGATGAAAGTAAAGCTAAAAACATTCGATATATACAAACTGCGTTGTAGTCCAACAGATCAAAATATGGCAGGTTTCGGCTTATTACATTGTGTCAGGTTAAAATTAGCTAATTATAAACTGTTTACCAATTAAGCGAAGGTAAATTAAAAGCTATGGCTAGTAATAAAAGTATGAAAGACATACGCAATAAACAAAACATTGAATTTATGTAAAAAATTAAATTAAACTGCAAAATTTTGAAATTATACCTGTAACATTTGTTTTGATGTTTACACGTTAGAACAAAAACATGAGTGAATTGATACTTGTTTTATTCTTTTTATGATAGCAGCTATTAATTTTTTTAGCTTCCATTATTTCAGGGTTAGAGACGCTTCTACATGCAAAATAATCCACAAGATTTTTTAAACTTTTAATAGCAAGTCGGTTTATTTCTACAGTGATTTCATATTCATCGATTGTTTGATCATTCTTGCCCGGATTGTGCTTCATTATGTTCACATCTGTGTGAATTCTCTTTCGAAAATGTTTTTTTTTTTTTTCAACACTCGACAAACCATTACTAAATTCAGGTTTCAAATTATCCATGCTCTTTAAAATTGTATAAAAAAATTACAGGTAGGCTCATTTCTGATTGAGCCGTCAGTTTGGAACGTAGGACTACGATTTGCAGATCGTAGAGTTGAAATGAGCTAGCCGAGTATGGTTTCAATGCGTTTATTTGATTTTTTACAGCCAACACAGGTCTATGATATGAAAAGTAGCTTACATATTTTTTACAAATAATGCTGAATACATTGCGAACACAAAGCAGAGTGATACACAATTTACTCAACGTGGTGTTCTGCCTTCTTGGGCTTACATTCCTCATACTTGCTCTTGCCTCTCGTTTTGATTTTCTGCACTCTTGCTTGCGTTCATTCTGCGAATTCCGCGGCATTGTCGAAAACGTTAACCCGTTGACACGAAAACAATTTTTAAAAATTTCAGTTTAAACCTCTGCGATATGTTCTTTATATATTTAAATAGATCTCGTCGAGAGCTTTAAAACATTACTACGCATAGTCGTTTTGCACTCACGGTTGTCCAGATGAACAACGATATTGTCAAAAGTGATCACCGGCTCACAAGTAAACAATTTTTTAAATGTTCAGTTCAAACCACTGAGAAATGTTCTTCATATATTTGAATAGATCTCGTCGAGAGCTTTAAAATGATACCCTGCACAGTGGCGTTCCGGTCACGGTTGCCGAGATAGACTGAGTCAAACGTGGCGGTACACCCAGAAATATTGTATCATCTCGCGTGCGTACAGGGAACGTCTGGCGCACGGTGTATCGTGCTGTACGTAAATTGGACTCCATGCTGCTTACGAATGTGCTAACAGGATTAGTGTGCGGCACGTATTTTTAACGCTATGATTTCAATTGGGACCTATTTTTGTCACTGGCTGTTGGCCGTAAGTCGCCTCATACTATCCGCGTAGTTAGACGTAGTCCTACATCAAAATTTGGTGGAATGCCGAACTTTTTCGCAATTGCATGTTTTTTTACTCCTACGTCTCTTATTGTACTAATGACTTCGATTTTCTCACTGAGAGTTGAAGTTTTAGGCTTGTTAAACAAGCCATGATTTTTCGATTTCCCCAAGCACGCAGCACAGAATACTAAGAAACTGAGCCAGCGAAGTCCAACTAAATTGACCAAATGTGACGATTATCATTCTTTGTTACCTAGGTAAGACTACTTGACTAATACCCAGCTGAAAAGCGGTGGTGACATTTCTGAGGACAAAATGAATCCCCGCTGGAATAATTTCTCTAGCTTGATAATATTAACTCAGTGTCGCCCCATACAAACAGGTTTGCGGCTACCCCGAGCAGAGATTAAAAAATTGAAAAGGGCCGAGTGGGGTGGGAAGGCAGAAAAGACTGCATTTGTCCTGAATATAGGTGTGTGTGTGTGTGTGTGTGTGTGTGTGTGTGTGTGTGTGTGTGTGTGTGTGTTTACCTTCAGCACCTCTTCGAATCCACTATCGAATGAAAATTTTCCTGAACCTCTTTTCCATAGATTTCTGTGGGTTAAGCATCCACTTACCTTGTAGTTTCAGCAGGACTACGATTCACTGTTAAATGAAAGTCTCCTCAACTATTTGTAGGGCATTTTTCAGTTATATAATTCGTCGCAGCATAGCTAATAGTGTTACAGGGCTTCGTGCTGAGTTCTACATTCCCGCACAATTGCTAAGGACGGATGACAATAGCAGCGATAGCAACCATAAAATGGAAGGCAGGAAAATGTGGAAATTAGCATAAGTGCGGGATACAGTAAGACGTGTTGTGCGTATGCAAATTTTGGATTGCCGAACTTGTTCGTGACGTCATAGCGCTGATAAGAGATCTAAAAGATTTGACGCGTATTGACCGTTGTTGTTCAAACGCAAAGTTGAAAGGGAAAGAATCAATTGACGAACTTGCAATTTTCAGTATGTCTTCCCGACATCACCTAGATGATTTAACGCGTAGCCGTATTATTGGCAAGATTGAAGAAGGGCGAAAAATAACAGATGTTGCCATGGAGTTCGACGTCAGCCACAGTGTTGTTTCAAGGCTTTGGAAATCATTTCAAACAAATGGAGAGTGTAGCAAACGTCACGGGGGAGGTCGTGTTCGCAGTACACCTGCTGCAGAAGATCGGTACATAGTGCTATCAACAAAAAGACACCGGTGCAGCACAGCTAGTGAGGTTGCAAATCAGTTTATGGCTGCTACTGGCAAGCGGATTTCCCGAAAAACTGTCGCCAGACGTTTGCATGAAGGAGGACTATACGCCCGCCGAGTTGTGTGCATCCCATTGTCCAGACGTCACCGTACCGCCCGTTTACAATGGTGCCATTAACATCGCAATTGGACTGATAACGACTGGTCTGCTGTCCTCTTCTCAGATGAGAGTAGATACAGTCTATCGTCTGATTGTCGACGACAACTGATCTGGCGTGATAGTGGTACTGCATATTGTCCAGCAAACATACAGGAAAGGGACCGATATCCGACATGTAATGTCATGGTATGGGCTGGCATCATGATCAATGGCCGTACGTCCCTCTATGTGCTTCCAACTGGGACTATGACTGGCCAACGATACATTAATGATGTTCTGCTACCTCATGTTCGCATGTTCCGTGGTGCTGTCGGTGATAGATTCATTTTCATGGACGACAACGCAACATGTCATCGAACAGTCGCTGTCCAGGAGTGTCTTGAGAGCGAGGATATTCAACGCCTCGTATGGCCAGCACGTTCTCCAGATCTGAATCCCATTGAAAATGTGTGGGATGCTTTGGGGAGGAGTCTTGCTGGTCGCCAATGCCCTCCAATAAACACGGACACCCTCATCCGTGCACTGACAGAAGAATGGGATAAATTACCCCAACAGCTGCTTGATAATGTTGTGCAAAGCATGACACGACGTGTGGGATCTTGCATTGCCCTCCATGGTGGCCAAATCCCGTATTGACATCTTACGCCGGAACGCCTGCGGACGATAATTGCATTTTTTTCACGTTTACGTATTCTGCACAAAATGGCCTGTTTGTCCCTTGAACATGTTCCAAAGTCTTCTGGATTTCAGAGCACAATAAATTGTCTTTCTTGTAATGTCCTGGCATTCTGACATTATTTTATTTCACTTGGCATCCAACCACACTTACTTTTTATGCGCTATATAGCCGTTTATGATCCGTCCTTAGCAATTGTCCAGCAGTGTATTACAGCGCCCTGTGTGGAGGGTTCGTTTGATGCTTCCTTTGCAGTAAGTTCTGTATCGGTGGTATAATCCGTAATTCTCCCAACTGGAGCAGATAGACACAGTACAAAGTATATAAAAGTGAATCGACTGGGGCTAAATTTTGTAGTGAGGAAGACTTTTATTTAGATGTTACGGGGAATGCTTTAAGCGTTGTTCTGATCTCCGTTCATTCTACATATTTTCCCCAATGATCTCTTTCCGTCCCCTTATCATCGGTCTCATTTCTCCCTCCTTTCCTTCGTCCCGAAGATACTGCACCCCCGCTAAAGATCTCTTGCTTCGTCGACCTTCTGCCACCGAGTTCTCTCAGCCACACCATAAGATGCCTCCTCTCCGAAAAACGCAAGATTCCTTAATTGCCCTCTGCATCGGACTGCTTGGGACGGCGGAGAAACAATAATGTCCAGTTTCATTCTTCTCACATCGACGAAACTATAAATCTAACACCCCTCTTTTGCGACGCGTGGGAAAATAGGTACTTTGCCTGTCGCTGCCCTTCTCATCCAAAAGGCGGGAAATGAAAAAATAACTACAATTCACTATCTCTAAAAATGGCTACAGAATTTCGCTTCCGATAAATATGAAAGCCACGGTTACAATAGCAGATTTGGGAATTCAAAGTGCATGCACCCTAGGTATATGGATATTCACTTTTCCCTTTTTGAAATATATTTTTTTCCATTTTAGAATTTGCTTTGCCGACGTCTCGAGGGCAATTAAAAAAGTGTCCCGCGGGTCCCGGGTTGAAGACCCCTGCTATAGAGGAATCCTTGCGTTATTTGTACTCAGTGTGCAGAGAATGCTTGATGAAAGTCTGAAACGAGCAGGGCCATAAATTAGAAATTCCGAACCGGGAGAGGCAGGGCTGTGAACTGTAAACTCCGAACGGGGTCGGGCTCAGGCCCTAAACTGGAAATTCCGAAATGGGACTGGCTCGGTCCGTAAACTGAGAATTTCGTACCGGGCCGGGCCGTAAACTGGAAATACCGAACTGGGACGGGCTTGTGCCGTAAACTGGAAAATCAGAACCAAGCCGAGACGAAAACTGAAAATTCCGAACTGGGCTCGGGGCGAGCTCTCTAAAATTCAGGCTCCGGGATGGGACGGGCTTTCTGAATGAAGGCCTGTGCCGATCTCTCTACTCTGAACACCCATGCGCGGTAACGCAAATCTTACGTAAACTGATTATGCTGGGATGAGACGTTGACTATAATTTCAAGAAAATCTAAATAGAGTGATAAAAATAAATTACTTAAAAGTTTTTAAGTCAAATGCACATATTCATGTCGAATCCGCATTATTATTTTAATTACCAGTTTTTTGACTATCTTTCAGTAATATCATTTCCGATATCCGTAAGGAAGAAAACTTATCCAATGATATGGGTGGAGTCACGTGAAATTATGTAAATAGAGGAATTCAGACAAAAGTTAAAGGAATCATTCCAAATTGCTACTTTATTCGACGCATAACAGAAGGTAACACACTATAAAAAATCTTAAGAACCTCAAAAATAAACACCACTGAAAGGCATAGTGAATGGGAAAAAAATAATTTCCTTTTCCTTGCTCCAATTTTAGAACATCTCTCTTGTTAAAGTGAGTGTACTTAATGTTCCTCTTTCCCTCCAATTTAAACAAAAAAAAAGTTGCTAAAGAAATCAGAGGATGATAAATTTATCTCCTCGGGGTAATACTCTCTCTTTTTCATGTTACGGAAGTCATTCAGGTGGAATTCTTATTTTGAATTTTGAATGAATTAAGTCAGTCAGTTTGCTTCACGGGTTAGCGCAGCCGACGATTCCCGAGATAAAATTACGAGTGACATTATCAATCCGGGCGGAAAAAATTACGTAAAAGGAAAAAAAAAAAAAAAAAAAAAAGGAAACCACTTTGGAACTCTATTTTTCGTTAGATGAAAGACAAAAAAAAAAAAAAAAAGTTTTGAATGAATGGAAAGTCGGAGATTTAGTGAATAAGTGAAGGCTCAATTCCAGAATAGAGTGCTTCCGTTGCCTTAGCGAAGAGGAGAAGAAAGAATGATAATAATAAGCAAACCGTTCTGTTATCACTTTTTTTTTGTTCGGAGTTTCAAGACCACCATGAGCAACTTATAACGAAACAAGCACATTCTGCCGGTGGTGGAATTTGAAGTCACTCCTCCATGCTCCGGAGCCAGTTGTTCTCCCGACAAAACTACACCGACGAAGCTTATTGCTGCAACTTTGTCATCTTGATATGTGCGTCACATCTGAGATAGGTACGTCGCATTTATCCTCGCTCTTCCCCTTGAGAAAGGGCTTGGACTTAATCGTAGGTTTCCGGGTCAGCTGAAAAGCTACGATTGAAGGACGTTACTGTAGAAGAAGGAATTCTAATTCCAGACGATGTGTGGAACGAACACCATACATTTTTCAAAGTACCCAACGACCAGGAGATTCATTTTACGTTCGGGCGCCAATGTAGCGTAACACACATTTGCCGGTGGCAAGAATCAATCCGCATCCTTGTGCTCTGGAGCCGAATGCTCTCCCAATTAAGCTACACCGACAAAGTTTTTCACTGCAACTTTGCCGTCTTGACATGTGCGTCACCTCTGAGGCAGGTGCGTCACCCAGAAGTCGCCTGTCCCTAAAGTGGGGCTTCAGGTCTAGCGAGTGAATACCCGGAGTTGAACCCGGGACTTGTCAGAAACTTAAGCCTCTGATCACTCACTACCAGGCTGACGGTGGGGGGGGGGGGGTTACTACCATTTGCGAGTTGTTTCATGATTATGCAATGATTACGCAACATCATTCTGCCAGTTACTAATTAAGGAGCTTTTGGTCCGGATTTGCAATTTGGAATTTTACAAGCTCTTTGCACATGCTGATTCTGTAACTCAAAACACCATCAAGATGTGCAGGATGCAGGTTCGGGCAGTCCGCGATGCTTACCCGATATATATACACAGTCCGAGTCGCAGTATTGTGACCACCTCCTACTTTTGACGTCAACAGCGCGTAGCCAATGAAAGAAGGCACGTGTCGTGAGCTGGCTTGGAAAGTATATAAGGTGTGCTGTAGGCAATGTAAAAACAAAGGGCTGCGGATGGCCTAGTGGGCAACGTTCCTGACTGTCACGGAAAGGACCTCAGGTTCGATCCCAGCAGGCACGAACGCTCGATCCACTAAATATCCGCCGTGCGTCGGATGGGCACGTTAAGCCATCGGACCCCGGGTACTGGCCCGCCGGTAATAAATAAGGGCGTCTTTCTCCCCCTTTCTACCTCGCTTTCGTGTTACTTTCCTATCGGGCACTCTAGCCCAAATCTCCTAGCTTCCTATTTCTAAGGGTTGTTAAAGACCTGGGGCCAGATACTCCCTTCCTAAAATCCTCTATATATGATCTAAAAACATATCATTCGTTGCTGTCATAGATAAAAGAAGCGATTTATCAGATTTGCAAAAAGGATGATTATCGGCTTTCGGGCCAAGGGTGACAGTATTTCTGAAACGCGCAGTTTGTGGACTGTTCGCGTGCTGCTGTGGTTAAAGTGCATCGTGATTGGATAAATGGCATCGTTTGCGAATAAACGACTTGAAAACTGCGAAGCACCACGTGCCATTGATGTGAAAGGTTAACTTTGGCTGCGAAGGTGCGTAAGGGCCAATTGACATGCTACAGTGGAGCAACTTACTGGCCGAATGTACCAGGAGGCCACCGGAAGTGTGTATAAAACGACAGTTCAGCGAACTCTGCTGCGTATAGGGCTCCGATGCAGACGGATGGTCACTACACCTATGCTAACGAAGGGTGTATGGGCAGAAAGGGTTTATATTTGCACAGAAGTATCGGAATTGGACCTCCGCTGATTGGCAAAGGATTGCCTTCTCCGATGACTCAGGTTTTCTGCTTCATCGAACGGATGGACGTTGGCGTATAAGGCGAGAAACATCAGATAACAAACGCTCTTCAATCATTGCTGGAAAAACACAAGCTGGGGGGGGGCAGCATTATGGTCTGGGGAATGTTTTCGTGGCATTCCCTGGGTCCACTCATACCTGTGGAGCGCACTGTGGACCGAATTCGTTATGAATCCATCCTTGGAGACCACCTACACCTATACATGCAGATTGTCTTCCCTGGGGCTGCTGTGATCTTCCCGAACGGCAATGCGACGTGTCACACAGCTAGAAATGCCCAAGAGTGGTTGGAAGAGCACGATATCAGGGATTGTCCAAAATAATGGAAACACCTCGCTGAAAACAGAGACTTTGGTATGTGCTGCTTTTTGAGTAAAACGAACATGTAGCTACAAATGTTTTTGGAAAAAAGGGTTGCTTATAGTCTCAAGGGTCTGTGTGATTGCATTGTAAATCAGTGTTTGCATAATTTCGTTCCAGGTGAAGGCACGATGAGTGGCCTGTCGGAGTTCCAAAGAGGGCAGATTGCAGGAGTCCGTCTGGGTGGTGGGTCGGTAACCACAGCGGCACAGGTATTGGGGGTATTGGGAGGTACCGTGTCGAAGGGCATGACAGCATACAATGTTCACGGCACAAATGTGGAAGGAAAACCAAACTCACTGAGAGAGACAGGAGGACATTGAAGTTTATTGTGATCGCAAGGAGGAAGATCACGGCGACGAAAGTAACTGTTGAGCTTAATGCACATCTCCAGAACCCAGTATCGACCCATACCATGCAAAGGGAATTGCATAAGCACAATATTTACTGCAGAGCTGCAATTTCAAAACCCCTGGTCTCACAGGTGAATATGAAACGGAGACTACAGTGGTGCCGCAAGCAGTTTTAAATGCCAAGGGTGTTCCCACGCCATATTAGGTGCGTAACACCTATTGTTTCTAGGTGTTTCGATTATTTTGGACAACCCTATATATATATATATATATATATATATATAGCGATTCAGTCTAAAAATTTATGTTGTCCATTGGTGTATATTGCTATTCAGTCTAAAATTTCTGTTGTCCATCGGTGTTCCGTTCTTCTGCAAAATGTCCAACCCATTGCCACTTCAGGATTTTTACTTTGATCAAGATGCCTTCCACTCTTGTCATGTTGCTGATCCACCAGTTCCTCTTCTTATATTTCCTGGTTACACCAAGCATGTATCTTTCCATGCTTCGTTCAGTTGTCTGAAGTCTTTGTATGTCTTTTTTTAGTAAAAGTCCAAGTCTGCTCCGTACATAAGAATTAGAAGGATTCATTGATGAAACACTTTTCTTTTAAGACATAATGGTATATTTCTCTTGAAAATTACGTTGTTCCTTCCAAAAGCTATCCAACCAAATTTTATGCACAGATTAATTTCTTCGTCAATGTGACCTTTGCTTGATATCTGCTGCCCAAGGTAAACAACGTAAGAATAGGTTATCTCCATCTTTTCCCCATCAATCAGTAAATATTCATTTCTTGTAAAAGCATTGAACATCAATATTGCTTTCTGAAAATTCAAATTTTATATATATATAGGGATGTAAGGTCAGGTGATGCGTAACATCACAGCCTCTCCTTGACAAATGTCAACCCCGCCTTCTCGTGGTGCATCCTGTTCCCACTAAAGGGGCTCTGACGACCGCCCATAGCGGTATAACTATACCATCGGGATTAGAGGAAATTCTATCCCACACTCACCAACCCGCTTGGCCAGCGTGGTGAGTTATGGCCAAACCCCTCCAAAATGATTCCACAACTTAAATCTTGGCCCTCAGTCTCCGGCAGCTGGAATGTACCTGGCCAAGGCAGCGGCCAGTGCGACATGAAGGCAGAGGGTGCTAAGAATCCCCGGAGGACCGGACTAGGCTGCCATCTGATGCTGACCTTGGCTACTTACAATGGACGCTCCCTATCTTCTGATTCAAGGCTTCTTGAATTGGAAGAGGAACTACAAAGGATCAAGTGGGACATCGTGGGGCTAAGTGAGGTAAAGAGAAAAGGAGAAGATCTCATCGAACTGAAAAGTGGACATCTCTTCTACTATCGTGGGACAGATACTGGCAGAACTAGTGGTGTTGGATTTATAATAAACAAGAAACTGAAGGATAAAGTTGTAGAAGTTGAACGTTCCTCTGACAGAGCTGCACGACTTGTTATCCAACTCTCGAAAAGATACCAGGCTCAGATTATTCAAACTTATGCACCCACCACAAGTCATCCTGAAGAAGAAATTGAAGAATTTTATGAGGAAATTTGTCATCTAAATAATAAAGGTAAGCAGCACTTGAAAATAATTATGGGAGATTTCAATGCAAAAATAGGGCAACGGCAACAGAATGAAACTTCAGTAGGTAAATTCGGTCATGGCAACAGAAACCAGCGTGGAAATACTCTCGTTGAGTTTGCAGAGGCAGAAGGGTTTTTCATCTTGAACTCCTTCTTCAAGAAAAAGCCACACAGGAAATGGACATGGAGACATCCAAATGGGACGACAAGTGAAATTGATTTTATTATGTGTAACAAAAAATTCGTCATAGAAGACTGCAGTGTGCTAAACAAGTTCAACACAGGTAGTGACCATAGATTGGTGAGATGTAAGATGCACCTCAACACTAAACTTGAACGTGGCAAGCTCATAAGACAAACAAAATCTATTGACATAACCAACCTTAAAAAACACCATAATACCTTCAAGTTGGAACTGAAGAACAGGTTCTCTGCTTTAGAAGGCCTAACATCGGAAGAAGTGGACATCTCTGAAGTTAACAGAAAAGTAACCAAAGCTCTTATGGAAACAGCAACAAAATTAGCTGGGTCTAAGAACAAGTTGCATGTGAACAAATTATCAGGAAAAACCAAAATGTTGATGCAAAAAAGAAGAGAGATGAGGACAACTAAAGAAGATGTGACTTCCAAAGTGGAATATATAGAGCTATGCAAGACAGTAAGAAAAAGTATCACTAAAGACGTAAGGAAATTCAACTGTGAACTAGTGAGGAAAGCAATTGAAAACAACCAAAGCCTAAAGATAGCAAAGGGACATCTCAGTAAGGGAAGAAAACAGATTATGGCACTGAGAAAAGAAGATGGTTCTGTAACAAGAAATAGAGGCGAAATTTTGACAAGAGTGAAAGATTTCTACTCCAAATTATATGAAAGGGATGATATATGCACTCCAGACATCATGAAAGATACCAGTACCAGAGTTCCTCCAGTCCTTCCAGCAGAAGTTGCACATGCAATCAAGAACATGAAGCGAGGAAAAGCTCCAGGAGAAGATGGAATTACTGTAGACATCATACAAGAAGCAAGTGGAGAAATCGAAACAGTACTCGCCCAAATTTTCACTCGATGCCTTAATGAAGGAAAGATTCCTGAGGATTGGAACACCGCTACAATGATCCTGCTACATAAGAAAGGTGACATTAAGGATCTCGGAAACTACAGACTTATCAGCCTCCTATCAGTAGTTTATAAAATCTTCACTAAAGTTCTTTCACACCGCTTGAAGGTAACACTGGACATGGCTCAACCGAGAGAACAAGCTGGATTCAGGAGTGGCTACAGCACAATAGATCATATCCACGTGTTGAGAGAACTAATTGAAAGAGCAAGGGAATATGAACTTCCATTGTGCATGGCTTTTATCGATTATGAAAAAGCCTTTGATTCGGTGAAACCATCAGCAGTTACAATGGCTCTGAAAACCTGCGGTATTGAAGATGCATACATTAATATTATTAATAACATCTATGAAAATGCAAGTGCAAAGATTAGGCTGTTTGAAAATACAACACACGTAAAAATTGGAAAGGGAGTGAGACAAGGTGACACCATATCTCCGAAGCTCTTTAATGCCACATTGGAGGGTGTTTTTCAGTCGCTGAGCTGGGAAAACAAGGGGATAAAGATTAATGGAGATTATCTAACCCACCTTCGTTTTGCTGATGACGTAGTCATTTTTGCAACTACCCCATCAGAGCTGCAGAGTATGATCCAGGAACTTGCTGACAAGAGTAAAGAAGTGGGATTAAAAATGAACTTTCAGAAGACAAAAGTGATGTTCAATGCTTTTACAAGAAATGAAGATTTATCGATTGATGGAGAAAAGCTGGAGATAACAGACACGTACGTTTATCTTGGACAGCAGATATCAAGTGAGGGTCACATTGGTGAAGAAATTAATCGGCGTACAAAACTTGCCTGGAGAGCTTTTGGAAGAAACAGCATAATTTTCAAGAGCAATATGCCATTATGTCTTAAAAGAAAAGTGTTTGATCAATGCATCCTTCCAGTGCTTACATATGGTGCAGAGACGTGGACTTTAACTAAAAGAGACATACAAAGGCTGCAGACAACTCAAAGAAGCATGGAGAGGTGCATGCTTGGTGTAACCAGGAGAGATAAGAAGAGGAACTCGTGGATCCGAAAAATGACAAGAGTGGAAAACATCATGATCAGAGTTAAATCCCTGAAATGGCAATGGGCTGGACATACTGCCAGAAGGACAGATCATCGATGGACAGCCGAAATTTTAGATTGGATTCCAAGGGACAGGAAAAGACCCAGAAGAAGACCACATGGGAGATGGGTGGATGAAATTCGAAAGTATGCAGGGGTGACATGGAGGAGAATGGCACAAGACAGACCGTTGTGGAGGAAACTTGGGGAGACCTTCGTCCAGCAGTGGATTGATAATGGTTGACAATGATGATGATGATGATGATGATATATATATATACATGCTTTCGGATGACGTAATCATTTTTGCAACTGCCCCTTCAGAGATGCAGAATATGATCCAGGAACTTACTGTCAACAGTAAAAAAAGTGAGTGGACTTTCAGAAAACAAAACTGATGTGCAATGCTTGTACAGGAAGTGAACATTTATCAGTTGATGGGAAAAAGCTGGATATAACTGATACTTACATTTACTTTGGGCAGCAGATATCAGCGTGGGTCATATTGATGAAAAAATTAATCGGTGCATAAAACTGGGTTTGAGAATTTTGGGAAGAAACAGTGCGATTTTCAAGAGCAATATTCCATTATGCCTTCACGGAAAACTGTTTAATCAATACACATCTTTCTAGTTCTTACATATGAAGCATAGGCATGGACCTTAACTAAAAAGGATATACAAAGGCTTCAGACGACTGAAAGAAGCCTGGAGAGATACATGCTTGTTGTAACCCGGCAGGATAAGAAGAGGAACTCGTGGATAAGGAAACTGACAAGAGTGGAAGACATCATGATCAGAGTAAAATCCCTGAAATAGCAATGGCGTGGACATGTTACCGGAACATATAGACAATCGAAATTGCTACCGGAACATATAGACAATCGAGATTGTTACCGGAACATATAACATATAGGCAATCGATAGACAATCGAAATTTTAGATTGGATATCAAGGGACAGAAAAAGCCACAGAAGAAGACCGCGTGCGAGATTAATGGGTGAAATTCGAAAGCATGCCGGAGTAACATGGAGGAAACTGGCTCAAGACAGAAAGTTGTGGAAGAAACTTGGGGATACCTTCGTGCAGCCGTGGGCATATACACTGACGGAAAAAAATCCCAACACCAAGAAGGGGTTATGTTAGATAAACGACAGTTGGTAGGCGGTGAGAGTACATCTATAAGATGACGTCTATGCAAATTTCGCGCTCGTTGAGATTCGACGTAGTGTGTTGATGTTAGTCAAGAATGCTTTTAAGAAGACGAAGAAGCCATTATCAACAGCTCACGGAGTTTGAACGAGGTCGTGTAATAGGGCTACGAGAAGGTGGATTTTCTTTCAGCAATATTGCAGAACGACTTGACAGGAATGTAGCCACTGGGCATGATTGTTGGCAGCGGTGGTCAAGGGAAGGTACTGCCTCAAGAAAACCGGGTTCCGGCCTGCCACGTGGCACTACTGAGAGGGAAGACCGCCGTGTATG
Source organism: Macrothele yani (assembly GCA_039090855.1). NCBI lineage: Eukaryota > Metazoa > Arthropoda > Arachnida > Araneae > Macrothelidae > Macrothele > Macrothele yani. The sequence goes on along the minus strand of CM077003.1, from coordinate 42,655,628 downwards.
GCGTATGGCCGTGGCGCATCGTACCGCGTCTGCGGCAGCAATTCGAGCTGCAGTTGCCACCACAGTGACACAACGAACTATTACAAATCGGTTACTTGAAGGACAGCTCCGAGCTAGACGCCCTGCAGCGTGCATTTCACTTACTCCAAACCACTGCCGTTTGTGACGTCAGTGGTGTCAAGCTAGAGCTCATTGGAGGACGGAGTGGAGATCTGTTGTGTTTTCTGATGAAAGCCGGTTCCGCCTGGGTGCCAGTGATGGCCGTTTGTTGGTTAAAAGGAGGCCAGGTGAGCGCCTGCAACCAACCTGTCTGCGGCCGAGACACACTGGACCTACACCTGGAGTTATGGTCTGGGGAGCAATTTCCTATGACAGCAGGAGCACTCTCGTGGTTATCCCACGCACCCTGACGGCACAGTTGTACGTCGGTCTGGTGATTCAACCTGTTGTGCTGCCATTCATGAACAGCATTCCAGGGGTGTTTTCCAACAGGATAACGCTCGCCCGAATACTGCTGTTGTAACCCAACATGCTCTACAGAGTGTCGACATGTTGCCGTGGCCTGCCAGATCATCAGATCTTTCACCAATTGAGCACGTATGGGACATCATTGGACGACAACTCCAGCGTCACCCCGAACCAGCATTAACCGTCCCTGTATTGATCGACCAAGTGCAACAGGATTGGAACTCCATCCCCCAAACGGACATCCAGCACCTGTACGACACAATGCATGAACGCTTGCGTGCTTGCATTCAACATTCTGGCGGTTACACCAGTTGTTAATGTACCAGCATTTCACATTTAAAATGGCTCTTCTCGCGCTTACATTAAGCTGTGATCTTGAAACCTTAATCGATTAAATATGTTACCTATACAAATGTATTGCCGCCATTTCATTCCTGTACAACTATTTTTTCGTGGTGTTGGGATTTTTTTCCGTCAGTGTATAAATAAATATCATCCTTAGCCATTATCAATCCACTGGTGGATGAAGGTCTCAAAGTTTCTTCCACAACGTTCTGTTTTGAGCCAGTCTCCTACATGTTACTTTGGCACATGCAGCAGACTGGCTCAAAACAGAAATTCGAATTTCGTCAACCATCTCCCATGTGGTCTTCTGGGTCTTTTTCTGTCCCTTGATATCCAATCTAGAATTTTGGTTGTCCATTGGTGGTCCGTTCTTCTGGCGGTATGTCCAGCCCATTGCCATTCAGGGATTTTTCTCTGGTCATGATGTCTTCCACACATGTTGTGTGGCGTACATATATGAAAATTTTCAAGTTTTCCGTTCCGTGTACATTAGAATTAAAACCGATTCAAAATCTAATTATACAGTGCTATCCAAAACGAGGTACATTTTGACCAGGCAAAATCGAAAACAGCGATCTTTCAGCTGTAAGTGGTATCGATAGTAATAGCAACTGTAAAATGAAACGCACAGCACCAAAAATGATGAGTAATATGTGAAAGAAATTAAAACAGAACAAAATATTGCGAATGAGATATAGGCTCATGGGTCGTCCAGTGACACTCTTCGATGTCTAAGCCCTTATAGAGCCTTTGCACCGACGTCATTTTTGACGTCACGATTACTTCCGGGTGGTTAAGAGAAAGTTCGGCTGCTAAGGTTCTCATAGGATTAACATGGGGAAGCGACTTCTGGACCCTCTGTCACTCGATTGTTTGAAGTTTTAGAAATGGTTAAAAGTTGTGTGGCGTATGGGTGCTTCTCACAGTACGAGTGAGGTAGTGGAATTTCCTTTTATCGCTTTCCAACGGCAGAAAAACGCCTAATTATGTGGAAAATAGCCGTAAATCGGAAGGCATGGTCGCCCAGGCCGTATGGCAGGATCTGCAGTATAAACACTTCATTTCAGGTATCGTAAATCTACATATTTTACTACGTTAATAGTCGAATTTATATCGGTACATTTTCTTGATCACTTTTACGTATTATTTTCAAGTTTTTACGTAAATCCTTGTTATTCTGTTTAAAATGCTCTGAATGCATGACGGATTAACTTTGCTGTCGAATCGGAAATTGCTAAGCTTTCGCGAACTTTCAAGATTTTGTGCTTTTACTGATTTCTAAACACTGAAACAGATGCCTTTTTTTCCGAACCGAAAGTTAAGGATTTACGTCCACATAAAATTAGATGGTGCTGTCATACATCTTTGTGTCGTTCGTTTTCCCGGATCTGTTTTTTTTTTTTTTTTTTTTTGGAAAATAGTCCGTTTTTCGGGATATGATAAGTCGGTATTTTCTTTTTTTTAATTGCAATACACACTGGAACCAGTCAGAAATGTAACAACTTACCTTAGACCGGATAAGAGATTTTTCGTTTTCAGTCTTCAGAATTAATACATTTCTAACCCACTCATTGGTAAAATATTTATATGCATCAAGGCTTTTTTATAAGCTTTTAGAGCTTTTCCGGCATAACACGAAAAACTGTCTGGTAAATAGTTCTAAATATCGTGATAGTTCAGATCAGGGAGGTTCGTAGCAACACAAAATATCTTTCAGGTATGTCATAGGGATCTTCTATGCCATTATTTCTAAGCTTTTCTTCGTAACGTTGCTTTTCTACCACATTAAGATGGTGTGACGTACCTGCCAGCAGGACGCACACGACATAAAGGCAGATAGCAATCAGAATGAACGTCTGCGTAGCTCAGTTGGTAGAGCGACTTGTCCGGAATAAGCGGACTCGGGTTCGAATCAACCCGAGTCCGCTTATTCCGGAACATGACGGAGAAATTTACTTCGTATATTGGCGCCCGAACTATCCGGATGACCCGACCGTTCAAAATCTCGCATTGGTGTAATGCTATTTCCGCACCGCGAGATAGGAAAAATCAGAGAATCTCTTCTCCAGCGCTTCGAAAAATAAAAATGTGTGACGTTGCATTCCACACAGCAGATTGACTGGGAGTTCTCAAGTGCACGTTCTACAGTGGATGGCTGCCTGCAACGATACATGGTCACAGCTGACCCGTGGGCCATGCCCCCGGCCCTCTTTCGGAGGGGGGAGATGTGACGTACCTGACAGCAGGACGCACACGACATAAAGGCAGATAGGAATCAGAATGAACGTCTGCGTAGCTCAGTTGGTAGAGCGACTTGTTCCGGAATAAGCGGACTCGGGTTCCAATCCCGGCGTAGACCAAAAATGACGGAGAAATTTGCTTCGTTATAATGGCAAATTTTGTCAGAAAGAACAATTTTTTTAACTCTATTTACAGCAGCAGCCGACATTGAAAATCATGGAGAGAGACAAAACTGTCTGCTAGACTAACCACCCGGAAGTCTAGCAGACAGTTTTGTGACGTCACGTGCGAAAGCTCTATAGAGCACCAAGTGGTTTAGGATCTCTTGGGGGGGGGGGGGGGCAGGGGTAAATTGTTCCACTTTTGCTAGAGAGTCCACATAAGTTCTGGAATGTCTTCTGGTGGGAGGATTCCTTTGCACAAAACAAGTCTTCCTCAGAGCGTCCCATGCATTCTCGATTAGATTGAGATGAGGGAAGCGGGCTGGCCACTTCATCTGATGGACATCTTCACTTGCCAACACTTCATCCGCAGTTCCTGTGCAGTGAGCATGGATGTTATAGTCAATAAAAATGAAATCTAAGCCACAGTACCAAGCAACTGACGAGAGTGGCTAAGAGTCAGTCACTGCAGTGCCTCTGTCGTGGGGGTGGGGGTTGTACTTTGATCCATCACCTGCAGCTCGGTACGTACAATGATTATTATGATGCAGGACCATAGCCCAACGCCGCGTTGGTCATATCTCTCCCGTTGAACGATGTTGTTCCTTGGTGGTCTCACGTTCCCTTAATAAAATTAGTCTCGTGTTAATAATCAGTAGACTTTCAGCAAAAAAGCATCCGCAAACAATTACTGCTGATACCGAGTAGAACAACAACTTTGACGACGTGGGGTAATTAATGAAATTCGTTTGCGTATCCCTGAGGAAAGAAGTTCGAAATTAAAATTTAAAATCGAGATAAAGAAATGTATTTATGGAATTCCTTTGAATTGTTTCAATGCCTCTCTGGATGCTCTATAAAAATGTAAATTAACTTCAAGACGCGTCTCTTCTTATTTGTGAATGTGTAGGTTTAGCTAGTTGAATTGTTCCCGGCGCTTCCCTGATATGACTTATGAGATGCAATCTGTGTATTCTGGTTTTCACTGCAGTGAATGATTGTGTTGTGAATAAAATCTCGCGAATAACCTAACCACGAAAAGTATTCGTTGTTCGTATGTGTACAAATCTTATTTCTTAGAGCGTTAATTATATTTTTAGAATACACAGGATACAGAAAAAGTCTCAGCTACAAGTTAATAATACCTCTTGATCGTCTTTCCAGTAGATGCTGAAATGTTTCTTTTCTCTGCCTTTTTACTTCTGTTTCCATCAGAGATGGGCAAACTGATTCTTTCGTTTCGACTCACTAAAAAGGTACGTTCATTTCGGTCGTTTGATTCTTCCGGTTTAGAGAAAGATTTGTGTCTAGGAAATCGATTCTGAGTCTGATCCTTCCGTTCGTTTCGGTCAGTGATTCTTCCGGTTTAGAGAACGATTTGTATCTAGGAAAACGATTCTGAATAGAATCCTTTCGTTCGTTGATAGTTTCCGGTTTAGTGGCCGATTTTTAAGTTTAAATTTGTTTTTACAGTCATTTGCAAAAGTTTAAGACCACCTGTCAGTTTATTGAAAATTAAGATTTTCAAAGAAACTACTAATTGTTAGTTAGAGATATTTGAAAAAATGACACCACAGATGAATACATACATTCTTTAGAACACAAAAAGACCGAAATTAGTACTTTGTGTGGTCTCCTTTGTTTTTTATAATGGACAGAATACGATGTGGCATACTCTCAATGAGGGATTTGCAGTAGTCACTTAAAATGTCTTTGCACCACACGTATTCTATCGCACCAATCAAAGCCTGGGAATTTGATGGCTGTTTTTATGCTACCTTGTCTTTTAAAAATGGTCCACAAATTTTCGATGGAGTTAAGGTCGGGACTATTACCGGGCTAGTCAAGCACAGTTATGTTTGTCCTCTGCAAGTAATCCTTTATTTTTTTGATCTCTGGCATGGAACACCATCATGAATAAAGATTGCGCATCTGTGCAATTGCATGAGTTTACAACTTCTCACGTAATATTCCCACATAAAAAGGACCAGTCATGGTAGTCCCTGTCGGCAAAAAGGATAATGAAGCAGTACCGGATGCTGATATAGCACCCCATATCATCTGACTAGGCGGATGTCTCACGGTGCTAACGGTGTATTTTTCATCAAACCTTTTGCTTTGTGGTCGTCGAACATGCGCTTCACTTGATTCAAATTGACGCACACTTGATTAATCGGAAAAAAGAACTTGGCTCCAATTTTCAACAGTTCACGATTGATGACATTTCGCAAGCTGGAGTCTCTTCTTTTTCCTGACAGAGGTTAGTGTAGGTTTACGTGCAGGTTTAGAAGACTTTTAATCCAAAATCTTTGCTAAGACGTCGTGAAGCAGTGCAGATACTAATATCAAACCCTTTTGAATGTAGAAAGGCCTTACTTTTCTTGCACGAACTCCTCGGGAAACGCATAACTATTCGCCTTATGGATTTTATCATAACGCGCGGTTGTTATTCTTGGACGTCCACTTCTTTTTCGGTTGCTAAATTCACCTGTATCTCGATATTTCATGATCGTATTATGAATAGCAGTCTTGCTCACAGCATTCACCTTTCTGCTTATGTCACGTTCGGAGTATCCTGCATGATATAAAGTCACTATTTGAGTAACACTTAATGACGCTTTTTGGCCCACTTTTTGCTATATAGAAAATACCTACAAAACCTCTGAGAATGAAAACCAGAAGCAAACTGACGCTCGAACGCTTCCCCCAACTCTATCAACAGCTGCTGCTGTAGGATGATGCAACACCGACAGGAAGTTGAGAAATACAGACAGTAGCTGACGCAATCGGCAGAAATCTTCTAATACCAACAGGTGGTCTTAAAATTTCATTTTGCAAATGACTAATTCTTACGGGAAGTTTGTCCTTCAGTTTTCTTATAAGTTTATTTCGAAACGTTCATATAATTTATTGCATTTGTACACTTCTGAATAAGGTAGATTTTCTGACTAGAACATGAACCTCACTGAGACACAGTGGTGAAATTTTGATGTCTAGTAAGAAGTAGTAATTCTGATTGATTCAGGGAATCGATTCTTTTCAGGTAAGATTCGTTCGACAATGACTCATTCGTCCTTTTTGAACGAATCGTTTGCTAACAACACATCTCGAGTTTCCATAGCTCTAGTTGCGTCCATGAATTTCTTCTTTCCCAGGAAATGTCTAGAAATGAATTTGACAAAAACACGAAATCCGTTATGAATCGTAAGCCGCTAGTGAAGCACTGCATGCATCGCTAGACTGACGTTCACTCGTCTCCAGAGATAATTCTTACCACCGATGGAGCAATCATGTCTAAATAAAGAAAGCTGTTTTTTCTGCTGACGACGCATGTGCAACAAGAATGTCTTGAAGCTCCAGTGGCAGCGCCCGCACGTTTAAAGTCGCATACGTGTTCTCAGTTGTCACTCTGGTTTCCGTCGAAATAGAACGTCTAGAAAAATTCTATTCGGCAATTTTGACTTGAAACCGGCCACTGAAACTCAGACAGAAATGATAAACTATCTGCCAAATTTTGAAGCGTCTTACATGCCTTCCCGACGACTTATGGCTACAGACATTCGCTTTTATTACTGTTATTAATACGTGGTCGTGGATTTTAGAGTACTTCTTGTAAAACCGGTAACCTGATTCAACTAAAATCTCAAAATGAATTTCGACAATGTGTGTGGCAATCCTAATTATTTTTTCTATTTTCCTTATATACACTGAAGTGCCAAAAGTCATGGAATACGTACCTAGTATCGTGCAGGACCTCCTCTAGCCCGGCGAAGTGCAGCAACTCGACGTGGCATCGATTCCACGAGTGGCCGGAAGACTTCTGGAGAGATGTCGAGCCATGCCGTCTGAACAGCCGCCCACAGTTCTCTGGTATTTGTAGGGGCAGCATCTTGGTTGCGAATGGACCTTTCCACCACGTCCCATAAATGCTCTATTGGGTTCATGTCGGGCGAACGTGGTAGCCACACCATTCGTCGGAACTATCCAGAATGCTCATCGAACCAATTTTGGAAAACTTGGGACCGATGACATGGCGCATTGTCCGCCTGGAAAACCCATCGTTGTTGGGGTACATGAAGTCCATGGAGAGCTGCAAATGACCACCCAGCAGAGCAACAAAGCGATTACCGCTTAATGGCGTGCTTACGAGGACCAGATAACCCAAACCGTGCCGCGTAAAGACACCCCACACATGTATGGAACCACCACCAGCTTGCACAGTGCCTTGTTGACAGCTTGGGTCCATGGCCTCATGGGGTCTGCGCCGCATCCGAACCCTACCGTCAGCTAGTAATACCTAGTAGCGTGACTCATCGGACCACACTACATGTTGCCAGTCTTCCAGGGTCCCATTACCGTGTTCACACACTGCCATGTTGACAGCTTGGGTCCATGGCCTCATGGGGTCTGCGCCACACCCGAACCCTACCATCAGCTCGTAACAACTGGTAGCGTGACTCATCGGACCACGCCACATGTTGCCAGTCTTCCAGGGTCCAATTTCCGTGTTTATGAGCCCCGGTGAGGTGCTGTGTCCGATGTCGTGGTGTTAACAAAGGCACTATGGTGGGTCTTCTGCTCCCATACGCTATGGACGCTAAATTACGCAGCACTTACCTGATGGATGCCTCTGGAACTTCCTGCATTGAATGTGCATGTTATTTAAGCCAGTGTCGCTTATCTGTTAGCATGGACATTCCTGGTCAGACGCTGCTGGTCGCGGTCATTCAGCACCCGTGGTCGGCCACTGTGTTGTCCACGGTGGGTGGTAATGCCTTCCATAAGGTATTCTCGGTGCACACGTGACACTGTGGATCGAGGAATGTTCAATGCTCGCACAACTTTGGAAATTGAATGTCCCATCCGTCTGGTTCCCACTACCATGCCTCGTTCAAACTCCGATAATTCATGTCGGCTTATTATAATCCTACTGGTGGTGACTCACGAGATTACACCTCGCAACTGACAAAAATCGTGACTTATGTTGAAGGCTTTATACGACGGCAGCACCAGTTAAAAATTTGCATACTGCTATCCCATGATTTTCGGCACTTCAGTGTAAATATCAATGTCATCTATTATAGGTCCTCCTGTCAGATTAAATTCCCAAGTACTGATACAGCCATTTATTGTATGTAACATATTTTTAAAATGGGGCCACACGTACCGAGGGTACTGGATTCTTTTTTTTTTTTTCGTTGTTTCGTCGTTTAACAACCATTGCAATCAACTTTAAGGACCATAAGCAATCGCCCGTCCCTAATTTGAGTCTGCTATTTACGGGAAGGAGAGAGAGAGAGAGAGAGAGAGAGTCAATGCCGTTAAGACAAGTGCACTAATTATGCCTCATCCAAGACTCGAGCCCGAGCCGACGAACTGTCAGAAGACTGAGTTTAGACCACTGAGCAACAGGGGTGGCGTTGGTGGATTACCGCCTTTTGGTGTGTTTTAGGCTCTCTCTCTCTCTCTCGGTATTGTTTTTAATAAAAGGGTAAACGACCAACATGAGCAATTCAGTGTTGTATAAGCCCGTCACTAATTTATTAAATGTACAAATAAGTTTTAAAGCGTTTTAAGACAACGCAACATGTAATTTGAGGGGAAACAACAGTACCTTTACGAATCAAAATATGCGCCGTCATTATCTATCACCTTCAGTCATCAGTCGGGCAGCTGACGGATTCCAGCCGTGAAGAATGCTTCGTCGTGTGACGCGATGAAGTCGTCAACCCATTTGTGCACTTCGTCACATGTTTGGAACCGTACAGCAGACAAACCATGTTGCATCGATCGAAGCAAATGATAGTCTGAAGGGGTTATGTCGGGACTATATGCCGGGTGCTCCAAAACATCCCAGCCAAGCGTCAATAGCGTTTCCTTGACTAATTTCGCGACATGCTGCCTAGCGTTGTCATGCAGTAATTTCACGGGACGCAATCCTTTGCCTGCAAGCGGACATTTCCGACAGGTTTCCTGGTTCAATCGCAGCAATTGTTGCTTGTAGCGATCAGCAGGAACAGTTTGACCTTGTTTCAATAGTTCATAATAGAGCACACCCTTCATATCCCACCAGATGCACAGCAGAACTTTCTTGGAGTGAATATGGCGTTTCAGTGTCGAAGTCGTTGCTTCACTGGGGTCTACCCAGTGTTTTGTGCATTTGGGATTGTCGTATCTTATCCACTTTTCATCACCCGTAACGATTTTCCACAGGAAAGACATTCTGTGTTGTTTATTTAACAGATTCAAAAACTTCACGACACGCTCATCCTTGTTCCTCTGGCTCAGATCATGTGCCCATTTTCCTTCCTTCTGAATCTTTCCCATTGCGCGTAAACGATTGAAAATGGTTTGTTGAGTTACCCCCAGTTGTTTAGCTAGTTCCTTTTTGCGTTTGAGACGAATATTCATCCATAAATGCTTGCAGTTCCTCATGTGCAACCTTCTGCTACGTTCTCGATCGCTAACATCAAAATCACCTGCTTTAAACCGTCTAAACCAGAACTCACACTTGCTTTTCGATACAGCATTCTCCCTCAGAACAGAGCAGATCGATGCACATGCTTTTGCAGCACGTTTTCCTTGATGAAATTCGTAACGAATGCAGAGTCGAATTAATGCAGTATCGCTTGCCATCTTTCGCCTACCGATGTGCAAGCGCGCGTTTGACTGTTGGGAAAACTTCTGTGTCACATTTTATAATCTGGACCAGTTATGGTCACAGGACAACAATGCGGGGGAATGTCAGATATGTAAATTAGTGGTATACGTCACACAAAAAACACTTTAAAACTTATTTGTGCACCTAATATAGCTATTGTTTCAAGAGAGGGTTAAGTTCGATAAGACGAACACACCATGAAGGCCTCACCCGGATTCGAGTCTAGACACATATCGGACAAATGATCAGAAGCCAATGCTTAGACCACTGCGCGTACTGGAGCTGCTACTGTAAGCTCAAATCTTCACGATGGCTTTCACGTTTCACATTTTTCGACAATATTCACCGAAAGTCTCATCATACATCATTTGCAACATTTGTGTTGCGATGAAGAAATGCCCCATTATATTCCATCTCAATGGAAGAAGATTGTACCTTTCAAAAGACGAAATGATACCGAGAACCTCTTTATTAACGGTGACGGATCACTTTGTCCGTGTTCATTTCGTCCACGCTCACTTCGTCCAGTTCATTTCGTCCAACGTTCACTTTGTCCACTGTTCACTTCGTCCGCTGTTCACTTAGTCCAATGTTCACTTCATCCACTGTTTATTTCGTCCACCGTTCACTTTGTCCACGTTCATTTCGTCCTCAGAATAAATGGAATACCGTGGATTTTTTTTTGTTTTCATGGAGTTTTTTGTTATAGGCAGAAGAAAAGGTCAGTGGATATTGCTTGCAAGCGATTTTTTTTCCTGTCTGAGTTTCTCAATTAAAATATAACGATTTTAAATGTTATTTAAAGTAGAACAAGGAACTTAACTTTGAAGACCTTTTTAACTCTTTTGTGTGGTACGATGTCAATCACTACAGCATGACTCACGGTATGTTCGGAAATGGACTACAAGGAGGGATTTTTTAATAACGTTGCGCTTTTACTTAGGCACTAAAAATTACTATGCCTCATGTATAGGCCTTTTGACAGTTTTTATTCTGCCGATGTCATATTCATAACGTTTACCAATCAACTCAAGGTAATAATATTGCGCTTTTATTTAGGCACTAAATATTATTTCAGATGTCCTAGGCCGTGGCCTTTTTCACAGTTTTTATTCTAATCACGTCATATTCATAATATTTACTTATGAAATCAAGGTAATAATACTGCGCATTTGCTCAGGCACTAAATATTATTTCATAATCCCTAGGCCTAGGCCTTTTTTATAATATTTATTCTACGGATGTCTTATTCATAATGTTTATGTATCAAGTCAAGTTAATAATATCACGCTTTTGCTCAAGCGTTAAATATTTTTTGGCCTAGGCCTAGGCGTTTTTTCCCTTTTTTTATTTTAAGTACGTCATATTCCTAACATTTTCACATCAAATTAAGGTAATAATATTGCGCTTTTGCTCATGCACTAAATATCATTTCATAGGCCCCAGGCCGAGCCCTTTTTCAGTGTTTTTATTCTAAGTACGTCATATTAATAACATTTTCATGTCAAATTAAGGTAATAATATTGCGCTTTTGCTCAGGCACTAAATATCATTTCATAAGCCCCAGGCCGAGCCCTTTTTTTTCAGTGTTTTTATTCTAAGTGCGTTATATTAATAACATTTTCATGTCAAATTAAGGTAATAATATTGGGCTTTTACTCATGCACTAAATATTATTTTATAGGCCCTAGGCCTAGGCCTTTTTCACAGTTTTTATTCTAACCATGTTGTATTCATCACGCTTACATATCAAGTCAAGTTATTAATGTTGCACCTTTACTTTGGCTCTAAACATTAATTAGTAAATTTTAGGGCTTTTTAACAGTTTATGATCACATTTGCATAACATATCCAGTTATTAATATTGATCTTTTACTTAGGCATAAAATATTAATTACTAGGCCTAGGACATCGGTATAATAAACACAGTTAAGAGGTCCTAGGCCTAAGGCCTATGAATTAATATTTAGCGCCTAAGTAAAAGCGCAATATTACTAAATTTTTATGTCATGTAAACGTAATGAATATGACATCCGTGGAATACTGTGAAAAAGGACTAGACCTGGGGCCTATGAAATAATATTTTGTGCTAAAGTAAAAGCGCAGTATAATCAACTTGAGTTGATACGTAAACATTATGAATACGACATCCGTAGAATAAATATTGTAAAAAAGGCCTTAGCTTAGGGATTATGAAATAATATTTAGTACCTGAGCAAATGCACAGTATGATTACCTTGATTTCATATGTAAATGTTATGAATATGACGTAATTAGAACAAAAACTGTGAAAAAGGCCACGGCCTAGGGCATATGAAATAATATTTAGTGCCTAAATAAAAGCGCAATATTATTACCTTGAGTTGATAGGTAGACGTTATGAATATGAGATCCGTAGAATAAAAACTGTTGAAACGGACTAAGCCTAGGGATTATGAATTAATATTTCGTGCCTCAGTAAAAGCACAATATTATTATTACCTTTGAGTGGATACGTAAACGTTTTGAATATGACATCGGCAGAATGAAAACTGTCAAAAGGGCCTATACATGAGGCATAGTAATTAGTATTTAGTGTCTAAATAAAAGTGCAGCTTTATTAAAAAATTCCACCTTAAAGTCCTTTTCCGAACATAGCGTGAGTCATGCTGTAGTGATTGACATCGTACCACACAAAAGAGTTAAAAAGCTCTTCAAAGTTAAGTTCCTTGTTCTACTTTAAATAACATTTAAAATCGTTATATTTTATTCGAGAATCTCAGACAGGAAAAAAAAATCGCTTGCAAGCAATATCCACTGACCTTTTCTTCTGCCTATAACAAAAACTCCATGAAAAAAAAAAAAAAAATCCACGGTATTCCATTTATTCTGAGGACCAAATGAACGTGGACAAAGTGGACGGTGGACAAAATAAACAGTGGACGAAGTGAACATTGGACTAAGTGAACAGCGGACGAAGTGAGCAGTGGACAAAGTGAACGTTGGACGAAATGAACTGGACGAAGTGAGCGTGGACGAAATGAACACGGACGAAGTGATAGGGAACCTTTATTAACGAACTTCTGGAACTATAACCACTCGTCTTGTGTCTTTCAACGTCATAATCTTGGACTGACCACGCCTTTATCTGTACGCCATCGAACCGAGTATCCTGGAACTGTATATAAGACCTTTGCTGCAACTAAACATCTGTTCATTTTAATCTGAGGATGAGTATGGAGCATACTCGAAAGATGTTATTTTAACTTTTATATATTGCTTTTAACATACAATGTATTTTAGTATTAAATCTTCAACAAGATATGAATGCTTCAATACTGGATTATGTGTTTTAAATCGTGTCAAAGACGGTGTTTCTATAGCCGGATTTTTTTCCTTGGCACTTGACGATTCTGGAATCACCTGAATTTGGGGGTGCAGCAAGCACTTCCCGGGTCTAAACACATGTGATTTGCAGCAAGAAGAGATTAGGCGAAGGGTTTCGTAGTAATCGCACCCTAGGGCGGAATTCTTATCGAAAGCGTGGCAGTAAAAATTGCTTGATCTGAAAGGGGGAAGGGGGCTTCTTCGTCTCTTAAGTGAACCTTCTTAAGGGAACAGTGAGGTCTCACCCCAGCGATTATGTCCCCAGCAAACAATGTGAAACAATGGGGCAGACAGAAATGGAGTGGGTGGGTGGTGAGTCAAAGGGTGGGACCGCCGTGGTAATGGGTCTTAAAATCTTGGCCCCACAGGGACTAATCACCACCTTCGACACGTCGCACCCAAAATGCTTGCACAACCAAAAATAGGCGATTCCATCACCATCAAGTGCCAAGTAAAAACAAATCCGACTAGACATGTGGCTTTTTTCACTTAATTGGCTTCATGTGGGGTTTGAGAACCTCTGGTACTACTTCCATGTTGTGGAGGTTAGTAGCAGGCGTTCGTGGATTGCCTGCGCGTCTGCTTAGTTTAGACTGGAGAAGATAGTTATGTTTGTTTTTAACCCATTTTTCAATCTTCTTTGTATTGGCTGTTGTGTGATACTTCGGCAGGTTGATAATTATTACGGAACCATTACCAGATACAAACAGAATACCGAATTTGATATCTATAATGTTTTAATGTATAATTAGAACTTTACGTCGAATTGGAGCTTAAACGTTAGGTTAGCTTTACTGCAACACTTAAAGGGTTCGAAATATTCGACTGAAGGAAGAATGCGAGGGACTTACCAGGTGAAGATTCAGTGACCAAGGGACGGGGGTTCTATACAATGAGGATTGGGTTGGGGGAGACAACTCATGTTTTCATTACTTTAACATTATTTTCTTCTTGATATGCTGTTAATTCAATATTATGATTAGATGTTTAATTTGATATGTGTTTCCTTTTTTGACTCTGTTGCTGTTATATCAATGTTCTTGTCGTGACTTCGACCTATGGAGATCAAGGCTGGTCAGGTGAGGCCTTTTCCTTGATCTTCCCTGCTGTTATTTTTATGTTTATGCTTAACTATTCAGAATTATTAATTTTAATATGTAACAGATAAAATGAAATGAAATATATAATTAGGTTTAGCTTTACCGTAACACACTTAAAGCTTAGTTTAAACTTGAATTTCATGGAATTAACTTTCGTTGAACACCGATAGCTTCAATGCTAGATGTATCTGAATGTCTTAATTAGGCATGAACTTTCTAATTAAGCACTTTAATAAATAATGATCAGGGTTGAGTTAAAGACGTTGTACTTACAAACGAAATCCAAGTCCTTATTATATTCACTTGCTCTTCAACTGCCAACAAACCATCGTAGCTCAAATAAGATACGCAGAAGTAAAATCATCGAGTCAGGGACTCAGCTTGCGGCCCGCCAGCCTCCCCTACAAAAGACTCAACGAATGTAGAAATATAATTAGCACCTACCATTTCTGTAATAAATATTAAAGAAAAAAATTCAGTATCACGCTTAAGCGCTATATATCGATCTGACTGAGATGAAAAGCCCATAAATCAGCTGACTGAAGATCATGTCCGTCAAGCTCTCAATATGAAAATTGGAAGTTTTAAAACACAGAAATGTTTTTACAGAACGTTGTGTAAGACACAGCAATACAGTGCGTAGATCAATTTGTGGCTCTCACCTCTATGATAAACTGTTACCACATGACCGTCCATTTTCCAGTACTCATGATTACTCATTTTTCAAATGCTTTGCATTCAATGAGGTCTGTCGCGAAAGTTTACGCACAAAGAAGTATCGACGATAAAACGTAAAAATACTATGCACAGGGTTTGCAGCTTCGTAAAAATGAGAAGCAGCAAAGGAACACAAGCAATTCTAACAGTTCTGTAGAGTTTCCGGTTAATACAATTTTTAATTAGTAGTTTATTAACTATCATCTGTGACATACTACAGAGGTGAATCACCTGTCAAGAGGACAAACCTGCAGAGATACACTCCGTTCGTGTAGCTTAATTGGGAGAGCAACTTACTCCGGAGTGAGGGGGATCGCCGTCACGGACAAATTTGTGTTTTCACAACATGCATCGTATTCAGACACCTGTATCAGTTAAAAACCACGCTTCTCGGTGGAATAAATTAAACTCCGTAGAGTTTCATGTTAATACATTTCTTAATTAATAGTTTATTAACTATTCATCGTATAAAAAATAATTAGTATGTTGCCTTCCGGTCTGCCTTGAATACTTTTTCTTTGGAGATTTCAAAAACATTTCGTCCATATTTTTTTTTCAATCTTCTAGCATAAAGGAAACAAACAACGGTATCGCATTATATAAAAGATAACGTTTGTCCAGTTTCAACCAAATCGACTGTAAATTTTTTTTGAACAAAGCTTGGAAATAACAGATTTCATCTTGATCTTTTAAACAGTTTTTGATTCGTAAAAAATATCCCGAGGATACCTCTTCTTTCTTTTGGTGTGTTGTTTAATGGTACCAAAAGGGAGGGCTACCCTGGTATGTATAAAACTAAGCATTTTCCAGCCTCCCCTACATTTCTAATAGCCTCCCCTACATTTCTAATAGCCTCCCCTAGAATTCGGCCCCGCAACGTGTACAAATACGTTAGACTTTCTGGAATAAATCTCTCTCTCTCTCTCTCTCAAAGCTCACTCAGGAGATTACCTTAGTAGCACTGGCTTTGGCAACCTAAGCTTAGTAACACCGCTGCCTTCTATAACATTACATGACGATCGCCTTTTAACACAGCATTTGCAATGTTACATGACGATTGCCTCAAGAACGCGTAACACAAAAGCTTTTATCTTTTTGATTCCGGCGACTTAGTTCGCCCTTTGATCTGTTATCAGGCGTTTCCAAACACAAATTCATCGAGCAGAAATCTATGGCGTTAAGTTCAGAATATCTTTATCAAGAAGAAACCAAATTTACACCAGAACACGGGAACTACAGAAGGAAGGTTAAGTTAGTGGCATACCTCACAAACAATTTAAACCAAAAGCCAGTAGGGTATCTAAAAGCTTATCTTAAAGAAGAAGGGGGGGGGGAGTTGCTCCTGTCTAAAAAAGAGGCTTTGTAGTGGACACACACTACTATATTGCTGCCCTTTCCTAGCACATCACAAGTCCTTTTAAAATCTTCCATTAAAAATGGTTCTAAATTTTTAAGTCACAAACTGCAAAGAAGAACTGAAAAATCAGTACTACTTTCATAGCGTTCAATTGTCGGCTTTCCGAAGAAACCAACTTGACGCTTTTTCAATCTCTCTTCTGGTTAAAATCTTTCAAGATAAAGATCGATCCCTTCTATTCAGATCGGTTAATTTGGTAGAAAAAATTTCGAGCTTGGAAATTTACTACTAATTTTTGTTCATGGTCCAATCGAAGTACGATGTACGTACTTCACTCTGTCACACACAGCAGCTTACACTCACCTCAGCGGTGACTTCCCCACACGGTGACTTTCCTTGCTCCAGATTACTAATGATGCCAGACAATACTAAACGAACAGAACAAAGTTCAGTTATACCAGCTTTTGTTTATGGCTCAATCGAGGCACGTACTTCTCTCTGTCACCCACACTATCTCACACACACATTTTAAATTCTACCCCACACGGTGACTTTCCCTGCTACCAATTACTAGTGATGCCAGACATTACTAAACAACCAGAACAAAGGTCACCCATACTAGTTTTTGTTTATGGCTCAATCGAGGTACGTACTTCCCTTTGTCAACCATACTACCTCACACACACTTCAAAGTCTACCCCACACGGTGACGTTCCCTGCTCTCAATTACTAATGATGCCAAACAAAACTAAACAAACGGAACAAAGCTCACCCAGACCAGTTTTTGTATTTATGCCCCATTCGAGGTACGTACTTCTCTGTCACTCACACAACCTGACACACTTCAAAGTCTACCACCCCACATGGTGACTTTCCCTGCTCCCAATTACTAATGATGCCAGACAATACTAAACAAACAGAGCAAAGCTTACCCATGCTAGTTTCTGTTTATGGCCCAATCGAGGTACGTACTTCGCTGTGTCACCCATACTACCTCACCCACACTTCGAAGTCTACCCCACATGGTGACTTTCCCTGCTCCCAATTACTAGTGATGCCAGATAAAGCTAAAGAACCAGAACAAATCTCACGCGTACTAGTTTTTGTTTGTGGCCCACTCGATGTGCATACATCGATCGCTCTGTCACCGATACTATCTCACACACACTTCAAAGTCTACACCACACGGTGACGTTTCCTGCTCCCAATTAGTAATGATGCCGGACAATACTAAACAAACAGAACAAAGCTCACCCATACTAGTTTTTGTTTATGGTTTAATCGAGGTACGTACTATGCTCTTTCACCCACACTCTCTCTCTCTCTCTCTCTCTCTCTCTCTCTCTCACACACACACACACACACTTCAAAGTCTACCCCGCACAGTGACTTTTTTCCTCCCAATTACGAATGTTTTTGTTTATGGCTATTACAACCGGAACAAAGCTTACCCATACTAGTTTTTGTTTATGGCCCAAACGGGGTCACCCATACTATCTCACACATCTCTGTCACCCATACTATCTCACACACACTTCAAAGTCACCACCACACGATAACTTTCCCTACTCCGAATTACTAATGATGCCAAACAATACTAAACAAACAGAACAAAGCTTACTCATACTAGTTTTTGTTTATGGCCCAATCGGGGTACGTACTTCGCTCTGTCGCCCATACTATCTCACACACACTTCAAAGTCAACCCCACACGGTATTTTTCCCTACTCCGAATTACTAATGATGCCAGACAATACTAAACAAACAGAACAAAGCTGACACAGACTAGTTTTTGTGTATGACCCAATAGAGGTACTTCCTTTGCTTGTACGCACGCCATCTCACGTACACTTCAAATTCTACCACACGCGGTGACTTTCCCTGCTCCCAATTACTAATGATGCCAGAGAATACTAAAAATTACAGAATAAAGCTCTCCTATAGCTTTTTCGTGATCAGTCAAAATCTCGTTTCACTTCCGCGTTCATCTTTCTCTGTTTCTGAACCTGTAGTTTTTTAGTTGTTGTTTTTTTTTCTCTGCTGAAAATAGAACAGAACATTTTATCTCCAAATTTACAGCAAATTTTAGTTGTTATGAAACTTTTACGAAAACCCGTGAATTTATTAATATATACAAAAATAAATCAATTAATTATTTAGATATTGGCCAATTAAAAACGGAAAACTTGGTCTTTTTTGGGGGAGGGGGATGAGTTCCCCAGTCTCCCCGCTGGATCTGCTGCTGCCGAAAGCCAAATAATAGTAAGCCTCCAACCAAAAAAAAAGCGTTAAAAAGGAGTAACAGCACGGTATGATTAAGGAGTTTTTGTTTTCCGAAGACGAATCACGTCACTCAAAAACTGTTGTAATAATAGGAAACTACTATAGTATTTGCAAGTCACAGGATTAATATGCAGAACAAGAACTTATTCTTAACCATACCGTACCTTTACTTCTTTCTTTTCCTTAATCGTCTGGCATGTGTGGTATTTTTGTAGCCACACTTGGTTCCTGAGCCACATTTTTTTTTATTATTTGTTACTGGACTTTTGGTTTAAAATGATGATCGAATCCGGTATTCTGTTTTATGTCTAGCAGTCTTTCCTCAGCATTTCCCCTGATTTATATGCCGCCTGTTATTCACAACGAAGGAAGACTCTCAAAAAGAAAATGGCCCTCCTTCGAGATATCTTTCGCTGCTGGCACAGCATTGTGCTCTTGAGCTTCCATCACCCTTCTCCTCAGGCTGCGTGTGTGCGCGCGTGAGAGCGTGAGGTAGACAGGCAGCAGAAGGAAGAAAGGATTGTTTGGAGGGGGAAAAAAGGAACAACCAGAAAGAAGAAAGTAAGCCATCGAAGGAGTGAGATCGAAGTCTACTGTAGTAATCTCAACATCGCTTGTCCGGGAGGAGAAAAAGTTATCTGACCCTTGTTAACTTTCAGCATTAGGAGCTCTGCACCGAGTTAATTACGACATTAGCTTCTCCGAAATCAGATTTTTCTGTCTTTCTTCTGTATTGCGTTGTTAGAAATAGTTCTACCGATACAGAGGCATTTTTTTTAACAGAAGTATATCACATTATGTGCATTTTTTCCTGGAGATTCTTTATGGGAAAAGTGAAGAATTTTCGAATAAAATGCGAGCTTTAGGTGCTGCTGGTGTTCAGTATATAGAAACTCTATTCTACTAGCGTGTTTAATAAGTTAGGTGGTTCTAATAAAAGTTGCGGAAGACGAGAAAAGGAGGAAATCCAGCTAGTACGGTAACAGTTAAACATTTTTCGCTTTGATAGGTTCATAGATGGCGTTCGTGGTTACGTTGTTGTTGGATCGTAATCTCATGGACCTTATTCGAGGCTGACGAGAAAGACAGGCTTCGGTGCGGAAGGGAATCTGTAAGGTCACGTGACCAAGGTAGTGCTGTTGCCTCTGCTTGGGCTGCCGAGAGCAAACGGTGACCGAGTAGAGAGCTATTTTTCCAACACGCAGCAAATATAAGGTGGCACATCTAATCATTGCATATTAATTTCAAACTATTAGAGAATAAAACGTTCAAAAGGAACATTATTAAAATGTGAGTTCTACTGAACTTAATCGTTTAACACTACTGAATTATTTTTTTCGTTTTCCGTGTAGTGTGGATTTTTGCGTTTAGCCATTCCTTTAGCAAAATCGTATCAAGAAACATATTCGAAAGTTTTGTTGCTCGATTTAATGAAATTAACTATATTTTCTTCGTTGTCCGTGTAGTTCATTTATTTTTCTTTTTGCCTTCATGATTTTCTAGCAACAATGAAAAGCAAATTCGTTTAATAAATAGCGTACAGAATATTAATAGCAAACGGAAAACGTCAAGCGAAATCATATTGAGGTCGAAGAAAAAGTGTTCCCTCATATACATATCTCTGGCTAAAACGTTCCTTACTAAATTAAAAAAAGTTATATTTTTTTCTTGTTCTGGAAAAAAATAATTTTTGGATATTATTGCATGTATTTTGTTTAATGGGGTTATTTCTAGGACAATGCTTCTGTACACTAAAAGTACATAATTTGGAAATAATTCCTTCTTAAAAAAATGCTTAGGATCCCTTTTAATACAAA
The DNA here is from genome assembly GCA_039090855.1 of Macrothele yani. Lineage (NCBI taxonomy): Eukaryota > Metazoa > Arthropoda > Arachnida > Araneae > Macrothelidae > Macrothele > Macrothele yani. The sequence goes on along the minus strand of CM077003.1, from coordinate 42,635,112 downwards.
TCATGTCTGTGCATTAGTTTATTTTACTTATTTCTACTTGGGGGAAGAAAAAAAATTAATCCTTATCTGTATATATTTCAACACTTTAAAATTATGTGACAACACATTCTGGCACAAGCTATTTTCTTGGTAATTGAAAAAAAAAGTTGAATGAAGGATACTGTCACAAAAAATGCTCTCATTGTTTTGTGAAAAATTAATGCAAGAACTTTTTTTCATAAAATTATTCATTTTTGTCACTATTAAATTTTCCTTTCGTTTGTAAATTCACAATTACTATAATTGAACACTGTTAGGTAAGCCAAAAATTGAAAAAACTATTTCCATACTAGAATTTAATTCAAACTATAGCTCAGTAAACATAATTCTTGCTCACCATTCACAGAAATTTAATTGTATTATGAGCCAATAAGCAATCTGAAATTGCAGATTTAGCGCTACTGACTAACTCTTTCATACCAGAAAATTTGAAAAATTCATCGCCATGGAGCAGGAAGCGAACCTGCATTTCCCGATTTCCATTCGAGCATGCTACCGTTACACCATCCAGGATGAAGTCCCAAACATCCGAGTGATTTAATCTGAATAATCTCAGATTTTCGCCAGTCAAAGTGAGCCCTGCTTCATCGTAGCTCAGCTATTTAGAGTCAGGTCGATGCTTAGCAAATTCCCAGTTATTCAGGTAAACATTGGGGAAGAAATATTTCTTCTTATTATACATGGGAAATATATATATCTCTATAAGTAATCTGAAATCACATATTTACTGTTAACGTAACTGAAATCAAACGATCGTCAATGGAATGGAAACATGTCACCTTTCCAACAAGGAAGACGTGAAAAGTCCAACTGTCTCTGTCTGCGGGAGAGGTCATGGCAACTGTGATACTGTTGTTTACACAGAATTTCTGTCAAAAGAGATGACCATCAATAGTGACTCATATTGCCAAACACTATTAAATTTGCGAAATTCAATTAAGGACAGATGCCGGGGTAAGTTGAGCGAAGGTGTCACTCTGCTGCCCAACAACGCTACACAGCACGGAAAACAAAGGGAATTGCTGTAGTCATTCAAGTCGGAGGTGTGGCAACGTCCACCTTACAGCCCCAACTTATCCCCATGCGGCTACCATTTGTTCGGTAAAATGAAACAGGACGTTAGTGGACAATGATTACCAACCGATGAGGCTGTGAAAAGTGCGGTCCTTAACTAGTTGCACCAAACTGGACTTTTTCTGTACAGGTATGGGAAAGTTAATCGCACGTTCCGATAAATGTTTACAGTCCTTAGGCGCCTATGTCGAAAAATGAATTAATGTTGTACCTTTAAACCAACATACATCCCTTGAGTATATCTTTGCTTGTTTGTTTTATTCAACAGTGTAACTAACTTTTTGATCCACCCTCATATTATTAAAGCACTTTGCTGCAATTCAGAAATCAAATTTTTAGTTTGCTTTAAAAATTAGCATCAACACTACATTTGGAAAAAGTATCAACTTACCTATTGACTATCAATTTGTCTTGTATCTTCAAGCGGAACGAAGTAAAAAATACTATTAAAAATAAACAAATGGGTCCATTTTTTTTACATAAATGTACCTCAAATGTCTGTTTCAAATAGTTTGAAAGAAGGAAGTCATCACAAGCTGCAACTGTATTCAGCTTCAGATTGTTTACCCTAACTTTCCTTATGTGATAGCATCTGCAACAAAGTTATAGATACATACAACAAAATAAATAAAGAATTCTTGCTAACCAATGGCAGAAATTAAGACATCTGTTTCAAATAGTTTGAATCATCACAAGTTACATCAAAATTATCTCAGCTTTAGATCCTCCAGTATGTGTTACAATCTGAATATTTTATGTATGAGTTGTGTCCATTATTTTCTTTTACCTAAAATCTACTTTTGTAATGTTCATACCTAACTGTGATCTACTTTTTTATAAAACATATTTGATAACACATTTTGGATTAGACAACATTTCAACAGTATAAATAATTATTTCCCACACATTTCTAAAGGAATTGGTTAATTTTTCATAACACTTGGTTAATTTTTCATAGCACTAGGGAACTTATACATTTTGCTAACATTCTTTACTAGAAGCCAAATTTGCTCGTTATGGTAAAATTAAATTTTTACTTTCAATATACCTACTATAAATGTCAAGCTAAGCACTAGTACACACACACACACCAGTGCTGAGACGGGCCGAACCCGAACCAGGTGCTGGCTGCGTATTACTTACTGGAGTTCGAGCTTGGAGGGGAAGAATTTTCTTCCTTTTTTCTTTTAATGTGATTTTATATGATTTAGCACACGAGGCTTTTTTTACACTTTCAAGTTGTTAAAGAAAATTCTTCAGCAACTGGGTCTAAATGGGGAGTAGGAATTCTGCAGGGCTATCCATTCCGGGCTTGGATAACAAAATACCATATGCCATGAATTACAGGATTTCTGCCAAGGATAAGTTTTAAGAAGTATAGATAGTAAGCTGATGGAATTTTGCTCCCTACCTCAAAGGGGCAGCTCCCTGCTAATTCTATTGAGCAACATGCGACATAGTTTGTTGTGCCTCAAGATGTTTCCTGATACAAAAAACATTTCAGGAAGAAATGAATGGTTAAAGAAATTATAGAAACATCCCTTACCCACTCTGCAGTTGAGAAAGACATCGGTTAATTGCATGGGTAGGAAAGAGTGGAAGTCTGGAAAACTTTTTAATGCCTATACAGGTTAATCATAGTTTTCGGGCTCAATCAGGGCTGACATACTTCAGGTTCGGGCTCTTAAAATTGAGCCCGAACTCAGCTCTGACACACACAGTAACACTTCAGTTAACTTCACACAGGTGTTTTTATCAAAAATTTTATGGCAATGAAGTCATAGTGGCAAGTATGAAAAATAAGAGAAATTTCCTGGAATTTTTTAGTACAGTATTAAAACGTAAACAAAAATGCTACAATATTACTGCTAACATTTATTAATCTGAAAATAAGTGACATGGAACTCGTACGAGTATGGTGTCTTTGAGGGACTAGCCAGACCCCATGACGTGAAAGAGTACAGCATCATCTTCCACGGAAAGAAAATAGTCCATAGATTTTCAAATGAATTTGGACTGATGAAATCAAAACTGCTATTAAAATGAGGACCTCTGGCCCATTTTGCTGTGAAATGGCTTGGCAAATTAAGATGCATATCTTGGGATAGGAGAATATAAAAAAGGTATATCACAGGCACATTGTGTGACACGGGCAACAACTGCACAAACAATATTAGTTCCAATTTGAAAAAAAAAAAAAGACACCACCAAAAATTAAATACAAATCTTCAGTACATAATGACACCACCACTCAGCATCACTATGTGAATAATATGTGATGAAGCAGAAAAATGATCGGAAATATGTTACGAGACGCTAACTGAAGTACTGCTATACGTGTATCCAAATGACAAACAAGTTTCAAATAAAATGAAACCAAATATGACATATCTTTACTTTCTAGTTTCAAAGATAACTTTTCAGAAATGTTATCTGCATTTACTACAGAAGAAAAATACATTTCAATGCTTTAACCAACCTGGCTAAACACTTTATATGCATATAAAATATTTGATAAGTTTGAACTCTTTTTCCTATCTCAGGACTTTGTGCACACTATGCACTAAGGAAAGACATGGAAAACTAAGCGTTCTGACTTTCAACTTCTTAATTTTTCTTTCACGCGATTTCAAATCATTTCGGTTATCATGTTTGGCTTTTACTAAGTTGTTCAAGAGTATTTTGCAGCTGAGGAGTTATGTTTCCTATTTAATTTTCAAGCTACTCATACACAAAGATTCAACAGAAAATGAATAAAAAAATCTAAAATCAGAACTTTGTTTAAACGTATGCAGCAGATTTTGTATAAGACAAAGTTTGTCTTATACAAAATCTGCTGCATACATTATTTTACAGTATGGCAAAAGTTGTAAGTCTCCTTTTCACTTCTATAATTTGACTTGCAGCCACTAACACTGCGAAATCGTGGCATGGCAATTCCTCTAAAAATAATTATACCTTTTAATACAAGTGAAGAACTAGATATGAAATTTTTAATCGAAAGTAGTTCCCTATGTTTTGTACAGTTAGAATAAAATTGATCATGCAGTTTTTCAACATAATCTGTCCACACTGTTCAGACAGCTTTAGTAAATTCAATCAGACAAATGCTATATCACAGTTACATTAAGTTACGAAATTAAAAAAATGTCCTCTTTAATTCAGAGACACATTACAATGTAACAGTTCAAGCATTAATTTCGTAAAGAAAGGGCTAACGATCGTTGGAGATGCAAATGTTATACAAATTACGAAGGCTAATTCCCTGAAAAGTTGCCCTGATTTCTGGTAATATTCAAGCTCTATGTGAATCGGCATTGGTAAAAAATATTAATTATTCTATTTGAAATAAGAATTCAACACCACAGAATAACTCACTTCTTTATACTTCACAATTCACGAGACATGAACAGATTTCAACACGTGTGAAACTAAGATCTACTCATTAAACCTATAACTATCACTAAAACTAAATAAAACGTTTACTAAGAATTAACCTTATCTTCGAATTATAAAAATACCTACCTCACAAAACTATACGTGTATCCAAATGACAATAAACGGAACACTCACTCAATACAAATAACTGTGGACAAACGATGCAATGGCTGTTCAACCGATTGACTTGGCGACAGCACTAAGTTGTGCACGTGACTATTTCGCACCGTAGCCTGTCTTTCTCGTCAGCCTCGACCTTATTAATGTGACGTCAGAAGTGGATTTAACATGGCTGCTGATTCAGTGTTGTCGCTATTAGATTACCCCTTACTGTTGGCTATTTTTTTAAATTTTAACGTCTTGGAGTATGCGAAAGAATTAATAGAGCTACAGGGCAAAGAAGATTAAAGTAATTTTTTAGAGAAGCAAATCAAGGTTGCAAAAATATACCAAGACAATTTTGTGTTCGATGTTTATTATCAAATGATGCAGGACAACATCGCCACTAAACATGGTGAAATTTTTAATGAAGCATTTCTCAGACATGGTATATTAAATTTCATGTTCTTATTGTCAGACATTGGTGAAGCATCTGATACATAAAACTGGACTTTTTTTTTCTTTTTGCCAAACTTTAGAAGTCCTGACAAATAGGTAATATGGAAACAAACTGGGGTTAAAAAACAAAAAAAAATAAAATAAAAACTTCCCATTGTCGCCTGCTAGGCAATCTACTTAAAAATAAAATGAATGCGTAACATTAAATGAAAGAAAAATTATACATATGTTTCCCTCTTTAGGGAAAGAAGGTCGAAGTTAATTCTCAACTTGCCGTTCTAGATATGCAATTGGTTTTTCCTTTTCACATTGTTATTATTATTATTATTATTATTTTTGGAAATTAAGTGTCAAAGGAATGCCACCAGGCTTTAACCGCCTTCCATTCTTAGTGCCATAACGTTCAAAATCTTCCTCGTTAAAGCAGGCAGAACATATTCGAGAATGCACATTGGGATGGAAATAATCGCATTTCATTTTACACATCCATTTCTTTAACAGTTTCGGCCTTTTCAGAAGAAAATTACGGAAAGTTATTACTTCTTCTGTGCATTTTAGGTGACAGGATTTATTAGCGCAACATACCATGAGAAAAAGTTAGGCATGTCGCTAATAAATTTACGGAAATCCCGATTTTCCTGAACCCCGGAAACGTAACGCCTTGTTAAGCAATGAAAAAACGCATGCAAACAAACTATTTCTGATCCGCAGACACGGAAAAATTTTCTCATGATGCAATGCGTGGTGAATAAGGTCCATAGATGAAACCAGAAGAACGGTAGCGTCTCATACGGGACGTTGCACAAACGCAAAAATGAGAGCAGAAATACGTTTTGGATCGCACTGGGACCAGTGATGACCTCTGGGTGAATCACTTTTTGCCTCAGTGTAAGTCAACTACACTGCTCAAAAGAATTAAGGGAGCAAGAGACATTGTAAGGAAAATCATGTGAGATTGTCGTTGTTGAACGAAAAAATATTATTTTTATGTGAGATACAGTAGAAAATTCAGTAATATGGGTAAGAAAAAGCATATTAGATAACTTCTATACAACATTATCATTTAATTCACATGGTGTAATATAGAAAATGGTAAGCCTAAGCGATGGCTTCTGATCATTCGTCCGAGATGAGTCCGGGTTCGAATTCCGGTGAGACATGCATGTTGTGTTTATCTTACAGCACTGGCTTTCTCCCTTCCTTGGAACCAGTGACCCTAAATTAAGGACGGGCGACTGCTTATAGTCCAATGAGTTGCTTATGGTGGTCATTAAACCCCCAATAAAAAAATAATAATATGCTGGTAATCCGATTTATTGGCGTAGGAATATATAAACAATCTTTTTTCAAGTTTTTGCACACCAACCAGATTGCGTTTTTCAAGGAAGATAGACAAAAACTGAAAAAGCCATCTGGTTGATGTGCGATAATGAAAACGGATTACTAGCATAGTTTTACTATTTTCAGATTACTAGCATAGCTTCACTATTTTCGGATTACTAGCATAGTTTTACTATTTTCGGATTACTAGCATAGCTTCACTATTTTCGGATTAGTAGCATAGTTTTACTATTTTCGGATTATTAGCATAGTTTTACTATTTTTGCATTACTAGCATAGTTCTACCATTTTCGGATTACTAGCATAGTTTTCCTATTTTCAGATTTAAGCATAGTTTTACTATTTTCAGATTATCAGCATAGTTTTACTATTTTCGGATTACAAGCGCAGTTTTACTATTTTCGGATTACAAGCGCAGTTTTACTAATTTCGGATTACCAGCATAGTTTTACTATTTTCAGATTACCAGCATAGTACGAATTTTGAAGATGACAATCCGATTTTTGGCGTAAATGTGACAAGGATGGTAAGTCAGATAATATCCGAAAACTTGAAAATTTTCATCGTCCTGAAGCGGGACTCGAATCTGCGTTTCCCAGAAAACGCCCGGGTGTACTAACCACTACACCACCCAGAACGACCAAGTTTCAAGTTTCCGATCAATTTGAATATAACCATCACAGGATTCGCTAGTCGAAGCAACCGGCATTCATGTTTAGCGAATCTGGAGGTTAAGAATCTTATCCCGTGTTTGCCTTGAGAAGCAGAGAAATCATGAAAGAAATACGGGATTACGCCATATAATACAAATTTTGAAGATGACAATCCGGTTTTTGGCGTAAATGTGACAAGGATGGTAAGTCAGATAATATCCGAAAATTTGAAAATTTTTTTTTTTTTCATCGTCCTGGAGCGGGACTCGAAGTCGCGTCTCCCAGAAAACGCTAAACATGAATGCCGGTTGCTTTGACTAGCGAATCCTGTGATGGTTATATTCAAATTAATCGGAATCTTGAAACTTAGTCGTTCTGGGTGGTGTAGTAGTTAGCATACCTGGGGTTTTTCTGGGAGACGCGGGTTCGAGTTCCGCTCGAGGACGATGAAAGTTTTCAAGTTTTCGGATATTATCTGACTTACCATCCTTGTCACATTTACGCCAAAAGTCGGATTGTCATCTTCAAAATTTGTATTATACGGCGTAATCCCGTATTTCTTTCATGATTACCAGCATAGTTTTACTATTTTCAGATTACCATCATAGTTTTACTATTTTCAGATTACCAGCATAGTTTTACTATTTTCTTCGTAATTAGTGTATATTTCCTCGTTATAAATGATGCAATATGCTATACAACAATATGTACAGAGGATGTTCACACATTTTTAGAACGTTTTTGATAAGAAGTTACAGTAAATCAAGGAAGTTCAAAGTATTGAGACTGGCAACACTATGTTAGATGAACACGAAACAAACAACTGCTACAGTTAAATATCATCTGCTAAGAAAGTATTATCAAGTGGTAAGTGTTCTCTTAGGTCAGTCGGTACCGCGTCTCGCTGGCGTATTAGAGAAACCTTGATCGATTCCCATGAGTGGCAAAGGGGAAAATGTGTTTCGAAAAATAGTTGCTAAAAAGGACTAAAAAAAAAAGTCGAAATCGAAGTTTCTAGAAACTCGGGAAATTCTGTATAAAAACTAAAGAAACTGAAACTGACTTTTCTCAAAAAAAAAAAAAAAAAAAGAAAGAAAGAAAGAAAGAAAAGGAATCCGCGACAACGGAAAATGAATCAAAATGCAATAGTTTCCGTAATTAGAAACGGAAATTTCGTTAAATTTCGTTATTGCACGTTATTTTCAGGAATTGTCCGTAAATTCACTCTACTTTTTATTTTACAGTGTGGCGACAATTTTGCTCGCTGCCAACTAAATTCAGTGACCAAATTTTCCCTCAGTTAAGCAAATATAGCGACGAATTTGGTCGCGACCAACTTAACATGGAGAAGTCATTTTTCTGGATGAATAGTTTTGCAGCTAACTAACTAAACATGAAGAATTTTCAACCTACTTACAAGAAAGAACCTGGCAGATAACCTGTTCGTTATTTGTCGAGTATGTTGGAAAGGTCTGTCGTTTCCTAAATAAAAAATTAACTTACCAAGTGAGAGACATTTCCTCATCATCATCATTGTCAACCATTATCAATCCACTGCTGGACGAAGGTCTCCCCAAGTTTCCCCCACAACGGTCTGTCTTGTGCCAGTCTCCTCCATGTTACTCCTGGATACTTTCGAATTTCATCTACCCATCTCCCATGTGGTCTTCTTCTGGGTCTTTTCCTGTACCTTGGAATCCAATCTAAAATTTCGGCTGTCCATCGATGGTCTGTCCTTCTGGCAGTATGCCCAGCCCATTGCCATTTCAGGGATTTAACTCTGATCATGATGTCTTCTACTCTTGTCATTTTCGGATCCACGAGTTCCTCTTCTTATCTCTCCTGGTTTCACCAAGCATGCACCTCTCCATGCTGCTTTGAGTTGTCTGCAGCCTTTGTATATCTCTTTTAGTTAAGGTCCACGTCTCTGCCCCATATGTAAGCACTGGAAGGATGCATTGATCAAACACTTTCTTTTAAGACATAATGGCATATTGCTCTTGAAAATTATGCTGTTTCTTCCAAAAGCTCTCCAGGCAAGTTTTGTACGCCGATTAATTTCTTCATCAATGTGACCCTCACTTGATATCTGCTGTCCAAGATAAACGTACGTGTCTGTTATCTCCAGCTTTTCTCCATCAATCGATAAATCTTCATTTCTTGAAAAAGCATTGAACATCACTTTTGTCTTCTGAAAGTTCATTTTTAATCCCACTTCTTTACTCTTGTCAGCAAGTTCCTGGATCATACTCTGCAGCTCTGATGGGGTAGTTGCAAAAATGACTATGTCATCAGCAAAACGAAGGTGAGTTAAATAATCTCCATTAATCTTTATCCCCTTGTTTTCCCAGCTCAGCGACTGAAAGACACCCTCCAATGTAGCATTAAAGAGCTTCAGAGATATGGTGTCACCTTGTCTCACTCCCTTCCCAACTTTTATGTGTGCTGTATTCTCAAACAGCCGAATCTTTGCACTTGCATTTTCATAGATGTTATTAATAATATTAATGTATGCATCTTCAATACCGCAGGATTTCAGAGCCATTGCAACTGCTGATGGTTTCACCGAATCAAAGGCTTTTTCATAATCGATAAAAGCCATGCACAATGGAAGTTCATATTCCCTCGCTCTTTCAATTAGTTCTCTCAGTACGTGGATATGATCTATTGTGCTGTAGCCACTCCTGAATCCAGCTTGTTCTCTCGGTTGAGCCATGTCCAGTGAGACATTTATTGTCCAGAGAGACATTTATTAAATGCTTATTTACCGTTATAACGCCCATTATACGTTCCACTACTCATCTTCCTCTCGGAAAGCTTATTAATTCACTCGGCCCAAAACTCGCAGAATATGGAGTTGAAATACCCCTTTAGAGCCGGCTGAACCTCTTCATCATTGCGAATTTTTTCCTTTTTTATTCCAGTGAGATAACTTTCTACGGAACGCAACAAATAGAAAATCGATTGGTGCGATAGTCGGTGAATATTGGGGATATGGCAAAACTTCATATCCTAATATAGTGACCTTTCTCTGTTCTCAAGGATACCGTGTGACCTGGATTTATCATGCAACAACACTTACTGTTGGTCATCATGGGACACTTTAAAGCAGTGGTCGCCAACCTGGTCCGTACCGCCCACTATTAGGCGATTCAAGCTTCCATAGTGGGCGTTGGGGTTTTTGTCCGTTTTTACAAATTTCGTTCTTCCGCCATATATCGAATACATTGCTAACAACTTCGAGAGTTTGACTTTTTTAAATATGCTTTTGCAATTTACTTTTGAATTCCATCTCTAAACTTTGAATATAGATAATAATTTAATCAAGGTAATTCGCAAATACAAAGTGTTGAGGATAACACAAAACATGTTTTCTTAATGATGTAGCTCACGCACAAAATAATATAAGAAGAAATGAAATTAAATGCGAAAAACTTTTTATCTTCTTGCAGAGAATGTTATGTGCAAGAAGAGAGAATTATTATGTGTTACTTTTAAGTGTTTTCACACACAAACACCTGTCTGAAAGCACTTAAAAGTAATACATATTTCCCGTGCAATTTTTATCGTTACAGAAGAGCAACAGCATAAAAGTGTTTCCCCTTTGACAACGTAGTATACCTGTATAAAAAATGCCTGCGTAATAAAGTAAAAAAACAAGTTAGTAAAATCATACAATGCATTGATTATGATACGCTTTCCAACATGCCGGGAATCATTACTCAAGTTATGAGGATAATGGCTGTGAAATAAATAACGCTCCTGTGTCGTGACCTTTGACTCCATTTCGATGATATTATACAGAACCGATTTAGCATACGTCCGGAACAGCATGATAAAGTTTTGTTGCAATCGAAGCATTTTTAGTCAAGTTATGATATCGGATAATGGCTGTGGAATAAATCTCGCTCCTGTTTTCGACCATTTCGATGATATTCAACAGAACCTGTTCAGTGTACCTCTGGAACAGCATGATAAAGTTTTGTCGCAATCGAAGCATTTTTGCGTAAGTTATGACGCATAAGCGCAATGGAATGGATCCCGCTCCTATGTCCTCATCTTTGATCCCATTGCGTCAATTTTCAATAAACCTTGACTCCAGGTGGTCCTTACCACATACTAAAATTTCATCGAAATCGAAACATTTTTCCGCAAGTTATGACGCATAAGGGCAATGGAATAAATCCCACTCCTATGTCCTGACCTTTGATCCTATTTGGTCCATTTTTAATAAAATTCATTCCACGGTGGTCCCCTACCACATAGGAAAATTTCATCGAAATCCAAACATTTTCACGCAAGTTATGTACTATAAGGGCAATGGAATGGATCCCGCTCCTGTGTCGTGACTTTAGACCCCATTTCGTCCATTTTCAATAAGGTTCGTCCCTAGTTGGTCTCCTACCACATACTAAAATTTCAACAAAATCGAACAATTTTTACGCGATTTATCTTGCGGACGGACAGAAAAAGCGCTTTTTCAACCTATGGTTAGAAAGCGTAAATAAAAAAATGCCTGCGTTATATCCAAATATGTGCAAAATGATATTAAATATATTGATACTTTTCCCTACCTCATATCTTGTAGAATCAGGCTTTAGTGTTGTTAAGCATATTATCACCAAACCGTCAGAACATCACAGAAAGAGGAGACCTTCGTTTGTTCTTTATCGAAAATCGAACCAGATATCAAATATTTAGTGTCGCAGCATCAGCCACAAGGATTTCATTAATCATTAATTAAAGGTAATTTCAATTAGCTTTATTGTTTTCACATTTAACTTCTTATTTTCTTCAGTTTAAGCAGCTCCCGCACTAGTAGGCGCTGTATTTGCTGGAGATGCAGAAATTCATTAAATTGAAATTACCTATGTGTAAACATACATAAAATATAAATAAAAAAATTAATTAAGTACATATTTTTTTGAAAACCCTCCCCTCTAAAAATTACTTCGCACTTGTGCTAAACTGAGTTACTGCGGCACCGACGGGCGGTAAGGAAATTTTACCGTCAACAAAGATACAAAAGTGGACGGTAGGTATTAAAAGGTTGACGACACCTGCTTTAAAGGTTGCTGCTTCCAAATCCGAGAGCTGCTGACTCTTTTACTGCAGTGATGGTTTCGCGAGGTGACAAAGCCTCATAATGGATAGGAACTTTTTCTGTCCTAACAGATAGACAACATGTGCTTTGATTGATGAATATTTGTTTGTTTGGCTGTTTAACGACCACCGTGAGCAGGGCTGTAAATACCAGGGGGTGGGGTGGGAGGGGGAGTTGCACTCCCAGGATTGGCACACTAGGGGCGTAAATTCACGCTCGGGGGGGGGGCTTAAAAATAGAAACGCACCACGTGTGAACAAATTTAGTGAAAACCGTAACTGTAGCCGCTTACAGTATTCCGCGTAAATAACCATGGTACAGAGTAACCTACTCTGTAAGATGTGGACCGACATATGCACGAAAGGTTACGTTACGTATTTAAAATACACCAGACTGTGAATACTCAAGAAACGCATATAGAATCCGTGGTGTAATAATCACAAGGATTCGCCAAGTTTTCGCACTTCACTGGGAGGCTTTTTGAAGACAATGGTAGACGTTTAAAGCCTCCCAGTGGAGTGCTGAAGCTTGGTGAATCTTTGTGCTTATCACACCACAAAAATAAACGGATTCAATACGCTTACATTTGTTTCTTGAGTATGCGCGAAAGGTATTGTTCGAAACTTCAAGGCAGGGATATAAAATAATATGCGGATATTCCTAACCTCCGTGACCTTTCCGCATACGCCGTAGGGACGAAAAGCTAATTAGTCATTTGTGCTCTGCCGCAGAGAGACTTTTTGAGTGTTTAACCTCGAACAGAAATTTTCCAAGAACTCTTTCGAACTCCCAGAAACATCTTCCTATTTTTACGTCCACTTGTCTGCTACTCATTCGATCTGTGCTGGTTCGTTTTTCATTCTGCATTTCAGCGGAGCTCTGTGTTGTCGGCGTTCATATGTTTTTATATTTTCCTTGATATTTACAACGGTTTTGGCACTTTGATATTCATTTAGTTTTTACATTTTTAGTAAAATTATATCAAAATCCGGAAGTGCGATTTTTTACGCTTTCCAATCGTAGTCTGAAGAAGCGTATATGCTCCAGATTTTCCCATCAGTCCGTCTGTCTGTCCACTCGCACGATAACTCCCGTAAAAAGGTTCGATTTCGATGAAATTTTAGTATGTGATAGGGGATAACCTGGGGACGAACCCTATTGAAAATGGGTGAAATGGGGTCAAAGGTCGGGACATAAGAGCAGGATCCATTCTATCGCCCTTATGCGCCCTAATTTACGCAAAAATGCTTCGATTGCGACAAAACTTTATCATGTTGCTCCGAAGGTACACTGGACCGATTCTGTTGAATATAATTGAAATGGAGTCAAAGGTCAGGGCGTAGGAGCGAGATTTATTCCACAGCCATTATCCTCATAACTTGACTAAAAATGCTTCGATTGCGACAAAACCTTATCATGTTTTGGGCATGACGGGACACCACTTACGCTCACCCCGGAATGTGGGCGAACTGGCCGCAATTTAGACACCATCTGACTTGCTATATCTGTCATGGCGAAAATTTTAACCTCTGGTGAATTTCAGAGAGACCTGATCAATCTTTCTGTTGGTTTATCGGAGATTAATTAATGCAAAAATTTTCTCCCATGACATACGTTAGAAAAAATTCCTGGTTGAAAGGCAGGGAAATTCGTGCGCAAAATTCGCTTGTCTTAATCACAACCAGGAAAACAAAATTTCATGTTGGAGAAAAAAAAAAAAAAGAATAATATTTGATTTAACTGACTTTGGGCTTTTTGAAAATAATTATTTTATCTGTTCTTTTATCGCGATAGGAAAAGGCGAGTAGGTGTGCAGCTCAGAGAATCAAAATTAATTTTAGTTTAACATCACGGAACGAGAAAAAGAAAATTAAAATTAGTGATTTTCTGCAAGGCAAAAATTGAAATTCGCCATTTTTGCGTTCCTGTTTCCAAACGTGAAAAAAGTCGCCCAAAAGTAACATCTTTTCGTCTTTTGGGAGTAAGGGAATTCAGCAACAGAAATCTATTTTTAGACCTCAGGGTCAAAAAGGGCTTGGTCTACACGTGTGGAGGTCAGAGGTCACTCGAGGCGTGGGAGTGAAGATTCCGTTGGGAGGCCGTGAGTTGCTAGGCTGAAGTTTCGACCAATGAGAGGGGTCAGCGGTTTCAAGCACCCCAGAGTTTTATCCGTTGAGGAGAGACTTTTGTGCTGGTCTTCGTGCTGGCCGTCAGAGAAAGAGGGGACAGCGGAGTTTTTTCTCCTCGCCTTTTGGCGGGAGAGAACCACAGAGAAAAAAGAGTTTTTGTTCTTGACTGCCTTTGCTGACCACCAGTCCACCACAAGGGGACACTATGGATCTGGGCTGCCTATTGAAAATTTTGACGATGTAGAACGCAGTTAAAGCGGCATTCCGCCGGCCAGGAACCTCGCCCTGAAGAACAAAATGGCGGAAGGCTGCAGGCTGGGACAAATGTCGTTAGTGGAAAGTTCTTGGCTGAAGGGGGACATGCCTTCTCCCTTATGGAAATTCCGGAAAGAATGGGCCCAGCCTCTACAGCTGCATCTTCGGTTGCTACTCCAAAAAGGAGACCTGCTTCAAAGGCCGAAGGAAGAAGAAAGAAAAAAAAAAATAAATAAATAAAGGTTCCATCTCATCCCGAAGTTTCGAAAATGGTTACCTCGGCTATTAACCGTTTAAGGAAGGGAACTGGGAGGAAGAAAAGAAAGAAATACTAACGAGACTGTGGTTGTGCCAGGACTGTAAACTGTGGTGAAAAAAGAAAAAAAATGGAAAAAAAAAAAGAACGCCAGCTCGAAGGTAATGTTTTAGTTCATATCTTTCTGTATTGATATATAACATCCCTTTTGAGGGTATCTAAACTTCGAGCTGAGCATAAGAAACAAAAAGAAAAAGAGCAAGTTTTTTTTTTGCCTCTGATTTTGGCTGTGTCGTCGTTCAGCTTTCAAAATTAAAATTTATTAGTTACTCAGGTATGAATTCAGAAAAAAGAAAAGAAAAAAAGAGAGGAGTTGAAAATGTTTTCATTTATGCTTTTTTTTTGTGTTGTCATGTCTGGTAGTTTAGCAACTTCTTGGGCCAGTAAATTTTTAATGTATCGAAAAAATTTAGTTTAATGTTTGGGCACAGTAAATTTTGGTGCATCGATAATAGTTTAGTTGAGCATGTGATAATTGAAAAGCAGTGTTATTGTGATGTCGTGGGTGATAAAATAATTGTAAACATTTTTCTCTAGCCTTTTACAGCGTTGAGTTATTTTTTATGAGTGAAGATAAATTATGGGATGATTTATATTGGAATTTTGGGAACATATTATAGTGTGATGAAATTGGAAACCTAAAGTGCTGTTTACATTCTTGGAGTGTTGAGTGTCGAAATTAAGATGGTAGGTGTGTTATTTGAGGACCAGTATTTTTCATGCTCCAGATGAGTGTTAATCTCCCATTGGAAGGGTGATCTTAGGGCAAGCAGGGAACTTGTCCTAGGGCAGAGGAGCTCTGAGTAGGGAATTTTCACCAGGATGCGATATGTGCAGAATAGTAGTTAAAGTATTTTTTTGTTCTCAAGTTTAGTATTTCACAAAAAGAATGAACATCATGGGTTGAGAAGACACACTTTTGCTCACCAGTTCCAGTATTAATTGTTCTTTTCTTTGGCCTAAATTTTCTTGTTTTTACTATAAGGTTAAAAGTCTAAATGTAATTTTAATTTTCAATAAGGTGAAAATATTTAGTGGGTTATGTAAATGGTCAGTGTTATTGTCTGAAGTGGACCTGCGCATTGCCATGGTGCAGAAGAATTTCCTTGCTAGTGATTTTTCCTGGGATGTATGTGGATATAGAGATAAGTGAATTTTTCCTGGGATATAGTTGTTGGTTCTGGGCCGGATGTGCCTGGAGTATTTAGGGTTGAAGTACGACAGGCTCTTGCAGGCGTGGTTGATCAAGGTGAGATCATGCATTGGTTCGAAAAGGAGATCCCTGAGGACGTGGTTTTTGGGGAAAAACTTGTCTTCAACCCCCCCCCCCCAGTAGTTTCGCTGCTCACGGAGATATGTACTGCTAGCGAGGGTCGGTCGAGCGTTGCTTCAAGAAATCTGGTGAGATCATGTTAGAGGAAATTCTGTACCTGATGATGATGTGTCGCACTTGAGGATTTTTTTTCTTTCCTTTTGCATAGGCTGAAATTGGATTCACGACCCAATTTCACGCCTTCGGCCTGACTTGGTATTTTCTTCCTGTGTTGGTTCTCAAAACCCAGGTTAGTGTCTGAACTGAGAGTATTTGCCTCACCGCTACCTCAGTAATTCACTGCAGGTGTTAAATTTAATTTTTGTTTTGTGATTTAAAGTATCTAAATTTATTTGTTTATGATTTGCTGTAGTGCTAGGGATGTAAATTCTAAATTCTGGTTGTTGGTGTTAGTGAACTTGATATTTAGTTTGGAAATTTAGTTAATTGGTATTTTGAGCTTTTGTTTACAGTATAGAGTTATTAAGTATCTTGAGCTATTATGTGAAGTGCAGAGTGAAGTGATTTTTATGAGCAAGCTAGTGCAAGAAGATTGTTTGAATTTCTGAATTATGTTGATGATGTTATGAATAGTGATAATTTTAAGATTAGTTTGTGAGGTTTCTTTATAAGTGAAGTGGGTTCATTCAGGATAGTTCTATGGGTTATGTAATGTTAGTTAATGCTTGTGCTCAGTGTAAATTCTGTTGTGAGGATAATTTACTTGGTTTGTTTACTTGCTGATAGTAGATTGGTTAAAGTATAATTTGTGACTTAAAATAACTGTAAATTTAATTGAAGTCTTTGAATCTGGTCTGGGAGATTGCGGAGTTTGCTAAGATTGTTTAGGTGCTGTAAATTTAAATCAATCAGTGTAAAATTGTAAATTTGTCATTGAGCTAACTAGGTGAGAGAGAAGAGAAGAGGGAGTACGTTTCAAAAGAACAGAACTTGTCCACCTTGTGGAATTAAAAATAATCCAGTATCTTTTTTGTGTGTAAGCTATGTGAATCGTAGTGGAATTTTGGATGCATACAGTGTGTAAACCATGTGAATCATAGTATGATTTTGAAGGCATAAATTAAAAGCCTAGTGTTCAAACCAACGGTGTTGAAATATGTCAGGTTGTGCTGTTCATAAGGCCAATGGCCAAATAAAAATAGAAAGAAAATTGAGATTCTGTTTTTATACTGCTGTGTTTAAGCAAACAAGAAAAAGGAAATACCATCTGTTTGTCCACTAAATTAACTTATTAAGTTTTTAAAGAAAAATAATAAATACAGGCAGTAGCCTTTCAAAAAAAAGTTCAAAATGAGTGCAGTGTGAAAAATTTTGTGTGCTGTTGTCTTAAATGACTTGGTCCCATGTACCCCTCCTTAGCTTGACTAAGGCTATCGATCCGAATCCTGGTTTTATAAGGTATTTCATAACTGCAATTTTTGTCCTATCCTTTTAAATTGACTTTCACCGCCTAAACAAGTTGTTATTGAACGAGTGCATTTTATCGTATGACTTATAGTGACACATTTTCATACACATGCAACAATATTCACTTATTTTTGTATTTTTGCACTTTCAGGTGACTCAACTCTGCGTGAACACAAACGACGCAAACTTTCCAATAACTTCTTGTGGAATGTAAATTTTCAGATGCATTTTTGTTTAGGATGTTCATGGCCTTTTCTAATACTTAGAAAATATTTTTGTTTCGAAATGCATCCACCCATCTCCCAAATTTAATTTTTCTATAATTTCCATAGAAATTTCAATACCAGCATAAATATAGTAACGCTGTTAATAAACAACAATCAATTCAATATTCACAAAATTAAATTAAATTATTTTTTTCCACCAAAACATATCTCAGAACAGTATCCGGGAACTGTATGCGCCTAAGCCACTCCGGGTAACCGCTTGTAACCAAGCCAGAGGTCTCTTTACAGCGTACTGATTTGTTCAACTCATGTAGCTGTTTTATCCGAATAAATTGTGCAACTGCTCTGGAATTGCAATAATTTCCTTTCATATATACGTGTACATTGTACACTGAAGAGCAATTGAATTATATACAGCTGGCGTTATGCAAATGTGGCGCTGTAGGCGGCCCTGTAAACGGAAACGACATGACGTATGCAGCGATCCGACAATATAAGGAGTGATGCGACGGGAATCAGTAAGAGTCGGACGCAGTATGGGTAAGACGAAGGATCTAAGCGCATTTGATCGTGGGCAAATTGTCGGGGCCCGACGAATGGGTCACTCCATCTCGGAAGTCGTGCAGGCACTGGGATTTTCACAAGCCACTGTGTCACGGGTGCATTGAATCCGGTAAAACCATCCCTGCAAGGGCCAACTGCCGTGGACAGCAGCGTGTGGATGAGCGGGGTCATCGTTGGCTAGCTCGCATTGTAACAGCGGATAGACCGGCCACAGTGCAAGAAATCACTCGGCAATTTCACGCTGGTGCACAAAAGCGTGTAAGCAGCCACACCACCCAGAACCATCTCCTCGCTATGGGTTACAGAAGCCATCTTCCCACGAGGGTACTGCTGCTGACCGCACATCACAGGATGCAAAGATTAGCATGGGTGCGGGAATAGCGCCACTGGACCCTAGACATGTGGGAAAATGTTGCCTGGACTGATGAGTCGAGATTCACGTTGGTACATGCGGATGGTAGGATACGAGTACGGCGCAAACCACACGAAGCGATGGATCCTTCTTGCCAGCAGGGTACTCTTCAAGCTGGTGGGAGTGGCATTCTTGTCTGGGGACTGTTTACGTGGACTGAAATGGGACCCCTGGTATGTGTGACATCGTCCCTCACAGGTCAATGTTACCGGGATATCCTGGACGGCCATTTGCTCCCGTTTGTGCGTCTTCAACATCCCACTGTGGACCTCATCCTGCAACAAGATAATGCAGCTCCCGAATTGTATCCGAATGGTTGGATGAACACTTCACCGACGTGACCTCGCTTCCTTGGCCAGCTAGGTCACCTGACCTCCATCTCATCGAGCACATCTGGGATGCCATCGAGAGAGATGTTCGAGGCTCTGACGCACCTCCATCAAATTTTCGTGAATTGTGAGAGCTTGTTCATTGGTCGTGGATCCGTATGGTTTCCCAACGCTTCCGGTGTCTTGTCGAGTCCATGCCGAGACAAATCGCCGCCGTCATCAGGGCGAAAGGTGGTGCTACACGTTACTAGACAGGTATCTCTAATTCAATTGCTCTTCAGTGTACAAATGTACATACGAATTTTCATCTTGATTGGATTATTCTTTCTCCGTGCTCCGTTTTTTTTGGGGTTTTTTTTTGCGAAGAGTGTATAAAGATTTGCAATTATTTGAAAACAGAAATTCATGGAACAATGGAAAAGTGAAAAAACGGAAAAAAATATGAGAACGTAAAAAAAAACAAGGCGCATAATATACAAATGCCATAATTGGGTTTTATACTCATGCCAGTGGTGCCTTCCGAAGAAAGATAGGCAACCAGCCACATCCCAATGCTGCCATCTAACGGCCACAGTGCGCATCTAGCTCGAGAACCTACTGAATGCTTTTAGGTGCAGACCTTCCCATTGATAGCAGTTTACAGAACTTTTCATTATCGTATTTAAGTGGGACCAATTTCTCTCCAGTGCAGACAGGGTACAACATTGCTTGAGTTGACTTCGAAGTGATCAAAACCAAAGTGTATTCTCTTTGTGGACATGTACGGCACATGATTCACTATCTCCAAAATTATTTAGCTCTGTATTGGAAGATATTTTTAGAAATTTAAACTGATATGAAAAAGGATCAAGCTTAAATGGAAGGTACCTAAATCATTTAAGATTTGCTTATGACATAGTCATCATTACTACTTGCAATAGTGAAATGCAAAACGTGATAGAGGATTATGGATGAAAAGTTTTAAAAAAGATCTGAAAACAAACACAGCGAAAACTAAATATATCAACAATACAGAAAAGGATAAAGAAAATATTTTGATAGAAGGAAAAGAAATGGAAAAGGTAGATGAATATATTTATTTAGATCAAGTAATCAGTTTTAAGGAAAGACAAGAAAGAGAAATCAATAGAATACTTATTGAAGGTAATAGAGCTTTTTGGAGACTTAAAAACTATTTAACCGGCGATCTTCCATTGCGTTTAAACAGAAAAATCTTCAACGCATGTATCTACCCCGTATTTACTTATGGAAGTGAAACGTGGTTTATACATCGTGAAAAAATAAATGTAAGAAAGTTAGAGAGAAGAATGTTGGTAAAAACAAGAAGAGACAGAGCTAGAAATGTACTTATAAGGGAAAGAACAGGAATAACAGATATTATAAAAATAATAAAAGAATCAAAGTGGAGATGGGCTGGACATTTTGGAAGACTGAAAGATGGACACGATTAATAACGGAATGGCAACCGAGAGATGCAAAGAGACGAAGCGGACCTCAGAGAACAAGATGGAGAGATGACCTTCAGGAATTTAGAGGTGCTGAATAGTGGACTGAGGCAAAGGATCGAGGAAGTTGGAAAAGACTGGGGAGACTTATACCATGCAGTGGGTGCTAACAAGCTAAGAAGAAGAAAGACACATGAATAAATGATTGACAAAGAAGCCGACGACGACGCAGAGTGCTGGAATTAAAGAAAAAAAAAATAAAAAGAATGGCGACGGAAGAAATGGACAATCAAAGGAAAGCAATCAAAGTCTAGGAAGAAGAGAAAGGAGTTGTTGGGAAAGTATGGTTCCGACCGCTTAAAAATCGGATTTTCGTGGAATGGTGGATAATTATTTTTTTTTTATATGCATCGACGTGAAAGTTTTGTGAAGCACTGCAAACCATTTTCCGGAGTCCGCAGAAGTATGACGACAAATAAGCGTGCAGTCAACTACACATACTGGGCACTGAATGAGAATCTTTTATTAAATAATGGGTTGGACCTTCTTTAGCCCGAGTTACAGCATTTATACGGTCTTGTATAGATTTCACGAAGTGGTGGATTGCATGTAGGTCTACAGAATACCAGCCGTTCACTAGTCAGTCCTTTAAGTGGCTCAGCTTTGGTGGAAGAAGACTTTGATCCCGGATCTGTTTTCCTGACATGTCCCATACGTTCTCAATGGAGTTCAGATCCGGGTTTTGTGGCGGCCAGGGAAGAAAGTGGAAGTCACTGATATGCTCGCTGAACCACTGCTGAACATATCTTGCGCGACAGACAGTGACATTATCGTACCAGGAAACAACCTCTACCTTAGCCTTGAGTTGTTATCTGTTTTTCTGACATGTCCCATACGTTCTCAATGGCGTTCAGATCCGGGTTTTGTGGTGGCCAGGGAAGATGGTGGAAGTCGCGGAAATGCTCGCTGAACCACTGCTGAGCATATCTTACGCGACAGACAGTAACATTATCGTACCAGGAAACAACCTTTACCTGCTGAATAAAAAATCAACATTGCTGGCTGGACTTGATCAGTAACAAAATTATCAGATAATACTTGGATGACACAACATATCAGCAATACCAGGGGATCCGTCCCGTACCAATAGAACGTGCACCACACCTTGAGTTGTGCTTGTATCTCAAGCTGGGTAAAATATTTTTCATGGGGGCTCCCGTCAAATCCTCTTCCTACAGTTGGTACAAAACAAAGTGCACCGCGACTCTACTAATAAAATGACGCCGTCTGTGCACGATATACACTAGGACTCACCGTGGAACCTCAAGTTACGTTTAATAAAAATACACTGAGTATAAAATAACGCATACGATCTTTCGGACACCGCGCACCATGCGGTTTGCACACATTTTAAATAACGTGTGTAAACCGCGTGGAATCGGCTTTGGTGTCAAAACAAGAAACATTTTTCAAAGTATTAGGAAAGATCGAGACCCAGTACATAAGTACAATAGATTTGGTGTATATAGCATCCCATTCAAAGCGACTGACCCTTGTGGGGTTGACCAAGAGTACATTGGTTCCACTTCAAGATCTTTGAATACCAGAGTGAAGGAACACGAGTACAATGTCCGAGTGGGTGCCAAAACAATCGCTGTCTCCCGATCAGTTGACTCTGGAACCCATGTACCAATCTGGACAGAAGCATAGGTCCTCGCTACTAAGAAGTGTCAATTAGCATTTACTAAAAGTCTATTTATTACATGGAAGGGGAATCTATGTTGTAATGACTGTATTCTATATGTCATACCTAGACCTCGGACATTTTTGTTTACTGATAACAATGCACATGACTGTCCAACTGAATATGTTACTACTTAATCATTATTGTATTTTAATCGTATGTTTAGTTTGTACATCAGATGGCGGTTCACAATTGCGTCACATGTGATATTATAAATTGTCTGTACACAACTCACATTATCTCTTTTTATGTATCTGATGATGAATCTCGGTGCGCGGTGTCCGAAACATCTTACTCAGTGTATTTTTATTAAACGTAACTGGAGGTTCCACGGTGAGCCCTAGGGTATTTCGTGCACAGACGGCGTCATTATATTAGTATAGTTACTTTGCACGAAAATTGTTTTTTGGTGCGCCGCGACTCGTCGGACCACATAACTTTTTTCCAGTCTTTGAATGCCCAGTCATGGCGTTCCCTACATCACTGTAGACGAACTTTTCGGTTCTTCGTAGGAATCAGTGGTTTCCGTAAAGGCATACCCAATACCGACTCTCTTCAGATCTGTGCTCATAGCTCCCTGAGATATGAGTCAGGAATAGCTTTCATTGAACACTTCGGTCAGTTGTTACAAACAAGAAGTCCTGTATATCAGTAACAGCCTTCTCAGTTAGTGTTGCCAATTCGGATGGAAAATCGCTATATTTAGAGGATTTGGGATTGGAGTTAGCCACAAAAAATGGTATTTTGGGATTAGCGACTTTTTTCAGGGGATTAACGATTCCCCTGATTTCTTATATTTACAGTTTAAACCATTTGAAATGGGGTTTCTGAATTAGGAGAATATCTTCTTCGCTTTCTGGATATCTAAGAACCATAACAGTGAATCTGAATGCTTGTAGAATGCAATCCCCTTTCCTTCCCACCTTTGTTTCCATCAGTCACAGAAAGCTTGTCGATGCTCGCTTAGTGTGCCTGGGATCCATCAGGCTGTGAATGTGAGTGTGGTACGGCTTACTTCAGTGTTTCCACTCACGGAAATTATTTATCATTAAACTTAAAGTCTTGTTTTATCTGAATCAAAGTAATAGTAACACATAACTGGAGAAAACATGTTTTGTTTTTTTCTTCTTTGGGAGAAATAATTTCACCTTCAACGGCATCACTTTTGTTCACCACGCTTTCCATACTAAGTGGTTTTAAGTAATCTTGTTAGTAGTGATTTAAAAATTGTTAAGGTTTCCTCTCCCCCTAAGTATAAATATGCCATTGAAGCCGTATCAGGTAACAACAGAATTACGTTATCTTCTTTTTGAGTTATTAATTTAAATTATCAAACAATAATAAGTCAAATTCTTTTTTAATTGTGGGGGGAGGGGGAATAACGACCACCGTGAGCAACTCAATGGGCTATAAGCAGTCGCCCGTCCCTAATTTAGGGCCACTGGTTCCAGGGAAGTGAGAGAGATCTTGCGCAGTAAGACAAACACAACATCCATGTCTCACCGGAATTCGAACAAGGACCGGCTCGGGCGAATGGTCACAAACCAACGCAAAAAATAAAAATAAAAAGCCTCGGTGACGAGGCTTTTTTTTTCCACTTGCGACCTTCTGAAAAATCGGTCAGCTGTACGATTTTCAAAATCGTCGCTCCAATCAGAAGTGAAACAACAGTAAGCCCCTTATCGAACTCCGAAAGATCATTTGTTTTTCGCATTGTGATCAACACTACTGACTAGCAGCAGTCTTAAAATACTTGCCTAGATCACGTGATGACGCACGTGACCACGTAATTTGCATATATACTGCGTAAGTGACGTTTACGTACATCAGCACAAAGGTTTTTAATTAAGTGGCCGGTGTGTGTATTTATGGCGACTACCTTTCATTGCCACACCCAGCGGCGCAGTGGTCTAAGCGCTGACTTTTGACCATTCATCCGAGATGGGTCTGGGTTCGAACCCCGACTGAGATATGCACTGTGTGCTTGTCTAACGGCACTATCCCCCCCCACTTCCTTCTTTGCGCCAGTGGATCTATTTTTTTTTCTTGATTGGAGGTCTTTTTTTTTTAATTATTTATTTGACCTGGTGGTACAGATACAGTGACAGGATAAACAGACATAGTTGTACATCATTGTCAGGCAGACATAGTACATTCAGTTTACATCAACAATGTACATAGCGAACATGGTATACAGTATGACAAATGATCAAATAACACATCGAGACATAGCGAACATGGTAGACAGCATGCCAAATGATCAAATAACACACAGAAAGCCATTACTGATCAAGCAACATATATCTAGACATAGCGAACATGGTATACAGTATACCAAATGATCAAGTAACACAGAGAGAGCCAGTGCTGTTCAAGTAACACATAGACATGGTGAACATGCAGACAGTATGCAAATGATCAAATAACACAAACAGAGCCAGTGCTGATCAAGTAACACATTGAGATATAGCGAACTTGGTATACAGTATGCCATATGATCAAGAAACACAGAGAGAGCCAGTACTGATCAAGTACCATATCGACACATAGCGAACATTTTAGACAGCATGCCAAATGATCAAGTACCACACAGAGAACTAGTGCTGATGAAGTAACACATCTAGACATAACGAAAATGGTATACAGTATGGCAAATGATAAAGTAACACAAAGAGAACCAGTACCGATCAAGTAACATATCGAAACATAGCGAACATGGTAGACAGTATGCCAAATGATCAAATAACAAAGAGAGAGCCAGTACTGATCAAGTAACGAACGTATCGAGACATAGCGAACATGAGAGTATGCTAAATGATCAAGTAACACACAGACAGCCAGTGCTGAGAAGTAACACATCAAGACAACGAAAATGGCATACAGTATGCCAATTATAAAGTAACACTGAGAGAGCCAGTGCTGTTCAAGTAACATATCGAGACATAGCGAACATGGTAGACAGTATGCTAAATGATCAAGTAACACAGTGAATCAGTGATGATGAAGTAACACATCGAGACATAGCGAACATGGTAGACAGTATGCCAAATGATCAAGTAACACAGAGAGAGCTAGTACTGATCAAGTAACATATCGATACATAGCGAACATGGTAAACACTATGCAAAATGTTCAAATAACACAGAGAGAGTCAGTACTGATCAAGTAACACAAAGAGAGCCAGTGTTGATCAAGTAATATAAATGGTAGTATGCCAAATGATCAAGTAACAAAGAGAGCCAGTGCTGATCAAGTAACATATCGATACATTGCGAACATTGTATACAGTATACCAAATGATCAAGCAGCACAGAGAGAGCCAGTGCTGATCAAGTAACACAAACAAAAAGAGCCAGTGCTGATTAAGTAACACATCGTGATATAGCGAACATGGTATAAAGTATGCCAAATGATCAAGTAACACAAAGAGAGCCAGTACTGATCAAGTAACATATCGATACATAGCGAACATGGTAAACAGTATGCAAAATGTTCAAATAACACAGAGAGAGCCAGTACTGATCAAGTAACACAAAGAGAGCCAGTGTTGATCAAGTAACATAAATGGTAGTATGCCAAATGATCAAGTAACAAAGAGAGCCAGTGCTGATCAAGTAACACAAAGAGAGCCAGTGCTGATCAAGTAACATATCGATACATTGCGAACATTGTATACAGTATACCAAATGATCAAGCAGCACAGAGAGAGCCAGTGCTGATCAAGTAACACAAACAAAAAGAGCCAGTGCTGATTAAGTAACACATCGTGATATAGCGAACATGGTATAAAGTATGCCAAATGATCAAGTAACACAAAGAGAGCCAGTACTGATCAAGTAACATATCGATACATAGCGAACATGGTAAACAGTATGCAAAATGTTCAAATAACACAGAGAGAGCCAGTGCTGATCAAGTAACACAAAGAGAGACAGTGCTGATCAAGTAACACATCGATATATAACGAACATTGTATACAGTATACCAAATGATCAAGCAGCAGAGAGAGAGCCAGTGCTGATCAAGTAACACATCGTGATATAGCGAACATGGTATACAGTATGCCAAATGATCAAGTAACACAGAGAGAGCCAGTGCTGATCAAGTAACACAGAGAGAGCCAGTGCTGATCAAGTAACACATCGAAACATAGTGAACATGATATACAGGGCGCCAAATGATCAAGTAACACACAGAGAGCCAGTACTGATCAAGTAACATATCGAGACATAGCAAATATGGTAGACAGTATGCCAAATGATCAAGTAACATATCGAGATATAGCAAACATGGTAAACAGTATGCCAAATGATCAAGTAATACGCAGAGAGCCCAGTGCTGATGAAGTAACACATTGATACATAGCGAACATTGTATACAGAATGCCTAATGATCAAGTAACACAGAGAGAGAGCCAGTACTGATCAAGTGACATATCGAGACATAGCGAACATGGTAGACAGTCTGCCAAATGATGAAGTAACACAGAGAGATCCAGTGCCGAAAGACAAATACAGCATCCATGCCTTACCTGGGATTCGAACCCAGACCCCTCCCTGGGCGAATGACCAGGAGCCATCGCTTAGACCACTACGCCACCGGGGCGTTAGCGGATTTAAATTAGGAACGGGCGGCTGTTCATAGCCCTTTGGTCGACATTAAACACCCAATAATAATAATAATAAAAGCTTTTATTCGAATTGTCGTCTAATGAGTCACATAGAGACTTATTCTAACAGAGTTTGCTTCGATGAGGAGGTCACCCGCTGTCGCGAGCATAATGAGAAAGAAAGAAATAATCAATGCAAACGTTATATTGCTTTTCTTTCGAAAGAATCGTTGGTGCCATTTAATTCTCGTTTCCTGCAATCCATAGGGGAAGAAAAAGTCAAGAAAGACAAAAAAAAAAAAAAAAGAAAAAAAAAAGAATCTTGGGCCGCGAAGCGTTGGCAAAGGAAGAAAAAGCAGGTCGTAAAAACTGAATGAGCGTCGTCTCCGGAGAATTAATTTTGCGCTCTAAAAATCTACCGACGTCCAGAGCAGCGACTCCTTGGGAATACGATCGATAGGATTTCGCCGAGGTTGAATCGCTCCCGCGTTCCGGGGATGAAGGAGGTTGTTTGCCTTCTCTCTCACAAAAGGCAAAATAAATGAAAAAAAAAAAAAAGAATATGGTTGCTGCTGATGTTTATGTGGGTACCTGGGATGTGTATTCCTTCGGAAAAAAAAAGTAATAGAAACAACAGAACGGAATAAGGCGGGCACTCGGCAGAAGCACGTGATATAGACACTCGGGATTTTACCTTTTATTTCTCCGCGAAAATCCGAAGATAGCATTTACGTGGCCAGCAATAATTTATCACCCGTCGGAATTTCGAAATGCTGTTTCTTGAATGTTCAGTAGTCTCATAGAGGAAAAAGAATCTAGTCCGCGTGGGCTAAAAGCAGATATCTTCAAACGAGATAGCGTGTTGAACGCTGTGAAACAAGAAACATGTTTTTCGAAAACATAAACCGGGGGAGAGAGAAAGGTGAAAGGGGAAAACAAAGGGCAGTTATTGAGTAAAATAAAAATTTCTGTTTCGTCTTATGGTTAAAAAGCAGAAAGAAAAGATCGAGAGAGTATCATGGTATTCTTTGAAGATAATTTATGCTGTGCATCTTTCTCACGCTAAGATCCTTCAGGGTGTGAAATAAAACGAGTGATTCGAGAATATGCATTTTTTTTTACGTACAACACATTGTACTTATTCGCGTCATTCATGAGAGCCACATTCCGGTACTTAATAATTCAGAGCCACATTCCGGTACTTAATAAGTGGAATTATATCATAACAACAGGCAATAAGGTCTACTACTTCCTGACATTTAGCGGTACTCAGGGAGGTGGATTAATGAATGTTACACTCACGGACAATGAAATTTGCGCACCAAGAAGGAAGCATCGGATTGAACTGAAATTTATGGACGTAATGATACAGATGAATGATACACATGGTGGCACAAACAGAGCTGCAGGACAATTACAGACGAATCTGTGGCACGCAGTCCGGTCATCTTCAATTGCGCATCGTACGGCGATGCATGCTACAATACGGTCCGGCATGGAGTCGAACAGACGCCTCATATTGTCCTGCAGCAAACTGGTCCACACGTGTTGGACTGTGTGTTCCAAATCCCGGATAGTGCGGCACGGCGGCATCCGACGTTTCAACTGGTCCACACGTGTTGGACCGTGTGTTCCAAATCCCGGATAGTGCAGCACGGCGGCAGCCGGCGTTTCAACTGGTCCACACGTGTTTGGACTGTGTGTTCCAAATCCCGGATAGTGCGGCACGGCGGCAGCCGACGTTTGAACTGGTCCACACGTGTTGGACTGTGTGTTCCAAATCCCGGATAGTGCGACACGGCGACAGCCGTCGTTTCAACTGGTCCACACGTGTTGTACTGTGTGTTCCAAATCCCGGATAGCGCGGCACGGCGGCAGCCGGCGTTTCCACTGGTCGCACACATGCTCGATGGGGGGGGGGGAAGAGAGAAGGCCATGGAAGAGTCTGGACATGACGTAGGCAGTCCTGGGCATCCTGAGCCGTGTGCGGGCGGGCATTATCTTGCTGGTATAGCGCACCTAGAATCCCGGCTTGCAATGGAAGCACAGGGGGACGAAATATGACTGTAAGTTTTGTGCAATAAAATAATTGTAATAGCAGATATTTATTTTTTAAACAGTATAACTTTTGTTATTATAAAATACGATAAACGAAAAAATTAAATTCCCTCACTTTAATTAATAAATACGTATTTGACCTACAGAAAAAAGACAACCCGATTATCCTGATTTTCTGAATATCCGGATGGGCTGTGGTCCGAGTTAATCCGGATAATTGCAGTTCGACTGTATTTTGGGGAAGTAAATTAAAAATAGAAAATGAAGGTTCCTGTTTAGTGTTGTTTTTTTTATCCTGGAGCTACTTTCCACAAAAATAATCAAATAATCCAAGTGGAAAGTGCAGATAAATGGGCGGTAATATTGTTCCGCCAAATATGTTGATACCTTAGATCTATGCACTTGTTTGGCCAATTTGGGGGGAGGGGGCAGAAAAGGTTTCGGCGGTTGAGAGGTCAACTGGGACGATAGCGAGAGAAGTCTATGGCGAGCATGGTTCGTCGTAGTGAAAGACCAAGGCACGAGGTACAGCCTCTATAGTCTTAAAAAAAAATCGAAATTCATCCCTTCTCTATTCTGCCCCTCGTTTCTTTTTTTTTTTTTTTAATTTAAATTTTCTATTTTGAGATATTCTAATTTCCAGAGGGAGGGCAGCTTGACCCTCCTTGAGCCTAGTTGCGATGCAAATGGCCTTTGTTCAAATCCTGGATGACGCATGGATGAGCGGATATACACGAATAGGCGGATATACACGCATGAGCGGATATATACGGATGAGCCATTCCATTATGAATACCCCCTGCGTAGAGAAATGAACGCGCCTGGTGACCGAACGGTGGCACAGGTGATGTTCACAGGCGAGTATATATATATATACAACCCCAGGACCGGTTTTCGGTCAGTAGAGTGTTCGGAATCAAAATGTGAAAAGCTGCAGATTTATCGGAGTTTGATGAAAAACAAATTGTGATGGCACGGCGCCTAGGAACTGCGATCTCCGAAACAGCGCGGCTTGAGGGTTTTTCACGTGCCTCTGTAGTGAATATGCATCAAAAGTGGTGCACAGATGGCCAAACGACAAACCGTTGTCCAGCCGTGTGTCGTCCGCAGCTCATTGATGCCAGAGAGAAGCGGAGACTGTCGCGCATTGTTCACAGCTACCGCAGGGCCACAGTGCGACAAATCACCTGCAGCTACAATAGTGGTGATCAGGACAATGTGTGACAGCACATAGTTTAACGCAGCCTTCTGCGCATGGGCTTGCGTAGCCCAAGACCCAGCCGGGTCCCCATGCTCACTGCACGTCATCGCCAACAAGGCATGAAATGGTCCCAAGATCGTCGAAATTGGACCGTGGATGATTGGAAGAAAGTGGCCTAGTCTGACAAGTCAAGATTTCTGTTGCATCACGTGGACGGACGAGCGCGGGTACGCCAATTACCAACGGAGGCTATGGCACCTGGATGCACTGTTGGGTGGAAACAGGCTGACAGCTGTGGTGTTATGCTGTGGGCGATGTTTTTTGGGACACTTTAGGCCCCATTATCCCAATAGCACAATCCCTGACAGCTGTCAGGTATCTAAACATCGTTGCGGACCAAGTTCACCCATTAATGGCAACTGTGTTCCATGCTGGTGATGACCATTACCAACAGGATAATGTGCCATGCCACACCGCCAGAATCGTCAAGGAGTGGTTCGAGAAACATGCTGGTAACTTTCTATAAATGCTCTGGCCTTCAAATTCACCTGACATGAACCCAATGGAACATTTGTGGTTCTACTTGGAAAAGTGGGTTTGCGCTAAATCAACACCACCCCGAAATGAACGGGAACTGGAGGACCTGGACACACCAGTAGGTAGCGGAAACAGGGAAGTTTTCTCTTTCAGAAAGTATGTAAGAAGCAGAGAAATTTTACCCGGTAGTTTCAAGGGCACTACAAATCTCAGCCACACTTACCGCAAGAGCATGTATCATTGAAAGATTTTTCGGTAACTTTCGTAGAGTGAAGTCTTGAGTGAGATCGACCATGACCAACAAGAGACCAGGTGGTGGGTATATAATGAGTATCCGTAGATATTGGGCATAAGAAATGCAGATTTTTTAAGAAAAATTGTCGACCGATTTGGGCAAGGCGATAGAAGACTGCAAATTTTATTTTTTTCGACGAGCAGTGACACTATCATAATCAAGGTTATCAATATCACATACACTGAAGAGCAATTTAATTAGAGACAGCTGGCGTTATGCAAATGGGGCGCTGTGGCCGGCCCTGTAAACGGAAACGACATAACGTATTCAACGATCCTACAATATAAAGAGCGATGCGACGGGAATCAGTAAGAGTCGGACGCAGTATGGGTAAGACGAAGGATCTAAGCGCATTCGATCGTGGGCAAATTGTCGGGGCCAGACGAATGAGTCACTCCATCTTGGAAGTCGAGCAGGCACTGGGATTTTCACGAGTCACGGGTGCAACGTGAGTACATCGAATCCTGTAAAACCATCCCGGCAAGGGCCAACTGCCGCGGACAACAGCGTGTGGATGAGCGGGGTCATCGTCGGCTAGCTCGCATTGTAACAGCGGATAGGCGGGCCACAGTGCAAGAAATCACTCGGAAATTTAACGCTGTTGCACAAAAACGTGTAAGCAGCCACACCATCCAGAACCATCTCCTCGCTATGGGGTACAGAAGCCATCGTCCCACGAGGGTACCGCTGCTGACCGCACATCACAGGGTACAAAGATTAGCATGGGCGTGGGAACATCGCCACTGTACCCTAGATATGTGGAAAAATGTTGCCTGGACTGATGAGTTGAGATTCCCGTTGGTACATGCGGATGGCAGGATACGAGTACGGCGCAAACCACATGAAGCGATGGATGCTTCTTGCCAGCAGGGTACTCTTGAAGCTGGTGGGTGTGGCATTCTCGTCTAGGGACTGTTTACGTGGACTGAAATGGGACCCCTGGTACGAGTGACATCGTCCCTCACAGGTCAACATTACCGGAATATCCTGGACGACAAATTTGCTCCCGTTTGTGCGTCTTCAACATCCCACTGGGGACCTCATCCTGCAACAACACAATGCACCGTGCCATCGGTCCCAAATTGTATCCGAATGGTTGGATGAACACTCCACCGACGTGACCTCGCTTTCTTGGCCAGCTAAGTCACCTGACCTCAATCCCATCGAGCACATCTGGAATGCCACCGAGAGAGATGACCCCCCTCCATCAAATCTTCGTGAACTGTGGGAGCTTGTTCAGGGGTCGTGTATCCGTATGGCTTCCCAACGCTACCGGTGTCTTGTCGAGTCCATGCCGAGACGAATCGCCTTCGTCATCAGGGCGAAAGACGGTGCTACACGTTATTAGACAGGTATATCTAATTCAATTGCTCCTCAGTGTATAAGTCAAGCTTAATTATCTTAAGAAGTTGTTTTTGCTAGCTAGATAGGTTTCACAGCATTTATTCAATTACATTGTATTTTCGACTTAAATTAATTATTAAATACTGTGTAACATTATTTTTCTCTTTTTTTCGAAATAAATGCGAGGTTGTACAGAAAGTAATGCAAAAGTGGGCATAACATTTTTATTATTGCACATGTAATAGAGGTCGTTCAAATTGCACATGTTGGTAGAGTAACTTTTCCTCTGCAGTGACCCTTCTTCGTTGCAGGTAAAAATTGGAATCCAAGAAGCAACGTGCCGTCATTGAGTTCTTGACGAAGGAAGGGTGCAGGCTGTCCGACATCCACAGAAGGTTACATAATGTTTACGGATGTGACACCATTGATAAGAGCAATGTGCGCAGATGAATGAAGAAGTTTAAAAAAGGGGAAACCGGCACTGACGACAAACCACGCAATGGGAGACCATCATCTGCTACCAC
Source organism: Macrothele yani (assembly GCA_039090855.1). Taxonomy (NCBI): domain Eukaryota; kingdom Metazoa; phylum Arthropoda; class Arachnida; order Araneae; family Macrothelidae; genus Macrothele; species Macrothele yani. The sequence continues at coordinate 42,602,176 of CM077003.1, read as the reverse complement.
TGACACGAATCGTCAGCGGATGGATGAATTGATTCACGTGGAGAGACGAGTCACAATTCATGGGCTTGTTGCACAACTCGACTATGGTCACAATGCCATACAGAAGATGGCGGAAGACTTAGGGTATCAGAAAGTGTGTGCAAAGTGGTGCCTCGGCAGTTGACACCCGATTTGAAGGAGAGAAGTGTGGAAGTCTGCTCTGATCTGCTGAAGCGTTGGAAGCCAATGAAGATACGTATTTTTCGATCTGCTGACGGGATGAAACGTGGGCGTTTATTTACGATCCGGAAACGAAGAATCAATCCATGGAATGGCGTCACACCTCTTCACCAAGGCCTAAGAAGTTCGAGAGCCAGAGATCAGCACTGAAAGTCATGGTGACTGTTTTTTGGGATGACAGGGGTGTCATTCTCCTTGACGTGGCCGTACCGAGACGAGCGTGCGGTACATTGAGACATTCAAGAAGCTTAGAGAAGCCATAAGGAGGAAGAGACTGAAAAATAATCTAAAAAGGATCCACAATGACAATGCGAGACTACACACATCTTTGCGAACAAATCGAGCTATCAGAAAATTAGGCTGGTCGGTGGTCTTCCATCCACCGTGCAGCCCAGATCTGGCTCCCTTCGACTTCCACATGTTCAGTCCAATGAAACACAGCCTCTGTGGATAGCGATTTGATAACACAGACGAGGTGAAAGTGGCTGTGAAGAAGTGGCTACAACAGTCCAAACCTGAGTTTTTTCAAAGAGCATTCGAGAGTTGAGTTCAGCGATGGCGCAAATGCATCGCTTGTGATGGAGTCTATGTTGAGTAGCACCATTGTGTAGAGAAAGAGTTACTCTGCCAACATGTGCAATTGGAACGACTTCTGTCAGTTAATAAAGAACGTACGCCTACTTTTACATTACTTTCGGTACGTCACTCGTATATTTCCCTTTACACAGTGAGACTGAGACTGTATTTCTGTCATTTATGTTGAATGACTTAGAGCTTGCAGAAGACGTATACCCTATATTATCAAAATTATTCGGACACCACAGTGTTTTGGGACAAATGGTTTTATTATCGTAGTTAGTGGGTCCACGTTTTGCTTGTAGGACAGCAGCAACTGTCAACCGATTTCCGGTAGGTCTCGATAGAAATAGCTCGCTATTCGACCTGCAAAACTATTGCCAGAGTGGAGGGTAAAGACGGTCGTTGTGGTCGATTTCGTATCCGTCAGTCCAGTTCATCCCTTTTTACTTTTAGAAAACATAAGACAGTAAAAAAGATGTCTGATGCCTCCTATCACACCTTAGAAATAGTTCGTCAGTTTCTGCAAATCATACGGTTTTGTGCGTCGGCTTCTGCAAATCATACGGTTTGGGGCAAACCACAGATCAAGATCAGGACTCACTCTGAGCAGGCCAGTCTAACAATTCGATTTTAATTCACGAAACAAGTCCTGCACACACGCCGTGCAGTGTGGCAAGGGGCTCGATCGTGTTGGAAAAGACAATGGTTATTTCCATAACAGTGCCACATTATTGGTATGGCAGAATTATCCAGAACGTCGAGGTACACTTCAGAGTTCGTGCTTTGTGGTATAATAACCAACGGACCGACTTCCATCCACGAAAAAACAACTCTATACCATGATGGAGCCTCCGACGAACTTAACAGTTGGAAGAACACAGTGCGACGAAAATAGTTCGCCGGACTGTCGCCAAATTTAAACACGCCCATAAGATTGGAAGAGTGAAAAGTGTGATTTCAAACATAACTTTCCAGTCGCTTACAGTCCAGGAACGACGGGAGACACACCACTAAAAGCTTTGCATTCGCGGTAGTGTTGTGTAGCTTGCGTGTCGCTGCTCTACCAGAATAACCCACTCTGTGCAACGCTCTGAGGATAGTTATGGTACTAGCCGAGCCATTACAAGCATTTTATACTTCAGCAGTGATGGAAACGGCAATGGAAGAACGGGATTTCTTAACATTTCTTACCATGGCTCTTCTGTCACGTTCCGTCAGTTTGTGCTTCCTTTCTGAACTTTTTTTTTTTTTTTTTTTTTTGCTGTAGTTGCACCGTCCTGCTTCCATCTCTTCAAGACATTATTTACAGTCGATTTTGGTATGTTTAGTTTAGCTGCAATGCTTCATATGAAAACGTTACTCAGATGTCATCCTATGACCAGCTCACCCTGGAACTCGGAAAGTTCACGTTCACGCGGCACATTCGCTTCAAAGATGCTGACATGACAGAACATCTCAGCTTTACATTCGTACCTACCCACTTACAGCGCACCTTCCCGCGCAGCCGTTCTTTTCACTTATTCAAATATTTGGTAGTGTCCGAGTACTTTTGATAATATAGTGTATGCTGTAACTTTGTTTGACCCTTATGAAAAAAATTCAGCTAGCACCCATGGCCCAGGCCCACCTACGACACATGATTAGAAGCCAACGACCACCCCTGGCCTCTGATCATTCGTCCGACAGGGTCCGGGTTCGAATCCCGGTGAGGCATGGATGTTGTGTTTGTCTTGCGGCATTGGCTCTCTCCCTTTCCTGAAACCAGTGGCCCTAAATTTGGGACGGGCGACTGCTTATAGCGCATTGAGTAGCTTACTGTGGTCGTTAATCCCCCAATAAAAAAAAACAGAAAGAATAAACGACCACCCCAGCGCTGCATTCCTCTAATATGTAGGGTGCACAACAAACCTACATACTTAATTATCTATGCCTAATAATAACTGAGAAGCTTTTTGTTTCCAGTCTTAGTCATCCTATACTGGTGGATTCTCCATTTTCTGTGTTAAATATAACAACAAAAACTAACTTTATTTCTAGTAAAAATGTTCTGAAGAATTAGAGCAAACCAAAATCTAGTAGCACTACGTCAAAAAAATTTGAAAATTACTGAACTGAAATAAATCGAGTTGTATTATCAAGAAGAATTCGTTGTGCAGTACAAAACTAGCTAATATGATTTAATTTCTAAAAATTGGAAACCACTTTTGGCAACAAAAGGCAGCGAAGATATGACCAAAATAGTTTTTCTTTAGAAGCGCTATGATGCAAGTTCACATAAGGAGAAAAAGAGTTTTCCTGAAAAGATTTCTCATCTTTTCACGAAAATTGCAAAGCTTAATAGCACATTTTTGTTAAATCTCTCTGTGTGTTCGCAGCAAAACCCGGTGTTGAAAGCATAATTTTTCTACTTCTTACCTGCCCTTACATTCTGTTTTCTCACGCAATCCGTGAGCAGTCGGTAATAAACTGTCTTCGTTTTACACAGCACTGAAAGAACGATAGGTTGAACTTAGTTCTTTATAAACCCAAGGAAATTAAACTCTTTTATTCCGCAAAGTTGAGAGGTGCCAATGTGACTGTCTCTACAATCTCGGTCTTTAAAATGGCTTAAAAACAATAGCGACTTGATTGAAATTGTGGTTGGAGAAAAAAAAAACTTCCACGGTGCAATTTTCGTTTTTAAATTCTTTTCTAAATTTAAACACTTAAAATGAGGGTACCTCTTCCTGATTTTGCCAATCTAAATTTCCAGAACATTGCAAAGAAATTATTAAAAGTATCGTAAAGGGGGCAATTCTCAGCAGCAGTATAGCTGTGTTTTAGCCATTCCACAAGCACCGTTCCTCAACCGTCACTTTTAATCTTAACTTTTACCAGTCCCCAAATTATTTATTATCTTCATAAGCCTCAAAAATACTATCCCATATGCAGGAGAGGATTAACCCACCGAGACACTGGGACACATATCGGTGGGCCGCTCAAGAAGTGGCCCACTTCTTGTATTCTTTTTTGTCTGAATTTTTGGTAACGGACATATAATTATTTTGGAATCTGAGAATAATCGTTTGCTTCATTTAACCTTCATCTCTGCCTGAGAAGTTATTTCCTTATAAAAAGGAATAAAAAAAAAAAAAAAAAGAAACATTTTCTTCTATCTTTGTTGGGTGATTGCTCTGGAAGGACATAGCAAAGGTCTCTGTATTTGCGTGAGAAAACTGCCGCCGGACCAAGCAAGATGTTATAAATTAGTTAAGCAGAACATAACTACTCTTAGTCGCAGGTCGTTGGACTTGGAGCCTGGTATGCAGGCATGACCTACCACCGGGGTGGCCAACCTCTTTTGAAATTGGGCCAGTAAATTCTTAGAAATAAATCATTTGAAGGGCTACCGTAACCAACTTAAATAGTGACCACTATTATCAGCTAAAAATGGTGTTATTTTATAAGCACCCCGGACAAAAAATTACGGAATGCTGTCATCCGGAGGAACTGTTGGAAACTGGTCAGGCAGAGAAAAATGCGTGTATATAATGGAATGGAAAGTACTGTATGTTACTTGTTAATTTTCCAGCCTTGTAAGACGTGCATGCCTACTCAGTTTTATTGTTGCTTACAGGTAAACAACCGTGATCGTCTATGGGTAGAAAAGGTGACGTAACAGAGTGGCAAAAGGGAGCTATCGTTTTTGGTTGTGAACATGATCATTCGCTGAGGAAGGTGGCGGAGTTCGTTGGCGTGTCCAAGTCCACAGTCAGTAGTGTTCATTTAGCGTGGAAGGGGAGTCGGCCAGAGACAATTCCCGTCGGAGCAGCTGCGGCAGAAAAACCAACATGAGCAACCGTGATCGTTGACGTCTAAGGCGATTATTAACAGTAAAACGGTTCCAAACCCGGCAGGAATTGCTGCAAGAGTACAATGCGGGACCCAGTCAGCCTGTTTCCGAACGAACGCTTCGACGAGAACTGCATGGTGTAGGAATATTCAGTCGTGTAGCTAGGGTACGCCCCAAGCTGTCTGCCATACACAAGAAAAAGGGGCTGGAATGGGCTAGGGAACACCGACACTGGATCACAGAACAGTGGTGTCGGACGAATCCAGGTTCTGCTTGTATTCCAATGATGGTCGATCCAGGGTCATGCGGAAGGCCGGAGAAGCTTTCAACGCAGAGTGTGTGCAAAGGACTGTACAGAAGGGGGGTGGAAGTGTCATGTTTTGGGAGTGTATATCCAGTGCTGGGGTGGGTCCCTTAGTTCACGTGTCTAATGGCATGAAAGCGAAGGACTACGTGAAACTGTTGGATAACGAGGTGTTACCATATGTCTAGTTCCTCCAAGATGCCGCCATTCCAGATCCACGTTATTAAGACGACAACTGCACTGTCGACCGAGCTGCCATTGTGCAGGATTGGTTTGCAGAACATGAGGTCGACGTCCCACATCTCACCTGGCCCGCCAATTCGCCTGATCTCAATGTTATAGAGAAAATTTGGGACATACTCGAACGGGCCGTTAAGAAGAGACAACAACACCCTTCCAATTTGACTCCTCTGAGGGACCAGTTGTTCACGGCGTGGGGCAAACTGGACATTAATGTCATCCGCTCCCATATTGACAGCATGCCAAAGAAAATCAAGGCTGTGCTTTGAGCTGGTGGTGATGTAACCCCATAGTAACCAATAAAATCAGCATTCCGTAATTTGTTTTGTCTGGTGTGCTTATGTTTTTCTAAAGTATTGAAACACATATACATTTTTAAACAGTCATTTTATTAAATCATTCACATAATATTAAAATTATTATTAATATGTAAAAAAATTAACTGAATTGTTATAATAAAGCTTTCTTTTTTACTAGGAATTTAGAGACAAAATTAATTAAAAAATTAAAGTTCCTATGAACTTTTCACACCTGCTACACTAATGTGATTTTTGAACCTGCTTTTCACGTAACAATTTGCCAATGTTGAGTGTAATTCTCGATGTACCTAAAAGAAACATATCACCAAGGTGTGCATTTGTGATAGTTGAACGAAATTTACTTTTACAACATTCATGGATGAAAATGTTTGTTCACAAATGTATGTGGATCCGAATCTGCAAATGAACTTCAGAGCAAGGTCATGAAGCTCGGGAAACTGTTCTGTAGGAACGTATTTCAAGAACTCAATCAAATTAGGAGCAGTGGATTATTCACATTGTTCTTTAAACTTAACATTAAGTCCTGAGTGGCTTTGGATTTCTAATCTTTCGATTGCATTGAGGGGGAATATTTATGTACATCACACTCTGAAATGTAAAAACATAGTTAATACATAAACTTATTCATAAATCTATTTTTTTTAGAAAAAAAAATAGATTTATGAATAAGTTAATGTAACTCCTTTCAGATTTAAAAGCAGAAAATCTAATTAAAAATGACTCGTACGAAGATGTAACAGCTGATTTGTATTTTAAATGATCCACGGTAAAATTACAGTACTTACTGAAGATTTGCTGAATTATTGGGAAATGATGAAGTTTGCCCTGCTCTAAATTGTTACAAAACAATTCAACTTTCATTTAAAACTGTTGACTTCATTATATAAAAACTGTTGCCTTGCATGGTCAATATTGTATTCATGTTGTTTAGATATCTGATGTCTTGATTCAAATAAATAGAATAGCGCTAAAAGAACAAAACATACCTTTGCAATAAAGATTACTTCTTTTTAATGGACATAAACAAAATACTTGAAAGAACTTAATTGCTGAATATGTGAAGAATGATTGAAAGGTAATATTAAGAACAATAGTTCACTTTGTGAACAAAAGAGGCATTCCACAAACCATCTGGTTCTGCGGGTGAAAAGTGAACGTATAATCTTCACTCTCAGTCACTTAAAAGAATAACCCAAAAAGGTTTCTTCTTGAAAATGGAAGGGGATATTTACACCAGGAATATAACCTTTGTAAACTCGAGAGTTCCGTCGTCTGCTAAGAAGAAAAAGAATAAAAACAAAAACTTCTAAAAAATATGCAAAATCACACGACTCTTCAGGCCCGGAACATCACACATTACTGCGTAGCTTCTTCTTTAGAAAGAGAGTGTTTGTTTTGATGTTTCTGTCCGAGCGCAAGAGAGCTAGTTGCATCGGAGCGCCCTCTCTTGACGTACAAAAATAAATAATGTTTACATTTGAGTTTTTTCTTTTCCTTTCGGACGTCTGTCAGAGCATAAATGGTAGTCTTACGCTAACAAAAACAAAAAGAATCCAGAATAAAATAAAAGTAAATAATAATAAAATAAAAATCAGTATTATCGTCAGTAAAAGTTAAACTAATCAAGGTTATGTTTTAGCAAGTATCAAGTATCCCATGCTATAACTTAAAATTAGTTTTATCTATGTGCAAATTTTCATCCTTGGGAATACATTAATTGCAGAGAAAATATGTAAAGAAATTTTACCATTGGAAACACAAGACGGACATTTTAGATGGAACCACCTTAAGTATATATACTTGTCACTATCGCCTTTGGTGGGTCGAATAAATTACTGCTCACATGATGCGACGGTTTCTCTTAAAGTTAAATCCTAACTGCATCAGAATACGATAGTAATGAAAAGAATGATATGGACACAATACAAATTTGGAATTCAAATTCACTGATATGGACACAATTTTCGATTTGATACGGTTTTCTCTGAAATTAGCAAAACGATAGAATAAGTCGAAATTAAACATAAAAATCACGTGACGCCATATAAAAAAATTCGCGAACTCTAACACATACTTATTGGAGGGGGAAGGGCATAATGAACGAGGAAATGAGCATGAAGATAAATGTCTTATATGGTATATATTAAGAAAATACAACGTGGTTTGTCACAAATATTTATTTTTTCAAGTCGACCATGGTTTCGCTGGATTTGGCCCAGCTTCATCATGACGAATGGCACATAAATATTCAAATTGTATATGATGTCATAAATGGTGTTAACAGTCACGTGTTTTGGTTAGATTCTTCCACACGCTTGATTGAAATGGGGTGGATGCCATGTCATTAACAAGTGGCGAAGACTTCTGATATATATGGAAAGCTTTCAAAATATCAAGTTTGGTGGTTGAATCTGGCTTGTTAATTAGGTTGGCTTCTTCAAAAAGAAATTTATAATCCTTTTCGTAAGAGTGTTTTGCCGTCGATGAGTTTTTAGGACGTACCATTCGTCCTGATGAAGCTAGGTCAATACCCAGCGAAACCATGGTCGACTTGAAAAAAATATATATATATTTGTGACAAACCACGTTGTATTATCTTAATATATTGTTACGACCTACCCCCGCCATTAATTTAGTAATTAATGGGAGTGGTGGATGTATGAAATTAATTAAGTATTAATTATGTTCGAGGCTTGATTGCAGTTTAAAAGTGTAAACATCAGATGAAGTTTTATCTGGGAGTTTGAAAAGAAAGCAGGCGAAGAATACTCCCTCTGGCTGGGTGGTCTCAGAATAGCGCTGTTTGGTCATAAGTATCAGGGCGCAGCTGTCGGCTGGTTTAAACAGGGTACATTTCAAAGAGGGACCACTTGTAGAAATGAATGAAGATGGGAGACCAAAGGTTTAGCGAATAATCATAAATTCGTCGATTGTTTGGGGCATTTTCGAGAACAATTGCTCTCTGTGTGGTCCGTGCAGAAAAATAAGATTTCGCACTTAGCGTGAAAATAAGGAAGAAAGTTTAGTTGTCTGTACGCTGTCCGACGTGAAAGGCTCGGCTGGATGCCTTGGATCTGCTATATGAATTGGGAAATGAAGCAGCGAACCTCCCCGCATTGGGTAAGAAATGGAGACGACAACTCGAGGCGGCTGATGGAGATGCCAGTTTGCCATAAAGACAGCGGAATGCCTAAATCCGCGTGATAAAGCAGCAATTTCTAGGCTGGAGCGTAATGGAAATCAGCGACTGTTTGGCCCAATGAAAGCCAAGTTGCAGGGGAATTAAGAAATCTGAGAGTGGACTGTGGTCATTCCAATGAGAAGCGAAGCCAAGCGAAGTCGGGTTCGAATGCCAACCACTGCAGTGTGGAATCTTCATCCCCCATTCATCCCCTACTCTGGAGGACGTGAAGAGTCGCGCTTTTCTTACGAAGCGAGGCTGCCTCAACAAACGCCTGGATGTGTGTGTGTGTGTGTGTGTGTGTGTGTGTGTGTGTGTGTGTGTGTGTATGAGTACGGCAGCGCCCAGGGCACGCAGCTCCTGCAATGAAATCTTCCATGTGAAAAAAAAGGAAGGTGTGTTTTACTTTACTAGTGCAATCACAATTTGGATTTATTCTGGACAGCATGCATGTAAGTAGAAACATTTTGTTTTTATTGTTACATCTGCTACGCAAGTTAGTTGAGGAACTGAACTAATATATTTCAAGAACTGAACTGAGAAATAGTAAGGCTGAACTGTGGAATTTAAGCTCATTAAAACTAAAACTAGAACTGATTTAGGTCCAAGTTGACCCGATACTTATGTTCGGAAGACAGCTAAATTTTATTCGTGTGTGTGCCATTGTTATGTTTTTTTTATAGCCAATTAAATATTTAATTAATAGAGACATTTAACGTGGACCAGGAACATCAGACAAAGATCTTCGCTCTTTCCACGTTTATAAGTGAGTAACGGAAAAATTCTCATTCGAGGCCGCTGTCGTGCAGCGGAAGCATATCCGGCGCGTAACTGGAGGACCCTGGGTTCGACTCCCGGTGGCGGCCAATGAGAATTTTTCCGTTACTCACTTATAAACGTGGAAAGAGCGAAAATCTTTGTCTGATGCAATTAAATATTTGTTTAGGCAGTCAGCGCAGTCATAGAACACATTATTTATGTGTACGCAGGTGATTGGTTCAAATTGTTTAAGTGTATGCCCATATAATACAGTTTTCGCGCCAAGAACTCCGTCGAAAGAGATCAGTGAAGAAATATACTTATACCGCTCGGCACGTTCTGATCAATTGATGGTCAACGGTGGGATAACTACCCACGGTAGATCTGATCAATTGGTGGCGAGCGGTGGGATGATTAACCCATCTCGGCCCGGGATCGTAACAATATATAATCTTCACAAAACTGTAGTCTTTGAGGATCTTGTCTTACATTGTACTTGAACATATAAAATTCGTAGCTAAAAGTAGCCTAGTCGGAATCACAAATTTTTAATTTGGGTCTCTATTGCCTCAACTGCCTACCTCATCTAATTTGTACGTTAATGAGGTTATTTTAATTTCCTTCGTGCAAATAGGGGTTATAACGAAACTCGCAGTTCTGATTCGTTCAACTTAAAACGCCATAACCAAACACGATTTATAGATTACACTAATCACCTGCAATTGTTTGAACCCGGCCTCGCGCAATCGACTATCGCACACTAGTATCTTTGAACGCATATACTGTATGTATCGGTTTAGAGATATCGGTTGAAATATTTCTGCTGAAAAAAATGGATAAAACCGACCGCAATACCGACTGCGCTAAAAACACTGTCATGTTACAGGATACTGACTTTCTTCAAGATTCCATTTCCACTATGGAAAAGATAAAAGACTTCGGAATGTTCTGTGATGTGATTATCAGAGCTGGAGGAAAGGGTTTCGCTGTTCATCGCATCGTTCTGGCAGGCGGAATCCCGTACTTCAGAGCGTTGTTCACAAGACCCTTTGCAGAGAGCACACAGCAGGAAATAAATCTTGGGAATCATGTTGACTCCAGTGCATTGGAGAGTCTCATCAGTTTTGCATACAGTGGCAACTTAGATATCACACGCACTAATGTGAACAGTTTAGCTGCTACCGCAGCCTACTTCCAGTGTGACAGAGCCCTTCAAACCTGCTTTCAGTATATGATGAAGGACATGAATGAAAATAGAGCTTTGTCCATTCTCGAACTTGCTGAGAAATACCAGGATCTGAGTTCCATTAAAAATGCTACCGTTACGCAAAAGAAAATTACGAGACTATTGCTACGACAGAAGCATTCTTGAGCTTAAATTTTGACGCGGTGAAGAAATTGTTAGATATGAACGATTTATTCGTCATGCGGGAAGACATCGTGTTTGAGGCAGCTATCAGGTGGACAAAGGCGGAAGAAACCGATCGAATCTCTTATTTGCCTGACTTACTTCATTGTGTTCGAATGCCAATCTTGACTCGAGAACATCTTCATACCAGAGTGCTAACGGAAAATATCATCCTCTCGTCTGAAGCTTGCGGTAATGTATTAAATGAAATTAAGGATTGCCACTCCACGCCCGGATGTTTTATTGATAGGGAGAGGTGTTATGAGGCCAAGGATTACTTGAAGCGCGGAGCAATGGGCTGTGCTATGTTCTGCATATGTGTGTCTAAGAATATTTCTGTGCTTAATTACTGGAATTCCTTACGAGAAGAGTGGGTTAACATGTACACCTTCGAAGACAGTAATTTAATGAAAGATACTACGTTCATCGCCTGCTTGGAAGACAAGATTCTTTTCATACCTTGCGATCAAAAAATGCGTATTTTCTGCCTCAAATCATTTCGGTTCACTACCTTGGAGTCTGAACAAAGGGTTCCTTACTATACCTCAATTGTGATGCACAACAGAATCCTTTATTTCTTTGGGCCTCAGTTCGAGACGAATGAACCCAAAATTGTGCGATCTCTGTCTATTGAGAGACATAATTTACAGGAGTCAGGTAGAGTGGAAATAACCCGCCATTCAGCTTGCGCTACTTCTTTAGGGGACTACATTTACCTCACTGCCCTTCATTTGGCAGTGGCTATTGGTTTGCTAACCCAGTTGCTTCCTACTATCGATGGCATGAACGTTATGATCCTGAGACGGGAAGCAGTGTGGAAGTCGCTTCAATGATCCATCCGAGAAAAGATATTGAATGTGAGGCTGTGGGTGGCAAAATATATGCGACTGGAGAGTATCATGAAAATGATCACCCGTATTCCATTCGGAGGGTGCCTGAATTCTACGATCCTTCGACAGATCAGTGGACTTTATTGTCGTCTCCCTCGAATGCCGTTTTGGAAAGCTGCCTTACCGTCCAGAAATGCTCTGGAAAACTATATGTTGCAAATCGTCGTCCTGCCAAAGTGGGCCACTTTGAAGTTTACGATCCCGGTGCCAACAAATGGAAAGCTCTCGTGCCACTTCAATCAAATCACAAATTGTGTTTCAATCTCGTAAGGACTAATACCGCTTCCGAAATTTTATTCCACTTATAATGAATGAAATGAAAAGTTTTTTTACAAATCCATATCTTATGCCTTACTAAGAATAAATCTAAACTCAATGCAAAAATATAACTTTTGATTCAGTATTATGGGTTTTAGTCCTCTTAATGTAAACGGTCGAGTCACATTATTGTGACCATCAGCTAATATCCAGAGTAACCGCCGTGTGCAGCGTGCACAGCAGATATGCGGGCTGGGAGTGACTCAATAACGTGTTGGAAGGTGTTCACAGGTATGTGGAGTCATGCAGACTACAGTGCATCTGACAACTACTGGAGGGTGCGTGGTGGAGTATCCATAGAGCGAACAACACGATCGATGTGGTCCCACATAGGCTCAATTGGGTTTATGTCTGGGGAATCTGTTGACCAGGGAAGTATTTTGAAGTTTTCATCGTGCTCCTCCAACCACTCTCGGACATTTTTAGTTGTGTGACGCGTCGCATTGTCGTGCTGAAAAATTCCATACGCCCCAAGGAAGACAATAAGCATGTATGGGTGTACGTGTTCTGCAAGGATGGGTTCATAATGAATTCGGTCCACAGTGCATTCCACAGACATGAGTAGACCCAGGGAATACCATGAAAACATTCCCGAGACCATAACGCTCTCCTCCTCCCAAGCTTGTGTTCTGCCAGCAGCGGTTGGAGAGTGTTTATTCTCCGATATTTCTCGCCTTATACGCCAACGGCCATCAGTTCGATGAAGAAGAAAACGTGATTCATCGGAGAAGGAAATCCTTTGCCAATCAGCGGAGGTCAAATTCCGATACTGCAGTGCAAATGTAAGCCTTTTCTGCAGAGGTACCTTCGTTAGCATAGGTACAGTGACTATCCGTCTGCATCGGAGTCCCATCCGCAGTAGGGTTCGCTGAACTGTCGTTTTAGACACACTTCCGATAGCCCCCTGTTTCATTCGGTCAGTGAGTTCTACCACTGTAGCGTGTCGATCGGCCCTCACTCACCTTCGAAGCCGACGTTCACCTCTCATATGCACGGCACATGGTGCTCCGCAGTTTCCACATCGCTTATTCTCAATGGTGCCATTTCCCCAATCACGATACGCTTTAACCACAGCAGCACGCGAACAGTTCACAAACTGCCCTGTTCCAGAAATACTGCAACCCTTGGTCCGAACGCCGACAATCATCCCTTTTTACAAATCTGATAACTCGCTTCTTTTATCCATGACAGAAACGAGTGATATGTTTTCAGAATGCCCACAGCGCACCTTATATACTCTCCAAGCCAGCTCGCGACACGTGCCATCTTTCATTGGCTACGGGCTGCTGGCGTCAAAAGTAGGAGGTGGTGACAATAATGTGACTCTATTGTGTATTTAACGATGGAATGGTGAAAATCTTCCAAACCTGTGGAGGCAATGTAAATAGACAAAGTCATCGCTCTTTCCACATATATCTTTAATTAACACAATGCAACCGGAAAATTCTTATCCGGACACCGCTGGGATCGAACCGCGGATCTTTCGATACCTAACTGAGTGCGTTCGTCTTACGCTACGGTGGCCAACAATCCACGGCGCTATAAGAGTTTATTTGTCAGCATCTTACTTTACAAATGCGTAGGGATGGTCTCAGCAACTGATACGTTTCCATCTACGGATTTGTGAAGTCAGATGCTGACAGATAAACTCACATACGGCCGTGGTTTGTTGGCCACCGTAGCGTAAGACTAGCGCACTCGGCTAGTTATCGAGAGATCTAGGGTTCGATTTCAGCGGTGTACGGATAACAATTTTCCGGTTGCCGTGTGTTAATTAAAGATAAACGTTGAAAGAGCGATGACTTTGTCTATTTGCGTATTTAACGATATTTTTTCGAATTAGAAATAAAGAAATGGGGAGAGACGGGTTTCCCAATAGGCCGACTAGGCCCGGGGCTATGGCGGCAAATTTTACTGGTAGTAAAGTTAATAATTTGTTAAAACCCATAAAAAATAATGACAGAAAAATTAAAAATTAAAGATAAAAGTGAAAACTAACATTTTGTCCGAAAACTGCGGTATACATGATTTTTTTTTTTTTAGGAATTTCAGTAATCCCTTTTCTGTTCGACTTGAGAAACCATAGAAAAACACGTGTTTATCTGTTTGGCTATTTTTAAGAACTGAAATGAATGCAAACGGGTGGTGGAGGTAACGAGTGGGCGTTAACTTTCCTCTTTGGAGCCCGAAAAAAGTTTTCAGTCTTAGATAAAGGAAGATCGCTTTGGATGGGGATATTTTCAGGATGCTCACTCAAAGCTTTCCAATCTCCCGTCAGAATGAATACAATGGTAGTGGGCAGGGCAAGAGCTGAATTGCGCTACCATGTATCGAAACATTAAAAATTATTAAAAAACAAAAACAAAAAAAAAAGGGAAAAAAAAGAAGGCAAACTGTTCTTAAAGCAACTGATTACTCACAAATATTTAATAAATTTAGGAATTGATGGCGAAAACTAAAAGTTAGAACATTTTATCATCAATAGAAGAAATTTTGTTATTAATTATTATAAGAAAAATTCTTGTTTATAGTTTCACCATATTTAAGTTTTTAATTATAAATTTTATTTGTACTTAGCTTTGGATGGGCTGCAGTCTTCCTCCGTCTCCTTCTAACATTTGTTTTTGTTTCTGGATCGGGTCCGAATGGGTTACGTGAAATTGTCGCCCTCAAACTATTTATTTTAAAGGGGAGTAGTGGCGGCAAAGCCCTAAATCCATCTCTGAAAATGGGCATCTTTTCATATTACGGAACCCCTTTGGGCTATTCTTCCGCAGAGGGCGCACAGCTCATTTCTCACAGCTAAGACGCTAGCACAGCTAAAAACAGCTCGAGAGCATGTATACCGAAGCATCAAGCTACTGTTTCCGATGTGGCATCAAGTGTTAAAGCTTCTGCTGTGCATTCCAATAAGTTGTCGGTGAATTGGTCTGTTGTTTTTCACAATACCTCAATGGAATTTATATCGTCTCGTTAATGACGTGGTACGAGACACAAGGATATGCATATTATGGCGTGAAAGGAACGGTTTGCTCCCCACTGAAAAATTATGCTCCGAAAGGGCATCAAATGCGCCTGTCAAAGGATTGTGGTTTTGGTGTTTTCAGGTGTGGTAAGACTCATTTAGATGGTTCAAGAATGCATAAGGTCTCTCGTCCGAAGAATGCCTGGTTCTCAAAAACGAAACTTTCTCCACAGAAAGCTATGTTGCTAACATACTGCTTTTGCAGGAGTTTCGATTATAAGACAGCCATTCTGGAGACAAGTATAGAAGTTAATATTTGTACATCTTCTGTGAAACAAGATCGGATTGGTACGCTCACTACCGCAAGATTATTACGGAATACATGCTAACGAAGAATGAACATACTGGGCAACTAGAGGGCTTTGGAAGAACTGTTGAGTTTGACGAGACAAAGCTTGTGGAAAGAGAAAATACTACTTGGGACGAATGGTTGATGGATCATGGGTAATTGGTATGGTAGAAAGAGAATCAAAAGAAGTTAGGCTTGAACTATGTCCTGAAAATAAAAGATCAGCCAAAGAATTACTACCAATTATCAAGAAAAATATGGCACCAGGTATAACTACACTGCTGGCCACCCAAAATGCAACACCAAGAAGGACGTCGCCCGCGAGACGACATGCCAACGATTAGCATTACAGGGCATATGCAAATCATGTGCGCTCGGCACACCACCGAGAAGCACTATAAGAAGGGTGCACAGAAGGCGGGGTGTAAGTAGTGGAAGTGAGTTGTGCTGCCGGACCTGTGCGTGGGAAGCTTCCTGATGCCTCGTCGTAGAATACGGCAGTCATTCCAGCACGTTTCGGAGTTCGACAGAGGAAGAATAGTGGCTTATCGCGACAGCGGTTTATCGTACCGAGACATCGGCGCCCGTGTGGGACGACATCCAGCCACAGCGAAGCAAGCATGGATTCGGTGGGTGCAGGAGGGACCGACGTGAGCGATTGCCGCAGCCGCGGCACACCACTGGACGAGAGGACCGGCATGTTGTGCGGCGGGCATTGACGGCTTGCACCGCCACATCACGAACGTTAGCGCCGGAATTAGGGTGTGTGTGTTGCGCAACAACCTGTGTCAGCACGTACCGTTCGACGTCGTCTGTAGGAGCAGGGACTTGCCGCACGGCGCCCATTGCTCCGATTATCATTGACGTTACACCACCGGCGAGTGCGGCGGCAGTGGGCCGTTGAACGCCGCACCTGGACTACGGAAAGGCACGACATTGTCTTCTCCGACGAATCCCGCTTCTGCCTGCAACACCACGATGGTAGGATCCGCGTGTGGCGGCACCGCGGCGAGAGACTGTATGACGCCTGCATTGTGCATCGCCATACCGGTCCGTCGCCTGGCGTTATGGTTTGGGGCGCAATTGGATATGACACCCACAACCCTGTGGTACGCATCGCCGGTACACTCAACAGCCACCACTACATCTCCGACGTTTTGGAGCCTGTAATCTTCCCTTACTTGCAGGACATGCCAACGGCCACGTTTCAACAGGAAAATGCGCACCCGCACGTGGCACGCATCGTGAAACAATTCTTCACGGCCCACCATGCGTCACTGCTGCCGTGGCCCGCCTGTTCTGCCGATAGGTCGCCCATCGAATACGTCTGGTCGCTGATCGGCAACCGAGTGGCCCTGCAAGCACCACCCGCGGCTACGCCTGATGAACTGTGGCAACGTGTGGAAGCAGCCTGGACCGACATACCCCAAGCCCACATCCAAAGCCTCTTTCGTTCGATGTCGCGACGTGTAGCAGCCGTTATTGCCAGCCATGGGGGCCACACGAACTATTGATGTCTGCGTGTTCCGCAAGTCGCACGGGCCTTAAGCTCAATCGTTATGTATCTGTTGTCATGTGTCCAGTAAATCTGGCTTTGCTATCTCGTGTCCTCTTGGTGTTGCATTTTGGGTGACCAGCAGTGTATAATAACTGATCAGTGAAAAAGGTATGATTGTCTTGATAAATATAACAACTACGCACATCGGACGATTAACCACAGTAAAAATTTTGCTGACCCAAGCACTGGAGCCCACACTCGAAATATTGAATGTTTTTGGAGACATTTAAAAAGTAGCATAATGAAACAAGGTGTACATGAAAACAATCTAGATGATCGATTGAAGGAATTCGTATTTCGAAGCGAATGTAGCGTGCCGTCCCGGTGACGCAGTGGTCTTCTGATTATTCGTCCGAGATGGGCCCGGGTTAGAATCCCGGTGAGACATGGATGTTATGTTTATCTTACGGCGCTGGCTCTCTCCCTTCCCTAGAACAAGTGGCCCTAAATTAGGGATGGACGACTGCTTATAGCCCATTGAGTTGGTCACGGTGGTCGTTTAAACTTCCAAACAAAAAAAAAAAAAAAAGGCGTGCTCATTACAACCAAAAATTTGGTATAACTATTTTTTTTTTTTACAGTAGTGCTTTGTTCTTCATCGCATTTGTCATATCGGGAAATCAACGAATTGCAGACATATCAACAAATTTGCATCAGATTTTATCAAAAACTTGGCAAAACTTGCAAAGACACATTCTTAAAGTTACAAAAAGTCTATGGGGAGGATGTGTGAGCCGTGCAGACGTTTATGAATTATATGAACGTTTTAAAGGCTATCGTGAAAGTATTGAGAGTGATAAACTGTCTGCGCTGCAACCAGCAAAAGGGTAAACAATGTTGAACTTGTGTGCATGACTGTGAGGAAAAATCGCCTAATTACTATTCGTGAGTTATCAGAAGAACGCAAAGTAATATAAAGATCCAATATAATACTGTCAATTCGTTATCATTTGAAATCGTTTGTCATGATACTGCCTTTGAAAAAAATGAGGCATAAAAAACCTACGCTTTTTTAATACGGCAGCGGTAGTACCAGAAATGAAGTTAGAGTCAATGTTTGCATATGAAGTACAGTTGGGATTTGTCCTTCTTTTAGGACACCAAATTGGAGACTGATCAACAGCTTCCCCATCAAACCTCGAAATGGCTCTTTCTACCAAATGTCTCGGGTCAAGTTTCATTTGACTATTACGGGATTTTCAGGGCATTATCTTATTGCATGTGCTTCGTGGCAACCAAGGAAATGCAACTCTTTGACGCCTTGCTTACTGGAAATTACATGGATCTACCATTACAGGGTATATAATAATTTTATTTTCTAACCTTTGGAATTGAAACGAGTCCTTTTTACGAAAATCTAACGAAATAATTTCAAATACACTGGCGGAAAATGAAAAAAGAACACCAAGAAGGAATTCGCGGACAATCATGAAATTTGCATATATGTTAATGGGGTCCAGTTTACGTAGGTGTGATGTTTATTTTGGGACCAACCGGTGAGCGCTTACGCCACAGCACGGCATAATATGCAAATTATCGTCGGTGGTATTTAAGGAGTACGGCGAAATGAATGTAATCAGTCGTCGGTGTACGGACACGTGCGAAGACCCTGAAAAAGCTGCAATGCCTGGACATGGAAGACGTGTACGATTTCAGCAGTTATCGGACTTTGAGCGAGGTCGTCTAGTCGGACTCCGCGAGGCTGGGAGGTCATATCGTCGTATTGCGGAGCGAATTAAACGGGAAGTATCGGTGGTGGCACGATGGTGGCGTAGATGGTCCGAGGAACATTCCCACACGAGAAGACGTGGAACCGGGAGTCACAGACGGACTGATGAGCGGACCGATCGACGCATAAGAAGAGCGGCGTTGTCAAGCAGAACATCCACTGCGACGCAAATCCGAGGTGCCGTTGCACCTGAGGTGACTGTGCGAACAATCCGCAACCGTCTACTGGATGCAGGACTACGTGCACGTGTGCCTCTGGCATGTGTACCTCTGACTCCAGCCCACCGTCAGGAACGGCTGCACTGGAGAACACAATGGCGATCTGTCGTGTTCAGCGATGAAAGCAAATTCTGCTTGGGAGCCTCCGATGGCCGTATGCGTGTTCGCAGACACACAGGAGGACGTATCCACCCTTCTTGCATCCGCCAGCGACACACAGGGCTTACACCTGGTCTCCTGGTGTGAGGAGCGATCAGATATCACCCGTACACAACTAGTGTTTGTACCGGGTACGTTAAACAGCACCTCCTACATCAACAACATTATTCAGCCCGTTGTTGTGCCATTTGTAAGGTCGGTCCATCGTGGTGTTTTCCAGCAAGATAACGCACGCCCACACACGGCACGTGCAACGCAACATGCATTTCAGGGTGTGAGACAACTTAAATGGCCTGCACGTTCACCGTATTTGTCCCCCATTGAGCACGTGTGGGATTTTATGGGACAACGACTTATCCGGTCTCCTCGGCCAGCCACGACCATCCCCGATTTACGCGTCCAGGTTGAGGATGCTTGGAACTCAATACCTCAAACTTACATCCAACATCTGTACGACACACTCCATGCCAGAATTGCACAGTGTGACGCATTTCATGGCGGTTCAACCTCGTACTAACCATGTTACATGGAAATGTTAATTTTCAGTTTACCAGCAAATACAGCTGTATTTTGCCATAATGTTTTGATCACGTTACCCACTGTATTCCGTTATTATCCTGTATAAATTTCATTGGTATCAGACGTCTCCTTCTTGGTGTTCTTTTTTCACTTTCCGCCAGTGTAGTATGGACTTGAAATATCTAAGGGTTTATTGTTTTATATTTACGATGCAATACTATGAGGGCTTTATTCTGGTTGTAATATGCAAAGTTTGTCCCAAAACAACTCAGAATGTGGATAACGAGGAGCAGTATACCAATTATGTAGGAAATAATAATATTATACTCGCGATTCGATTTATTGGCGTAGGAAATAGACACATAAGCGTTTCCAAGCTTTCGCACATCAACCAGATGGCTTTTTCAAGGAAGTTAGACAGAAACTGCAAACTGAATAACAGAACGCTTTAACAATTTGAACGTGGGAACTTGACTTGAAAATAAACGACGTTATATTCATTTCATTTATATTAGTTACCAACAACGATACTCGCAATGATGGCGTCTTACTCGAGTTGCCTCGAATTTGGAACCAGTTCCTCAAGTAACGCCTTTTCCCAACCACGCGATATAACTTCGTATATATTTATTGTCGAATATAACGTCGTATTATCATTTATTGTCGAATATAACGTCGTATATATTTATTGTCAAGTTCTCGCGTTCAAATTGTTAAAGCATTCTATTATTCCATTTGCAGTTTCTGTCTATTGCAGTTTCTCCCTTGAAAAAGCCATCTGCTTGATGTGTGAAAGCTTGGAAACGCGTATGTGTCTATTTCCTACGCCAATAAATCGGATCACTAGTACAGTATTACTATTTCTTAACTCAACATGTTTTTATAAAAAATGTGCAATACTGCGTTCGACCTTCGCACGGGTCTCAAAATAAGGGTAGTCGTTGTAGTAACCATAGCAACAGGCTACACCTGTTTATCACGCATGCGTCGTAGGTAGTGCGTAGTTAAGTAAGAGTTGTATTGTGAACCCCTAACAAGTGATTTCGCGCTCTGACTTTTTCGGCAAAATGGATATGAAAGAGCAAGAAAGATACGCCATTAAATTTTGCTGTCGACTTAAGAAGTCTGTCGGAGAGACTTTCTGTCTTATGCAAGAGGCTTATAAAGACGAATGCTTAGGAATACCAACAATTTACAGGTAGCATAAAGAATTTATGGTTTGTGGTGAGTCGGCGGTTTTAATCGCGCATGGAGGAAAACCTTCAACGAGTGCTACATCAACCGAATAGGTGTTGTCATACGGGAATACAGATACCTATCAATTAGAGATATCAAAGATATGCTTCACATTTCAAAATCATGAATTCACAGGATTTGACCGAGCATTCGGGCGCATGTAACGAGTTTGTTCAAGTTGGGTACTCCGTTTCTTTTCATGTGCGGCCCAATGCAAGACCGCAGATGGCCAGTTCCGTCGTTTCTTATTTGGAGAAAATGAATATTAAGTTGATGCCCCAACCTGCATATAGTCCAGACCTGTCTCCATATGATTTCTGGCTGTTCTCCATTAAAAAAAAATACATTAGGGGACGACAGTTTGAGACTGGTCAATAACTTACTACAGCTGCGCAGGGGGCTTCAAAGGCATTTCAGAAGAAGAATTCCAGAAGACACTCAAAAAGTGGGAGGAACGTTCGGACAACTATGCTCGATGCAATGGACAGTAATTCGAAAAAAATGACCACTTCCTCGATAATTAAGGTACGCATACTTTTCTTTTAAAAAAACATTCTCAGTTGTTTTGGGCAACACTTGTATGTACACTGCTGGACAATTGCTAAGGACGGATCATAAACGGCTATATAGCGCATAAAAAAGTAAGTGTGGTTGGATGCCAAGTGAAATAAAATAATGTCAGAATGCCAGGACATTACAAGAAAGACAATTTATTGTGCTCTGAAATCCAGAAGGCTTTGGAACGTGTTCAAGGGACAAACAGGCCATTTTGTGCAGAATACGTAAGCGTGAAAAAACTGCAATTACCGTCCGCAGGCGTTCCGGCGTAAGATGTCAATACGGGATATGGCCACCATGGAGGGCGATGCAAGATTCCACACGTCGTGTCATGCTTTGCACAACATTATCAAGCAGCTGTTGGGGTAATTTATCCCATTCCTCTGTCAGTGCACGGATGAGGGTGTCTTTGTTTATTGGAGGGCATTGGGGACCAGCAAGACTCCTCCCCAAAGCATCCCACACATTTTCAATGGGATTCAGATCTGGAGAACGTGCTGGACATACGAGGTGTTGAATATCCTCGCTCTCAAGACACTCCTGGACAGCGACTGTTCGATGACATGTTGCGTTGTCGTCCATGAAAATGAATCTATCACCGACAGCCACACGGAACATGCGAACATGAGGTAGCAGAACATCATTAATGTATCGTTGGCCAGTCATAGTCCCAGTTGGAAGCACATAGAGGGACGTACGGCCACTGATCATGATGCCAGCCCATACCATGACACTACATGTCAGATATCGGTCCCTTTCCTGCATGTTTGCTGGACAATATGCAGTACCACTATCACGCCAGATCAGTTGTCGTCGACAATCAGACGATAGACTGTATCTACTCTCATCTGAGAAGAGGACAGCAGACCAGTCGTTATCAGTCCAATTGCGATGTTGATGGCACCATTGCAAACGGGCGGTACGGCGACGTCTGGACAATGGGATGCACACAACAGTACGGCCGGCGTATAGTCCTCCTTCATGCAAACGTCTGGCGACAGTTTTTCGGGAGATCCGCTTGCCAGTAGCAGCCATAAACTGATTTGCTACCTCACTAGCTGTGCTGCGCCGGTGTTTTTTTGTTGATAGCACTATGTACCGATCTTCTGCAGGTGTCGTACTGCAAACACGACCTCCCCCGTGACGTTTGCTACACTCTCCATTTGTTTGAAATGATTTCCAAAGCCTTGAAACAACACTGTGGCTGACGTCGAACACCCTGGCAACAACTGTTATTTTTCGCCCTTCTTCAATCTTGCCAATAATACGGCCACGCGTAAAATCATGTAGGTGATGTCAGGAAGACATACTGAAAATTGCAAGTTCGTCAATTGATTCTTTCCCTTTCAACTTTGCGTTTGAACAACAACGGTCAATACGCGTCAAATCCTTTATATCTCTTATCAGCGCTATGACGTCACGAACAAGTTCGGCAATCCAAAATTTGCATACGCACAACACGTCTTACTGTATCCCGCACTTATGCTAATTTCCACATTTTCCTGCCTTCCATTTTATGGTTGCTATCGTTGCTATTATCATCCGTCCTTAGCAATTGTCCGGCAGTGTATAACAAAAGTTAATCCTATATTAATACATTAGTGTCCATCAGCCTAATTTTTCATTGAGTTTAAATTACACCTGTGAACATCTAGATCGACATGGGATTACCTATGCCTAATTCAGGATTCAATGGGAGAAAATGAACCAACGCTGCCGCAGAAATACACCCCTTATGCTACATTGAGGACTCGATTTTAAACGTCACTTAGCCAGAATACCGTGCATCTGAACATTTCACCACCGATGCTGCAGTCTTTGCTCAGTGCAGAGTTACGATAAATCCAGTATTTCTTTCAGGCATACATCCGGGGAGGGAGGCAAAGCCCTCCCGGAAATTATCATCCCCCCTTCCGGAGGCATTTTATATTACCGAGCCAAATATCAATAAATTTAGGCTATAATGAAAAAGAAAGTTTAATTTCTTTTGATGCTACAAATATTTGGCTCGGTAACCTAAAATGGGGCCCTGTACAGTTTAATGTATGTATAAATGATGTTTTTGATATCTTACTTAATACTGCTATAACATTATATGCAGATGATACTACTTTACTATTTTCTGGTTATGATATACATGAAATTGTAGCACATTGTACTGAACAACTGTGCATCTATTCAAATTGGCTTTCTGAAATTATCTTTTAATGAATACTAATAAATCTAAGGCATTGCTATTCTTTACACAGATAACTGAAACATCGCCTGCATTGCAAATAAAAATTGACAATAAAATTATTGAATATGTTAAATATCTTGGAATTATATTTCAAAGTAATTTGAAATGGAAACTACATATTGACCATCTTGTTGTTAAACTTTCGAGAAATGTAGGTATAATTGCTTCGATAGTCTCGCTTTTGTCAATTAGGGTTCTAAAGTTATTATATTACTCATTACTACAGTCTCACTTTGACTTTTGCATTTTGGCATGGGGGCAGACTACATTAATGAATATCTCCAGACTCCAGATATTACAGAATAAATTTGTCAGATTATTTGGAATTAAAAAATGATTTTGCACCTATAAATGAAGCACAATTTAGTTTTCAACATTTTTCTAGAGTGCACCTTGCGAAATATGTTTTTTAACTACTAGCCAGTTATATAACTTTAATTTAGGTAAGATAATGCATGAAAGGATTAAAAACAATATTAATAATGAATTTATACTAATTTCTAAATCTGTTCACAGCTACGATACCAGGAATCAGGATTTACTTAAACCAGTCTTTCCCAGAACTAATTATACAATGCCAAGTATAAACTACATGGGACCACAATATTAGAACTCACTACCACATGAGATTACTGATTTGAATAGCTTTAATATTTTTAAGAGGAAATTAAAGCTTCATCTGTTACGTAAAAATTAGAAATGAGGGGAGGTGAGGAGGGTGGAGAAATATTAATATGAGAAGGTAGGGAAAATGTGTGTGATTTAGTGTACATAATAGATGGTTATGGGAGAAAGATCTTTGCATTTACATCTATTTTTTATTATCTTCCTTTTTTTCCTAATTATTATCTCTTCGTCTTTCCTTTTGAATAAATTAACATGTTTACTCACACTAATAATTCCGATGGCTGTCGCTGTGGTGCTTGACTGGATATGTGTGCGTAGGGAAACTGGGGCATTGGCAGGTCTTTGTTTAGCCTTTGCCCCTCTCTTCCAAGCTGTTTTGTATTAACAAACATAATAATGTCAATTATTTTACATGTATCTGTATTAAAAATGCCGAAATAAAAATAAACGAATAACTAAATCAAATTTCTCCTATTGTAATTTTTAACTATTTGTTCAAGTATTAGTTTATTTTGCTAAAGATTGTATTCAGACGCATGCCATTCTTCAATTCAAAATGTAATACATAGACTAATCATATCTCATAGTCAGGGAACCCCGATTCAGGATCAGGAGTGAGTTGGATGCATTTTAATAGATAAGAATTTCAAGCCTTCCGAAACCAACACCCACACCCTGAACCCCTCTCCCTCGTTTAGCTTAAAAAATTTTAAACGTTTAACGAAGTAATTACTATATCACGGGCGTATATAGAATTTTATTTCTGATAACCAACGAAAAATTAATTTTTTTTAAAATCCACCAAAAAAAAAAAAAAAAAAATAAAAAAAAATTAAAGTATTTCTTTGTAATGTAAGTTGATGCATTTTTATTAAATTAAAGCACTTTTTTCTAATGTAAGTCGCATTTAACCAAAACTAGATAAAATGAAACACTTTCGGAGCGCCAAAGCCTCTCTCCTTGTACGCGTAGCCTCACTTCCCCTAATCCATTTCCCCTAATTCCCGTTTGCCCTAATCACGTTTACCCCAATGGCGTTTCCCCGAAATCGCTTTTACCCGAATTCCTATTTCCCCTAATTTCGTTTCCCCTAAATCTCATTTCCCCTAATTCACGTTTGCCCTAAACACGTTTACCCCAATGGTGTTTCCCCAAAATCGCTTTTACCCGAATTCCCATTTCCCCTAATTTCGTTTGCCCTAATCTTGTTTCCCCTAATCACGTTTCCTCTATTTCACGTTTGCCCGTATCAAGTTTTTTCTAATTCGCGATTTCCTTATTTCGCGTTTGCCCTAATTCATGTTTGGTTTTTATTAACCGAAATAAAACGGTGGGTCTTGATATCTCAAGAGAATTATTCTTTCATTTCTTGTTGATGATGTCGATAACCATGCCAACAAAAGCATAAAGAAGTGCACATGGTGAGGACCATTATACGATTAGTCCATAACGCAGCCATTGTATCTGTCACGACCCCCCCCTCCGCTACCCTTCCTCACAGATAAAGTACTATTGAAAAGCATTCGCTAGAATTGTGAACGCAGAAGGCCCACTTTTTAAGAGTTCTAAGCGTACTAGACTCCTTCCTTCTCCCCACCGTACGAGACTCTAAGCATGAACCGTGGAAATGCCAAACTGCAAGTCTGCAATTAATTATCTGAGGGCATGTGCTGCCTCACGAAACCTTTCGGGGGGGGGGTAACACCAAAAGTATAAAAAATAAAGAATTTCTGGTCTGATCGGGAGATTTTCAGCATTTACAACCTACAAGTCAACAAATTATCTAAGGGCATGTGCTGCTTCAAGAAAACTGTCGGGGTGTGGGGGGGGGGGGGGGGGGGGGTGTGGGGGCACACGTGTACAATGTTAAGTTAAACGAAATTTGTTTTGGATTTTATGGATTTTTACACTGCCTGAAAATAAACATCTTTCCTTTTCTTTCTGTTGAACTTGAAATCCAAAAAGGATAAAGAAAATTTTTTGTAATTTAAAAAAAATTACAATGCCCCCTTTTTCGTTCCTGAGAATCGATAGCGGCAATAAGGTGCACAAAATCCTCTTTTCAAATTTTTACTGTCTGTAGCAGTGGCTTACGCCGATAGATCGTTTTCCAAACTTAGAAATATGAAAAGTTACATCTGATTAAATTTGAAACAGCAACGACTTTTTTTTCTTTAGTAATTAAAACAAAATTGCTACAGACTTAGACAATTTGGACATTGTTATAAAGTTTGTAACAAAAAGAAAAACAAAAGCTACAAAAGTTAATTTTACCTGAAACTACGTTTGTTTGTGTGCTTTCTTAAAGCTTTAGTTTTTAATTTATAGGAAAAATAATTAAACTTTTTAAGAGTTCTAAGCGTACTAGACCCCTTCCTTCTCCCCACCGTACGAGACTCTAAGCATGAACCGTGGAAATGCCTTTTGTTAATTGAGTTCCCCCTTAACAGCAGACGTCAGTTTGTCCTGTTTGAATGTTTTCTCAGTTAGCACCATCACTAATTGGGTGTAGGAGAACTGGCCATCGGTGAACTGGCCGCAAAAATTTTAACAGGCCGTATGAAAATTGCGTTTTCGACCGCTTCGTGGCCACGTTCTTGGAAGTTGGTTATCTGAATCACTTAAAGTTTCCGTAATTTCGTCTTTTCTTAATTGCGATTATTAATGTAATTCTTTAAAACAAATGTTTGTGATCTACAACTGAACAAAAGATTTCAGGATTTACAAACTGCAAGTCTGCAATTAATTATCTGAGGGCATGTGCTGCCTCACGAAACCTTTCGGGGGGGGGGGGGGTAACACCAAAAGTATAAAAAATAAAGAATTTCTGGTCTGATCGGGAGATTTTCAGCATTTACAACCTACAAGTCAACAAATTATCTAAGGGCATGTGCTGCTTCAAGAAAACTGTCGGGGGGTGGGGGGGGGCACACGTGTACAATGTTAAGTTAAACGAAATTTGTTTTGGATTTTATGGATTTTTACACGGCCTGAAAATAAACATCTTTCCTTTTCTTTCTGTTGAACTTGAAATCCAAAAAGGATAAAGAAAATTTTTTGTAATTTAAAAAAAAATTACAATGCCCCCTTTTTCGTTCCTGAGAATCGATAGCGGCAATAAGGTGCACAAAATCCTCTTTTCAAATTTTTACTGTCTGTAGCAGTGGCTTACGCCGATAGATCGTTTTCCAAACTTAGAAATATGAAAAGTTACATCTGATTAAATTTGAAACAGCAACGACTTTTTTTTCTTTAGTAATTAAAACAAAATTGCTACAGACTTAGACAATTTGGACATTGTTATAAAGTTTGTAACAAAAAGAAAAACAAAAGCTACAAAAGTTAATTTTACCTGAAACTACGTTTGTTTGTGTGCTTTCTTAAAGCTTTAGTTTTTAATTTATAGGAAAAATAATTTCATTTATAATTTCATTTAATACGAAAACCAATTATTTCGAATTCTACTTTCAGTTTTGTACAATTTATTTGAATATGTACCAATAGAAGGTAATTTTTGGTTAGAATAGTTCAAGAGACGCCCGTCATGTTCAATGTTATATATATACAAACTTAATTTCTGGATATTCATCACTGCTGCGTTGAGCGTCATGATCTTCAGAATGTGCGTTAAAAAATTTTGTTTTAAAATTCGGTTTTAAATTTTGACCTTAACTCTGCTTTTGGGTATATATATACCCTGGGTCATACTCTGCAGCTATATATATATATATATATATATATATATATATATATATATATTCTATAAAGAAGATACCTAAGCAAAAAAATACATATATAATTTTGACTCACACCTAGTACAACATAGAAAAGGTTATGTATCTACCTGTGTGAGTAAAAGGAGAAAAGATAAAAAAATAAAATAAAACAACTGAATGTAGAAGGTGTCGAGAATACTGAGCCTTGGCTTTATCAAGGACCAGCAAAAACTCTGCATTTTCTCACTTCCACAAAGACCTAGTTGGAAATGGGTTTCTGCAAGGCCATAGATGCAAGTAACATTCCCACCTAAAATAGTTTAAAAAATATATATATAAGTCATGTCCTCCGTAGAGTAGCATAACCTAGCACTAGTTAACAATTTCGCTTGCATCCATTAACCTTCATGGCCCGACCCATGCTCTTCATCTGTTACTATTAAACAGAGAAAAGAAGATTAAAGAGAACTCAAGCTGTGAGAGTGACATAATAAATAGAAATGATTTTCAGCTATAACGAAATTCCAAGTTCGTTTGAGAGAGATATTTAACCTGAAAAACAATGCAAAAGAAATCCAAATTTTACATTGCAATTAAAAAAGGAAATGTTAATTTATAACGAACAGATTTTTGAAAGAAAACTTGAGTCTAAAACCCCCTACTCTACAACTTATGACAGCACGAAAACGAGAATAAGTTAAAGACTCAAGTTTTCTTTCAAAAATCTGTTCGTTATAAATTAACATTTCCTTTTTTAATTGCAATGTAAAATTTGGATTTCTTTTGCATTGTTTTTCAGGTTTAAATTCTCTCTCAAACGAACTTGGAATTTCGTTATAGCTGAAAATCATTTCTATTTATTATGTCACTCTCACAGCTTGAGTTCTCTTTAATCTTCTTCTCTCTGTTTAATAGTAACAGATGAAGAGCATGGGTCGGGCCAGGAAGGTTAATGGATGCAAGCGAAATTGTTAACTAGTGCTAGGTCATGCTACTCTACGGAGGACATGACTTATATATATATTTTTTAAACTATTTTAGGTGGTAATGTTACTTGCATCTATGGCCTTGCAGAAACCCATTTCCAACTAGGTCTTTGTGGAAGTGAGAAAATGCAGAGTTTTTGCTGGTCCTTGATAAAGCCAAGGCTCAGTATTCTCGACACCTTCTACATTCAGTTGTTTTATTTTATTTTTTTATCTTTTCTCCTTTTACTCACACAGGTAGATACATAACCTTTTCTATGTTGTACTAGGTGTGAGTCAAAATTATATATGTATTTTTTTGCTTAGGTATCTTCTTTATAGAATGTGAATTCCGAATTTTCAAAACTGCTGCGTTGCGCGTTTTGATTTTCAGGTTATTTTGCACCCTTCGTTTTAAATTCTAAAATTTTTTCCTTAGTCTTCAGTTTTGCTCTTAAGTATATATATATATATATATATATATAGCTGCAGAGTATGACCCAGGATATATATATATATAGATGGGATGTAAGGTCAGGTGATGCGTAACATCACAGCCTCTCCTTGACAAATGTCAACCCCGCCTTCTCGTGGTGCATCCTGTTCCCACTAAAGGGGCTCTGACGACCGCCAATAGCGGTATAACTATACCATCGGGATCAGAGGAAATGCTATCCCACACTCACCAACCCGCTTGGCCAGCGTGGTGAGTTATGGCCAAACACCTCCAAAATGACTCTACAACTTAAATCTTGGCCCTCAGTCTCCGGCAGCTGGAATGTACCTGGCAAAGGCAGCGGCCGGTGCGACATGAAGGCAGAGGGTGCTAAGAATCCCCGGAGGACCGGACTAGGCTGCCATTTGATGCTGACCTTGGCTACCTATAACGGACGCTCCCTATCTTCTGATTCAAGGCTTCTTGAATTGGAAGAGGAACTACAAAGGATCAAGTGGGACATCGTCGGGCTAAGTGAGGTAAGGAGAAAAGGAGAAGATCTCATTGAACTGAAAAGTGGACATCTCTTCTATTATCGTGGGACAGATACTGGCAGAACTAGTGGTGTTGGATTTATAATAAACAAGAAACTGAAGGATAAAGTGGTAGAAGTTGAAAGTTCCTCTGACAGAGCTGCACGACTCGTTATCAAACTATCGAGAAGATACCAGGCTCAGATTATTCAAACTTATGCACCCACCACAAGTCATCCTGAAGAAGAAATTGAAGAATTTTATGAGGAAATTCGTCATCTAAATAATAAAGGTAAGCAGCACTTGAAGATAATTATGGGAGATTTCAATGCAAAAATAGGGCAACGGCAACAGAATGAAACTTCAGTAGGTAAATTCGGTCATGGCAACAGAAACCAGCGTGGAAATACTCTCGTTGAGTTTGCAGAGGCAGAAGGATTTTTCATCTTGAACTCCTTTTTCAAGAAAAAGCCACACAAGAAATGGACATGGAGACATCCAATTGGGACGACAAGTGAAATTGATTTTATTATGTGTAACAAAAAATTCGTCATCGAAGACTGCAGTGTGCTGAACAAGTTCAACACAGGTAGTGACCATAGATTGGTGAGATGTAAGATGCACCTCAACACTAAACTGGAACGTGGCAAGCTCATAAGACAAACAAAATGTATTGACATAACCAACCTTAAAAAACACCATAATACTTTCAAGTTGGAACTGAAGAACAGATTCTCTGCTTTAGAAGGACTAACATCGGAAAAAGTGGATATTTCGGAAGTTAACAGAAAAGTAACCAAAGCTCTAATGGAAACAGCAACAAAATTAGCTGGGTCTAAGAACAAGTTGCATGTGAACAAATTATCAGGAAAAACCAAAATGTTGATGCAAAAAAGAAGAGAGATGAGGACAACTAAAGAAGATGTGACTTCCAAAGTGGAATATATAGAGCTATGCAAGACAACACGAAAAAGTATCACTGAAGACGTAAGGAAATTCAACTGTGAGCTAGTGAGGAAAGCAATTGAAAACAACCAAAGCCTTAAGATAGCAAAGGGACATCTCAGTAAGGGAAGAAAACAGATTATGGCTCTGAGAAAAGAAGATGGTTCTATAACAAGAAATAGAGGCGAAATTTTGACAAGAGTGAAAGATTTCTACTCCAAATTATATGAAAGGGATGATACATGTACTCCAGACATCATGAAAGGTACCAGAGTTCTTCCAGTCCTCCCAGCAGAAGTTGCTCATGCAATCAAGAACATGAAGCGGGGGAAAGCTCCAGGAGAAGATGGAATTACTATAGACATCATACAAGAAGCAAGTGGAGAAATTGAAACAGTACTCGCCCAAATTTTCACTCGATGCCTTAATGAAGGGAAGATTCCTGAGGATTGGAACAACGCTACAATGATCCTGCTACATAAAAAAGGTGACATTGAGGATCTCAGGAACTACAGACCTATCAGCCTCCTATCAGTGGTTTATAAAATCTTCACTAAAGTTCTTTCACACCGCTTGAAGGTAACACTGGACATGGCTCAACCGAGAGAACAAGCTGGATTCAGGAGTGGCTACAGCACAATAGATCATATCCACGTACTGAGAGAACTAATTGAAAGAGCGAGGGAATATGAACTTCCATTGTGCATGGCTTTTATCGATTATGAAAAAGCCTTTGATTCGGTGAAACCATCAGCAGTTACCACGGCTCTGAAATCCTGCGGTATTGAAGATGCATACATTAATATTATTAATAACATCTATGAAAATGCAAGTGCAAAGATTCGGCTGTTTTAAAATACAACACACATAAAAATTGGAAAGGGAGTGAGACAAGGTGACACCATATCTCCGAAGCTCTTTAATGCCACATTGGAAAATGTCTTTCAATCACTGAACTGGGAAAACAAAGGGATAAAGATTAATGGAGATTATCTAACCCACCTTCGTTTTGCTGATGACGTAGTCATTTTTGCAACTACCCCATCAGAGCTGCAGAGTATGATCCAGGAACTTGCTGACAAGAGTAAAGAAGTGGGATTAAAAATGAACTTTCAGAAGACAAAAGTGATGTTCAATGCTTTTACAAGAAATGAAGATTTATCGATTGATGGAGAAAAACTGGAGATAACAGATACATATGTTTATCTTGGACAGCAGATATCAAGTGAGGGTCACATTGATGAAGAAATTAATCGGCGTACAAAACTTGCCTGGAGAGCTTTTGGAAGAAACAGCATAATTTTCAAGAGCAATATGCCATTATGTCTTAAAAGAAAAGTGTTTGATCAATGCATCCTTCCAGTGCTTACGTATGGTGCAGAGACGTGGACCTTAACTAAAAGAGACATACAAAGGCTGCAGACAACTCAAAGAAGCATGGAGAGGTGCATGCTTGGTATAACCAGGAGAGATAAGAAGAGGAACTCGTGGATCCGAAAAATGAGTGGAAGACATCATGATCAGAGTTAAATCCCTGAAATGGCAATGGGCTGGACATACTGCCAGAAGGACAGACCATAGATGGACAGCCGAAATTTTAGATTGGATTCCAAGGGACAGGAAAAGACCCAGAAAAAGACCACATGGGAGATGGGTGGATGAAATTCGTAAATATGCGGGAGTGACATGGAGGAGACTGGCACAAGACAGACCGTTGTGGAGGAAACTTGGGGAGACCTTCGTCCAGCAGTGGATTGATAAAGGTTGACAATGATGATGATGATATATAGCTGCAGAGTATGACCCAGGAACTTGCTGACAAGAGTAGAGAAGTGAGATTAAAAATGAACTTTCAGAAGACAAAAGTAATGTACAATGCTTTTACAAAAAATGAAAATTTATCGATTGATGGGGAAAAGCTGGAGATAACCAATACCTACATTTATCTTGGACAGCAGATATCAAGTGAAGGTCACATTGATGAAGAAATTAATCGGCGTACAAAACTTGCCTGGAGATCTTTTGGAAGAAGTAGTATAATTTTCAAGAGCAATATGCCATTATGTCTTAAAAGAAAAGTGTTTGATCAATGCATCCTTCCAATGCTTACGTATGGTGCAGAGACGTGGACCTTAACTAAATGAGATATACAAAGGCTGCAGACAACTCAAAGAAGCACGGAGAGATACATGCTTGGTGTAACCAGGAGAGATAAGAAGAGGAACTCGTGGATCAGAAAAATGACAAGAGTGGAAGACATCCTGAGCAGAGTAAAATCCCTGAAACGGCAATCGGCTGGACATGTTGCCAGAAGAACGGACCATCGATGGACAGCCGAAATTTTAGATTGGACTCCAAGGGACAGGAAAAGACCCAGAAGAAGACCACATTGGAGATGAGTGGATGAAATTCGAAAGCATGCGGGAGTGAGATGGGGGGATGAAATTCAAAAGCATGCGGGAGTGAGTTGGGTGGATGAAATTCGAAAGCATGCGGGAGTGAGATGGTGGAGACTGGGGCAAAACGACCGTAGTGGAAGAAACTTGGTGAGATCTTTATTCATCTAGCAGTAGATTGAAAATGGTTGATGATGATTAAATATACATATATTTTCCTGAATTTGACAATAAAAAATTACATACAACGATTTTTTTCCTGAATTTCACGATAAATCCGATTTTTTCCCCTGAATTTTGGCGATAAAAGAAACGTTTTATTTCACTCAACGAAAATCAGGACAAACATGAATTGGGGAAAACGCGAATCAAGGCAAAGGAAAATTAGAACAAACTTGATACAGTAAACGTTTTTAGGGGAAACTTTGATACGGACAAACGTGTTTAGGGCAAACGTGAATTAGGGGAAATGAGATTTAGGGGAAATGAGATTTAGGGAAATGAGATTTAAGGGAAACGAGATTAGGGGAAACGAAATTAGGGGAAATGGGAATTCGGGTAAAAGCGATTTCGGGGAAACGCCATTGGGGTAAACGTGTTTAGGGCAAATGCGAATTAGGGGAAACGAGATTTAGGGGAACTGAGATTAGGGGAAACAAAATTAGGGGAAATGGGAATTCGAGTAAAAGCGATTTCGGGGAAACGCCATTGGGGTAAACGTGTTTAGGGCAAATGCGAATCAGGGGAAACGAGATTTAGGAGAAACGAAATTAGGGGAAATGGAAATTCGGGGAAAAGCTATTTCGGGGAAACGCCATTGGGGTAAACGTGTTTAGGGCAAATGCGAATTAGGGGAAACGAGATTTAGGGGAAACGAGATTAGGGCAAACGAAATTAGGGGAAATGAGAATTCGGGTAAAAGCGATTTCGGGGAAACGCCATTGGGGGAAACGAGATTTAGGGGAAACGAAATTAGGGGGAACGAAATTAGGGGAAATGGGAATTCGGGTAAAAGCGATTTCGGGGAAACGCCATTGGGGTAAACGTGATTAGGGGAAACGGGAATTAGGGGAAACGGATTAGGGGAAACGGGAATTAGGGGAAACGGATTAGGGGAAACGGGTGTTCACCTCCTTGTACTGTCCGTGATCAGACCAATATCTCACGAACTATGACAGTTAGCGATTTACATCTTGTTCAGTTGCATAGGAAACCCCCTACGGCGCACACGGTAACACCACGAGGGATCCCCTCGAACCCTTTGGAGGGGGTGTGGGGGAGCTACCCGCCTCCCTTTGCAGGTAGGGCAAAAAAAGTCAATTACAAACTTGTTCAGCGAGGTATAAATAGTACATAAACGTTTTTGCCCCATAACAAAAGAAGGAAGGGGACTGTCCAAATGCGAAACAAGCGGAAAGCTACTTACTTGAGTCGCTGTGTCGCTGTGTCCGGGTAGTGTCAGCCACCGCTCACGTACAGACAGGCCAAAGCTGGACGATACGGATATTCTGGCATACATATTTGGACAAATGAAGTTGTCCGGGAAAGTGGATCAAGCCAACAGCGTGTACTACAAATTTTGCGCGGAAATGATATGCATCCATATTCGTTTCATTCGCAGCAGGCACTGTGGCCTGGAGATGCGGAGAAAAGACTTGTCTTTTGTAATGCCATGTTGAATGCTTTAGAAGAGGACTCAGAGTTTCTCTCAAACATTTTATGGACATATGAGTCACGCTTAACACGATATGGCGTTGTGGATACGCATAATGTACACTACTGGGCACAGGAAAATTCCTATTGGGCGAGAGACACACACCATCAAGTGAGGTGGTTCATCAACGTTTGGTGTGGCATCTGGGGAGAACCAGCTTGTAAGACCCTTTTTTTGCAACTTAACTCTGAATAGTGAACGATATTTACATCTCCTTCAAACGGATGTAACGGATTTCTTGGACATTGTACCATTACAACCTTTATTGAATATGTGATACCAACACGACAACCATGACAGTTAGCATATGAGTGCATACGTATCAAGATTGCTAAACCATGTGTTTGACCGGAGATGAGTACGACCAGGAGGTCCCGTAGCATGTCCTCCACACTCATCCGACCTTAGCCCTCTGGACATTTTCCTTTGGGGCCATCTTAAATCACGGGTGTCCGCTAAATGTAGCAGATCCGCAACAGCGTATAACATCCTACTGTGCCACTGTTGATAGGGATATGCTGCAACAACGCATGCACGGCCAGCTCGTAGAACGCTTGTAGGCGTGCATGCATCTTTGCTGAAGGGCAATATTTTGAGCATGCGAACATGGAAATTGTATTTTCTAAACTAATAAAATCTCTACAGTATTATGCATTCACATCTTGTAGCTTTGTCTAAAAACTCGGTTGTTGCTTCTGGATGTTGTGATTTTCTTAGGGCTGCATTCCCGGTTTGCTTCCATCTTTTGTTATGGGACAAAAGCATTTATGTACTAAAATAAAATAAAAATACCAACGTTTACCACAATCAAAGGTTTATTATATATCGACTATAGTTTCGCAGAGCTATTGGCTCGGCATCATCAGGATGAATGGAGCATAATCATGTTTACGCTACATTCGTTCTGATGATGCCGAGCCAATAGCTCTGCGAAACCATAGTCGATATATAATAAACCTTTTATCTACAAAGGAGGGCGCGATAGCCCCTCACTCCTCAAAAAATGGGGTCGAGGGAATCCCTCGTGGTGTTATTGTGTGCGCCGTAGGTGGTTTCTTATACAACTGCACAAGAAGTAAATCGCTAACTGCCATTGTTCGTGAGACATTGGCCTGATCAAGGACTTTCCTTGTAACCCTGTATAGTTATTATTTCTATATTTGTAGATATAGTAGTTAGAAATTGTGTATGTATATATACATATATTATGTATATATACATATATTATGTATATATATATTATGTATAGATATTTCATATATATATAGCAAATGGAAAACTTGCGCCCCTTTAAGGTTTCACTCGACCCCACCAGGTCAAAAAGTCATGAAAGAAACCCTGGATAAATCAATGAAACAGAAAATATTCAAAAACATAATTTCCCTTTATTGCCAGAAAACTTATGAAATTCGGAGTTTTCAAGTCAGGCTCTTCCAGTCACAAAAAGTTAACTAAGTCATTGTCAGCAAATTTCATTTCTGCTTTTGTTAAGAGGACTCATAGTGTTTGCAATGCGCTGTAAAATGACATAACGTTACTTTAGTAAGACAGACTGCACGAATAACCTGCTACGGTTTGACTCTCAGCTCGTGGAGTCGACTGTCGCCTTCCAGTTTGTTTGAAAATATACCTGCAATCGTTTAATAAACTGCAATTGAAAAAAAGTTTGGAAAAGATGGAAGAAACTAATCCCAATACAGATTGTACTGAAGCCAGTTCACAGTTCCCGGATAGTCTTTCTTCAAGATTCCTATTCCACTATGGAAAAGATAAAAGAATCCGGAATGTTCTGCGATGTCACCATCAAAGCCGGTGGAAAGTGTTTCTCTGTTCATCGCATCGTCCTGGCAGGCGGAATCCCGTACTTAAGAGCAATGTTCACAAGACCCTTTGCAGAAAGCACCAGACAAGAAATAAATCTCGGTGATCCCGTAGACCCAAATGAACTCGAATGTCTCATCTCTTTCGCATACACTGGCAACTTAGAAATCACACCCACTAACGAGCACAGCTTAGCTTCTACTGCGGCCTTTTTGCAGTGCGACAGAGCCCTTCAAGCCTGCTTTCAGTATATGATGAAGGACATGAATGAAAATACAGTTTTGTCCATCTTCGAACTCGCTGAAAAATATCAGGATTTGAATGCCATTGAAAAATGCGGCACTTACGTAAAAGAAAATTTCGAGACTATTGCTACTACAGAAGCATTCTTGAGCTTAAATTTTGACGCAGTGAAAAAACTGTTAGATATGGACGATTTATTCGTCATCAGGGAAAACATCGTGTTTGAGGCAGCAATCAGGTGGACAAAGGCGAAAGAAAGCGATCGAATCACTTATTTGCCTGACTTACTACAAAGTGTTCGAATGCCACTCTTGTCTCGAGAGTATCTTGATAGCAGAGTACTAACGGAAGATCTCATCCTCTCGTCTGAAGCTTACACAAATTTATTAAATGAAATTAAAGACTGCCACTCAGTGTCTGGATGTTTTATTGCAAGGGAGAGATATTTCGAAGCCAAGGATTTCTTGAAGCGTTCCCTAACAGGGTGTGCCATGTTCTGTATTTGTGCATCTCACGAGCTTGCTGTGCTTAATTACTGGAACTCCACACGTGAAGAATGGGTTAATATGTACAGTTTCGAAGACCCACGTTTAATGGACAGTACTGCGTACATTGCTTGTATGGAAGACAATCTAGTTTTCATCGATTTGTATGGATGCATTCGTATTCTTTGCCTGAAAACATTTCAGATGACCTCCTTGCAATGTCAACCAATTGACTCTGAGTTTTTACCGGTGGCGATACACAACGGAATCCTTTATTTCTTCGGGTCCGACTTTCAGGTGAATGCATACAAAACTGTGCGAGCGCTGTTTCTTGAGGAACGTAACTTCCGTGAGGCAGGTACAGTGGAAATTTCACGCTGGAACGCCATTGCTACAACTTTGGGAGATTACATTTACATCACGGGAGGACGTCCACTCGGTAGGGAATACCAACCTCTCCACGAAACCGATTTGGTGTGCAGGTGGCATGAGCGGTACGACCCTGCAACCGGACGTAGTGCGATAATTACTCCGATGATCCATCCGAGAGAAGATCTTGGGTGCGCAGGTGTGGATGGCAAAATATATGCTTGTGGAAGGTGGTACTCTCAACCAGATGCATTTTCTCCTCTGAGGGTTCCTGAGTTCTACGATCCTTCGATAGATCAGTGGACTTTATTATAATCTCCCATGAATGTCGCTTTGGGAGACCTCCTTACTGTCCAGGAATGTTCTGGAAAACTATACCTTGCAAACTGTTACCCCGACATTGACCCCCATTCTGAAGTTTACGATCCCGGTGCCAAAGAATGGAAATCACTCACCATGCCTCATCCAAACTACGACATGCCTTTCCATATCGTAAGGATAAATACGGCTACTGCTTTTTCATTCTGATAATAATCTTGATATAAGCAAAAGCTCTCGAAAAAAGTTCGTATCTTAGGCATTAGTAGGAATAAATTTAAACTGAGAGCAAAAAATATAATGTACTAGCTGAATTGCCCGGCGTTGCTCGGGAGAATTTGGTGATGATTCACTATCTAAATTTTGTACAAATCAAATGATAACGATTAAATTTTTATTGCACCTAATACTGTATTTCATTTCTTCGTTGAATTTGAATTTTATTCTCTGTAAGAGTCTTTAGGCACACAGTATTTTTAGTCCTTCCGTTTGATTTTTGCTGTTCACTTACCTCGTGCTGGCCAAGGGAGTTGATGCACACTCTGAAGAGAATGTTGAGTTGGCCGGGAGGAATGTGTGCGGGCGTTATCCTGCTGGAATATAGCATCTGGGATCGCACCCATAAATGGCAAGACGGCCGGCTGTACGATTTTGCTGACGTACGTACTGCTATTAAGCGTCTTTAGGCACACACTATTTTTAGTCCTTCCGTTTGATTTTTGCTGTTCACTTACCTCGTGCTGGCCAAGGGAGTTGATGCACACTCTGAAGAGAATGTTGAGTTGCCCGGGAGGAGTGTGGGCGGGCGTTATCCTGCTGGAATATAGCATCTGGGATCGCACCCATAAATGGCAAGACGGCCGGCTGTACGATTTTGCTGACGTACGTACTGCTATTAAGCGTCTTTAGGCACACACTATTTTTAGTCCTTCCGTTTGATTTTTGCTGTTCACTTACCTCGTGCTGGCCAAGGGAGTTGACGCACACTCTGAAGAGAATGTTGAGTTGCCCGGGAGGAGTGTGGGCGGGCGTTATCCTGCTGGAATATAGCATCTGGGATCGCACCCATAAATGACAAGACGGCCGGCTGTACGATTTTGCTGACGTACGTACTGCTATTAAGCGTACCCAGTACAAACGCCAGACTCGTACGTCTGGTGGTACGTCTGGTGTTTGAACAGGAAGGTTTCCCGAGGCACACGTGCCCATTCGGACTGCAGCAGAGCACAGAGATCCCGGAGATGACGTGCTTGTGGGTCGGAACGTCGAGCCTGTTGATCCAAATAGTCCCACAAGTGCTCTATGGTATTGAGGTCGGCGATATCTCCAGCCAAGGGAGAACTGAGACATCCCCATCTTGTTCCTGGAACCATTCCCGCGCTTCCTTAGAGACATGGCAGGGCGCATTGTCTGTTGATAGACACCGCCACCACCAGGGCAAATGTCCAGCATGAAGGGATGCATGGTCAGCGAGGATGCACAGGTAGCCATTGGCGTTCAGGGACCCATCCAGTGCCCAGGTCATACCAGGAAAACACCCCCTAGACATGCACACTGCCACCGCCGGCCAGTACATGACGGACAAACGTGTCAGAGTGTTGGTTCTCGTGTGTCTGACGCCGTATCCTCCACTGACCCTCACTTCTGTGGAGTAGAAACCTCGATTCGTCGGAGAAGGCAACCTTTTCTCACTCTTCCACTGTCCAATGGCGGTAATCCGATATGAACTGCAGGCGTCGTTGCCGATGGACCTGGGTTAACATGGGCGTTTTGATGCAGCGTCAACTCCGGAGACCAATGAGCAACAGGGTTCGCTCTACTGTTATCGGGGACCTATACCCAGTGCTCATTTACGTGGCCAACTGTTGCGCGTCGATTGCCCTTTACCAGTCGACGAATGAGACGTTTTCCTCTTGGGTCAATGTCCTTTAAAGCTCCATACTTATGATGTCGGTGGTACTCCGCGTTCCAGCGGTCCATTCTTCGTACACCCTTACTACAACACCTCACGAACAGCCGACGAAGTCTGCGGTTTCTGAGATGTTTCCACTCTTTGCGCGGTAGCCGGTGATCATTCCATTTTGAACGTCCGTCAAATCATTACCTCTTCCCATTGTGCTCACATAACGCACTATGGCCCATCTGTCCTGGCCGGCTGCTTATATTTCCGTGTGGTCGACCTTGTCACGTGCACTCTCTGGCGCGCCTGGGCGGGTGCACCGCGATTCCGGGGGTGGTCATGTTATTCTGATACGACCGTGTGTGTATATGTAAAAAGTAGAAAAATACGCTCAGACGTGCGTGAATATACAGGCTGGCTCCGTGATGTCTAATGTGTGTGTGTGTGTGTGTCTGTATAATTGTCATATGCTCGAATATATCCATACCTATATTATTTTTCTGCGTGTAGCCCCAGAGATTAATACAAAAATGTTATATCCATTCCCTGTTAAACTGTTAGCTTTTCATACGTACCTCTTCTTTTTGTTTTTGTTAATACCTTGGCTCTAGCCTCATCACCACACCACAATTTCTTTTAGGGTTAAATCTCGACGGCACCAGAATCCGATAGTGGTGGAAGGAACGAATGATCTGGAAACAATTATTTCTTGATTTGATATTATTTTCTTTAGAATCAATACTTCAGAATTACAAATCAACAATAAAACACAAAAAAGTTAAACTACACGATGCCACAGGTCTCTCGCGCACTGTAACACATATTAAATCTGTTCTGTGAGTATAATTAGAGATGAAATCCTTGCACCGATAAATTGGTTAAATGGGATTTGAACTTATGAGTAGGTATTTCGAAGCAGTCTCTTCCGAATCACAGAATTTTTAACTTGGTTGTCTCTGATCTCAATAGCCTGCCACATCCGACTCGTGATGAGCTTCTTTTATTTCCTTTGTCTGAAGAGTGCTTATCGCGCATTTCCCAATCACGATTCGTTTACCGTAAAACGCCATAACCAAACACGGCTCATAGATTCCACGAAGCACCCGCTACTCGACTTTCGCATTCCAGTATGTTTAAAAGTAGAGTATATGTGTCTTCGCTTTGGAAACTTCGGTTGAAGTATTTCTGTTGGAAAAATGGAGGAGACTTACCTCAATACAAATTGCGCTGAAAGCAATGTGCCCTGCCCGGATACAGATTTTCTTCGACATTCCTTTTCCACTATGGAAAAGATAAAAGAATCCGGAATGTGCTGTGATGTGAGCATCAGTGCAGGGGGAAAGTCCTTCGCTGTTCACCGCATCGTCCTGGCAGGTGGAATCCCGTACTTCAGAGCGATGTTCACAGGATCCTTTGCAGAAAGCACCAAGCAGGAAATAGATCTTGGCGATCACGTTGACTCCAGTGCATTGGAGTGTCTCATCAGTTTTGCACACAGTGGCAACTTAGGAATCACACCCACTAATGTGCGCAGTTTAGCTGCTACAGCCGCATACTTCCAGTGCGACAGAGCCCTTCAAGCCTGCTTTCACTACATGGTGAACGAGTTAAATGAAAACACTGCTTTGTCCGTTCTCGAATTCGCTGAAGAATATCAAGACTTGAATGTCATTGAAAAATGCGGCCGTTACATAAAAGAAAATTTCGAGGCTATTGCAACAACAGAAACATTCTTGAGTTTAAATTTTGACCCAGTA
Source organism: Macrothele yani (assembly GCA_039090855.1). NCBI lineage: Eukaryota > Metazoa > Arthropoda > Arachnida > Araneae > Macrothelidae > Macrothele > Macrothele yani. Next base: position 42,560,371 of record CM077003.1, on the reverse strand, counting down.
AAGAAACTGTTAGCTATGGACGACTTATTCGTCATGGGGGAAGGCATTGTGTTTGAGGCAGCAATCGGGTGGACAAAGGCAAAAGAAACCGATCGAATCTCTTATTTGCCTGACTTGCTGCACAATGTTCGAATGCCTCTCTTGACACGGGAGTACCTTGATACTAGAGTGCTAACGGAAGATCTCGTTGTTTCAACTGAAGCTTGCAGAAATATATTGAATGAAATTAAGGATTGCCACTCCACGCCTGGATACTTTATTGACAAGCAGAGGTACTATGAGGCCAAGGATCACTTGAAGCGCGGCGCAATGGGGTGTGCTATGTTCTGTATTTGCGCGTCTGAGAACATTTCTGTCCTTAAATACTGGAGTTCCTTACGTGAAGAGTGGGTTAACATTTACACTTTCGAAGATAGTAGTTTAGCGGCAAATACTTCGTACATCACCTGTTTGGAAGATAAGATTATTTTCATACTCTCCAATAGAAAAATTTGTATTCTGTGCCTCAAAACATTTCAGTTAACTACCTTGAAGTGTGAAATAAGGATTCCTTACCGTAGCTCAGTGGTGATGCACAACAGAATCCTTTATTTCTTTGCGCCTCGGTCAGAAACGAATGATCCCAAAATTGTGCTATCTCTGTGTCTCGAGGGATATAATTTACAGGAGGCAGGTAGAGTGAAAATAGCTCGCCATTCAGCTAGGGCTAGATCCTTAGGGAACTACATTTACCTCACTGGAGGATGCCCTTCACTTGACATTGACCATCGGTTTCCTGACTCAGTTCATTTGTTCTTCCGGTGGCATGAACGTTATGATCCTGAGACGGGAAGTAGTGTGGAAGTCACTCCAGTGATCCATCCAAGACATGATATCGAATGCGCAGCTGTGGGTGGTAAAATATAGGTGATTGGAGATTATTCTGAATATGGTCATCCATTTCCTCACCTGAGATTGCCTGAATTCTACGATCCTTCGACAGATCAGTGGTCTTTATTATCGTCTCCCTCGAATGCCGCTTTGGAAAGGAACCTTACTGTCCAGGAATGCTCTGGAAAACTATATGCTGGAAATCGTCGTTGTGACAAAGTGGGTTTCTTTGAAGTTTACGATCCCGGTGCCAACAAATGGAAAACAGTCGCCACACCTCGTACAAATCCCAAAATATGTTTTAATCTCGTTAGGACTAATTACGCTTCCAATTTTGAATGCTGCTGTAGTTATTTCTTGTAATAAAATCAAAAGGTTTTTACAAATCCGCTTTGCTACGAATAAATTTAAACTCAATGCAAAAATACATAACCTTTGATTAGATATTTTGATCTTTAGTTCTTTCGGTTGTCCTTCCGACTCGCGGTACATCGCGAATCCCACCGACAACATTGCTTATGACGTTGTTATAGTGTAGTTGACGAAGCGTCTGGATTCGTCATTTACGTCTGCATGTTGAATTAAGGCCATTTTTGAATGAGTGTAAGAGAAATTCTATCCTATATCTGCAATGTAAGTTCTTTGTACACATTTTCTCGAAGACTATTTAGTTTGTAGTGTTTGAAATTTCGAGCACAAATAAAAACGGCCCATAGCTAATATATGCCACAGTTATTATTCCGAAAAACCTGTTGGAATTTCTTTTTAAAATTCAATTTATCTTACCCGAAAGTATTCCAATTTGGCGCTAGATGGCGCGATAAGTTAGCTTAGCAGTGTTTCTGTTTTGAAGAAACGAAATCTCTCATTTCTGTCTGATTTATTTTAATTTTCTAGGCCAAATAGAAATCATTGAAAAGGGCCAAAAGTGAGATTGTTATCTCGTCTTCCATAAATCATCTTAAATCTCATTGTACGTTCATGTTTTTGGAGAGAAAATGTGTACATTAGCAGAGAACCCCTGAATTTGAGCTATAGAAACTCTGCTTACTTACTGAGTTCCACCCCGAAAAAACGCCATTGGTTAAAACGTAACAGCGCGTATTTTGCCTTTTCATTATGGAGCCAAAGAGAGACCGCTTCCATTCTGAATATGGTGAGGTCTGCAGTGATTCGCTGACGCCAACTTCTGGGACAGTCCCTCAAGACGTAAAAGTTACGCCCAAGGAGTGATTTTTGCACCATCCGTCGCAGAAGGTGAACCCTAACACTCATTCAAAGACAGCCTTAAGATGGTGTACTGGAATTTTTCCAGGTTGGGTACTGAAGTTTTCAGACAGGCAAACGTATTACGTGGTGTGAGAGCGAAGGTTTAATTCCTGTGACAAGGAAAGGTTCAGAAGTGCACGACATGAAATTGTATTCCAAAGAGCACGGACTTACAATGTTCAGAAGTATCATATTGATGGCCGTCGTGGAGGAACCTCTAGGGCAAGAGGAACCTGATTTTTTAAAACTGTATTGTTTTCTCAAAAGGCACTGCTAATAACGTACAGCTTTGCTTGTTGTTTAGACCAAGATTCTGCTGTAAGGGCTGGATCCACATTTGATTAGAGGTAGGACCTGCTCAAAAGGCGAAATGACGCCGAAAAAACGTCCCGTTTTTCTGTTTGATTTACGGCAGAAATGACCGCATGGGGCTCTAGTTACACGCACAAAATCTCACAATTCACGCCCTCGCCGTATTAAGGTTTGTTTGGAATTTGACGTTGAAACTTACCTTTCTGAAGTCGACCTATAATTAAGCTGACCAGATGTCCCCCATTCTTGAGGACAGTCCTCGAATTTAGTTTACTGTCCCCAAAAACGTCTGAAGCCTTTGGGGACGCAAATTGTCCTCAGATTTTAATGTTTGTCCCCCAAATGTCCTCGAATGTACACTTCCTCATTAACCCTTTAGATTTCCAATGAAAAATGTTCTTAAAAGTAGTTTCCGTTGTACTAATTTTCCAACATGCTTCTTTGTGAAAACAAATTTTGACTTTTTTTTTTTCTTTCTGGGTTTAACGACCACTACGAGCAACTCTAAGGACTATAAGCAGTCACCTGTCTCTAATTTGGACCCATTCGTTCTAGGGAAGGGAGATACCAAGTGCAGCAAGACAAACACACCACCCGTGCCTCATTCGGGACTCGAACCCGTACCCACTTTTACGAATGGTCAGTAGCCAGCACTAGGTCAATGCACCATTGGCGCTGTCAAATTTCGACTGTACATGTTCTGAGTTTCTCCAAAAACTTTGGCAAAATGAAAAATTCGCCATGCAATTACTATGGTGTGCAGCCTAATTTTAATTCAGCGCATGTACCTAAGGTAAAGCATTTCACTTTTGCTAATATGTTCTCGTCATCATAATTCTACTTTGTCAATACAAATTACCAACATTCTACAAGATTTATCCTTTTAAGACACAAATTTTCATATGTAATATCACACTTGTTGAAACAATGCAGCGCCTCCCCGGTGGCGCAGTGGTCTAAGCGATCGCCTCTGATCATTCGGCCGAAAGGGGTCCGGGTTCGAATCCCGGTGAGGCATGGATGTTGTGTTTGTCTTACGGCACTGGCTCTCTTCCTTCTCTGGAACCAGTGACCCTAAATTAGGGACGGGCGACTGCTTATAGCCCATCGAGTTGCTCACGGTGGTCGTTAAACCTTCAATCAAAAAAAAAAAAATGCAGTTTTGGAACAAAAAGATTTGCATATTTATTTTGAGTACGTACATGTCCCTAAATGAACTTCCGATTTGGGTACGCCACGCCCTTTTGTCCTCAAATCGGTGTCCCGATATCTGGTCACCTTACCTATGATATTTATCAATACCAAAACCTATGAAACTTACCTTTCTGAGCATAACTTATAATATTTTATCAATACAAATAACTGTTCTCTGTGAATTCGTCAAATATGTGGAACAGCAATCTGAAATCTTAAGTTCATTTTGCAAATCTTAAGTTCATTATTGAAGGATTAGTAAGCTTAAAATGCATTATTCCATCTCCCATAACTTGTAGAAAACGTTTTGAACTTTTGAAGGTTTCGACAATTAATGACATTATGAAACCATTTATAAAATGTAGGACAAACCTTGGAGAACAATTGCGTAGATCCAACACGTTTTTCTCTTTGGGTCCGTCGAAAATTCATGGAAAGAAACTTTATCCTGCTCATCTCCTTTTTTATCACGACTGTCTGAAACACAGAATGGTACACAGCATCGCATGATGCAAGTGAAAAAACAAAAATCACTAATTTAGATTTTTAAGTTGCAGAGATATTCACACTTAACAACAGACAACAGCAACACAAAATTCATCTAGGCCGCCGTGAGTTGTGTATGTAATGAGAGACCCCTGTTGAGACACTTGTGCGTAAACATTTGTAATAATGAGATGCTGTAGTTTCCCATTTGGATAGGTCTTTCTTCTCATCACATGTAGGTCTTGGTAAGGGGGACGTGCATTCACGTCTATATAGATATTACGTATTTCATCGTAACTACGTCATAGCAATGTCATAAGCAATGTTGTCGGTGGGATTCGCGAAGCCCCGTGCTTCGGAAGAACAGCTGTTCTTTCAATGTATTTAACGATATTTATTCAAATCAGAAACCGCAGTGGTCTAAGCGCTGGCTTATGATCATTCGTCGGTGAAGGATCTGGGTTCGAATACCGGTGAGGCATGGATACTGTGTTTGTCTTACGGCACTAGCTCTCTCCCTTCTCTGGAACCAGTGACCCTAAATTAGGAACGGGGAACTGCTTATAGCCCATTGAGTTACTTACGGTGGTCGTTGAACCTCCAATCTAAAAAAAAAAGGATAATCAGAAATACGGGAAATGGGTGTTGCTTCATATTATGGAAGAACTTTCGATGCGCGCTTTTTGGAAATTTTCACTTTTTTGTACGCATTTAGGGAATGTAATTAACATTTAATCTGTCTTTCTATTTACACGAAATCGATATGAATACAGCTAATCCTGCACTATTTTTGTTAGGACCCCCGTAGAAGCTGCCATTTTTTCTCGAAGTTTTCCAGCGTAGATTTTTTTCTTTTCGTTTTCGAAACGTGTTCACGTTCAGCTTTCATATAATTTAATTTTATATATTTCTTTATGTTAATATTATATCTACACTTCTGGCCACCCAAAATGCAACACCAAGAAGGAAGCATCCGATTGGCCTGAAATTCGCAGCATGCGTCGCCCGCGAGAGGACATGCAAACGATTAGCATTGCAGGGCATATGCAAATCATGTGCGCCCGGCACGCCACCGAGAAGCACTATAAGAAGGGTGCACAGAAAGCAGGGTATAAGTAGTGGAAGTGTGTTATGCTGCCAGACCTGTACGTGGGAAGCTTCTTGATGCCTCGTCGCAGAATACGGCAGTAATTCCAGCACGTTTTGGAGTTCGACAGAGGATGAATAGTGGCTTGTCGCGACAGTGGTTTATCGTACCGAGACATCGGCGCCCGTGTGGGACGACATCCAGCCACAGTGAGGCGAGTATGGATTCGGTGGGTGCAGGAGGGACGGACGGACCGACGTGAGCGATCGCCGCAGCCGCAGCACACCACCGAACGAGAGGACCGGCATGTTGTGTGGCGGGCATTGACGGCTCGCACCGCCACATCACGAACGTTAGCGCCGGAATTAGGGTGTGTTGCGCAACAACCTGTGTCAGAACGTACCGTTCGACGTCGTCTGCAGGAGCGGGAACTTGTCGCACGGCGCCCATTGCTCCGATTACCATTAACGTTACACCACTGGCAACTGCGGCGGAAGTGGGCCGTTGAACGCCGCACCTGGACTATAGAATGGCACGACATTGTCTTCTCCGACGAATCCCGCTTCTGTCTGCAACACCACGATGGTCGGATCTGCGTGTGGAGGCACCGCGGCGAGAGACTGTATGACGCCTGCATTATGCATCGCCATACCGGTCCGTCGCCTGGCGTTATGGTTTGGGGAGCAATTGGATATGACACCCGCACCCGTCTGGTACGCATCGCCGGTACACTCAACATCTCTGATGTTTTGGAGCCTGTAGTCCTCCCTTACCTGCAGGACCTGCCAGCGGCCACGTTTCAACAGGACAATGCGCGCCCGTACGTGGCACGCATGTTGCAACAATTCTTCACGGGTCACCAGGTGTCACTGTTGCCGTGGCCCGCCTGTTCTCCCGATATGTCGCCCATCGAACACGTCTGGTCGCTGATCGGCAACCGATTGGCCCGGAAATAGCCAGTGCCGTAATGCAAATACAAAATCCATGCCTGGGATTCGAACCCGGACCGATCTCGGACGAATGATCAAAAACCTGCGTCACCGGGTCGGCATTACCTCTACACCGCAGACACGATGTATTCAGTTTTGGACGGAATGGTGGGCTGATTCTGTCTGGACTTCGGAATCGGAACTCTTTGAAGTAGTTCCCGATTTCGACGGTATCCTTCCGCTTTATTTACATAAAACTTGATCACACCCAACGTGAAAGAAAGTAGTTCACGATAAATTTTGCACGGATTTTTTTACAATTTCGTTATCATAGACGCCTAAATGACTATTTTTATTTGTAAATATATTTTATGAAGGAAATATTTCGAATAATAATACCACGTTTCTTTTTGTTTCGTTTTTTATTTATTCTGAAAAATCTGAGAAGCTATACTTCGAAATCGGAAGAACTTCTGGCCGATAGCCTAATGAAATATTTGCTCTGGCGATTTTGAAAGCAAAATTTAGATCCAGTTGAACAGTTTGTTGAAGTACATCACAAAAAACCAATCGTGCTGATATCACCAAACTTTGAACATGCCGTTTTATACACGACAAAAATGACGAAATTGGCATTTAAAAACATTTAATGATAAGTTAAAACCAATTTCATGAGTACTTTCAATCCTACTTTAGGGCCATCCTCATGTGCATTTTATATTAACCTATCTGATGTCTAGGTCGTTTTCATTTCATCTGAAGATGGTCCTAAAGTTGGATTGAAAGTACTCATGAAATTGGTTTTAACTTATCATTAAAGGTTTTTAAATGCTATTTTTGTCATTTTTATCGTGTATAAAACGGCATGTTCATAGTTTGGTTGTTGAAGTACTTCGGTCTACCGAGTGAAAACATGAAAGTTAGACACATTAATTTTGTGCTATTATACATCACATGAATGCGTTGCATTATGATACTTTATGGAATTATGATGCATAAATTTGTGATATGAAATAAATGTATCAGTATTTGCATACGTATCTCTAAGCTCTTCTTTGAGATTCAGAGGTCAGCTCCAAAAAAGAAATACAAACTACCAGATAAATTTTTAACTGATTATTTACTCATTGTTGCCGTATCCATTTACAGCGATCTTGACGCACAACTCGGGCTTCAGTGACATCCATCTCACGACAGACCTTCCATACTTTATATTCATAATTTTTTTCTCATGCAGATACTCCTGAGTCTGATCCTCCCATGACTTCCTTGGCTTTCCTCTGCCATTCCTTCCTCCCTCTTGGGTTAATTTTTTTGTTCTTAGTAAGCATCACATCACTCATCTTTCAACATGGCCAAACCACCGAAGCATATTAGTCTCCATCTTGCTAACAACATTTTGCTTCACATTGCACAACTACAACAAATCTTCATTTCTCACACGATCAGGACGTGTCGTGCCACCCCCACCCCCGTAAGTAACGCATTTCTCCAGCACACAAACTTTCGAAATGTTTTATTCTGAGCGAAATTTACAGGGAAAAGGCGGTAGGCGGCATGTGCCTTTACAATGCCTGAAATCATAATAACAGGAGTCAGATATATACAAAGTGTGTGCAATTTACATTATGCAAGGGGTATATACAATGCAAGTGAAATAGATGAGCGGACTACAAAACATAATTACCGTAGTATGTATACAAGAAGTGCGCTATTTACAGTATGAGAGGTGTATATATAATACAATGCTACTGAGATAGATGAGCGATGATACAACAAAAGTGCAACAGTGCAGGGTGTGATAATGGAAAATATATACGTGAGACTGAAAAAATGTACAAATTAGGCGAAGTATATGCAGATGTGCGTGAAGCCATATAGGAACAGGGAACGAACTATGTGCAACAAGTGAGATATACATACAATGCAATGAAAATATAAATACAAATGACACAGAACATAATGATGCAATTGAGATGTGTACTATATACAGATGTGTTCAAAAAGTGCCTGACTGAGATATGTAAGATGCAGACAGTAAAGAATGAGCTTGTAGGACGGCTCCGATACGGAGCATACACAGTACCAAGGAATATGTATATGTACAGAATGAACAGCGAAATATATACAGAATGTGTATGTACAATTTATATGAGCAATATGACGAACGAATGAGCAGAAGATATATGACGAAATAAAAACATTGAATATACAGGTACAATGTGAGGCACACAGAAAAAAAAAATCACTACAAAGATCACTTATTCAGAAGAGGGCACCACAAAGTAAGTGCACGTGAATACACTGCAAACACTAACAGTAAAAAGATAAACTGGAGATGGGAATAAGAAGAATGTACAGAAGAACTAAGTCTGACAAGCTTAGGGAGAAACTCTCCGGGTCCGGTAAGCCAGTCCAGGGTTCATCACAAAGATCAAAGCGTGGAAGGTCCCGACGTAGAGGATGGAAGTCAAATCAGAAGATGAAGGTCTGCATAAGGCCCGGAAAACCAGCGGTGTAATGGTGACCATACGCTCAGGAACTGCAGGCTCTGGTCAGTGGCCCTGGAAGCGGTAAACACCAATCGGAGCCTGGATGTCAGCTGGTTGCGGAATTGCGCACAGAGGGTAACTCCTGCTTGAAGGAGCGTAGGCACATTAGAGGTATGACGGAGTTGCAGATAGAAGCACTAAATCACATGCTTTGCGAGTACAATGATGTATGCGCATGGCTCAGATAAAGGCACCGGTGGCGAACAAGAAACCAGCAGCGTACTGTATGAAGAAAAAGGCAGCTCTTTAGCACAGAGACACTTGGCAACGGTAAAGGCTAGATGTAGTAAAGGAAGGATCGCCGGGCAGTACTTGTAGATGTGTAGAACATCAGCATGCTCAGAACAGAAGATGCAGGTGGGTGCGGCTGCAAGCGTCATCCGAAATAACGTGGCCGGCACTGGCAGGCGGCGGTGAAATAAGAGCCAGTGAATATTCCTTTTACACAAACGACTCCTATGTTTCTTTTGTAGTACCCAGGTTTCACTGCCATACATCAGAGTAGGAATAATTACACTTTCACACACAGCCATGCGGGTCTCTCTTGAGAACCCATCATTCCTGTAAAACCCCCCAAAGCAGCCATGACTTTCAATGGAGAATACACTCGCCTACTAATTTCACCATCCAATTTATTCTCTTTGTCAAATATGCTTCCTAAATGCACAAACTCATTTAGGTATTGGGTGAGTTTGTGTATTTACCTAATAAAATGAATGTCTATAGTAATTTCCATTGCACTAAGATTTATTTTGATAAAATTAGTAGAAAAAAAAATCCGTATCGTATCGTGGACTACTTTTTTACATTGGGTGTAATCAGATTCTATGTAAACAAAGCGGAACGATACACTTGTAATCAGGAACTACTTGAAAGCGTTCTCACTCAGAAGTCCAGCCCCGATTCTCCTTTATATTCCTATTTCCATGATCCATATCAGAGTTGGGCAGGAATGCATTACAAAGTAATGGAAGTACATATTACAATTAACGTGTAATGCATTACAAGGTAATCCCAAGTCAAGGTTAGTAGACTCCAAGGTTATGCTTATCCGACACTTCCGCTGAACACTGTCTCAGGGGTCGCCTTCGTGACATCACAGTCCCGGAGATCTGCACACCCCATCCGCCTAAAGCTGCTTGCTCTCGTTTTTCTGGTTCAGGGTCTGAAAGCTACATTGTCTCATTTGAAGCTAGGTATTTGTAGCAAACAAATTATCTTTTCCTTGGTCATACTGAACATGCCTGGTTCGTGCGCAATAGCAACGTGTCAAAATTATTATTCGAAAACCAGAAGGAATGGCATTCATTACCATAGGTTTCCGAAAAATGAAGTTTTGCTGTTCAGCGATTAGTTACAAATAATAACAGAGCATTTAGTGAAATTAATTTCCAACTTTTTAATTAAGCAAGTTAGTGGAATGCTACTCAAGTTTTTATTTGTTCCGCATAAAAGGATTTCTTCATGAGGTTATGACAGCATAATCTTATAAGTTTTTTTTTTCCTTCTTTTAAATTTATTTAAAGACAGTATTACAGTTGCATATAAATAAATTAGAAGGTATAATCACTGTCCCTGCACTTTTCCTTAGTGTCATGTCAATATCCTATTTAGATATTTAGATTAAACAGATTTGAAAAAAAAATGAAAGAAATGCATAATAAGTTTCTTCACATTCTCGGTTTACTCTAAATAAAATATTCACATGGATGTCCGTTTTTCCTGATTATATTACAGATGTGCTTTTGCATTACATCTTGGTTGCAAGCTTTCAGATTCAGAGCGTATTTGAGTAAAAAGTTGTTGACATTTCTCCCGCGAGTGCTTCAATTGTATTAACAATCTATCCGTCCTGCTGGCTGCGTCGTGTGGTACACTGACGTCACTACGTAAGGGACCGGCACTTCCGCTGCGAGGGTGGCAAAATGAGTAAACCTTACTGTCTATTAACCTTGATCCCAAGTATGGTTTGCACGAGGTAATGGAATTAATCTGTAATGCATTACAATGAAGAGGATATAATTCAATTATTTAATAATGCCATTCCAACGCAATGGAATTATTTGGTAATGAAATTACACAATTTAAACTAGGGATTAGGGAATAGAAAAATCCTACCTTGTTTTGCAACAAGCCATCTAGATATTCTACTTTACAATGAGGATTTGTCATTTATTTACTTTATGATGATCTAGTTGCTCATTCTTTCTGTTGCACTCGTAGTTCACTTTGCGGTTGCCATATTGTGTAGCAATCAGACCTTTCATTCCTTCCATTTCAAGTGATGTAGTGTTTCAGAGTGGTTTCCATTGGCGTTCAATGCACAATTTGTTATTTCCTGGTTGTTTTTTTTTTGTGTGCATTACTGAATTGTTCTTTGTAGATGACTAAGATCACATGCAACGGCACTCATCTTTCTTTCATTTTTGTACTATTCTCTAACCGGAATAAACATCCCATTCGTACTTACTTCATATGTACACTGAAGAGCAATTGAATTAGAGATACCTGCCTAGTAACGTGTAGCACCACCTTTCGCCCTGATGACGGCGGCGATTCGTCTCGGCATGGACTCGACAAGACACCGGAAGCGTTGAGAAGCCATACGGATACACGACCCCTCAACAAGCTCCCACAGTTCACGAAGATTTGATGGAGGGGGGTCAGAGCCTCGAACATCTCTCTCGATGGCATCCCAGATGTGCTCGATGGGATTGATGTCAGGTGACCTAGCTGGCCAAGGAAACGAGGTCACGTCGGTGGAATGTTCATTCAACCATTCGGATGCAATTTGGGAGCGATGGCACGGTGCATAGTCTTGTTGCAGGATGAGGTCCCCAGTGGGATGTTGAAGACACACAAACGGGTGCAAAATGGTCGTCCAGGATATCCCGGTAGCGTTGACCTGTGAGGGACGATGTCATACGTACCTGGGATCCCAATTCAGTCCAGGTAAACAGTCCCCAGACGAGAATACCACCCCCACCAGCTTGAGGAGTACCCTGCCGGCAAGAAGGATCCATCGCTTCATGTGGTTTGCGCCGTACTCGTATCCTGCCATCCGCATGTACCAACGTGAATCTCGACTCATCAGTCCAGGCAACATTTTTCCACATGTTTAGGGCCCAGTGGCGATGTTCCCGAGCCCATGCTAATCTTTGCACCCTGTGATATTGTGTCAGCAGCGGTACCCTCGTGGGACGATGGCTTCTGTACCCCATAGCGAGGAGATGGTTCTGGATGATGTGCACTGTGGCCCGTCTATCCGCTGTTACAATGCGAGCAAGCCGACGATAACCCCGGTCTTCCACACGCTGTCGTCCACGGCAGTTGGCCCTTGCAGGGATGGTTTTACCGGATTCGATGTACTCACGGTGCACCCATGACACAGTGGCTCGTGAAAATCCCAGTGCCTGCACGACTTCCGAGATGGAGTGACCCATTCGTCGGGTCCCGACAATTTTCCCACGATCAAATGAGCTTAGATCCTTCGTCTTACCCATACTTCGTCCGACTCTTACTGATTCCCGTCGCGTCACTCCTTATATTGTCAGATCGCTGCATACGTCATGTCGTTTTCGTTTACAGGGCCGCCCACAGCTCCACATTTGCATAACGCCAGCTGTCTCTAATTCAATTGCTCTTCAGTGTATTATTTCGTTCAAATTACTTTACTTGTGGCGAAGACGGGGCAACTACTCATGTCATACGCGTACAATCTCCAATACCTATATACACGCATTTGAGGTCCGAGGGGTGCAACAATTGTCCAATAACCTACACAACGTGTAAGGGTGTAGGTTATTGGACAATTGTTTATTCACGTTGTATTGCTACAAATAAGTTATTGGTTAATTACCAACATATAGTTAACCATTAACTATTACGATTATAATGGGTAACTGCTACATGCCATTACAATTACCATGTAATTCTAATGACCAGTTCACTATTACCATGTAATGGTAACGCAAAGTTATTGTTTTCATTACCATTACGCTGTAATGCATTACCGATTAATTCAATTACGATTTTGCCCAACTCTGATCCATATTATGTTAGCGTAACAACGACACTTCCGCAACTGCGTTACGACATTGAATGGGCATCCCTGTTTTAAATATTTTCAGTGTGGATTCTTTCTTATTTGGAAATTACGAAATGTTCCCTATGTTTATAGTAGACCAGTGATATAGAAGGGGCTTAGCGACGCTAATGGAATTTTCGTGATTAGATGGTAAGAAGCTGTGTAAAAGAACTTTTTTAGATGATCATGTGCGCAAAAATAGGGAATACTGTTTTTTATATACAAACATACGATGGTCGTAACAAAAGCACTGCCGAAGTTAATCTGAAACGGAAGCGGATGATGGAATCGGGAAAATGATTGCGTCATGTCAAGGACAGACTTTCAGCAACGCAGTGGTGTCATTGCGACGCGCTATCATTTGCTATGTGAGCGTGACAGGGTTTGAAAATAGAAGTGTGCAGCTCCTCAGGTCGAGTTATGGTGTTAGACCAACGCTCGTAAGTGAAAATAGAAACTCTGCGGGGAAAGACTCTGACACAGATCCACACTGCCTTGCAAGAAGTTTGTAAGGAAGGAGCTCTTGATCGAAGCACAATTTCTCGCTGGGGACCGAGCTTTTGGGAGGGCCGAAGCAGCATCGAAGATGTTCACCACGCAGGCCGACCTCAAATGGCGACAGACAAAACATCTGTCGCCATTGTTGGAACGCTTCTCGAAGAGAATCACCGTTTTGACAATCGAGGAGATTGCTCAGCGGGCAAATTTGTCCACAATATATGTTCACCGGATTTTGACTGACTCACTGGGAAAAAGAAAAATCGCCTCCCTCTGGCTGCCCCATCAACTCCCCTCCGAGCAGAAGGCAGCCAGAGTGAGCATCGGACAGTATCACATCCACAGGTTCGAAAGAGAGGGCGACACCTTCCTAAACAGAATTGTCGCAATTGATGAGACTTGGACCCGTGATTTTGAGCGGGAACTGAACTCACAATTAGCGGAAAGGAGGCATCCAAGTTCGCCACGTCCCTCAAAGTGTCGTCGGCAACAATACAAAGTGAAGCAAATGATGATTTTTGCGTACGATGCCCAGGGTGTTGTGGACTTTGATCGAGTGTCGGTAGTGCAAAATGTCAACGCACAATATTATCGTGGCTTTCTGAGGACAAATTTGAGACCGAAAATTGGTCAAAATCACCCCAACTTGTTGGAAGCGGGAGAGACGAACTTGTGTGACTACTTTTAATGTTTCAGCAAATATCTCACAAAGTCGAATTGAACTCAGAAACCAAAAGAACTTTTGGTTTTAATCGGTAACATGACCTAATTAAGATAAGCATAATAAATGAAACCAATACTGAATTTTACTTCAGTTGAAAGATTCAAGTGAGAGATTGACAGAATGAAAGAAGGCTGCCTTCGTTAACCGTTGGTCATTTTTATTGCCCTTAAGAAGCAAGCTCCGCCGGATATCGACAGGATTGTCACCATCCAATCAACTGTGTGGCAGCGACGTGCTTTACCGGTATCATTGCAAGATAAATGAGGCGCACCCATTGTAATTCGGGCGCCTTTACAAAACCAGGGTTGAATACCACAAAGAAGGTTTTGTAGGGAACGCGAGGGGTGTGCGATTAACATAAGGCAGATGCGTCTCGAAATATATCTCGGCGATTTCAGTGATGTTTCTGTGGAACTGAAATATATGCTTCAGCAGCTCTTAAAACAAATTTTTAGTGAACGGAATGTTACAGTATTTCGTACGCTTTCGGAGCGGTTTCTTGTGAACGTAATAGTGCGTTTCGATTGCAATGGCCAGATTTAATGCTCAATATTATTGTTTTTTGTTTTGTTTTCTCATTGAGAAATTTTGATGACCAATCAGTAGATTAGTCGATGTGGCGTTTAAGTTGAGGCCCGGTCTTCTGAAGAAGCAAATACCACAAACAAGGTCTTGTAGAAGCTTTTGATACATTAAATCATAACATACTATTAAACAAATTACAAAATATTGGTATAAGGGATACGGCACATACACTTTTCAAAAACTATTTATTAAACAGAAATCAATTCACTCAATTGGAGAATTATTATTCACCAATGGAAAAAGTAGAAACGGGGTTGTCACAGGGATCAATACTTGATTTAATACCTATATAAATTATATTTTTAATATAGACGCTAAATATGCAGACGATACCACTTTGTTATTCAGGGGAAGTGACCCAAATGGAATAATTTTACAAGGCAATATAGAATTACAGAAATATACAGAGTGATTGGGAGCAAATGAACTGGTACTAAATAAAGATAAGACTAAAGCGGTAATGTTTTCTATAGACAGAAAACAAAACAAAGATAAGTATACAATTATTATTGGATAACAAATCAATTGAAATAGTAACTAACTTTACTTACTTTGGAATTACACTCAATAATGATTTAAAATGGAATAAACACATAGCAAATCTTCTGAGTAACATATCAAAAAGTATAGGAATAGTAATCCATGTTTTAATAAATCTTACGGTTAAAGCATTAAAATTATTATATTTCTCATTAATTCATACACATATAATTACTGCAAATTAACATGTAGTTAAACAACTCAATCCAATATTAAAAAAACTGCAAATACTTCAAAATAAATTTATTAGACTAATGGACTTAAAATATAATTTTAACTGCAATAATTGCATGGTTTACATGCGGATTTACAAGTTTTCCCTAATAAATATCATATAACGACTGTTAAGCAACTATACGATTTTAACTTAAGGAAAATCGTGTATAAAAGAATAAAGAATAACATAGAACATGATTTAATAAAAAATAACTACTTATACACATCAATATGATACTAGAAATCAGCATGCACTAACACCAGTTTTACCTAAAACTATAACCATAAAACAAACTCTACACTACTGTGGACCAAAATTTTTGGAATTCACTACCTAGAGAAATAACAGCAATCAATTACTATAATTTACATAAAAAAATTAAAAGAATATACACTGCCGGAAAGTGAAAAAATAACACCAAGAAGGAGACGTCTGATACCAACGAAATTTATACAGCATAATAACGGAATACAGAGGATAACGTGATCAAAACATTATGGCAAAATACAGCTGTATTTGCTGGTAAACTGAAAAATAACATTTCCATGCAACATGGTTAGTACGAGGTTGAACCGCCATGAACTGCGTCACACTGTGCAATTCTAGCATGGAGTCTGTCGTACAGATGTTGGATGTAAGTTTGGGGTATTGAGTTCCAAGCATCCTCAACCTGGACGCGTAAATCGGGGATGGTCGTGGCTGGCCGTAGATACCGGATTAGTCGTTGTCCCATAAAAGCCCACACGTGCTCAATGGGGGACAAATCCGGTGAACGTGCAAGCCATGTAAGTTGTCTCACACCCTGAAATGCATGTTGTGTTGCACGTGCCGTGTGTGGGCGTGCGTTATCTTGCTGGAAAACACCACGATGGACCGACCTTACAAATGGCACAACGGGCTGAATGATGTTGGTGATACAGGAGGTGCTGTTAAACGTACCCGGTACAAACACTAGTTGAATACGGAAGCGATAGCTGATCGCTCCCCACACCAGGAGACCAGGTGTAGGCCCTGTGTGTCACTGGCGGATGCAAGAAGGGTGGACACGCTCCCCTGTGCGTCTGCGAACACGCATACGGCCATCGGAGGCTCCCAAGCAGAATCAGCTTTCATTACTGAACACGACAGATCGCCATTGCGTTCTCCAGTGCAGACGTTGGTGACACCACTGCAGCCATTCCTGACGGTGGGCTGGAGTCAGCGGTACACATGCCAGAGGCACACGTGCACGTAGTCCTGCATCCAGTAGACGGTTGCGGATTGTTCGCACTGTCACCTCAGGTGCAACGGCAGCTCGGATTTGCGTCGCAGTGGATGTTCGACAATGCCTCTCTCCTTATGCGTCGCTCGGTCCGCTCATCAGTCCGTCTGTGACTCCTGGTTTCACGTCTTCTCGTGTGGGAATGTTCCTCGGACCATCTACGCCACCATCGTACCACCGCCGATAATTCCCGTCCAATTCGCTCAGCACTTCGCCGTACTCCTTAAATACCACCTACGATAATTTGCATATTATGCCGTGCTGTGGCGTAAGCGCTCACCGGTTGGTCCCGAAATTAACATCACACCTACGTAAACTCGACCCCATTAACATATGTAAATTTCATGATCGTCCGCCAATTCCTTCTTGGTGTTCTTTTTTCAGTTTCCGCCAGTGTATATTAAACTAACTACAAAAAAAAAAAAAAAAAAAGATAGGAAGGGAAGGCTAATGGAGAGTGGTAGTGCAGGAGTGGTCTCTAATTGTAACGCCGCGGAGATTTCATCTTATACCTGTTGTAAACTAATTTCATTGCTGTTCTGGATTGTTGACTTTACTTAGGGAGCTCGGGCTCAAGTCAGGACTCTGTGAGGCCTTTTCCCGGAGCTTCCTTTGTATTGTTACATAAACATATAAATAATATTGTAAAACTAAATCAGGAATGTGTAACTGCAGAAATAACGCCGAAAATTTTGGTAGTTTTTAACTTTGTGTGTATCATTCCGCCTTGTTTACATACATGTAGAGTCTGCACGGGCTGGGTTGAGTCAACTCATTCTTTTTATCATAATGGTAAAGAAAGAAAAAGTCGTGCTTACCGATTCCTTAGCCTGTTTAACTGTTTAGCTGGCTTTACTTACTTCCATGACATAGACAGGGCGTAATCACAGAGGCGAGGAGAAGCACTGAAAGTGTTTTTACCATCTGTATGTATTAAGATAGGGATTGTTGACAGCAAAAAGATTCGACCCGGAGCGAGTGTGTGCGTGTGTGTGTGCGTGCGTTCGCCCGGAGCGAGTGTGTGCGTGTGTGTGTGCGTGCGTTCGCGCGCGTGTGTTTGAGTGTGTGTGTTGTGTGGAGTGGAGGATGGTGTGTGTGTGTGTTGTGTGGAGTGGAGGACGGTGTGTGTGCGTGTTGTGTGGAGTGGAGGACGGTGTGTGTGTGTGTGTGTGTGTTGTGTGGAGTGGAGGACGGTGTGTGTGTGTGTGTGTGCGTGTGTGTGTGCGTGTGTCTGTGCGTGTGTGTGTCATGGTTGGAAACGTGTCAAAAATGCTGGACCCGAACGTCACATGATTGGACCCGTTCCGTATCTGTAACTGATCCGCACCAAACCCGGAGAAATCTGCTTTGAACCATAATACAATATACGTACATATAGGGCGTTCAAATAATCTTCGCAGTGGGCATCTTAGATTATATGAAAATCAAAGAAATGTATTATAGGAATGTATAATTTACTCACTTACAAGAAGTATTGAAACTGGCGTCATTCATTTGCAAGACATAAACCTAACTCTTTTACACATGTTTTCAAACACATTAGCGAGTGTCAAAAAGTCCTTCCGCAGTAATATTAAGGCTGTTTCACCTAATTTTGATGGCGCTACAGTCAAAATTTTTGAATTAAGTATCTTGTATGTTGAATTTCAGTTCTTGCTGTTTTCTTGACAACATATCAAACTTCACAATATGTGTCACAGCAAAACCAATTTTCACAAGTTTATGACGAGTTGAAAGTTTCCAAAATATGGATGTTGTTTTCATCATTGCCCCTCAGAAGGAAGGGACATTTTTCCTTCTGAGGACACTCTGCCATCATATTGCACGACAAATCGTTTTTCACTCCGCGAGCAGCAGAATCGAGCACAAAATTCCACAGTGCGCATTTTTCTTTAAAAAAAAAAAATAGTTTTTTTGATTTTCAAAAATGAAACGCAAATGAAACCGGGTCGAAATCGGGTCCCGAACACCTTGATCCGCCCCGTTTAACCCGCTAGAAATTGTCGACCGTTGACCGTGATCCGTTTCCATCTCTGGTGTGTGTGTGGGGGGGGGACATGAATTGTTTCTCCTATCTGTAATCCCTATATTGACCCGTGACCCATGTCCATCTCCGGTGTGTGTGTGTGCGTGAGAGAGAGAGAGGGGGAGGGCATCCATAGTTTCTTCTATCCGTAATCCCTATACGAATTGACTTCTGTAGTGTTATACCGTTAGTTTACTTTTATAGTGTTATACCGTTAGTTTACTTTTGTAGTGTTATACCGTTAGTTTACTTTTGTAGTGTTATACCGTTAGTTTACTTTTGTAGTGTTACCGCTAATTTACTTTTGTAGTGTTATACCGTGAGTTTACTTTTGTAGTGTTACCGCTAGTTTACTTTTGTAGTGTTACACCGTTAGTTTACTTTTATAATGTTACCGCTAATTTACTTTTGTAGTGTTGTACCGTTAGTTTACTTTTGTAGTGTTACCGCTAGTTTACTTTTGCAGTCTTCCCGCTAGTTTGTTTTTGTAGTGTTACCGCTAGTTTACTTTTGTAGTCTTACCGCTAGTTTGTTTTTGTAGTGCTACCGCTAGTTTACTTTTGCAGTCTTCCCGCTAGTTTGTTTTTGTAGTGTTACCGCTAGTTTACTTTTGTAGTCTTACCGCTAGTTTGTTTTTGTAGTGTTACCGCTAGTTTACTTTTGCAGTCTTCCCGCTAGTTTGTTTTTGTAGTGTTACCGCTAGTTTACTTTTGTAGTCTTACCGCTAGTTTGTTTTTGTAGTGTTACCGCTAGTTTACTTTTGTAGTCTTACCGCTAGTTTGTTTTTGTAGTGCTACCGCTAGTTTACTTTTGCAGTCTTCCCGCTAGTTTGTTTTTGTAGTGTTACCGCTAGTTTACTTTTGTAGTCTTACCGCTAGTTTGTTTTTGTAGTGTTACCGCTAGTTTACTTTTGTAGTCTTACCGCTAGTTTGTTTTTGTAGTGTTACCGCTAGTTTACTTTTGCAGTCTTCCCGCTAGTTTGTTTTTGTAGTGTTACCGCTAGTTTGTTTTTGTAGTGTTACCGCTAGTTTACTTTTGTAGTCTTACCGCTAGTTTGTTTTTGTAGTGTTACCGCTAGTTTACTTTTGTAGTCTTACCGCTAGTTTGTTTTTGTAGTGTTACCGCTAGTTTACTTTTGCAGTCTTATCGCTAGTTTGTTTTTGTAGTGTTACCGCTTGTTTACTTTTGTAGTCTTACCGCTAGTTTGTTTTTGTAGTGCTACCGCTAATTTACTTTTGCAGTCTTCCCGCTAGTTTGTTTTTGTAGTGTTACCGTTAGTTTACTTTTGTAGTCTTACCGCTAGTTTGTTTTTGTAGTGTTACCGCTAGTTTACTTTTGTAGTCTTACCGCTAGTTTGTTTTTGTAGTGTTACCGCTAGTTTACTTTTGCAGTCTTCCCGCTAGTTTGTTTTTGTAGTGTTACCGCTAGTTTACTTTTGTAGTCTTACCGCTAGTTTGTTTTTGTAGTGCTACCGCTAATTTACTTTTGCAGTCTTCCCGCTAGTTTGTTTTTGTAGTGTTACCGCTAGTTTACTTTTGTAGTCTTACCGCTAGTTTGTTTTTGTAGTGTTACCGCTAGTTTACTTTTGCAGTCTTACCGCTAGTTTGTTTTTGTAGTGTTACCGCTAGTTTACTTTTGCAGTCTTCCCGCTAGTTTGTTTTTGTAGTGTTACCGCTAGTTTACTTTTGTAGTCTTACCGCTAGTTTGTTTTTGTAGTGCTACCGCTAGTTTACTTTTGCAGTCTTCCCGCTAGTTTGTTTTTGTAGTGTTACCGCTAGTTTATTTTTGTAGTGCTACCGCTAGTTTACTTTTGTAGTGTTACCCCTGTCGATGTCTTCATGTATTCATAGTTGCAAATGTAAATTCTTTTGCCATGGAATTTGAAAAATCAAAAGAACTGCTCGAAAAAATTGCCACGGGGGAGTAGATAATAGTGTAAGAGAGAAAAGGGATGTTTGGGCGCATTTTAAACTGTTGTCAGTGCAGAAACCTTTCAGCCAAAACACTTTGTATAGACTGAAAAACGTGCATGGTTCGTATTCGTTTAAATACCAATTTTTTTTATTAGATTTAAGTGATATATTTTTTCCAAATTGAGAAGAAACTAAAATTAAAAAGACTGCACATCAATTCCTGAAATATGAACTGTTTATCTTTTTAATCATTTTATATATATGTATATATATATATATATATTTTAAACTTTTTTAAGATAATACATATGAAAAATTGGAGGCGCATTGGTGGCGCAGTTGCCTAAGCGCTGACTTCTGATCATTCGCCTGAGATGGGTCCGGGTTCGATTCCCGGTGAGGCATGGGATGTTGTCTTTTCCCTACGGCACTGGCTTTCTTCCTTTCCTGGAATCCCTGGAACCAGTGGCCCTAAGTTAGGGACGGCGACCGCTTATAGCCAACTGAGTTGCTCAGGGTGGTCGTTTAGCCTCCGATCAAAAAAAAAAAAAAAAAACATTGGATGATAAAAATCTAAGTATGATTAAATTCCACTGTCCTTAACAATGGCGGCTGTAAGCAGCCACCTCACACACCACTGCTAAAACCCAGCGCTGCTAATCATACTGTACTGGATAGCCTCCTGCTCCCTTAAAAATGAAGAAAAAAATTGCAGCGACCTCCTTTCCGCTATCTTAAACACATGCGTATGCACTTTATTTTCCGACTGGAACAGCGTGAAAAGACCTAACAGTGCAGTGGGCCAGTTTAAACTATTTCTGATTTTGAGCGTTGCTTTGTTAACGTTTGACAAACTTTTAAATGTCAATTCCAGTATTGATCGAATAAATTTTTTTCTGAGTTACTTGATTAAATGGGAAAATGGGCGGAGAAACGTGATTTCAAACAAAATTTACTGTCAATATTTATGATACAGTTACAAAAGTCAGATTCAGTCTTAATTGGCTGAAAAAATATTTATTAGAGTGATGAACACGAATTCTCATAAACTGACAAAACAAGAAAGAGACTTGATGCAGTGTAATTAGGATATCTATTGAAACGGGGTGCATGCAGGAATATAAGCTCCTCTTATTATCATAAAATGTATTAAATTCATAGTTCAAAGATTAACACTCATTCAAATCTTAATTTATCATTTTCCTAAAAGAAAGACGCCGTACTCCTGCTTCATGTGCCATAAAACCACGTGACATAACCTAAAGCAGATAGAAGGAATCACCTGCTATTGTTTGACCATGGTCTCACGCAGTCGATTCCGGCATTCCGGTTTATTTGAAAATATTTATAAATGTGCACTGCTTTAAGTAAATGCAGCTGAAATAATTCTGCTGAAAAATGGATAAAGCTTATCCAAGCACCAGCTGTAATGACGCAAGTTTGCAGTTTTCTGATACCATCTTTTTGCGAGATTCCTTCTCTACTATGGCAAAGATAAAAGAATCCGGAATGTTCTGCGATGTGACCATCAGAGCTGGGGGAGTCTTTTGCTGTTCATCGCATCGTCGTGGCAGGTGGAATCCCGTACTTCAGAGCAATGTTCACAAGACCCTTCGCAGAAAGCACCAAACAGGACATAGATCTCGGCAACCATGTGGACCCGAGTACATTTGAGAGTCTCATCAATTTTGCATACAGTGGCAACTTAAAAATCACACCAACTAATGTGCGCAATTTAGCTGCTACAGCCGCCTACTTCCAGTGCGACAGAGCCCTTCAAACCTGTTTTCAGTACACGATGAAGGACATGAATGAAAATACAGCTTTGTCCATTCTCGAACTCGCTGAAAAATATCAGGACTTGAATGCCATTGAAAAATGCGGCAGTTACGTAAAAGAAAGTTTCGAGACTATTGCTACGACAGAAGCATTCTTGAGTTTAAATTTTGACGCGGTGAAGAAATTGTTAGATATGGACGATTTATTCGTCATGTGGGAAGACAGCGTGTTTGAGGCAGCAATCAGGTGGACAAAGGTGAAAGAAACCGATCGAATCTCTTATTTACCTGACTTGCTGCACAGTGTTCGAATGCCTCTCTTGACTCGAGAGTATCTAGATACGAGAGTACTGACGGAAGAACTCATTCTCTCATCTGAAGCTTGCAGACATGTATTAAATGAAATTAGGGAATGCCACTCCAAGCCTGAATGCTTTATTGATAGGGAGAGATGCTATGAGGCCAAAGACTATTTGAAGCGCTGCGTAAGGGAATGTGCTATGTTTTGTATTTGTAGATCTCAGGAGCTTTCTGTGCTCAATTACTGGAACTCCA
Source organism: Macrothele yani (assembly GCA_039090855.1). Lineage (NCBI taxonomy): Eukaryota > Metazoa > Arthropoda > Arachnida > Araneae > Macrothelidae > Macrothele > Macrothele yani. Next base: position 42,537,488 of record CM077003.1, on the reverse strand, counting down.
TCCGTGAAGAATGGGTAAATATGTACACCTTCAAAGAAAATTATTTGATTGCAGGTACTACGTACGCCGCCTGTGTGGGAGACAAAATTCTTTTCATCTCCTCCGGTAGAAGAAATTTTGCTCTATGCCTGAAAACATTTGAGTTGACTTCCTTAGAATATACAACTCTAATCAGTATTCCTTGTGCTGCCGCAGTGGCGATGCACAAATGTTTATCTGAGGATGGGTCCAGTGTGGACCCGAAAGGTCTCATAATTTTAAACTTCGAATTCACGACTGCACGAATACATAATCATACTAATACTAACATGAATATTGAATATTCTTTCAGTAAAATGTAATGTTCTTTCAGTGTTTCGACGCACTCTTCGTTTCGCTGAGAGTGCTTTTTCCTTTATTTTTTTTTTCTTTTGGTTTCGACTTAATCAGTTTAGAACATTGTGCTCTTTAGCACTGAAAATGTGTTAAACGATGTCTGTTGAGTGAGAAATCAGAGAACTGGGGTATTTCTGTAGATTACGAAATCACACTTTGGCTGGATTTCAAGTAGTTCCTGATTTCGAGTGTATAGTTCCGCTTTATTTACGTAGAACCTGATCACATCTAACGTCAAAAGAAAGTAGTTCACGAAACGAGACGTAATTATTATTATTACTTTCATCGAATTAAAATAGCTTATCGTAATGGAAATGGCTGTACTTCAGTTTATCTTGGACCTAGATTTTGTAGACTTTTTTCACGCTGTATGGAATATTAGACCCTATGGAACATGAAAGTGAAGTCCTTATGTGGGGCTGAGGCATTTTTTTTATTTTTTTTTTTTTACGGATGTTTAAAGTTTGGACTACATTTTGCTCCGCGTACCATCGCAAGTGATCCGCCATTTCCGTGCAAGAGGTTTTAAAGCTTCCGAGCAGTTCTCGGCTTTCTGTACCTCATTACTCAGATTACTTAGTACAGTTCCAGTTCAAGCGTACGTTCCAGGATGAAAAGAAACGGATTCACCATTTCTGGAAGACGGTTGCAGTGGTGTACCAAACCCTCTATTTCCTAAGGAACTCGTAACAATTTTTCATTAAATAACGACATCTGTATATATATTACAAAATGTTTATGTTTCTTTCAATGTATATATTTTAATAAACAAAGACATCTGCATATGAGAAAAAATGCAATTGCTTTTGCCCAGCGGCATGGTCTACGAAACCTACGTCGGAGGTAAACCTCTAGTACGAAAATGCCGAAATACTAAAGATGGAAAGCACTGCGCGGAGCAAAAAGTAGTCCAAATTTCAAAAATCCGTAGAAAAAAATATATATCTATGCCTCAGCCCCACATAAGGATTTCACTTTCATGTTCTATAGGGCCTGATATTCCATATAGCGTGTAAAAAGTCTACAAAACCTAGGTCCGAGGTAAACTGAAGAATTACCATGGAAATAACTATACCATGGAAAAATTATCTTATCTCTGTATATATATAAAAGTGAAAGTATGTTTGTATACTTGTATGTTTGTTCCGCATACATTCCTAAACGGTTTGATGGATTTGCACAAAAACTGCCATACATACTCTTCATCACCCATATTAAACCACAGGCGGGACGATTTTTAAAAATTCCATCCCTAAGAGGGTCAAAAGAGGTCTAATGTGTTTATACAAGGCCCTCTATAGACTCGGTGAAAGTCGGTTGCTGGAGTATTACTTCACGTATCAGAGCAACGGTCGTCAGGTAACGCCTCACTCCTCGTAAGCTTCCGCGGTTCAGGCATACGGGGAAGAGTCCGATTTTTGAAAAATCTTAAAAAACCGGCGGGACATACGGAAACTTCATTCCCAGCGATGTATGTTAAAAGAAAGCCGAGAAATCGATTTCCGAGAGAATGTAAACAATGTTCGAGGTCCGAGTTTGGAAAATTCATTAAAGAAACAAAACATTTCCCCAATGCGGGGCTGTAGGAAGTGCATTGTTATACATGTTAACTATTTCGAGTTTTTAGGGCGAGTTAAAGTGCGCAGTTCCATCTCCAAGGGGATCAAAAAAGGTCAAATCTGTTTTTACGGGGACCTTTATAGACTGAGTGAAAGTCGGCTGCTAGGATATTACTCCGCGTATCAGAGCAACGGGGTCAGGTGACGCCTCACTCCTTTGAGTACTGCTTAAGCAAACATTATTAAACACATTTAGTACAAATAACACATATTACGTGAAGTTAGTTGGACGAAACCCAAATGTACAGTACTCTCAGGAGATAGACTTCCGAAATATTACGTGTATCCTTCCTCTGCGGCCAGCTTTTCTTACCATTCAGACCACGGCACGCCGTCTGTCACTACGCGATAGTTTTCTGACCTGTCGACAATATCATGAACAGTGTCCCACGGGAGGGGGGGGGGCAGGAGTAAAATGGAAATTACGATTTGGGGATATTTCTCAGATTTCATTCTTTGTATCTTACTTGTGTTTCATTGAAATATATGCGCTATTCTTAAAGAAGTGTGCCCCACTTGTGCGTTTTGACAACTGTTTGTATCTGGTCGTAACACACACTGTAAAAAATAAGTGGTGTGAAATCACGGAAAATTTCTGAAAATAACTTGCAGCAAAGTTGCCGGTAGGTATCCGTGTTTTTTAGAAATTTCCGTTTTTAAAAGTGCCCGTTTCTTTTAACTTCCGTATTTTCACAGATTTTCCGTAGACAGAAGCTCCGTTTATTTCAGAAAAGTCAATTTCAGGTTTTTCCGTATTGAAACAGAAATTCCGCAAAAGTGACGACCTTAACCCCAGACAATCCTTCCGCTGTGGTTCAGATCAGATCATATGTAGAGGATTTTAGGAAGGGAGTGTCTGACCCCAGGTCTTAAACAACCCTTAGAAATAGGAAGCTAGGAGATTTGGGCTAGATTACACGACAGGAAAGTGACACGGAAGCGAGGAAGAAAGAGGGAGGAAGACGCCCTTATTTATCACCGCGGGGGGCAGTACCCGGGGTCCGACGTCTTAAGGTGCCCATACGACGCACGGCGGGCATTTAGTGGTTCGAAAGTTCGTACCTGCCCAGGATCGAACCTGAGGTTATCCCCATGGCAGTCATGAACGCTGACCACTAGGCCACCTGCTGCCCCCTTCCGCTGAGGTCAGGATCGAACACCCGACGTTAGAGCTGGGTGAACAAGTAACTTGCGCCTTTAACAACTGAGCCACAAACGCTCGGCAATCCCACTCACGTACATCGTAAAACGAATTCGGCGACGATGAAATTTTGTCTTTTGTCATCAATATGAGTGATTTAGTCATTTTATTTTCTGTTGGAGCTTATTATTATTCTGAATAAATTTGTAATTTTTTTTTTTTCTGTAGGAGGACTTTTCACAAATTAAGCATTTTTTATCGTGATTTTTCGAAGCAACAAAATGCTTTGCAACATGATTTTTAAACTGACAATGAATTTCAGTTATCTTTAAAAAAAGGTGAAATGTACTTTTTGTAATGTTATTTCACAAAACAACAACAACAACAATTAAATATAGAATTTACTCTTGATAGCTATAATAGCTTTTGTCTTAAGTTGTCCAAAGACTGATACACAGACATCGTACAAACAATCCTTTGCACAATAAGCACCCGGTTTCTTACAATAACACAATATATAATAAAAAACTAGTGCATAATAAAAAATAATAAAAAACTAGTGCACCAAATAGGGAAAGGAGAAGAAATATCCTGTGTCACAATAAACAAAATCCATGCGATATGCTATCCACAATATCCGATCTCGCTACGGAATTTCAAAGTTCGACAGACGATTGAAATTTTAAAGTTAATCAAACATCAAATATTTTCACGAATCGCTCCTATTATCGGAAATTTCTCGTCATACGGATACGGAAAAAGTGAGAACGGAGATTTCCCGTTAATATACAAAAGGTACTGCGGAAAGGTTTCTGAAAATTCAGAATTTTTCGTTAACACATCTCTAAAACGGTAATTTACCGTCAATGTGAGAAAAAAACTGCGGAAAGGTTTCTGAAAATTCAGAATATTCCCGTCTTACGAAAAATCCGTTAAATTCAGGGTTGTTCCCGTTATTTGGGGGAAAAGGTTGTATCAGAAACATGCTTCGTTAATTCACGAAAGAAATGACGGAAACTTGTCCGTGAATTTCAGAATTTTATTTATAGTGCACGGAGAGCCGCTGTCTCAAACGTAAACGAACCGGTAGGCAACCTTGGCTGAAAGATACACTTTAGAAATGCTTCTCTCTTGAGACATGGAAAGTGCGTCCAGGTACATTCTCTCCCCCCCCAAATAACGGAAAAAAAGAGAAGCACCTCGAGAAATTCTTTCGAACCCCATGAAACTTCGCATGAAAGTTTCACAAGAACCACCCTGCTATGCATTATAAAAAAGAGTGCGGAAAAAAACTACTATACCATTATACCATGGGTGATTGGATTTGCACTCAGTTTGAACCAATAATAAAAAGAAAAAGTGAATGAACCTATCTCTCTAGAAAGAATTGTCTGACCTTCATTTTTTTTTAGAACTTAACCCAAATCGAAGGCGTTATAACGAAGTAAATTTCTCCGTCATTTTTGTCCATGCCGGGCATCGAACCCAGGTCCCCTCATTCTGGAATAAGTCGCTCTCCCAACTGAGCTACGCGGACGTATGCTCTCGCCGCTATCTGCCTTTATCTCATTTGCGTCCTGCGGTGCAGGCACGTCACATCCCCCTCCCCCGAAAGAGGGCCGGGGACATGGCCCACAGATCAGCCGGGACCATGTATCGCTGTAGGCAGTCATCCGCTGATGAACGTACATCGGAGAAATCCCAGTGAATTCGGTGTGTGGAACGTAACATCACACACATTTATTTTTCGAAGCGCTGAAGAAGGGATTCTCTTATTTTTTCCGTCTCGCGGTGTGGAAAGAACATCACACCATTGCGGGAACTTTAACGGCCAGGTCATTCTTGAAATTCGGGCGCCAATATAACGAAGTATATTTCTCCGTCCTTTTTGACCACGCCGGGCATCGAACCCGGGTCCCCTCATTCCGGAATAAGTCGCTCTCCCAACTGAGCTACGCGGACTTATGCTCTCGCTGCTATCTTCCTTTATCTCATGTGCGTCCTGCGGTGCAGAAACGTCACAGCGTGTCTTACGGGATTAATGAACTGACTTTTAAAACCCTTTGGGAAGAAATATTGATATATATATTTAGTATTTCTAACGATGGATGATCTGACTGAGACATTTGATCAGCACTTATGTGGAGTTGTTGACCAAAGTGTATAGACAGATCTCATGAATTCAAAATGAAACAAATACGCACACTGGCTGGAAAGAAAAATCGAGAGAACACCATGGTACTCTTCGTAGATAATTTATGCTACGCATCTTTCTCATGTCAAGATCTTTGTGGGTGCGAAATAAAACGGGTGATTCGAGAGTATACATTTACTTACGTACAACACAATGTATTTATTCGCGTCACTCACGATCACAGCGAGCCACAGTGGGGTGCTTACTAAGTGGAATTAAATTATAATAACAACCAATAAGGTTTACTTATTCCTGACATTGAGTGGTACTTGGGATCTGGTACTGGTAAGTTTTCCGAGTGAAATGCCGCAGGAGGGTAATAAAATTTCCCTTTCTCTGAACCAGCAAGCGGTAAAACTACCAAAGTCAATCCCTGTAGGGATTAGAGATAGGACAAACAATCGATGTCGTCCTACTCTCTCTCTCTCTCTCTCTCTCTCTCTCTCTCTCTCTCTCTCTCTCTCTCTCTCTCTCACACACACACACACACACACACCTACCCCACCGCACTGTATAACCCCCCGTCGTTCTCTCCACACACGCGCACTCGCTCGCTCAGGGTCAAATCCTTTTGCTGCCAGCAATCCCCATCTTAATACTTACAGATGGTAAAGACACTTTAAGTTCCTCTCATCGCCTCTGTTATTACGCCCTGGGCTACGTCGCGGAAGTAAGTAATGATAGCAAAACAGTTAAACAGGCCAGGGAATCGGTAAACACGACATTTTTGTTTCTTTAGCATTACGATAAAAAGAACAGTCCGACTCGGCCCGGCCCGTGCAGACTTTAGTTGCATGTAAACAAGGTTGAATGACACACGCAAAGTTAAAAACTACCGAATTTTTCGGCGTATAAGACGAGACTTGTTTTTGTGTGACAGTTGCTAACCTTTGGCGTTGAGCATTGCTACTATTTGCAATAGAAGAAGTGGGCAGCTTGATATTTCCACTGAAATGCGGATGATACAGATCGCATTTTCTTAAAATTGTTTATGCGGCCTTCAGGCGTCACCTGACTTACCTGCTGCATAGCGATTGGCCTGGTTTAGGGCAGCTTGTCAGCAGCAATACGCGCTTTCGCGTGCGATTTACTGCAAGCTGACTTACCCAGTCTAGAAGCGCAAGTCTCCGTTTCTCGCTTGTTCAAGGACTAACAATTCGCAAGGTATACAGCGGATTTCAAAAGGACAAAAATAAAATTGTCTTCGTTTTTATTTTATTTTTTTTTCATTTGTTGACTTATTCGATTTTATGAACTCTACATCCTGGCGTAAACAAAATTTTGGGGGCCTAAACAACGCCACCTCCAATTCGCCTAGTGATTTAACCGGCCCTGTTTTTTGTTTGTTTGGAGGTTTGACGACCACCGTGAACAACTCAATGGGCTATGAGAAGTCGCCCTTCCCTAATTTAGGGCCACTGGTTCCAGGATAGGGAGAAAGCCAGTACCGCAAGACAAACACAACATCCATTCCTCACCGGGATTCGAACCCGGACGAATGACAGGGCTTAGACCACCGCGCCACTGGTGTGGCTTAACCGGGCCTGTCGGTATCCATGTTAGGTTTAGAAATTTGCGCAATGCGTCCCCCACTTTTTTACGGTATTGAAAGTTCATGCACATTTTCAATGTGGGTTCCTTGTTCTTCGGAAATAAAACGTAGTGGTTTACAGTGAACTACCTCGAATAATACAAATTTTGAAGATAACAATCCGATTCTTGGCGTAAATGTGACAAAGATGGTAAGTCAGATAATATCCGAAAACTTGAAAATTTTCATCGTCCTGGAGCGGGACTCGAACTCGCGTCTCGCAGAAAACGCCCGGGTATGGTAACCACTACACCACCCAGAACGACCAAGTTTCAAGTTTCCGATCAATTTGAATGTAACCATAACAGGATTCGCTAGTCGAAGCAACCGGCATTCATTGTTTAGCGAATCTGGAGGTTAAGAATCTTATCCCGTGTTTGCCCGGAGAAGCAGATAAATCATGAAAGAAATACGGGATTGCGCCATATAATACGAATTTTGAAGATAACAATATGATTTTTGGCGTAAATGTGACAAGGATGGTAAGTCAGATAATATCCGAAAACTTGAAAATTTTCATCGTCCTGGAGCGGGACTCGAACCCGCGTCCCCCAGAAAACGCCCGGGTATGCTAACTACTACACCACACAGAACGACCAACTTTCCGATCAATTACCACTTCTATGCAGAAAAACGACCCTGAGTTGCTATGAATTAGGATTACCAGTGTCTAAAAAGAGATCGTACGTGTATAAAAACATGTTGAATATTATTTGCGTACTTTGATATAAAAACAAAGCATACATTGAGTTAGCTTTGCATTAGAAACACCTTCCTAATAATGCGTTGATTCACCTTCTATGCAATCACGGATCGCAGACGCCTCAGAACAGATTCTATAAAGTGTCGAACATCGTCCACGAGTAACTTGGCCCATGTTAGTTCACACTCATTCCGTGGAAGAGGATCAGAGGTTCTCACACCCCTCTCTAGCATATCCCACAAATGTTCAATTGGGTTACAGCCAGGGTAGTTTGGGGGATAAAGCAATGTTGCGAATTCGTTGTCGTGTTCCTCCAACCACTCAGTAGTTATACGAGCGCGATGACACTTTGCGTTGTCCTGTTGAAAAATGGCACTGTAGTCCGCGTTAACTTCCTGCAGATATGGATGGAAATGGCCGGCTAACAGGTCCCTGTAGCGTGTATCATTCAGTGTTTGTCAAATGATAACCAACGGACCTAAACTAAGGCTGGCCAGGCAAAAGCTCTCCAGACCAGAACAACACCAGCCTGTTGAACTTCAACTGTGCAGCCAGTGGATAGAGCTTCATGCTGTTAACGACTTAAAAGAGATTGGCCATCAGCATGGTGCAGCAGCAGGAAACGGGACTCATCACTCCTGGCGACCTTCTTCCATCTTTCAAGGGTCCATAGCTAATTAATGTGCACCATGTACATCGTCAAGCAGCCTGGCGCAGCAGGAAACGGGACTCATCACTCCAGACGACCTTCTTCCATCTGTCGAGGGTCCATAGCTAATTAATGTACATCATGTGCGTCGTCCATCAGCATGGTGCAGCAGAAAACGGGACTCACCCCAGACGACCTTCTTCCATCTGTCCAGGGTCCATAGCTAATTAATGTACATCATGTGCATCGTCCATGAGCATGGTGCAGCAGAAAACGGGACTCATCACTCCAGACGACCTTTTCCCATCTGTCCAAGGTTCATTGCCGACGTTCATTGGTCCAAGCAAAGCGTTGTTTGCGATGACTGAGTGTCATCATGGTTACCCTCGTTGTGCATGTGGAAATAGGTCGAACTGCACCGCTGTTGTACCGGTGGGTGAGCTGGATGACTGTTGCACGTCGTTGCTAAGATACCAGTCTTGACACCCGACGCTCACTTCATTATTCAACCGCGCGTGGATAATAATTAATGTGAGCCCTTCTGCTGGATGTCTGTTCACGATTAATCCAATCCTGGTACACATTTGGTAAAGTTGAACGGGGGCAACCAATAATGGTTGCTGTTTTTGAAATACTGCCACCTTACCTCCGGATCCCAAATATCTGGCCGCAATCAAATTGGCTTAAGTTGCCAAGTTTCCCCATTACTGGAAAACATTTACTTATTGCGTAAGTGCACAATTTATAGTAGCCGCACCCGTCGTTGATATCACGTGGTACTTCGTTATCGCTCCGAATATGTAAAACGGGGGTGTCGCTAATGCGAAACTAACTCAGTATAAAGTACAATAAAGCAGAAAAAATTACATCACGCGATGCCGCAGGACTCGCGAACAATGTAACACGCATTAAATCGATTCTGTGAGTACAACTAAAGATGAAATCCTCACAACGATTAATTGCGAAAATGGTACTTGAACTTATGAAATTACTATTTCGAAGCAGTCCCGTCCGAATAACGAAATTTTTAACTTAGTTCTTTTTGGTCTCAATAGCCTGCACCGCCCCACTGGTGATTTAATGAGCTTCTTTTAATTTCCTTTGTGTAAATAGAAATTAAAACGTAACTCGCACTTCTGATTTGTTCACCGTAAAACGCCATAACTTAGTTTAGACTTGCATTATCGAGTTTAACTGGTTACTAGTAGCGTATAGGCCTGAATGCCGCCATTACACAATCGGAATATTCAATAACACACACGGACAGTGTAATTTGCGCACCGAGAAGAAAGCATGCTGCAGCAGCGAAACTTTGCAAATAGCTACAGTGCGTGCTGAAATGCAAATGATCCACATTTGGTGCGAGTACGCATGACCGCATACCCTGCGGTTGCGCTGCACGCACGAACCGGCAAGCATATAAATCGGCGTGTAGTCGACGCCCTATGAAAGCGAAAAAGCAAGGGTACAGAGTGACAAGAATGTCGGGTAGGCGCCAGAAACGTCGATTTACGCAACTTACGGACTTTGAGAGAGGACGGATCATATGGCTGAAAACCGCAGAGTATTCGGCGCGCCATATAGCCCGCCACGTGGATCATTCTGACCATTCCGTCCGACTGTGTTGAGAGCAGTGGACACGTGACGGCACTGCCACACGGCGGAGCGGCTTCGGACTGACCAGGAGGACCACCGGTAGAGAGGATCGACGGATCGTGCGCCAGGCACGAACGGATCCCACGAAGACCCGGTCCACTATACAGGCAGATGTAATGGCTCCTGTGTGCCAACGAACCATTTCCCGACGCCTCGCGGAAGGGCATCTGCTATTCCAGCGCCTCTTATGTGTGCTGCTATTAACACCGGAATATCGCCGGTTCCATGTGCGCTGGTGTCAGTCCAGAGCGACGTAGAACGCCGCAGACTGGCGACGCGTGGTGTTTAGCGATGAGTGCCGCTTTCTTTTTGGAGACAGATGATCATCGTGTCCGGCTGTGGAGGTCCCCGGGTCAACGGCACAATCCCAACCTCGCTATCGAGCGCCACACCTTCCACACTGCAGGAATTATGGTCTGGAGAGCCATTGCCTACGATAGCCGATCAGCTGTAGTAGTGGTACGTGGATCATTGACGGGCCAGCGGTATGTGGATGAGATCCTACGGCCCCATGTGCTCCCATTCCAGGCCGGGATTCCAGGTGCGCTATACCAGCAGGATAATGTCTGCCCGTACAGGGTTCGGGTTGCCCAGGACTGCCTACCTCATGTTCAGACACTTCCATGCCCTGCCGGCTCCCCGGACATGTCTCCCATCGAGCATGTGTGGGATTAGTTGAAACTCCAGCTGCTGCCGTGCCGCACTATCCGGGATTTGGAGCACACAGTCCAACACGTGTGGGCCAGTTTACTGCACGACAACATCAGGCGTCTCTATGCCGGACCGTATTGCAGCATGTATCGCCGCAACGAGGCGGTGCGACGAGCTATTGAAGATGACCGGACTGCGTGCCACAGATCCCTCTGTAATTGTTCTGCAGCTCAATTTTTGCCATCATGTGGGTCATTCATCTGTATCATTACGTCCATAAAATTTCAGTTCAATCCGATGCTTCCTTCTCGGTGCGCAAATTTCATTGTCCGTGAGTTTACAAACTCGGATTAAAAATAAAAGTATTTGATTTTAATTCCAAGCAATACTTAAAGGTACAAGATCTTTAAAAGCGCGAAGCACATAATCGTCAGGATGAGAGGGCTTGGAGGCCTTTTCCCTCTTATTTCCTGGTTGTTGCTGTACTAATTTGCTTTACATTAGAATGTCAACTATATATTGCAACAACCGAAATACGAAATAAATGAAATGAAATGAAACATTCTAACTATGGAATTAGAAGCAAAATATGGAATTAAAATTAAATACTTTTAATTTAATCCGAGTTTGTATATTAAATATTCCGATCGTGTAATGATGGCATTTATACACTACTAGTAGCCATAACTTAAATCACGGCTGATGGATTTCCACGAATCACCCTGTATTGTTCAAACGCCGGCTCGCGCGTTCTAACCTTTTTAAAAGTATACATGCTATCGTTTTATAAACGGCAGTAGAAATATTTCTGCTGAAAAATGGATGAGACTAACTCCGATACAAATTGCGCTGAAGACAGTTCACAGTACCCAGATATAGTCTTTCTTCAAGATTCCTTTTCCACTATGGAAAAGATGAAAGAATCCGAAATGTTCTGTGATGTGGCCATCAGAGCTGGAGGAAAGTGTTTCGCAGTTCATCGAATTATCCTGGCAGGGGGAATTCCGTACTTCAGAGCGTTGTTCACAGGAAAATTCGATGAAAGCACCCAGCAGGAAATAAATCTTGGGGATCATGTTGACTCCAGTGCATTGGAGTGTCTCATCAGTTTTGCATACAGTGGAAATTTAAAAATCACACCCACTAATGTTCATAGTTTAGCTTCTACCGCGGCCTTTTTCTAGTGCGATAGAGCCCTTCAAGCCTGCTTTCAGTATATGATGAAGGACATGAATGAAAACACAGCTTTGTCCATTCTCGAACTCGCTGAAAAATATCAGGACTTGAACGCAATTGAAAAATGCGGCCATTACGTAAAAGAAAATTTCGCGACTATTGCTACGACAGAAGTATTCTTGAGCTTAAATTTTGACGCAGTGAAGAAACTGTTAGATATGGACGATTTATTCGTCATCAGGGAAAACATCGTGTTTGAGCCAGCAATAAGTTGGACAAAAGCGGATGAAACCGACCGAATCTCTTATTTACCTGATTTACTGCATAGTGTTCGAATGCCTTTATTAACTCGAGAGTATCTACGTACCAGAGTACTTACAGATCTCATTCTCTCAACTGAAGCTTGCAGAAATATTTTAAATGAAATTAAGGATTGCCACTCCACGCCTGGATGCTTTATAAATAAGGAGAGATGTAATGATGCTAAGGATTACTTAAAGCGCGGCGTCATGGGGTGCGCCATGTTCTGTATTTCTTCCTCTAAAGATTTTTCCGCGCTTTATTACTGGAATTTCTTACGTGGAGAATGGGCTGAAAAGTGTAGCTTCGAGGACAGTGATTTAATGAACAACACTTCATACATAACCTGCATGGAAGACAAGATTCTTTTCATACTATTTAATCGACAAATTCGTGTTTTGTGCCTTAAAACATTTCGCTTAACTACTCTGGAGTGTAAACTCAAAATTCCTTACTCAACCTCAGTGGTGATGCACAACAGAATCCTTTATTTCTTCGGGTCGCAGTCAGCGGGGGTGGAAGACAAAATTGTACGATCTCTGTGTCTTGAGAAATACTATTTACGGGAGGAAGGTGCTGTAGAAATATTCCGCCATTCATCTAGTCCTGTATCTTTAGGGAACTACATTTACATCACTGGTGGATGGCCTTCAATTGGCAGTGGCTTTCGTTCTCCTGGTCCAATTGATTTGAAATACCGGTGGCACGAGCGGTATGATCCTGAGACGGGTATTACTGTGGAACTCACTCCGATGATCCATCCGAGAAAAAATATCGAATGCGCAGCTGTGGGTGGCAGAATATATGCGACTGGAGGGTATTCTGAACATGATGACCCGTCTTCTCCCCAGAGAGTTCCGGAGTTCTACGATCCAGCGACTGATCTGTGGACTTTGTTTTCAACTCCTATGAATACCGCTCTCAAAAGCTTCCTTACCATCCAGGAATGCTGCGGGAAAATATACGTTGCAAATCGTTGCTCTGACAGAGTGGTGCACTTTGAAGCTTACGACCCCTCTTCCGACGAATGGACAACTGTCGTTACACCTGATTCGAATCACGAAATGCGTTTCAATCTCGTAAGGACAAACACCGCTGCCTATTTTTCATGCTACTAGTATTAAATAAAACTACAACGTTTTTACAAAGCTCCATGTGTGCTGTATTAGTAAGAGCAAATTTAAACGGACCTTATGATTAAACAAGTTAGTAAAACCATGCATTGCATTGATTATAATACGCTTTCCTAGATACCAGAAATCATTACTCAAGTTATGAGGATAATGGCTGTGGAATAAATACTGCTCCTGTGTCCTGACTTTTGACCTCATTTCGATTATATTAAGCAGAACCGATTCAATATACCCCCGGAACAACATAATAAAGTTTTGTCGCAATAGACGCATTTTTAGTCAAGTTATGAGGATAATGACTGTGGAATAAATCTCACTCCTGTGTCCTGAACTTTGACCCCATTTGGATGATACCCAACAGAATCGGTTCAGTGTAGCTCTAGAACAACATGTTAAAGTTTTGTCGCAACCGAAGCATTTTTACGTAAGTTATGACGCATAAGGGCAATGCAATGGATTCCGCTCCTATGTCTTGACCTTTGACCTCATTTCGCCCATTTTCAATAGGGTTCGTCCCCGGGTAGTCCCTTACCTCATACTAAAATTTCATCGAAATCGAACCATCTGTACGCAAGTGGAAATGCGTCAGTGGAATGCATCCCGCCCCTATGTCCTGACCTTTGACTCCATTTTGCCTATTTCCGATAGGGTTGGTCCCCGGTTTGTCTCCTACCACGTACAAAAATTTCATCGAAATCGAACTATTTCTACGCAAGTAATGACGCATAAGGGCAATGCAATGAATCTCGCTCCTATGCCCTGACCTTTGACCTCATTTTGCCCATTTTCAATAGGGTTTGTTCCCGGGTGGTCCCCTAACACATACAAAAATTTCATCGAAATCGAACTATTTTTACGCAAGTTATGACGCATAAGAGCAATGTGGTTGATCCCGCTCCTATGTCGTGACCTTTGACATTATTTCGCCCATTTTCAATAGTGTTCGTCCCCAGGTGGTTCCCTACCTGCCTACCACATACTAAAATTTCATCAAAATCGAACCATTTTTACGCAAGTTATCGTGCGGACAGACGGACAAACAAACAGACGGACAAAGCAGGAGCATATACTCTTCTTCAACCGACGGCTGGAAAGCGTAAGAAAGATGTTAAAGTAGTTTTCGACCTCGCGTGTCTCATAAAACCTGCTCCCTTATCCCGAAAGTGCAAGGCGAAGAATTCACGATTAATTTAATGTGGACATTTCTTAATTTGACTATTTTACACGCTTGCATGGACACCGCCTGACGCAATCGGGCGTGAAGCAAAGAATATCTAACTGAGAAGTTAAGAATCGGCGAGACGTAATTAGCGTCGACCTATGCTGGGATACAAGATGCGGTACACAGAAACCAACACACATGCTGATGCTGGAGCAGACTGCGCATGCGTATTTGTGTTGTTTTGTTGACTTCAATTCCAGCAAAGAACAGTCAGCTGAGCTACTCACAGCACGTGATTATTATCTTCTCGGTAGCATAATAACTTCGCACATCGGATGTTTTAGTTTCATTGCGCCAATCGCATTAGTTATGGCTTTTGTTTGCTCTTCAGTTTTTCAGAAACATTTTCAGAAATGCCAAATGCTACAGATTGTCTGCATTTTGTACGGATTCTTAGGCCTAACTATAATATCTGCTAAAATTTAATTTAAATACGTGGTCATATTGGCTGTTCTTCCGCAGACGGGCGCACGGCTCATTTCTCACAGCTAAGACAGCGGAACGCTAGCACAGCTCCGCGAGCATGTACCGGAAGAACCAAGCTACTGTTTTCGATGTGGCAACGGATATGTTGTTGTTTACAATCGAACGCAAACAGCATGTTTTGGAGACATTTAAAAAGTAGCATAGTGGAACAAGTTCTACATAAAGACAATTTAGGTGATCGATTGATGGAATTCATATCCAAAGGGAATGTAATGCCCGGAGCACAGACGTCTTCGAAGAAATGCTTCAAATAATAAGAAATCACGAATGGCAATGAACGTCGATGCTTTTGTTTTAAAATTGTCCTTTTCTATATATTTGTAATACGAATTAAAACGCTACTTGTAAATACGAAAGTAAAATGTTTTATCAGTATCCGAAATATAGTTAATATAAGTTTTTATCAGTATATAGTGGTAAGTTCATTCTTTGTTTTTAGTTCTTTTTCAGTATCTCAGTTATTGTTTTTCGTGTAGTCCATGAAATATTTTCTTTGATGAAAGCAATCATGATGAAATGAAAAACATGATGATAAAAAAAACTAAGCACAGAATGCAAAGATCACCACTTTTCCACTTCCCATAATGTTTGCATTCGAATGTAAACAACAACAGATCCGCTGCCACATCAAAAACAGTAGCTTGATGCTTCCGGTACATGCTAGAGGAGCTGTACTAGCGTTCCGCTGTCTTAGCTGTGAGAAATGAGCAGTGCGTCCGTCTGCGGAAGAATAACCGTAATATTAATTGTTATTACATATTCGTTTCACCAAAAGACGGAACGGGCTGGATATCAGAAAACAACAAAAGAAAAAAACTGCTCTAAGCAAATAGTCATCAGGTCGAAGGAAACAATCGTGGATCAAAAAAAATTTCCACTGCGGTAGTCCCCTAACGCCTTTTGCTCCTGAATATTTGCTTTCCGGCAGAGCACATAAGCTCCCAAGTTGTGGTGGCGCTGTTATTGCATGCTTTACGTTATCTCAACGAGAGTTGACGTTCTTCACGCGAAGCTTTATATTCTTTGCGTGAAGGGACCAAGGAGGTTAGAATAGATCACAGGTATCATATCTGCTCTGTTGAGCATACGCTTGCGCTGTGACAGCCGTGGAGCCATATTGAACGCGTCAAGATATTGGATTGGTACATATTACGAAGGATAATTTGGACTTTGTTATTGCGTAAATCGTGGGGAACGCTTGCTCGGATGGCAATCATAAAGAAAAAATCATACGCTAAGAGACGAAAATATCCCAATGTTGGAAAAAATACGTTCCTCAATGTTGGAAAAAAATATTTTTCCCAATGTTGGAAAAAAATATTTTCCCCAATGCTGGAAAAAAATATTTTCCCCAATGTTGGAAAAAAATATTTTCCCCAATGCTGGAAAAAAATATTTTCCCCAATGTTGGAAAAAAATATTTTCCCCAATGCTGGAAAAAAATATTTTCCCCAATGCTGGAAAAAAATATTTTTCCCAATGGTGGAAAAAAATATTTTCCCCAATGCTGGAAAAAAATATTTTCCCCAATGTTGAAAAAAAATATTTTTCCCAATGCTGGAACAAAATATTTTTCCCAATGTTGGAAAAAAATACTTTCACCAATGCTGGGAAAAAATATTTTCCCCAATGTTAAAAAAAAAAATATTTTCCCCAATGCTGGAAAAAAATATTTTCCCCAATGCTGGAAAAAAATATTTTCCCCAATGTTGGAAAAAAATATTTTCCCCAATGTTGGAAAAAAATATTTTCCCCAATGCTGGAAAAAAATATTTTCCCCAATGTTGGGAAAAAAATATTTTCCCCAATGCTGGAAAAAAATATTTTCCCCAATTTTGGAAAAAATATCTGGGAAGGCATTAGTTAGCAAGATGAATTTAAAACTGGTATTGCATGCAAATACTGAAAACGACTGGAAAACATTTTTACGACTGCAATGAGGCAAAGATTTAAAACAATGAAAAAGCAAACGATATATTTGAAATCAGTAAGTTGCTATTAAATCCAGAAAACTTTATTTAAACCCGAAAAATATTGGCTTCCACATACTTTACATAGGAAAGGTAAAATAACGTGACCCTTTTTCCTTGCTGGCTGTTATCTGTGCCATTTTGTTTTATTTATGATTTTGCTAAAAAAATTTAATTTAGTAAAGATTTCGATGCTTTGAAATTCACTACGGAAATTTTAGTTTTTTACATTTTAAAATATTTATTAGGACAAACATGCAACCAAAGGACGCATTAATTAACAAGAAACCACAAAATTATATTTTGTCGTAGCAAATTAAAATTAGTGTGATTTTTTTTTCTTATATCGCAGATGACGGAATGACGTGTCTTTTGAATTTTAAGCCCAGGCCGAATCTGAAGTACTGCAATATTTTGCAAGAGCCTTGACATTGTTGTAGTTTGCATTACGGAATATAATTGTTTTTTTCACTTAAATGTTATGACTTCCTCCGCTAAATGAGTACTAACTGCTTGGAATCTTATTATAAATAGCAATGTATGCAATAAATAATTGTATTGTATTGTATTGTAAATCACAGTACCAAACTCGTATTCCGTTGACTTAATGCAAAGTAGTTTTGCTTAATTGGAGAGCGATGACCCGCTGAAAATGGCGACTACATTGTCACGCCTCAGTGGCTAGGTGTCCGGTCTAGCTTCTTGTGTATGATATATGTAGAATTAAGCTGATCAGAAGTCCCGAATTTTTGAGGAGAGCCCTCGAATTTAGTTTACTGTCCCCAAAAACGTCTGATGCCTTTGGGAACGCAAGTTGTCCCCAAATTTTTATGTTTGTCCTCATGTGTCCTCGAAATTACCCTTTCTCATTAGCTCGTTATACAGGGTGTCCGAAAAGTATTTCCCTGATTACAAACGTCATTCATATCCGCTGTATGTACGTTACAGATGCGAAACTGCTGCCAAAATGTTGGAAAACTAACCGCGTTTTTTTGTTGCAGGTTTCCGCAACGTGGCTGTAGTGTAGCAGTGTCAGTGTCCAGGAAACCGGAAATGTTCACAAATCATGAACAGAACTTTTTATCATGAACATAACTTTTTGGCATCTGTAATTCACGTGAGGCCCTACGCACTGATTTCTTAGGACTTCGCACAAAAGACTGCCTCACTGCTTCCACCCTTTCAGCTGAGGTTGATGGTCGGTCAGTTCTCGGTAAGTCAGCAACAGATCCTGTGGTCTTCAACTTGTCGTACCACGACTTAATGCTCTTGACATCGGGCGGCTTCTTTCCATACGTTGTTTGAAAGCTGCTCTGCACTGTTATTGGTGACCGGGTGTCGTAATACCAGAGGACACACTGAGCTTTTTCCTGGTTTGTGAACATTTCCGGTTTCCTGGGCACTGACGCTGCTACACTACAGCCACGTTGCCGAAACCTGCAACAATAAAACTTGGTTATTTTTCCAACATTTTGGCACCAGTTTCACATCTGTAACGTACATACAGCGGATATGAATGAGGTTTGTAATCAGGGAAAGACTTTTCGGACACCCTGTATATCTAATGAAAAATGTTCTTAAAAATAGTTTTCGTTGTACTAAGTTTCCAACATGCTTCTTGTGGAAACAAATTTTGACTGTTTCCTCCTCTTTTTCCAAGTTTAATGACCACCGTGAGCAACTCTAAAGACAATTAGCTGTCACGTATCCCTAATTTGGGGACATTCGTTCTAGGGAAGAGAGAGAAAGAAAGTGCAGTAAGACAAAGTCGCTACCCACGTCTCATTCGGGATTCGAACCTGTACCATCTTGTACCAATGGTCAGTGGCCAGCACTAAGAGTATTGAACCACTGGGGCGACCGTATTTCGACTTTACTTGTTCTGAAGTCCTTCAAAAACTTTGGTAAAATGAACAATTCGCCATGAAATTCGTTCCTTAGCTTGCATCTTAATTTTAAGTCAGCAGATATACCTAAGGCAAAGCCTTTCATTTTTGCTAATATGTTGTCTGCATCACAGCTCTGCTTAATCAGTACAAATTTCACAATTTCTATTGCATTTATCTTTGGATGAGTGTAAGAGAAATTGTATCTTATATCTGCAATGTTAATTCTTTTGTACACATTTTCTCGAAGACTTACCTTGTAGTGTTTGAAATTTTGAGCACAAATAAAAACGGCCCGTAGCTAATCCTGTATATGCCACAGTTATTATTCTCAAAAATTTGCTGGCATTTTTTTTAATTCAATTTATTGAACTCTAAAATGTTCCAATTTGACGCCAAATGGCGCCATAAGTTAGCTTAGCAGTGTTTCTGTCTGGAAGAAACGAATTCTCTCATTTCTGTCTGATTTTTGTAATTATTTAAGCCAAATAGGAATCATTGAATGGGGACAAAAGTGAGATTGGAATCTTGTCTTCCATAAATCATCTTAAATCCCACAGCACGTTCATTTTTTGAAGAGAAAATGTGTGCATTAACAGAGAACCCCTGAAATTGAGCTATAGAAATCCCACCTGCTTACTGAGCTCCTCCCTCAAATAACGTCATTGGTTAAAATGTAACAACGCGCATTTTGTGTTTTCACTGGGGAGCCAATGAGAGACCGCTTTCATTCTGAACTTGTTGATGCGCTCACGCTACGACAGTCACTCAAGACGCAAAGGCCACGCCCAAGGAATGATTTTGGCGCCATCTATCACAGAAAATGAACCCTAACATTAATTCAAAGACAGCCTTAATGCAAATTTATTTCTTCATCTCATTGAATTTCATTTGCGAAATCATTTGCTTTCATAAATTCTTTATTTTCTATATTTCGATTTCCGTAGCTAATCCCCCACCCTCGTACATTGTTTCAATGACTCTTATTTTAAATACGCCAGGTCGTGAATACGCAGGGAACGCTTATAGTGTAGTAAATCCGTTTATTTTCGTGGTATAAATTTTTATAAAGATTCGCCAAGCTTTCACACTCCATTGGGAGGGTTTCTCAAGGTCAATGTAGACATTTTTTTATTGTGTGCATTGTCTTGAGAAAGCTTTTTTTATGTCTACATTGCCTTGAGAAACTACTCATCTGATAATGAAAGCTTGGCGAATCTTTATACACATTTACACCACGAAAATAAACGGATTTACTACGCTATAAGCGTTCCTTGCGTTTCAATGACTGATGTAATGCAATATCTGCTCTTTGTTAAATTATTCAGATGAACACATCAGCTCTGACATTATTAAAGTCCTTGCCTCCCCACCCTTTTTTATGCTTTAATACGGAAACAATTCGTGATCGGACAGCTGGAGGTTTACTTCGATAACTAGGTATAATAGTAATTACACAGCTTATCGCGGAGTTTGTTTTTTTTGTTTGCAGTTTTTAGATTGTCCCCTATAATGTTTCAGGAAAATGTACTGAAAAACATCTGGCACCATAAAAAGACCCAATAAAATATTACTGTTATTAATCGCAAAGTCTTTTGGCTTGCAACCGAGATAGTACATACAGTAGGAAAAGAGCGCCCTCTCTGCTGTGGTGGATATATTTAGAATTACCAATGATTCCTACTTTCAGACATCGCCGTCCGTCGAGAGCGTCCCTCCGCTCTCAATCGAATTAAACCTTGTATGTATAATCAGAGCTTAAAACGCAGCACGCGTTTCTTGAGCCGCTGTAAAATGACATATCATTAACAAACACGATTGGTAGATTTTACGAATCACATGTGCTCGACTGTGGTCACGTGCAATGGAATATCGCATTCCAGTTTGTTTGAAAATATATGTGTTATCGTTTAGGAAACCGGACCGAATTTTTTCTGCTAAAATAAATGGATGAAATAAACCTCAATGCAAATTGCACTCAAGATGGTTCACAGTTCCAGGATACAGTCTTTCTTCAAGATTCCTTTTCCACTATGGAAAAGATAAAGGAATCCGGAGTGTTTTGCGACGTAATCATCAGAGCCGGAGGGAAAGTGTTTCTCTGTTAATCGCATCGTCCTAGCAGGCGGAATTCCATACTTCAGAGCGATGTTCACAAGACCCTTTGCAGAAAGAACCAGACAAGAAATAAATCTCGGCGATCATATAGACCCGAATGAACTGGAATGTCTCATCACGTTCGCATACACTGGCAACTTAGAAATAACATCCGCTAATGTGCACAGCTTAGCCGCTACCGCCGCCTTTTTCCAGTGCGACAGAGCCCTTCAAGCCTGCTTTCAGCATATGATGAAGGACATGAGTGAAAACACAGTTTTGTCAATCTTCGAACTCGCTGAAAAATACCAGGATTTGAATGGCATCGAAAAATGCGGTACTTTCGTAAAAGAACATTTCGAGACTTTTGCTATGACAGAAGCATTCTTGAGCTTAAACTTTGACGCAATGAAGAAACTGTTAGATATGGACGATTTATTCGTCATCAGGGAAAACATCGTGTTTGAGGCAGCTATCAGGTGGACAAAGGCGAAAGAAACCGATCGAATCGCTTATTTGCCTGACTTACTGCACAGTGTTCGAATGCCTCTCTTGACTCGAGAGTATCTAGATACGAGGGTACTGAGGGAAGAACTCATTATCTCATCTGAAGCTTGCAGGCATGTATTAAATGAAATTAAGGATTTTCACTCCAAGTCTGCGTGCTTCATTGATAGGGAGAGATATTTTGAGGCCAATAACTACTTGAAGCGCTGGGTGAGGGAATGTGCCATATTTTGTATTTGTGTATCTGAGAAGCTTTCTGTGCTCAATTACTGGAACTCCATTCGTGAAGAATGGGTTAATATGTACACCTTCGATGATGAATTCTTTAAAAGCGATACGTGTGCCGCCTGTGTGGAAGACAAAATTCTTTTCATCTTCTCCGGTACAAGAATTTCTGCTCTATGCCTGAAAACATTTCAGTTAACTTCCTTGGAATACAGAATCAGTATTCCTCATGCTGCTGCAGCAACGATGCACAAAGGAATCCTTTATTTCTTTGGGTGCCGGATAGAGGATAAGCATCCCGAAATTGTGCGGTCTCTGTGTCTTGAAGAATATCAATTCCAGGAGGTAGGTACAGTCGGAATAAAACGGTATTCACACAGCGCTACATCTTAGGGAACTACATTTACATCACCGGAGGACGACTTTCTCAAGGCAGCAACTTCCGGCAACGTGGAGCTATTGATTCGCGCAACCGATGGCATGAGAAATATGACCCTGCAACGGGACTTAGTGAAGAAATTACTCCGATGATTCTTCGGCGACTGATTATCATATGCTCCGCTGTGGGCTGCAAAATATATGCGTGCGGACAGTCCGGCGAACACTGGGGGCATTTTCCCGTCTTGCTAGTTCCTGAGTTCTACGATCCTTCGACAGATCAGTGGACTTTACTATCATGTCCCATGAACGCCACTTTGCAAAGCTTAATGAACGTCCAGGAATGCTCGGGGAAATTGTATAATGTTCACTATAGCTCTGAAAAAGTCCCCGTCTTTGAAGTGTACGACCCCGAGGCAAACGAATGGAAAACAATTCTTAGCCCTTACCCAAACGTCGAATCATGTTTCAACCTATTAAGGGCCAATACGGTTTCTAGATTTACACTCTACCACTAATTAACAAAAAACTTTTGAGGAAAATACGCTGCTTATCTGTCATTAGGCAAAATTTCAACTGAATGCTAAAAATAAAATCTATTTTGAAAATATGACCCTACTTTAGTGCATGGATCATCAATATTTTTTCAATGTTTCGACACACTATTTGTTTAGCTGAGATTGCTGCATTTTTTTGGTTTTAACTTAATTTCTTTACACCATTGTGCTTTTTAGCGCTGAAAATGTATTAAACTATATACACTGACGGAAAAAAAATCCCAACACCACGAAATAACAGTTGTAGAGGAATGAAATGTCGGCAATACATTTGTATAGGTAACAAATTTAATCGATTAAGGTTTCAAGATCACAGCGTAATGTAAGCGCGAGAAGAGCCACTTTAAATGTGAAATGCTGGTACATTAATAACCGGTGTAACCGCCAGAATGTTGAATGCAAGCATGCAAACGTTCATGCATTGTGTCCTACAGGTGCTGGATGTCACTTTGTGGGATGGATTTCATGCCTGTTGCACTTGGTCGGTCAATACAGGGACGGTTAATGCTGGTTGGGGGTGACGTTGGAGTTGTCGTCCAAAGATGTCCCATACGTGCTCGATTGGAGAAAGATCTAGTGATCTAGCAGGCCACGGCAACATGTCGACACTCTGTAGAGCATGTTGGGTTACAACAGCGGTATGCGGGCGAGCGTTATCCTGTTGGAAAACACCCCCTGGAATGCTGTTCCTGAATGGCAGCACAATAGGTTGAATCACCAGACCGACGTACAACTGTGCCGTCAGGGTGCGTGGGATAACCACGAGAGTGCTCCTGCTGTCATAGGAAATTGCTCCCCAGACCATAACTCCAGGTGTAGGTCCAGTGTGTCTCGGCCGCAGACAGGTTGTTTGCAGGCGTTCACCTGGCCTCCTTCTAACCAACACACGGCCATCACTGGCACCCAGGCAGAACCGGCTTTCATCAGAAAACACAACAGATCTCCACTCCGTCCTCCCATGAGCAATAGCTTAACACCACTGACGTCGCAAACGGCAGTGGTTTGGAGTAAGTGGAATGCACGCTACAGGGCGTCTGGCTCGGAGCTGTCCTTCAAGTAACCGATTTGTAACAGTTCGTTGTGTCACTGTGGTGGCAATTGCAGCTCGAATTGCTGCCGCAGACGCAGTACGATGCGCCACGGCCATATGCCGTCCACGGCGGTCTTCCCTCTCAGTAGTGCCACTTGGCTGGCCGGAACCCGGTCTTCTTGAGGCAGTACCTTACCTTGACCACCGCTGCCAACAATCATGCACAGTGGCTACATTCCTACCAAGTCGTTCTGCAATATTGCGGAAAGAAAATCCACCTTCTCGTAGCCCTATTACACGACCTCGTTCAAACTCCGTGAGCTGTTGATAATGGCTTCTTCGTCTTCTTAAAGGCATTCTTGACTAACATCAACACACTACGTCGAATCTCAACGATAACTAACGCTCACGAACGTTACAGCGCGTATTTACAGCAAACCTGCTTTGCAAGTTCCGAGGGGCGCTACTAGCGCCACACGTATGCGCCGAGCGCGAAATTTGCATAGATCTTACAGATGTACTCTCACCGCCTACCAACTGTCGTTTATCTAACACAACCCCTTCTTGGTGTTGGGATTTTTTTTCCATCAGTGTATGTTGAATCAGAAATCAGAGAATTGGGGTATTTTTGCAGATTCCGAAATCAATTTGGTTGGAATTCCGAATTAGAAGTATTTCAAGTAGTTCCTGAATTCAAGTGTATCGTTCCGCTTTGTTTATGTAGAACCTGATCATACCCAATGTGAAAAGAGAGTAAGTAGTTCAGGAAACGAGACGGAATTTTTATTATTATTTTCATCGAATTATAGCTTATCTTAATGGAAATTGTTATGGGCTATTATTTTATTCTGAAAAATATAATACATTTTTTCATATCATAGATTTGTGCATCAGAATTCCATAAAGAAATACAGAATCGTAAAACAACGTGGTTTTGCATGTGGTGTAATTACGTCAGGACTTCTGGGTGGACATAGGGCCAGTGGCATGTTGTAGTCCGCGGCTCGTCCAATCCATCGGTGAGGCAGATGTTCAGCAAGATAATCTCGCTCGTCACCAGTGCGGTGGTGCACCATCCGATTGGAGAATAAAGTTGTCACTGTCGTCCTGCAACTTTTCCGGGCTTCGTTGAATGGCGGTGCAAACACTATCGCGACTTCTTCCGATACACGCGGTCGTCCAGGACTTTTAAGTTTGCACAAACAGCCCGTAGTTTCAAATTTTTTATGCCAATCGTAGATAGATTTTCTGGTAGGAGGTTCTTTTCCGAATGAGTGATCGGAAATGCCGTTGCACAACGGTTGCAGGTTCCGTTTTGTTCATTTCAAGAACACAAAACGCCTTCTCCACTGCAGACGCTGCTATTTTGACTGACTAGTCACGTGACACGCGCGCTATCGGCTACGTCACTTCCCTCAGTAGCGGGACACAAACTTTATGAGTACATCTACCTAATGGTTCGCAGCTGTGGTCCGTGTCTTCAACTGTTACTGTTTTACAGCATCTGGGAACTGTATACTTCTTTATGAATCACCCTGTCTGTGCTCTTACTATTCGATATAGACTCAATAGACAAAACACTAGAGATGCCTACCTAATAAAGTGTTAGTCTTCCTCTAGCACGAATAACAGCCTGCACCCACCGAAGCATCGATTCCACCAGATCCCAGAGGGTTCCCAGAAGTGATGCCAGCCATGCCTGTGCAGCATTGGGCTGGACTTCCGAATCACAACGCTTTCAAGTAGTTCCCGATTTCGAGTGTATCATTTCACTCTGTTTACGTAGAATTGTAACTTACTAGGAGATGTGACGCACACGACATAAAGGCAGATAGGAATCAGAAAAAAGCGTCCGAGGAGCTCAATTGGTAGAGCAACTAATTCCGGAATGAGGGGACCCGGGTTCGAAGCCTGGCGCGGACAGGAATGACGGAGAAATTTACTTCGTTATAGAATCTCCAACTTGAAAGAAAGTTCACGATGAATTTTATGCTAAATCTTTATTTTTTTATTTTTTTTTTATTTCGTTATAATATACGTTTTAATGACTATTTTTATTTGCACTATATCTTATGAAAGAAACATATCGAATAGAACTACAGTTCTTAGAAATAAGTGAATTCATTGCTATTCCGTCTGTGAAACTAGAAACTTACTATGGGTTTTATTCAGAAGTAAAAATAAAATATAAAATTAAGTCAAATTTTCGGATAGCAACCCTATCCTTATTCAGGAAGACGACAGCATACAGTGTTGCCATTCACTCGAACTGTCCATCCCCTAAAATCATTCATAGTCATTCTTCTTCTTGTTATTTCCCAACTTTCTGCTAGCTTACTCTTAAGAAAGTGTTGTTCATACGCAAGAATTTCAATCGAGTACCATAAAATTTTATAGCCCGTGTTCTGCACATGCCTGTCCAAGCCAGTCTTGTTAGACAATTCCTAATCGCAGCATTATGTTCCGCTATTAGCTGCTTAAGTTGTCTCCCCATCTCGCCCACATAGCTTAGGCCACACTCACATTTAATATTATAGACCACGCCCTCTTTTTTCCCCAAGATATATTTTTCTTTGTGCTTAAGGCTAGGAAGGGTAGTGGCTGATCTTATTTTCTAAACTAGGAGATAGTCTGATTTCAAGTATTTTGCAGCCTCACAAAAAGTCTCTTAAAATAGGAGATTTAGCAAAAAGAAGAAGTATGGCTATGAATAGCAAAAAGAAGAAGTGTAACTATGAATAGCAAGAAGAATAAGTATGACTATGAATAGCGAGAAGAAGAAGAAGTATGAGTATGAATGATTTTAGGGGTTGGCAACACTGTATGCTGCATTCGTCCTGAAGAAGGATAGGGTTCCTGTCCGAAAATTTGACTTAATTTTATATTTTATTTTTATTCCTGAATAAAAACCATAATAACTTTCTAAGTTTCTACAGTTCTTTTCATCCAAAGCTAGCTTGTTTTTTATACGAAGCTATTTACGGTAAAGAAGTGGGATTAAAAATGAACTTTCAGAAGACAAAAGTGATGTTCAATGCTTTTACAAGAAATGAAGATTTATCGATTGATGGAGAAAAGCTGGAGATAACAGACACGTACGTTTATCTTGGACAGCAGATATCAAGTGAGGGTCACATTGATGAAGAAATTAATCGGCGTACAAAACTTGCCTGGAGAGCTTTTGGAAGAAACAGCATAATTTTCAAGAGCAATATGCCATTATGTCTTAAAAGAAAAGTGTTTGATCAATGCATCCTTCCAGTGCTTACGTATGGTGCAGAGACGTGGACCTTAACTAAAAGAGACATACAAAGGCTGCAGACAACTCAAAGTAGCATGGAGAGGTGCATACTTGGTGTAACCAGGAGAGATAAGAAGAGGAACTCGTGCATCCGAAAAATGACAAGAGTGGAAGACATCATGATCAGAGTTAAATCCCTGAAATGGCAATGGGCTGGACATACTGCCAGAAGGACAGATCATCGATGGACAGCCGAAATTTTAGATTGGATTCCAAGGGACAGGAAAAGACCCAGAAGAAGACCACATGGGAGATGGGTGGATGAAATTCGAAAGTATGCAGGGGTGACATTGAGGAGACTGGCACAAGACAGACCGTTGTGGAGGAAACTTGGGGAGACCTTCGTCCAGCAGTGGATTGATAATGGTTGGCAATGATGATGATGATGATGATTTACGACTTTTGTTCAGGAAATCAAAGTGGCTAACATTGATGCCTCATTTTGTTGATTGACACCTCATTTGTTTTTCTGTTTTGTATTTATTATGATTTTGTAAATTATGCCGGTGTGTAATTGAAAGAGAATGCTACGGGAGGCAGCCAAATATTCGGAGACAGCTATTAAGTGGGCTGAAGATAAATGCCTTTCTCCCAAAAGGGAACTTATGTTCACAAGGGCACGAGATGAAGTTGTGTTGTGCGTCTTGTACAACAAAATACGGCCTATTTAGGTGCCATAAGATTCATTCTGGAGGAAAGCGTGATAAAAGTGTTTTCCGTGCAAAAGGTATCTGGTTTCAGGAAACCAAAAATCCCACATGGAAAGGTTATTCTACTTACATACTGCTCCACTTCGAACTATGATTTTGCCACCATTACTATTAGGGGAACATCTCTTTATTTACGGAAGGAAGACGTCCTACCGAAATTGGAAACGATTGGTTTTGTTACTGCAGAGAAGTTATAACTTCGTTCATCTTGGAGAGTCATGAACAAATGGATAAACTTGGAGATGAGGGGAAACTGTTAGTAATTGATAAAACTAAATGAAATTGAAAAACGTAAGTATGAAGTGGGAAGAATCGTAGAGCAAACCTGGATTTTCGGATTAACTGAAAGGGAGTCCAAGGAATTCCGTTTCGAACTGTGTTCAGGAAAGAAAAACTCCTTGTTCAAAACATGTTAAAGCAAATACTACCAGGACCGTAGCAAACTTTTCTTGTCAGGGAGGGCGAGACTTGAAATTATGAATTCAAAATTAAACCCCTTCAAGTGCACAATTACCCCCTCCCCCTTCGAGTTCCACTCAAATAATACGTGGTTTTTACTTTCTCCCCCACCGTCGTCGTTATAGGAAAGCATTATGATCGTTCAAAAATTGCAATTTAGGTTTTTGTCATACTTTTATTAAAAAGGTAAAAAATAGGTAAATACCCAAGAATCTCAGTTATAAATACCAAGTAAGCGTGAACGCAGAACGAAAAACAAACCAGCGCAGAACAGATGAGTATCGGATAGTGAACGTAACAACAGGAAGAAGCTTTAGGGGTAGGGCTTGGAAAAATTCCGGTCAAGGTTAGATGCTCAGAGAACTTTCTGTGACGGAGCACAAATGACTAATTAGCTCCTCGTCTCAACAAAATGTTCGGAAAGGTCATGGAGGTTAGGCATAGCAGCATATTGTTTTCTATGCCATTGTTTTGGAAAATTCCCTTCATGGATATGAGATGTTCACACCTCATTTTGTATGTTACTCTGTACCCTGGATAACTGCATGAAACACTGTATGAGACTAACTAAAGCCTTTAAAAAGTAAATGCTGAAGGGTGTAACTTTCTTCTTTTGTTACCATTTCTATTTTCTACATCCCCCAGAGCAATTTACGCCCCTAGAATGACCATTGTGGGAGGACAACCGACCCCCGGCCCTCCCGGTAGCTACGGTTCTGGGTACTACCATCTACTCAAATCAGTGGAAAGGATATAAACATTTGTCAGAACATAGTTCCGACGATTTTGAAAAACATAAAAAAAATGAGATCCATTTAAACAGTTTATTGAAGTACTTAGTTCTACTGAATGAAAAAAATGAATGTTCGCAGTGGCGTATATTCGAGGCTAGCTGCGAAGCCCAGAGAATGCACAAATAAAAGTCAATTAAATATACACAAATAAAAGTCAATTATCAACAGTATTAAAATATATGTCGATGCTTTCGGTGCAAACAAAACACGAGCGGGTTCGCTTCTTTCGATTAAGAGAATCAGTCTGGCGAGCGATGACCAACGGCATAACGCAAGCACATCCTCCAGAGTCTTCGCTGTTCTGATTCGAAGAACTTCGATAGGATCACCTGCTAGCGTTTCCATGACAACGTGAATGAGCGTATGGAGGGGAATTGACCATTGCTTTGCGCAACGGTTCACTCAGAAAAAAGACTTCGACTATCTCAGTCACTCGCATGCTTCCGCATGTAACAGCGCGAGTTTCGCGATAGTTATTTCAGCTTTTGTGAAGTGTCAATGAATTAAAATCAGTGATATTATAATCTTAAATTCGTGGCTTTATTGGATTCGAACTGTTTTGTTAAATTTTGTGAAACCTTTCTTGAACATCTACTGTCAGAACTTAAAAACTCTATGCTTCAAATGTTGACACAGCTCGATTAAAAAATGAACTGAAGGTGTTTTATTACCTTGATGAATGCAAAACAAATCAGTAAGGGATATTACTGGTTACATCAATTTAAATAAATTGGATATAGTGTTTATTGAGGTGTACAAATTAGCAGACCTAATATTAAACTTTCCATCAACAACTGCAACTGCCGAAAGAAGTTTTTTTGTATTTAAAAGAATCAAGATCTATCTTAGCGTCACGCAAGAGCATCTACATTCGTGCAACTTGGCTGTTCAGTCAATAGAGAAAAACATTATTTTTAATAAAATATGAAAAAGTACTCGGAAGAAACATTTTTGTGAAAACGTTACACTCAAGTTCACACAAAAGAAAAAAAGAATGGAGTTCGTGTACCTAAAATTTAGACAAAAAATGTTACTTCTATTACTTAACAATTAAAAATTAAAAGAAAAAAAATTCGGAATTTTAAGAAAAATAGCACTGGGGGGGGGTGAGATAGCCCAGGTCTCGGACTCAAGATACGCCACTGAATGTTAGACACATCCGTCGTGCTATTTACACCACATGAGTTGCATTATCATTATTTATGGAATTATCATGTTTAAATCTGTGTTATGAAATAAATGTATCATACGCGTAATAAAATAAATGTCTATAATTATTTTCACTAAGATAGGATTTATTTCGATGAAAATAATAATAAAAATTCCGTTTCGTATTGTGCACTACTTTCTTTCACGTTGGATGCGATCAGGTTCTATGCAAACAAAGTGGAACGATACAATCGAAATCGGGAACTACTTGATATCGTTTTGATACGGAAGTCCAGCCGAAGTTATTGCTTGTAAAAATTCCTCTGAGATTTTCGTAAGGCTACGAGTGGTGCCTAACATTAAATTCCGTGCACATCGTTTTTACGAAGCAGGTAAAGTTCAGTGCGTAAGCATTGTATCGTGTTCGTGTCGTCAGTTGTGCCGTTCCAAACAAGAAAGGTCTGAGTTCTTCAAAGGTAAGATTATTGGCTTTTCTAAAGGTAAGATTCTTGGCTTTTCTAAAGGTAAGATTCTTGGCTTTTCTAAAGGTAAGATTCTTGGCTTTTCTAAAGGTAAGATTCTTGGCTTTTCTAAAGGTAAGATTCTTGGCTTTTCTAAAGGTAAGATATTTGGCTTTTCTGTGGCAAGAAGGTTGAACTGCATAAAGACAGGTTATAACCAGGGTTGCCCATTTATAGCTGATTTTCAACTAGGTCTAGTTGATTTGGAGCAACACTTGGTAATATTTTAGTTTAGTTGACAGTTGAAAAAAATCTTGTTGACTGCCTGAAAAATTCAGTTGACTTCTAGTTGTTTTCATTATTTATAACTATTACTTCCGTTTTTTATTGTGCTTCCTTCTTTTCAGTTGGAATTAACTATAACTGCTTCATCATAAACATTTTTTTCTTCCCATGTTAAAGATCAGTGTGATGTTCTGTTAGATAAATTGACCCTACGCACAAGTGGTTATCACGTTTAATTTCTAGCAAAAAGGGCGCTGTTCCCTCAGCTTTGTTTAAGTAAAGTGCATAGGATAGCTACATGCGTACATGAGCCCTATTTTGGTTTATTTTGCACACAAACATATTTAAATCCGAGATTATTTTAGGGCTTTACGTTATCATGCACGGAAACTTGTTATCGGCTAAAAGAAATTCCAAAAACTAAACTATGTTATCTTCCAAAAGAAATATATTGCTATTAAGCAATGCGGACAATATTGTGAAATTTAAATCTTCAAAGTTTGCATTCCGCTTCAAAGGTGATGAATGCAAGTTAAAACAGCGAGGATTTGTATTAATTTTCAGTCGTGAAGATGAATATGACGTAGGTATGTAAAAACTCGAATTTTACAATATTCAGCATTATTTGTTTTTATATCCATTAAAGACTTGTAGAGGAATACAAACTGCGCTTGCGGTCAACCATCGTAACTTCGAGTATGCGTACGTAGAATGACAGCTTATTGTTCCGAGGAAATACAATTTTTTTCAAGCATTCTGCCTTTATTTTAGGCAGAATGCATCAAGATTATAAATTCCGCTTTCGTTCTTCTCAATTTCGTGACAATCATTTCTTAAAAAAGTATCCTGCTTTCTTTCTGAAACGTCCGGTATACTTTTGGTTGATATACACTGCTGGCCACCCAAAATGCAACACCACGAAGGACACGAGATAGCAAAGCCAGATTTACTGGACACATAACAACAGATACCAAGATGAAACGATTGAGCTTACAGGCCCGTGCGACTTGCGGAACACGCAGACATCAATAGTTCGTGTGGCCCCCATGGCTGGAAATAACGGCCGCTACACGCCGCGGCATCGAACGAAAGAGGCTTTCCATGTGGGCTTCGGGTATGTCGGTCCAGGCTGCTTCCACATGTTGCCACAGTTCATCAGGCGTAGCCGCGGGTGGTGCTTGCCGGGCTACTCGGTTGCCGATCAGCGACCAGACGTGTTCGATGAGCGACATATCTGGAGAACAGACGGGCCACGGCAGCAGTGACACCTGGTGGGCCGTGAAGAATTGTTGCACGATGCGTGCCACGTGCGGGCGTGCATTGTCCTTTTGAAACGTGGCCGTTGGCAGGTCCTGCAGGTAAGGGAGGACCACAGGCTCCAAACGACGGAGATGTAGCGTTGGCTGTTGAGTGTACCGGCGATGCATACCAGAGGGGTGCGGGTGTCATATCCAATTGCGCCCCAAACCATAACGCTAGGCGACGGACCGGTATGGCGACACATAATGCAGGCGTCATACAGTCTCTCACCGCGGTGCCGCCACACGTGGATCCGACCATCGTGGTGTTGCAGGCAGAAGCGGGATTCGTCGAAGAAGACAATGTCGTGCCATTCCGTAGTCCAGGTGTGGTGTTCAACGGCCCACTGCCGCCGCACTCGCCGGTGGTGTAACGTCAGTGGTAATCGGAGCAATGGGCACCGTGCGACTAGTCCCCGCTCGTGCAGACGATGTCGAGCGGTACGTGCTAACACAGGTTGCTGCGCAACACACCCTAATTCCTGCGCTAACGAAGACCAACCTCTGCCCACTGCCGCCGCACTCGCCGGTGGTGTAACGTCAG
The DNA here is from genome assembly GCA_039090855.1 of Macrothele yani. Taxonomy (NCBI): domain Eukaryota; kingdom Metazoa; phylum Arthropoda; class Arachnida; order Araneae; family Macrothelidae; genus Macrothele; species Macrothele yani. The sequence continues at coordinate 42,504,941 of CM077003.1, read as the reverse complement.
TGGTAATCGGAGCAATGGGCACCGTGCGACTAGTCCCCGCTCGTGCAGACGATGTCGAGCGGTACGTGCTAACACAGGTTGCTGCGCAACACACCCTAATTCCTGCGCTAACGTTCTTGATGTGGCGGTGCGACCCGTCAATGCCCGCCGCACAACATGCCGGTCCTCTCGTTCGGTGGTGTGCCCGTCTGTCCCTCCTGCACCCACCGAATTTATACTCGCCTCACTGTGGCCGGATGTCGTCCCACACGGGCGCCGATGTCTCGGTACGGTAAACCGCTGTCGCGATAAGCCACTATTCGTCCTCTGTCAAACTCCGAGACGTGCTGGAATGACTGCCGTATTCTGCGACGAGGCATCAGGAAGCTTCCCACGCACAGGTCCGGCAGCACAACACACTTCCACTACTTACACCCCGCCTTCTGTGCACCCTTCTTATAGTGCTTCTCGGTGGCGCGTCGGGCTCACATTATTTGCATATGTCCTGCAATGCTAATCGTTTGCATGTCCTATCGCGGGCGACGCATGCTACGAATTTCAGGCCAATCGGACGCTTCCTTCTTGGTGTTGCATTTTGGGTGGCCAGCAGTGTATATATTTACCGGGTATTTCACTGTATATATTTACCGGGTATTTCACTGTATATATTTACCGGGTATTTCACTGTATATATTTACTGGGTGTTTAAAAAGAAAGAGACAATAACGTCAACTTATTTTATTAAAAGAAGGAAAAGACTTTACAGAAGTAAGAGTAAAGACTAGCTGATGACCATTACCGTCCAATTGCGGAGAAGTAAGAGTAGGCAAAAGGTAATCAATGGATGACATGTTCTCCAATGAAGACCAACCTCTGTCACGACGTGGCGAGTAAGTGCTGCAAAGGGCTGCAATACCGACGGAAAGACGTTCGACGGGATCCGTGCAATTTTCTGTTGGATGGCATGTCGGAGGTCAGACAGTGTTCGCGGGTTGTCCTGGTACACCCGATCTTTCAGATAGCCCCACATGAAGAAGTCGAGCGGCTTTAAATCGGGGATGTACGGAGGCCAAGAGAGACCGGCTGAAAAACGTTGGGGAGATCATTTGGCGATGACCCGTGGACCATACTTCTAGTGAAGCAAATCAAGAACAGCATTTGTGGAGTGTGGCGGTGCTCCGTCCTGTTGAAACGTGCGGCTGTGAATCCAGTTTTTCTGGACTGCAGCGGGGAAAAAACGATTCTTCAAAAGGTCACTGTAGGTGGTAGCGGTGACTGTGCTCCAGGAAAAATGGTCCAATGAGGCCATCACCACTCATTGCACACCAAACGGTTAGCTTCAGCTGACGGAGAGGCTTCACAACATATATCACCGGCTTTTCTCTTCCCCAGATGCGGTAATTTTGCCGGTTAACGTAGCCATCCAACCAAAAGTGCGCCTCGTCGTGAAGACAATGCTCTTCACATCAAAGTTGTGCTCATCGATCAGTGGACACATCTCATTCGCAAACTCATAGCGCTACTGGACGGCTGTTATGCTGAAAGGCTGATGCACCTGGATTTTGTAGGAAAATATGTCCAAATCCGACGTCACAATGTGCCATACGGACGCTGGGCTAACGTCTAGTTGCTGCGCAAGTCTTCGTGTTGACGGCTTCTTCGTACAGGAGCTCTCGTGCGGCTTTGATGTCTTTCGCCGTCCGCGCTGTTCTCTTCGTCGTCATACTTGCCACGTCATCTGTGACACTGCCGGTTTGTTCGAATTTCGCTACTAATTTCATCAGGTACTCATGGGCTGGCTTACGATGATTCTTAAACGCTGTACCCCACTTTGGTAACAGCTTTGTGGGGGTTTCCGCCCTCCGCATACCAATTTTTCACCAATAAAACTCTTTCTTCCGTGGCATATCGCTGCATGTCCGATATCGCGTGTTCATCGTCACACTACTTTCTCACGAATGCCTGTTGCTTGCTGATCGACGTCTCGGACTTACGGCGCCATCTAGTCATTCTTTAATGATTTATTCCACAGGAAAGTTGTCACTACCCAGTGAAACACCCGGTAGTTGATTAACACGTCTTTTGTAAAAAAAAAAAAAAAGAAAATAGATCTTGCTTATGTTATCGGTTTGTCAGTCCGTCCGTCTGTAGGCACCATATCTCTGTAACTATTAGTCCGATATGAAAAATTCTTTTTGCACTGGGAAGCTTGAAATATGCTACTGATGGTACTTCATTTCGTTTTGGTTTATTTTTACGATGTACAGTTTCTCGTTAGAGGGTTTAAATGCAGATGATATCGAATTCAAAATATATTTAATTCCATATATTTGCTTCTAAACATCTAATTGAAAAAATTATTTTATCTTTCGATTCCATTTATGTCGAAGAGTATTTTAGGTATAGTTACTTTTTCAAGTTACGCATAGATTTTCCGCTAGGGAGCATAAAACTAAATTACGTTTTTCCCGATGTCTCTTCTTCTAAAACTCCGATTTGAAAAATATTTTCTTCAGCGGATATAGCTCCCGATGGAAAATCTTTTGCATGTAATTTCTAATTTTTGGTATAGAATACTTTGCCCACTAGGGGGCGTAAGCGTTAATTTTTGTTTCTGATGTATTTGCCATAAAATCTGAATTTCTAAAGTGTCGATTGAAAAAATTCGTTCCTGGATCGATGAATCTTTTCGGAATATTTTTTTCTTACAATACTGCATGGTTTCTCCGCCAGGGGCGTAGATGTGCATCTTATTTTTGTCAATATCTCTGCTTCTAATGGTCCTATTTTAAAAATTCTTTCTTTATTGGATACAGTTACCGGTGCGACATGTTGTTCATATAATTTCAAAATTTTCAAGTAATTCATAGACTTTCCGCCAGGGGGCGCAAAGGTAAATTGCGTTTTCCTCGAAACTTCTGCTTCCAAAACTCCGATTTGAAAAATTATTCCTGTATCGCATACAGCTCCTGATTGAAAATGTTTTTCATATAATTTCTAATATTTGGTGAAGAAGGGTTTCACCACCAGGGGGCATAAGAGTTAATTTCTGCTTCTGATGTATTTGCAGCAAAATCTGAGCTCCTGAAACTCAACTAAAATTTTTTTCTTGGACTTAAACCGCTCTCGTCGGAAAACCTTTTGAGAATACTTTCTTCTTAAAATAATGCATATTATTTCCGCCAGAGGGGTGTATACGCATATCTTATATTTGTCGATATCTCTGCTTTTAAGAGTCCGATGTGAAAAAATATTTCTTTGCTGGAGAGCATTTCCGCTGCGAAATGTTTCTTATATAAAAAAATTTTTCTTAACGCCTAAGTTCACGATTCCGTTTATAACAATATCTGCGGGATTTTTTTTTTTATTATTTGAGGTTTAACGATCACCATGAGCAACTCAATGAGCTATAAGCAGTCGCCCGTTCCTAATTTAGGGTCACAGGTTGTCTGAAAGGGGTCCGGGTTCGAATCATGGTGAGGAATGGATGTTGTGTTTGCCATAAGACAAACACAACACCCATGCCTCACCGAAATTCGAATCAGAACTCCTTTCGGACAAATTATTAGAGGATATCCGCCCCTGTGATCGCAGATAGCCGCCCCTGTGCCGCAGTCGCTTAGACCACTGCGTCACAGGGGCGGCTATCTGCGGGATTAAAAACCCAATTGTAAAACTTCTTTCATCGGTCAGATGCTACTGTTTTCCATATCGGTTCCAGTGACTTTGAATAGCTTTAATGAATTTAATTCGCCCCAGATTGGACTCAAACGACGTGCGCATTGCATCCGAAAATTGGGTGTCATATTTCTTGTTTTTTCCGTTTGAATTAGTTGACTGACGGCTACAGGAGCTGGCAACACTGATTACAACATCGACCTTGGAAGCAACACACTTATGCACCGCTTTGCATCCTAAGGTACGGTATACAAACAATATACACTAACGAAAAAAAAATCCCAACACCACGAAAATATAGTTGTAGAGGAATGAAATGGCGGCAATACATTTGTATAGGTAACATATTTAATCGATTAAGGTTTCAAGATCACAGCTTAATGTAAGCGCGAGAAGAGCCATTTTAAATGTGAAATGCTGGTACATTAATAACCGGTGTAACCGCCAGAATGTTCAATGCAAGCACGCAAACGTTCATGCATTGTGTCGTACAGGTGCTGGATGTCACTTTGTGGGATGGAGTTCCATGCCTGTTACACTTGGTCGGTCAATACAGGGACGGTTATTGCTAGTTGGGGGTGACGCTGGAGTTGTCGTCCAATGATGTCCCATACGTGCTCAATGGGTGAAAGATCTGGTGATCTAGCATGCAACGGCAACATGTCGACACTCTGTAGAGCATGTTGGGTTACAACAGCGGTATGCAGGCGATGGTTATCCTGTTGGAAAACACCCCCGGGAATGCTGTTCATGAATGGCAGCACAACAGGTTGAATCACCAGACCGACGTACAACTGTGCCGTCAGGGTGCGTGGGATAACCACGAGAGTGCTCCTGTTGTCACAGGAAATTGCTCCCCAGATCATAACTCCAGGTGTAGGTCCAGTGTGTCTCGGCCGCAGACGGGTTGGTTGCAGGTGCTCACCTGGCCTCCTTCTAACCAACACACGGCAATCACTGGCACCCAGGCACAACCGGCTTTCATCAGAAAACACAACAGATCTCCACTCCGTCCTCCAATGAGCTCTAGCTTAACACCACTGACGTCGCAAACGGCAGTGGTTTGGAGTAAGTGGAATGCACGCTACAGGGCGTCTGGCTCGGAGCTGTCCTTCAAGAAACCGATTTTTACCAGTTCGTTGTGTCACTGTGGTGGCAACTGCAGCTCGAATTGCTGCCGCAGACGCAGTACGATGCGCCACGGCCATATGCCGTCCACGGCGGTCTTCCCTCTCAATAGTGCCACGTGGCCGGCCGGAACCCGGTCTTCTTGAGGCAGTACCTTCCCTTGACCACCGCTGCCAACAATCATGCACAGTGGCTACATTCCTGCCAAGTCGTTCTGCAATATTGCGGAACGAAAATCGACTTTCTCGTAGCCCTACTATACGACCTCGTTCAAACTCCGTGAGCTGTTGATAATGGCTTCTTCGTCTTCTTAAAGGCATTCTTGACTAACATCAACACGCTACGTCGAATCTCAACGATAACTAACGCTCACGAACGTTACAGCGCGTATTTACAGCAAACCTGCTTTGCAAGTTCCGAGGCGCTACTAGCGCCACCACGTATGCGCCGAGCGCGAAATTTGCATAGACGTCATCTTACAGATGTACTCTCACCGCCTACCAACTGTCGTTTATCTAAGACAACCCCTTCTTGGTGTTGGGATTTTTTTTTCCGTCAGTGTAGTTACCTCGTTATTAGAATGGCCGGATTGTGTTTGTTAAAAAATTTTACTACCACTTTTTTTCTACAAAATATAACCGATTTCGATTCGGTTTACTGATATTTGCCGAAGAGCACGTCTTAAAAAAAAAAAAAAAAAAAAAAGGTATGTCATTCCGTGAGTTCCCATCAGATCGCAACTGTTTTTGAAAGCAATACCTCGGCGGGATTTTCAATCAAATGGCAAGTCGTGGTCAAGTGATATTTGTAGTAAGCTGTTTCATTTGATAATTACGTACCTAACGTGTGGTACAAGCGACTGAAAGGAGATGCTGTACCGTCTGTAAATTTCCAGGTTATCCACAGAAAGTGCTTTCTACAAAAAAAATAAGTGATGTGTTTTTAAGAGAAGGAATGATGCTGACGATTACTGATCCAGTAGAAAAAAAGTACCGAAAATGACGAGTAACATATTTAGATATTACAAAATCATTAGTTCATTTTGTAAACACTGTAAGGAATGATTTTAATGACTGACTTTACCCTGTTTTATTTCATCGGAAGCCATGTTGGGCTTAGCTCGCCAAGATAATGCATTTTTTAGAAAAAGTAGCCAGTTCGCGTGTTTTAGTATCCAAATTATGTAATTGTTTCATGACCCATTAAATGCTTCTTTACTTCTTCCAGGTGCAATAGTGTGAGGTGATACTATAGCACCCGGAAGAAGTAATTGACCACCAATGGATATTGTGTGGACCAATTTAATTAAGCGTTGTGTCATGATTAGCCGCATTTTTTTTTCTGGGTATGATATTGGTGCTGGCGCATAAATAAGGGAGGGAAATAAGTTTTTTAAACGTTTTTTTTTTTTTTGCTTTAATCTGAAAACATAATATTTCCCCAAGTGATTACTTTCTCAGCTTTTTGCACATGCCATATAGTTGTGTTTAAAAATCATAAAATCCAGATAATTTGTGCCTCACTCTGGTATTTATTCTCAAAGATTTTCTGATCTTCGAAAAAAAGAGTATAAAGTTCTTTCCTATTCGCGCATGGTGCATAGCTACCGTTTCTTTTTCCAATTTTCTTTTAGCAGTTTTTAGATAGGAGGAACTTTCACGCCACCAATATTTAAGGACTGAATACCGTATATAAGCCGACCCCGTTTACTTCAAGATCTATAAATTTGTGAAAAACTTTGACCCGCATATAAGACGACCTTAAATTTCAAGATTTTGGAAAACATATTTATTGAAATGTATTTCTGAGATTATTTTCTGTAAACAGTGTTTTTTCAGGCATACATCCGGTGGGGGGAAGGGTGAAGTCATCCTGGAAAAGATTATTCGCCCCCCACCCCCACTAGGAGACATTTTATGTTACCGTACCAAATGTTAATCGATTCAGGTTATAATGAAAAAGAAAGTTTCGTTTCTTTTGATGTTCTACATCATCGTCAAAAAAAATAGTTGTTCTCAGATATGCTCATCGTTCAAAAAATTAGTCACACCCAGAAGGACGAGTTGGATTGCAATGCTATTCGGGAGGAAGGTAAAGGTTACAAGGAACAATTAATGATTAAACATTGAGACTGATAAGGGCAATATTTATTGAGCTACACGCCAATTCAATAAATAGTGTCTCTCAGCATGGCGTCAGGCCGCCATGTTTGCCCACACACCATACAGACGTCTCGGCATGGAGTTGTACAGGTTTCTAATGGTGTCCTGCGATAAGCCATCATATGCAGCTTCAATCTTCTCACCCAGTTGCTGCAGATTGTGCGGTAGGGGTGGAGTGTGGATAGTGCGCCCAATAGCATCCCACACATTTTCGATCGGCGATAGGTCTGGCGATGCGGCAGAGTGACAGTGCCTTGAAGGCAAGCTCTCGAGACAGCAGCAGTATGATGCGGATGAGTGTTGCCCTGTTCGAAAATTGCCGCGGAGTGAGCGTTCAGAAAAGGTAGGGACATTAGTTGCAGAACCTCCTTAACGTAACGTTGGGCTGTCAAAGTGCCTGTAATGAACACCAAAGGTGATAGGGCATCGTAAGCAATTGCAATACACACCATGACGCCAGGCCTTCTGGGTGTGTGACGCTCGACAACAAACCGTTCATCCTGGCACTGACCAATGTGCCTCCACACACGGATTCGTTGGTTGTCTCCTCCAAGACAAAAGCGGGACTCGTCACTGAAAATCACCCGCTGCCGTTATGAGAAGCTCCATGACACCATTGCAGTCTTGCATTATGAGGCACGATACCATTTCCGTCTTTGGCGACGATGCAGTGGTGTTAAGAGTAGTCGTCGTAACGGTCTGCATGCGTGTAGTCCTACGTCGTGCAGCCGTCTGCCAATGGTACTGGCACTAATCGGAGGATGCATGGAGAGCACCACTATTCGCTGAATATCCGCAATCGTGGCTGTTGGGTCACTTAGCGCATGTCGGACAATCCGTTGTCCCTCTCTCTCCGTGGTTCGTCTAGGTCGCCCAGACCCTTCCTGTCGCTGCTGCGTGCCTTGTTCTATCCACTGCCGCCAACAGTGTGCAATAGTGATATCCGCAAGACTGTTGTAGCGCGCAACACGGCGATAAGACCATCCTGCTTCCCCGAGCTCGACGATGCGGCCCTTGCCAAACTTCTCCTAAGTGCTCGATTTGTTTCCGAACTTTCCTCCGAGGCATACTTCACTTGCAAAGGATGCAACCAACACCGCAGCAGGAGTCAGAATGGAAAGTGCGCGCAACGAGACGACCTTATATAGCCGGTCAGGCACAGCTCTACGACCCCTCTTTGCTTGCGTCACATGCGCATACGAGCGTAATACTTGAATTATTTGCATGTCTCACGATGTCAAACCTACCCACCAAGTTTCATTCCTGTCGGTTGCTTCCTTCTGGGTGCAACTATTTTTTTGGCGATGAATGTATATGTACAGTAATTACTTCATCGCAATTTAAATAGTAAAATAGTATACGATATATAGCAATTACTTCTATAATATAGATATAGTAGTTAAAAAATGCATAAATAGCAAATGGAAAACTTGTTCCCTCGAAGGTTACATTTGCTTCGGTCAAAAAGTCCTGAAAGAAACACTGTCTCTAAAAAATCTTCAAAGTGTGATTCACTCTTCAATTGGATTTGCTCTTGGGAAGAATATTTAGGACCCCTTTGTAGAGCGCAGAGTTCGTTAGAAGAAATATTTTTCGAAGAGATGTTAACGATGGGGATTTTTAGAGGTTGTATGTTTGGTTGTTGGGCTGCACGGAGTCTGGAAATTTTCCTCTGGTGTGCAGCTGTGAGTCTTCTGACAACCTATTATGTAGACTCGACATGCTAGTGGACCGCCAGCACAGAAGACTCACAGCTGCACACCAGAGGAAACTTTCCAGACTCCGTGCAGCCCAACAACCAAACATACAACCTCTAAAAATCCCCATCGGTAACATCTCTTTAAAATGTTTTTCTTCTGACGAACTCTGCGCTCTACAAAGGGGTCCTAAATATTCTTTCCTGGAGCCAATTCAACTGAAGTCACTAGTTCCCGTTATCGAAAGCCTGCTGCTCAAAGTACCGCAGGCAGGAAAGAGAAACAGTTCGGCACCAGTGCGCCTCCAAGCTTACTCAAGTCAAGAAGTGGCTCAAGCTTAAACGAAACCCGACGCTCCCCAAGGCAGTTTCCAGTCTCAAGATGGACCAAGACCTAGTGTTTACCCTTACAGACAAGACTGGACAATTCGCCATTATGGACGTTAAGGACTATGAAAACAAACTCATGAACTTCATCCTTCAGTCAAGGTCAATCCGTCAAACGGCGGACCCACTTAACAGATGGATTGCCAGAGTCAGAGTGGCATCAAGGCTGCCTGCTTTACCAGAAGCAATAAAGAAAGAAGCTAGACTCCCACCGGGGCCTCGCATCCCGGAGCTTTTCTGCAAACTTAAGCATCACAAGCCGGGCTATCCCATCAGGCTGATAGTCTCGCGGAAGCGCTCCCCTTCCACCCACCTGGATAAAGCACTAGCCTCATTCCTCTCTTCTTTCTTGCCACCTTCGGAAAAAGTACTCTTCAACTGATTTTATCTCAACGTTGAAGAGAGTCTCTGCCGCACCGGAAGATATAATCGGCAGTATTGACGTAGTTTCGTTATACCCGTCAGTTCCAGTCTCGGAAACCTCTTCAAATCTCAAGAATTCTATAGTAACTTTCAACCTGTTCGCACCAGAAGCACTTCGAGACATTTTCAATGTGATGGACATGGTCACAGAATCAAATTTATTCACTTCCCGCTCCCAAGTCTATAAACAAACGAAAGGTGTGCCAATGGGATCATTGCCGCCCCGGTGGCGCAGTGGTCTAAGGCGCTGGCCTCTGATCGTTCGTCCGTAAGGGGTCTGGGTTCGAATCCCGGTCATGCATGGATGTTGTGTTTGTCTTACGGCACTGGCTCTCTCCCTTCCCTGGAACCAGTGACCCTAAATTAGGGACGGGCGACTGCTTATAGCCCATTGAGTTGCTCACGGTGGTCGTTAAACCTCCAATAAAAAAAAAAAAAAAAAAAAAAAAAACAAGTACCTAAAACCTAGTTCCGTTATGCAGACGATGTCTTTTTTATATGGCCACACGGAGATGAATCCTTAAACATTTTCCTCGAACAGCTGAACGCATACCACCCGGATATCAAGTTCACGCTAGAACGAGAGTCCGAAGGAACACTGCCATTCCTAGATGTGCTAGTTCAAAGGACTACCACAGGAGCCCTCAAGACTCAATTCCACTATAAGCCAACCCAGGTAGATATCCCTATTTTTCCTTCCTCTGCTAGCCCAAATACACACAAATACGCCCTCTTCAGATACCGTGCTAACAGAGCCTTTGCTCTAAATTCAGACACTGCCGCAAATGACGCAGAATTGCATAACCTTAAAGAGCTCGCTTCATCCACAGGCCACGACTTGCGGATAATTGAAGAGATTACCAAAAATTCAGCAACCAAGGCAAACAACCCATCTCTCTACTAAAGAGATAACACCCGGCTATTCCTGGGTTCAATCCAATGCATCCCTTACCTAGCTTTTTTCCTCAAGAATACTCTCAGAAAATTCGGCTTTGATGTCGGTCTAAAGCCGCCGAGGTCTTTGTCAGCTATCCTAAAGCAGAAAAGAAATCCAGCCGTGCTACTCCCAGATGCAGGAGTCTACTCCATCCCTTTGCTCTATCAAAATCGCTCTATTAAACATTACATTGGCATGACAAAAAGATCCTTCTGATTGAGAATTAACGAGCACAAGCGTGACATTAAGAACCAAAAGCTTACAACCGCTCTAGCGAAGGAAGTTGCGAACCACGGCGCCATTCGTCAATGGGGGGACCTAAAGAAATTAGCCCCATATATGTATAAACCCAAGAACCACCGACTTCAGGGAAACCGAGAAATACTAATACTCGAAAGCGCTTGCGATTCTGATCTTTCCACAGATTTACCAGCTTATCTAGCGTATCCTCCTAGATATACCTCCACGAACATGACCATCTCACTTGTCATCTCTTATTTAATATCACGTGCTCATAACGTATACTTCTTACGTGTGCTTTTTCTGTTTGTTTAAATTTTCGCAGTACGGTTCTGTACTCAACGTTGTAAACATTAGGGGACGAAGCCGCCCGTCTTTGGCGGTGAAAGCTAGCAACCTAGTTTTTAATTTGTACTGTTTTACACCTATTAAACGGAAATCTGCACGTTCGTGTAGTAAATATTCTTGGTGTATTCGCAGCCCATTTTGTCTTACCCTTGATACCTAATACTGATATTTACGGTATTATAGACAATCATTTTAAGAATGTCGTTAACGCACAACAGCATTGATACCATAATATCAGAGAAACATTTTTAATTCTATAATCCACAGACTAACACCTTTTTGATGACTGTTAACAATTCTTGGAAAACTTGAGTCTTATTCTTTCTGCAGTTCCTTCTAAGTAGATATTCCAGAAGTAGGTCAGCCAGAGCTTCTTTTGGAACACCTCCATTAATCACGAAGCGTCTTATTGCGCGCCAGTGGGGCACTCCCCCCCCCCCACTTATTGTTTCCCAGAAGGTTTTCAAGCCATCGTGAATGAACTTCTTCCGTACAGCCGAATCGTTGTCTAAATTACAAGCAACGCTGTACGTTATTAACAATGCCTTCTGAGGAGACAATGAGGTTTTAGCAAACCAGGCTCCTTGCACCCTAGAGACAGGTTCTCCATGACGGCTATCACTATGATACATACTTTGGACATCCGAACATTCCAAGTCCATACTCTTTGAAATACAATTTCATAGCATGCCCTTCTGAACATTTCCTTGTCACAGGGATTAAACCTTCCTTTTCACACCACGTAATACACGTTTGCCTGTCTGACAACTTCAGTACAGAGCCTGAAAAAATTCCAATACACCATCTTAACTCAACATGCAGAAGTAAATGACGAATGCAGAAGCTTCGTTAAATATGCCATAACAACGTCATATGCACTTTAGCACACAAGAATACAGTCATGTACTGTATAGCTCGAGTTCCATCGCTGTCGGCGTGGTAATGGTACTCAATGCGCATTCTCGCGTTGGATGCTCAGGAACTTGTTCCAAACCGGAGAGAGGTCTGATGTGATATCAGTGTCACAAGCGTCCCTGCGCGACCAGATCTCAATGGATTCCCTTACGGCTGCAGACTTTGGACCGTCACAGGGAGCTAGTCTCATTTTGCCGGACCAAGTGGGCTTTGCACAATAAGATTCGACGTCTCTAGCAAGCGCTTTGTTTAACTTTTTTTATACGCAATGCTGTCGGTAAGATTCGCCATGTTCCGCTCGTCGGAAGAAAACCCCATAATTTATTTTCAAGGTCACAAAACTATCTCACAGAAAGATGAAGTCTAAAACGTAGACAAATGCGGCGATAAATTCCGCGGCAGAATTCACGGGAGTCGAGCCCTAATTTTTAGTGATCCGCATATAAGCCGACGCCCCAACTTCGAAAGCGAACTTTCTTCCAAAAACCATAGGCTTATACACGAGTACGTTAAAATCACGTTAGTCAATATATTAACGTATTTAGAACTGTTCTACAATTAACAGGATTGAAGTAACTGAGAAGACCGCTGTTCCGTTATTCACTCTTAAAAATTTCATACGCCAATAAAAAATACAATCGCATGTTCAAATTAAGTAAATTCAGCAATGCAGATCGTATAAAACTTTTTTTTTCCTGCAAAAGCACATCCAACGTAAATGGACACGCGACGTCTCTGCAAAAGGGTTCGGAACTCTGTCAAAAGCTTTTTTATGATCATTATCAGTAACAAGAAAAACATACAGCGGTGTTTGTCCTTACGAGATTGAAACACGTTTCGTGATTTGGATGAGGAGTGGCGACAGTTTTCCACTTGTTGTCACCGGGGTCATACACTTCAAAATGGGAGGGAACATGATCGGCGTAACGATTTCCGAAGTATAGTTTTCCACAACATTCCTGGACGGTAAGAGTGCTCTTCAAAGCCGCATTCATGGGAGATGATAATAAAGTCCACTGATCTGTCGAAGGATCGTAGAACTCAGGCACCCTCAGGGGAGAAAACGAGTCAGCATTTTGAGAATACCCTCCAAAAGCATATATTTTACCACACACAGCTGCGCATTCGAGATTTCTTCTCGGATGAATCATCGGAGAGATGACCTCACTACGTTCCGTCGCAGGGTCATATCGTTCATGCCACTTGTAGTTCAAATCAGTTACTTGTGGAAGCATGTACCCACTGGTAAATATAGGACGCCCTCCAGTGACGTAAATGTAGTCTCCCAAAGATGTAGCACTGGAGGCCCAGCGGCGTATTTCCACTGTACCCGCCTCCCGGAGATTATATTCCTTAAGACACAGAGTTCGCACAATTTGGGGTTCATTCTGCTGAAAGTCACATCCGAAGAAATAAAGGATACCGTGGTGTATCACCACTGAGGAGTTAAGAGGTAAAATCGATTTATATTCCAAGGAAGTTAACTGGAATTTTTTCAGACACAAAACACCAATGCATCCATTGGAGCAGATGAAAAGAATTTTATCTTCTAGGCAGGCGACGTACGTAGTATCTTCCATTGGCTCATCGTGTTCCAAGCTACACATATTAACCCACTCTTCACGTAATAAATTCCAGTAATTAAGCACAAAACTATTCTCAAAAGCACAAATACAGAACATGGCGCACCCCATTGCCGAGCGTTTCAAGTGATCTTTGCCCTCGTAGTATCTCTCCCTATTAATAAAACATCCAGGCTTGGAGTGGCAATCCTTAATTTCATTTAATACATGTCTGCAAGCTTCAGATGAGAGAATGAGTTCTTCCGTCAGTACTCTCGTATCTAGGTATTCTCGAGTCAAGAGAGGCATTCGAACACTGTGCAGCAAATCAGGCAAATAAGAGATTCGATCGGTTTCTTTCGCCTTTGTCCACCTGATAGCTGCCTCAAACACGATGTTTTCCTTAATGACGAATAAATCATCCATATCCAACAGTTTCTTTACTGCGTCAAAATTTAAGCTCAAGAATTCTTCCGTCGTAGTAATAGTCTCGAAGTTTTCTTTTACGTACCGTACGCACTTTTCAATGGCATTCAAGTCCTGATGTTTCTCAGCGAGTTCGAAAATGGACAAAGCCGTGTTTTCATTCATCTCCTTCATCATATACTGAAAGCAGGCTTGAAGGGCTCTGTCGCACTGAAAAAAGGCCGCGGTTGAAGCAAAACTGCGCACATTAGTGGGTATAATTTTCAGTCTGCCGCAGTATGCAAAACTGATGAGACACTCCAATGCACCGGAGTCAACATAATCCCCAAAATTTATCTCCTGCTGGGTGCTTTCAGCAAAGTTTCCTGTGAACATCGCTCTGAAGTACGGAATTCCTCCTGCCAGGATAATTCGATGAACCGCGAAACACTTTCCTCCAGCTCTGATGATCAGGTCGCACAACGTTCCTGATTCTTTCATTTTTTCCATATTAGAAAAGGAATCTCGCAGAAAGACCGCATCCGGAAATTGCGAACTGTCGTCAGTGTAATTTTTATTTAGGATAATTTTGTCCATTTTTTTTTTTTGGAGAACTTTTTCAACTGAAATTTCTAAAACGGCACCGTTGCATATGTACTTTAAAAACAAATTGGAGTGCGATGGTCGATTGCACGAGATCACAGTGATACGATAGCAGGTGATTCGTGAAATCTATGACTAGCGTCTCGCGACAGCGATATCCACATGTATCGAGTTATCTTATTGGCAGCAATAAAACCGGCACCCACCAATTGGCGACCGGCACTGAAACGGCACTTGTTGTTTACAGACGCTAGTGTTCGTATACGTCGTCGAAGTCGTGACACAGGTTGTTTACATCTTAGTTAACATTAGTTTCTTCATTGGTGGCTGTCGGTACAAATCGAACAATTTAACCTGTTTGCAGTATACATCCAAATATAAAAATGGCTATTCTTCCACAAACGGGCGCATTCCTCATTTCTCACAGCTACGACAGCGGAACGCTAGAACAGCTCCGCGAGCAATCTACTGTTTTCGATCTGGCAATGCATCTGTTGTTGTTTACATTCGAATGCAAACATTATGGGTGGTTATCTTTGAATTCTGTTCTTATTTTTTATTCATCATGATGACTAACGTTAGTTTCATCAAAAAAAATATTTCGTGTACTAAATGAAAACTATAACTGAGATGTTGAAAACGAACTAAAAAAAAAAAAGAACGATCTTACCGCTATATACATTGGGAGACTCATAAAAAATTATACTTTCGTATTTACAGTAAGTATTTTAATTCGTACTGAGAAATATATAGCAAAAGACAATTAAAGAAGAAAAGCAGCGATATTTATTGCCATTCGTGATTCCTTATTATTTCAAGGGTGGGTAGCGAACCATATCTTTCACACCATGATATGCATGTTTTTCTATGTCGTACGTCATCGTTAACGAGACTATACAAATTCCATTGAGGCATTATAAAATACAACAGACCAATTCAACGATAACTTCATGGAATTTTAATACTATCGAAGGGTAATATGGACGGACAACTTAATATTTACTGAGCGTTGCCAGATCGAAAACAGTAGATTGCTCGCGGAGCTGTTCTAGCGTTCCGCTGTAAACAACAAGTGCCGTTTCAGTGCCGGTCGCCAATTGGTGGGTGCCGGTTTTTTTTTTTTTTTTTTTTTTTTTATTGGAATTTTAACGACCACCGTGAGCAACTCAATGGGCTATAAGCAGTCGCCCGTCCCTAATTTAGGGTCACTGGTTCCAGGGAAGGGAGAGAGCCAATGCCGTAAGACAAACACAACATCCATGCCTGACCGGGATTCCATCCCGGACCCCTTACGGACGAATGATCAGAGGCCAACGCCTTAGACCACTGCGCCACCGGGGCGGCGAGTGCCGGTTTTATTGCTGCCAATAAGATAACTCGATACATGTGGATATCGCTGTCGCGAGACGCTAGTGAAATCTATGGGCTGAGTTTTCTAAGTTATGTTGTTTCAAACCGCATGAAGAAGAAGTAGGACGTACGACATTCCTCATAGGACAAGAACAGTTAAAAGAGGCGCAGATTCACTTGCACTCGTTGAGACAACAAAATGAACCAGACTAAAATGTTGTGATTCAAAAGAGGCCGCTTTGAACTACGAAATTCATAAGTTTAATCAAAATAAAGTACTTCCGACTCGTTACGTGAGAGAGAATCCTTCATTGATCAAATGATGATCGTATGTAGAGGATTTTAGGAAGGGAGTATCTGACCCCAGGTCTTAAACAACCCTTAGAGATAGGAAGCTAGGAGATTTGGGCTAGACTGCCCGATAGGAAAGTGACACGGAAGCGAAGTAGAAAGGGGGAGGAAGACGCCCTTATTTATTACCGTGGGGCCAGTACCCGGGTTCCGACGGCTTAACGTGCCCATCAGACGCACGGCGGACGTTTAGTGGATTGAGCGTTCGCACCTGCCTGGGATCAAACCTGAGATCCTTTCCGCGGCAGTCACGAACGTTGCCCATTAGGCCACCCGCGGCCCCCATCCTTTATCCTCAGATGCCAGCGGGTTTAGATACTGTGCCGTTCCCAGTCCTGCATATTGACGTCAGAGATGATGCCATAGCTGACGTCAGATGTTACGTGAGAGCATTGAGTTCGAGACAGCAGACGCGAGCGTGTGGAGTGGAGAGTGTGGAGAGACAGTTTGTTTTGATTTGTAACAAGTGCGAAAGAGCATGAGGAAGTGTATTTTGATGTTTATGTAATTAAATGTTATGTGTTGTTCAATTGAAAATAGCCATAAATGAGTTTTGGTTATGATTAGTAAAGACGTCACAATACGTTTTAGACTGTGGCTTTCTGTGAGTTATTGCGCGATACGAATAGTTCCAGAATGAAATGCAAAAGGGGGAATGATTTGTTTAAGAATAAATATGCATATATACAGAGTGATGTTTCAGAACTCTGAATTTAAAATTTTAGTACTTATGCTGTTAGTAGAAGGTTAACCAATCGATGCGGAAACACAAGTCAGCAACTCGTCGATGTCGCATTTTGTGCGTGTAGAATGCCTGAAAGAAACTGGAATGCCAGAAGTGAGCAACCGGTTTCCTGTGTGCTACGAAGGTTGCTCACTTAAAAAAAAGGATATCTAACTCAGAAGTTTTTGTTTTCATATGTAGAGGATTTTAGGAAGGGAGTGTCTGACCCCAGGTCTTAAACAACCCTTAGAAATAGGAAGCTAGGAGATTAGGGCTAGAGTGCCCGATAGGAAAGTGACAGGAAAGCGAAGTAGAAAGGGGGAGGAAGACGCTCCTATTTATTACCGCGGGGGCAGTACCCGGGTTCCGACGGCTTAACGTGCCCATCCGACGCACAGCGGATACTTAGTGGATCGAGCGTTCGTACCTGCCTGGGATCAAACCCGAGGTCCTTTCCGTGGAAGTCACGAACGTTGTCCACTAGGCCACCCTCGGCCCCTAACGCAGAAGCATAGGCTCGGCGAGAAGTAAATAGTGCCGTCATATCCTGGATTACAAGATGCAGTGCACAGAAACCAAGATGCAGGCTGATGCCGGAGCAGACTGCGCATGCGAGTTTGTATTGTTTTGTTGATTTCAATTCTCGTTCGGTGCTACAGGGTATGTGCTACAGGAAGCCAATCGAGTTACTGACAGCCCGAGGTTGTTGCCTTCTCGGAAGCATAATCACTTTGCAAATCGGATATACAGTATAAGTTTTGTTGCGCCAATCGCATTCTTTGCTTTTCAGTTTTTCAGAAACATTTTCAGAAATGCTAAATACTACGGATTGTCTGCATTTTGTACGGATTCTTAGGCCTAGCTATAATAGTTGGTAAAATTTAATTTAAATAGTAATATTAATTGCTATTGAATATTTGTTTTACCAAAATAAGGGACGGGCGGGATATCAGAAAACAGCAACAACAACAACAACAACAAAAGACTGCTCTAAGCAAAGAGTCATGAAATCGAAGGAAACAATCGTGGATCAAGGAAAAGCCGCACTCTCCTAACACCTTTTGTTCCTAAATGTTTGTTTTCCGGCATAGCACATAAGCTATATCAAGATGTGGGGCCGCTGTTATCGCCTGTTTTACGTTATCTCAACGGGACTTGACGTTCCTCACGCGGAGCTTTGTATTCTTTGCTTCAACGTCGCCATTTGCACTGACGCATGAGGTTGAGGAGGGAGCAGAGAATTTGTTGACTTGAAGCTTCTTTGCAAACGCTGTCTTATAAACCATGATTAGTGGTCTAAAAGCAATGTTGTCGAGCCCAATTCAGACTGACCTTCCTATGCGATGTGGCGAGTGGGGTACAGATCATTCGTCTCTTGCGTACAAACCACTCTCTCCTGGAGCCTTCTGTAAATTGTTTGCCTCAATATCGTGGTTTCTGTACCAGAGAATATCTAACTGAGAAGTTAAGGCTCGGCGAGACGTAACGAGCGCCGACATAACCTGGGATACAAGATGCAGTGCACAGAAACCAACATACCAAGGAGGATAGAATAAGAGGAGGGAGCATGTGCTCTCACCGTTGGAGCCAGCTGAGTTGTGTGGCCGCCATATTACATTACTTTTAGTTGCTCATATTTGCTTTGTAAGGTAAGGAAGATTTCAGATTTTTATTACGTGTGAGAAGGACGTTTGCTTATGACTCATTTATGAAATTGTTTATTTGAAGTTATTTTTTTTTTGATTGGAGGTTTAACGACGACCACCGTGAGCAACTCAATGGGCTATAAGCAGTCGCCCGTCACTAATTTTGGGTCACTGGTTCCAGGGAAGGGAGAGAGCCAGTGCCGTAAGACAAACACAACATCCATGCCTCACCGGGATTCGAACCCGGACCCCTTACGGACGAATGATCAGAGGCCATCGCTTAGACCACTGCGCCACCGGGGCGGCTATTTGAAGTTCAACTAACATTAAAAGCTGAAGAGAGATCTATTTGCTGATCAAAAACATATGATGGAATAGCTAAAGATTTCTAGTACGAACTACAAAGTTGTCCACTTTTCAATAACTTCTGGTCAAAAATTACATTCCTGAAAACGTTTTATTAAAACTTTATAAAAAGCAGTCGTTTCTCGCGCACAATAAAATCCGTGGTTTTTTTTGTTTTGTTTTTTTTAATTTGTAAATTACCGCATTTATTATTAGCACATAGTAATCTATCAACGCCAACGGATTTTATTGTCCGCTACAAACGCTTTTCAATTTTGCATATTTCGTGTATTCTTCTTTAATAGTTTGCAAATTATCAAACTTTAGCATGAATTATCGTTTCTAAGGTAATATTTCGTTGCGTTTCTGTTTTCAGAAATATTTACTGGATCACATGAAATAAATCAACGTTTTATTCTTTACTTTAGTGTGTGGACGGCTTTATGCATTACTTTAAACAGGATGTACGTACTTTTGGTGTGATGAGTTAAAGGGTTTTTTGTCGTACACAGCGGTAAAAACGTGACCTAGCAGTGCTTTGAAAGAAAAGAAAACAGTGGTGATATTATAGACTATATCCTTAATGTACATGATATTTTTTCTTTTCGCAAGAAGGATTTAAAAGTGTTAACCGGCCTACGTTGTTAGTTACGTTATTCGATGGGAACACAGTCAGAAGGGTAACAGAAGATGGCTACCGCTCAGAACGTCGGCTTCAGAGCTTTACATGGGGCTTGCTTGTTATGCTCCCTCCCCTTATTCTATCTTCCTTGCAACATACAGGCTGATGCGCGAGCAGACTACGCATGCGTGTTTGTGTTGTTTTGTTGACTTCAATTCTGGCAATGAACTGTCAGCCGAGCTACTCACAGCACGTGATTGTTACCTTCTCGGTAGCATAATAACTTCGCAAATCGGATATGTTAGTTTTGTTGCGCCGATTGCTTTAGTTAAAGCTTTTGTTTGCTCTTCAGTTTTTCAGAAATGCCAAATACTACGAATTGTCTGCATTTTGTTCGGATTCTTAGGCGTAACTACGTATAATATCTGCTAAAATTTAATTTAAATAGTGATATTAATTGTTATTGCATATTTGTTTCACCAAAATAAGGGACCAGCGGGATATCAGAAAACAACAACAAAATAAAAACTGCTGTAAGCATAATAGTTATCAGGTCGAAGGAAGCAATCGTGGATTAAAAGAAAACTCTACTGCCGTAGTCCCCTAACGCCTTTCGCTCGTGAATGTTTGCTTTCCGGCTGAGCACGTAAGCTCCCAGCTTGTGGGGGCGCTGTTGTCGCCTGTTTTACGTTATCTTAACGAGAGTTGACGTTCTTTACGCGAAGCTTTATGTTCTTTGCCCTTACTATTGGAGAGCTCTTGCGACAGTTGCCTGGCTCTCGGCTCCCTATGGCGGGCAGCTGTTAGAAACAAATGCCGGTTTGTCTTGACTTGTTGTGGCATGTGAGTGTCTTTGTCTGGGCCTTCTGGTAAATTGTTCCGGTTTTCTGGAACTGCGTCCAGAAATTGGAGGGTACTCGCCTCTACACATTCTGCCAGCTCCTTGCGATTGCCCTGCTTTCAATCTACTGATCGCTCTCCACCGTAAATAGTCTTCTGAGGAATAGTACGGAGCCTTTCTTCCACTAACAGTCCAACTCAAGCTTCAATTGCCGCACCCCGCTCACAATAACGTTTATCAAGGTCGAGTGCCTGTCAGCTCGATGACGTATGGTCATCTTTTGCGGATTTCCATACGAGTTAGGACAATGTTGCTTAGGTACAATCAGTGGCGTACTGGCGATTCATGAACTGCCCTGGAAGTTGATTTTGTGCGGCCCACTTTTGGGAAGAATTATCATGGTACCCCTTCCAAAAAATAAAAAAAAATAGAAAGAAAGAAAAGGGGGTATATCAGCATCACCATTAATGTAAAAATAAAATTACTTACATTGCAAAAGAAGACCCTGGGTTCGACTCCCGGTGGCGGCCAATGAGAATTTTTCCGTGACTCACTTATAAACGTGGAAAGAGCGAAGATCTTTGTTTGATGTTCCTGGTCCACGTTAAATGTCTGTATTAATTATTCATTCGCCTTCTAATTATTTCTTCAGTTGCTGCTTACCATCTTTGGTGAATCCCATCATTGTGCAAGGCTCCAAGAAGCAACCTGCCAAATTGGCTTGGCAGTTAGCGTGTGTGAGTCTAGAGGAATTCGAGGCCGCTGTGGTGTAGCGGAAGCATATCCGGCGCGTAACTGGAAGACCCTGGGTTCGACTCCTAGTGGCGGCCAATGAGAATTTTTCCGTGACTCATTTATAAACGTGGAAAGAGCGACAATCTTTGTTTGATGTTCCTGGTCCACGTTAAATGTCTGTATTAATTAAATAGACAATGTATGTCATCTAAGAGAGACTATGGAAAACGTGTTTTCACTCTTATGAATTTTATTACGATAGCTATGAATTCAAAATTTGTTATAGTTTTTTTTTTTTTTTTACTTTCTGTAAGAACGGAAATTCAAATGTGCCACAAATTAATTTCCTTTTGAAGACTTACCAATCATTAACAAAATAACTAGGACAAGCCGACAACGATAACCGATAACTCGGGTACAGTTGGCAAATTTTGAACGAAGCTATTGCAAAATCTAAACTCATTAAGGCGTCTATTATAACAAATTCTAAAAAAACGAACGCGTAAAATGTATAACTTCCAGAACAAAAGTATGAAACATTCTAAAATGAAATGCCTAAAATTTATCATGAACTACTTTCCTTCACGCCTTCACGTTGGTTGCGATCAGGTTGAATGTAAACAAAGCGGAAAGACACACTCAGATCAGGAACCACGTTTTTCATTTTGTATCGCAGAAGACAGACACATACACAAACTTCCTTTTATTATTGTAGATTAAGCAAGTGTTGATCTATAATAATAACAGGAGTTTTTCCATTTCTTCGTTTTTCAATTCAAACGATTTTTTGTAAATTAAAGTTAGTGAGCCGACTTTTGTGAAACGGTACAAGTAAAACTCCATCTAGCTTTTAATTGAAATTCCTCAATGACGCGAAATTTTGGGAATCGCAAGGCGTCAAAACCTGACCATGGACGATGTCCAATCGCATGCCAAACATCACGGTGATCGGATGTGTCATGTCGTAGCTATGCCCGAACAACTAATTGTCCCGAGTCTCGTATACAGAGCGATTTTTTCAATTATTATCAAAACTGATCAGTTTTTTAATGGTCATTATTTTTATACGAACACGACCAATCACCATGATACCAACCCCAAGTGTGACTCACCATCTCATTTCCTTTCTCTGGGGCAATGAAGATCTTTGGAGGAGATAGGTAATAAACGACTCCTTTTTGGACGATTATTCCTTAATGACACGGAATTTCGGCAATCGGAAGGCGTCAAAACTTGACCATAGACGATGTCCAATCGCATGCAAAACACCACGGTGATAGGATGTGTCATCTCGTACCTATGCCCGAACAACTCATTGTTCCGAGTCTCGTAAAGAGATCTCGCTCCGCTCAATAATAAGTATGCTATATTTCAAGAATTTCAGAGCAAATTTTATAAGGCGAGAGAAATTAAAGAATTCGAAAATTCATTTTTGTTCAATTATTTTGAAACGGAAAAAGTATGTTTTCTGTAGCTCAATCTGCAGTTCAAGAATTCGTCTATCTGTAATCTCAAAAGTAGTAAATCAGATGTAGATGTCGTTAAAGGGGTAAAAAAAAAACAAGAAAAGAAAGCATGTACAGATAAAAAGCACCAACACAAAAAATGTGCCATAGGTGAACCTCAATGCACTAACATATGCAACGAATTTTGAATTTGAATCCTACGCTATTGATCGCATATTTGATTGTATTTCATTGATTATTATTTAGGTGCAAATGGCAAAAGCGGAACGAGATAGAGGACAACAGCTTAAAGGGACGGAGTTTAAATTTGAAAGTCAAGAAAGAGAAAGCGCGTAAAAAACAATGTTTGTCTCAACAGAACATTTGCTATGCTTAGCTTGTGTGTGTGTGTGTGTTCTAAAGCCGTAAAAGTGGTAAAACTTTGCACTTTTAAAACAACTTGATTTTCTTCTACAAAAATATTGTAGTACACGTATACGTACAGTGAAATCCGCTTAATACGCTCACGGTTAATACGATTTCCCGCTTAATACACATTTTTCACGCGGTCCCTAGAATTGAGAGGTAGATAGATACAAATATACCCCATTTAATACGCTTCGAATCCCGCTTAATAAGCGCTTTGCTGTGAAAATCCTCTAAATAAGGCGTCAGTGAATAAACAAAGGCATTCGCCTAACGCTACAGTGACCAATAATTAACGGCGCTATGTGCGTTTGAGACGTCTCAGTTGCTGAGCCCATTCTACGGATATGTGCTGTCAGAAACTGGCAGATAAACGCACATAGCGCCGTTGGTTGTTGGCCATTGTAGCGTAAGGCGAACGCACTCGGCTAGATATCGAGAGATCTGGGGTACGATCATAGCAGTGACCGGTTAACAATTTTTCGGTTGCTATGTGTTGATAAACGTGGAAAGAGCGATGTCTTTGTTTATTCAAAGGCTTAGTTGTGTAGCATCATGTACATTTGAATTCAGGTGAATAGTAATACTATACAAAAAATGGGTCAGTTCCGTGTTACATGAGACACTGGATGTCTACTTTAATTAGACAGAAAACTTTCCTATTCCTCGGCGCTAGTTAAACAGGCTTGTCGTAGGTCCAGCTTGTCGAAGAGGATACCGTTTTCGTGAATTTTCCTGGATACGTGTCTGTGGATGATGATATTGCAACTTGTGAGATTCGAACAGTACAAGAAATTGTAGAAGATAATGCTGTGAGTACTACTACAAACAAGGAGAGTGAGGAAGAAGAAGAAAGCCGCACCGGTGGCGCAGTGGTCTAAGGCGCTGGCCTCTGATCATTCGTCCGTAAGGGGTCCGGGTTCGAATCCCGGTCAGGCATGGATGTGGTGTTTGTTTGTCTTACGGCACTGGCTCTCTCCCTTCCCTGGAGCCAGTGACCCTAAATTAGGGACGGGCGACTGCTTATAGCCCATTGAGTTGCTCACGGTGGTCGTTAAACCTCCAATCAAAGAAAGAAAGAAGAAGAAGAAGAGCCTGTGCCTCCGCTGACGCCAGCCGCCAGCATTACATTCACTCGCTGAAGTAAGGAGTTTTGTGTCCAGCATGATTGGAGTTTCTGACGACACCATCAGTAAAATTAGTCAACTAGAAACGATAATTCTGAATTCCGCTTTTAAAAAAATGAAACAATAAAAGATTGAGAATTATTTTAAGAAACTGTAAAAAGAGTCAATTGCGTTTTATAAATAATGTACAAGAACAAAATAATTTTTATAATCTACGTGATGTTTTCATGTATTTTTTAAAATTAGTATTGTACGGTAATACAGTCCGTGACTACAGTAAATTGTTTTTTTTCAGGTGTTTTTTTTATTCCATTATTTTTGGTGTTCTACAACAATTTCGTGAATATGCAGCCGACATATACAAAGGTACGTAGCGTAGGTTTTATTTATTTCCCCTTTCCGGCTAAGGATGCTTTACCGTTTAAGACTAATTTGCGTCTGTCCCTTGAAAATCGTATAAATCGGATTTCATTGTACATACGTTTTTCCTTTTCTTTTGAGTTAGCATAATGCTTACTGGTCGAAAATATGGTGGCCCAGTCCGCTGCTGAATACATCTACAGTGCCTAGAAGAATTAGTGTGACGTGCTCCATAAGATGTCCCTCACGGTTTTGTGACCAATCGTCATGAAATGTCAGAGGGCGCTGGCATCGGAAGTTACGTTAGGATGCTTCATCGGCTTCATGCTATTCAATGGTGGGAAGTTTGTTTTTCCAAGGATTTTCTGCCTTACGAAACTTCGAAATTTTCACAAAACAAAGGTTAGTGGAGGGAAATCTTTTTGGCAGTATCTTTGCTAATTCGTTGTAGCTCGATCATAACAGTAATACACTAGGTAATTCAACAGTTGATCACTAAAACGCAATAGGCTTATTCGGGTGTTAGTATGCTAGTTTTATTCAACTGTGGATTGTTTATAACGAAATTTATTTCCGAAATTAGTAACTTTTTATTCGTGAAGATGTAGAAGTTGATCAAGTATTGGCTGTCATGCGTTAAACTTACTGTGTGGTTAAACTTAAGTGCAGTACTGAAATCGACTGCAACAGTTATAAGATCATAGGGAAATAATGTCAGCTATGAAAGGTGTGTCGATTATTTCGTATATAATTAAGTTTACTGCTTATAAAATATCGTTCAAGGAGTACACATAATACTGGCGAGCTGGGTGTGTGTCATAGAAAGATGTGCTTTTTCGTCGTCCTTCCTCCCTGAAAAGCGACGTGACATCCGATGGCAGCGCCATCTACCGCTTTCATGATTGCGGGCAGCAAGTTTTTGTGCGAGCACGACACACTAATTCTTCTAGGCACTGTAGTACATCGACTTAGCGTTTCCCCTTGCTCTAAAAATTCTTTACAGTGGGTCTTCTCGTTTTGGATATATCCTCGAATTTGTGTTTGTCACGTTAATTTTGAACAGCAGTTTAATATAAAGCTGTCCTTGTAAATTTTTTCATCGTTCATCTGCTCTTTTAAGAAACTAATTTTACCTTTTTCGTCCTGTAGTTATAGCAATTTATTGGCATACTCCAAGACCTAAGAATTCTCAAAATTAGTCAGCAATAAGGGGTAATCTAATCAAAGAATATCTAACTGATAAGAAGGTAAGGCTCAGCGAGACGTAACTAGCGCCACTATATTATGCGGCAAAGAATTACTACACAGAAGCCAACATTACAGGCTGATGCCGCAGGATGCCGAGCAGACTGAGTTAGACTGAGCATGCGTGTTTGTGTTCAAAGAATATAAACGCTTGTTTGTGTTGGCGTTTTGTTCAAAGGTTTTGTTGTTCTCATCTAGATCTGCGTTTATATTACAGCCATGAAATACACCCACTCCATTCCGATGAATAACAAGAACAAATTTGAAACCGTTTGAAACAAATATCCTGGAAAACCATTAAAACAACGTTTGCTGAAAAAAAAGCTATCGTTACGTTGAAAAAATTAATTTATCAATTATATGAAACTGACTTTTATGAAAAATACCTCGTAATATTGTAAAATGAAAGAGGGAAGCATTCGATTACACAATGCATACCAAACAGACAGCTTTAAGCATACACTCAATCGTGGCGAGTTAGTCCGGTCGGTAGAGAGCTCAGCTATCACGCCAGCGGCCCAGGTTCGAACCTACTCAGATACGAACGGATGTTTTTCCGATCTGTTGAGAAAATTTCTCCAGCGCAGTGCGTTTAATTTACAAACTTCGGAAGGGTAGAAAAAAAATTGTAGCTTTGGGAAACTGCGGTTGTCTTTGCTTTTTTTTTTATTATTATGGCTGCTACTGGGAAACCAGCCTCAGCATTTTTGACATTTAAGGTATATTGTAAATATGAAATTCATGCCAAGCAACCTGGTATTACTACGGTGCTTAAAGTGAGAATAAAACTGCTAAAATTTCCTTAAAATAATATTAATTGCTAATGTATATATTTGTTTCACCAAAAGAAGGGACAGGTGGGATACTCAGAAAAGAACAACAAAAAAAATGCTTTAGTAGACCCAATGAGACCGAAGGAAACAGTCGCAGATCAAAGCTTAGCTTCCTTTCCGTGAAATAGGCTTCCCGTCCCGTGTCTCCTACGCTTTTTGCGCCTGAATGTTAACTTTCCCGCAGAGCATCTGCTGCCGCATTACATGGTGGCGCTGCTGTCGCCTGTTTTACATTATCTCTACGAGAGTTGAGCTTCTTCACGCGAAGCGTTTATATTCTTTGATCTAATAACGACAACACTGAATCACCAGCGCTGTTAGTCCAAAAACCCTGCCTGTGACGTCATATGAATAACCTCCATTAGGATAATTCACTGAAAAAGGAAATATGTATGAAGATATAGTTCATTTTACTACGATTGTATTCATTACATCCACAACCCAAAGAGCTTACTTCCGAATCACAAAATTTGACCCTGGTTCCTTCTGTGGTCTCAATAGCGTAAACAAGGGCGAGCTTTTTTACTCTAAAACAATATAATTTCCTTTTTCTGAACGTATGTCTCACTGTTTTGGCGCAGCGGAAAGTCGTCACCATAGCAACAACCGAGAAAGAAATACTTATGACGTAATGCTTAGCTGTTTTTGTTTTCGTACAGGGGACGTCATCGCCTGCACGCGCACAGAGCAGGTGCGCACAATTTTTTTTTTTTAATCAAAGAAACAAAGACTGATTTTTAACCAAGGAGGTCAGAATAAGATATCTGAGCAGCCCCGGTGGCGCAGTGGTCTAAGCGATGGCTTCTGGTTACTCGTCCGAGATGGGTCCCGGTTCTAATCCCGGTGAAACATGGATGTTGTGTTTGCCTTACGTCACTGGCTGTTTCCCCTTCCCTGGAATGGGTGGTCCTAAATTAGGGACGGGCTACTGCTTATAGCACACTAAGTTGCTCACGGTAATCGTTAAACCCCAATCAAAATTTAAAAAAAGAAGGTAACTGGAGATGTCCTCGTCAATACAGCAGTACAGCATTACGTGAAGTCAATAAGTAACTACGAGCAACAGCCGTCAAATCGTGGAAAAGCTGATGGTTTTCAAGGTTATTGCAATGCATTTTGTGTTGGCCGAATCAAATTCTTTCGTCGCAAATGCTTTCAATTTTGCATTGTAACTCGCTGCTGATGTATGAGAAAATGCTGGATTTATAAATTTCTTAATAATTTTGAGGCCCTTTCCCATTTTCATTTTAAACTGAAATTCATGAACGTTAATGCGAATTAAAAACAAGACAAGACGTTAAAATTGATAACTTCAATCGAGTAGAAAGTATAATTCATTCCGGTTTGATATTAACACAACTTTTGCAACCAAAAACCATGCAATTTCAAAATAGACACAGTTGGAACTACATGAGTATCATGTAAGCAATCTCAAGAATTTCCACACATGCTGCTTCACGGTTAAGAGTTTCAGGGCATCATCTCCAGAAGTATTATTCTAACCTCCTTGTTTTTCACAACTGCTGGTGTGACGTTATCTCATCCAAATCATTCTGACATGACATCAGAAATGCGTTACGTCACATCATCAACTCTTTAGAAACATGAGAACGTTGTGTCAGGAATTTTGTTTCTATTTTGTCGTTCATAAACGACATACAGAATTTTTCGTTTACAATCCTATCGAATGAAATTAAATTTTAAGATTCCTCTTGCGAACCTAAAATGATTATTTTAAGTTGTCAGACTATTTTATTTCTCATTTAAGTCTAAACATTGAGAGCCATAATAGAATAGTTAACAGTATGTTATTACTATTTTATACGTATGCTGAAGAAATATGATTTGGAAACTTTAATTTTTCTTAAACCACAAAATTCTCAGAATTTAAATAAATGTTTTTTTGCAGAATATAACCAGGTATTCTTTTATTTATACCTATAGAAGAAATGAAAAAGAAGGGAAAACAAAAGAAAGGGGAAAAAATACTGTTTGTGCTGCTGTGCGTGAACTAACATAGCATTATCAGATTTGCAACTGCGCAATTCTAAGTTCACAAACGAAATGAAAATACCTGGATATTAAAAATTACTATACATATACTATTCTTTCCCTTCATGTTGATGGCTTTTCACCTAGTTCCTCTTATACACTGGTGTGCAAAAATTAAGGGCAAAGAGGAGAAATTAGCATAACAGCGGAACGAGCAGGCAGAACGGACCGAAAGACCACCCAGGAGATAGACTAGGGTCCGGTACGGTAGGGCATGCGCATATATGCAGCATGACGTAGGGAGGATGGAGTGTCAGAAGGATATAATGCACACGGGTAGTGTACGCTCAGCAATTCGGTTAAAGCTATTGCACGATGTACATCGGTTTAAACGACGTAGATTTGCTGCCTCCGTGTGATATGGCCAACAGGCAATCCAGTAGACGACATCTGGATTATTTTACCCGAGATCGCGTCATTTGGAAGTTGGAAGAAAGTTGAAGTGTGACTAGTGTGGCCGAGGAGTTCGGGATCGCTCACAATATCGTTTCGCGAGCTTGGAGAGCATTTCAAACGACAGGAACAGCTGTCCGAGAGTTTAGAAGTGGTCGTCCACGAGCAACCACGGCGGCGGAAGACTGGTATATTGTCCTACAGACGAGAAGAGACAGACGGCAGACAGCGGGAGAAAAGGCAAGGCACTTGCAAAAGACAACTGGACGTCCGTTATCGCGTTTTACCATGGCCAGGAGGCTGCACAAAAGTGGTCTATTTGCACGACGACCAGTACGGTCTGTGCCATTAACGCCTGCTCATCGGAGACGGCGGTTTCTGTGGTGCCAGGAACAGAAGAACTGGACACATCAGCAATGGGGTCGAGTTCTCTTTACGGATGAGAGCCGATTTAGTCTGACGAGCTATTCTAGACATATACACATCTGGAGAGAGCAGGGAACACGCAATCACACCTCCAACATCATCAAAAGGGACCGACTTGGAGGTTGCGGAGTTCTCGTTTGGGTGTATCATGCTTGGTAGCCGTACTGAAATCTATGTATTCCAAAGAATTTCAGTCACTGGTGTCCGCTATTGTACTGAGGTTCTCCTACCTCACGTGCGTCTCTTTAGAGGTGCTGTTGGTCCTGAGTTCCTCTTCATGGACGACAACGCTGCACCTCATCGTACAGTGGCTGTCGCAGAGCTGTTGGAGAGAGAAGATATTCAACGTATGGGTTGGCCCGCAAGGTCCCCGGACCTACATCCAATCGAACACGTGTGGGACCTTCTCAAGAGACGCTTGGGAGCACGTCACCAGCCGCCAGCAACGATTCCGCAGCTGCGATTGGCGCTACAAGAGGAATGGGCAGCGATGCCTCAACAGCTCCTTGACAACCTCGTCTCAGCATGGACAGACGTTGTAAATCCTGCAACGCAGTCAGGGGTGTTCATATCCCCTACTAAAGACTGGATTTTTCATTGCAGCCGCCTGTCACATTAACGTTTCTGGCTTCTGTCCAGTTGTGCTCGAAGCTACCTTTTCAATAAAGTGCCTTTGTATCATTTGGATTCCTTGTTTGAACGGATTTGCTCACTTGTCCCATATTCTTATATCTTGGGGATTTTATGGTATGATTTGAGTCGATGTGGAGCACTTCTGCACGACGTACGTTACATTCGAAAAACCGTCTCGTCCTAAATTTTTGCACGCCAGTGTATTATTAAAGCTTAAAACACAGCTGTCATTTCTTCACGCGCTGTAAAATGGCATATCATTCACATACACGATTGGTAGATTTTACGAATCACATGTTTTTTCCATCGTGGTCACGTGCAATAGAATATCGCATTCCAGTTCGTTTGAAAATATGTATGGTATCGTTTAGGAGACAGCATTGAAATAATTCTGCCGAAAAAATGGATGATGCTAACCCCAATGCAAATTGCGCTGAAGACAGTTCGCAGGACCCAGATACAGTCTTTCTTCAAGATTCCTTTTCCACTATGGAAAAGATAAAGGAATCCGGAGTGTTTTGCGACGTAATCATCAAAGCCGGAGGAAAGTGTTTCTCTGTTCATCGCATCGTCCTGGCAGGCGGAATCCCGTACTTCAGAGCGATGTTCACAAGACCTTTTGCAGAAAGCACCAGACGAGAAATAAATCTTGGCGATCATGTCGACTCCTGTGCATTGGAGCGTCTTATCAGTTTTGCATACAGAGGCAACTTAGAAATCACACCCACCAATGTGAACAGTTTAACTTCTACCGCGGCCTTTTTCCAGTGCGACAGAGCTCTTCAAGCCTGCTTTCAGTATATGATGAAGGGCATGAATGAAAACACGGCTTTGTCCATTCTCGAACTCGCTGAGAAATATCAAGATTTGAATGCCATTGAAAAATGCGGCAGTTACGTAAAAGAACATTTCGAGACTATTACTACGACAGAAGCATTCTTGAGCTTAAATTTTGACGCGGTGAAGAAATTGTTAGATATGGACGATTTATTCGTCATGCGGGAAGACATAGTGTTTGAGGCAGCTATCAGGTGGACAAAGGGGGAAGAAACCGATCGAATCTCTTATTTGCCTCACTTGCTGCATAGCGTCCGAATGCCTCTCTTGACTCGAGAATATGTAGATACGAGAGTACTGACGGAAGAACTCATTCTCTCATCTGAAGCTTGCAGACATGCATTAAATGCAATTAAGGATTGCCACTCCAAACCTGGGTGTTTCATTGATAGGGAGAGGTACTTTGAGGCCAAAGACTACTTGAACCGCTGCGCGAGGGGATGTGCCATGTTCTGTATTTGTGGATCTGAAAAGCTTTATGTGCTCAATTACTGGAACTCTGTGCGTGAAGAATGGGTTAATATGTATACCTTCGAAGATAATGACTTCTTTAATAGAAATACGCTCGCCGCCTGTGTGGAAGACAAAATTCTTTTCATCTCCTCCGGTACGAAAGTCTTTGCTCTATGCCTGAAAACATTTCAATTAACTTCCTTGGAATATAGAATCAGTATTCCTCATGCTGCCGTAGCGGCGATGCACCAAGGAATCCTTTATTTCTTTGGGTGCCAGACAGAGGATGAACATCCCGAAATTGTGCGGTCTCTGTGTCTTGAAGAATATCAATTCCGGGAGGAAGGTAAAGTCGAAATAAAACGACATGCCCACAGCGCTACATCTTTAGGAAATTACATTTACGTCACTGGAGGATGGCCTTCACTTGATACCAACTTCCAGCAACCTGAAGCAACTGATTCGGACTACCGATGGCATGAGCGATATGACCCTGCGACGGGACTTAGTGAAGAAATTACTCCGATGATCCTTCCCAGACCGATTATCGAGTGCTGCGCTGTGGGTGGCAAAATATATGCGTGCGGAGAGTACGCCGAACCGCAGTGGCACTTTTCCGTCTTGAAAGTTCCTGAGTTCTACGATCCTTCGACGGATCAGTGGACGTTACTATCATCTCCCATGAACGCCACTTTGGAAAGTTTAATGAACGTCCAGGAATGCTCGGGAAAATTATATACTGCTCACTATAGTTCTGAAAATGTCCCCGTTTTTGAAGTTTACGATCCCGGTGCCAACGAATGGGAAACTATCGTTACACCTTACCCAAGCATGGAATCCCGTTTCAACCTATTAAGGACCAATACGGTTTCTCGTTTTTCACGCTACTGCTAGTGAAGAAAAACTTTTGAGAAAACTAGGCTCCTGATTTGTCACTTAGGCAAGATTTCAACTCAATGCCAAAATAAAATCCATTTTGAAAGTTTAGTGCATGAATACTTAATTTTAAATTTGAATAATCATGAAACGCATATAGCGCATTAAATCCGTTAATTTTTTTATTGATACATATATTTATTTATTTTTGTGGTGTAGTCAATACATAGATTCTCCAAGCTTTTGAAAAAATGCTTCAAAGGTTTCGCATTCCACTGGGAGGCTTTTGCAAAGCATTTTAGGCTATTCTTCCGGCTTAGACAGCGGAACGCTAGCACAGCCGCCCGGGTGGCGCAGTGGTCTCAGGCAATGGCCTCTGATCATTTGTCCGAAAGGGGTCCGGGTTCGAATCCCGGTGAGGCATGGATGTTGTGTTTGTCTTACGGCACTGGCTCTCTCCCTTCCCTGGAACCAGTGACCCTAAATTAAGGACGGGCGACTGCTTATAGCCCATTGAGTTGCTCACGGTGGTCGTTAAACCTCCAATCAAAAAAAAAAAAAAAAAAAAAAAAAAAATACGCTAGCACACTCCGCGAGCATCAAGTTACTGTTTCCGATGTGGCAACGGATCTGTTGTTTACATTCCAACGCAAACAGCATGTTTTTGGAGACATTTAAAAAGTAGCATAATGAAACAAGGTACTGTACATAAAGACATTCTAGGTGATTGATTGATGGAATTCATATTCTGAAAAGACTGTAGTGCCAGGAATACAGATGTCTTTGAAAAATTCTTCAAATAATAAATCACGAATGGCAATGAACGTCGATACTTTTGTTTTAAAATTGTATTTTCGTATATATTTGTAATACGAATTAAAATACTACTTGTAAATGCGAAAGAAATATTTTTTATCAGTCTCTGAAAGTATATAGTGGCAATTTCTTTCGTTCTTTTTTAGTTCTTTTTCAGTATCTCAGTTATTGTTTTTCATGTAGTTCATGAAATATTTTCTTCAATGAAAGCAACGTCGGTCATCATGATGAAATAAAAATAATAAGCACAGAATGCAAAGATTATCACTTTTCTACTTCCCATAATGTTTGCATTCGAATGTAAACAACAACAAAATCCGTTGCCACATCTAAAACAGTTGCTTTATGCTTTCCGTGCAGGCTCGCGGGGCTGTCCTAGCGTTCCGCTGTACTAGTTGTAAGAAATGGGCCGTGCGCCAGTCTGCGGAAGAATCGCTCATTTTTATGTCTACCACTGTCTTGAAAAAGCCTCCCAGTGAGTGCGAAAACTTGGCAAATCTTTGTGCTGACTACACCACATAAACAAGAAAGATGACACCGAATTTTCGAGTGTAATAAGCACGTCTTTTAAATCCGTTCTGACACAAATAAAATTTATCTAAGCTATTCAAAGTCAATGGAACCGGTATGGAAAACCATAGTATCTGACGGAAGAAAGAAGTTTTTCAATCGGGTCTTTAATCCCTCAGATATTGCTGTAAACGGAATCTTGAGCTTACGAACTCTTCGAAACAGAGTTATTGACAAAAATAAAATGTGACTTTACGTCCCTTGGTGGGAAAACCATGCATTATTTTAGGAAGAAAGTATTCACAAAAGATTTATCCCTATGACCGGTATCTGTCCAAGAAAAAAAAATTTAGTCGAGTTTTCAGGAGCCCTGATTTTGCTACAAATGCATCAGAAGTAGAAATTAACACTTATGAACCCTGGTGGCCAAACCATTCTTTACCAAACATTAGAAATTACGTGAAAAATATTTTCCGTCAGGTCTTGCATGCGATACAGGAAGAATTTTTCAAATCGGAGTTTCAGGAGCAGAAAACGCAATTTACCATTGTGCGCCCTAGCGGAAACTCTATGATTTACTTGAAAATTTTGAATTTATAGGAAAAACATTTCGCATTGAAAACACTATCCAACAAAAGAAGAAATTTTTCAAATCGGACTTTTAGAAGTAGAGATTTTGACAAAAATAAGATATACATCTACGCCCCTGGCGTAGAAACCATGCATTATTTCAAGAAGAAAATGTTCCTAAAATGTTTGTTGACATGAGTAGTATCGGTCCACAAAATACTTTTTTCAGTCGAGATTTTAGAAGCTCATATTTTGCTGCAAACACATCACAAGCGGATATTAAGGCTTACGCCACCTGGTGGCCAAACAATTTTTTACAGAAATTTGAATTACGTGCAAACGATTTATTTCCCATCAGGAGCTGTATCCGGTGCAGAAAGAATTTTTCAGATCGGAGATTTAAAAGCAGAGATATAGTGGAAAACGCAATTTACCTTTACGCCCCCTAGCGGAAAGTCTATGAATTACTTGAAAATTTTGAATTTATAGGAAAAACATGTCACACTAGAAACACTATCCAACAAAGAAGGAATTTTTTAAAGCGGACTCTTAGAAGTCGAGATATTGACAAAAATAAGATATATATCTACGCCCCCTGGCGTAGAAACCGTGCACTATTTTAAGAATAAATTGTTTCTAAAAGGTTTTTCGACATGAGTAGCATCGGTCTACAAACGATGTTATTTTCAATCGAGAATTTAGAAGCTCATATTTTGCTGCAAATACATCAGAAGCGGAAATTAAGGTTTACTCCCCCTGTTGGCCAAACCATTTTTTTACAAAAATTAGAAATGATGTGCTAACGATTTCCCATCAGAATCTGTATCTGGTGCAGAAAGAATTTTTCAGATCGGAGATTTAGAAGCAGAGATATAGGAGAAAACGCAATTTATCTTTACGCCCACTAGTGGAAAGTCTATGAATTACTTGAAAATTTTTAAATTATATGAAAAACATGTCACACGGAAAACACTATCCAACAAAGAAAAAAAAATTTCAAATCGGACTCCTAGAAGTCGAGATATTGACAAAAATAAGATATGCATCTACGCCCCCTGGTGGAGAAACTGTGG
This sequence comes from Macrothele yani, assembly GCA_039090855.1. NCBI lineage: Eukaryota > Metazoa > Arthropoda > Arachnida > Araneae > Macrothelidae > Macrothele > Macrothele yani. The sequence goes on along the minus strand of CM077003.1, from coordinate 42,469,789 downwards.
AATATTTTAGGAAGAAAATATTCCGAAAAGGTTTATCGATGTGAGTGGCATCAGTCCACGAAAGAATTTTTTCAATCGATATTTTAGAAGCTCAGATTTTATGTCAAATACATCAGAAGCGAAAATTAACACTTACTGGTGGCCAAAGTATTCTTTAACAAAAATTCGAAATTATATGCAAAAGATTGTGCATCAGGAGATGTATCCGCTGAAAAAAATATTTTTAAAATCAGAGTTTTAGAAGAAGAGTTATCGGGAAAAATGCAATTTACTTTTACGCCTCCTAGCGGAAAATCTATGAGTAATTTGAAAAAGAAACTATATTCAAAATACTCTTCGACATAAATGGAATCAAAAGGTAAAAGTTTTTTTTCAATCGGATGTTTAGAAGCAAATATGTGGTATAAAACTTATTTTTGAATTCGACATCATCTGCATTTACTCCCTCTAGCGGCGAAATTGTACATAGTAAAAAAAAACGAAATAAAGGATCATCATTTGCATATTTCAAGCTTTCGAATGCAAAAAGAATTTTTCAAATCGGACTAGTAGTTGCAGAGATACCGTGGGTACAGACGGACGGACGGACGGACAAACCGATAACATAAGCACGATCTTTTTTTACAAAAGACGTGCTAATAAACGAATTTAATATGCTAAATGATTATTAGTGAACGAATATTAAATACTTTTTCAGTGTTTCGGCACACTCTTCGTTTCACTGAGAGTGCTGCTTTTTTTTTTTTTTTTTTTTTTTGGTTTTGCTTTAATTTCTTGAGAATTTGGGGGTTTTAGCACGGCAAATGTATTAAACGGTGTCTGTTGAGTCAGAAATCCGAGAAGTGGGATATTTCTGCAGACTGCAAAATCACTTGGGGAGAGAGCCAGTACCGTAAGACAAACCGTAGCCTACGGGGATCGCGTTCGTGAGAAAAGCATGCTATTTCGGCCTTCAAAACCAAGAATCATTTACGCCGGAAAGCTCACCAGATGGCGCTTTTACCGAGGATATCAACAACGATTAGCAGCTGCTGCTGGTGGCAGGTCGGTGAGCAGAATTAAATCGCATAAATTTTCTCCATAATCGCCAGAATTGGTTTGTTTTCTTGCGAAAGCGATAAATAATATTATGACTAATAAATAACATTCATGGTATAATTTATCAGTCGTAATCTAGCATTCCGATATGATCAACGAAGCTACACATTTCGGGACACATTAAATACATCGATGACCTGCTACATAGAATTTTAATATATGTATATTTTTTAGTAATTCACTGTTCCCAAATCATTTTGAAAGGTAAGATTACATAACTACCTACTTTCTTCTTTATTTGAACGTTTTCCACACTTAAAGGGTTCGTTATGGTCATGCTTTGCTGTTTGCGCAATTTCTCGTGTGAAAATATTTATTTAGGAGAAGCGTAATGCTCTGGCTTCATTGTAGAATTTTTAATTAAATTAAATCAAGGGAATTGTCCACAATTTGGTTAAAAATTTTACTTTACAAAATGAGGCAGAAGGGTAGTAATTCTTCATATTAGAATGCATGTTGTAAATGAATATGATTATATGTGTCAGTCAGTTATACCCAATGTGACGTACCTGCCAGCAGGACGCACACGACATAAAAGCAGATAGCAGTCAGAACGAACGTCCGCGTAGCTCAATTGGTAGAGTGACATAATCCGGAATGAGGGGACCCGGGTTCGAGCCCCGGCGTGGACAAAAATGACGGAGAAATTTAATTCGTTATAATGGCGCCCGAACTTTCCGGATGACCCAGCCGTTCAAAATCTCGCAATGGTGTGATGTTCTTTCCACACCGCGAGAGAGGAAAAATAAGAGAATCCCTTCTCCAGCGATTCGAAAAATAAATGTGTGTGACGTTGCATTCCACACACCAGATTGACTGGGAGTTCTCAGGTGGACGTTCTACAGCGGATGGCTGCCTGCAACGACTCATGGTCGCGGCTGACCCGTGGGCCATGCCCCCGGCCCTCTTTCAGGGGGGGTGACGTACCTGCCAGCAGGACGCACACGACATAAAAGCAGATAGCAGTCAGAACGAACGTCCGCGTAGCTCAATTGGTAGAGTGACATAATCCGGAATGAGGGGGACCCGGGTTCGAGCCCCGGCGTGGACAAAAATGACGGAGAAATTTACTTCGTTATACCAAGGACGTTAGAATGAGATATCTAGAGGCTGCCGCCATGAAACGTTCCTGAAAGTTCAAAACAAATATAGCTTCATTGTAGAATTTTTAATTAAATTAAATCAAGGGAATTGTCCACAATTTGGTTAAAAATTTTACTTTACAAAATGAGGCAGAAGGGTAGTAATTCTTCATATTATAATGCATGTTGTAAATTAATATGATTATATGTGTCAGTCAGTTATACCCAATGTGACGTACCTGCCAGCAGGACGCACACGACATAAAAGCAGATAGCAGTCAGAACGAACGTCCGCGTAGCTCAATTGGTAGAGTGACATAATCCGGAATGAGGGGGACCCGGGCTCGAGCCCCGGCGTGGACAAAAATGACGGAGAAATTTACTTCGTTATACCAAGGACGTTAGAATGAGATATCTAGAGGCTGCCGCCATGAAACGTTCCTGAAAGTTCAAAACAAATATAGCGTCAATCGTGCAGTACTACTTTGCTTGTAGCCTACTACCGTGAGCGTCAGCTATTAAAGTGTAGGAAAGCTCGTGGTTTCCAAGGTTATTGCAATGCATGTTGTTTTCGCAGGATCACATTTTTTCGTAGCAAATATTTCTAATTGTATATCGTAAGTTGCCGCCGATGTGTGAGAAAACGTTGCTGAATTAAAAAATTCGTAAGTATATTGAGGCACCTACCTCAAACTCAAATTGATGAAACGTCCGTGCAAGTTCAAAACAAATATAACATTAAAATTAAAAACTTCACTCTTTTATGAAGCATAATTCATTCCAGTTTGGTATTAACACGATTACTGCTATCAAAAGCCACGCAACTCGAAAATGCACAAAGCTGAAACTGCATGAATATCATCTAAACAAATCAAAGTTTCCACAGTTACTTGCTCTAAACTTGCTTGTAAGAATATACAAAAGACACACAGCAATACCTCATTTCTTTCACATAAAAAAAATTGAAAAAAAAAAAAACAAAAAACGAGAAGTACGCAGTTTTGTAACCTACGGCGGTATACTAAAAGCACTAACAGTAAGGGAAATTTGTCCTCGGTAAAAGCGGCCTCTGGTGGCGTTGGAGAGAATCAAAAGTGCTTCCGGTTTTTTCAGGAAATTCGGCCGAAAATAACATGCTTCTTTAACGATCCTCGTAGGCTACGAACAAACACTTCCGAGTCAGGAAGCTTTTAAATAGTTCTAAATTTCGAGTAAATCGTTCCGCTTTGTTTACAGGGAACCTGATCACACCCAACGTGAAAAGAAAGTAGCTCACGATACTATACGGAATTCTTATTACTACTTTGATCGAATTAAATCCTGTTGTAATGGAAATGGCTGTTCTTAAACAGACGGGAGCACGTCTCATTTCTCACAGCTAAGACAGCGGAACGCTAGCACAGCTCCGCGAGCATGTAGCGGAAGCATCAAGCTAAGTTTACATTCGAATGGAAACATGAAGTTGCAAAGTGGTTATCTTTGCATTCTTTTTTTTTTTTTTTTTTTTTTATTGGAGGTTTAACGACCATCGTGAGCAACTCAATGGGCTATAAGCAGTCGCCCGTCCCTAATTTAGGGTCACTGGTTCCAGGGTAGGAAGAGAGCCAGTGCCGTAAGACAAACACAACATCCATGCCTCACCAGGATTCGAACCCGGACCCCTTTCGGACGAATGGTCAGAGGCCATCGCTTAGACCACTGCGCCACCGGGGCGGCTCTTTGCATTCTGTGCTGATTTATTTTTTCATCATGATGACTAACGTTGCTTTCATTAAAGAAAATATTTCATGGACTACATAAAAAACAATAACTGAGATGCTGAAAAAGAGCTAAAAAAAAAAAAGAATGAACTTACCACTATATATACGTTTGGATACTGATAAAATAAATTTACTTTCGTATTTTTTTTTTTTTTTATTGGAGATTTAACGACCACCGTGAGCAACTCAATGGGTTGTAAGCAGTCGCCCGTTCCTAATTTAGGGTTACTGGTTCCAGGGAAGGGAGAGATCCAGTGCCGTAAGACAAACACAACATCCATGCCTCACCGGGATTCGAACCCGGACCCCTTTCGGACGAATGGTCAGAGGCCATCGCTTAGACCACTGCGCCACCGGGGCGGCTCTTTGCATTCTGAGCTGATTTGTTTGTCCATCATGATGACTAACGTTGCTTTCATGAAAGAAAATATTTCATGGACTACATGAAAAACAATGAGCCGGAGGCGCAGTGGTCTAAGCGATGGCCTCTGATCATTCGTCCGAAAGGGGTCCGGGTTCGAATCCCGGTGAGGCATGGATGTTGTGTTTGTCTTACGGCACTGGATCTCTCCCTTCCCTGGAACCAGTGACCCTAAATTAGGGACGGGCGACTGCTTATAGCCCTTTGAGTTGCTCACGGTGGTCGTTAAACCTCCAATCAAAAAAAAAAAAAAAACAATAACTGAGGTGCTGAAAAAAGACAAAAAAAAAAGAATGAACTTACCACTATATATACGTTTGGATACTGATAAATTTACTTTTGTATTTTTTTTTATTGGAGATTTAACGATCACCGTGAGCAACTCAATGGGTTGTAAGCTGTCGCCCGTTCCTAATTTAGGGTTACTGGTTCCAGGGAAGGGAGAGAGCCAGTACCGTAAGACAAACACAACATCTATGCCTCACCGGGATTCAAACCCGGACGCCGTTTGATCAGAGGCCATCGCTTAGACCACTGCGCCACCAGGGCGCCACTTTCGTATTTACAAGTAGCATTTTAACTCGAATTTACAAATATACAGAAAAAGGCAATTTTAAAACAAAAGCATCGACGTTCATTGTCATTGTGATTTCTTATTATTTGAAGTATTTCTTCAAAGATATCTGTACTGGCACTACATTCCCTTTGGAATATGAATTCAATCAATTGATCACCTAGATTGTTTTTATGTATACCTTGCTTCATTATCCAACTTTTTTAATGACTCCAAAAACATGCTGTTCACATTTGAATGTAAACAACAACAGATCCGTTGCCACATCGAAAACAGTGACTTGATGCTTCCGCTACATGCTCGCGGAGCTGTGCTAGCGTTCCGCTGTCTTAGCTGTGAGAAATGAGCCGTGCGCCCGTCTGTGGATGAATAGCCATGGAAATAATAATAAGCATTTGTTTTATTATGGAAAATAATAATACATTTATTTCATATCGTAAATTTATAAATCACAATTCGATGAAAAATTCATAATGCAACGCAGTTTTCATGTGGTTGTAGCAGCACGAAAGTCTAACACCTTTTCCACTCGGCAGAACGAAGTGCTTCAGTGAACTGTTGAAATGGATCTAAATTTTGTTCTTTTTTTTTTTTTTGCAAAATCATCTAAAGAAATATACCATTGGATTATTGGCCAACAGTTCTTCCGATTTGGAAGTATTTCTTCGCAGATTTTGCTTTAGGGCTCTCCAGTTGGATTCAATATTATATTATACTATTATTCGGTATACATTCAATGGACAAATCATGAGAGATACCTCAAAATAAATAAACCACTTAAATATACATATTCCGTTTAATGATGTAACGAACTTGTGACGTATAGTCTAATTTGACTTTCATTTTTAATTCCTTTTCCTATGTAAGTTTAAGTTTGTTCTCTTTTGCACTTTCCAAACTTAACGTGATATCTTCTCTCTCACATGAATGAGGTTGGCAACACTTTTGAGGTCAGAAAGAGACGTTTGAATGTGATAAGAACGTTAGATAAAAAGGACGATACAACAGTTTCTTAGTGTGTGTGTGTGTGTGTGTGTGTGGAGATGTTCGATCTTTGTTAAGCTAGATTATACGATAGATAATTAAGGTATTATACAGTACGTGAAGTGTAAAACTCGCAGTGCTATATTTTGGATTTCATCTACTGTGCTGGACCAATTAAAGGTTATCGTAAGTTTGACTCCTGTATATGTTTCGTCTAACCGTAAAACCTTAATTTCAGTTCTCCCGTGCAACTATTGCATCATATTCTCATTTAGTTCAACATTTCCTTAGTCCTGGTTTTAGACATAGGGTAACACCAATCTCGCACACGAAAAAGAATTTCTCGAACGCCGAACTGTGGCATCGTGAAATTTGCATAGCTTATTAATACTGAAATTTCTAGGTCAACGCAACTATTTTATGATCTCTACGTTGTTCCGTTCGAGTTTTATGAATTAATTAGTAAGCTAATCAATAAAGTCAGCGTCGTTTGCTACGTCATCGTTAAACTATTCCAAATCTGAAAGCACGTGACTGCATTCATCGCCGCGGCACATCCGCAGGTGTTTCTATTCTTTGAGAACTGTGAATAAAAGAATGCAAAAACGAAATTTAACGAAACGGGCTGAAATTTTTATCAACACCATGAATTGGTAATAAGAGGAGTCCCTCAAAATTTCACCGGAATCCGGTCAAAACTTTTAAAAATAGGTATGGATTTTTTAATTCATCGGTAAACAGAAATATTTACGCAGAAACGGGTAATAAAATTTTGACGGATAATTTAAAAAGTTTTTTGCCGATTCAAGCGAAATTTGGAGGTAATATTCCTATTAACGATTTATGGTGTTCATTAAAATTTCAGCCAGTTTCATGAAATATTCGCAAAGATACGTTTTTAACTTTTTTATTTAACTTTTACGTCTGAAACTGAAAGCACGTGATGCATTTGATCGGCGATAACATATTGTTGACGAATTTTGTTCAATCAGTGTTCTAATGCTGTCTCCTGGACGCGTGTTAAATAATTCGTAACACTTTTAGTCCGTTTGATTCTACAGATTCCATACATTCTGTACCGGACAAAGCCGGGTAGTAAAGCTACACTGGCGTGCAAAAACTAAGGACGAGACGGTTTTTCGAATGTAACGTCGTGCAGAAGTGCTCCACATCGACTCAAATCATACCATAAGATCCCCAAGATGTAAGAAAACGGGACAAGTGAGCAAAACCGTCCAAACAAGGAATCCAAAGGATACAAAGGCACTTTATTGAAAAGGTAGCTTCGCGCACAACTGGACAGAAGACAGAAACGTCCATGTGACAGGCGGCTGCCAAGAAAAATCCAGTCTTTAGTAGGGTATATGATCACCCCTGACTGCGTTGCAGGATTTACAACGTCTGTCCATGCTGAGACGAGGTTGTCAAGGAGCTGTGGAGGCATCGCTGCCCATTCCTCTTGTAGCGCCAATCGCAGCTGCGGAATCGTTGCTGGCGGCTGGTGACGTGCTGCCAAGAGTTTCCCGAGAAGGTCCCACACGTGTTCGATTGGATTTAGGTCCGGGGACCTTGCGGGCCAATCCATGCGTTCAATATCTTTACTCTCCAACAGCTCTGCGACAGCCACTGTACGATGAGGTGTAGCGTTGTCTTCCATGAAGAGGAACTCACCACCCATAGCACCTCTAAACAGACGCACGTGAGGCAGGAAAACCTCGGTACAATAGCGGACACCAGTGACTGAACCTCCTTGGAAGACGTGGAGGTCAGTAGGGCTACCAAGCATGATACCGCCCCAAACGAGAACTCCGCCACCTCCAAACCGGTCCCTTTCGATGATGTTGGAGGTGTGATTGCGTGTTCCCTGCTCTCTCCCCAGATGTGTATACGTCCAGAATCGCTCGTCAGACTAAATCGGCTCTTATCCGTAAAGCGAACTCGACCCCATTGCTGATGGTGTCCAGTTCTTGTGTTCCTGGCACCACAGAAACCGCCGTCTCCGATGAGCAGGCGTTAATGGCACACACCGTACTGGTCGTCGTGCAAATAGACCACTTTTGTGCAGCCTCCTGGCCACGGTAAAACGCGATAACGGACGTCCAGTTGTGTGTTGCATGTGCCTTGCGATTTATTCCGCTGTCTGTCGTCTGTCTCTTCTCGCCTGTAGGACAATATACCGGTCGTCCGCCGCCGTGGTTGCTGGTGGACGACCTCTCCTAAACTCTCGGACAGCTGTTCCTGTCGTTTGAAATGCTCTCCAAGCTTGTGAAACGATGCTGTGAGCGATCCCGAACTCCTCGGCCACACTAGTCACACTTCGACCTTCTTCCAACTTCCCAATAACGCGAACTCGGGTAAAGTCATCCAGATGCCGTCTACTGGATTGCCTGTTGGCCATATCACACGGTGGCAGCAACTCGACGTCGTTCAAACCGATGTACACCGTGCAATAGCTTCCACCGAATTGCGGAGCGTACACCGCCCGTGTGCTTTATACCCTTCCGATAATCCCTACCCCCTACGTTATGCTGCATATATGCGCATGCCCTACCGTACCGGACCCTAGTCCATCTCCTGAGTGGTCTTTTTGTCCGTTCTGCCTGCTCGTTTCGCTGTTATGCTAATTTCTCCTTTTCGTCTTTAATTTTTGCACATCAGTTAGTAAACGTTATAAACGCTAAGCTTTAGCACTCCGAACGGAAGGCTTTCTCAAGGCAAAGAATATGCTAGAATACAAGAAAATAGTTCGGAACTGATGACGGTTTGTAATATACTGTCAATTTGAGGTGGGTACCAAGCAGGGCTCGATTTCTAAGGGTAGTTGGTAGGAAATTGCTAGTAAGAAAATGCATTTTGCTAGTGATAAAAAGTGGTTCTAGCAAAAGTTGCTAGTGGAAAAATTTTGAATGTTTTAGTGTGAACTGTAAAATGCCACTGCGTTGTGCGTGTGGAATATTTTAGACACATACAAAAGGGAACAACTGCTTTTTGGAAATGAATGTTTCTTGAAAAGTACAAACATTATGAAAACATTTTGGCACTAGTAGAAATATCTAGTGTATTTCCCTTATCTACTTCTGCATGTGAGGCTGGGTTCAGTTTCATGAAGAGAATCCAGGGTGATTGGAGGGGCAATTTAAACTTAAACATTGAAAGCTCTTATGAGTGTTGAGGTTGAAGGAAGGTCTGTCCAAAGACAAGTTTGACCCCATGGCAACTGTTTTAAAGTGGTATGATGAAAAGACCCGAAACCCAGATCGTAAACCATACAGAAAATAACATAAGATTTTGACTAGTGTTCTTGAATTTTGTGAAAAAAGTTAAATAAACAAATGTTTTTTTTTTAATATTTGCATTCGAATTGAATTGTTAGAATTAAGCTGCCAGGTCATGAAAAGGTGAGTTATGTTTAAATATTTGTAATCTTTTCAGCATTACAATGTGACAGTTACAGGGGTGAAATCAAAATTTGCCATGATTGACTAATGGAGGGGGACATGTTAATGTTTCTTCTGTATAATGTTAACAAACTTTTGCTAGTAGACAATGCAATTCGCTAGTAAAAAATAATGCCACCAGCAAGTGTTGCTACTGCTAAAAAAAAAAAAAAAAAAAATCAAGGCCTTGCAGATAGAAATGTAAGTACCATAATGCTCCGTTTTTTACGCTTTCCAACCGTAGATTGAAGAAGCGTATATACTCCAGCTTTGTCCGTCCGTCCGCACGATAACTGGTGTAAAAATGGTTCGATTTCGATGAAATTTTAGTATGTGGTAGGGGACCACCAGGGGACGTACCCTATTGAAAATGGGGGAAGTGGGGTCAAAGGTCACGCCATAAGAGCGGGATCCATTCAATTGCCCTTATGCGTCATAACTTGCGTAAATATGGTTCGATTTCGATGAAATTTTAGTATGTGGTAGGGGACCACCAGGGGACGAACCCTATTAAAAATGGGTGAAGTGGGAGTCAAAGGTCATGCCATAAGAGCGGGATCACTCCTTTGCCCTTATGCGTCATAACTTGCGTAAATATGGTTCGATTTCACTTAAATTTTAGTATGTGGTAGGGGACCGCCTGGGGACGAATCTTATTCAAAATCGGTGAAGTGGGGTTAAATCTTTTTCAAAATCGGTGAAGTGGGGGATTAGGACATAAGAGCGGGATGCATTCCATTGCCCTTATGCGTCATAACGTGCGTAAAAATGGTTCGATTTCGATGAAATTTCAGTATGTGGTAGGGGACCAACTGGAGACGAACCCTATTGAATGTGGACGAAATGGGGTCAAAGGTCAGGACATAGGAATGCGATCCATTCCATCGCTCTTATCCCATATTATTAAGGTGCACGTCAAGTAATTTAGATTACTATACTTCCAATGGGAAAACTTTTGTACACATTTACTTCACAATTAAGGTGTTTCCAAGGATGAAAATTGGAACATCGATTACAATAGCTTCATGTTATAACTTGGAATACTTAATATTTTCTAAAACATAACCATAATTACATTAAAAATCAATAACTTTTCCTTTGGGGGTGTTGAAACCAGAAAAAGTATGGCGCGACCTGTACTTTGATGACGTCAGTAGACAAACAAACGTTGGATTGCATAATTATGGTTATGTTTTAGAAAATATTAAGTATTCCAAGTTATAAAATGAAGCTATTTTAATCGATGTTCAAATTTTCATCCTTGTGAATGCATAAATTGTCCAGAAAAAAGATGGCGCGACCTGTATATTCATGACGTCAGCAGACAAAAAAATGTTGGATTGCATAATTATGGTTATGTTTTAGAAAATATTAAGTATTGCAAGTTATAAAATGAAGCTATTTTATTCGATGTTCAAATTTTCATCCTTGTGAACGCATTAATTGTCCAGAAAAAAGATGGCGCGACCTGTATTTTCGTGATGTCAACAGTCAAACAAATGTGCGGATCCTATTAAAGTTTTATGACGTCACACTTTTGCTAGCAGATGGCCGCGATTCCCATCTGCCTCATTACGCCACGCGTTGTGTGCGTATGTTCATCCGCACAATAACTTGTGTAAAAACCGTTCGATTTCGATGGACTTTTAGTATGTGGTAGGGGAACACCTGGGAAGGAACCCTATTGGAAGTGAACGAAATGGGGTCAAAGGTCAGGACATAAGAGTGGGATCCATTCCACTGCTCTTATGCGTCATAACTAACGTAAAAATAGTTCGATTTCGATTAAATTTTAGTATGTGGTAGGAGACCACCTGGGGACAAACCCTATTGAAAATTGGCGAAATGGGGGTCAAAGGTCAAGACATAGGAGCGGAATCACTTCCATCGCCATTATGAGTCATAAATTACGTAAAAATGTTTCGATTTGGATGAAATGTTGGACGAATCCTGTTGGAAATGAGCGAAATGGGGTGAAAGGAACATATTTTGAACATATATTTTGCCGATTTAGTACAACTTTTGTTTTATTCTACCAGAATACTGAAAGTACACATATACCTTGTTTTCTTGAGTTAACATACGGTCTACCAGCTCAAAACATGGTGGCCCACCGAGAAGTCTCCCGGTATCTCGGCCGCCCAGTACGAACATGGCTCAAAATATGTAAAACGAGTTTTTTTTTCGATGCAAAGCTGACTTAGTGTAGTTGCATTTAAAAATCGTAAAATGCAAAATAATTTCTGCCCCACTCTACTATTTACTTGGACATATTTTCTGATCTTCGTTCGACGGATTATAAAGATCTGCTCGCGCGTGGGGCATAACTAGTGTTTCTTTTTTCTATTTATTTTTTGACATAGGACAACATCTAACTCCGCGGATAGTATGGGGCGACTTACGGCCCACCGTTTGTGACAAAAATAGATCCCAATTGAAACCATTCCAGCACTGAAAATACGTGCTCCACACTGATCGTGTTAGCATGTTCGTAAACAGCATGGAGTCCAATTCGCGTACTGCGCAATACATCTTGCGCGCGACGCTCCCTTTGCGCAGGGGAGGTGATGCAATATTTCTGCGTGTGCCGCTGCGTTTGAATCAGTCTATCTCGGCAACCGTGAGCGCAGAACGACTGTGCATGGTTTCATTTTAAAGCTCTCGACGAGATCTATTCAAATATAGAAAGAACATTTCGCAGTGGTTTGAGCTGAACATTTTAAAAATTGTTTTCTTGTGAACCGGTGGACACTTTTGACGATATCGCGATTTATCTGGACAACCGTGAGTGCAAAACGACTGTGCCGCCCCGGTGGCGCAGTGGTCTAAGCGATGGCCTCTGATCATTCGTCCGAACGGGGTCCGGGTTCGAATCCCGGTGAGGCATGGATGTTGTGTTTGTCTTACGGCACTGGCTCTCTCCCTTCCCTGGAACCAGTGACCCTAAATTAGGGACGGGCGACTGCTTATAGCCCATTGAGTTGCTCACGGTGGTCGTTAAACCTCCAATCAAAAAAAAAAAAAAAAAAAAACAAAAAAAAACCAACTGTGCGTGGTATCGCTTTAAATCTCTGGAAGAGATCTATTCAAATATATAAAGAACATATCTCAGTGGTTTAAGGTGGACGTCAAGTAATTTTGCTTCCTATACTTCCAATGGAAAAACTTTTGTACACATTTCCTTCACAATCAGTGTGTTCCCAAGGATGCAAATTTAAACATAGATTAAAATAACTTCATATTATAACTTGGAATACTTAATATTTTCTAAAACATAACAATAATTATATAAAAAATCAACAACTTTTCCTTTGGTGGTGTTGAAACCAGAAAAAAGATGGCGCGACCTGTACTTTGATGACGTCAGTAGACAAACAAATGTTGGATTGCATAATTATGGTTATGTTTTAGAAAATATTAAGTATTCCAAGTTATAAAATGAAGCTATTTTAATCGATGTTCAATTTTTCATCCTTGGGAACGCATAAACTGTGAAGAAAATGTGTACAGAAGTTTTTCCGTTGGAAGTATAGGAAGCAAAATTACTTGACGTCCACCTTATACTAAAATTTTAAAAAATTGTTTTCGTGTGAACGGCTTAACATTTTCGACAGTGCCGCTGAATTCGCAGAATGAAAGCAAGCAAAATTGGAGAAAATCAAAACGGGAGACAAGAGCAAGTGATGAGGAATTTAAGGAGCTCAAGAAGGCAGAGCACCACGCTGGGTAAGTTGTGTATCGATTTGCTTTGTGTTCGTAATGTATCCAGCATTATTTGTAAAAATTATGTGAGCTACTTTTCATATCGTAGACCTGTAACAAATTAAATAAAAGTTTTCAAACCATGCTCGACTAGCTCCTTTCAAATCTCCAATCTGCAAGTTGCAGTCCTATATTCCAAATTGACGGCTCAATCAGAACTGAGCATACCTGTATTTTTAGCACGTCTTTTGTAAAAAAAGATCGTGCTTCTGTTATCGGTTCGTCCGTCCGTCCGTTTGTACCCACGATGTCTTAGCAACTATTAGTCTGATTTGAAAAATTCTTTTTGCATTGGGAAGCTTGAAATATGCAAATGATGATCCTTTATTTCGTTTTTTTTTTACGATGTACAATTTCTCCGCTAGAGGGCATAAATGCAGATGAAGTCGAATTCAAAAATACGTTTTATTCCACATATTTGCTTCTAAACATCAGATTGAAAAAAATGTATATCTTTCGATTCCATTTATGTCGAAGAGTATTTTAGATATAGTTACTTTTTCAAATTACGCATAGATTTTCCGCTAGGGGGCGTAAAAGTAAATTACATTTTCCCCGATAACTCTTCTTCTGAAACTCCGATTTGAATTTTTTTCTTCAGCGGATACATCTCCTGATGGAAAGTCTTTTGCATATAATTTCAAATTTTTGGAAAAGAATACTTTGGTCACCAGGGGGCGTAAGTGTTAATTTTTGCTTCTGATATTTGCAATAAAATCGTAGCTTCTAAAATAACGATTAAAAAATTCTTTCGTGGACTGATGCCACTCACATCGATAAACCTTTTCGGTATACTTTCTTAAAATATTCCACAATTTCTTCGCCAGGGGGCGTAGATGTACATCTTATTTTTGTCAATATCTCTACTTCTAGGAGTCCGATTTGAAAAATTCCTTCTTTGTTGGATAGTGTTTTCAGTGTGACATGTTTTTCATATAATTTCAAAAATTTCAAGTAATTCATAGACTTTCCGCTAGGTGGCGTAGCGGTAAATTGCGTTTCCCTCTATATCTCTGCTTCTAAATCTCCGATTTGAAAAATTCTTTCTGCACCGGATACAGCTCCTGATGGGAAATCGTTTGCACATAATTTCTAATTTTTGTAAAAAAATAGTTTGGCCACCAGGGGTGTAAATCTTAATTTCCGCTTCTGTTGTATTTGCAACAATATATGAGCTTCTAAATTCTCGATTGAAAAAAACGGCGTTTGTTGACCGATACTACTCATGTCGACAAACCTTTTAGGAAAATTTTCTTCTTGAAAAATGCATGGTTTCTACGCCAAGGGGCGTAGATGTATATCTTATTTTGGTCAATATCTCTGCTTCTAAGAGTACGATTTGAAAAGTTCCTTCTTTGTTGGATAGTGTTTCCGATGCGAAATGTTTTTCCTATAAATTCAAAATTTTCAAGTAAATCATACACTTTCCGCTAGGGGGCACAAAGGTAAATTGCATTTTCTGCGTTGTTCCTGCTCCTAAAGCTCTTATTTGAAAAATTCTTCCTGTATCGCATACAAGACCTAATGGAAAATATTTTTCACATAATTTCTAATGTTTGGTAAAGAATGGTTTAGCCACCAGAGGTCATATGTGTTAATTTCTGCTTCTGAAGTATTTGTTGAAAAATCTGGGCTCCTGAAAACTCGACTATATACGGATAAACCTTTTGAGAATACTTTCTTCATAAAATAATGCATGGTTTTCCCACCAGGGGACGTAAAGTCACATCTTATTTTTGTCGATATCTCTGTTTCTAAGATTTCGTAAGCTCACGATTCCATTTACAGCAATATCTGAGGGATTAAAAACCCGATTGAAAATCTTCTTTCTTTGGTCAGATCTATTGTTTTCCAAACAGGTTCCATTGACTTTGAATAGCTTTGATAAATTTAATTTGCGTCAGAACGGATTCAAAAGACGTGCTTATTACACCCGAAAATTCGGTGTCAACTTTCTTGTTTTTTTTATTTTTTTTGCCAAGTGAACCGCCATGCCGTCAGTATTTATGGACTGAATAGTTAAAATTAATTAGTTAGTATATTAACAAATTTATAATTATTTTAAAATGAACAGTATCTGAGTAATTGAGAAGACAGCTGCCCCGTTATTCACTCTTACAAATTTCACACGTCAATAAAAACGTAAGAGCATGTTTAAATCATTAAGTAAATTTTGTAATACAGACCGGATAAAACGTTTTTTTTTTGTTTTTTTTTTTACAAAAATACACCCAATTTAAAAGGGGGCACGTGACGTCCCTACAGAGGGCATGGAACTTTGTCAAACGTTTTTGCTTCTGATGATTTTCATCAATAAAAAACATACAACGCTGTTGGTCTTTACGAGACTGAAATGCGAGCCATACTTTGGATGAGGAGTGACGACAGTTTTCCATTCGTTGGCACCCGGATCGTACATTTCAAAGTGGTGGATATCTTCAACGAAACAATGTCCAAAGTATAGTTTTCCACAGCATTCCTGAACGGTAAAAGAGCTATCCAAAGTCGCATTCATGGGAGGTGATAATAAAGTCCACTGATCTGTCGAAGGATCATAGATCTCAGGCGCCCTCATGGAATCAAATGAGTCATTTGGTTGATAATGCCCTCCAAATGCATATATTTTACCACACACAGCTGCCATTCAAGTTTTCTTCTCGGATGGATCATCGGAGTGATTACTTCACAGCATTCCGTCGAAGGATCATATCGCTCATGCCACCTGTAATCCAAATCAGTTCTCTGTGAAAGCATGCTGTCACTGCTTAATGATACATGCCCTCCAGTGAGGTAAATGTAGTCTCCCAGCGATGTAGCCCTGGAACACCAGCGATGTAGCCCTGGAACACCAGCGCTGTATTTCCACTGTGCCTGCCTCCCGGAGATTATATTCCTTAAGACACAGAGCTCGCACAATTTGGGGTTCATTCTGCTGAGAATCACAACCGAAGATATAAAAGGATACCGTTGTGTACCACCACAGAGGAACAATAGGGTAAAATCGACTTACATTCCAAGGAAGTTAACTGAAATGTTTTCAGACAGAGAGCACCGATGCATCCATTGGTGGATATGAAAAGAATTTTGTCTTCTAGGCAGGCGATGTGCGAAGTCCCGTCCATTAACTCTTCCTGTTCAAAGCTACAGATATTATCCCACTCTTCTCGTAATAAATTAAAGTAATTAAGCACGAAACCATTCTCAGAAGTACAAATACAGAACATGGCGCACCCCATTGCTGAGCGTTTCAAGTAATCCTTGGCTTCACAATGTCTCTCCCTCTCAATAAAACACCCAGGTTTGGAGTGGCAATCCTTAATTTCATGTAATACATTTCTGCAAGCTTCAGACGAGAGGATGAGATCTTCCGTTAGCACTATGGCATCAAGATACTCTCGAGTCAAGAGAAGCATTCGAACACTGCGCAGTAAGTCGAGCAAATAAGGGATTCTATCGGTTTCTTTCGCCTTTGTCCACCTGATAGCTGCCTCAAACACGATGTTTTCCCTGATGACGAATAAATCGTCCATATCTAACAGTTTCTTCACTGCGTCAAACTTTAAGCTCAAGAATGCTTCTATCGTAGCAATAGTCTCGAAATATTCTTTCACGTAAGTGCCGCATTTTTCAATGGCATTCAAATCCTGATATTTTTCAGCTAGTTCGAAGATGGACAAAACTCTGTCTTCATTCATGTCCTTCATCATATACTGAAAGCAGGCTTTAAGGGCTCTGTCGCACTGGGAAAAGGCCGCGGTAGAAGCTAAACTGCGCACATTACTGGGTGTAATTTTCAAGCTGCCACTGTATGCAAAACTGATGAGACACTCCAATGCACTGGAGTCCACATGATCCCCAAGATTTATTTCCTGCTGGGTGCTTTCAGCAAAGTTTCCTGTGAACATCGCTCTGAAGTACGGAATACCGCCTGCCAGGATGATACGATGAACTGCGAAACACTTTCCTCCAGCTCTGATGATCAGGTCGCACAACGTTCCTGCTTCTTTTATTTTTTCCATATTAGAAAAGAATCCGCATCCGGAAACTGCAAACTGTCGTCAATATAATTTTCATTTGGGTTAATTTTTTCCATTTTTTTTTTAGAATTAATTCAACCGAAGTTTTTAAAACGGTAGCATGCACAATCTATAATTTTAAGCAAACGAGTGTAGTAGTTGATTGCACGAGCCTACAGTGAAACAACAGCAGGTGAATCGTGAAATCTATCAACCGTGTTTTTTAAGTTCTGCTGTTTCACAGCGCATGGAGAAGAAATGCTACATGCATTTTTTGTCCCTATAGACCGTATGTATATGACGTCACAGCAAGGTAAACCATCCTAGCAGACGCCCTGGTGATCAACTGGTGTACAAACACTGCTTGGATTTGCATTGTGAAGCGTTAAGGAAGATGGTGCTATGTGCTATTTTTGCTGCTATAACCGAAGTGTGAGAGATAATGATGTGTCCTATTATAGATTACCATCTGAGTGAACGAAGTGGGATCAGAATTATAAAAACAATTATTCAGAAGCGCCAAAATTTGTGGATGTTACGTATCAGCAAAGTTGACATTGATGACCGGAAACGAAGGAACATTAGAGTGCGTGTAGTTTACATATTCTAACAGGTATGTTCATAAATTTATTGATGCGTTATCTGCAAAAACTCTCTGAAGATCTTTAGACTGGAATTAACGTTTCTTTATGAATAACTTGAACGATTTCATTTGCTCGGGGGTGAAGGCGTTCGTGCAAGAAACGAGATAATTAACAATATCGCCGTGTTCTATTCGTGGCACGACCTCAATATTGTTCAGGAAAAATGAGTATGGAATTACACATGGGTCACCACAATTGCCCAATAACTTTAATTTGTAAGAATAAAGCTATTTTTGATCACCAGATAACCCAGTTACGTAGCCCATGCAATGCATCTTTGATCTCACTTGTACATCAGTTGTTCTGCAAGAAAGCAGCAGACGAAAAAATGACGCGAACCGCGGTTTCGTGACGTCATTGCATACGGTCTATAGGATAAGAAATATTTACCTCATTCATGCGACGTCAGAAGTGGATTTCTGAGGACCAACATGGCTGGTGATCCAATGTTGTAGCTATTAGATTACATCTTACTCATGGCAAATATTTTAAATTTTAACGTCCTGGAGTATGCTAAAGAATTAAAAAGTAAGTTAAAGCGGGCGGAATATATTCGGTACGGCACATTGAGATAGAAATCATCACTTGCTATTTTACTCAGCCATTCCTTTAATACTGTAGTTCCGGCCTTTTAAGAGGCCTCTTATGAAAAGTTACCTTTTCCTCTATAAATTTCAAGTGACAGGACTTGTTAACACAACCATTCCATGAGCAAACGTCAGGCATGCCGTTCATAGAAAAAATGAAAAATCGCGATTTTCTTGAACCCCTGCAACGTATTCCTTGTTAAGCAATGGAAAAATGGACGTGAACAAAGTATTGATGGTCAGCAGCCACCGAAAATATTTCCCATGATGTGACTAAGGTCCATTAAAAGAGGCTCACATTCACTTTCAACCGTTGAGACAACAGAATGTACCGGACTACACATTCGAGTTACATTATTGTGACCACCTCGCACTTTTGTCAACAGCGCATATCCAATGAAAGAAGGCACGTGTCGTGAGCTGGCTTGGAAGGTATATAAGGTGTTCTGTAAGCATTGCGAAAACATATCACTCGTTGCTGTCATGGATAAAAGGAGGGATTCATCTAATTTGCAAAAAGGAATGATTATCGGCTTTCGGGCCAAGGGTGGCAGTATTTCTGAAACAGAGCAGTTTGTGAACTGTTCGAGTGCTGCTGTGGTTAAAGTGCATCGTGATTGGAGAAAAGGCACCATTGCGAATTAGCGAGTGGAGACTACGGAGCACCACGTGCCATTGATGTGAGAGGTGAACGTCTGCTTCGAAGGTGCGTGAAGGCCGATAGACACGCTACAGTGCAGCAACTCACTGGCCGAGTGAGCCATGGGGCTACCGGAAGTGTGTCTAAAACGTTAGTTCAGCAAACGCTACAGTGTATGGGGCTCCGTTGCTGGCGTATGGTCACTGCACCTATGCCAACGAAGGTGCATCGGAAGAAACCGCTGATTTTGCAAACAATTGCCTTCTCCGATGAGTCAAGTTTTCTGCTTTATCGAACAGATGGACTTTGGCGTATAAGGCGAGAAACATCGGAGAACAAACACTCTTCAACCATTGCTACAATGTTAAAAGTTTTGTTGTAGGCTGTACCAAAAAGTGGTGCTACACCAGCTGAACTACTTTCCGAGAAAAGATACACCATTATGTGGTTCAAACAAAACCCAACAACATGGTGCAAACTTGCATCATAATGTGATGCAACCCTGTACTATAACATGGTGAAAAGTTGAACCAAATTGTTGGGTTTTGTTTGCACCACCCAATGGTGTGCCTTTCCTCGGAAAGTGGTGCAGCTGGTGTAGCACCACTTTTTGGTGCAACCTACCGCAAAAGTTTTAACAGTGTAGAGGAGCACATGCTCGTGGTCTGGGGGGGGGGACTGTTTTCGGGGCATTCCCTGGGTTCACTTATACCTGTGGAAGGCACTATGGACCCAATTCGTTATGAATCCATCCTTGTAGATCACGTACACCCATGCATGCTGATTGTCTTACCTGGGACGGATGCGATCTTCCAGCACGACAATGTGATATGTCACACAGCTAGAAATATCCAAGAGTGGTTGGAAGAGAACGATGAAGACTTCAAAGTATTTCCCTGGATACCTTATTCCCCAGAATTAAACCCAATTGAGCAACTGTTGGACCACCAAGATCGTGTTGTTTGCTCTATGGATCCTCCTCCACGCACCCTCCAGTAGCTGTCCTATACACTGTAGTATAGGACAGCTACTGGAGGGTGCGTGGAGGAGGCTCCACATACCTGTGAACACCTTCCAGCACCTTATTGAGTCGCTCCCAGCCCGTCTATCTGCTGTCCGCGCTGAACACGGCGGTTACTCTGGGTATTATCTGGTAGTCACAATAATGTAACTCGACCGTGTACTATAAAAAAATGAGACGTGGGTCTTAACCGCTTCGATTTCCCGAATAAATGTTGGAAATAGCTTCGCGTGAAAGCCACGTTAGTATCGCATAACAAAACTGGATGGGCCGAAGTGGATTCACTCGATGAGTTTAAAAGGAGAACTACTTATGCCCTGTCTTGTGTGTATGAGGTAGTTGTTAAACCATGTTGTTCACCTCAACAGGAACGTTTATTACCTTCCCGAGGATACTGAACAACCCGTCCTCAGTCCAAGGACGGGTTGTTCAGTAGATGTATGTAGTCTGTCTCTCCATTCCTCTCTATTCTCCGCCGCTGTCTTCAAGTCAACATATGTCCTAGTATTGGTGTCTTGGAGTAATTGTGCCACAAAACTATTCCTTGGCCGTCCTCTTCCTCTCTTGCATTGAATTTTCCCTTCCGAAACTTTCGGATCTAGCCTCCCTTGCTTCGTATGCGTCCCATCCATAACATTATTCTTCTCTTTAACGTGTTGATCAGATTCGAGAGTTCTCGCACTCTCTCCAGGATCTCCTCATGAATCATTCTATCGAGCCAACTTATTCTCTCCGTTCTTCTATAGGTCCACATCTCAAATGTCTTCAGCCTTTTCACTTCCCTTTTGGTAACTGTCCAAATCTCAGAACCGTAGCGAGCTGCTGGCCAAACATATGCTTTTCAAATTCTCTTCCTCAATTTTAGATCTACATTTTTGGAAGTCAGTAGTCTTTGATTCCCTCTAAAAGTCTCTTTAGTAATCCGAATTTCTTGGCGTAGAATATAAATCAAAGTTTCTAAGCTTTCGCACATCAACCAGATGACTTCTTCAAAAAAGGTAGACAGCTAGAGTCCTTGAAAAAGCTAAAAAGCTAACTGCCACAAGCTAACAGCTTGTTGCAGTTAGCTGCCTACCTTCCTTGAAAAAGCCATCTGGTTAATGTGCGAAAGCTTGGAAACTTTGATTCATATTCTACACCAAGAAATTCGGATTACTAGTATAGTTATACCATTTTAAGTGTAATTGGTGTACAGTTTCTTGTTATTAATTACCACTCTCATGTAGAGCTCTTGATACCCTGAGTCTCGTCCCTTAATCGATGAATCTGCATAAATGTCAGCCGCGGCGCAATCAGACGTTCAGCGTTGCAATGCAGCGGCGATAATTCGTTTGGGCACTCTGGGTATGTGAAGCCGTTACATTTCGACAACACAAGCACCAGACTGTTCTTCAAGTTAGTCCTGCTAGTAACGTACGAAATAAAGTCAGTCGTCCCAACGTGGGGTGATACATGTCGAATAACTGCTGCCTGTTGTTGCTCATTGATCGGCCGCAAATCACTCGCGAACCACAAGCGATCGCAGACGTCACATACTCAGCCAAACTCGTTGTTGATGAATTTTTTCCCGGATTTCCCCTGTTGCTTCTTCATAAATACTTTCGTATGTCGTTGGTTTTACGTAATCGGGCTTCTTTATTTGACACTAGTCAATATCAGAGTCCGTATGAACGTCCGTTGGTTCCGCGGCGTCAACCGGTACGCTAGAGGTGCTTGTGACGCGCTTGTTTGGCATCGTGATAGCATTTGCAGCACTCGGCGTTGATAGTTCGAAGTGTCTTGGGTCCACAAATTTCCTGTCCTGCCAATCTTTTCAGTTTCCTCAGGTCCTTTCGGTCCTCAACTTCACATTTTCGTGGCATTTTGATGTAGTTGTTTTTTCTGCTAATTCAACAAATCTACAAAAAAAATCGATTAAAATTGTTGCTGTTGGTGGTAGTGGTTCCACTATCCGCCTTTATGGTCTACGGAACATGAATGCTATAAGTGACGTGCAAGATCACCGGATTTGCAGGGATAGTTTGACAGTATTTAAGCAGAGAAGTATTAATACAGTTACATTACCATCTATTCTTATTGTTAACAGTTGTAGTTGTAATTTTTTTCAATTCACACAACTAGTCCACTACGCTAAAATTAATTACATACCAAAATAAATGTTCAATCGCCTTTAGTTCAGAAGTATTGAAAACGAACACAAATGTATACTCGCGGAGCAGAGCACAAAAATGACCATCCACTTCGGCGCGCTGTCAGGAACTGCCATTGATCCCCCAGCCTCCACCACTTGTAATTCTCACTAAATGTCATCTATGCGCTATCAAACGATACTAGCGCCGTTACCACGCCAGCGATAACCCCGGAGTTACTGCGAGATGAAATCGGTCACACAGTAAGTCGCGTTCACCGCTAATCTGTATCGTACCATAAGACGTATAGTGCTTCGTCAAAGAGAAAAAAAAAACGCAATGTTGTTATTCCATATATTTCCTTTATGAAATATATTTACAAAAAATGGCTGGACTTTCGAATCAGAACGCTTTCAGGTAGTTCACGATTTCGAATGTATCGTTCCGCTTTGTTTACATGGTACCTGATCACACCCAACGTGAAAGAAAGTCAGTTCACGATACAATATGGAATTTTTGTTATTGTTTTCATCGAAATAAATCTTACCGTAATGTAAATAATTAAACGTATTAATTTTATTATGGTATAATGATACATTTATTTCATATCACTTATAAATACATCATAATTCCATAAAGAATCATAATGCAGACATAGGAAACAAGCTAGCTCCGTATAAAAATCAACAACAAAAAATAAAATAATGCAATTATTCGATATTTGTTTTCATAAAATAATTTTACAAATAATCATAAAGGTGTATATTATAACGAAATTCTAAAAACATTGCGCATAAAATTTATCGTGAACTACTTTCCTTCACGTTGGGGACGGTAAGTTCTATAAAAACAAAGCGGAAGGATACACTCGAAATCGGAAACTACTTGAAAGCGTTCTGATTCGGAAGTTCAGCCAATATAAATAGTTACTTAGGCGTTTATTATAAAGGCGGTCTAAAAAATTGCCATGAAATTTATCGTGAACTACTTTCTTTCATTATTGATTTCAAAGACTACAGTCTTGTGACACTTATATACAGTATATATTAAGGTAATAAAACGGTTTTTCACAATTATTTATTTTTTCAAGCCGACCATGGTTTCGCTGGGTATTGACCTAGCTTCATCAGGACGAATGGCACGTAAATATTCAAATTGTATATGACATCATAAATGGTGTTTACAGTCACGTGTTTTGGTTAGATGCTTCCACGCGCTTGATAGAAATGGCGTGGATGCCATGTCATTAACAAGTTGCGAAGACTTCTGATATATATGGAAAGCTTCCAAAATATCAAGTTTGGTGGTTGAATCTGGCTTGTCAATAAGTTTTGCTTCTTTCAAAGAGAAATTTGTGGTCCTTTTCGTAACAGTGTTTAGCCATCGATGACTTCTTTAGGTCACAATTCCAAATGTAGGTCTTGTGTTCCTTCAATCGAAAACGCAAGGCTCTACGGGTCTATCCTATATACGAAGCGCCACATTCACATGGAATTTGATAAATTCCCCACGAGATTTTGTCTTTTTTTTTTTTTTTTTTTTTATTGGAGGTTTAACGACCACCGTGAGTAACTCAATGGGCTATAAGCAGTCGCCCGTCCCTAATTTAGGGTCACTGGTTCCTGGGAAGGGAGAGAACCAGTGCCGTAAGACAAACACAACATCCATGCCTCACCGGGATTCGAACCCGGACCCCTTTCGGACGAATGATCAGAGGCCAACGCCTTAGACCACTGCGCCACCGGGGCGGCGGATTTTGTCTTCAACATAGTCCTTTGATCCTAAAAATCTCATTTTGTTTATGGGTTTAAAAATCACCTTAAAACTATAGGTTTTGAGAATTTTTGTAATTTTGAAGGCAATGTCACGGGGAAATGGAATAATGAGAAAATTCTCTAGCAATGGGCGCTGTTACGAAAAGTTACGAAACACTGTTACGAAAAGGACCACAAATTTCTCTTTGAAGAAGCAAAACTTATTGACAAGCCAGATTCAACCACCAAACTTGATAGTTTGGAAGCTTTCCATATATATCAGAAGTCTTCGCAACTTGTTAATGACATGGCATCCACGCCATTTCTATCAAGCGCGTGGAAGTATCTGACCAAATCACGTGACTGTAAACACCATTTAGGATGTCATATACAATTTGAATATTTATATGCCATTCGTCCTGATGAAGCTAGGTCAATACCCAGCGAAACCATAGTCGGCTTGAAAAAATAAATAATTATGACAAAAACGTTGTATTTCCTTAATATATACTTTCTTTCATGTTGGGTGTAATCAGTCTCTATGTAAACACAGTGGAACCATACACCCAAAATCCAGAATTACTTGAAAGCGTCGTGATTCGGAAGACGAGAATTTTTTTATTCTTAGTAATGCAAAGGGAACGGGAACGGAACATTGCTGAAAGATTCTGTTTATGATGATTAGAAGTAGCAATAAAAACAGACAGCGGTATTGGTCTTTATGAGATTGAAACACATGTCGTTATTCGGATAAGGAGCGACGACAGTTTTCCATTCGTCCGCATCGGGATCGTAAACTTCAAAGTGGGGGGCATTGTCAGGCCAACAGTTCGCAACATATAGTTTTCCAGAGCATTCCTGGATGGTAAGGGGGTTGGAAAGCGGCGTTCATTGGAGATGTCAATAAAGTCCATTGATCTCTTGAAGGATCGTAGAACTCGGGAACCACCAGGACACCTTGTTGAGAATGCCCTCCAAACGCATATATTTTGCCACCCACAGCTACGCATTCGAGATCTTTTCTGTGATGCATCATCGGACACATTACCTCACTACGTTCCGTGGCAGGGTCATATCGCTCATGCCACCTGAAGTCAAGATCAGTTGCTTCTGGAGGAATGAAGTCACTGCCAAACGATGGAAACCCTCCAGTGATGTAAATGTAGTCTCCCAGCGATGTAGTACTCGATCTCCAGCGTTGTATTTCCACTGTGCCTGCCTCCCAGACATTATATTCCTTTAGGCACAGAGCTCGCACAATTTCAGGTTTATTCTTCCGTAGCTCCCTCCCGAAGAAATAAAGGATTCCATTGTGTAACGCCACTGAGAAACCATAGGAAATGCTTGGTTTGCATTCCAAAGAAGTTAACTGGAATGTTTTCAGGCAGAGAGCACACATGTATCCATTATGCCAGATGAAGAGAATTTTGTCTTCTAGGCAAGCGACATACTCAGTACCTTCCATTAGCTCATTGTCTTCCAAAGTACACACGTTAACCCACTCTTCTCGTACGAAATTCTGGTAATAAAGCACAGCATTATTCTCAGACGCAGAAATACAGAACATGGCGCACCCCATTGCCGAGCGTTTCAAGTGATCTTTGGCCTCGTAATACCTTTCTCTTGTAATAAAGCATCCGTGGTTGGAGTGGCAATTCTTAATTTCATTTAATACGTTCCGGCCAGCCTCAGATGAGAGAATGAGTTCTTCCGTTAGCACTCTGGTATCAAGATAATCTCGAGTCAAGAGTGGCATTCGAACACTGCGCAGTAATTCAGGCAAATAAGCGATTCGATCGGTTTCCTTCGCTTTTGTCCAACTAATAGCTGCCTCAAACACGGTGTTTTCCCTAATGACAAATAAATCGTCCATATCTAACAATTTCTTCACCGCGTCAAAATGTAAGCTCAAGAAAGCTTCTGTCGTAGCAATAGTCTCAAAATTTTCTTTTACGTAGCGGTCGGATTTTTCAATGGCATTCAAGTCCTGATATTTCTCAGCGAGTTCGAGAATGGACAAAGCTGTGTTTTCATTCATGTCCTTCATCATATACTGAAAGCAGGCTTGAAGGGCACTGTCGCACTGGAAGTACGATGCGGCAGCAGCTAAACTGCGCACATTAGTGGGTGTAACATCCAAGTCGCCACTGTACGCAAAACTGATAAGACACTCCAATGCATTGGAGTCAACATAATCGCCGAGATTTATTTCTTGCTTGGTGCTTTCCGTAAAGTTCCTTGTGAACATCGCTCTAAAGTACGGGATTCCGCCTGCCAGGACGATACGGTGAGCCGCGAAACACTTTCCTCCAGTTCTGATGGTCACATCGCAGAACACTCCGGATTCTTTTATATTTTCCATAATGGAAAAGGAATCTCGCAGAAAGGCCGCATCCGGAAACTGTAAACTGTCATCAGTATAATTTCTTTTTGCCTTAATTTTATCCATTTGTGCGCAGAATTATTTCAACTGTAGTTTCTGAAACGGTAACATATATCCTTTCAAACAAACTGGAGTGTGATAGTCGATTGCACGAGCCCACAGTGAAACAGGAGCTGGTGATTCGTGAAATCTGTAAACTGTGTTTTTTTTAAGTTTTGTTTCACGGCGGAGGAAGAAGAAGTGTAAAACGCGGTGTTCTCCCTCATAAGACAAGAACGTTTTCTCATCTGTTGCAAGTGAGTGCTCACACTCACTTGCAACCGATGAGACAACAGAATGAACCAAACTAAAATTTTGTCGTTCGAAACAGATTGCTTTGAACTACGAAATATATACATTTAAGGTGGACGTCAAGTAATTTTGCTTCCTATACTTGCACTGGAAAAACTTCTGTACACATATTCTTCATAATTAATGCGTTACCAAGGATGACAATTTGAACATCGATTAAAATAGCTTCATTTTATAACTTGGAATACTTAATATTTTCTAAAACATAACCATAATTATGCAATCCAACATTTGTTTGTCTACTGACGTCATCAAAGTACAGGTCGCGCCATCTTTTTTCTGGTTTCAACACCCCCAAAGGAAAAGTTATTGATTTTTAACATAATTATGGTTATGCTTTAGAAAATATTAAGTATTCCAAGTTATAATATGAAGTTATTTTAATCTATGTTCAAATTTTCATCCTTGGGAACACACTAATTGTGAAGTAAATGTGTACAGAAGTTTTTCCATTGGAAGTATAGGAAGCAAAATTATTTGACGTCCGCCTTAATCAAAATGAAGCAAGTTCATCCGAAGTGTCACATGTATCCTTCTTTCGCGGTTGTTAGCGGTCTTATGTTTAAGTTTTAGACTGTGGTTCACGATGTGTCCCTTCGCGCGGAAGCCGATGATCATTCCTTTTTGAACGTCCGTTCGCATACATACAGGAGTGAAATGAAAAAGAATTTCTCAAGACAGAGTTGTGGAAAAGACTTCGGAAAACCTTCGTCTAGAGTGGACTGAGAATAGTTGGTGATGTTAATTAATATTAGAAAACTTTTTGAACTCCATTTCGTAATATACTCTGGGAGTAATTCTATCTAAAAGGGTTTATCTAAATAATGGAAACACCGACTGCTACTGTAGTACACGCAGTGCGCTGTATGCGAATCATACGGATGACGTCACCGGCGACGTGAGTTGTACACCGATGACCAATTACATTATGACCACCTATCTAATAAGCTGTAGGACCCCTTTAGCCCGCAAAATAGCTGCCACTCGGCGAGACATCGATTCGATGAGGTGGCTATAAGTATCCTGGGGTATCTGGTACCTTAATGTCAGCAGAAGGTCCTCCAGCTCCCGTACATTTCAGGGTGGTGGTGATTTTGCGCGAAACCGCTTTTCCAAGTCGAACCACAAATGTTCAATTGGGTTCGTGTCACGTGAATTTGAAGGCCAGGGCATTAACAGAAAGTCACCAGCATGTTCCTTGAACCACTTCTTGACGATTCTGGCAGTGTGGCATGGCGCATTATCATGTTGGTAATGGTCATCACCAGCAGGGAACACAGTTGCCATGAATGGGTGAACTTGGTCCGTAACGATGTCCAGATACCTGACAGCTGTCAGGGATTGTGCTATTGGGAAAATGTGGCCTAAAGTGTCCCAAGAAAGTATGGCCCACAGTTTAACACCTCCACGGCCGTCCTGATTCCGCCCAACAGTGCATCCAGGTGACATAGCCTCCGTTCGTAATCGGCGTATCAGCGCTCGGCTGTCTACGTGATGCACCAGGGATCTTGATTCGTTAGAACAGGCCACTTTCTTCCAATCATCCACGGTCTAATCTCAATGAATTTGGGCGCATTTCATGCTTTGTTTGCGATGACGTGCAGTGAGTATTGGAACCCGGCTGGGTTTTCACCTACGCAGGCCCATGCGCAGAAGGCTGCGATGAACTGTGTTCTGTGACACATTGCCCTGATCGCCACTGTTGTAGCTGCGGGTGATTTGTCGCACTGTGGCCCTGCGGTCGCTGTGAACAATGCGCAATAGTCTGTGCTCCCCTCTGACATCGATGAGCTGCTGACGAAATAGGGTTATACGACGGTTCGTCGTTTGGCCATCTGTGCACCACTTTTGATACGTACTCACTACAGCGTCACATGAACAATCCACAACCCACGCCGTTTCCGGGATCGTAGTACCGAGGCGCCGTGCCGTCACAATTTGTCCTTTATCAAACTCAGATAATTCGACAGCTTTTCCCATTCTGACTCCGAACACTCTACTAACCTAAAACCGGTCCTCCGGTTGTATATATACTGTTCTGTGAATTTCCTCTGCGCTACCATTCGGTCTCCATTTCTCCATGCTGGGGTGGTCATAAAATAATGGCTCATCGGTTTATGAAGGAGTACAGTACGATGTTGGCTATCATACAGTACGATGTTGGCTATCACCTTCTCACTTTTCTGACAAAATGCATCCAAGAACTATTAGAAAGCTCAAAATAGTTTTCAGTTCCATCTCAAGGAGACATTAATCTCCTTTTATGCCCACTACTTCTATAAGCTTCTCCACCCCCGGGGGGGGGCGTTAGTATTTAAAAAATATTTTCATATTTTTTTTAACCATATCTCTCTTTTGGTTTAAATTATCTTCCGTACCGTTCAAAATTAGTTCGGCGGACTTTTTCAGGTTTTCCCCATTATTTGAGACATTCTGGGTTCAACCATAATTTTTCTGTTTCTTGTACAAAGAGCTTTACACTACCGCAGTCTTGGCCCGCTAACTTAAATTTTATTTATTTGTAGGGAGAGGAGGGCGCGCGTTTGCGGTGTTTCTTAGTTGTTTACTAATTTTAGTTATTTATTGTTGTAAAGTCCGATTCGGCGTTCGTTCGTTTGTTGGCTATCACGTAGCAGTACCACAACAGTAGGTGAAACACCTGACGACAGTGTCAAATGTCAGATCTTAGTAACCTCAAAAAAAGGCATGATCATTGGTGCGCGTCCTGCAAGAGCTTCAGTAACTAGAACAGCAAAAATGTTAGGTGTCATACGAGAAACTGTATCGAAGACTGTGATTACCTATCAAAACGGGACACGGCGTTGCCTCCGAGCGTACTGTAGACGCCATTCAAAGATTTCATATAGGAACAGGTGAACGTTGATAGACTGCGCACGGCATCACAAATAGCAGCGGAATTGACTACCAGTCTGAATGATTCTGTTTTCGTCATAACGGTTCGTCAAGAACTCCATCGTGCCGGTATTTTTGGCCACGGTGTAATCCACAAGTCTCTTGCTACCAACATCAATGCAACAAAACGTGTAATGTGGTGCAACGCATATAAAAACTGGGATGCTTAAGACCGGCAACGTGTCATCTGGTTTGATGAATCGTGCTTGAGATTGTGTCTTGACCACCGGTAGTCGTCTGGCGAAAACCTGCAGAAGTGTGCCACCCGAATGTTTGGTTCCGACTGTATAGCATGGAGGTGGATCCCTGATGCAATAAAGTGCCATATCGTAGCATGGAGGCGGATTGCTGATGCAATCGAATGCCGTATCATGGGATTCCTTAGAGCTATTGGTTCCGACTGTGAAGCATGGAAGTGGATCTCTGATGCAATCGAATGCCATATAATTCGGATTCCTCAGAGCTATTGGTTCCGACTGTGAAGTATGGTGGTGGATCTCTGATGCAATCGAATGCCATATCATGAGATTCCTTAGAGCTATTGGTTCCGACTGTGAAGCATGGAGGTGGATTTCTGATGCAATCGAATGCCGTATCATGGGATTCCTTCAGAGCCATTGGTTCGACTGTGAAGCATGGACGTGGATCTCTGATGCAATCGAATGCCGTATCATGAGATTCCTTAGAGCTATTGGTTCCGACTGTGAAGCATGGAAGTGGATCTCTGATGCAATCGAGTGCCATATCATGGGATTCCTTAGAGATATTGGTTATTCTGCTGGTTCATGTCATATCTGCAACGTACGAATCTATTCTTGGGGGCCACCTGCCCCCATTGTGGCAGTCATTATTTCCTAATGGCCGTTTCTTGTTTCTAACACATAACGCATCAGTACATTGTGCGAAACGTGTCGAGTTGTGATTTGAAGAGCATGAGGGTGAAGTACAGCAGCTATTCTGGCCACCTCAATCCCCACACCTTCATATTACTGAACATTTGTGGGAATACCTGAGAGAAAGGTCACATCACTTTTGTTTTTCTTGATTGAAGGGTTAACCAACGTGAGCTACTCAATGGGCTACAATCAGTCGCCCATCCCTAATTTAGGGCCACTGATTCAGGGAAGCGATACAGCCAGTTAGTGCCGTAAGAGAAACACAATATCCATGCCTCACCAGGATTCGAGCCTGGACCCTTTCACGGACGAATGGTCATAAACCAGCCCCTAGACCAATGCGCCACCGGGGTGGCAGAGATCCCACTTCCATCTCCAACATCGCTGTCACAGTTATTTCATATTTAAGAGGAAGAATGGTCCCAAAATTCCATTATCTTATGTACATGACTTGTATTCCAAGTCAAATTGATTCTAATCTGACAGCCCGAGAGGCCATACAGCTGATTATTAAATAGTTCGCAAGCATTTCCATTATTCTGATAAGCACCTGTATTTCCTAACTTCATAACTTTCCGGAATCGATCAATAATAATGAAAGCGGCGTCTTTGTGTTTAGTCTTCAACAAAACAGCTTATTCCAGACGAAGCGGGTGGGCCAATATGTCAGTTCTGAAACAACCAATTACGCGTGTCTTGAAGATATTATATCGCTTACTCAGTGATGGTGAATCAATATTTGCGAAAAAGGGTATTAAGAGCTTTGGCCGCCAGCGCACGTCGTAAACATGCCAGAGTTAGATACTTTGTTTAAAGTGTCGATGTCTTCGTCATCTTAATCGTAATCGTTTATGGGTGGCATCGCGGCATGGCGACCACTTGACGTCTCTTGGGGGCAACGCCGCCATTGAAAGACAATCAACGATGGAGCCCTGGATTTGTCCACCAATATCAGTGATCGCTTCTTCCGCCATGACCGGAGTTTACTTCGCGGACGCTGCGGGGGGTTAAACGATGCAAACTGTTCCACGCACGCCATTTTTGATCGATAAACGGCTTGGGATGGTGGGATGCCTGGAGATAATAGGGCTGGCCTTGACCGGGATTGCAGCTGACGATGCTCAGCATTGCTGCGCATGCGCAGAGGATGGGAGAAGCAATCTTTGAGCAGCCAAATGATGCAGTTATCGAGAAAAAAAATACTCCACTTCCACGCGGGAGCTATTCGCTTCATGATGCGAATCGCACTGGTCTATTTCGTCACTCCACCTCGGTTTCGTTTCGGTTTTACCGAAGAATCGCAGCTTGATTTTTATTCTATTTCTTTTCTTTAATGGAAGATTCTAGAAGTAATCTCACTAACCGAACACAGTAAAATCCCAATATAATGTTCCGTAGCACCAAAATGTCTACACTGGAAAACTGCAAGGAGTCCAATGCAAAAGAAAAAACGTCGTACTATTGAATCAAAAATTGATGATAATTTTTCTCATCTTTTTGAGAGTGCCTTTTTCGAAGCCACACTGAAACTATCCATTGAATAAGCATCTTTATGAGTAAGCATTACTTTTTGAAGGTCAATTGTAGGTTAGAACAAAATTAAATTACACTTTACCAAACACGGGATTGCTAGTTTGGAACTCTACTTGAATTATTCATGGAAATGTGTTTGAGGATTTCCATAGTAAATTCAGGAGTGAAACAATGACACGGAAGAGTCTGGTGGATATTTTCCTTCCTATAATCGTTTCTTTTACTAATGGGAGGGTCAGCATTCTACAGCTCCTGTGCTGTGTGATTCACGTGACTTTCCAACGGTCGAAAAAGGAGAAAATCTCTGGGGGCGAGTTCCGCTCTGTATGGACAATGCTGAAGAACGTCCGATCAAAACTGCTGCAGCAAATCGACGTACTACATGCGGAACTCGTGTGACGTACTACAGAGGAAAGACACGTGTCAAGACGACGAATCTGCAGCGATACATTCCGTCCGTGTAGCTTAGTTGGGAGAACAACTTACTCCGGAGTGAGGGATGCAGGTTTGATCTCCGTAACGGACAAATTTGTGTTTTCACACTCACATCTGGCGATGTTCGCGTTTGGCAAAATGTCCGTGCTATGCGGCCCGACATTTTCATGGAAGGAAACGACTCCCTCGCTAAGAAGACTAAGGTGTTTTTTTCCTAATGGCAGCGTTTGAATGTCTCACAGTAAATGTTGGCTGCGATAGTGCATCCTCTTGCCAACTTTCCATCGAAAGCACACAAAACGAGTTCTGGAAGATCGCTGCCAGAACTTTTTTATCTTTTTGATTAGAGGGTTTTTTACGCTTTCCAACCGTAGGTTGAAAAAGCGTATATGCTCCAGCTTTGTCCGTCTGTTTGTCTGTCCGTCCACACGATAACTCGCGTAAAAATGGTTCGATTTCGATGAAATTTTAGCGTGTAGTAGGGAAACACCTGCGGACGAACCCTATTGAAAATGGGCGAAATGGGGTCAAAGGACAGGACATAGTAGCGGGATCCATTTCATTGCTCTTATGCGTCATAACTAGCTTAAAAATGGTTTGATTTCGAAGAAATTGTAGTATGTGGTAGGGGACCACCAGGGAATGAACTCTATTGAAAATGGGCGAAATGGGGTCAAAGGTCAGGACATAGGAGTGGGATCCATTTCATTGCTCTTATGCGTCATAACTTGCGTAAAAATGGTTCGATTTCCATAAAATGTTAGTATGTGGTAGGGAATTATTTGGGGACGAAGTCAAAGGTCAGGACATAGGAGAGGGGTCCATTTCATTGCTCTTATGGCGTCATAACTTACGTAAAAATGGTTTGATTTCGATGAAATTTTAGTATGCGGCAGGGAACCACCTGGGGATGGACCCTATTGAAAGTGGGCGAAATGGGGTCAAAGAACAGGACATAGGAGCCGGATCCATTTCATTGCTCTTATGCGTCATAACTTGCGTAAAAATGGTTCGATTTCGATGAAATTGTAGTATGTGGTTGCGCACAACCTGGGGACAAACCCTATTGAAAATAGGCAAAATGGGGTCAAAGGTCAGGCCATAGAAGCGGGATCCATTCCACTGCCGTTGTGCGTCATAACTTACGTAAAAAGGCTTCGATTGCGACAGAACTTTATCATGTTGTTCCGGATGTATGCTGAACCGGTTCTGTTCAATACCATCGAAATGGAGTCAAAGGTCAAGGCACAGGAGCAAGATTTATTCCACAGCCATTATCCTCATAACTTGAGTAATGATTTCTGGTATGTTGGAAAGCGTATCATAATCAATGCATTGCATGATTTTACTAACTTGTTGTTTTTTTATATTTATTTGTCGTGGTTAACACATACAGTTTGCTCTTGAGTTCATACAGATTTAGTATTTGTGACGCAGGGAACAACAGACATTAGTCATGTTCATCATCAAATAACATAACGAACATGTGATACAGTATGCCAGTTTATCAAATACAGAGATGGAAGCGGGTCACGTGTCAACGGGTAGACAATTTCTAACGGGTCAGACGGGTCGGGTCATGGTGTTCCTGACCCGATTTCGACTCGGTTTTATTTTCGTTTGATATTTGAAAGAAAAAAAGAAAAGTGTTTTCAAATAAAAAAATGCGCGTTGGGGAATTTTGTGCTCGATACTAGTGCCCGCGGACTGAAAAATGATTTGTCATGTAATACGAAGGAAGAGTGTCCTCGGAAGAAAGAGTGTCCTTTCCTTCTGAGGGGCAGTGATGAAAACAACAACATTCTCATTTTTGTGAAAATCGATGTTGCTGTGAAACATATTCTGAAGCTTGCTATGTTATCAAGAAAACAGCAAAAACTGAAATTGAACATACAAGTTGCTGAATTCAAAACATTTGACTGTAGTGCCATCAAAATTAGGTAGAACAGCTTTAACATTAATGCGTAGGAACTTTTTCACTCAAGCAGATGTGTTTGAAAACATGTGTAAAACAGTTATGTCTTGCTAATGAAAACGACAGTTTCAGTACTTCCTGTAAGTGAGTAAATTATACTTTCCCATAATACATTTGCTTGATCAAGCATTGTTTTTAACACGAAAAAGAACACCAACGAATATCCAAATAAAGTACGTACTTATACGGCTATATCAAAGGTAAGGTGTCTTGTCTTAAAAGAAAATTCACCGACCCAAAGAGCAATCACTAAGTCGTTAAAATCTCTATATCAACTGTAAACAAGGTAATAAAAGATTTGAATCTGAAAAAAAAATATTTCACCGCCTTTTGCCGAGACATGTGGCTGAGCGTAAAACACGGCGCGGACTTCTTTATGAAAATCACACTGAGAAAAACGTTTTGTTAATTCAACAAACATTTTGTTGAATCAAAAATCGACAAATCATTTTGTTAAATGAACAAAAAAAAAAAACGTTTTGTCGTGATAACAATAAATTTTGTTAAATCAATAATAATTTTCAACAAAATAATTTTGCAAATTCAACAAATTTTTTTGTTGAATTAACAGAACGTTTTTCTCAGTGCACTTTGCCGGAGACAGATGGAAATTTATTGTGACTATTGATGAAGCATGGATATTACTTAAACAGCTGAAACAAAAGAGATCGATTTACAAAAGAGCAGAAAAAGACTTACAAACTTAGTTCCAGGAATCCAAAGAAAGTTTCAGTAAAGAATTCATGATTATTGCTGGTTTCTCGTACAATGGGTAATTAAAGTTTAAAAAAGTTGAAAAGAAGCTTAAAACTAAATTTTACATATTACCAAAATAATGTTTTATCTCCTATATTTAAAGAGGAAATACCATTCCTTTATCCACAGAGCCTTCAAAGAGTAGAACTCCGTCAGTATAAGGCTACCAGTCATACATCCAAATCTACTATTCTGTTTCTTGAAAAAATGAAAAAAAAAAAAAAGAGAGGATCAAGTCTATAACTTTCGCTTATATTCCTTCAAAGTCCCTTGATTTGTCACCAATGGACAGACTCTTAAAAAGAGCGCATTCTAAGCGCAGACCTAAGACAATGATTGGAATACGGAAAGTAATGGAAGAGGATTGGAATAAAATACCACTACCAATTTTAAGAAATGCCATGTTATCTTGGAAATCTAGATGTAGATTCATAGTCCAGAGAAAAGGATATCAGATAGAACATTTAAGAAAGAAAGAAATTTATTTTAAACATTAATTACATTGCTGGAAAATTGTTCTAAAAATGTGTGAACATTCTCTGTGTTTAACACTTTTGATCTTTCATCCTATCCAAAATATATTACACTTTCTACTTGAGTTGCAAAACCTTAAGAATAAAGTAAGTACTCCTGAAATTTCCCATTCGGATTTTACCGACCTAATTGATGATAGATATTAACCATCCAAAACTCTACCCAAAAGGTATTATTGAAGCAAGAAGGATTATTAAACTGATTGCTCTAAGTTCAGAAGAAGCAGAGGCGGCATTTAATTTAAAGAATCTTGTGGGTACGGATCAAATAAATGATCTTATCGCTAGTAAAATTTCCCACCTGATGTCCATCAAACTTACTGGAAAGCCTATGACATTGTGAGACCTGACACCGTGTGTGAAATAGTGGCAACAACATGGACATTACACCGAAACGAACACTAGAGTGTAAATAAACGCTAATCAAGAACACTCCAGAAGCCAAATTGCCGTTTGGAACCTGTTGTGAAATATACACCTGTAAGATAACGTGTGCAGACTTCTCCAGAAATGATACTATTATGCAGCTATGACACTTCGGCACATTATAAGAAACAATAATAAATCCCTTTTTAATACTAGCGTATAGCCGGTCTAGGACGGTTGTTTTCTAACTTTAAATAAATATTAATATATAAGGGATGCTTCCCTTCTTGTGACGGAGTGAAACTTTTAACCGAAGCAGATTGAAAACAAATCAAATAGACTCCGGATTTTTGTAAGGAAACATAGTATAAACTCGTATAGTAAGAACTCCTTCATGTTGAAACTAAAAATTATATGCTATTTATTTCCGTCTTTTAAAACACCTCGCGATAAATAACATTCTGTGTAAAATATTTGTTGTTTAACAATTGTAGGTTAGAGCGTTTAGATAGATCGATGCTTTGCAAAATGTTTAATGTAGTCAGAACTAAACTCGGAAAGTTAGTTAAATTAAAAAAGTAAAAAATAATTAAAGCGTACAAATTAATATTCGAATTGTGCTAAATTAAATTAACACACAAACGCAACTTGCCGTGAAATTGAGAGTTCAAGTCGAATTTTGTAGATCGGAAAAAACAGAACTCAAGTCATTAATAATCCAGTGTTTTTAAATTAGCACGCAATCACCTTGACATCTAAAAATGATCGCGTGCTATTATATAGCAGGTAATCATTTTGACATTCCGAGAGCACACACGAATTGATCGATAAGTGATGGCGCAAGAATGCAGACGTTGCTGTGACGTCAAGCGTTCCAGAGAGATAGATCTAAGTGTTTATATTATTAACTAGGCGAAGTCGGTGAATACGTCAATGAATAAGTCGATGAATAAGTGTGAGATATGAGCTGGAAAAACCTTTACTATTACCTGTAAGTACACACACACACACACACACACACACACTTCTCCTTATTTCTCAATATTGCACAGTCGAGTCACATTATTGTGACCATCTCCTCCTTTTGACGTCAACAGCGCGTAGCCAATGAAAGAAAGCACGTGCCCTGAGCTGATTTGGAGGGTATATAAGGTGTGCTGTAGGCATTCTGAAAACATATCACTCGTTGCTGTCATCGGTAAAAGGAGCGATTTATCATATTTACAGAAAGGGACGATTATCGGCTTTCGGGCCAATTGTGGCAGTATTTCTGAAGCAGAGCAGTTTGTGAACTGTTCGCGTGCTGTTGTGGTTAAAGTGTATCGTGATTGGAGAAATCGCGCCATTGCGGAGCACCACGTGCCATTGATGTGAGAGGTGAACGTCTGCTTCGAAGGTGCGTGAAGGCCGATCGACACACTGCAGTACAGCAACTCACTGGCCGAATGAACCATGGGGCTACCAGAAGTGTGTCTAAAATGACAGTTCAGCGAACCCTACTGTGTATGGGGCTCCGATGCTGGCGTATGGTCACTGCACCTATGCCAACGAAGGTGCATCGGCAGAAACCGCTGATTTGCAAACAATTGCCTTCTCCGATGAGTCACGTTTTCTGCTTCATCAAACAGATGGACTTTTGCGTATAAGGTGAGAAACGTCGGAGAACAAACACTCTTCAAGCATTGTTGGAAGAACACAAGCTGGTGGGGACAGCGTTAAGGTCTGGGGAATGTTTTCGTGGCATTCTCTGGGTCCACTCATACCTGTGGAATGCACTATGGACCGATTTCTTTATGAATCCACCCTTGCAGACCACGGTCACACATACATGCTGATTTTCTTCCCTTAGGCGAATGGGACGACAATGCGATGTGTCACACAGCTAGAAATGTCCGAGAATGGTTGGAAGAGCACGATGAAGACTTCAAAGTACTTCCCTGGCCACCTAATTCCCCAGACTTAAACCGAATTGAGCATCTGTGGGACCACCTTGATCGTGTTGTTCGCTTTATGGATCCTCCACCACGCACCCTCCAGCAGCTGTCAGATGCACTGCATTCAGCATGGCTCTACATGCCGGTGAACACATTCCAGCACTTTACTGAGTCACTCCCAGCCCGTCTAGCTGTTGTCCGCCCTGCACACGGCGGTTCCTCTGGGTATTATTTGCTGGTGGTCACAATAATGTAACTCGACCGTGTATTTCCACCAATATTGATAACTTATCGTATCGCTTTAACAGTGCGTCGAAAGCTGCAGCATAGAAGTATTGGATTTGATGTCTCAGCTACATTCGCACTTCACGCTCAAGTTCGACATCCTCCACGAAATGTTCGCCGCCAAGGTGAGTTTTTATCGTACCAAACAGGTGAATATCGCTCCGGGCAAAGTTGGGCTGTAAGTTAGATGTTCAAGAAGTTCCCAATCTAGTTGGTCAATTTTCTGCTGGCTTAATCGAACCGTATGAGGTCTGGCGTTGTGGAGATGAAGCAGTACTCCTCCAATTAGTACGCCTGGACGTCTTCCTTTTTAATTGCGTCCCAAAGCATCAATAGAATTTCACAGTATGATGAATCATTCACATCTCACCATGAAAATGGGCTAACAGCACTTTTGGAAATGGGATAACAGCACTTTTAGAAATGGGATAACAGCACTCGTTGAGAATTCCGAAACACTGCAAGAATAACCTTCCTTGCTGATGGCGAAATTTGGAATTTCTTGGTTGAAGTGAAGAGAGATGTTTCCATTGCATTGAAGCACGCTTTGGTTCGGGTTGGTAATGATGCACCCATGATTCGTCTCCAATAACAATCCTGTTTAGCATGTCTTCTCCTTTACATTCGTACCGAGAGAGTTGTTGCAAAGACAGACCCATTCTGTTCATTTTGTGTTCTTGAGTCGGTTCTCTAGGCACCAACAGTACGTACACTTTCCGGAAATTCAAATGATCATACATTATGCTGTAGGAAAAACCACGAGAACACCCTATTGCAGATACTATAAGAACACCCTATTGCAGATACTATGAGAACACCCTGTTGGACCCAGAGTTACCATGAGAACACCCTATTGTACCCAGAGTTACCATGAGAACACCCTATTGGACGCAGAGTTACTATGAGAACACCCTATAATGAGTTTATCATTTACATGAATTTATCATTGGTTACTATGATACACCTGTCGGGCCCTGTGATTGGCAAAAAACCTTCTGATGAAAATTTCGGTTAAATTCATAATTTTTTTTTATGATCATCGGAAATGATCCATTTATCATTGCGTGTTCTCATGTTCTCAATAGGGTATTCTCATGGTAACTGCAATAGTTGTTAAATTTATCATTGGTTACAGGTATATATAATAAGTTTATCATTGGTTACTATGAGAACACCCT
The DNA here is from genome assembly GCA_039090855.1 of Macrothele yani. Lineage (NCBI taxonomy): Eukaryota > Metazoa > Arthropoda > Arachnida > Araneae > Macrothelidae > Macrothele > Macrothele yani. The sequence continues at coordinate 42,430,342 of CM077003.1, read as the reverse complement.
ATTGCAGTTACCATGAGAACATCCTATTGCAGTTACTACACTGTTTATCACCTATCAGCTCGAATTATCTCTTCCACCCGCCTCACAGTTGCTTCTGTTGCAATCTGAACAGAACGACCAGGTCAGTCTTCATCAGCAAATTTTGTGTCCTTCAGAAAAGTTATCGACCCAGTTGCGTGCCATTTTAGGCACAAACATTTCTCACCGTAAACAGGAAACAGTTCCGTATGAATATTCTTTGCGGGAAGTCCTTTTGCCCAAACAGAACGCATAATAGCACGCTGCTCTTCGGTCGTACACTCCTCAAACACGGTGGTCATTTGCAATCTGAGCTGGCCATGCACATGCGATACCTAGTGTCTGCTACGTTGAACTACAAGTAAGCTGGATTGTGCAGCCACCTAATGACTACCATTATCAGCAAAATGTAATTACTACCATTATCATTATCAGCTATCCCATAATGAATTCATACACTCGACGTGGATCAGGACCACCAAACAGAAGTCATCGCTCTTTCCACGTTAATAAGTGAGTCGCAGAAAAATTATCATCGGCCGCCACCGGGAATCGAACCCAGGGTCTTTCAGTTACGGGCCGGATATGCTACCACTGCGCCACAGCAACCTGCCATGTGGTTTGGCAGTTAATCACTTGTAAGTCTGGAGAATTCGAGGCTGCTGTGGTGCAGTGGTAGCATGTCCGGCGCGTAACTTGAAGACCCTGGGTTCGATTACCGGTGGCGGCCGATGAGAATTTTTCTGTGACTCATTTATTAACGTAGAAAGAGCGATGACTTCTGTTTGGTGTTGGAGCTATTCCATAACTGTTGGTTTACTTATTTAGTAACTTCCCAACGTATTTGCGTAATACATTATGCCAGTGCTTTTTTTTCTAAAATAAAATTTACCGACACTCTTTCACCCCACTCCATTACGCAGCTCCATTGTTTTCATCGGTACAATGTAAACGATAAAAATAATAACTATTATTATTACTAATAAATTCAAATTATTTAATAATAATCATAATAATAACAAATATGTGTGCCACATATCAAAGCAGATTCCAAAGCCATGATAATGTAATGTTACTGCCATTTTCACGTGTCCGTGCCTTGCTCTTAGAGCCAATTGCTAGATGCTTGATTTTCAAGAACCAGGAATTTATACATAAGATAAAAGTCAAAACACACATAGAGATTAGAACGGACCAGTTTGATGAACAACAGTGAACTTACAGTCATCAGGTGTATTGAAATTCTTGTTATTGTTACAATGAAATTCATTTGATTGGCTCAGTTGGTATGGGATTCCCGTGTTAATTTTCTGCAGTGTAGAGCTAATTTTGCTAAATTCTCCGAAGTCTTAGTGCTTTCCTGGAAGAAGTTTACTGGTATGCGTACCGGCGCATACCGGCTGAAAAAGAGCCCTGCGTTATACGAGGGCTGTAACGAAAGTAATACAAAAGTGGGCATAACTTTTTTATTAACTGACGGGTTGTTCAAATTGAACACGTTGGTATAGTAACTCTTCCTCTATACAAAGGTACTACTCAGCACAGTCTCCATCACAAGCGATGCATTTGTGCCATCATTTAACCTAACTCTCGAATCCTCTTTGAAACAATTCAGGTGTGGACTGTTGTACCCACTTCTTCACAGCCACTTTCACCTCGTCTGTGTCATCAAATCGTTGTCTCCGGAGACTGCCCTTCATTGGACCGAACAGGTGGAAGTCGGAGGGTGCCCCACCTGGGCTGTACGGTGGATGAAGGACCACTGACCAGCCTAATTTTCTGATCGCCTGATTTGTTGCCAAGGTTGTGTTTGGTCTCGCATTATCATGGTGAATGTGGATCCTTTTTTAGATTCTTGTTCGTTCTCTTCCTCCTCATGATTTCTCTAAACTTCTTGAGTGTCTCAATGTACCGCTCGCTTGTCACGGTATGGCCACGTTTTAGAAAATAAAGCAGAATGACACTCCTATCATCCCAAAAAACAGTCACAATGACTTTCTGTGCTGATCGCTAGCTCTTGAACTTCATAGGCCTTGGTGAAGAGGTGTGACACTATTCCACGGGTTGATTCTTCGTTTCCGGATCGTAAAGATACGACCTCGCTTCCTCACCTGTCACCAGATCAGAAAAAACGTGTCTTCATTGGCTTCAAACGCTTCCAGCAGATCAGAGCAGACTTCCACCTTTCTCTCCTTCCAATCGGGTGTCATCTGCCGAGGTACCCACTTTGCATACACTTTCCGATAAGTCTTCCATCATCTTCTGTATGGCATTGTGACCAGAGTCTAGTTGTGCAACAAGCTCACAGGTTGTGACTCGTCTTTCCACACGAATCAGTTCATCCACTCGCTGACGATTCGTGTCAGTGGTCGCAGATGATGGACTCCCACTGCGTGGTTTTGTGTACAATGCTGGTTTCTCCTTCTTTAAACTTCTTCATCCATCTGTGCACATTGCTCTTGTCAATGGTGTCATCTCCGTAAACATTCTGTAGCCTTCTGTGGATGTCGGACAGCCTGAACCCTTCCTTCGTCAAGAACTCAATGATGCCACGTTGCTGCTTCTGCTTGGAATCCATTATTTACCTGCAATGAAGAAGAAGGGTTATAACGAAGTAAATTTCTCCGTCATTTTTATCCGCGCCAGGATTCGAACCCTGGTCCCCTCATTCCGGAATAAGTTGCTCTACCAATTGAGCTACGCGGACGTTTTATTCTGATTCCTATCTGCCTTTACGTCGTGTGCGTCCTTCTGGCAGGTACGTCACATCTCCTGGTACGTTACATCATCTCCCCTTATTTATTTATTTTTTTTTTTTTTTTTTTTGAAGTGCTGGAGAAAGGATTTTCTTATTTTTCCTATCTCGCGGTGTGGAAATAACATCACACCATTGCGAGATTTTGAACGGTCGGGTCATCCGGATAGTTCGGGCGCCATTATAACGAAGTAAATTTCTCCGTCATTTTTATCCGCGCCGGGGTTCGAACCCGGGTCCCCTCATTCTGGAATAAGTTGCTCTACCAATTGAGCTACGCGGACGTTTTATTCTGATTCCTATCTGCCTTTACGTCGTGTGCGTCCTTCCGGCAGGTACGTCACATCTCCTGGTACGTTACAGGGTTACTATAGATGAAGAGTTACTCTACCATCATGTGCAATTTGAACGATCTCTGTCAGTCAATAAAAAATCTGTGCCCACTTTTGCATTACTTTCGGTACAACCCTCGAACAGTTGCCTTTAATAGAAATTCAGGCTTACGCTTTATCTATCCAGCTTTACGGAACTTGTTTTTTTTAATTTTGGGATTATTACACCATTCCCTGTTTTTGTGTAAAAAGCGTCTGTCCGTTCCAAAAGTAGGCATTTTAAATTTTATTCATGATTCTTTTTCTTTGCCGCTTAATAGATCTCTTCCGAAAGGATTTGAGCTAGTTTTTGAATACTGAAGTAAAAATGCGGAAATCATCAAAAATAAATGGCGACCGCTTCCTAAATTTTTGCGTAAATGTGCGATCCGGTGAAAACCACATTAGTGACAGAAAACACTTCCTAGTGCCCAGCCACACCTAATGGTCATTAATAAAACAAGAAAGCATTACCGAGGACCCTTGAGAATTGACGAAAGGCATTGTGACATTCGCCAGATTCTTTATCTCGGAGGAGCTACGAGATCTCTTGCCACATATTGCGCAAGACTAATGTTTTATTTACCACGATACTATTGTATCCAGGTCGTGCTTTTGTTCCTATCTTCTGGTGGTAGCGCAAACGGTGTTTCTTTTCTCAGTAGCAGGTCTCCATTCCTTAATGAAAAAACTTGTTGTTTTTACACGAAAGCGATCTGCAAATTCATGAGAGTGCATGTTTGTGATGACAGTTACACTGTCTGCCGTTCTATTCTTGCGCATACGCTTTTAATGGTCCAGGGTCTGTCACTGTTTATCGCACAGTTATCAGAAATTTAAGAAGTAACGGAAAAATATGTTTTTCTTTCCTTTGGAGGAGATTTTTACGCTTTCCAACCGTAGGTTGAAGAAGCGTATATGCTCCAGCTTTGTCCGTCTGTTCGTCCGCACGATAACTCGCGTAAAAATGGTTCGATTTCGATGGGGACCACATGGGGACGAACCCTATTGAAAATAGGAGAAATGGCATCAAAGGTCAGGACATTCCCTTGCCCTTATGCATCATAACTTGCGTAAACATCGTTCGATTTCGATGAAAATTTAGTATGTGGTAGGGGACTACGTCGGAACGAACCCTATTGAAAATGGAGAAAATGGGGTCAAAGATCAGGACATAGGAGCGGGATCCATTCAATTGCTCTTACGCTTCATAACTTACGTAAAAGTGCTTCAATTGCGACAAAACTTTATCATGTTATTCCAAAGATATTCTGAACCGGTTCTGTTTAATATCATCGAAATGGGTTTAAAGGTCAGGACATAGAAGCGAGATTTATTCCACAGCCATTTTCCTGATGACTTGACTAAAAATGCTTCTATTGCGACAAAACTTTGGTATGTTGTTCCGGATGTATACCGAACAAATTCTGTTTAATATAATCGAAATGGGGTCAAGGTTCGATGAAATTTTAGTATGTGGTAGGGAACCACCTGGGGACGAACCCTATTGAAAATGGGTGAAATATGGTTAAAGGTCCGGATGGTGTCAAAGCGGGATCCATTCCATTGCCCTTAAGCGTCATAGCCTGACTCAAAATGATTCGATTTCGATGAAATATTAGTGTGTGGTAGGGAACCACTTGGGGACGAACCCTATTGAAAATGGGCGAAATGGGGTCAAAGATCAGGACATAGGAACGGAATCCATTCCATTGTCGTTATGCGTCATAACTTACGTAAAAAGGCTTCGATTGCGACAGAACTTTATCATGTTGTTCCGGAAGTATACTGAACTGGTTCTGTTTAATGCCATCGAAATGGGGTCAAAGGTCAAGGCACAGCAGCGAGATTTATTCCACAGCCTTTATCCTCATAACTTGAGCAATGATTTCTGGTATGTTGGAAAGCGTATCATAATCAATGCATTGCATGATTTTACTAACTTATTTAAACAGTACGGAACACTATCAATATTACCCAGGACAGAGCCAAAAGTTAGGGATGTTGCATGAAATGAAGGATGTATGTATCTGACTCAAGTAACATGCCTTGAAAAAACAACAGTGAGGCTACGTAGCACAAATCATAAAGAGTGCGTTTACAAATACAACTTATTGTGCAGTTTCTGCACACAAAAAAGCAGCACTGCAATATAGACGAATTTGTAAATTCGGAGAATGTCCATACTTCTGGATTTCGGTGCCCGCTAACACCTCCTTGGAGCCTGGCAACGATAATAAACTTCTATCTACTTATCGGCCTATTGTGCTCACTGGCTGTATGTGCATGGTGATTCATTATTTGGAAAATACCAACTTCCTTCCATCGCACAAGCGGCTTCCGTCGTCATCGTTCACCACATGATCGTCAGATGCACCTTAAGACTTCCGTACGTGTGGAGTTTGTGCGCAGGAAGTACCTGGTTTCAATCTTTTAGTGGAGACCGATAAAGCTTGCGATCGCTTGTGGCGGTGCGGAATTCTCCGTGATCTCCAGGACTCTAGTTTCCGGTGAAATCTACCCAATTTAATTTCAGGTTTCCTTCGTGGTCGGGTGTTTCAGGTATGCGAGGGTGCAACGCTCTCTGCACCGTTCCAGCATGACCAAAGCCAGACCCCATCTTATCAGTCACATTTTTCATTCTTCGAATCAATTGTCTGCTTCACAAGTACACCCACTGTCTTAAAAATTCACGCACCAAGAAGAAACCGTGCGATTAACGCGAAACTCGACGAATAACTACGAGGAGCAGACATGCAAATGATTAAAGTTTCGGGGGATTTCCGCGCATGCGAGCGCGTCCAAGACCGGCGCTGCAATTGCAATCCTTGGGGCTTATAAGGCGCCGTGCAGGGGACTCCACGTACGTACCGAAGTGCACGGTAAGAGTCAGGTGAGATCCCTGAGCGATAGACATGCCGTGGAGCCGCCGGAAATGTGCGTACGCGCAACTGACGGAGTTTGAACGAGCTGTATCGTCGGGATGAGAGAGGCAGGGTGGCCGGCGCGCAGAATCGGCCACCATTTGGGCTCGTCGGACAGTACGGTGCGATCGTGTTGGGAGCAATGGAAACCCGAGGGCACTCAGACACTGAGGACTGGCTCTAGACGACCCATACACACCACCAGCAGAGAGGATCGTGCGATCGTGAGAGCGGCACTCACAGATGCAACGACGACCTTGACCAATATACAGAGACATGTGACGGCTGTACAAGGGACTGCTGTGTCCGCCAGAACCATTTACAGACGCCTGTCAGAGGCACGTCTGCACCCTCGACGGCCCTTACGTATTCTACCATTAACACCTGACCATCGTCGGCCTCGACTGCAGTGGTGTCAGCAGCGAGCAACATGGAATGCTAAGGACTGGAGACGTATAGTGTTCAGCGACGAATCCCGCTTCTGTATGGGAACGGGCGATTACCGTGTCAGAGTGTGGAGGACCACAGGTGAGCGCTGCAATCCCAACCTCACTCTACAGCGGAACACGTCCCTACAGGCGTGATGGTCTGAGGAGCCATCGCGTATGACAGTCGGACTTCTCCACCATTCCCCATAAACCCAATGCATTCACCAATTGGTTGAAGAGAACCATGAATGTTGACCGCCTTGACGTCGAAAGAATTCGGAAAGGGGTTTCGCATTTACACTGCTGGCCACCCAAAATGCAACACCAAGAAGGACACTAGATAGCAAAGCCAGATATACTGGACACATAACGACAGATACAAAGATGAAACGATTCAGCTTACAGGCCCGTGCGACTTGCGGAACACACAGGCATCAATAGTTCGTGTGGCCCCCATAGCTGGCAATAACGGCCGCTACACGCTGCGGCATCCAAAAAAAGAGGCTTTGGATGTGGGCTTGGGGTATGCTGGCCCAGGCTGCTTCCACACGTTGCAACAGTTCATCAGACGTAGCCGCGCGTGGTGCATGCCGGGCCACTCGGTTGCCGATCAGCAACCAGACGTGTTCGATGGGCGACATATCGGGAGAACAGGTGGGCCACGGCAGCAGTGACACCTGGTGGGCCGTGAAGAATTGTTGCACGATGCGTGCCACGTGGGGGCGCGAATTGTCCTGTTGAAATGTGGCCGCTGGCAGGTCCTGCAGGTAAGGGAGGACTACAGGCTCCAAAACGTCGGGGATGTGGCGGTGGCTGTTGAGTGTACCGGCGATGCGTACCAGGGAGGTGCGGGTGTCATATCCAATTGCGCCCCAAACCATAACGCCAGGCGACGGACCGGTATGGCGATGCATAGTGCAGGCGTCATACAGTCTCTCGCCGCGGTGCCGCCACACGCGGATCCGACCATCGTGGTGTTGCAGACAGAAGCGGGATTCGTCGGAGAAGACAATGTTGTGCCATTCCGTAGTCCAGGTGCGGCGTTCAACGACGGCCCACTGCCGCCGAACTCGCCGGTGGTGTAACGTCAATAGTAATCGGAGCAATGGGCGATGTGCGATAAGTCCCCGCTCTTTCAGACGACGTCGGACGGTACGTTGTTGCGCAACACACCCTAATTCCTGCACTAACATTCGTGATGTGGCGGTGCGAGCCGACAATGCCCGCCGCACAACATACCGGTCCTCTCGTTTGGTGGTGTGTCGCGACTGCGGCAATCGCTCACGTCGGTCTGTTCGTCCCTCCTGCACGCACCGAATCCATACTCGCCTCATTGTGGTTGGATGCCGTCCCACACGGGCGCCGATGTCTCGGTACAAAAAACCCCTGTCGCGATAAGCCACTATTTGTTTTCTGTCGAACTCCGAAACGTGCTGTAATGACTGCTGTATTCTGCGACGAGGCATCAGGAAGCTTCCCACGCACAGGCCCGGCAGCACAACACACTTCCACTACTTACACCCCACCTTCTGTGCACCCTTTTTATAGTGCTTCTCGGTGGCGTGCTGGGCGCACATGATTTACATATGCTCTGCAATGCTAATCGTTTGCATGTCCTCTCGCGGGCAAAGCATGCTGCGAATTTCAGGCCAATCGGATGCTTCCTTCTTGTTGTTGCATTTTGGGTGGCCAGCAGTGTATTTTCTCCTTTAGCATCCCTCACATCTGATACCAGGTGTTAGGACTGTACGGAAATGGCACTAGCTGATCTGGCTATGTACGAAAATGGGACACAATTTCCTTTGTACGGAAATGGCACGTACGGAAGTGGGAGACAACCGGTTTTAAGGACCTGACCAATGAGCGTACGTATTTTGGACATAAAAAATATGCTCAAAAAACCGGAATGAAAAAAACCTTTTGCTTAAAACTATGATGAAACAGAAAACTGAGATATGGAAGATTTTATGGGCTTGTTTCTCCGAATAATTATATAACTTGTTTATTAACGATGTTGTCATCATCCTCGTTGCAATAATATATTAACTCACATAATAAGACCAGTCTCGAAAATGGGGCAAACAAGGGATCTGTACCAATAGGAGCACTGTAATGAGAGCAATACGTTGCATGTGAGAATAAATATTTCATCTGAAGCTGTCATGGTTCTTTTTTACATGAGCGAAGCTGCGAGTAAAAACGAACGCCATCTTCCTGCTTTATCCACAGGCAGCCGAAGACAAAACCCTTAGGCGAAGAACAGAATAAGTAAAGGCGTTGCTAGGATACCAGAAAGTGGAACGCAAGTGCGAAAAAAAGAAAAGCAGAACACCTCCAGAAGAGATTCCTTTGACCTGAATTGTGAAAATATTGGCAAGTACTTAATTTGTTTCTCTCTCTCTCTTTTTTTTTTTTTTTTTTTTGCCTGTTTAGCTGAGATCTCCAAATTTTAGGAATTGGCTACTGAGCTATCAATTCATTACTTCTTTCTTCATGCTTTTTTTCAAACAACGCAAAGCAGATTAATAAAGAACAGTTCTTGGTCTCGTGGAAATAAATTAAATTAAACTTGTGATTTAGATGGAATGCCTAATCACATGGTGCTGCGAAAAGAAAGTATTGCTATTCTTCCAAATATGTACAGTATTTCAATGTGAAGCCGGAATTCTGACATTTCTCGATGGAGTAAATTTTGTAGTTAAATTCTTGCGAAACTAGACCTTTTCTTTAAGTAAAGCGAGAAACGATTTTTTTTTCTTTTTTGTTACGTCAGAAAGTCCTTCGTAGGATTTAGTTAGAAAAAATATCAGAGTGCACCTTTTCTATTATTGCAATTCGTCGTTTTTCTTCTCCCTATTTCTTCTAACTTGTCAGACAACAGCCTGAAAAAAACATTGTCTGAAAAAAACATGCTGCTCTTTCAATATAAAATATATTTTTACTTCAGAGCACTGAGTAAATCCTAAGTGCAACCAACCCTTCAGGGAAAAAAAGTAGCAGTGTTCCTCATTGTGACTCTTAACTCATCCTAAAGGCTGGTACAGTTCTCTGTATGTGTTCCCAGTATTATCACAGACGTTGCCCCACAGAGCTCTTAACTCATCCTAAAGGCTGGTACAGTTCTCTGTATGTGTTCCCAGTATTATCACAGACGTTGCCCCACAGAGCTCTCAACTCTTATGCTACCTTCAGTTTCGCATAAGAGTTGAGAGCTCTGTGACTCTGACTACTGCTTTTCATAGCACCATTATGAAAAGCAGTAGTCAGAGTCACTGGCTTCTGATCAGTCCGAGATGGGTCCGGGTTCGAATCCCGAATCAAGCATGTGTTTTGTGTTTGTCCTACGGTACTAGCTCCCTCGCTTCACCGGAACCAATGGCCCTATATTGAGGACAGGCCACTGCTTAGGGCTTTGCGAGTTGATCATGGAATTAGTTGAAACCGGAAGCGGCACCAGTGCCCAGTGGTCTTAGCACGTCTTCTGATGATTGGTTCCTGTGCTGTGTTTTATATTCTCCAAATTACAATCACGATGTAGTCATCAGTGCAGTTAGGAAGAAAGTACACAGTCAAGTCACTTTATTGTGACCACCTCCTACTTTTGACATCAACAGCGTGTAGCCAATGAAAGAAGGCACATGTCCTGAGCTGGCTTGGAGGGTATATAAGGAGTGCTGTAGGCATTCTTAAAACATATCCCTCGTTGCTGTCATGGATAAAAGGAGCGATTTATCAGATTTGCAAAAAGGGATGATTATCGACTTTCGGGCCAAGGGTGGCAGTGTTTCTTAAACAACGCAGTTTGTGAACTGTTTGCGTGCTGCTGTGGTTAAAGTGTATCATGATTGGAGAAATAGCACCCTTGCGAATAAGCGACGTGGAAACTGCGGAGCACCAGGGGCCATTGATGTAAGGAGTGAACGTCGGCTGCGAAGGTGCGTGAGGGCCGATCGACATGCTACAGTGGAGCAACTCACTGGCCGAATGAACCAGGGGGCTACCGGAAGTGTGTATAAAACGACAGTTCAGCGAGCCCTGCTGCGTATAGGGCTCCGATGCAGAAGGATGGTCACTGCACCTATGCTACGAAGGTGCATTGCCAGAAAAGGCTTACATTTCCACGGCAGTATCAGAATTGGACCTCCGCTGATTGGCAAAGGATTGCCTTCTGCGATGAGTCACGTCTTCTGCTTCATCGAAAGGATAGACGTTGGAGTATGAGACGAGAAACATCGGAGAACAAACACTCTTCAATCATTGCTGGAAGAACAAAAGCTGGTGGTGGCAGCGCTAAGATCTGGGGAATGTTTTCGTGGCATTCGCTGGGTCCACTCATACCTGTGGAACGTCTATGGACCTTATGAATTCGTTATGAATCCATTCTTGCAGACCACGTACACCCATACATGCTGATTGTCTTCCCTTGGGCGGATGGGATCTTCCAGCCCGACAATGCGACGTGTCACACAGCTAGAAATGTCAGAGAGTGGTTGTAAGAGCACGATGAAGGCTTCAACGTACTTCCCTATCCCCCTAATTCCTCAGGCATAAACCCAACTGAGTATCTGTGGGACGACCTCGATCGTGTTGTTCGCTCTATGGATCCTACACAACGCACCCCCCAACATGCACGCTACAGCCCCTCGCAGATTCACTGCAGTCAGCATAGTTCCGCATACCTGTGAACACTTTCCAGCACCTTATTGAGTCACTCCCAGCCCGTCTAGCTGCTGTCCGCGTTGCACACGGCGGTTACTCTGGATATTAGCTGGTGGTCACAGTAATGTGACTCGACCGTGTATAAGGTCCAAATACATGAAAACAGAGAAAAATTCAAGAAAGCAAAAAAACTGGGTCACTTTAAAGAGATAAAAACCCTTAACGTTTTTGTCTTAACACCTTAGATACCACGTAAAAAATATACGAAAATTTAATAATTTTTCACAACATATATTTTCTGTCTTACACCTGCATACAATATTTAAGTTCGGAATCGTCTGACATGATGAGATGGGAATTTTCTACTTCTGATAGCTATTTCACTTCATACATTTCGTTATTGTATGCTTTCATATATGGGGTGCGTATGTTACAGTGATTTGCTGGCATTCGTCGCATCTTTTCGCTGCTTGGAGGTGGACAGCAGTATCGAAATGGCGTTGCTATCACGATCTCGCGGTTTGATTTTTATCGATTGTGCTTATGCGACACGTAAATGCACTCCAACTTTCTCTACAATATGTGCTGGATTTTTGAACAGCTATTGTGAAAAAATAGACAGCTTTTTTTTTTTTTTGCGCCTTTAACATAGTTTTATTTTTCCCCCGATTCTAAAATACTGATCTCAGTGTTTTTTGGCCAGGATGAGTCGTCCATTCCTAATTTAGGGTCTCTGATTGAGTCTACCATTCCTGATTGAGTCGGCCATCCATCATCCATCGGTCGGTTCTGTGGTCTCCGGTTCAGTCGTCTGTCCCTAATTTAGGGTCTCCGATTAAGTCGTCCATTCTTAAGTTAGGGTCTCCGATTGAGTCGTTTATCCCTAATTTAGGATCTCTGACTGATTCCAGGGCAGAGAAAAAACGAATACCGTAGAACGGAACACAACGCCCTATAGGCTTTTTACTTCCAGCACCCATTGGATTTCTGACTTTTGGTGCTGGAACTTTAGACATGAAGTCCAATGGAGGCTCAAGCTTTGCATATGGAATCCAATGGGTGATCAAGTTATGAAGGAGAAGTCAACCGAGTGCTTGAGCTCTGAAAAAGCTCTTTAGCTGCTGGAGCATAGAGCATAAAGTCTAATGAATGCTCAGGCTCATTACACACGCACGCACGCACGCACACACACACACACATATATACAGTCGTGGCCAAAAGTCCTGCACCGGTAGACAAAAGTCAATTTTTTTGTTTGAAGTCAACTTATACAGCGTAATTGTACAGTCAGGAATACATATTATACATCATTTTAAAGGACATTTTATGCTGAATTAAAATATTTTTACAGAATGTTATTACCCGTAATAGAAGTGAATATACAAACAAAAATGTGAAAGAGAGGAAACACAAATCCAGTTCTGAAAAAGCTTCGGCCCCCTCTAATCCACTGTAGCTTTTTCCGACGTCCGCTAGTGAGATATAAAAGGATATAGAATCCTCTGCCGACTTAGAAGGCAGCTGTTTGTATTCAGTTGACGAAAGTTTATGCAGAATTCCTGGTGATATTTGAATTTCAGAATGTCAAAGACACCGAAAATTGGTCCTGCCTCTTTAAACCGGGTCAAAAGTTATTAGTTTTCGTGAACTTGGATTCAGTAGTGTAAAATTGCAGTTAAATGATGCTGTGATCATTCCACTGTCTTGCGCACCATTAAAAGTGTTGCAGAAACTGGATGTGTGGGAAACAGAAAAAGAACAGGTCGACTGAGGCTGGGTACTGAACGTGATGATCGCATGTTGATTCGTCGTTCCTTAAGATCCAGGTTTAAAACAGCCACTAATTTAAGAAATGAGTGGGAGAATGAAGTAGGCATTATTGCATCTGCACGTACAATTCGTCGGAGGCTGCAAGAAATGGACTGACTGCACGAAAAGCTGCACGAAACCTTTTCTTACTGAACAACAACTGCTCAAAAGAATTGCTTGGGCCAAGGCACACAAGAATTGGACTGTTGATGAATGGGAAAATGTTGTTTTTAGTGATGAAACAACTGTTAATATTTCCGCTAATAATGGAAATAATTATGTACGTCTTCTGCTGATGAAAGATATGCGGCATGCTGCATCCAGCCAACAATCAAGCACCCACATCCGGTGATGTTATGGTCCCATATTTCAGCCAGTGGTGTTGGCCGTTAGCACATTGTTGATGGCACATTGAATGGATCGAAATATGTGGATATTTTGGAGTCCAGACTGCTGCCATCTGCACAAGATATGGGTTTGCGGAATTTTATCTTTCAGGACTATAACGCGTCATGTCATTTGTCAAAGTTGGCTGACGAGTGGTTTAATCAGAAAGTTATAAGAAAACTTCAGTGGCTGGTACAGTCACCGGATCTTAATCCCATAGAGAATATGTGGGTGAGATTGAAGCAAAAGATCCTTCAACAATGACCCACATCTAAAACAGCATTAATTGAGGCTGTAAGGGCCGTATGGCAAAGAAGCTCATTAGTTCCATGCCAAAAAGGTCCTCTCCGACGAATCACGCTTCTGTCTGCAACACCATGATGGTCGGATCCGCGTGTGGCGACACCGCTGCGAGAGACTGTATGACGCCTGCATTATGCATCGCCATACCGGTCTGTCGCCTGGCGTCATTGTTTGGGGCGCAAATGGATATGACACGCGCACCCCTCTGGTACGTATCGCCGGTACACTCAACAGCCACCACTACATCTCCGACGTTTTGGAGCCTGTAGTCCTCCCTTACCTGCATGACCTGCCAGCGGCCACGCTTCAACAGGACAACGCGCGCCCGCACGTGGCACGCATCGTGCAACAATTCTTCACGGCCCACAAGGTATCACTGCTGCCGTGGCCCACCTGTTCTCCCGATATGTCGCCCATCGAACACGTCTGGTTGCTGATCGGCAACAGAGTGGCCCGGCAAGCACCCCCACCCACACGCGGCTACGCCTGATGAACTGTGGCAACGTGTGGAAGCAGCCTGGACCGACATACCCCAAGCCCACATTCAAAGCCTCTTTCGTTCGATGCCGCGGCGTGTAGCGGCCTTTATTGCCAGCCATGGGGACCACACGAACTATTGATGTCTGCGTGTTCCGCAAGTCGCACGGGCCTGTAAGCTCAATGGTTTCATCTTTGTATCTGTTGTTATGTGTCCAGTAAATCTGGCTTTGCTATCTCGTGTCCTTCTTGGTGTTGCATTTTGGGTGGCCAGCAGTGTAGTTTCTCGAACAATGTGAAATAAATTAGAGTTAAGAAAAGTTGAAAAGAATGCTAAAATCAATACCACATATTACCAAAATAATGTTTTAACTCCTATATCTAAAGAGGAAATACCATTCCTTTATCCACAGAGCCTTCAAAGAATAGAACTCCGTCAGTATGAGGCTACCAGGCATACATCCAAACCTACCACTCTATTTCTTGTAACAGTGAAATCAGAGACGGGTATCAAGTCTATGGCTTTCGCTCATATTCCTTAAAAGTCCCCTGATGTGTCAGTAATGGACTATTGTGCCTTCGGACTGATAAAAAGAGTGCTTTCTAAACGCAGACCTAAAACAATGATTGTACTCTGGAAAGCTGTCGAAGAGGAGTGGAATGAAATACCACTACCAATTTAAAGGAATGTCCTTGGAAATCTAGATGTAGGTTCATAGTCCAGAGACAGGGCCATCAGATGGAACATTTAAAGAAAGAAATAATTTTATTTTAAACGTTAATTATATTGATCGAAAATTCTTCTAAAAATGTGTGAACATCCTCCGTATTAGAAAGTTGCTGCGTCTTTTAGCTCGTTCTGCCTAATTTTGACCCACATTTGAACGAGTTCAGGATGTGCTTCCTTAACAGCTATCTCTGCATGTTCAGTGCTATGTGTTCCGTCCGTTTTCCTGGCCATCCCTTAACTGCTTCATTCCCATCATAACCCAATAGAATCCCTTCTGTGGAAAGTAATTACAGATGTCAGAAGTTTGTTACGTTTCTTACTTCCTCTTGCCCTTCTTGGACAACACAGTAAAAAATGTTTATCAAATAGAATTCATCGCTCTTTCCACGTTTATAAGTAAGTCACGAAAAAATTATCATCATCCGCTACCGGGAATCGAACCCGGGGTCTTCCAGTTACGCGCCGGATATGCTACCACTGCACCACAGCGGCCTCGAACTCTCCAGACTCACATAAGAATAACTGCCAAACCACATGACAGGTTGCTTCTTGGCGCCCCACACAATGCTGGGGATTCACCGAAGATAGAAAGCAGCAAGTGAACAAATAACTAGGAGGCGAATGAATGTTGGTGTTCTAATCACGTATATAGTGTGTAAATGTTTGATGTTCCTAATCCACGTCAATAGTGTGTATTAAATAGATTTTTAGCACAACGTAATTTCCCTAACCGGGAGAGAAAATTTTAGCTGTCTTTAAAAATAAATAGTCTATCATGCAGTTGATGTTGTTCTTTTAATCAAGGAAAATATAGTTACAAACGAACGCGACTGTGTATGCAGAAGTACTAAAAAAAGTAAAATCATGCAATACATTGATTATGATACGCTTTTCAACATAGCAGAAATCATTACTCAAGTTATGAGGATAATGGCTTTGGAATAAATCTCGGTCCTGTGCCCTAACCTTTGACCCCATTTCAATGATATTCAACAAAACTAGTTCAGTATACCTCCGGAACAACATGATAAAGTTTTGTCGCAATCGAAGCATTTTTTACGTAAGTTATGAAGCATAAGGGCGATGGAATGGATCCCACTCCTATGCCGTGACCTTTGACCACGTTTCACCCATTTTCAATAGGGTTTGTCCCCAGGTGGTTCCCTATCACATACTAAACTTTCATCGAAATTGAACCATTTCTACGCGAGTTATCGTGCGGAGAGACAGACAGACAGACGAAGAATTAAAATCGTTCCGTGTACGGAGAACAGCCCACATTGCAATTTCGGTGCCATAAAATTGCAATTTCGGTGCCATTTCGGTGCCATATTACTCACAAAACATTTTTTTTTAATATTTCGTTTTCAATAAGAAATTTAGACATTTCCATGATTTTCGGGCCAAAGACAAAGCGGAGAAGTGGTCCCCGGAGAACTGACCTTCGGAGAAGTGGCCACCCCGAGAACAAACATGTCACAAAAATCTTAAGGGGTCGTATGAAAATTGCGTTTTTGACTGCTTCGTGGCCACAACTCTAGAGATAAGTTATCTGACACACATAATTTCCGTAATTTCGTATTTTTTTAATTGCGATATGTTCAACAAAATGTTTTCCTTATAGAAAATGTTTGTAATCTACAGCTCAACAAAAGAATTTCAAGGTTTATAAACTACAAGTCAACAAATTCTTTGCAGGCACGTGCAAACGCAGGAAACCTGTAGAGGGGGTATGAGATTAATACCGAAAATATAAAATCTAAAGAATTTTTTGTCCGATCGGGAGATTTTCAGCGTTTACAAATTACAACTCATCGAATTCTCTGCGGGTATGTGAAAACCCAGGAAACCTGTCGGGAAGGGTTGGGGCAATGCCTAAAATATAAAATATAAAGAATTTGTAGCCCAATCGAGAGATCTTCAGCGTTTACAAATTACACCTCAACAAATTCTCTGCGACATGTGCTAACGCAGAAAACCCGTCGAGGCTATCCTCTCTCCCACAGACAAGTTTCCTAAGGTACCAAACGCCTGAAGAAATTTTGAAAAGTTGTATAATTTTGTAAACGCTGAAAATATTATGGTTTCAAGCAGTATGGTTTCCTGCGTTAGCACATGCCCGCAGAGAATTTGTAGAATTGTAGTATGTAACCACTGAAAATCTCTAGATCGGGCCAGAAATTCTTTATATTTTAATTTTTTGGCATTAAGCCACCCAGTCCCATCAGGACAGGTTTCCTGCGCTTGCACATGCCCACAGAGAATTTGTTGGGCTTTAATTTGTAAACCCTAAAATTCTTTTGTTGAGTTATAGATAATAAACATTTTTTTATAAAGAATTACATTAAATATCGCAAATTAAGAAAATACGGAAACTTTCTGTGACTCAGATAACCAACGTCAGCGGACGTGGCCACGAAGGGTTCAGAACCGCAATTTTAATACGGCCGCATAATTTTTTTGTGGCCAGTTTTCCTACACCCAACCGATCAGTTCTTTTTGGGGGGATGAGGGGGGCTTATTTCTTTCAGTGATTTCCACTGTACCACTATGAAGGGTACGAAACAGCTACCCTACCTCCGCTGCAAAAAATAGCCCCTATCGTTAAGAGCGAAAAGCAGTAAAATTATTGCTTAGAATCCATTTTTGTTTGCTCAACAATTTATCAGACAAAATTTCTATCCAAAAAAAATTGCAGAAGTTGGAGCACCTTTAGAAATAAATTTGTTGTGAGAAGTTGCTGAATCAAGAGCTTCGCACTTTCGGCTATTTCTGCCCACTTGGGATGCAACTCGGATAGGGGGAAGAGGTGGAAGACCTGTTCCAACATTAACAACACAGAGACAATAAATTGACAATCGGGGAAACTCGAAGGGTGCATTACTTAAACAGGCAGTACGGGAAGCAGTTCGGCCTACACCACACCCAAGTGCTTGTAAGATGTGTGGGTGGGTGGGGGGATCAGAAAGGAAACAGTAGAAGAGCACATTAACGCGGATGGATACCGTTCTTACGTTCCACGACGAGTTGTGATAAGGCTTCCCGCCTTTACCAATAGTACACTTTTAGGGTGAATGGGAGTATAGGAGACGTAATTCTCGTCTAGCAGTAAGATAATCTACTGTACTACTGTGCTCTCATGATGACGTCATCAACATGAGTCAGCACTTGTTTTGTTTTTTAAAGAATTATAGTAGCAGTCAGTCCCTAATTTAGGGCCACTTGTTCTGAGAAAGGGTTAGAGCATTCCCCCTAAAAACAACAGCCCATGCCCCATCCGGGACACAAATTTGGGTCCATCTCAGATGAATGATCAGAAGCTACCTCCTCCGACTACTCGGATACCGAGACGGCAGGGTCATCGCTTCGAGTCCTTCATTTCCATCACTTAGAAACACTTCTTTGACCACCGTTTGACTGTCCAGAAAAAATTTAATCCATTCTTGAGGTAAGATCATCCCCGATTTAAGATTAAATATTCTGCCTATCTTCATTTTATATTTGTAAATCGATAACATCTGTAAAGAAGCGACACCGTATACATTTTCTGTGGAATATCAACGGATGCTCGAGATATACTTAGTTTTGTGTGTGACATAGTTGTGGAAACCAGAGCCTTGCGTGAGCCGTTTTCGCATTAACTATGTGTTATAAATGCCAAATCCATCGACGCTTCCTGTCATTCCATCTTTCGAAAGATTTTCCACTTAACTCTGTATTATTCATTCATGTTCTGCTTACTGAACTGGTGGAATGTATAAAGGGCAGGGTCAACCACGCACAGCAACAGCGGCTGCTGATAACTCTTACGTGTTCTCCATCGGATTCCGTGACGTGCTGTACGTATTGCCATCCGCATAACGCTCCTGTTACACGCCACAGACTGGCAACGTCCCAAAGACACAAACTGGACTAGCTTCCACCTTATGTTTCCGTGTCTGGGTATAGGGCCCCCACCCTTTTCCTTTATTAAAATGGTCAGTAGAAAACTGACCGTGCCACAGGCCTCCTAAGCACTACCCAGACTAGACTGAAAGCGACAAATCTGTCTGCGTGTTAGTTACAGAATCATTTAGTGACTTTTTTTTTACCATACTTACCACAGATTTTTATTTGTACTTCATTTGTCCGCAAAAGACAAATCGCCAAACTCTTCGTGTAATTTTTCATGTGTATGAACGCGTGATGATATTACTGTTTTGTCTGCTATCTGACTGCAGGCACGGAAACTTGAAATTATTTTTTGCATCAGATTGTTGAAGTCACGCTTTTAAATCCTGTTCAATTTTTCAGCGTATCGTGCCGCAGAATTTTCCCGCTATGTCGCATAAGGGAATATTTGTTTTTGTCATCAAATATCTGCACCTTGAATTTCCGAATTTTTGCCTCCATAAGACCGGGACGAGCATGGTCAAGGAGATACTGGTCGTCTTACCAGTCACCCCTTTCGTCTGTCTACATGTGAACACATAAGCGACGACTTTCCAGAAACCCAATATGTGCTTGAGCTTTGCACATGAAGTCTAATGGAAGCGATTTGGAAGGGAAGTCCATTGGGGTCCCGAGATCTTTACCTACATTCTCATGTACTTACTTTATTATCTTCACTCCATCTGGGAGCATAGGTCTTCCACCACCATTTTACACCGGACTCTGTGCACGTCTTTAGTAAAAAAACGATCGCACTTGTGTTATTTGTTTGTCCGTCCATCCGTGGACACCATATCTCTGCAGCTATTGATCCGATTTGAAAAGTTCTTTTTGCATTGGGAAGCTTGACATATGCGAATGATGATCCTTTGTTTCGCTTTTTTTTTGTACGACGTACAATTTCGACGCTAGAGAGCGTAAACGCAGATGATATCAAATTTAAAATACATTTTATTCCATATATTTGCTACTGAACATCCCGATTGAAAAAATTCTTTTACTTTTCGATTCCATTTTATGCCATAGACTATTTTGAGTTAAGTCATTTTTTTAAGTTACGCATAGATTTTCCGCTAGGGGCGTAGTAAAAGTAAATTACGTTTTCCCCGATATCTCTACTTCTAAAACAGCGATTCCAAATTTTTTAAGCAGATACAGCTCCTGATGGGAAATCTTTTGCATATAACTTCTAATTTTTGGTAAAGAATGGTTTGGCCACCAACGGGCGTGAGTTTTAATTCCTACTTCTGATGTATTTGTCACAAAATCAGAGTTTCTAAAATCTTGATTGAAAAACATCGTTCGTGGACCTATGCCATTCACGTCGGTAAACCTTTTCGGAATATTTTCTTCTTAAAATATTGCATGGTTTCTCCGCCAGGGAGCGCAGATGTATATCTTATTTTTTGTCAACATCTCTGCTTCTAATGGTCCCATTCGAAAGAATTCTTTATTGGATAAAGTTTCCGGTGCGAAATGCTTTTCATAGAATTTCAAAATTTTCAAGTAACTCATAGAGTTTCCGTTATAGGGGCACTAAGGTAAATTGCGTTTTCACCGATATTTCTGCTTCTGAAACTTCAATTTGTATTTGTCGATATCTCCGCTTATAAAAGTCTGATTTTAAAAATTCTTTCTTTGTTGGAACGTTTCCGCTGCGAAATGTTTCGCATATAATTTCAAATTTTTTCTTAGCGCACAAGTCTGCAACCACAGAGTGTAAGTTCACGATTCCGTTTACAGCAATATCAGCGTGATTAAAAACCCGACTGAAAAACTTCTTTCTTCGGTCAGATACTACTATTTTCCAAACCGGTCCCATTGACATTGAATAGCCTTGATAAATTTAATTCGCGTCAAAACGGATTCAAAAGATATGCTCATTACACCCGAAAATTCGGTGTCATCTTTCTTGTTAGCTTCTGTTATTATTTAGTTCCAGTTTTTATTAATATTTGCTATTTCTTTCATTTTTGTTCTTCTCCATTTCCTCTTGGTCCTCCCTATCTTTTTTTACCCTGTGTGTTCCAATCAAGAGCATGTTTTACCGTTATTTTACCCTCTTTCCTCAATACATGCCTCCATCCACTTCCATTTCCTTTCGCGTATTTGTTGCAAAATAGGTTTATATTTTGTTCTCTGCCATAGATCTTAATTTGATATTTGTTTTGGCCAATGTATTCCCAGTATCGCTCTTAAACATTTGTTCAAGAAGATCTGGACATTATTAGCATCCACGTTTCTGATCTGTACATAAGTATTGCCTTTACATTTTAATTAAATATTCTCATTTTAGTTCTTATAGTCAAGTTCTTATTTTTCCAGATGTTTCTAAGTTGGTTAAATGTTGAATAAGCCAACTGCTTCCTTCTATTTATATCTTAAACAGTACCTCCTTTTGCTGATACTATTGAACCAAGGTATATAAATTCTTCTACTTCTTTTAGCGGTATATATTCGATCGTTATTTGTTTGTCTTGCTTCATATTTATTTTCATCAATATTGCTTTATTTTTATTTATCCTAAGACCAACCTTTTTGGCTGTTTCTACGAATATTTTTTGTTCAATATCTTGGGGTTTCTGTGAAAGTAAACAAATATCATCTGCAAAATCCAAATAGTGGAGTTGGTTTTCGAGAAGCTATTGTAATCCTGTATTTCCAGGGTTACTTTTCTCATCACCCAATCTATGGTAATTAAGAACATAGTAGGGGAGAGTAGCTAACTTGGCCTTATTTTTGACTTACATTCTCCAATAAGCTTACATAAATCTACAGTGGAACGTAGATTAAACGCCAAGTAGCCATACGACTTAATTGGTGAGAGATTTTCAAAATTGGAACGGATATATAATTACAAGGGAACGGAATTTTAGGTAAATAAACATTTTCACATAAAAACACATTTTTGAAAATGTTGTATGTAAATTCATATTTTCCACAATAAATACAGGGGTTGGACAGAATAATGTGAACACCACGTGACTTTTAACGCAGCTGCGTACGTCACAACACGCAAAAGTATCCACCACTTTTTGGTTGTAATAGCTTTGTTTAGAACCTCAAGGTCCTGTTTATATTCATTTAAAATGTCTTGTTGCAAAATTTCTTTCAGGATAACGACGAAATGAGCAACCTAACGAGCTTCGAAAACGGGCTAACTGTTGATGGCCGGCTAGTTGGTGTCTCCGTGACAACAGTCGCCAAGGTAGTGGGGTTATCGAGAGCTACTGTGTCTAGCATCATGACAGCATACCGTTTTTGTGTCAAAACCTCGTCTGCGAAGCACAAGAGTGGCAGGAAAACGACCCTGACTGATAGATACAGGAGAGCATATAAAGAGGATTGTTACCCGTAATAAAATGACCACTGCGCCGAAAATTACGTCTGAGATCAATCTGCATCTCCAGAACCCAGTGTCAACGAACACAATGCGCAGGAAACTGCGTCAACAAGATATTCATGGCAGAGCTGCTACTGCAAAACCTCTGGTGACTCGGATGAATGCACAACGGCAACGGCAGTGGTGCCAGGAGCATATAACGTGGACTGTCGATTCATGGATACATGTACTGTGGTCGGATGCATCCACATTCACACTATTCCCCACCACAGAACGTGTTTACGTGTAGAGAACACCGTCAGAAGCGTACAACCCAAACTTTCTGCTCCCAACAGTGCACCATGGTAGTGGTTCTGTCATGCTCTGGGCGGTCATATCGCGGTTTTCAGCAGGTCCCCCTGATCACCTTTAAAGGACGGATGACTGTCAGAGCGTATGAAACCATTTTAGCCGACCAAGTCCGTCCAATGGCTCAGACATTGTTTTCTGCAAGGGATGCCATTTATCAAGATTATAAAGCCCCATTTCACAGGACTCCAAATGTGCAATCATGGTTTGAGGAACATGAAGACGAACTTTCACACCTTCCTTGGCCTCCCCAATCGCCAGACTTAAACATCATCGAACCACTGTGGTCTGTATTCGAAAACAGAGTGAGATCCTGTTATCCTCCTCCTGCATCTCTCAAGGAACCTGGAGCAGTTTCTGCCTGAAGAATGGTGTAACATCTCACTAAACTCCATCCAGGATTTGTTTGCGTTCATTCCAAGGAGGATTCAGGCGGTTTTGAATGCCAAAGCTGGTACCACACCCTACTAGGTAAGTAAAATATGTTTTCCTAGGTGTTCACATTATTCTCTCCAACACCTGTACATAAATTCGCATGTTTCCTCCATTTTTTCACTGTTTAGTATAAATAAAACCGAAGTAAAAATTCACCCCCCCCCCCCACAAAGTGTTGAAGTCTGGCATTTGACGGACCCCTTCTGTCTGGCACTCGGCCTGATGATGGGATCACTGTGATCTCGAAAGAATCTTGCCAGTATGCTTTCAGCTGCAAATAAAAATTCATTTTTTAATTGCATTTAGAACAAGGTGGTGTTACCATTATCGTACATAGACAGCATTATTTATACACTGAAGAGCAATTGAATTGGAGATACCTGTCTAGTAATGTGTAGCACCACCTTTCGCCTGATGATGGCGGTGATTCGTCTCGGCATGGACTCGACAAGACACCGGAAGCGTTGGGAAGCCATACGGGTCCACGACCCCTGAACAAGCTCCCACAGTTCACGAAAATTTGATTTGGGGGGGGGAGGGGGTTTCAGAGCCTCGAACATCTCTCTTGATAGGATTATTGAGGTCAGGTGACCTAGCTGGACAAGGAAGCGTGGTCACGTCGGTGGAGTGTTCATCCAACCATTCGGATACTATTCGGGAGCTGCATTGTCTTGTCGCAGGATAACGTCCCCAGTGGGATGTTGAAGACGCACAAACGGGAGCAAATGGTCTTCCAGGATATCCCGGTAAGGTTGACCTATGAAGGACGATGTCACCGTACTGGGGTCCCATTTCAGTCCACGTAAACAGTTCCCAGACGATAATGCCACTCCCACCAGCTTAAAGAGTACCCTGTTGACAAGAAGGATCCATCGCTTCACGTGGTTTGCGCCGTACTCGTATCCTGCCATCCGCATGTACCAACGTGAATCTCGACTCATCAGTCCAGGCAACATTTTTCCACATGCCTAAGGTCCAGTGGCGATGTTCCCACGCCTATGCTAATCTTTGCCCCCTGTGATGTGCGGTCAGCAGCGGTACCCTCGTGGGACGACGGCTTCTGTACCCCAAAGCGAGGAGATGGTTCTGGATGGTGTGGCTGCTTACACGTTTTTGTGCACCAGCGTTAAATTGACGAGTGATTTCTTGCACTGTGACCCGTCTACCCGCTGTTACAATGCGAGATAGCCGACGATGACCCTGCTCATCCGCAGGCTGTTGTCCACGGCAGTTGGCCCTTGCAGGGATGGTTTTACCGGATTCCATGTACTCACGGTGCAACCGTGACACAGTAGCTCGTGAAACTCCCAGTGCCTGCACGACTTCCGAGATGGAGTGACTCATTCGTCGGGCCCCGACATTTTGCCCACGATCAAATGCGCCTAGATCCTTCGTCTTACCCATACTGCGTCCGACTCTTACTGATTCCCGTCGCATCACTCTTTATATTGTCGGATCGCTGCATACGTCATGTCGTTTCCGTTTACAGGGACGCCCACAGCGACATATTTGCATAACGCCAGCTGTCTCTAATTCAATTGCTCCTCAGGGCCTGAAGATATAAGTAATTTATATCTAACGCCTGATGACAATCAAGTGCAAAAACAGTGGAGACTACCCTGCTAAATGTAAATGTGTGTGTGGATATGTTAACTTTGTGACACTTACCATATTTATTGTACATACATATGTTTGTGTATATACAATCATATTTTCATTTTTAACTAATGGCAACATCAAGAACCTCCCCGGTCAGGTGGACAGGTCGTATTTGATATCATCATCATCATCATTGTCAACCATTATCAATCCACTGCTGGACGAAGGTCTCCCCAAGTTTCCTCCACAACGGTCTGTCTTGTGCCAGTCTCCTCCATTTCACTCCCGCATACTTTCGAATTTCATCCACCCATCTTCCATGTGGTCTTCTTCTGGGTCTTTTCCTGTCCCTTGGAATCCAATCTAAAATTTCGGCTGTCCATCGATGGTCTGTTCTTCTGGCAGTATGGCCAGCCCATTGCCATTTCAGGGATTTAACTCTGATCATGATGTCTTCCACTCTTGTCATTTTTCGGATCCACGTGTTCCTCTTCTTATCTCTCCTGGTTACACCAAGCATGCACCTGTCCATGCTTCTTTGAGTTGTCTGCAGCCTTTGTATGTCTCTTTTAGCTAAGGTCCACGTCTCTGCACCATACGTAAGCACTGGAAGGATGCGTTGATCAAACACTTTTCTTTTAAGACATAATGGCATATTGCTCTTGAAAATTATGCTGTTTCTTCCAAAAGCTCTCCAGGAAAGTTTTGTACGCCGATTAATTTCTTCACCAATGAGACCCTCACTTGATATCTGCTGTCCAAGATAAACGTATGTGTCTGTTATCTCCAGCTTTTCTCCATCAATCGATAAATCTTCATTTCTTGTAAAAGCATTGAACATCACTTTTGTCTTCTGAAAGTTCATTTTTAATCCCACTTCTTTACTCTTGTCAGCAAGTTCCTGGATCATACTCTGTAGCTCTGATGGGGTATTTGCAAAAATGACTATGTCATCAGCAAAACGAAGGTGGGTTAGATAATCTCCATTAATCTTTATCCCTTTGTTTTCCCAGTTCAGTGATTGAAAGACATTTTCCAATGTGGCATTAAAGAGCTTCGGAGATATGGTGTCACCTTGTCTCACTCCTTTTCCAATTTTTGTGTGTGTTGTATTTTCAAACAGCCGAATCTTTGCACTTGCATTTGGTATTCGGCCTGATGCTGGTATCACTGTGATCCCGAAATATCTTGCCAGTATGTTTTTAACTGTAAATAAAAATTCATTTTTTATTGCGTTTGGAACATGGTGGTGCTACTATTATCGTACAGACGCATTATTTATATGTGTCTTTTCGGACATGTTACTTCGATGATAATTTTTTTCTTTGCTATACATGTGAGTCGCTACAATAACGATGCGGAGCATTATCCTCTTTAAATAATGCAAAAATTTCCCGGTAGGTTCGTAAAGGTAGACATTTTTTTTTTCGCTATCTCTGCTTCCGGGAGTCGTATTTGAAAAATCATTTTCCATTAGCATAGCTTTTCCCATGAAGAATACATTTCGCCTATTTTCAACTTTTCCATTATGCAAAATTCTTCCGCTAACAGACGTAGACTGTTTGTCATGTTTTCTTCTATATTTGTCATGTTTTCTTCTATATTTCTTCTTTTAACTGTTCAATTTGAAAATCTCTTTGTCTCTGATACCTTCCTTGTGCTATGAGAAACTTTTTTGTACGTCGTTTGTTAAATTTAATAACATGTTTTTTTAGCCGCTGGTGGAACTACGTAGATGTTTCTATTTGTAGATATTTTATCAATTGTGGAAACCGGTGGATCGTTTTCCTAACCGGTTTCATTGACTTTAAATAACTTTGATAAATTCAATTCGCATCAGAACGATCAACCGACGCGCTCATTACAACCGAAAATTCGGTGTCATATTTCTTGTTTAAGTAGCATACGAAGTTTTGGTACATCCTATTCCTTCCAACCTTAGTCTTCTAATAAATCTCAACTGCATTGATTTCTAGCTGAACACCTGCGTTTGTCGCTATATTTCTTGCTGTGCTATTCAGTCGTTTCAACAGCTCTTCCTTTATGCTTTTTTTTTTAGCTTTGCCATTTGGAAGACGTCTCTGGATTCGCAGATGAAATATTACTTTTTCCTGAGGGAAAGAAGGTTTCTCGTCATCCTCGCCATCTTCTCTAAAAGGACGAAATCCAAAAATCCGTTACACGTGCAAACTTTTCTTTCTCACTTGGATATCAGCGAAGAAGTGAGGATATCTATCACACTGTATTTGTTAAGAAAAAGCAGAAGTATTGAAGCTGAGTTCGTCAAACATATCACAGACATGGATTATTTCAATCTTTCTCCATTCTTCTGGTGCGAGTTCTTTTATTTATTTTATGAATAGCGATTTCCAGTGCGTCAAGTATCAGAGATTTTCAAAATATTCATTTTTTTCTTTTTGCCTGGAAAAACATGGCAACCATCTCTTTTTCGACAAAATGCATACCGGTTTTTTTTTCTTTATCTTAAAACAAATAATAAATAGTATATGTTCCAGCTTGTGAAAACAAAAATCACTTCGAAAATTTTGATATTTTGTCGAATGCACCAATCAAGTAAAGAAATTATATTGCTTAAACTCTTGCTTAAATACTCTTTATTGTACCATATATATACACTATCTACCAACAAGTAATTGGATACCCCTGCAATGGACGATATCTGCGGTTCTGATACACGTCACGGCCGCCGTCGTTAAATATCGTGTGGGAAACAACAACGCAACCAGTCGCATGCAAGATGCCACGCAGTTCGGAGCTCTCTGATTTCGAGAAAGGTGTAGTCGTCGGGTATCACAGAAGTGGCCGATCCATATGTGACATATCCAGCGAGTTGAAGTACCCAAAATCGACAGTGGCCTACGTGGTTGGCAAGTGGAAGATGAGAAGTGACTGTCGGAATGTGCCCCGACACGCAGACCCACAAAACTGGGAGTTAGAGATCGACGGGTGCTGGCCAGAGAAATTCGGAAGAACCGCACCAAATCGATGGGCCACATCCGCGAGGAGTTTCAACAGGCATCCGGGAGTGTTCTTTCGATGAATACCATCCGTAAGGAAGCCCATCTGCTCGGTTATAATGGACGTGCTGCCGCCCACAAGTCTTTGATCACCAAGTCCAATAACGCTGCTCGGCTAACGTGGTGCAAAGAACGTCGACAGTGGACCGTTGAACAGTGGAAACAGGTTCTCTGGAGCGACGAATCAAGGTTCACCCTCTACCGTTCGGATGGGAGGGTCTGGGTTTGGCGTCTGCTTGGTGAACGCCTCCTGCCGGAATGTATTGTGCCAACTGTGAAGTTCGGCGGCGGTAGAATTATGCTATGGGGGTGTTTCTCCTGGTATGGAACGGGACCCTTGGTTGCAATTCCTGGTAGACTCAACGCCGAGACCTACTGCACCATTTTGGATGACCATGCGCTTCCTACGTTGTGGCAGTTTTACGGGGTGGACCCATGTTACTTTCAGGATGACAATGCCACCTGTCATGTTGCGAGGTCCTCCATGGCTTGGTGTGGTGACAATGAGGTTAATTGAATGGATTGGCCTGCGCAGAGCCTGAACCTTAACCCTATCGAACACCTCTGGGACGAGTTCGCGCGTCGACTTAAGGGGTACCCCCGCCGTCCGAAACCGGTGAAGGAACTGACCTGTCTTGTCCAAGCCGAGTGGAAGAAAATACCACTAGCCGTCGTACAACGCCTGATTGAGAGTGTGCCCCGGAGGGTCGCAGCTGTAATCGCCGTTCGTGGAGGCTCCACCAACTATTGAAGGTGAATAAACTTCGTTTTCCTTTGCTATCACAGGTGTCCAATTACTTGTTGGTAGATAGTGTACGCACAGGGTGATTGTAAACTCCTTCAACGAAACAAGAAGGGTGATAGTACACATCAAGACGAACAACATTTGCAATGGAACCTAGGGGTGCATTCCGCTCCTAGTGCCAGAAAAGAGTAAAGTTGCATATCCACATTGAGCCTTCAACAGTGAAAACAAAGAGACATATCTAATTAATGAGTTCCACAATTCCAATCGCATCAGAGAAATATTGAAAGGAGCTGCTCAAACTGGCGTCCAAGGGTGTCGTTGCACAAAGGAGCTGCTCAAACTGGCGTTCAAGGATGTCGTTGCACAAAGGAGCTGCTCAAACTGGCGTCCAAGGGTGTCGTTGCACAAAGGAGCTGCTCAAACTGGCGTTCAAGGATGTCGTTGCACAAAGGAGCTGCTCAAACTGGCGTCCAAGGGTGTCGTTGCACAAAGGAGCTGCTCAAACTGGCGTCCAAGGGTGTCGTTGCACAAAGGAGCAGCTCAAACTGGCGTCCAAGGATGTCGTTGCACAAAGGAGCTGCTCAAACTGGCGTCCAAGGGTGTCGTTGCACAAAGGAGCTGCTCAAACTGGCGTCCAAGGATGTCGTTGCACAAAGGAGCTGCTCAAACTGGCGTCCAAGGGTGTCGTTGCACAAAGGAGCTGCTCAAACTGGCGTCCAAGGGTGTCGTTGCATAAAGGAGTTGCTCAACCTTGATTCGAATGACAGTCCTTCATTCGCCCACACACCGGCGAATGAAGGACTGTCACACCTTCTCGTAGACTCCAGGTGTGGTGTTGATCTTGTCCGCAGCAACAGCGATTCGCGCTACGAGATCTTCCAGGGAGTCCACAGGTGTCTCGTGCATCAATGTTTTCATATGCCCCCAGAAGAAGAAGTCCAGTGGATTAAGATCGGGGGGGCGTGGAGGCAAAGCCACAGGTCCACCGCGTCCTATCCACCTCCCGGGATATGTCGTATGTGTAGTCCTATAGCCCTTTACGAATACGTCAATTCTCATGTGATGTTCGCACGGTAATATCGATGAACGGGTTCGGCTGCGTTTTTGTATGTTTGCTCCTCATCGTCTACGCACGTATTTAGAGCACCTGATTTGCATCTTGTGCTTCTCATGCACTGGTTGCAACTCCGTGTGCCAGCTGGACGTTTTTCGAACGTGTTCTTTTCTGGCACTAGGAGTGGAATGCGGCCCAAGGTTCCATTGCGAATAGCGTTCGTCTTGATGTGTACTATCACACCTTTTGTTTTGTTGAAGGAGTTTACAATCGTCCTGTATATATATACAGGGTGTTTCAAAACTAATGGAACAAACTTTAAGGAGTGATAGAACACACCGAAACAAGCACTTTTCGTCATAGAATGCATGGTCGCAAGTTACGCGGTTAGGCGCTGGAGGGCGTTTTCCGTTTCCTCACACACGCTGTCTTTCGCAACGCAAAGACAGGAATGGCAGAACAAATCAAAACAAAGCTTTATTGCAGACAAAATAAAAAACTTAACGTGACATCACAAAATTACATCAAATTTGCAAAAATTAATAAGCAAATACTGAAATTAAATACATTTACAAAAGCTGCTCAAAAGGGCAACAGCTGCACTCGTAAAGTTTTTGTGTTGTTTAGGTGAGCGCTACTACTGAATAAGAGGAGCATTTTATCGATAATGCCTTCCATACAAAAAAAAGAAAAAAAGCGCTGTTCGTGTTGTGGTTCCATGAGACCAAATCGGCGGTTACTGTCCAGCGTCATTTCAGAAAAGAGTACAGACGATCACTACCGGACCAAAAAAAAAACAACATAAAAGCTTGGTATGAAAAGTTTAGAGCGACGGGTAGTGTTGGCGATCTCCCCATAGCGGGCTTACACAATAGAAAGCTGCAGCTGTTCAGGAGACATTTCTGCAAAGCCCTATTAAATCCATTCATCGTGCTTCACTGGAAACTGGGATTCCCCGTGCCACGGTTCACAAAATTTTACACAAACGTCTTCATTTGTATGCTTATAAGGTGCCGATCGTTCAAGCTCTTCAGCCTGATGACCGGCCTCGCCCTGCTACATTTACGAGGGAGATGTTACAGCACATAGCTCATGATAGTGATTATTATCTGCACCGCGTCTGTTTCTGAGATGAAGCCACATACCACGTCTCTGTACAATAGGCACAATGTGCGAATATGGGGATCACAAGTTCCCCATTGTGTCATCGAACAACAGAGGGCTAGCCCGAATGTTAACGTATGGTGCGGCCTGATGCATGACAGAATCATTGGACCCTCCGTTTTTACGCTTTCCAACCGTTGGTTGAAGAAGCGTATATGCTCCAGCTTTGTCCGTCCGTCTGTCGGCACAATAACTCGCGTAAAAATGGTTCGATTTCGATGAAATTTTATTATGTGGTAGGGGACCACCTGGGCACGAACCCTATTGAAAATGGACGAAATGGGGTCAAAGGTCACGGCATGGGAGCGAGATCCATTCCATTGCCCTTATGCGTCATAACTTGCGTAAATATGGTTCGATGTCGATGAAATTTTAGTATATTGTAGGGGACCACCTGGGAATGAACCCTCTTGAAAATGAGTGAACTGGGGTCAAAGGTCAGGACATAGGAGCGGTTCGCATTCCATTGCCTTTATGCGTCATAACGTGCGTAAAAATGGTTCGATTTCGATGAAATTTTATTATGTGGTAGGGGACCACCTGGGGACGATCTTATGACGTCACAATCTCGCGCTTGATATGTGGCGCGCGGTCACGGCATCTGTCTCATTACGTCACGCGTTGTGGGTGGATCCTATTGAAGTTTAAGGCGTCACACTCTTGCGAGCAGATGGTCGCGTATCCCATCTGCCTCATTACGTCACGCTTTGTGTGCGTATGTTCGTCTGCGCGATAACTCGCGTAAAAATCGTTCGATTTCGATGCACTTTTAGTATGTGTAAGTAGATCACCTGGGAAGGAATCCTATTGAACGTGAACGAAATGGGGTCAAAAGTTGGCACATAGGAGCGAGATCTATTTCACTGCTCTTATGCGTCAAAACTAACGTAAAAAAAGTTCGATTTAGATTAAATTTTAGTATATGGTAGGGGACCACCTGGGGACAAATCCTATTGAAAATGGGAGAAATGGGGTCAAAGATGAGGACATAGGAGCGGAATTACTTCCACTGCCATTATGCGTCATAACTTGCGTAAAAATTCTTCGATCTGGATGAAATGTTAGTATGTTGTAGGGGCCTGCCTGTTAAATGGGCAAAATGGAGTCAACGAATCCTATTGAAAATGGGCGAAATGGGGTTATATGTTAGGACACAGGAGCGGAATCTATTCCATAGCCCTTATGCATCATAACTTACGTAAGAATACTTCCATTCCGACAAAACTTTATGATGTTATTTCGGAGGTATACTGAACCGGTTCTGTAGAATATCATCGAAATGGGATCAAAGTTCAGGGCACAAGACCGAGATTTATTCCACAGCCACTATCCTCATAACTTGAGTAATGATTTCTGGTATGTTGGAAAGCGTATCATAATCAATGCATTGCATGATTTTACTAACTTTTTTACAGGGTAACATGTAACGTGTACCTGGACATGCTGGAACTTTTTGTAGCACCTTAGTTGCATGTACTCCAACCTTCGGTTATTTTCCAACAAGACGTTGCCCCACCACATTGGTCAATAATAGTTCGTGAGTTCTTGAATGTCACATTTCCGGACAGATGGATTGGCCGCGACGGTCACATGACATGGCCGCTTCGATCCCTCTAGACATTTTCCTTTGGGGTTATGTGAAAGACCAAATTTACTCTAGCATTGTTCCGGATGTCGAGACGTTGAAGAGCAGAATGTCAGACGTCATTGATTTTGTCTCTGCTGAGATGTTAAACAAAACATGATGTGAAATCTAATATCGCTTAGATGTCCTCCGGGCCACAAACCAGGTGGAGGTGAACTGACGCGGGAAAAAAAAACTTTATTTGTGCACCATCATTGTCGTGCAATCCCTTTCTTGTACCTGTAATACATTTTTATATAATTGTTTTTAATGTGGGAATGACTTGTGGACACCCTGTAGATTTTAAATTATTTATGGGTACATTTATTTATTTTCAAAATAATTGTTTACTCAAAAGGCATTTCTGCAGACGTATATTGCAGAAAAGAAGTGCAGATTCTGCTTCTAAGGCCTTTTCTGTACTGGTGTTCTCAGTAAAAAAAGTCAGTGACTTTTCATTCCCTTCATTCCGTAATAATGGGAAAGGACTCGGTTGTTAATTCTTTAAAGCTCACAGGAAGAGATCTTGCAGCCGGTATTAAACGTCAAGAGCTGACAAAAATAGAATTAATTCGTCTGCCCAAAAGTCCTTTTCTTTCACATGTAGTATGTTCTTTGTTAATTCCTAAGGGGGCAGCCTTAATCAGAGAAAGTACTGCTGAGGAGAGCAACGAGTGGAAAATATAATTGGATATGTCAATGTTCTTAGCGAAATTTTGAGAAAAACAGATGAATATTCCACGAAGAAGTTTTTCTTTTATATCCGGAGGGAAAATTAAAAAGTTCGTAACTAACACAAATTGCGTTTATTCCCATCTTGCTAGCTGCATATTATATATATATATATATATTAATTTCAACTACGGAAATTAAAATACTTGCATATGCAGTTACGGCTTTTCAAGATCTTCTTTTATTTAATTTCCAACAGGAAACACTTCAGTAGACGGTTTTCCGTAAAAAGACGTATAACGAAGTAAATTTCTCCGTCATATTTGTCCACGCCGAGGCTCGAATCCGAACCCCTTCATTCCGGAATAAGTCACTTTACCAATTGAGCTACGCGGACGTTCGTTCTGACTGCTATCTGCCTTTCTGTCGTGTGCGTCTTGCTGGCAGGTACGTAACATCCCCCCCACCAGATGGCGCACGGGTCAGCCGTGACCATGAATCGTTGCAGGCAGCCATCCGCTGTAGAACGTGCCCTCGAGAACTCCCAGTCAATCTAGTGTGTGGAATGCAACATCACACATTTTTATTTTTCGAAGCGCTGGAGAAGGGATTCTCTTATTCTTCCTATCTCGCGGGGTGGAAATAACATCACACCATTGCGAGATTTTGAACGGTCGGGTCATCCGGAAAGTTCGGGCGCCATTATAACGAAGTAAATTTCTCCGTCATTTTTGTCCACGCCGGGTCTCGAACCCGGGTCCCCTCATTCCAGAATGAGTCATTCTACCAATTGAGCTACGCGGACGTTCGTTCTGACTGCTGTCTGCCTTTATGTCGCGAGCGTCCTGCTGGCAGGTACGTCACAGACGGTTTTTGTTGCGTGTGTTCCTCATGCAAGGAAACTCAACGAATTCGGATATTATGTCAAATAATTGGAGATAGATGCTGGCTGCAGGGCATTGTAGTAGAAATTTCAAATTAAAGAAAGGCCATGAAAGCGTGCAGGTGATCAGCCAGGAAATGATAACACGCAGCGGTTAACGACCTCTCCAGACACACTAAAGGAGGGCTGGTATCGAAAAACTCCAAAAAAAATCACATTCCCATTTTTTTGTATTTTATTAAAAATCAATAATCTTATCTTTAAAATGATGTATTCATTTCCAAAATTGTGCAGTTAGAAGTATTGCCATTTATTGTTTTTTAAATTTCCTCACTCCTGCGATTTTTGGGGTAACGTTGGTTTTTAGTGCAGCAGGTCGGGTTTTAGAGAAAAGAAGATCAAGTTGAAGAGCAGAGGCATTAGATGCAATTCTCTCTCTCTCTCTTTTTTCATGATGAACTTGATCTGGAAACTGCACGCCGCCCCGGTGGCGCAGTGGTCTAAGCGATGGCCTCTGATCATTCGTCAGAAACGGGTCCGGGTTCGAATCCCGGTGAGGCATAGAGGTTGTGTTTGTCTTACGGCACTGGCTCTCTCTCTCTTCCCTGGAACCAGTGACCCTAAATTAGGGACGGGCGACTGCTTATAGCCCATTGAATTGCTCACGGTGGTCGTTAAACCTGCAATTAAAAAAAAAAAAAAAAGAAACTGCACGCACATATGATAATATTGTGATTATTATATTATTAAGCGCAAAGCTTTGTTAATGTAACAAAATGCAGAATAATCTGGTCCGGGATGCTTTTACGTTCTTTTTTTTTTTTTTTTAATTTTGGAAATTTCCCTACATGCTTGTTTTTATATTCTACTACATCACTCTAAACTACCTTCACCAATTACCATATATGTAAATTATATTGCAAAGATTAGTTTTCTAGAGTCAAAATTTCAAACACTTGCAACTGTCTGTACGGCGTTGTACGTTTTATAATGCAATTTATACAAAATAAAAGTAAATTTAGAAATCAAAAAGAAATAACGAATGTAATTTTTTTTTCTAAACGATTTTCTTTTTCTTCAGCTTTTACCAAAATTACTGATTCCCCTGATACGGTCGAAGGGCACGTTGATTATTTATTTATTTTCAAATCCACATTTTGGAACATTTGGCTTTATGCGTAGTATTTCTAAAAACATATTAATATTGTGAAGTGGATTAACTGAACTAAACTTTTAAACTAATGATTTTTAAACTAATCCTTGCTTGGGCAATATCTTTGGCCAGTGTATAATGCATAAATACAAGCCTTGATAAGCAAAATTTTCCAAGAATCCGGGCCCGGGCTCCTAAAATTGAGCCCGAACTCATCTCTACCGTCAGCTCGGTACAGCGGAACACGGGATTCATCTGACCACACGACGCGGTGCCATTCTGCCGAGGTCCAGTTTGATGTTCCCTGAACCAGGCGAGGCGTAATGTTCGATGACGAGCGGGCAACAGTGGCACACGGGTAAGGCGTCGACTCCCGTAGCCCACGTTGTGCGGCGTACGACGTACCGTTCGCTCATTGACTCTGATTGATCCTCCGACATTTAACCTGGATGTGATCTGCGCCGCCGTTGACAAGCGGCTGGTCTGTACGAGCCTGGAGAGTCTAAGTCGACCCCGGTCGTCAATGGCGTGTGGTCGACCACCACCCGCCCTCTGGGCGGTGGTACGTCCGTCGATGGAATACTCGCGGTACACCCTTGATACTGCTGCCCTCGGGAACCCTAGGGTTCTTACCACTTGGGCGATAGAATGACCTATCTGTCTTGCGCCGACGATCAAAGTCGCTCAGATCACCACGTTTACCCCTGTTCGTCGATTGTGACACACAGCTGGGAGTCCCTGCTGTCCGCCTATTTATCGCCTGCTTTCGGTTTGTTTCTGATCCACTCTGCGGGGGGGGGGATGCCTATGTCAACTGTCCATCACTCCTACCTCTAATGTTTTGTGGGTATTAGTTTCCTGTTTCCTTTAGAGGTTTCATATAATTTACAATAGTTTCTCCATAAAACTCATCTTTTCCTGTTAGTTGTGGTCTTACGATAACATATCTGTCTGCGGAGCACGCACTTCTGGTGTTAAAATTGGTCAAAATGAAATTTGAAAATCGTTGCGATGCATTGGTCAAATGAAATTTGAAAATCGTTGCGATGCATTGGTCAAATGAAATTTGAAAATCGTTGCGATGCATTAGTCAAATGAAATTTGAAAATCGTTGCTACATTCGTCAAATGAAATTTGAAAATCGTTGCTTCATTCGTCAAATGAAATTTGATAATCGTTGCGATGCATTGGTCAAATGAAATTTGAAAATCGTTGCGATGCATTGGTCAAATGAAATTTGAAAATCGTTGCTACATTCGTCAAATGAAATTTGAAAATCGTTGCGATGCACTGGTCAAATGAAATTTGAAAATCGTTGCTACCCGTTGCGAGCCTTCGACAAACGCCATTTGCAATAGCAGGTACAATTGTTTTCACGGCATAGATGTCGTCTGCTTTGTAGAACTTTCTGTTGCTAACTGATAAGCAGTGGATGGGTAAAACTCTAAGCTACATGCTGTCGTATTACAGCCGAACGGAACAGAGGCGCACCCAGGAATTCCTGTTGGAGGGGGCTGTATATAAAGTGTACGTACACAATATGTGACGTACGTTGGACGCACGTTGCTTTTAATCTCTTTGGGGCTTTGGGAAGAAGACACCACGTAATAAAAGATACTATGTCAAACACTATGCAATTTTTTGAACATGTAAAATAATATTTTTGAATGTTAATTTGTGACGTACGTCGCTCTTAATCTCTTTGGGGTTTTGGAAAGAAGACACCATGTAATTTTTTGAACGTGTAAAATAATATTTTTCAATGTTTAATTTATGACGTACGTTGTTCTTAATCTCTTTGGGACGTATAACGAAGTAAATATCTACGTCATTTTTTTTTGTCCACGCCGAGCATCAAACCCGAGTCCCCTTATTCCGGAATAAGTCGCTCTACCAACTGAGCTACGCAGACGTATCTTTTTGCTGCTATATGCCTTTTTCTGATGTGCGTCCTGCGGGGCAGGCACGTCACAGAAGAGGCACCATGTAATAGAAGACACTATGTCAGACACTATGTAATTTTTTGAACATGTAAAATAATATTTTTGAATGTTTAATTTGGGACTTGCGTAGCTCTTAATCTCATTGGGGCCGCTGGCTCTCTCCCTTCCCTGGAAGCAGTGACCCTAAATTAGGGACGGGCGACTGCTTATATCCCATTGAGTTGCTCACGGTGGTCGTTAAACCTCCACAAAAAAAATCTCATTGGAGGGGGGCTTAAGGCTGCAAAGCCCCCTCCGTGGGTGCGCCAATGGAACGGAAAAAGCATTCAACTACCAAATGTCACGTGGCACAGGAAACTGCACCGCATGAAATAAAATAAGCGCGAATGATCTGCGCAGCAACAATTCCCGAGACAACTGGAACTTCGCGTATTCCGTTAGTGACTCCCACGCTCTGTATGCTGTCGGAAGTAAATATTTACAGATTTTTAAAAGCATTGTTCATATCTTACTTAACCTTCGCAAAGATCTGTTAGTAAAGCCGAGCAGACAGTCTCGTATGGCAAAAAAAAAAAAAAAAAAGTATTTAGATTTACATTCAATTGGAAGAATCACAAGCCGTTTTCTCGTGACTGCTGCTTTTGCCGCTCGGCTGTAATACGACGCCATGGAGCTTAGAGTTTTACCCATTAACTGCTTCCGGAAGTTCCACATAGCAGACAAAACCTTTGCCGTGAAAACAAATTCACCTGCTATTGCAAATGGCGGTTGCTGAAGCGTCTCAGCGGGTAGGTACCGATTTTCAAATTTCATTTTGACCAATTTTATTTAACGCCGAAAGTTCGTGCTCCGCAGACAGATACGATATCATAAGACCACAAATAATAGGAAAAGATTAGTTTTATGAGGTAAATTATATGAAGTCGCTAAAGGAAGCTAATACCGTTTTGTGTACTGAAAGTATATTTTTGGCAAGTATGATCTGTTACTTGTAAAACGAGCTTATCCATTGAAGATATTCTTCCCGAGGAATTCCACCATATCGTGCTATTCTGAGTTTTCCTATTTTATCGTACATCGATAATCATTAGGTAAAGCATACGGTTCATTTTTGTTGCCTCCATGACTTTAAATGAAGCCACTACTAAGCATGCGAAACCGTATGCACTCAAAAGGAATTGTAATGAAATGCTAGTCCAAGTGCCCCGTCAGACCATATGTTGTCTTGCCTCACTCCTGTAATCGGTGGTGGAGGAACACAAAATGCACTGACACCTGGATCTTTGTCTTTAACCTATGAAGCCCAGGGGGGGGCTGTTCTCTCTCAAAATTTTAGTCAAAATACCAGTGACCGCAGAAGTTGCAATTTTCAGCACTCACCGCAAAGCCACTGCTTCATGAGGAAAGGGAGAGTACTGCTGTTCAACGACACTGGTTCTGTCCCTTCCCTGGAATCAATGACCCTGAATAAGGGGAAGACTGTTTGCAACCTTAGACGCTCACAAGGATCGCTAAATCTTCAAAGAAAAGAAAATGAAAGGAAAAGAATCCTCGTAAACGAGATAGAAAGAAAATTTCAACAATTCTGTTTCTTTTTTTTTCTTTTCTTTTTTTAAACTACGGAGGGTGAGGCGAAAGTTTTGCAATATTTGCATAAACGCGTGTGCTGCGGGGGGTATGTCACGTGTTTAAACTAGTTAAAGTCGCGCACTGCAGTCAGTCGAAAGGGATATAAAGTGATAGTCGTTGCTGTGAACAGAATTGCATGTCGTCGCTCTGTCTGTGGTTGGAACGCCTAAAAGATGAGCATCCACAACCGGCTAATTAGGGAA
Organism: Macrothele yani; assembly: GCA_039090855.1. NCBI lineage: Eukaryota > Metazoa > Arthropoda > Arachnida > Araneae > Macrothelidae > Macrothele > Macrothele yani. Next base: position 42,391,715 of record CM077003.1, on the reverse strand, counting down.
CTTCTGCTTTACGAGTTTGAACTCGGCCATAAAGCTGCTCAAGCAACACGAAATATTTGTCACGCGAAACGGGAAGGTTCCGTGGACCACAGCACCGCAACCAGATTGTTCAAGAAATTTCCTCAGGTGACAGAAACCTCGACGATCATCCATGGTCAGGTAGGCCGCGAACCGTGGATTCGGAAGACGTGGGCCAGGCCGTAGAGGCAAATCCGACAACCAGCACTCGGAGATCATCAAGCGAGCTGGGCATATCACAGATCATCGTGGTTCGTCCCCTTCAGAACCTCGGCAAGGTCTACAGGAGCTGCCGCATTGTCCCTCACAAACTGACGCCAGCTGAAGCAAACTGCCGCGTGGAAGTGCGTAAGAAACTCCTAGAAAACCCGCACGATGTACGTTTCACCAAAATACACTGGCGGAAAGTGAAAAAAGAACACCAAGAAGGAGACGTCTGATACCAACGAAATTTATACAGCATAATAACGGAATACAGAGGATAACGTGATCAAAACATTATGGCAAAATGCAGCTGTATTTGCTGGTAAACTGAAAAATAACATTTCCATGTAACATGGTTAGTATGAGGTTGAACCGCCATGAACTGCGTCACACTGTGCAATTCTGGCATGGAGTCTGTCGTACAGATGTTGGATGTAAGTTTCGGATGTTGAGTTCCAAGCATCCTCAACCTGGACGCGTAAATCGGGGATGGTCGTGGCTGGCCGTGGAGACCGGATAAGTCGTTGTCACATAAAATCCCACACGTGCTCAATGGGGGACAAATCCGGTGAACGTGCAGGCCATGGAAGTTGTCTCACACCCTGAAGTGCATGTTGCGTTGCACGTGCCGTGTGTGGGCGTGCGTTATCTTGCTGGAAAACACCACGATGGACCGACTTTACAAATGGCACAACAACGGGATGAATGATGTCGTTGATGTAGGAGGTGCTGTTTAACGTACCCGGTACAAACACTAGTTGTGTACGGGAGTGATAGCTGATCGCTCTGCACACCAGAAGACCAGGTGTAGGCCCTGTGTGTCGCTGGCGGATGCAAGAAGGGTGGAGACGCTCCCCTGTGCGTCTGCGAACACGCATACGGCTATCGGAGGCAACCGAGCAGAATGTGCTTTCATCGCTGAACACGACAGATCGCCATTGTGTTCTCCAGTGCAGACGTTGGCGACACCACTGCAGCCGTTCCTTACGGTGGACTGGAGTCAGAGGTACACATGCCAGAGGCACACGTGCACGTAGTCCTGCATCCAGTAGACGGTTGCGGATTGTTCACACAGTCACCTCAGGTGCAACGGCAGCTCGGATTTGCGTCGCAGTGGATGTTCTGCTTGACAACGCCGCTCTTCTTATGCGTCGATCCGTCCGCTCATCAGTCCGTCTGTGACTCCCGGTTCCACGTCTTCTCGTGTGGGAATGTTCCTCGGACCATCTACGCCACCATCGTGCCACCACCGATACTTCCCATTTAATTCGCTCCGCAATACGACGATATGACCTCCCAGCCTCGCGGAGTCCGACTAGACGACCTCGTTCAAAGTCCGATAACTACTGAAATCGTACACGTCTTCCATGTCCAGGCATTGCAGCTTCTTCAGGGTCTTCGCACGTGTCCGTACGCCGACGACTGATTATTCACTTCGCCGTACTCCTTAAATACCACCGACGATAATTTGCATATTATGCCGTGCTGTGGCGTAAGCGCTCACCGGTTGGTCCCAAAATTAACATCACACCAACGTAAACTCGACCCCATTAACATATGTAAATTTCATGATCGTCCGCCAATTCCTTCGTGGTGTTCTTTTTTCACTTTCTGTAATTGTTATGGGTGACGGAAAGTGGGTCTATTTGCGTAATTTTAACACACAACGGTAGTGGTTGAGCCCGGGCCAGCTTCCAGAACCTGTTGCCAAACGTGGGCGTTTCGAGCACAAGATGATGCTCTGCGTACGGTGGAATTTCGAGGGTATAATCCATTACGAATTTGTACCAGACGGTCGAACCATCAACGCCAACCTCTACTCTGAACAGCTGGAGTGGATGTATGCCGTTTTGGAGGAGAAGTTCCCAGCACTGGTGAACAGAAAGCGCGCTCTCCTACAGCAGGACAATGCTTGGCCTCATACCGCGCGAACGACCTGGGCAAAACTCCATCAGTTCGCCAGCGCTCAGACCACTGCGCCACTGGTGAGTCCTGCAGGTTTTCATACTTTTATCCTGCCGTTCTAAAATGCTGCACACGAACGCTTTTTTTTTCATGAACTTTCCGAGGGTCCGAAATCAAATATTTCTGACATGACATTAAATGGCCAATCACTTACCCGAAAGTTCTTGGTCACCTTTTTTTTCCTTACACTTCAAGCACGTCAATTATCATCATGTAATGTAGTTGGCCTTCAAAGGTTCAAAAACTCCTTGCCTATGAGATTCGTTCTTCCGGTCATGAAACATCGTATCTTTTTTTCTTTTTTTTTTCTATTCACTGGACAAGAAACGCAGGTTTCATTATGCCGTCTGAGACGTAAACATAACTCGTCATCTCCATAAAAACCACACAAATACATACACCATACAACTCATTCATGCATTCAGTTAAAACCACTATGTACATAATTACATTATTTACATTCCCAGGCAGTTAAACCTTTGTCAACTGTGACTAAAAAAGTGCTCCATCCGCTTCAAACACCGTACTAACCCTACCGCAAGTGCCAACCTCATTCAGCCCGTCATACACAATCCTCTAGCGCTTTCAACAGTTCTTCTATCGTCATCAGGTGGCCAATGTGTCTCTCTACCCACCACAGCTCAAGTGAGCAAAGTCATCGAGGTTCCGGCTTCAGTCGCAATCTCTGCATGTCTCTGACCAGGGCCGGCTGGACCATTGGGGCAAGGGGCCCCGCAGTTTTGGAAAAAAAAATCATTTTCTGCAGAATTGTTGTTTACCATTATTTTTTTATATACAAGTTTTGAGAATCGGGGCTCTTAAAAACCTATTTTTTATAAGTTTTTTTATTAGTTTCCACCCCTATTTTCGAATAGGTTATCGCTCTTTGCCGTACAGATACTGATATCTGCTGTATTGTAACCACCTTAATATTTTCCTTATTTATGAAATAACATAATTAAATTTCATCAATTTGTGGCCATTACTTTTGTTCATTCAACAGCATGTGTTCCAAACAGACACCGAAATTTAAAGAAATAAAAATAACAAAATCAAAGTTGATTTAGGGCTACATGCGAAGTCCAATTATCTAGTGACTTTAAAAACATTACTAGAAATTAAAAAATATATATATATTTATATATGAGCGAGCATAAAAGTTTAAATCACTAATTTATCAGTTACTCCACTTTGCATTAAAAATCAATCACTAAAACCTATAACAGGGTGGAAAATAATCTGTACGAATTTATTTTAGAGGGATCCTGATATTATTTCCTACACAAAAATATTCGCAATGCAAAAATATTCGCTCGCAAGTATATATTTATCAATTTGTGAGGAATTTTCTATAAGAGTCACACACTCACACACACACACACATAATACCCCCTCCCCCTTCTCCCCGGAAAGAAAATCTTAGATTTCAACACTTTTTACTCACTCTCTCTCTCTCTCTCTCTCTCCCCCGGAAATTTAAGTCCATGTTATGGTCTTTTTTTAGAGCTTAAAGCAAATATTTCTCCGAGAAAATTATTTTTTCTGTACGATAGTTTTCGTGCGTGTTCTTTACAGAGGATATGTTTTACGTAAAGACTTTATTAAAATATGAGATTCATTTCCTAGTGCCAGCAATGAAATTTTACTCCGGGGCCCCGCAATGAAATTTCGCCCCGGGCCCCGCAAAAGCTCTATCCGACCCTGTCTCTGGCGCCATCTATTGTCAGTGCTGCTCTCTTGTCTTTTTTTCCCTCTTAACTGTTCAATCTTTATTAAGGCTTTCCATTGTTCGTTTAAGTTGCTTGGCTCATTAATGTTACACAATCTTGATCTGTTTTTTTTTTCAATTAATACTGAGTCTGCAATTCTCAACTGCCTTTCGTTTTTACAGCTCTTAATAATTTTAATATCTTCAAACTTCGGATATTGGTGATTTTCCAGACAATATTGGGTTAATGCAGTCTTAGCTTCTTTTTCATTCCAATTACTTATATGCTGGTTCAATCCATACTTTAATTTGTTCTTGGTGCTGCCTATATATGACAAAGGTGGTTGTTGGTCTATAGGAATTTCATATACACCTGCTCTATCCAATTGGCTGATTTTTTCATTTTTTATTACTAAATTTTTTATAGTATGTACTTGATTTCCTACTTGTATGTCATATTTGCTACAAACCTTATTAATTTCAGCAGAAACACCTTCAACATAAGGGGTTGCTCCTACATATTTTAAAAGCGTTTTATCATTATTGCTGTTTTACACCAAAGAGCTGTTTTACAGAGAGGTAAGAAATTTGCATTTCCACGTGGCTTGCCGAAGACTGAAAAATTAATACCTAACCTTGAGGAAATGACACGTTGTGTACCTGCAGAAGATCGTGAAAAATTTAGAAGTAAATTGTATAGAATTGTTTTAAAATAATTTAATGAAAAAAGTAATAAAAAATATCATTTAGATAAAATTCAGCATGAGAAAGAACAAATGATAAAATTAAGAGATGACCCAACGATTAAATGTTGTGAAGCTGATAAAACAGGGCAAATTGTGATTTTAAACATAACTAAATCTAATCAAAAAATGAATAGAGCAAAAGAAGATTTGAATTCCAGCGTTCTGACAAGAGACCTAACCGAATAAGAAATCACAGCACCTTGCCTGAAGAAATAAAGAAAGCGTACCCACCAATGGGTACAGGAATACCAAATATGTTTGCAAAAATAAAAACTCATAAGCCGGATACACCTATGAGCGTGATAGTATCAAAAACGAATTCCCCATTAATAAAGCTGGAAAAAAATATCTACAAATGTTTGGCACCATTGTTCATGAAGACAGGGTTCACTGTGAGGAATACTTATGAATTCATTGAAAAAATTAAAGTAATTAAACAAGATTTAAGTGAATATCATATGGCTAGTACGGATGTTCGTGCTCTGTTTCTTAGCACACCAGTACCTCAGGCAATTGACATAATTGTTGAAAAATTATATATGTTGCAAACAATGAATCCAGTACAAATTGAAGAATTAAAAGAAATTTTATTGTACATATATGAAAATAACATTTTCATGTTTAATAACAAGGTGTACAAACAAAATTATGGTGGACCTATGGGGTCACCATTGTCAACCTTATTTGCTGAAATTATAATGAGTGACATAGAAACAAAAATAATAAGTACACTAGAAGATCCACCACTGATATACTGCAGGTATGTTGATGACATTTTTCTGTTTTCCAAGCTAAAAAATGATGAACTTGAAGACTTGTCAAAAAAGGTATAATGATATTTATCCATCTATTGAATTGACAGTGGAACAAGAACATAACAATACATTGGCATTTTTGGATATTATGATAATCAAAACAAATGATAATATGCAATACAGAGTGCATAGAAAATCATCATATATTCCTGTATTAATACCTTTTCAGTCATCGCACCCTTTAACACATAAAAGAAATAGTGTTAAAACACTAATTAAAAAGAAGTTTAACACACTCATCAATAGAACAATATAAAAAAGAAGAAATTGAATATATTGAAAAAATTGCACATGATTTTGGTTATCCTAAACAGGTATTAAAGAAATGTATTTATGAATGGTGCAGAGACGTGGACCTTAACTAAAAGAGACATACAAAGGCTGCAGACAACTCAAAGAAGCATGGAGAGGTGCATACTTGGTGTAACCAGGAGAGATAAGAAGAGGAACTCGTGGATCCGAAAAATGACAAGAGTGGAAGACATCATGATGAGAGTTAAATCCCTGAAATGGCAATGGGCTGGACATACTGCCAGAAGGACAGATCATCGATGGACAGCCGAAATTTTAGATTGGATTCCAAGGGACAGGAAAAGACCCAGAAGAAGACCACATGGGAGATGGGTGGATGAAATTCGAAAGTATGCAGGGGTGACATGGAGGAGACTGGCACAAGACAGACCGTTGTGGAGGAAACTTGGGGAGACCTTCGTCCAGCAGTGGATTGATAATGGTTGACAATGATGATGATGATTTATGAAGTAACTCGTGGAAACAATAAGAGCAATAATGATAAAAAACTTTTAAAATATGTAGGAGCAATCCCTTATGTTGAAGGTGTTTCTGCTGAAATTAATAAGGTTTGTAGCAAATATGACATACAAGTAGGAAATCAAGTACATACTATAAAAAATTTAGTAATAAAAAATGAAAAAATCAGCCAATTGGATAGAGCAGGTGTATATGAAATTCCTATAGACCAACAATCACCTTTGTCATATATAGGCAGCACCAAGAACAAATTAAAGTATGGATTGAGCCAGCATATAAGTAATTGGAATAAAAAGAAGCTAAGACTGCATTAACCCAATATTGTCTGGAAAATCACCAATATCCGAAGTTTGAAGATATTAAAATTATTAAGAGCTGTAAAAACGAAAGGCAGTTGAGAATTGCAGACTCAGTATTAATTGAAAAAAAACAGATCAAGATTGTGTAACACTAATGAGACAAGCAACTTAAACGAAAAATGGAAAGCCTTAATAAAGATTGAACAACAGTTAAGAGGGAAAATAAGACAAGAGAGCAGCACTGACAATAGATGGCGCCAGAGACACAAAGATGTAGAGATTGCGACTGAAGCCGGAACCTCAATGACTTTGCTCACTTGAGCTGTGGTGGGCAGAGAGACACATTGGCCACCTGATGACGATAGAAGAACTGTTGAAAGCGCTAGAGGATTGTGTATAACGGGCTGAATGAGGTTGGTATTTGCAGTAAAGTTAGTACGGTGTTTGAAGCGGATGGAGCACTTTTTTAGTCACAGTTGGCAAAGGTTTAACTGCCTGGGAATGTAAATAATGTAATTATGTACATAGTGGTTTTAACTGAATGCATGAATGAGTTGTATGGTGTATGTATTTGTGTGGTTTTTATGGAGATGACGAGTTATGTTTACGTCTCAGACGGCATAATGAAACCTGCGTTTCTTGTTCAGTGAATAAAAAAAAAAAAAAAAAAAGATACGATGTTTCATGGCCAGAAGAACGAATCTCATAGACAAGGAGTTTTTCAACCTTTAAAGGCCAACTACATTACCTGATGATAATTGACGTGCTTGAAATGTAAGGGAAAAAAGTGACCAAGAACTTTCCGGTAAGTGATTGGCCATTTAATGACATATCATTAATGAATTGCACGTAAATATGCGCGCCGCCCCGGTGGCGCAGTGGTCTAAGGCGCTGGCCTCTGATCATTCGTCCGTAAGGGGTCCGGGTTCGAATCCCGGTCGGGCATGGATGTTGTGTTTGTCTTACGGCACTGGCTCTCTCCCTTCCCTGGAACCAGTGACCCTAAATTAGGGACGGGCGACTGCTTATAGCCCATTGAGTTGCTCACGGTGGTCGTTAAACCCCCAATCAAAAAAAAATAAAAAAATATGCGCACTTTGCTGGTGTTTAATACCTTATGGGGGCAAATATTATGATCAAATACTTTTGTACAACGAATCTCCTCTCTCGCAGCTCTCAAGTTCAAGAATCCGTTTCCAATAGTTTAGGTTGAGATTTGCTTTATCCTATTGTTTTCTACTGTTATCAGGTCCTCAGACGCATACACGATTTTTTTAAAAGATACTTTCAGTGTATAATTTCCAGACCAATAAACCTGGAAGTTATTGATTTATTGTTTAGTGCATGATCTCTGCGTGTGCAAATTCACTCCAGAAATGTTTCGTAATTTATGATGCAGATGTTGAAGTTTCATTCATTCTGTAACACCAAAGACTATGTTTTCCTTCCTCTAATCTAAATCGTCGTTAATAAGTACAAGTATGCCTATTGCTTATTACGTATGCTCATGCGCTTGAAGCATTTTCGAAGGTCTTAACATTTAATGACTGATACATTTTTATTTTCAGGTGAAGCCTACGAGGGACCAATATCATCATGGCATTGAGCTGTGGCGCCAAATGTGCTAAAGGTGTGCTCATCACCTTCAATCTTGTGTTCTGGGTAAGTGATGCTTCAAAATTTTGTGTCCGGAGTATGTGGTGCGTCTAAATATTTTGCTGTGTTTAAGTGATTCTCCAAAATTTTATGTTCGATACACCTGATAGTTCTGTGTGACTGCTGCTTCAAAATATTGCGGTTGTATACCTGATGCTTTCAAATCTGTTCTGTGTAAGTAATCCTTTCGAATTTTGTGTTCTTGCTAAGTATTTCTTCAAACTTTGCGTTCGGAAGAAGTGATGCCCCCTAAATCACGTGATTTTAGGTAGGATACAACGAAGAAGCCAAACATTATTACCAACTGCCTAATATGATATTGATCCTCCACGTGCTGCCAGAACAGCTCTTGCCTCGCAAAGCATGGTCTCTACAAGATTTCTAAAGGTGTCTTGTGGTATCTCATTCCAACACGTTACCAGCAGATCTTTTAACTCTTGGAAGTTTCTTGGTTGAGCCGCCGCAGATCGGATTTGTTGTTCCAACACAAACCACAGATCTTTGATTTGACGTTACCAGCAGATCTTTTAACTCTTGGAAGTTTCTTGGTTAAGTCGCCGCAGATCAGATTTGCTGCTCCAACACAAACCACACATGTTTGATTGGACATTACCAGAAGATCTTTTAACTCTTGGAAGTTTCTTGGTTGAGCCGCCGCAGATCGGATTTGCTGTTCCAACACAAACCACAGATGTTTGATTGGACGTTACCAGCAGATCTTTTAACTCTTGGAAGTTTCTTGGTTGAGCCGCCACAGATCACATTTGCTGCCCCAACACAAACCACAGATGTTTGATTGGACGTTACCAGCAGATCTTTTAACTCTTGGACGTTTCCTGGTTGAGCCGCCGCAGATCGGATTTGCTGTCCCAACACGAGCCACAGATTCTCGATTGGATTGATGTTTGGGAAATTTGGAGGCCAGGACGATACCTGGAAGTCTTTAAACTATAATGCGCCAGTGCGGCATGGCACATTATTCTGATGAAGGAGAGCACTGCTACGTAGATATACTCCCATAGCCAGGAAGGATTTATTTACCCTAGCGAGTGAGAAAGCTTTGTGAATATTTTTCGTTTATAGTATATGGTACTAGCGTATACCCCGTCTTAGGACAGTTGTTTTTAAGCTTTAAATAAATATTGAAATATAGGGGATGTTGCCCTTCCTGTGATGGAGTGAAAGTTTTAATTGAAGCAGATTGAAAACAAATCAAATAAACGCCGGATTTATGTAAGGAAACATAATAAAAACTTACATAGTAAGAACTCATTCATGTCAGCTAAACATTATATGCTATTTATTTCCGTTTTTAAAAAGACCTCACGATAAATAACATTCTGTGTACAATATTTGTTGTTTAGCAATTGTAGATTAGAGCTTTTAGATAGATCGATATTTTGCAATATGTGTAATATAATCAGCACTAAACTCGGAAAGTTCTTTTCGTGTAAACTTAATAACTTTTTCTCTGATAAAAAAAAAAAAAAAGAAAAAGTTAATATTAACTTTTTCTCTGATCTTTCGAGTTCAATAATTTTTTCTCCGGCACACTTGTTATTCCCCTCAAGGCTTGTTTTAGACTGTCCTATTCGACGGTTAGTTTGGAACTTGGTACCGATGCTTCTTCTACAAAATAATGCGACATCTGGTATTACAAATCGGAACTATCTAAATGATCGACAATGTGCTATTGGGGTGACATCTGTTTTTAGATGCAATTTTGCTCAATTTGACATTTCAAGATTTCAGTGTTTATTGTAGGTTAGAGGGTTTAGATAGATCGATATTTTGGCAAAATGTATAATATAATCAGCACTAAACTCGGAAAGCTAGTTAAATTAGCCCTTGAAGTGGCCGATGTACCTGAAACAAATGGTGCCCAAAGTTTTTGGGCTTCCTAAATAGAAATGGTCACATAATGGCCGGGTTTTACGAAAGCTACGTCAAAACAATTCCTTTCTCCCTCTCATCACAGCAGTACGAGCCTTAAACTTATTAACGGCGATAAGCGTTCTTCTTCTAGTTCCTTATTCTCTGATCCATGACTCAAGGCATAATAGGGAAGAGCTAGTTCCCTTTGCATGTACATCATGCCACTTGATAGGAACAAACAACTCACTCTTTTCTTAGGTTCGTCATCGTTGTAACAGCCCTTTGAGCAGATACTCACTCAGAAAGGATTAGTCACTCAGAAATCACTTTCAGCAGGTAATCACTCAGAAAGGATTAGTGTCAATAAATCACCTAAAACACTTTGAATAACAAAGTCAATAGGAAAGAAACACTTTCTTTTGCTCAGGTTTACTCATTCCAACCGCGTTCGGTCCATTTCTTAGACAGTTAGCATATTCGTTCGAGCTGATTTCAGCTCATTTTGCTAACCCCGAGTTAATTCGTTCCAGCCAGTTAAAGGGTTAAAAAATAAAAAATAAAATTAAAGCCGTACAAAGTAATATTCGAATTGTGCTAAAATAAATTAATGTACAAACGCAACTTGCCCTGATATTAAGATTTTAATTCGAATTTTGTAGATCGGATAAATAGAACTCGAGTCATTGATAATCCCGGTTTGCGCCCGAGATAAATAGAACTCCAGTCATTGTCTCGCTGTTTGCGCTCGAGTATGCAAACCACTACACCACCCAGAACGACCAGGTCTCAAACCTCCGAGCAATTTGAATTTAACACATCATAGGAGTCGCAGGTCGAAGCAACGGCATTCATATTTAGCGAATCTGGATGAATAGAACTCATTGTCTCCCGTGATTGACCGGAGAAGCAGATAAACCATGAATACAGGATTACACCAGTGTACAACACAAATTTGAAGTTGTGTGCAACTTCAAATTTGTATTGAAGTTGTACAAACACAATTTCAGATTTGTATAAAGAATTTGTGCATAAAAATGAAGAAGTGTACAGAAGAATAGAACTAAAAACAAGACCTGTTTTAAAACATCATACAGAGAAAATTAAGACTTTTTGGACACATCTGGAGAATAAAAAACGACAGGAAGATAAAGGCATTGGTGTTCAGCATAATGAAGGAAAGAAATGCAAGAGGGAGCCTTCACCGTGAGTGGCCTGATGATATCATAGTCTGGTGCGGTGGAACTCTTCAAGAACTGAGCCACTCTGCAATAAACAAACTTCAATGGGACAATATAGTTAAAATGACAACAGACACCTATGGGAATTGTACCCATGGTTGATGCTGATAATCCCTTCTGTTGGCTCGTACCATACGGGATAGCATTCGCTCACCTCTAACATCGACGAGTCGTGGTTGGACCACACCTTGCTAGTGGCTCATGCTTTTTTCGCTCTTCGAACCCCTTTTTTACGTTTTCCAACCGTAGGCTGAAGAAGCGTATATGCTCCAGTTTTGTCCGTCTGTCTGTCCGTCCATCCGTCCGCACGATAACTCGCGTAAAAATGGTTGGATTTCGATGAAATTTTAGTATGTGGTAGGGAACCACCTGGGGACGAACCCTATTGAAAATGGACGAAATGGGGTCAAAGGTCAGGACATAGGAGCGGGATCCATTCCATTTCCCTAATGCGTCATAGCTTGGATAAAAATGGTTCGATTTCGATGAAATTTTAGTATGTGGTAGGGGACTACACAGGCAACGAAACCCTATTAAAAATGGATGAAATGGGGTCAAAGGTCAGGGAATAGGAGCGGGATCCATTCCATCACCTTTATGCGTCATACCTTATGCAAAATTGCTTCGGTTGCGGCAAAACTTCATTATGTTGTTCTGGAGGTATACTGAACTAGTTCTGTTGAATATCATCGAATTGTGGTCAAAGGTCAGGACACACGAGCGAGATTTATTACACAGCCATTATCCTCATAACTTGACTAAAAATGTTTCTATTGCGACAAAACTTTAGTATGTTGTTCCGGAGGTATACTGAACCGCTTCTGTTGAATATCATCGAAATGGGGTCCAAGGGCAGGGCACAGGAGCGAGATTTATTCCACGGCCATTATCTTCATAACTTGACTAAAAATGCTTCTATTGCGACAAAACTTTATGATGTTCTTCCGAAGGTGTTGGGAACCAATTCTGTTGACTATCATCGAAATTGGGTCAAAGGTCAGGACATAGGAGCGGAATCCATTCCATTGCTCTTATGTGTCATAACTTGGGTAACAATGGTTCGACTTGGATGAAAATTTAATATGGGATACCTGGGGAAAAACCCTATTGAAAATGGGTGAAATGGGGTCAAAGGTCAGCACATAGGAGCGGGATCCATTCCGTCACCCTTATGCGTCATAACTTGACTAAAAATGCTTCTATTGCGACAAAACCTTAGTATGTTGCTCCGGAGGTTTACTGAACCAATTCTGCTTAATATAATCGAAATGGGGTCAAAGTTCAGGACACAGGAGCGAGATTTATTCCACAGCCATTATCCTGATCATTTGAGTAATGATTTCTGGTACGTTGAAAAGCGTATCATAATCAATGCATTGCATGAATTTACTAACTTGTTGAAGGTACTTACTACGGCTGATCGTGAGCACGCCACTAGTCTTGCCGTCTTGGAAATGCGCTGACCCAGTCGTTTGGCCATTTCAATTTTTCATTCGTCAAACTCGCTAAGTCCACTGCCTTTCCCACCTGAAGAACAAGAATGACACTGATTAACAGAGCTCAGTGGCGGATGTCGTTTATACAGGTGAATGACCATTACACGCGCCGTCGTTCATCTGCAAATACTTCGATTTGGATAAAGATGGGCTGTTCATAATGTTTTGCCCTTCGATGTATACTTATAAATTTTGTGTTCTTGATAAGTAATGCTTCGAGTGCACTGAAATTACCTCTGGCACACTTGAAGTATCGCTTCTGGGAGATTTTAAAGATCAATTAAATAACATCTGGTGAGCTTCAAGTGCACTTTGACCTTTTTTAAAGCGCTTCAACTGCGTTTAAATCACACGTGAAGGGTTTAAAGCACAACTAAACAGCATCTGCCCTGCTTCAAATATTCTTGGCCCACTCACTCCGCAGTAAGTTGCTCTCCCAACTAAGCTACGCGGACGGAATGTTATGCTGCAGATTTGTCATCTTGACACGTGCTTTAAATCTGTAATACGTCACAGCATTATGATTTTAGAGGTTTTCAACAGCACATGGAAAGCATTAAATGCTAAAATCCTATTTTACTGTCTTGACATGTGTTTGAAATCCATTTTTCATGCTTGAGATGCAGTTAAAGCTCATCTGTACAGCTCGAAATGCACTTAATTCACATCTACTTCGATTTAAGCCACTTTTATCACATCTAGTCCCTAATTAGTTCTAGAGTTCTTCCCCTATGAATCTACTAAGCGCTGGCATACATGCATTGAATGCGCTTACATGCTTTGAAGTCGAAGCAGTAAAACAGACATACTCACTCAAATTAAAAGGGGCGCGTGGTAGGAAATACAGTAGAACCTGCTTATAACGAGCTCGTATTTAGCGAGATCCCGGATTTAACGAGTAAAACAGGAATTTTTGTTTGTTTTAATGTTAATTCAAAGACATCGGTTTTTAAGAGCAAAATTTAATGAAGTCCCATTATTTAAAAAGGGAGAGAAAAGCAAAGGGGATCGCCTTTAACATGCCAAGTAACAAAACTTGGACTAAGTTCCATGTTTAACGAGGCAGAGAAATCAGCTGCGCACTGTCCTAGAACTGAGGAGCACATACTGGAAGAAACTGCAGCGGCCTCGGTAAATCCTTGTGTGCTAATGAAAGCAGTTTGCCAGAAAAGAGATCACAGAGGAGTACATCCAAATACAGAGGTTGTCCAAAATAATGGAAACAGCTCGCTGAAAACAGTGACTTTGGTATGTGCTGGTTTTTGAGTAAAACGAGCATGTTGCTACAATTTTTTCTGGAAACAAAATGTTGCTTATAGTCTCAAGGGTCTGTGTGATTGCACTGCAAATCGGTGTTTGCATAATTTCGTTCCAGGTGAAGGCACAATGAGTGACTTATCGGAGTTCCAAAGAAGGCAGATTGTAGGAGCCCGTCTGGTTGGTGCGTCGGTAACCACAGTGGTACAGGTATTGGGGGTATCGAGAGGTACCGTGTCGAAGGTCATGACAGCATACAATGTTCACGGCACAATATCATCTGCGAGACACAACTGTGGAAGAAAAACCAAACTCACTGCGAGAAACGGGAGGACATTAAAGAGGATTGTGACAGCAAGGAGGAAGACCACGGTGACGAAAGTGACTGCTGAGCTTAATGCAGATCTCCAAAATCCATTGTCGACCCATACCGTGCGAAGGGAATTACATAAGCACAATATTTACGGCAGAGCTGCGATTGCAAAACCCCTGGTGTCACAGGTGAATATGAAACGGAGACTGCAGTGGTGCCAGGAACATAAAACGGGGACTGCGGATCAATGGAAACATGTTATGTTTTCCGATTAATCAAGTTTCTCACTATTCCCAGTCACAGGACGGGTTTACGTGCGGAAAACTCCCGCATAAGCCTACAACCCAGACTATCTCCTTCCTACAGTGAAGCATGAGAGCGGTTCCGTAATGTTTTGGGCCATGATCTCGTAGTTTGCAGCAGGTCCCATTTTCCCCTTACACGGACGGATCACTAGCGGTGATTATGTCACTCTTTTGGCCGACCATGTGCATTCAATGGCGCATACATTGTTTCCTTCAGGGGATAGCACCTTTCAAGATGATAATGCCCCGATTCACAGAAGTCGAACTGTTCAATCATGGTTTGAGGAACATGAGGATAAAGTTGCACACCTTTCCTGGCTAGCACAATCACCGGACTTAAACATCATTGAGCCCCTGTAGTCTGTGTTGGAAAACAGAGTGTGATCCCGTTATCCTCCTCCGGCGTCTCTCAAGGAATCGGAGCAGTTTCTGCAGGAATAATGGTACAACATACCCCTTACCACCATCTAGGACTTGTATGCGTCCATTCCAAGGAGGATTCAAGCAGTTTTAACTGACAAGGGTGCTCCCACACCATATAAGGTGCGTAGCACCTATTGTTTCAAGGTTGCAAATATACACCTATTGTATATTTGCAACATGTTAGTAGTCTATCACAGAATTACTTTTTCACACGTTATATAGTTCATGAACAGACCGGGTTACTCCTAAACAATGACGACAAGTGGTAGGTAACACTAAAGGTAAATTTTGTTAATAATATAATCCTCTGAGATTCAGAAGGTAAGAAATTTTTATACTACTTACGATGGACTACAATAGCATTGTAGTTCACATTATCTGCTATTGTGCTATGTGAACTACAATAGCACAACAGCAGATAATGCGAATTTCGTATAAAATATTAGGCCTATCACTTATTGTTCAACTCAAGACTACATCTGACTACGTGCTGAAAATTATGAAATATCAACAGTCCATCGTAAGTAGTATAAAAATTTCTTACCTGCTGAATCTCAGAAGGTTATATTATTAACAAAATTGACCTTCAGTGTTACCTACTACTTATCGTCCTTGTTTAGGGGTAACCCGGTCTGTTCATGAACTATATAACGTGTGAAACAGTAATTCTGTGTTGGACTACTAACATGTTGCAGATATATGAAAAGGCTACGTAATACACTGCCGGGCAATTGCTAAGGACGGATGGCAATAGCAACGATAGCAACCATAAAATGGAAGGCAGGAAAATGTGGAAATTCGCATAAGTGCGGGATACAGTAAGACGTGTTGTGCGTATGCAAATTTTGGATTGCCGAACTTGCTCGTGACGTCATAGCGCTGATAAGAGATATAAAGGATTTGACGCGTATTGACCGTTGTTGGTCAAACGCAAAGTTGAAAGGAAAGAATCAATTGACGAACTTGAAAGTTTCAGTATGTCTTCCCGACATCACTTAGATGATTTTACGCGTGGCCGTATTATTGGCAAGATTGAAGAAGGGCGAAAAATAACAGATGTTGCCAGGGAGTTCGACGTCAGCCACAGTGTTGTTTCAAGGCTTTGGAAATCATTTCAAACAAATGGAGAGTGTAGCAAACGTCACGGGGGAGGTCGTGTTTGCAGTACGACACCTGCAGAAGATCGGTACATAGTGCTATCAACAAAAAGACACAGGCGCACCACAGCTAGTGAGATAGCAAATCAGTTTATGGCTGCTACTGGCAAGCGGATCTCCCGAAAAACTGTCGCCAGACGTTTGCATGAAGGAGGATTATACGCCCGCCGTCCTGTTGTGTGCATCCCATTGTCCAGACGTCACCGTACCGCCCATTTGCAATGGTGCCATCAACATCGCAATTGGACTGATAACGACTGGTCTGCTGCCCTCTTCTCAGATGAGAGTAGATACAGTCTATCGTCTGATTGTCGACGACAACTGATCTGGCGTGATAGTGGCACTGCATATTGTCCAGCAAACATACAGGAAAGGGACCGATATCCGACATGTAGTGTCATGGTATGAGCTGACATCATGATCAATGGCCGTACGTCCCTCTATGTGCTTCCAACTGGGACTATGACTGGCCAACGATACATTAATGATGTTCTGCTACCTCATGTTCGCATGTTCCGTGGTGCTGTCGGTGATAGATTCATTTTCATGGACGACAACGCAACATGTCATCGAACAGTCGCTGTCCAGGAGTGTCTTGAGAGCGAGGATATTCAACGCTTCGTATGGCCAGCACGTTCTCCAGATCTGAATCCCATTGAAAATGTGTGGGATGCTTTGGGGAGGAGTCTTGCTGGTCGCCAATGCCCTCCAATAAACAAGGACACCCTCATCCGTGCACTGACAGAGGAATGGGATAAATTATCCCAACAGCTGCTTGATAATGTTGTGCAAAGCATGACACGACGTGTGGAATCTTGCATCGCCCTCCATGGTGGCCATATCCCGTATTGACATCTTACGCCGGAACGCCTGCGGACGGTAATTGCATGTTTTTCACGTTTACGTATTCTGCACAAAATGGCCTGTTTGTCCCGTGAACACGTTCCAAAGCCTTCTGGATTTCAGAGCACAATAAATTGTCTTTCTTGTAATGTCCTGGCGTTCTGACATTATTTTATTTCACTTGGCATCCAACCACACTTACTTTTTTATGCGCTATATAGCCGTTTATGATCCGTCCTTAGCAATTGTCCAGCAGTGTATGAAGGTTTAAACGACCTTTAGCTTACAGTACATCAAATGCTCAACAAGCGAGTTGTGGAAGGGATTCTCTCCGCCACCAACATCAAGGGGCCTATGCCTTGGGAGTATTTCATCGGCAGATTTCAAAACAGGCGACCTACTTCAAACCAAAAAGTCAAGTGAAGAGAGCCAAGAGAAGAACTCTCGGCCACCGTCGTATGCAACATCCACTGATTTCGCAAAAAAATCTCCATTTTTGTTTTCTGAAACGACAGACTACAGCGATCACGAGGTATTTACGTAATGCACTAAGTGTTATTTGGCAGAGAAAAATTAGAGAACATTTTTTTTTTAATGTTTGCATATGATGTCTGCATCAGGATTTGCTGCTTTATATATTCATGTAAAAGTGTTTATATTATTTTAATTTGTACAATTGTAGTTAATTAAATATTTCATGTATATCCAATTTTTAACGTAATACATATTTTTATCATAAAAATAAAAATATTTTCTTATGGGAAAACGGATTTAGCGAAGATTTCCGTCGGTGCCGAGCCCCTCGTTATGAGCGGGTTCCTGCTGTATATGTTTATTATAATTACCGTATTTCCCGGCGTCGTGGACGCTATTTTTTTTTTTTTTTTAAGTAAGTCACGAAAATTTACCGTGCGTCCTGGAGACCGAAGGTTGCATTTTTCCTAGGCCTATGCTAACCCCAGAGGAAGGTTATCTATATTAAAATATTTACTGGTAAACCTTACTAATAACAAGACTGCCTTCGTCGTGAAACGTCATGGGAAGACTAATTTTCTTTTTTACGCTTTCCAACCGTAGGTTGAAGAAGTGTATATGCTCCAGCTTTGTCCGTCTGTCTCCCTGTCTGTCCGCACGATTACTCGCGCTAAAAATGGTTCGATTTCAATGAAATTTTAGGATGTGGTAGGAGAAGCATCCGTTCCATCACCCTTATGCGTTGTAACTTAGGTAAAAAATGCTTCGATTGCGACGAAATACAATATGTTGTTCCGTCACGACTTTGGTTTGTCAGTAGTTCCGCCAAAAATGTTTTTTTTTTTTTGTCAGCAATTGCAGGCAGTGGGGATGCATGAGATTCGTTAGCCATTGTTTTCGCACAATACTTCCGTGAAAATTGCCCGATTTAAGTGGGATTTTTTACGATTTATAACCGTAGGTTGAAGAAGCGTATATGCTCCAGCTTTTTCCGTCTGTCTGTCTGTCCGCACGATAATTCGCGTAAAAATTGTTCGATTTCGATAAAATTATAGTATGTGGTAGAGGGACAACCTGGGAACGAACCCTATTGAAAATGGACGAAATGGGGTCAAGGGTCAGCACATAGGAGCTGGATCCATTCCATCCCCCTTATGCGTCATAACTTACGTAAAATTGCTTCGATTGCGACAAAACTTTATCATGTTGTTCCGGAGGTATAGTGCACCAGTTCTGTTGAATATTGTCGAAATGGCCGCCCCGGTGGCGCAGTGGTCTAAGCGATGGCCTCTGATCATTCGTCCGTAAGGGGTCCGGGTTCGAATCCCGGTCAGGCATGGATGTTGTGTTTGTCTTACGGCACTGGCTCTTTCCCTTCCCTGGAACCAGTGACCCTAAATTAGGGGCGAGCGACTGCTTATAGCCCATTGAGTTGCTCACGGTGGTCGTTAAACCTCCAATCAAAAAAAAAAAAAAAATTGTCGAAATGGGGTTAAAGCTCAGGGCACAGGAGCGAGATTTATTCCACAGCCATTATCCTCATAACTTAACTAAAAATGCTTACGTTGCTACAAAACTGTAGTATAATGTTCCGGAGGTATACTGAACCAATTCGTTTGAAAATCGTCGAAATGGTCAAAGGTTAGGACACAGGAGCGAGATTTATTTAGCAGCCATTTTCCTCATAATTTGAATAATGATTTCTGGAAAGCGTATCATAATCGATGCACTGCATGATTTTACTAGCTTGTTAATTATAAAACGGCTTATGTGTGGTAGCTCTTGATAATAGACATAGGTAACACGGGCACAAAGAGATTTAATTTGGATATATGTGAACCTCAAACGTTATACCATAGTTTAATCGCCTCAAAACCAAGGCATTCTGATGTGTTGGAAAGCGTATCATAATCAGTGCATTGCATGATTTTAATAACTTGTTTTACTTCGCGTTGCATTTGCTGGGACGCATTTACGATAAGCGATGCGGTCTATAATACGAGACCGACATTCATATATGGAGTTCTAGATCAAAAGAGCCGCTCCAATGGGTTTTGGCCAAAACGTGTAAACAATCTTAGCTCGCCTGTTCGAAAAGCTTTTCCCACAGTCGTAGCTGAAAAACCGGTGGTATCTTCGCTTGGAAATTCGCCGGCAAACCACTTAAGCGGAAACATGACTTATCGCTTAACAAAAGAAGGCATTAAATAGCCGCCGTTACAATATTACAGTAGTAAGATTTATTCTTTCTCCTTGTTTCTCTCTCAGTTCCTGCTTCATTCCATTCATGGTGTCTTCTTTGACTGATGTAACTAGAGTGCGATGTTGCTGACCTGTCGTGATTAAGACCAAAAGCAGAAACTTTATTTTTCTGTTTATTCTTTGTTCTCAAAATTTTGCATTTTTTAATTGAGGTGCGTCCTTGACGTCGGAGTGTCCCTTGATGCCGGAAAATACGGTAACCCATTTCATTCTTTACACTACACAATACACTAGAAGTGATGTCGTATTATCATCATCTTTGGTCTTCTTTACAGTTATCCGGTTGTGCCCTCATAGCATTTGGTATCTACATCCTCATCGAAGAAGAGAAAGCCACACTCTTTCGATTATTCCAGGTGGACGAAAACTATGCTCTCATTCAGTACCTAGCGTATGCATTTATTGGAATCGGAGGACTGGTCTTCCTTGTCGGGTTTTTCGGCTGCTGTGGAGCCATACAAGAGAATAAATGCATGCTTGTCACAGTGAGTATAATTCTATATTCTCTATATACGTTAAAAATTACGTACGTATATTCTCTTTTTCTCCTTCGTGCCTCCGCC
This sequence comes from Macrothele yani, assembly GCA_039090855.1. NCBI lineage: Eukaryota > Metazoa > Arthropoda > Arachnida > Araneae > Macrothelidae > Macrothele > Macrothele yani. The sequence goes on along the minus strand of CM077003.1, from coordinate 42,371,327 downwards.
TATCTCAAGGGTTAGGGGATGATGTGACGTATGAATCAAATCGACAGTGAAGCAGTGATAGCCCTACCTGCGCAGTTCGATCGGGAGAACAACCGCTCCGGAGCAGAGTTAGAAACGGGTCAAAAAGTTTGGAACCCGGAACCGGTCGTCACTTATAATTGGACCCGACTCGGACCTGACCAGGGCAAATCAAATTTGAACTATAAATTCGAATATATCATCATTATTGTCAATCATTATCAATCCACTGCTGGATGAAGGTCTCCCCGAGTTTTTTCAACAACGGACTGTCTTGGGCCAGTGCACTGTTCACACTACACTGTTAAAAAAATCTACTTAAAAATGAGAACCTGAACCTACTCGTTTTTCTTAAGTACAATCGCATCGATAAACCAGTACACGACATGCTCAAATATAAGTAACTATATGTACTACTTGATGCTGACCTTGGCTACCTACAACGGACGCTCCCTATCTTCTGATTCAAGGCTTCTTGAATTGGAAGAGGAACTACAAAGGATCAAGTGGGACATCGTCGGGCTAAGTGAGGTAAGGAGAAAAGGAGAAGATCTCATTGAACTGAAAAGTGGACATCTCTTCTATTATCGTGGGACAGATACTGGCAGAACTAGTGGTGTTGGATTTATAATAAACAAGAAACTGAAGGATAAAGTGGTAGAAGTTGAAAGTTCCTCTGACAGAGCTGCACGACTCGTTATCCAACTATCGAGAAGATACCAGGCTCAGATTATTCAAACTTATGCACCCACCACAAGTCATCCTGAAGAAGAAATTGAAGAATTTTATGAGGAAATTCGTCATCTAAATAATAAAGGTAAGCAGCACTTGAAGATAATTATGGGAGATTTCAATGCAAAAATAGGGCACCGGCAACAGAATGAAACTTCAGTAGGTAAATTCGGTCACGGCAACAGAAACCAGCGTGGAAATACTCTCGTTGAGTTTGCAGAGGCAGAAGGATTTTTCATCTTGAATTCCTTTTTCAAGAAAAAGCCACACAGGAAATGGACATGGAGACATCCAATTGGGACGACAAGTGAAATTGATTTTATTATGTGTAACAAAAAAATTCGTCATCGAAGACTGCAGTGTGCTGAACAAGTTCAACACAGGTAGTGACCATAGATTGGTGAGATGTAAGATGCACCTCAACACTAAACTGGAACGTGGCAAGCTCATAAGACAAACAAAATGTATTGACATAACCAACCTTAAAAACACCATAATACTTTCAAGTTGGAACTGAAGAACAGATTCACTGCTTTAGAAGGCCTAACATCGGAAGAAGTGGATATTTCGGAAGTTAACAGAAAAGTAACCAAAGCTCTTATGGAAACAGCAACAAAATTAGCTGGGTCTAAGAACAAGTTGCATGTAAACAAATTATCAGGAAAAACCAAAATGTTGATGCAAAAAAGAAGAGAGATGAGGACAACTAAAGAAGATGTGACTTCCAAAGTGGAATATATAGAGCTATGCAAGACAGCACGAAAAAGTATCACTGAAGACGTAAGGAAATTCAACTGTGAGCTAGTGAGGAAAGCAATTGAAAACAACCAAAGCCTAAAGATAGCAAAGGGACATCTCAGTAAGGGAAGAAAACAGATTATGGCTCTGAGAAAAGAAGATGGTTCTATAACAAGAAATAGAGGCGAAATTTTGACAAGAGTGAAAGATTTCTACTCCAAATTATATGAAAGGGATGATACATGTACTCCAGACATCATGAAAGGTACCAGAGTTCTTCCAGTCCTCCCAGCAGAAGTTGCTCATGCAATCAAGAACATGAAGCGGAGGAAAGCTCCAGGAGAAGATGGAATTACTATAGACATCATACAAGAAGCAAGTGGAGAAATTGAAACAGTACTCGCCCAAATTTTCACTCGATGCCTTAATGAAGGGAAGATTCCTGAGGATTGGAACACCGCTACAATGATCCTGCTACATAAAAAAGGTGACATTGAGGATCTCAGGAACTACAGACCTATCAGCCTCCTATCAGTGGTTTATAAAATCTTCACTTAAGTTCTTTCACACCGTTTGAAGGTAACACTGGACATGGCTCAACCGAGAGAACAAGCTGGATTCAGGAGTGGCTACAGCACAATAGATCATATCCACGTACTGAGAGAACTAATTGAAAGAGCGAGGGAATATGAACTTCCATTGTGCATGGCTTTTATCGATTATGAAAAAGCCTTTGATTCGGTGAAACCATCAGCAGTTACCACGGCTCTGAAATCCTGCGGTATTGAAGATGCATACATTAATATTATTAATAACATCTATGAAAATGCAAGTGCAAAGATTCGGCTGTTTGAAAATACAACACACATAAAAATTGGAAAGGGAGTGAGACAAGGTGACACCATATCTCCGAAGCTCTTTAATGCCACATTGGAAAATGTCTTTCAATCACTGAACTGGGAAAACAAAGGGATAAAGATTAATGGAGATTTTCTAACCCACCTTCGTTTTGCTGATGACGTAGTCATTTTTGCAACTACCCCATCAGAGCTGCAGAGTATGATCCAGGAACTTGCTGACAAGAGTAAAGAAGTGGGATTAAAAATGAACTTTCAGAAGACAAAAGTGATGTTCAATGCTTTTACAAGAAATGAAGACTTATCGATTGATGGAGAAAAACTGGAGATAACAGATACGTATGTTTATCTTGGACAGCAGATATCAAGTGAGGGTCACATTGATGAAGAAATTAATCGGCGTACAAAACTTGCCTGGAGAGCTTTTGGAAGAAACAGCATAATTTTCAAGAGCAATATGCCATTATGTCTTAAAAGAAAAGTGTTTGATCAATGCATCCTTCCAGTGCTTACGTATGGTGCAGAGACGTGGACCTTAACTAAAAGAGACATACAAAGGCTGCAGACAACTCAAAGCAGCATGGAGAGGTGCATGCTTGGTATAACCAGGAGAGATAAGAAGAGGAACTCGTGGATCCGAAAAATGACGAGAGTGGAAGACATCATGATCAGAGTTAAATCCCTGAAATGGCAATGGGCTGGACATACTGCCAGAAGGACAGACCATAGATGGACAGCCGAAATTTTAGATTGGATTCCAAGGGACAGGAAAAGACCCAGGAAAAGACCACATGGGAGATGGGTGGATGAAATTCGTAAATATGCGGGAGTGACATGGAGGAGACTGGCACAAGACAGACCGTTGTGGAAGAAACTTGGGAGACCTTCGTCCAGCAGTGGATTGATAATGGTTGACAATGATGATGATGATGTACTTACAAATAACTGCGTCAATAAATATAAATATAATCTCATATTACTTCATTTTAGATATTATATATTTCAAGAGAAATTGTTTAATAAATGTGTAAAGTGACACACATAAATAATTAGTACAACAAAGTCCTGATCACAAGTAATTTAATTATGCATAAAGTATCTTTGTGTACGTTTTTACTTTAACTATATTTGTGTCAGTCTCATAAATAATATATTGTCGCTTCATCACTATATTTGTCATAAAATTGTGCAGTCCATTTGCCCAGCATGTGACAACGAGTGTATCTATTATCCCAGATGCGCCATCGAATAATATACTTCCAGTGGATTCTATGAATAAAGGAGTATGTATGGAGTACACGTATTCCAAATTTTAAATCGAGCCGCGGATGGCTTAGCGGTTAGAGATTCAGACTACTGATGGAGGGACCCCAGGTTCAAACCTAGCCTGAAAGGCTCGAACCTGGGGGCTCTCCGTGGTGGTGTGAATTTCTAACAAACGCTGAATATCGGACGAGAACGTTAAATGACGGCCCCCGGGTAGGGATCCCCCAGTTACATATAAAGGTGTTCATTCCTAACCCCCCCCCGCTAATTTTTATCTGCATTCTATGTGCAAAATCGTACGCTTGTACGGTGTCGCCATCTAGTGTACTCTCTCTCTCTCTCTCACTTACAAACTATCCTGCTAGATTCGCTCTAACTTCCTTCAGTTTCTGTACCCTGCCCGAAAGGGCACAGAAACTGAACGAAGTTAGATCACATATATTTGAAATATATGGATTTTTTTGAGTACATATACTTCGTATTAGAAAAACCAGATATATTCACAATTGATTCCCTGTATGTACTCAAAAATGAGTACGTGTCTTTCCCAAAAATGAGGCACAAGTACTCGGAGCCATTATATGCCCAGAATGTACTCAAAAACGAGTACAATTTGCTTATTTCTAAGTACCAATTTTTATCAGTGTGCGTGGTTTTGTGGGTCTTTTCCTGCTCCTTGGAATCCAGTCTAAAATTTTCCTTGTTCATCAGTGGTCCGTTCTCCTCGAAATATGTCCTGCCCATTGTCATTTCAGAGATTTTACTCTAATCACGATGTCTTCCACCCTTGTCATTTTCCTCCTCAACGAGTTCCTTTTTATCTTTCCTGGTTACACCAAGCATGCAGCTTTCTATGCTTCTTTCAGTTGTCTGCAGTCTTTGTATGTCTTTTTTTGTTAAGGTCTGCGTCCTTGTTCCGTACGTAAGCACTGGAAGAATGCATCGATTAAACACTTTTCTTTTAAGACATAATGGCATATTGTTCTTAAAAATTGCACTGTTTCTTCGAAATGTTCTCCAACCAAGCTTTATACGTCGATTAATTTCTTCATCAATGTGACCTTTGCTTGATAGCTGCTGTCCAAGATATTGATTATCTCCAGATATCGATTATCTCCAGCTTTCCCCAATTAATCGATAAATCTTCATTTCTCATAAAACCGCTGTACAACAATTTTGTCTTCTGAAAGTTCATTTTTAAAACCATATCTTTACCCCTTTCAGCAAGTCCCTGTATCATACTCTGCAGCTCTTAAGTTCTGGGTGATTCATAAAGAAGTATACAGTTTCAACGCACTATAAAACAAGAACAATGCAAGATATTTTATGTTACATGTAGCAGAATTATAGGGGAATGTTTCAAGCTTTTTTAGAGACAGTCACAGATGTTCTGTGTGTGCACCCTTAGTCACACGACACACATCGAGCCAGTAATCCATTTCCGCTCAAACGCGAGGTAAGATATCTGAATCAAGTGCAGTGATAGTGGCTGTGATACGCTGTTTCAGCTCCGCTAGATCTACAGGAAGGGGAGGGGAGAATACCTTGTCTTTTACGTACCCCCATAGGAAAAAAGTCACAAGGTGTTAAGTCAAGACTTCTGGGTGGCCATTGGGTCAGTGGTATGTTGTAGCCTGTGGCTCGTCCAATACATCGGTGAGGAAGATGTTCATCGACTTACTAGTCACGTGACACGGGCGCCATCGTCTACGTCACTTTCTTCAGTAGCGGGACACAAACTTTATGAGTACATCTACCTAACGGTTCGCAGTTGTGGTCCGCGTCTTCAACTGTTACTGTTTTACAGCACCTGGAAGCTGTATACTTCTTTATGAATCACCCTGTATTATTTCAAAGACCTCTGAAGGGTTCTTTGAACTATTAATATTTTTTTCTTTTCAAAAATAAAACGGAAATAAAACCGGGTCGAAATTGGGTCAAGAACACCTTGACCCGACTCGTTTGACCCGCAAGAAATTATCGACCCCATCACCCGTTTTGAACTCTGGTTTTTCCCTCTCAGATGGCATCCAATCCAATGCACTTCAGAGTCTTTACTTTGATCATCATATCATCCTATCAAGTTTTGTTTCCTGTACTTCTTGGCAGCACCAAGTATGCACCATGCATCTTTGAGTTGCCCGCAGCATCTGGATGTCTTTTGTATTTAAGATTCACGTCTCTGTTCTCTATACGTATGAACTGGAAGGATACATTAATTAAACACTACTCTTCTGAAACATAATATCAAATTGTTCTTAAAAATTACACTGGTACTTCGAAATGCTCTCCATTCAGTTTTATACCCTGTTTAATTTCTTGTTCGATATGGCCCTCGCGTGATATCTCTTGTCCAGATGCAGTTACTTCTAAATTTTTCTCATCAAATGCTGACTGACAGACACAAAACCGACAGGATGGCTGCTTTACTCAGAAACCTCACCCGTTAGCACGATAAAGGAAACTCGTTTATTGAAAGCACTTGCCCATAGCCCGTACCATGTATAGGTGAACAAGCTGTGACTAATATTTTTATAACACGAATCGAATATTAGGAGACTGGTTTGTACGCCATCGCCGTTGTCGTTCTCTATTTAAGCGACGTTTTCTTTCAGCTTTATCTTTTGCCATCTAGTTCTACAAAGAAAAAAATCCACGGAACCAATATTTTTTTTAATTTCCATCACAATGAATCAAAACTACGCCTGCAGTTACTTTCTTACAATTTTGCTTGTTTCTTTTATGAAATAAAATAGCGCTAATTCCTTTTTATGAAATTGCTTTGCAGTTTTATTCCTTTTTGTGAAATTACTGCGCAATGTGAAGAAAATGAAATAAAACGCGACATAGCACCTACGTAACAGAACAAACGTCGCAGACAGTTGTTCGAGCACGTGCGTGTTGCCACAGATGAAGTCGTTTGTCTTACTAACTTTATTTTATTTTACGGTATTTCTTCTTGATTTTACGTATCGTGCGATAGCGGTGTGCTTAGTTCCCATTTCAGCGACCGGATAAAAGCAGATGGCGCTGCAAGTACTGAATGACGTCAGAGCGTTAGGGACAGACGTAGCCTGTTATATAGGTTTTATTGTGACGGGGGATAAAACATGGATGCACTATGCCACACCCGAGTCCAAAGGGAACTCAATGACGTAGAAGCAATCACAATCTACCTTTGTGTGAATTTCTCGCCCCTCCCCTAAAACAAAAATTAACATTCTATGAAAACTGCAGGAAGTGATTGAACGAAAGAGGCCAGGACGTTTAAGCGCTGGAATGGGATTTTTGTATAATGGCAGCAGACCTCACACATCAAACCAAAAGAAAGCATGGATCGCAAAGCGGGAAATTGTGTTGTACTACCATACAGTCTCGACGTAGTCCCATCAGATTATCATCGCTTTGGTTCGGTAAAGAACTTCTTATCGGGTAAACGATTCGAGGACGAGGTAACACTGCAGACCACAGCTTTACAGTACTTCTTGGACGCGTAAGGTACTGTGAAGGAATGCTTAAATTCGTTTATCGCTGGGATAAATGTCTTATGTACACTGTGACTATGTGGGAAAATAACCATTTGTATGTAGTTCTATTGGCATGTATTGCTGATGTAGTGACATAAACATTTCCCATGTAATTGTAACCTACACCTCTTATTCATAGGACGACCTACGTAAGTCTGCACATTTTTGGTGCGGAATGTTTGTACACTGCGAGGTGAAAAATCTGTTTTGCAAACCCTCACTTTTTTATATTACAGTATCTTTATTTACTTTGAACCATGGGTTTTTTTTTCTGAATTTTGTTTTGCAAATCTTCATTTTTTATACTAGCCTGTTCTTTATTTTGTACCATTTTTCAAAGTTTATTTTGCAAATCTTCAATTCTTTTGTACTACTATCTCTTCATTCATATTGTACCATTTTTTTATTTTTTTTTTAAATCCTCAATTTTTTTGCATTACAGTCTCTTCATTTACTTTTCACTACGTTTTTTTTTATTTTGTTTTGCAAATCCTCATTTTTTTTGTATTATGTTTTTTTTTTTTAATTTTGTTTTGCAAATCGTCAATTTTTTTTGTATTACAGTTTCTTCATTTACTTTGTACCAAGTCTTTTTTCTGAATTTTGTTTTGCAAATCTCCATTTTCTTTTGTATTAGTCTGTTCATTTACTTTGTACCATTTTTTTTAAGTTTTTCTTGCAAATCCTCAATTCTTTTGTACTACTGACTCTTCATTCATTTTGTACTATATTTTTTTTTATTTTGTTTTGTAAATCCTCAATCTTTTTTGTATTAGTCTCTTCATTTATTTCGTACTACGTTTTGTTTTTAATTTCGTTTTGCAAATCCTCAATTTTTTATATTAAAGTCTCTTTATTTACTTTGTACAAAATTTGTGTTATTCTTTTTTTTTCAAATTTAACTTTTACATTATAACAAAACCAGTGACACATCATTACCATTATCACTTGATGAAAAAGTATCAACAAGAGTATACCAACACGAATTAGTTCTTGATATTTTTTTTCTGCCCTCAAAACCAAATTTCCACATCTACTGTTGTTCATAGCTCTCCCTACAAGAAATTAGAAAATTGTTCAGAGGTTTAACGTATCACAAAATCAAACCTGAAAAAGCAGGTAGAACTAAAAACGAAGGTTCTAGAAGTGGAAATGTAATTTATCAGAGGCAGACAGAAAAAGAAATTGTTTACTTATACGAGGGGTAAAAACAAATCTGCTGGAAAGAGTATGCATTGGTGATGGACGATAGGTGGCGGAATCGCTCTCCAATTTAATGGGAATTTGTTGTCCCATAGCTTCACATTAAACCCGTTTTTTATTTTTTGCTAAAAGAAGTCATAATATGAGCGTGAATTAAAGTTCTTAAGCTCAGGGCATTTGAAGATCATCATCATTATTTTTCTGAAATCAGTTTTTTACTAATTTCTTGCTGAGAAGACGATTTCCACTTTTGCATAATTTAAGTTGGAAATATTCAATTAGGTTCAATTTGCATAAGTGTTGCTGTAGTTTTTCATAATACAAGTGCGCCAATTAAGTAAGGAGACTTATTTTAAACACACACACACACACACATACACACACACGGATCGGGATGGCATGGGTTTTTTTTTTTATAAGTTATTTATTAGCTATGCGGTGGCAACAGAGTTTGCGTGAGAATTGCGCAGATGATTATTTACGCTGTGTATGACGTCATTCGGTGGAAGAACATTGTCAACAGTTCTGTCATGGAGCAGAGAACAAATATCCGGTTCTGTTTGAAAACCGGTAAAACTGCATCTGGGACAGTTGAAGTTTTGCGTGACGTGTATGGGGCTGATTTTCTATTCCGTGCATAAATATTCTGATGGTATGCATGTTTTAAGGATGGGCGGGAAGATTTGGAAAGTGACGAAAGGTCCGGATGCCTGATTTCAATGCGCACGTCTGAACTCATTGAGAAAGTTTGCGAAAGGATAAAAAGTGATCGTTGTGTGACCTTGAAGATGCCGGAATGTGAGCTCGTTGTTAATAAGGAGACAATTCGTCAAATTTTACTGCAAGATTTGGACGGAGGGCGGTGGGAGCGGAGTTTGTGCTCGTTTTGTTCCGCATGCTTTGTCAGACAACCAGAAACATGCACCAGTGGAGTACGCAGAAGACATCCTGGAGACAGCAGAAACAATGCAAAAATTTCTGCAAAGCATTGTGCCAGGTGAAGAGACTTGCTGCTTTCGTTATTATCCTGAAATGAAGCGTCAGAGTGCTGAATGGAAGTCGCCACAGTCACCCAAAGGAAAGAAGATCACGTTACAGAAGTCCAAAATCAAGACAATGGTTGTGTGCTTTTACGACAGCAAGGAAATTCTACATCACGAGTTCACTCCTAAAGGTATAACTGTCTCTGGCAATGCTTACACGTCCATTTTGGAACGATTGTGGGAGAAGATTGTTCGTATCAGGCCTAAGTACAAAAGCGGGTAATAGTTCCTCCTTCACGATAACGCACCTTCACACAGAGCAGTCAGTGTACAACAATTTCTGGCACGAAAACAAGTGAGCATACTCAGCCATTCTCCTATTCTCCAGATTAGTCACCGTGTGACTACTTCCGATTCCCTGAATTAAAGCTGCCTTTAAAAGGCAAAATTACAAGACACTGAAGAACTGTGACACCGGCTCTTCACTCCATAACAAAAGATGACATCTGCAAGTCCTTTCTTCCGTAGGCTGATCATGCCACTTCTTGTATTAATTCAGGAGGAATGGAAGTAGAAGACATACAAATATGAAGACATACAAAGAACTGTAACATCAGCTCTTCACTCCATACCAAAAGATGACCTCGGCAAGTCCTTCCTTTCGTTGGCTGATCATGCCACTTTTTGTATTAACACAGGACGAATGTATTTCGAATAAATATGAAAACATACAAAGAACTGTGACATCAGCTCTTCACTCCATACCAAACGATGACCTCTGCAAGTCCTTCCTTTCGTTGGCTGATCATGCCACTTTTTGTATTAACACAGGAGGAATGTACTTCGAATAAATATGAAAACATACAAACAAGTGTGACATCAGCTCTTCACTCCATACCAAAAGATGACTTCTGCAAATCCTTCCTTTCGTTGGCTGATCGTACCACTTTTTGTATTAACACAGGAGGAATGTACTTCGAATAAATATGAAAACATACAAAGAACTGTGACATCAGCTCTTCACTCCATGCCAAAAGATGACTTCTGCAAATCCTTCCTTTCGTTGGCTGATCGTGCCACTTTTTGTATTAACACAGGAGGAATGTACTTCGAATAAATATGAAAACATACAAACAAGTGTGACATCAGCTCTTCACTCCATACCAAAAGATGACCTCTGCAAGTCCTTCCTTTCGTTGGCTGATCATGCCACTTCTTGTATTAACACAGGAGGAATGTACTTCGAATAAATATGAAAACATACAAACAAGTGTGACATCAGCTCTTCACTCCATGCCAAAAGATGACTTCTGCAAATCCTTCCTTTCGTTGGCTGATCGTGCCACTTTTTATATTAACACAGGAGGAATGTACTTCGAATAAATATGAAAACATACAAAGAACTGTGACATCAGCTCTTCACTCCATACCAAAAGATGACCTCTGCAAATCCTTCCTTTCGTTGGCTGATCGTGCCACTTCTTATATTAACACAGGAGGAATGTACTTCGAATAAATATGAAAACATACAAACAACTGTGACATCAGCTCTTCACTCCATACCAAAAGATGACCTCTGCAAGTAATTCCCTTCGTTGGCTGATCATGCCACTTCTTATATTAACACAGGAGGAATGTACTTCGAATAAATATGAAAACATACAATCAACTGTGACATCAGCTCTTCACTCCATACCAAAAGATGACCTCTGCAAATCCTTCCTTTCGTTGGCTTATCGTGCCACTTTTTGTATTAACACAGGAGGAATGTACTTCGAATAAAATATATTCACGTAAATTTCCCTGCTTTTCTATTAAAACAAATCCGTCTCATTATTAAATTGTCGCACTATGTATTTCAAATACCAGGGTAATCAAAAGTTCATCCCGTTTTGAGGCCACATAACGTTAGCCTCCTGTGGGAAACAATCGGCAGCGTCGGCTTGGTACCGCGATGACGTGAAACACACGGGGATGATGACGGGCATTTGGCAAGGAAACACATTGCGTTATCAAGTGAGCCAATGATGGAGGTAGATATCATGCTGTTCTGGTGCTCCTATGCCAGGGATGGCGAACCTATGGCACGCGTGCCGCTGCGTGGCACAAGAACACTATTTAGGTGGCACACTGATATGAAAACATTAACATTAAGTAAAAATTTAGTTTTTTGAAAACAATAATTTTATATTTAGATATTTTAGGTTAGATATTTTGATTTTATAGGTTAGATATTTTTGTTAGATTTCCTTGTGGAAATGTAATGAGGGAGGAATTAATTAAATTGCTGAGTTTGCCAACTATGATCACAGGGAAATATATAATGTGTGAAGTGAAGCAGAAATTTGCACTAAAAATGGGGATTGTCATAAATAGAATAGTGTCTGTGACTGCTGATGGTGCCCATAACATTGAAAACAATACGTTATGAACCGAGCATGAGCGAGTAGCCTTGGTGAGTAGCATTCAGCAACAAGTTTCATACCAATGTGATTATGTAAGTATGATTTTTTTAATTATCTTCTTACAAATTAAATCAGGTTCAAATTGAAATTGTCTTAGTTTTAAAATTCACCTACTTACCTATTCTGTTAATGTCATTTTTATGTTATTCGCAAAAACGTTTCATGACAAAAAAAAAATTAAAAAACAAAACAAACAAAAAATACAAGAGAGGTGGCACACTAGACACTCGATAGCAGTAAAGTAAACTTTAAGTGGCACACTAGTCAGAAAAGCTTTGCCAGCCCTGTCCTATGCCATTATTGAAAAAAAAAATAGTCAAATGCGCAGAAGCTACGAGAGAAATTTGTGCAGTTGAAGGTAAGGGAAAAAAACACAGTGGACACACTAGCACTGCATGAAAATGGCTCTGGATTTTTATCACTCGGGACACCAGTCTGAAACACAAGCCAAAGCCAGGATGCCCAACGACCACAAACATCGACACCTTTATAACGAAGTGAATTTCTCCGTCATTTCTGTCCACGCCAGGATTCGAACCCGGATCCCCTCATTCCGGAATAAGTCACTCTACCAATTGAGCTACGCGGACGTTTTATTCTGATTCCTATCTGCCTTTATGTCGTGTGCGTCCTTCTGGCAGGTACGTCACATCTCCTGGTACGCTACATCATCTCCCCCTTATTTTTATTTTTTTTTTTTCGAAGTGCTGGAGAAGGGATTCTCTTATTTTCCTTATCTCGCGGTGTGGAAATAACATCACACCATTCCGAGATTTTGAACGGTCGGGTCATCCGGATAGTTCGGGCGCCATTATAACGAAGTAAATTTCTCCGTCATTTCTGTCCACGCCAGGATTCGAACACGGATCCCCTCATTCCGGAATAAGTCACTCTACCAATTGAGCTACGCGGACGTTTTATTCTGATTCCTATCTGCCTTTATGTCGTGTGCGTCCTTCTGGCAGGTACGTCACATCTCCTGGTACGTTACACCTTGATTGAAGTTACGACAGCGAAACCCGACAACAGTACACGACAATAGGTAGCTTTCCAATCCACCATCGTTCGGCACTTTCACTATCTTGCTTTCTTCTCTAGGTGCCTCAAATGGTACCTCGTGCATTGACATTCCAGCATGGTATTGCGTCAAAAGGGCGCACGACAAAAGGGCGCAAGAATAAAGAGCGATGCGCCAAAAGGGCGATAAAACATAGGGGCGATACGAAAAATGGCGATACGATACGACAAAACGGCGCACGAAAAATGGGTGAAGTCACAAAAGTGCACCACGACAAATAGGCGAAGCCACAAAATTGCGCCACGGCAAAAAGGCGAACCCACGGACGTGATATTTTTCTACTTCAACTGCAAGATTTCTAGAAGATATTATTTCCAAAAAAAGGGCACCGGGTTCCCTTTGAGAAAATTACATATTTCTTTGTGTATTCAAATCCCAACTGAAATCAGACGTCTCATCCTATATAGAAGACTTTCTAAACAATGTTATTTCCAAAAGACCCCGGGGCCCTTTCAGTAAATTCAGAATTTCTTTGTGTATTCAAATAATCCCAACTGAAATCAAACGTGTCATCCTATGTACTCTAACAATACATAGTACATAGGATGACTCTAACGTGTCATCCTATGTACTCTTATTTCCAAAAACGGCACCGGGTTCTCTTTGAGAAAATTACATATTTCTTTGTGTATTCAAATCCCAACTGAAATCAGACGTCTCATTCTATATAGAAGACTTCCTAAACATTGTTACTTCCAAAAGGCCCCGGGGCCCTTTCAGTAAATTCAGAATTTCTTTGTGTATTCAAATAATCCCAACTGAAATCAAACGTGTCATCCTTTGTACTTTAACAAGGGAAACTATCGGACCTCCCGACGACAATCGTCACGGAACGTTCTCTGGTGGACAAGCATGACACCAAAGTAACAGGTGTGAAGTACGGCATTTCGCAGTCGCCCTCAACTCCTAGAACATGGCTTATAAAAGTGGGACGCCCGCCTGTAATGTATGCAGCCATAAAGTTTCAAACAACATTTACCTGTTAGATATGAGGCACCTAAACGTCGAGAGAAACAACGTACAGCACCATGAAGTTGCAAATCTCATATACATACCTCACTTCATGTCATGATTATGTGTTGAGAGAAGGCAGTGCTGAAACGGTTTTCTTTGTGACCTTCACATTGTCATAGACACTCTCCATGGTTTGTCCGGAAAACTGTTCGTGAATGCTTTTCCGTTTCAGTTTGGAAAGGGGGAGGGGGGTGTGATGGTTCATAGGAACTCGAACTGCTTAGCACGTTGTGTTCTGGAGTGCCCGGTGTATCACTATGTTCAGATAACGTGTCCGACGTTTCATCACTATCACGCCACAATGTCTGTTCTTCAAACATGTCAGCGCCTCCAGTGACATGTTGCTCCAAAACGCTATACCACTGCCTTGCAATTCGCCTGTCGATGTACGTTGGAACCGTGTCGTCCGCTTGGTATTTCTGCGTCACCTCGTTCACCAGTATCTGTACTACAGTATGAGGGTTACAAGCCTTTTTCTTAAAGCACAATATTTGTATGCGTACGAATAGGCCCGTGCGCTGTCTCACACCACTAACGTTTAACAGTCACTGACGTACACAACGTAGGACACCTTCCAGGAATGCGCAGTATCCCCCAATTATATTACACCCACATTTGCACGTTGTTTACACTTTATGGCTGCATACATTGCAGACGGGAGATCCGATAGTTTCCCTTGTAAGGAAAATCTACACTGCTGGCCACCCAAAATGCAACACCAACAAGGAAGCATCCGATTGGCCTGAAATTCGCAGCATGCGTCGCCCGCGAGAGGACATGTAAACGATTAGCATTGCAGGGCATATTCAAATCATGTGCGCCCGGCACGCCACTGAGAAGCACTATACGAAGGGTGCACAGAGGGCGGGGTGTAAGTAGTGGAAGTGTGTTGTGCTGCCGGACCTGTGCGTGGAAAGCTTCCTGATGCCTCGTCGCAGAATACGGCAGTCATTGCAGTACGTTTCGGAGTTCGACAGAGGACGAATAGTGGCTTATCGCGACAGCGGTTTATCGTACCGAGACATCGGCGCCCGTGTGAGACGTCATCCAGCCACAATGAGGCGAGTATGGATTCGGTGGGTGCAAGAGGAACGGACGGACCGACGTGAGCGATTGCCGCGGCCGCAGCACACCACCGAACGAGAGGACTGGTATGTTGTGCGGCGGGCATTGACGGCTCGCGCCGCCACGTCACGAACGTTAGCGCAGGAATTAGGGTGTGTTGCGCAACAACATGTGTCAGCACGTACCGTTTGACGTCGTATGCAGGAGCGCGGACTTGTCGCACGGAGCCCGTTGCTCCGATTACCATTGACGTTACATCGCCGGCGAGTGCGGCGGCAGTGGGAAGTTAAACGCAGCACCTGGACTACGGAATGGCACGACATTGTCTTCTTCGACGAATCCCGCTTCTGCCTGTAACACCACGATGGTCGGATCCGCGCGTGGCGGCACCGCGGAGAGAGCCTGTATGACGCTTGCATTATGCATCGCTATACCGGTCCGTCGCCTGGCGTTATGTTTTGGGCCGCAACTGGATATGACACGCGCGCCCCTCTAGTACGCATCAACGGTACACTCAACAGCCACCGCTACATCTCCGACGTTTTGGAGCCTGTAGTCCTCCCTTACCTGCAGGACCTGCCAGCGGCCACGTTTCAACAGAACAATGCGCGCCCGCACGTGGCACGCATCGTGCAACAATTCTTCACGGCGCACTAGCTGTCACTGCTGCCGTGGCCCGTCTGTTGTCTCGATATGTCGCCCATCGAACACGTCTGGTCGCTGTTCGGCAACCGAGTGGCCCGGCAAGCACCACCCGCGGCTACACCTGATGAACTGTGGCAACGTGTGGAAGCAGCCTGGACCGACATACTCCAAGCTCTACATAAAGACACTACTCAACATAGTGTCTATCACAAGCGATACATTTGCGCTATCGTTGAACCCAACTCTTCAATGCTCTTTAAAAAAATTCAGGTGTGGGCTGTTGTACCCACTTCTTGACAGCCATTTTCACCTTGTCTGTGTCATGAAATCGTTGTCCCCGGAGACTGTCCTTCATTGGACCAAACAGGTGGAAGTCGGAGGGTGCCAGAACTGGGCTGTACGGTGGATGGGGTACCACCGATCAGCCTAATTTGCTGATCGTCTGATTTGTTGGCAAAGATGTGTGTGGTTTCGTAATGTCATGGTGAATTTGGATCCTTTTCAGATTCTTTTTTGGTCTCTTCTTCCTTATGGCTTCTCCAAACTTCTTGAGTGTCTCAATGTACTGCTCGCTGGTCACGGTACGACCACGTTCCAGAAAATCAAGGAGAATGACACCTCTGTCATGCCCCCTAAAAAAGTCCCCATGACTTTCTGTGCTGATCTCTGGCTCTTGAACTTCTTAAGCCTTGATGAAGAGGTAAAACGCCATTCCATGGATTCATTCCCCGTTTCCGTATCGTAAAGATAAGCTCACGTTTCATCCCTTGTGACCACATCGGAAAAAAGACGTGTCTTCATTAGCTTCAAACGCTTCCAGCAGATCTCGGCAATCTTGAGCGCAACACGACTGTGCATGGTATCGTTTTAAAGCTCTCGACGAGATCTATTCAAATATACGAAGAACATTTCACAGTGGTTTGAACTGAACATTTAAAAAATTGTTTTGTTGTCAACCCATGAACACTTTTCACAATATCGCGGTTTATCTGGACAACCGTCAGTGCAAAACGAATGTGCGTGGTATCATTTTAAAACTCTCGGGGTGATCTATTCAAATATTATAAAGAACATATCGCACTGATTTAAACTAAAAAATTAAAACAATGTTTTCGTGTGAATGATTAAACTAAAAACAAATTTCATTGTTTTCGTGTGAACAGGTACTGGAAGGAAACAAAGTTTCATTTTCTTCGCAAATAATGTATTCCCAAGGATGAATATTTGCGCATCGATAAAATTAGCTGTAAGTTATAGCATTGGATACTTAATACTTGCTAAAACATAACCATAATTAAGCAATCCAACCTTTGTTTGTCTACTGACGTCATCAATGTACAGGCCGCGCCATCTATTAACAGGTCTGAACATTTTTTAATATAATTATGGTTATGTTTTAGCAAGCATTAAGTGTCCCTTGCTATAAGATAACCATAATTATATTGGGAATACATTAATTGCGAAGAAAATATGTAAAGAAGTTTTACCATTGGAAACATAAGGCAGAGAGTTTAGGCGCAACCACCTTAACTTATTTATATTATAATTTGCTCTACAATGCCGCGGAGTTCGTAGAGTGAACGCAAGCAAAAGTGGAGAAAATCAAAACGACAGGCAAGTTTTCATATCATAGACCTGTATTCGGTCTGGTTCACTTCGTCGACAATCACTTCGTCGACAACTCATTTCGTCGACAACTCATTTCGTCGACGCCACTTCGTCGACAATCATTTCGTCGACAGGTACATTTCGTCGACACTCACTTCGTCGACACTATACAGTATATGCTTTCGTAAAATCTACAGTTTTCAATTTAGAACCACCAAATTTGGTATACTATCTCATTGTACTCTTACACCAACTTAGACTACAGACGGAAGAGGTCGGGGTCAAGGGTCAAGGGGCCCCATACAACAGTTTCGTAAAATCTATAGTTTTAAATTTAGAACAACCAAATTTGGTATACTATCTCATTGTACTGTTACACCAACTTAGACCACAGACGGAAGGGGTCGGGGCCCTGTGTCAAGGGGGCCCGGTCCCAAACAACATTTTCGTAAAATCTACAGTTTTCAATTTAGAACCACCAAATTTGGTTTACTATCTCATTGTACTCTTACACCAACTTAGACCACAGACGGAAGGGGTCGGGGCCCGGGGTGAAGGGGGCCCCATACAACATTTTCGTAAAATCTACAGTTTTCAATTTAGAACCACCAAATTTGGTATGCTATCTCATTGTATTCTTACATCAACTTAGACCACAGAAGGAAGGGGTTGGGGCCCGGGGTCAAGGGGCCCCGGTCCCAAACAACATTTTCGTAAAATCTACAGTTTTCAATTTAGAACCACCAAATTTGGTTTACTATCTCATTGTACTCTTACACCAACTTAGGCCACAGACGGAAGGGGTCGGGGCCCGGGGTAAGGGGGGCCCATACAACATTTTCGTAAAATCTACAGTTTTAAATTTAGAACCACCAAATTTGGTATACTATCTCATTGTACTCGTACACCAACTTAGACCACAGACGGAAGAGGTCGGGGCCCGGGGTCAAGGGGGCCCCATACAACAATTTCGTAAAATCTATAGTTTTCAATTTAGAACCACCAAATTTGGTATACTATCTCATTGTACTTAGACCGTACACGGTTTTTGGAAGGAGTCGAGGCCCGGGGTAAAGGGAGTCTCATACAAAATTTTCTCAAAAATTTCCATTTTTTACTTAAGAACTGCAACACAATTCTGCACTCCAATACCCTATCTGCGAGCTAAGTTACAGTACCCCGGGCCCCGACCCCTTCCGTCTGTGGTCTAAGTTGATGTAAGAGTTCGATGAGATAGTAAACCAAATTTGGTGGTTCTAAATTGAAAACTGCAGATTTTACGAAAATGTTGTTTGGGACCGGGGCCCCTTGACCCCGGGCCCCAACCCCTTCCGTCTGTGGTCTAAGTTGATGTAAGAATACAATGAGATAGCATACCAAATTTGGTGGTTCTAAATTGAAAACTGTAGATTTTACGAAAATGTTGTATGGGACCTCCTTCACCCCGGGCCCCGAGTCCTTCCGTCTGTAGTCTAAGTTGGTGTAAGAGTACAATGAGATAGTATACCAAATTTGGTGCTTCTAAATTGAAAACTGTAGGTTTTACGAAAGCATATACTGTATAGTGTCGACGAAATGATTGTCGACGAAGTGGCGTCGACGAAATGAGTTGTCGACGAAGTGAACCACTCCCCCTGTATTGGCTATAACAAATTAAATAAACACTGAAACTATACTCGACTAGCTCATTTTAACTCTCCGATCTGCAAGTCATAGTCCTACGTTCTAAATTAACGGCTCAATCAAAACTGAGCCCACGCTGTTTTGTTTTGTTTTGTTTTCCGGTCCAAACGATGAGCGTTAATCAGAGGTTTCAATGCACTTGGAATCACTTTTTATTGCCTGAGAGGGCTGCCTTTTTGAGTTCCGCCTAGCGTTCTTCGATTAGACATTGCGTCTTTAGTACTGCAGATGCTTTTCAGTCAAAAATAAAAGAAATGGGGATTTCTACAGGTTCATTACGCGATTTTGTCTGCCTCTGAGACTATCTGACGATGGCTGCTGGCGTTTTCTTACATTTGAGACGTGCAACAGAGGTTACGCACATGTCAAGAAGGAAAAGCTGCAGCAGTAAGTTTCGTCTGTGTATTTTAGTTGGGAGAGCAACTGTCTCCGGAGGGAGAATGCGTGGTTTCCAATCCACAACCGACAGAAAGGTTTGTTTCGCTACATTGACGCCCGAACGTAAAATGAACCTCCTAGCCGTGATTGTCAAAAAAAATGTGTGATGTTTCGTCCACGCATCGTGTGGAATTAATGAAAATTGCTCCTTATACACCGAGCTACTTCAGGCATGGTTTGCTGGCTGACCCGGAAACCTACGATACCGCCCCAGCTCTTTCTGAAGGGGGAAGGGGATATATGTGACGTACTACAGAGGAGATACACGTGTTAAGTAGCAACGAAAATACCTTGACGGTGTAGCTTAATTGGGAAAGCATTGGGCTCCGCAGCAGAAGTATGTGCGTTCGAATCGCGCCACCTTCAGAGAGAAGGTACTTCTACATTGGCGCCTGAGCGAAAAAAATGGATCTCCTGGCCATTAAGTTTTTCGAAGAATGTGTGATGTTCCTTTCACACATCGTCTGGAATTAAAGAGAATTCCCTTCTTCCAGGGAGAGTTACTTCAAGCATGGTTTGCGGAAACCTGGGATTTCGTGTCCCCGCCTTTCTCAAGGAGGGGGGGGAGGGTGATATATGTTACGTACTACAGAGGTGACGTACATGTCAAGATGGCAAGTAGCAGTGATAAGACAAAGCCGTCTGGAATACTACAGGCCTATGCGATTTACCCGTTTGTGACGTCAGCAATCGGGTCATAACAAACGAAACCCGCTAGGATTGAAACCGAGAAACAGTCTGTTTGCTCGACGTGTGTCTTATACTGATAGTGCTGAAGACTTAATCTGCGATATGATGATTAGAAGAGAAGTTAGTATTTTTATTAATTTAGATTACACATTTCTTATGATTTCATCAACTACACTATTTTATTGCAAACATAGCTTCCGCAAAACTTTAAGGCTGCCTTTGAATGAGTGTAAGAGTAATTTTATCCTATATCTGCAATGTAAATTCTTTTGTACATATTTTTTCGAAGACTTGTAGTGTTTCAAATTTTGAGCACAAATAAAAACGACCTATAGCTAATATGAGCCACAGTTATTATTCAGAAAACATTATTTCAATGTCTTTTAAAATTAAATTTATCTTATTCAAAAGTATTCCAATTTGGGCGCTAGATGGCGCGATCAGTTAGCTTAACAGTGTTTCTGTCTGGAAGAAACGAAATCTCTCATTTCTGTCTGATTTTTTTAATTATCTGGCCCAAAAAGAAAGAAATAATGGGGCCAAAAGTGAAACTGGAATCTTGTATCCCATAAATGATCTTAAATCCTACTGTACGTTCATTTTTTAAGAGAAAATGTGTACATTAGCAGAGAACCCCTGAATTTGAGCAATTGAATTTCCGCCTACTTCCTAAGCTCCACCACCAAATAACGTCATTGGTTAAAACATAACAGCGCGTATTTTGTCTTTTCATTGTGGAGCCAACGAGAGAAAGCTTCCATTCTGAATATGGTGAGGTCTGTAGTGATTTGCTGACGCCAACTTCTCGGACAATCCCTCAGGAATTAAAAGCCACGCCCAAGGAGTGATTTTTGCGTCATCTATCGCAGAAGATGAACCCTAACACTCATTCAAAGACAGCCTTTAGGAGAAAAAGAAGGCAAAACTTAAAAACTTTATATGGTAGGTTAATAAGGAACATTGCATGCACTGCACTAAAATTGCCGTTATTGCTATGATAATTCCATATTCTTTCAGCAACACAAAGTGCTACAGATACATATTTCTTCTATTTTAGCATGACGTCGGAAAAGTACACATCTAAATATTTCAATGAACAAAATAAGAAAACCACCCCGGACTAAAAGAAACGCACAATGATTAATAAAACGTTGCTAAGCCTAATGATTCACGAGTTGCTTAATCCTAATGATGCATGAAATGTTACGTAAATCTTAATCAAGGCTGTTTTTGAATGAGTGTTAGGGTTCACCTTCTGCGATAGATGGCACAAAAATCCCTCCTTGGTCTTGAGTGACTGTCCCAGAAATTGGAGTCAGAGAATCACTGCAGATCTCACCATATTCAGACTGGAAGCGGTCTCTTGTTGGCGCCACAATAAAAAAAAAACTAAATACGCGCTGCTATGTTTTAACCAATAACGTTACTTGGGGCGGAATTCAGTAAGTAGGCGGAGCTTCTGTAGCTCAAATTCGCGGTTTTCTGCTAATGTACACATTTTCTCTTCAAAAAATGAACGTACAGTGGGATTTAAGATGATTTATGGAAGACAAGATTCCAATCTCACTTTTGGCCTCATTCAATTATTTCTGTTTGGCCTAGGTCGTTGAAGAAATCAGATAGAAATATGCGATTTCCTTTCTTCCAGACAGAAACACTGCTAAGCTAATTATCGCGCCATCTAACACCAAATTAGAATACTTTCGAGTCAGAAAAATTGAATTTTTAAAAACATTCTCTGAAATTTTTCTGAATAATAGTTGTGTCATATATTAGCTATGGGTCGTTTTTATTTGTGCTCAAAATTTCAAAAACTACATAGTCTTCGATAAAGTGTGTACAAAAGAATATACGTTACAGATATAGAATAGAATTTTTCTTACACTCATTCAAGGACAGCCTTAAACCGTGTTCTGTCAAATGTTTATATCGTGTCCACTGATCTGAGTACGCGTAGATGGTAGCACCTGGTTTAACATGTTTTTGAATAAGGAGTAGCAAAGCTTCACAGATCTTTTACATCCTGGACAAATTTCCTAAAGGAATTCCTTGGACTCCCCTTCAATTAATCCGAAAATCCAGGTTCCCTCTAGTATTCTTCCCACTTCATATTTATTACGTTTTCTAATTTTATTTAGTTTCATCAGTTTCTCGCTACTACTTTTCCTTCGCTTTTAAGTTTACCGATTTCTTCATTAGGTTCCAGCATATATGAAGTTTGCAGTAACAAACCCAATCGGTTACAGTTTTGATAAATATCTTCCTCCCATAAATAAAGAGATGTTTTCCTAAATGTAATGATAAAGTCATAGACTGAAGTGAAACAGTATGTAAATAGAATAACATTTTCAGGTGATATTTTGGTTTCCTGAAACCGGGTACCCTCAGCGCGAGAGATACTTTCACTATTGCTTTCCTCCAGAATGAATATTATAACACCTAAATAGACCACATTTTACAGTACAAATGCATGATTGATTAAATGCACTCACGGACAAGGAAATTTGCGCACCTTAGAGGAAAATATGCTACAACCGCGAGACTTTGTAAATAGCTAGAGTGCGTGCTGGTATGCAAATGATCCACGTTTGGTGCCAGTGCGCATGACCGCACACCCTGTGGTGGCGCTGGAAGCACGAACTGGAAGCCTTATAAACCGGCGTGTAGTCGATGCCCTATGAAAGCGAAAAGCTCCGGCCGCCGCAAGCAAGAGTACAGAGTGACAAGAATGCCGGGTAGACGCCAGAGACGTCGATTTATGCAACTTGTGGACTTTGGGAGAGGACTGATCATCGGGCTGAAAACCGCAGGGTAGTCGGCGTGCCGTATAGCCCACCACGTGGATCGTTTTGACCATACCGTCCGACTGTGTTGGGAGCAGTGGACACGTGACGGCACTGCCACACTGAGGAGCGGCTCTGGAGGGACCAGGAGGACCACCGGTAGAAAGGATCGACGGATCGTACGCTAGGCACGAACGAATCCCACGAGGACCCGGTCAACTATACAGGCAGATGCAGCGGCTCCTGTGTACCCACGAACCATTTCCCGACGCCTCGCGGAAGCGAATCTGCGATCCGGTCCCAGCGCTCCTTAACTGTGCTGCCATTAACACCGGAACATCGCCGGCTCCGTTTGCAGTGGTGCCAGGCCAGAGCGACGTGGAACGCCACAGACTGGCGACGTGTGGCGTTCAGCGATGAGTGCCGCTTCATTTTGGGAACAGATGATCATCGTGTCCGGGTGTGGAGGTCTCCGGGTCAATGGCACAACCCCAACATTGCTATTGAGCGTCACAGCTTCCCCACTGCAGGCATTATGGTGTGGGGAGAAATGGCGTACGATAGCCGATCAGCTCTAGCAGTGGTACGTGGATTATTGACGGACCAGCGGTATGTGAATGAGATCCTACGGCCCCATTTGCTCCCATCCCTAACCAGGATTCCAAGGGCACTATACGAGCAGGATAATGCCCCCCCGCGCACACACACGGCTCGGGTTGCCCAGGACTGGCTAGGTCATGTCCAGACACTTCCATTGCATGCCCGCTACCCGCACATATCCCCTATCGAGCATGTGTGGGTCCAGTTGAAAGTCCAGTTTCCGCCGTGCCTCACTGTTCGTGATTTGGAGCACAGCGTCCAACACGTGTGGGCTCGTCTGCCGTAGGACAGCATCAGGCATATGTTCGCCTCCATGCCGGACAGTTGGATGTTGTGTTTGTCTTACGGCACTGGCTCTCTCCCTTCCCTGGAACCAGTGACCCTAAATTAGGGACGGGCGACTGCTTATAGCCCATTGAGTTGCTCACGGTGGTCCTTAAACCTCCAATCAAAAAAAAAATGCCGGACAGTATTGCAGTATGTATACCCGCTCGAGGCAGTGCGACGCGCTATTGAAGATGACCAGACTGCGTGCCACAGATCCCTCTGTACTTGTCCTGCAGCTCTGTTTTTGCCATCATGTGTATCATTCATCTGTATCATTACGTCTATAAACTTTCAGTTAAATCCGATGCTTCCTTCTTGGTGCGCAAATTTCAGCTTCCGTGAGTGTAGGCTTAACGGAAGACTGGCTGCATTCAATAGCATACAAAAAAGAATAAAAAACTCGCCAATAGCAAATTAAAAACACTAGGATCAACAAAAATCTCGCCAATAGAAAGTAAAACCACCTGCTATGTATACAACAGATTGATTCAATCGACTTAGATTAACAGCAAAGCGCTTGCCTTCATTTGATGTGAAAATCTCAAAGCTGAAAATCTGTTGCTGAAATCTTTCCAAATATCAGAATTTGCTGCCAATAAATGTTGATTAAAATGCAAACTTAAAAACGAATTAACGTTGTCAATGGATTCCTTCTAAGGTTGCTAGTATTTTTTTCTATCAAAAATCCTGTAAACTTTTCGCCTGGCTAATAGGCTTTCCACAACTACACTATTTTTCATAAATTAAGGAAAAAACAGAAAAATTGGGATAACTCAGAAAGTACAGGATGAAATGTTATGAAATTTGGTAAAAACCTGTATCATATCGTAGGTTAAAGACTAAAATATTTAGCAAAAAATACTTCATTTGACAAAAATGGCCATGTACAGAACCAAGTGAGAAATGAGGTGTCCAAATGAAATAGCTAAAGTACCTCAGCAAGAAGTGACGTCACCTCTCGCAGCGATGTTTTTCATGCAGTTGATGATGGTGTGGTATCTAGGAGCTCAGTAGGTAACAACGACCATTGTCAGTGCAAAGCTTGTCTAAGCTCCCATAATGCCTTGCAGAGGCGAGTTGAGGGTAGTAGCAAGTCTCCCTGAGCATCACAGACATGCTCGATAGGATTAAGGCCGAGAAGCCTGATTAAACAATCCATGCGGACAATGATCTCTTCTTGAAGATACTGTTCTACCAACCTTACTCGATGGGGGGGCGACAATAAGCGTGATAGCGTTTTGGGAGGAATGTATCTCCCATGACACTTGCATAATGGCGAACATAAGGGTTATAACGAAGTAAATTTCTCCGTCATTTTTGTCCACGCCAGGGCTCGAACCCGGGTCCCCTCATTCCGGAATAAGTCACTCTACCAATTGAGCTACGCGGACGTTCGTTCTGACTGCTATCTGCCTTTATGTCGTGCGCGTCCTGCTGGCAGGTAAGTCCCAGGGTACAAGACATCAATCCCATAACGTCGAGCATTCATGGTTCCTCTTGGAAGAACAATGACCACCTAACGAGATACCACCCCAAACTAGCACGCTACCAACAACATACACAGTCGTATAAGAATAATATGGTCACTTACCTAATAATGGGAAACCCCACTCTTGGCCAGGATGACAGCGGCGAGACGGCGTGGCATAGAGGCAATGAGGCCCTGGAAGGTTGCCCGAGGCACACGTGCCCATTCGGACTGTAGCAGAGCACGGCGGTCCTGGAGGTGACATGCTTGTGGGTCGGCACGTAGAACCTGTCGATCCAAATTGTCCCACAAGTGCTTCATGGGATTAAGGTCCTGCGATTTCGCCGGCCAAGAGAGAACGGAGACATCGCTGTCGTGTTCCTAGAACCAGTCACGCACCCCCTTAGCCACGTGACACTGCGCATTGTCCTGTTGGTAGACACCATCACCACCAGGGTAAACGTTTAACATGAAGGGATACGTGTGAACAGCTAGCCACTGGCGTTCAGGGACCCATCCAGTGGCACCAGTGGTCCCAGATAATACCAAGAAAACATCCCCCCAGACATGCACACTGCCACCGCCAGCCTGTACTTGACCGACAAGTGTGTACCGGTGTTGATACTCGTGTTTCTGACGCCATATACGCCACCGCCCGCCATTTAGGTGGAGTACAAACCTCGATTCGTCGGAGGAGGGAACCGTTTTCCACAGTCCAATGACGGTAGTCTCATGCGAACAGCAGGCGTCGTTGCCGATGGACCAGGGTCACACATGGGTGCCTTGACGCAGCGTCGACTCCAGAGACCCATGAGTAACAGTGTTCGCTCTAATGTTATCCGGGGCACGCACCTGGGTGCTCCAGCGTTCATTTCCGTGGTCAATTGCTGCTTTGTTGCATGTCGATTGCCCCTTTGCCAGTCGACGGAGGCGACTTTCTCCTCTGGGATCGATGGCCTTTGGAGCTCCACAGTTATGACGTCGGGAGGTACTCGGTGTGTCCGCGGTCCATTCTTTGTACCCCTTACTACTAGCATCTCGCGAACAGCCCACGGTTAGTCTGGTGTTTTTTAGATGCTTCCACCCTTGGCGCTGTAGCCGATGATCATTCCTTTTTAAACGTCCTTCAAATCATTACCTATGCCCATTGTACTTACGTTACGCACTATGGCTCATCTGTCTTGGCTGGCCGCTTATATCTCTGTGTGGTCGACCTTGTCACGTGCACTCCGTGACGCGCCTGGCCAGGTACACTGTGATTATTTTGATATGACCGTGTAAGTGCAAAGCAACCCTGGACTCATCTGTGAAGAATACTGACACCCATTGGGTTTCGGTTGAACTCACATGAAGTCTTGCCCAAATTAAACATTTCTCCTGTCACGGGGCGTAAGGGGCATACAGAGAGCTGATCGCTTAGCATAAAGACCTTCTTTGTGAAGCCTTCTGAGCCCAATGGAAGCTGATACCACCGTTTCTGTAAGACACGTAAAGAACTGGTCGCCTAGCATAAAGACCTCCTTCAAGAAGCCTTCTGAGAACAGTTGAAGCAGATGCCACCGTTCCTGTGAGACACGCAAAGAGCTGGTCACCTAGCATAAAGACCTCCTTCGTGAAGCCTTCTGCGCACAGTGGAAGTATATACCACCATTCCTGAAAAAAATGGTTGCATCAGCTTCACTAACACCCCGTGTGGAAGGACTAAAAATTAAGAATAATTTCTGAAAGGTTGTGAAACGTCAAAATTAAGGTAACAACAGAACCCCTCAAATGTTTTCTTTACTGCTGAATTTAAAGCTTTGCAGACTTCCTTGTTTTCATCCATGTTTTGATTTAATGCATTGTGATGCATTCGACTAAAATCGATAAGTCTTCAAAAGCGAAAGTGCGTCAATGGGAAGTTCATTTAAGGTTTACTTAATTAATTACGTAACATGCAGTTTGAAACTTAGACTTCAAGCTGTGATATTTTTGAAAATAAGCACGCGACCTTCGACACTGTTTAGTCGCATGAGGGTAAAATTTCATTTGGTGATTCATTAACGTCAAGCTGCGTGGTCCAACGGATAGTGGATCTCACAAGTATGTAATTAAACTCTTCGATATTCTAAACATAAGGATTATGTTAGCTCTCATGACACTGTATGCAGTTAACATGTAATAAAATGCAGGAATTCTTCAAATCGCAACTCATTTATTTACGGGGTAGAGATATCTTGAAAGTTTGTATAAATATTTTAATCTACGCTTTGCGATATGTTCCAAGCATGCGTCGTAAAAATCTGCTAAAAGTTCGGAGTGTTTGAAAAACTTTTGGTGCTCATGAAGAAACGAGATGTAACGATCACAACGGAAAACACAAATGAGGTTCGGCTTACACATACACTATTTTGACATAAGTCACCGGACACCCCTTCAAAAGTAAATCAACGGATCCGCTGCGTTGTTATGATGCGCGGTACAGCTGCAAACAGTATAAAAACAAGCCTGCAGCTGACCGCGATCATATCGCACTGTGAGGTTGAGTGAAAATGTCGCGGTGGGAGAGAACTGACTTTGAGAAAGGAAAGATTGCTGGGTGTTATATTAGTGGGTTGTTCATAAGAGAAACCGAGAGGCGTTTAAACATACCCAAGTCAACTGTTTTGGATGTACTGAATAAGTGGGAGACACATGGCGTATCTGAAGCAGCAAAACGTACCTGCAGACCAAAGAAAATCAGTGATAGAGAACGTGGAAGCCTCAGGAGAGTCGTTACAGCTAATCGACGGAGTACTGCACAAGCCCGCAGTGTACAGGTGAGTAAAAATGCTGGAACCTTGGTATGTAAACGTACCATTCGCAGAGAACTTCATTTCATGCGTTACCGCGGTCGTGCGGCTGCTCATAAGCCCTTCACATCCACTTGGAATGCTACTCATCGTTTAGCATGGTGTAAAGAACATTTATCGTTGACCGTAGATCAATGGAAACGGGTCCCATGGACTGATAAATCCAGATACACGATTCATCAGTCTGATGGCCATGTGTGGGTATGGCGGCAGCTGGGGGAACGCTATTTACCACAGTGTACTCTTCCTACGGTCAAGTTTGGAGTTGGCAGTGTACTCGTGTGGGGGTGTTTTTCGTGGTATGGTCCCGACCCATTGGTTATCGTGGACAAAACTGCTAACCAGCACGTCTACATCGATATTCTGGACAATTATGCCCTACCAACTCTGTGGCAATACTATATGGAACCAAGCCTTGTTGGTACCAGATACGATAATGCACCGAACCATACAGCAAGGACTATTACGGCGTGGTTTGACGATAATTCCGTATCGTGTGTGGACTTGGCAACACAGAGCCCTGGTTTTAATCCCATAGAGCATCTATGCGATGAATTACAGCTTCGCATAAGAAGTTTGGAACCAAGGCCAACTACTAAGCAACAGTTAGCGGCAGCATTATGTACCGAATGGAAGCGCATACCTATCGCTGTGTTCCAAAACCTTGTCGAAAGCATGTCTCGAAGGGTCAGTGCATGCATTAAGGCCAAAGGTGGACCGACATCGTACTAATGTATTTCAATAGATGCTATGTTGTGTTTCTCTTCTAGGTGTCCGGTGACTTTTGTCAATATAGTGTATGTTGATTGAGTAATCAGAAAGAAATTAAAACATGAAAAGGACTTTAGCAAAAATATGTGTATCTTCGTTAACCGAACTAAACCTTCTGGACATTTCAGGTGGTGCTGAAACTTGAGTCAAGATACCACGTTTCTCTCAGCAGATGTGTGGCAAATTTCTTTTATATGTATTCGTTGGATTTCTAACATCATTCCCACGTTTATAATCAGGTCCATGACTAAAAACTTTTTAAATGTAGGTAACAGAAATTTTCAGAAATAGGCAAAGAAGCAAAAAGACACTCCCTAAACATACATACTGTATAATGTTCAAAACATTTGCTTAACGTTGATTTCTTAAATGCTGTTTTCAGGAACATACGTTCTGAGTGCTTTGTGAGTGCCGAAATGTATCACAAAGACGCCGATGACAGAAATTCAGCGTGAATGCAAGAAAATTGAAATTTAAAGCATGCCGGGTGAAATGATCCGCATCAATGCAGGCAGATTCGCTACCAAACGTTCCTTTTAACTCTTTAGTCGTCAAATAATACAAAATTCACCATTTTGTATGTTCTGTGTTTTGATAGACTTCCTTGTGTGTAATTACATCAGAGAAGAAAGGTCTTCAATTCCATGGCTTACAGATATCCGTAGCTACATTGCACATGCATAAATTCAGGTACACAGAATATAAATATTTTAGGGTGACTCTTCTTTATTATTTTAACTGGCATAAATTCAGGTTTAAAATTTGACAATTCAATGAACAGGGGTTCTAGAATCAATGAAATGTTAGTCGAAAGACAATAGCAAACCACATGGTAAGTGACGAATTTCAAAAGCAGCAAATTAATACTCCCTTTCAGGTTCTTTTGGGCAGTTAACGAAAGAAAATTTACGTAACACACCTTCTCACTTTCTTATGGTCAACAAATGAAAGCAATTTCACCCTCAAGTACTCGATTTCAAACACACCTCAGTTTTATGTGGTCAACAAATGAAAGCAATTTCATTCTCAAGTACTCGATTTGTAACACACCCTCTCAGTCTCTTATGGTCAACTAATAACAGCAATTTCATTCTCAAGTACTTGATTTGTAACACATCCTCTAAGTTTTATGCGGTCAACAAATGATAGCGATTTCATTCTCAAGTACTCGATTTGTAACACACGCTCTTAGTCTTTTATAGTCAACTAATAACAGCAATTTTATCCTCAAGTACCCGATTTGTTACACACACTCTCAGTTCCTTGTGGTCAACTAATAAAAGCAATTTCATTCTCAAGTACTCGGTTTGTAACACACACCCTCAGTTTCATGTGGTCAATTAATAAAAGTAATTTCATTATCAAATGCTCGATTTGTAACACACCATCTCAGTTTCTTATGGTCAACAAATGAAAGCAATTTCATCCACAAGTACTCGAATTTTAACGCCCCCTCTCAATTTCAAGTATTAAGTTGTTATCCGTAATTGCACGTTCTGGAACTGTGGATGAAAAATATTAAAATCCATGATGTATTAAAAGACTTTAATTCACATATCCTCAGTCATAAAACCACATATTTACAAATTGAAACAATACATGTGAAATCTTTCGGCAATTCTACTGTAGGGCCATCATCAGACATTATAGCTAACACAGTCACATGGAACAAAATAAATACTGTCTATTTAGAGTTCAAGTGACGTCATATCATGTGTCAGTACATGCGCAGTAGACTCGATGTGAAACCGACTAAAAAATATTTGTTACACACAACATAGTGTTTTATTGATACCTTAACTGTAGAAGATGGTAATTATACAATATAATAATAACAACAGGACCATCACTCATAATTACAATAATACAGAACGGACACATGACATAGTACTGACACATGAATAGTACTGACACATGACATGACGCCAGTTGAACTTTTATTTTTTCCATACGACTCTGTTAGCTATAATGCCTGATGATGACCCTACAGTAGGATTGCTGAAAGATCTCACATGTATTGTTTTGATTTGTAAATATGTGGTTTTATGACTCAGGATATGTGAATTAGTCTTTTAATACATCATAGATTTTAACATTTTTCATTCACAGTTCCAGATCGTGCAATTACGGATAATAACTTAATACTTGTACTTCCAGCACGAATTTGAAATTAATCAACTTTCAATTTCTTTTATTTGATTTCATTTGAGGTTTAACGACTACCGTGAGCAACTCAATGGGCTATAAGCAGTCGCCCGTCCCTAATTTAGGGTCACTGGTTCCAGGGAAGGGAGAGAGCCAGTGCCGTAAGACAAAACACAACATCCATGCCTGACCGGGATTCGAAACCGGACCCCTTACGGACGAATGATCAGAGGCTAGCGCCTTAGACCACTGCGCCACCGGGGCGGCCTTTCAATTTCATGTGGTCAACCAATAAAAGCAATTTCATCCTCAAGTACTCGATTTTTAATGGGTTGAAAACTCTTAACTAGGGTGCTGCACAAAAGGAATCGTTTGGCACCCCCGGGTAGTAGAATAGTACTAAACGTTGGTTTCTAATCGGTTATTCGAGATGGGTCCTGGTTCGAATCCCAGGTAAGGCATGGGCGCTGTTTTTGTGTTACCGGACAAGCTCTCTTCCTTACTAGAAGCTAACGTCTCTAAATTAGGGACGGATGGCTGCTTATCGCCTAATGAGTTGCTTATGGTGGTCGACAAACCCTCAAACAAACAAAACGGAGAATCATTTGAACAACCGCCAAGGCATTTTTGGACAGCTATGGTAACGAATAAACAAAGCCGCCCCGGTGGCGCAGTGGTCTAAGCGATGGCCTCTGATCATTCGTCCGAAGGGGTCCGGGTTCGAATCCCGGTAAGGCATGGATGTTGTGTTTGTCTTTCGGCACTGGCTCTCTCCCTTCCCTGAAACCAGTGACCCTAAATTAGGGACGGGCTACTGCTTTTAGCCCATTGAGTTGCTCACGGTGGTCGTTAAACCTCAAAAAAAAAAAAAAAAATAAACAAAGACATCGCTCTTTCCACGTTTTAGCAACACATAGCAACCGAAAAATTGTTATTCGGTCACCGCTGAGTATCCGAATCCCAGATCTCTCAATATCTAGCCGAGCGCGTTAGCCTTACACCACGGTGGTTACCAATCCCCGGCGCTATGTGTGTTTTTTTGTCAGCTTCTGACATCATAAATCCGTAAGATAGGCTCAGCCACTGAGACGTCTCCATCTAGTGGGCATTAAATAGCAATTTTTCGGTTGCCATGTGTTGCTAAAACGCGGAAAGAGCAATGTATTCGTTTATTCACTGATGTCACGTATTTGGAGGATTTTCACTTTGGATTTAACTGCTATAATTAATATATAGCCAGTGCCGTTAATGCAAACCAGGTGGAGACGTCTCAGTAGCTAAGCAGATCTTACGAATTTATGATGTCAGATGCTGACAGAAAAACACACATAACGCCATGGATTGTTGGCCACCGTAGTGCAAGGCTAACGCGCTCGGCTAGATATCGAGAAATCTGGGATTCGGATCCGCAGCGGTGATCGAATAACAATTTTTCCGTTGCTACGTGTTGCTAAAACGTGGAAAAAGCGATGTCTTTGTTCATTCACTGACGCCACGTATTTGGAGGATTTTCACTATGGTAACGAAGATGACGTCTCGATCATCACTGAGGCCGAACCATTATTCCACCATTTCGAGCTGGAGAGTAAACGTAATAGTTTGGGATGGGAAAATCCGTATTTGCCAGTCAAAAAAGAAATAGTTAAAACTCCATCAACAATTAAAGTGTTGCAGATTGTTTTTTGAAATTCACAAGGACCAATACTGCAACATTTTCAACGACAGATAGGCTCAACAGCCAAAAGTGCTCGCTACAGTGAGATGCTAAGTGACAAGTTTTTTTTTTTTTTTTTTATTGAAGGTTTAACGACCACCATGAGCAACTCAATGGGCTATAAGCAGTCGCCCGTCCCTAATTTAGAGTCACTGGTTCCAGGGAATGGAGAGAGTCAGTGCCGTAGGACAAACACAACATCCATGCCTCACCGGGATTCGAACCCGGGCCCCTTTCGGACAAATGATCAGAGGCCATCGCTTAGACCACTGCGCCACCGGGGCGGCAGTGACAAGTTGAAGCCTACAATTCAAAGCAAACAGCAAAGTCTATAGTCGGAATGCGTTTTATTTTTGCACGACAATTCCCGTCCACATACTGCCGAGCACACTGTTAAAAGCCTTCATCATGAAGACCAAGAAGTCAAGGAAGCTGCGCACGTGTGGCTTGTGTCTCATCAAAGATAATCTTTTTCTGACGTCATAAAGACCAAGAAGTGAAGGAAGCTGCGCATGCGTGGCTCGTCTCTCAGCAAAGAGAAACTTTTTCTGACGTCATAAACACAAAGAAGAGAGGAAGCGAGCACTTGCGTGGCCCTTCTCGGCGGAACAATTAATCAAACTGACTGTGTGTCCTAAAACTTTGAAACTACAAATTCTTATAAAACTAAAGCTTTTCGGCAAACTGTTTTGAAATTAATAATGTTCAGTTTCAGTTTTTCTTTTTTTTTTCTATTTTCGAAGTATGAATAAAAAATAAAGGATTCTCAGAATTTATTAGTATAGTATATACCATGTACAGTTAAATTTCTTTTAATTTTCTTAATCATATTTTCCTCCCGCAAATTTTAGTACTTCATCTTCTTGTTCCTGATCCTGGCAGCTGAATTAGCAGTAGGCATACTGGCAGTTGTATTCCAAGACAAGGTAAAATCAGTTTCACTTTGTCTAAATTTTGACATGTTTACATATTTTATTTAACATTTTCTTATATAATTTATTTCTCCTTATAAACACATTTCGTTGGGAAAACAGATTTGGACCGTGAGAAATGTCGGAAACCAGAAATTTTTAAACTGAAATAAAATACCATTTGCCATTGTTCGTTTAAACCAGATCAAACGTATTACAGCCAGGCCCGTATTTACCACTAAGCAAAGTAAGCAGCTGCTTGGAGTTGCAGGTAACAAGGAGGGGCACATTGCCCTCAAATATTTGTTTTTTTCATACGAATAAAATGTTACTAAAATTGTGACTTAAATAAGACCTGAAAATTTAGCTAAATTGTTTTTTTGAACAAGCACGTAAGCGCCTTTCTTTTTTTACGCTTTCCAACCGTAGGTTGAAGAAGCATATATGCTCCAACTTTGTACGTCTGTCTGTCTATCTGCCCGGCAGCACAGTAACTCCCGTAAATACGGTCCAATTTCGATGAAATTTTAGTATGTGGTAGGGGATCACCTGGGAAGGAACCCTGCTGAAAATGGACGAAATGGGGTGAAAGGTCAGGACATAGGAGGAGATCCATTCCATCGCCCTTATGCGTCGTAACTTACGTAAAAATGCTTCCATTGCGACAAAACTTCATCATGTTGTTCCGGAGATGTGCTGAACCGGTTCTGTTTAATATCATCAAAATGGGGTCAAAGGTCAGGGCACAGGAGCGAGATTTATTCCTCAATCATTACCCTCATTACCTGATTAAAAATGCCTCTATTGCGACAAAACTTTAGTATGTTGTTTCGGAGGTATACTGAACCAATTCTATTTAATAACATCGAAATTGGGTCAAATGTCAAGGCACAGGAGCGAGATTTATTCCACAGCCATTATCCTCATAACTTGACTAAAAATGCTTCTATTGCGACAAAACTTTAGTTTTGCCGGCCACGCCCATTTCCAGCTCTTGATTTTCTGCCTCATACTGATGGAATAGGGTCTCCTTACCTCGTGTCAGTGCTTTTCTCCGGCATATAACGCTCGTGTCTATCGTTCCTGTCACCTGTTTTGCCCAGTAAGTGCCTATGTCTTTCATATACGACGTATTTTTATGTCTTGTGCTTAACCCTCGTCGTTTACTCCGGTAAACATCGTGACTCTCCTTGACTATCTTCAGTTTCCTTATCAGCGTTCCTACACGCTGCCTTCTGGGCTTCTAGTCCTGTGCTTATCGCAACACCTTTCGTCGCCTTCTGCTAGTGGTCTTCGAGTGACGTCATCTACTTTTCCTTTGTGCACCACCCGTCTTTAGCAGCTCTTATCGTGACGTCATCGCTCCTCTTTCTGCCTACGTCCAACTGCTCATCGTGCCTTCCTCATCTTCAACGCTACCACCTTAGTGATTGTGCTTCTTTCCCCAACTGATCCTGGCTTGCTCTCGATCCACTGATTATTTTCCACCACTGACGTCTCCCCCAGATGTTCTGCTTCAAGACCTACATCATCTTTCTTCGTCTAGTGCCCTTCCCACTCTCTCAGTTATGGTGTCATCTTCCTTGGACTTCCATATTTCTCGTTATGGTTCAGTTCTCACAGCCCACATTCCGGAGTCTTCCCCGCGAGGTAAGTCTTTGCTTGCCTCTTTAGCCCTTGGGGTTAAATATATTGCACTCCCGATTACTAAACTTACCGCCTATATTTCTGCTCTACATTTGCTTGTTTCACCAGATACCATTACACACATCGCACGGAAACCCCGCTCAGTACTTGTTTATTTTTCTAGTCCTGCTCAAGTTGCGCAGCTCATGTCTTCTCCGATTTGGGGTTGGCGCCCAGAGTGTGTACGCCGCCTTTAGCACACTGCCCGACGCTCGTCAGTATGGATCCAGTTCCTCCAGAAATTTCAAATAATCTACTGCATGATTTTCTTTTCCAATGTGGCTCCGTTATAGGTCCAATTCGCTCTTTGTCCGCTGCATCTGTCGATCAAGGGGATCGTCCATATTTAAGTTTCCGACGTCAAGCTCTCGTCGTTTTTCCTGACGAACAGTCCCTTGCATCTTGTCCAACCACTTTCAAGATTGTCTGTATTTGGCATACTCGTACCGTAATATTTTTCACTGCTCTACATTGTTTTACTGGCAAATCACCAGATCATCATCGTGCCTCCTGCCCAGCCCGCAATGCTACTCGTCTTCTTTTCACATTACCTCGTTCTACTGTTCTCGAGGGCTCCTCCGTGTTGCTCTCGCCATCCACATATCTGCCGTTTAATCCTTCTGATTTCTTTGGTTTGTTCTCGTCTTTGGATCCTCATTCTCTGCTTGTTTCTGCTGATACCGTGTCGCCTAATCATCTACCGTCTTCTCTTCTGAATGTTGCCTCCTCCGTTACATTAACATCGTAGTGTTCCCCTTATCTAGTCCCTCTTCCGTCAAGACATCCATCAACCGCCAGGTGTCTTCTTCATCATCGAACTCTTCTTCTCCTGCTGAGTTCTCTGTACCTCTACCTATGAACGCTGCTTCTCCGCCTGCTGCCCAGCCTTCCGGAGTTTCTGCAGCATCTCTTCTCAATTTTGCCTCGACAGTAGTCTCTGCAAGCTTTCAGTTTATCTCGCCTGATGTCCTGCCTCAAGACCTTGTGTCTTCCAGCTTCTAGTGTGTTCTTCCGTCTTCAATTGCGTTGTCTTTTATCACTCCGCCCTCTGTTGTTTCTCACTCACCTACTGCGACTGTTCACGATTCCTCTGGGACCTCACTCACCTCTGGACGCTGTTTCTCCGCCTGGTACTCAGTCTTCAGACGCTCCTGCTGCCTCTCTTCTCAGCTCGGTCTGGCCACTCATCTCTGCCAGTTCTTCGCTCATCTTGCCTGTTGCCGTTCCTCTTGATCTAGTATCTTCTAGCATCCAGTGTGATCCTTCGTCTTCATCAGAGTCATCCTTTACTGCTCCATCGTCTGCCGTCTCTCCATCAACTTCTGCGAATTTTCCTAATTCCTCGCCTGTGCTTCCTTGTGATGTCTTGTCTGTCCATGGTGATGCTCAGATGTCTTCATTCCCGCCTTCCTCTGCTGCTGCTTCCCAGATTCGTTAATATCCCCTTCCACGTCGCAAGCGGAGACGGCGTAGGCTTGTTCCTGCTGATCCTCCTCTAACCCAAGACTTTGACTCTCCTGAAACCTTTCTCCGGGCCTATACGCGTTGGTATAAACGCCGGGCGTTTTCGGTTGGACGGCCTAGAGGTGTTTTTCCCGAATCACTAGCCCATGGTGTGCCCCATCAGGTGCCTTTAAATAAGCTCTTGTTTTAATTCTCTTGCATATTTATAGTATATTTCTTGTTCTCCCTGCTCCTGTGTATTTTTCTTGCATAGCTCCTGTATTATTCAGTCGTCTCAATAAAGCGATTTTGAAAGTCGAAACTTTAGTATGTTGTTCCGGAGGTATACTGGACCAATGTTGTTTAATATCATCGAAAGGGGGTCAAAGGTCAGGTCACAGGAGTGAGATTTATTCCACAGCCATTATCCTCATAACTTGAGTAATAGTTTCTGGTATGTTGGAAAGCGTATCGTAATCAATGCATAGCATGAATGATTTTACTAACTTTTTTTTTTTCGCATGAATAAAATACTGAGGATATTGTGAACTCGTTTCACTGTATCCGTCGTCCTTTTTCTTTTCCCTTTGTGCGGTGTCTTTCTCTAGGATCACTCTAATAAAGTAAGGAACCTAAACAATGACCAACAGAACGTACTACCAGAACAGTCCGAACGTAAATGCTGAATCATTCAGTTCTCTAAAGGCGGTGGTCTCAGATGTTTTTTTGTTTTTTGTTGTTTATTTTTGATTGAAGGTTTAACGACTGCCGTGAGCAACTCAATGGGCTATAAGCAGTCGCCCGTCCCTAATTTGGGGCCACTGGTTCCAGGGAAGGGAGAGAGCCAGTGCCGCAAGACAAACACAACATCCATGCCTCACCGGGATTCGAACCCGGACCCCGTTCGGACGAATGATCAGAGGCCATCGCTTAGACCACTGCGCCATCGGGGCGGCGGTCTCAGATGTAAGTTGTGCATTTAAATTTGATGGGATAATTAATAATGTAGGGAAAAAATCATGCGTTTGATGACATTTTTTTGTAGTCTTCAACGCTACTCGACTGAAAAACATTATCACATGTAGCATTTATAATTCCAATACTTTTCTTTTACAGCTAGGAAAAGGGGCGTATATGACGTGGAGGGAGGGACGTTAAAACTGCAAAAGCTTGGGGCTGCATGAAGCCTAAATCCGGCCCTCGTACAGCGAAACCTCTGTTATACGATTTTCCAGGGGATGACATTATAAAAACGTATAAATGTACAAAACGTATAAACGAAATTTCAAAATCTTAAACATTATGAAATTTATGTTTTAAAAGATTATAAGATGCTCTTTAAAAATGATTTATTTAAAGTCGAATTGGAGGCGAAAGAAAAAAACAGGTTAGTAAAATCATGCAATGAATTGATTATGATGCGCTTTCCAACACACCAGACATTATTATCCTAGTTATTACTCAAGTTATGAGGATAATGGATGCGGAATAAATCTCGCTCCTGTGCCTTGACCTTTGACCCCATTTCGATGACATTCAACAGAACCGTTTCAGTATACCTCCGGAACAACATACTAAATTTTTGTGGCAACAGAAGCATTCATTTTAGTCAAGTTATGAGAATAATGGCTGTGATAAATCTCACTCCTGTGCCCTGACCTTTGATCTCATTTCGATAATATTAAACAGAACCGGTTCAATAAACCTCCGGAACAACATACTAAAGTGTTGTCGCAATACAGCCAATTTCCGCGTAGCTCAGTTGGGAGAGCGATTTACTCCGGAGTGAGGGGACCCGAGTTCGATGCCCGGCGCGGACAAACTTGTACGCTTCATTGGCGCCCGAGCTTCCCGGATGACCCGGCTGTTAAGTTTCTCGCAATGGTGTGATGTTCTTTCCACACGGCGAGACAGGAAAAGTGAGAATCCCTTCTTCAGTGCCTCGAAAAAAATAAATCAGTGTGATGTTACGTTCCACACACCAAATTTGTCTGGGATTTCTCAAATGCACGTTCTTCATGGGATGAGTGCCTATACAGCGACACATGGTCCCGGTTGACCCGTGGGCGAGTCACACAGCCTTGTGTCGTCGGGTCAGCGATGACACCAGAGTCGTCGGCTCCGGAACCCCATAGAACACAAGGAACCTTGCACTGTTCGAACGCTGATGTTACTATTGGCCCCAGCATTGATTTACGGTAATGTTGCACTGTTCGAACGCTGATGTTACTATTGGCCCCAGCATTGATTTACGGTAATGTTGCACTGTTCGAACGCTGATGTTACTATTGGCCCCAGCATTGATTTACGGTAATGTTGCACTGTTCGAACGCTGATGTTACTATTGGCCCCAGCATTGATTTACGGTAATGTTGCACTGTTCGAACGCTGATGTTACTATTGGCTCCAGCATTGATTTACGGTAATGTTGCACTGTTCGAACGCTGATGTTACTATTGGCTCCAGCATTGATTTACGGTAATGTTGCACTGTTCGAACGCTGATGTTACTATTGGCTCCAGCATTGATTTACGGTAATGTTGCACTGTTCGAACGCTGATGTTACTATTGGCTCCAGCATTGATTTACGGTAATGTTGCACTGCTCGAACGCTGATGTTACTATTGGCTCCAGCATTGATTTACGGTAATGTTGCACTGTTCGAACGCTGATGTTACTATTGGCCCCAGCATTGATTTACGGTAATGCTGCACTGTTCGAACGCTGATGTTACTATTGGCCCCAGCATTGATTTACGGTAATGTTGCACTGTTCGAACGCTGATGTTACTATTGGCCCCAGCATTGATTTACGGTAATGTTGCACTGTTCGAACGCTGATGTTACTATTGGCCCCAGCATTGATTTACGGTAATGTTGCACTGTTCGAACGCTGATGTTACTATTGGCTCCAGCATTGATTTACGGTAATGTTGCACTGTTCGAACGCTGATGTTACTATTGGCTCCAGCATTGATTTACGGTAATGTTGCACTGTTCGAACGCTGATGTTACTATTGGCTCCAGCATTGATTTACGGTAACGTTGCACTGTTCGAACGCTGATGTTACTATTGGCTCCAGCATTGATTTACGGTAATGTTGCACTGCTCGAACGCTGATGTTACTATTGGCTCCAGCATTGATTTACGGTAATGTTGCACTGTTCGAACGCTGATGTTACTATTGGCCCCAGCATTGATTTACGGTAATGCTGCACTGTTCGAACGCTGATGTTACTATTGGCCCCAGCATTGATTTACGGTAATGTTGCACTGTTCGAACGCTGATGTTACTATTGGCCCCAGCATTGATTTACGGTAATGTTGCACTGTTCGAACGCTGATGTTACTATTGGCCCCAGCATTGATTTACGGTAATGTTGCACTGTTCGAACGCTGATGTTACTATTGGCTCCAGCATTGATTTACGGTAATGTTGCACTGTTCGAACGCTGATGTTACTATTGGCTCCAGCATTGATTTACGGTAATGTTGCACTGTTCGAACGCTGATGTTACTATTGGCTCCAGCATTGATTTACGGTAATGTTGCACTGCTCGAACGCTGATGTTACTATTGGCTCCAGCATTGATTTACGGTAATGTTGCACTGTTCGAACGCTGATGTTACTATTGGCTCCAGCATTGATTTACGGTAATGTTGCACTATTCGAACGCTGATGTTACTATTGGCCTCAGCATTGATTTACGGTAATGTTGCACTATTCGAACGCTGATGTTACTATTGGCCTCAGCATTGATTTACGGTAATGTTGCACTGTTCGAACGCTGATGTTACTATTGGCCCCAGCATTGACTTACGGTAATGTTGCACTGTTCGAACGCTGATGTTACTATTGGCTCCAGCATTGATTTACGGTAATGTTGCACTGTTCGAACGCTGATGTTACTATTGGCTCCAGCATTGATTTACGGTAATGTTGCACTGTTCGAACGCTGATGTTACTATTGGCCCCGGCATTGATTTACGGTAATGTTGCACTGTTCGAACGCTGATGTTACTATTGGCCCCAGCATTGATTTACGGTAATGTTGCACTGTTCGAACGCTGATGTTACTATTGGCTCCAGCATTGATTTACGGTAATGTTGCACTGTTCGAACGCTGATGTTACTATTGGCTCCAGCATTGATTTACGGTAATGTTGCACTGTTCGAACGCTGATGTTACTATTGGCTCCAGCATTGATTTACGGTAAGGTTGCACTGTTCGAACGCTGATGTTACTATTGGCTCCAGCATTGATTTACGGTAATGTTGCACTGTTCGAACGCTGATGTTACTATTGGCTCCAGCATTGATTTACGGTAATGTTGCACTGTTCGAACGCTGATGTTACTATTGGCTCCAGCATTGATTTACGGTAATGTTGCACTGTTCGAACGCTGATGTTACTATTGGCTCCAGCATTGATTTACGGTAATGTTGCACTGCTCGAACGCTGATGTTACTATTGGCTCCAGCATTGATTTACGGTAATGTTGCACTGTTCGAACGCTGATGTTACTATTGGCCCCAGCATTGATTTACGGTAATGCTGCACTGTTCGAACGCTGATGTTACTATTGGCCCCAGCATTGATTTACGGTAATGTTGCACTGTTCGAACGCTGATGTTACTATTGGCCCCAGCATTGATTTACGGTAATGTTGCACTGTTCGAACGCTGATGTTACTATTGGCCCCAGCATTGATTTACGGTAATGTTGCACTGTTCGAACGCTGATGTTACTATTGGCTCCAGCATTGATTTACGGTAATGTTGCACTGTTCGAACGCTGATGTTACTATTGGCTCCAGCATTGATTTACGGTAATGTTGCACTGTTCGAACGCTGATGTTACTATTGGCTCCAGCATTGATTTACGGTAATGTTGCACTGTTCGAACGCTGATGTTACTATTGGCTCCAGCATTGATTTACGGTAATGTTGCACTGCTCGAACGCTGATGTTACTATTGGCTCCAGCATTGATTTACGGTAATGTTGCACTGTTCGAACGCTGATGTTACTATTGGCTCCAGCATTGATTTACGGTAATGTTGCACTATTCGAACGCTGATGTTACTATTGGCCTCAGCATTGATTTACGGTAATGTTGCACTATTCGAACGCTGATGTTACTATTGGCCTCAGCATTGATTTACGGTAATGTTGCACTGTT
Source organism: Macrothele yani (assembly GCA_039090855.1). Taxonomy (NCBI): domain Eukaryota; kingdom Metazoa; phylum Arthropoda; class Arachnida; order Araneae; family Macrothelidae; genus Macrothele; species Macrothele yani. Next base: position 42,329,456 of record CM077003.1, on the reverse strand, counting down.
CGAACGCTGATGTTACTATTGGCCCCAGCATTGACTTACGGTAATGTTGCACTGTTCGAACGCTGATGTTACTATTGGCTCCAGCATTGATTTACGGTAATGTTGCACTGTTCGAACGCTGATGTTACTATTGGCTCCAGCATTGATTTACGGTAATGTTGCACTGTTCGAACGCTGATGTTACTATTGGCCCCGGCATTGATTTACGGTAATGTTGCACTGTTCGAACGCTGATGTTACTATTGGCCCCAGCATTGATTTACGGTAATGTTGCACTGTTCGAACGCTGATGTTACTATTGGCTCCAGCATTGATTTACGGTAATGTTGCACTGTTCGAACGCTGATGTTACTATTGGCTCCAGCATTGATTTACGGTAATGTTGCACTGTTCGAACGCTGATGTTACTATTGGCTCCAGCATTGATTTACGGTAAGGTTGCACTGTTCGAACGCTGATGTTACTATTGGCTCCAGCATTGATTTACGGTAATGTTGCACTGTTCGAACGCTGATGTTACTATTGGCTCCAGCATTGATTTACGGTAATGATGCACTGTTCGAACGCTGATGTTACTATTGGTTCCAGCATTAATTTACGGTAATGTTGCACTGTTCGAACGCTGATGTTACTATTGGCTCCAGCATTGATTTACGGTAATGTTGCACTGTTCGAACGTTGATGTTACTGTTGGCTCCAGCATTGATTTACGGTCATGTTGCACTGTTCGAACGCTGATGTTACTATTGGCTCCAGCATTGATTTACGGTAATGTTGCACTGTTCGAACGCTGATGTTACTATTGGCCCCAGCATTGATTTACGGTAATCTTCCACTGTTCGAACGCTGATGTTACTATTGGCTCCAGCATTGATTTACGGTAATGTTGCACTGTTCGAACGCTGATGTTACTATTGGCTCCAGCATTGATTTACGGTAATGTTGCACTGTTCGAACGCTGATGTTACTATTGGCTCCAGCATTGATTTACGGTAATGTTGCACTGTTCGAACGCTGATGTTACTATTCGCTCCAGCATTGATTTACGGTAATGTTGCACTGTTCGAACGCTGATGTTACTATTGGCTCCAGCATTGATTTACGGTAATGTTGCACTGTTCGAACGCTGATGTTACTATTGGCTCCAGCATTGATTTACGGTAATGTTGCACTGTTCGAACGCTGATGTTACTATTGGCTCCAGCATTGATTTACGGTAATTTTGCACTGTTCGAACGCTGATGTTACTATTGGCTCCAGCATTGATTTACGGTAATGTTGCACTGTTCGAACGCTGATGTTACTATTGGCTCCAGCATTGATTTACGGTAATGTTGCACTGTTCGAACGCTGATGTTACTATTGCCTCCAGCATTGATTTACGGTAATGTTGCACTGTTCGAACGCTGATGTTACTATTGGCTCCAGCATTGGTTTACGGTAATGTTGCACTGTTCGAACGCTGATGTTACTATTGGCTCCAGCATTGATTTACGGTAATGTTGCACTGTTCGAACGCTGATGTTACTATTGGCCCCAGCATTGATTTACGGTAATGTTGCACTGTTCGAACGCTGATGTTAGTATTGGCCCCGGCATTGATTTACGGTAATGTTGCACTGTTCGAACGCTGATGTTACTATTGGATCCAGCATTGATTTACGGTAATGTTGCACTGTTCGACCGCTGATGTTACTATTGGCTCCAGCATTGATTTACGGTAATGTTGCACTGTTCGAACGCTGATGTTACTATTGGCCCCAGCATTGATTTACGGTAATGTTGCACTGTTCGAACGCTGATGTTACTATTGGCTCCAGCATTGATTTACGGTAAGGTTGCACTGTTCGAACGCTGATGTTACTATTGGCTCCAGCATTGATTTATTAGCCTCAGCATTGATTTACGGTAATATTGCGCTGCAGGGCGGATGTTACAATTAGTGCCGGACGCCGCTGCCCACGATCATTCAGGACTTTTCTACGGCCACATCGGCCTCGCACTCTGGATATTCCCCTTGAGTTTTTGTAGTCCAGGTACGTCCTTGAAATTGTTGATCGCGTAAATCCAAATTTCGTGGTAATTTACTACTGATGTTACTATTGGCCCCAGCATTGATTTACGGTAATGTTGCACTGTTCGAACGCTGATGTTACTATTGGCTCCAGCATTGATTTACGGTAATGTTGCACTGTTCGAACGCTGATGTTACTATTGGCTCCAGCATTGATTTACGGTAATGTTGCACTGTTCGAACGCTGATGTCACTATTGGCTCCAGCATTGATTTACGGTAATGTTGCACTGTTCGAACGCTGATGTTACTATTGGCTCCAGCATTGATTTACGGTAATGTTGCACTGTTCGAACGCTGATGTTACTATTGGCTCCAGCATTGATTTACGGTAATGTTGCACTGTTCGAACGCTGATGTTACTATTGGCTCCAGCATTGATTTACGGTAATGTTGCACTGTTGGAACGCTGATGTTACTATTGGCTCCAGCATTGATTTACGGTAATGTTGCACTGTTCGAACGCTGATGTTACTATTGGCTCCAGCATTGATTTACGGTAATGTTGCACTGTTCGAACGCTGATGTTACTATTGGCCCCAGCATTGATTTACGGTAATGTTGCACTGTTCGAACGCTGATGTTACTATTGGCTCCAGCATTGATTTACGGTAATGTTGCACTGTTCGAACGCTGATGTTACTATTGGCCCCAGCATTGATTTACGGTAATGTTGCACTGTTCGACCGCTGATGTTACTATTGGCTCCAGCATTGATTTACGGTAATGTTGCACTGTTCGACCGCTGATGTTACTATTGGCTCCAGCATTGATTTACGGTAATGTTGCACTGTTCGAACGCTGATGTTACTATTGGCTCCAGCATTGATTTACGGTAATGTTGCACTGTTCGAACGCTGATGTTACTATTGGCTCCAGCATTGATTTACGGTAATGTTGCACTGTTCGAACGCTGATGTTACTATTGGCTCCAGCATTGATTTACGGTAATGTTGCACTGTTCGAACGCTGATGTTACTATTGGCTCCAGCATTGATTTACGGTAATGTTGCACTGTTCGAACGCTGATGTTACTATTGGCCCCAGCATTGATTTACGGTAATGTTGCACTGTTCGAACGCTGATGTTACTATTGGCTCCAGCATTGATTTACATTAATGTTGCACTGTTCGAACGCTGATGTTACTATTGGCTCCAGCATTGATTTACGGTAATGTTGCACTGTTCGAACGCTGATGTTACTATTGGCCCCGGCATTGATTTACGGTAATGTTGCACTGTTCGAACGCTGATGTTACTATTGGCCCCAGCATTGATTTACGGTAATGTTGCACTGTTCGAACGCTGATGTTACTATTGGCTCCAGCATTGATTTACGGTAATGTTGCACTGTTCGAACGCTGATGTTACTATTGGCTCCAGCATTGATTTACGGTAATGTTGCACTGTTCGAACGCTGATGTTACTATTGGCTCCAGCATTGATTTACGGTAATGTTGCACTGTTCGAACGCTGATGTTACTATTGGCTCCAGCATTGATTTACGTTAATGTTGCACTGTTCGAACGCTGATGTTACTATTGGCTCCAGCATTGATTTACGGTAATGTTGCACTGTTCGAACGCTGATGTTACTATTGGCTCCAGCATTGATTTACGGTAATGTTGCACTGTTCGAACGCTGATGTTACTATTGGCCCCAGCATTGATTTACGGTAATGTTGCACTGTTCGAACGCTGATGTTACTATTGGCCCCAGCATTGATTTACGGTAATCTTCCACTGTTCGAACGCTGATGTTACTATTGGCTCCAGCATTGATTTACGGTAATGTTGCACTGTTCGAACGCTGATGTTACTATTGGCTCCAGCATTGATTTACGGTAATGTTGCACTGTTCGAACGCTGATGTTACTATTGGCTCCAGCATTGATTTACGGTAATGTTGCACTGTTCGAACGCTGATGTTACTATTGGCTCCAGCATTGATTTACGGTAATGTTGCACTGTTCGAACGCTGATGTTACTATTGGCTCCAGCATTGATTTACGGTAATGTTGCACTGTTCGAACGCTGATGTTACTATTGGCTCCAGCATTGATTTACGGTAATGTTGCACTGTTCGAACGCTGATGTTACTATTGGCTCCAGCATTGATTTACGGTAATGTTGCACTGTTCGAACGCTGATGTTACTATTGGCTCCAGCATTGATTTACGGTAATGTTGCACTGTTCGAACGCTGATGTTACTATTGGCTCCAGCATTGATTTACGGTAATGTTGCACTGTTCGAACGCTGATGTTACTATTGCCTCCAGCATTGATTTACGGTAATGTTGCACTGTTCGAACGCTGATGTTACTATTGGCTCCAGCATTGGTTTACGGTAATGTTGCACTGTTCGAACGCTGATGTTACTATTGGCTCCAGCATTGATTTACGGTAATGTTGCACTGTTCGAACGCTGATGTTACTATTGGCCCCAGCATTGATTTACGGTAATGTTGCACTGTTCGAACGCTGATGTTAGTATTGGCCCCGGCATTGATTTACGGTAATGTTGCACTGTTCGAACGCTGATGTTACTATTGGATCCAGCATTGATTTACGGTAATGTTGCACTGTTCGACCGCTGATGTTACTATTGGCTCCAGCATTGATTTACGGTAATGTTGCACTGTTCGAACGCTGATGTTACTATTGGCCCCAGCATTGATTTACGGTAATGTTGCACTGTTCGAACGCTGATGTTACTATTGGCTCCAGCATTGATTTACGGTAATGTTGCACTGTTCGAACGCTGATGTTACTATTGGCTCCAGCATTGATTTATTAGCCTCAGCATTGATTTACGGTAATATTGCGCGCAGGGCGGATGTTACAATTAGTGCCGGACGCCGCTGCCCACGATCATTCAGGACTTTTCTACGGCCACATCGGCCTCGCACTCTGGATATTCCCCTTGAGTTTTTGTAGTCCAGGTACGTCCTTGAAATTGTTGATCGCGTAAATCCAAATTTCGTGGTAATTTACTACTGATGTTACTATTGGCCCCAGCATTGATTTACGGTAATGTTGCACTGTTCGAACGCTGATGTTACTATTGGCTCCAGCATTGATTTACGGTAATGTTGCACTGTTCGAACGCTGATGTTACTATTGGCTCCAGCATTGATTTACGGTAATGTTGCACTGTTCGAACGCTGATGTCACTATTGGCTCCAGCATTGTTTTACGGTAATGTTGCACTGTTCGAACGCTGATGTTACTATTGGCTCCAGCATTGATTTACGGTAATGTTGCACTGTTCGAACGCTGATGTTACTATTGGCTCCAGCATTGATTTACGGTAATGTTGCACTGTTGGAACGCTGATGTTACTATTGGCTCCAGCATTGATTTACGGTAATGTTGCACTGTTCGAACGCTGATGTTACTATTGGCTCCAGCATTGATTTACGGTAATGTTGCACTGTTCGAACGCTGATGTTACTATTGGCCCCAGCATTGATTTACGGTAATGTTGCACTGTTCGAACGCTGATGTTACTATTGGCCCCAGCATTGATTTACGGTAATGTTGCACTGTTCGAACGCTGATGTTACTATTGGCTCCAGCATTGATTTACGGTAATGTTGCACTGTTCGAACGCTGATGTTACTATTGGCCCCAGCATTGATTTACGGTAATGTTGCACTGTTCGACCGCTGATGATACTATTGGCTCCAGCATTGATTTACGGTAATGTTGCACTGTTCGAACGCTGATGTTACTATTGGCTCCAGCATTGATTTACGGTAATGTTGCACTGTTCGAACGCTGATGTTACTATTGGCTCCAGCATAGATTTACGGTAATGTTGCACTGTTCGAACGCTGATGTTACTATTGGCTCCAGCATTGATTTACGGTAATGTTGCACTGTTCGAACGCTGATGTTACTATTGGCTCCAGCATTGATTTACGGTAATGTTGCACTGTTCGAACGCTGATGTTACTATTGGCTCCAGCATTGATTTACGGTAATGTTGCACTGTTCGAACGCTGATGTTACTATTGGCTCCAGCATTGATTTACGGTAATGTTGCACTGTTCGAACGCTGATGTTACTATTGGCTCCAGCATTGATTTACGGTAATGTTGCACTGTTCGAACGCTGATGTTACTATTGGCTCCAGCATTGATTTACGGTAATGTTGCACTGTTCGAACGCTGATGTTACTATTGGCCCCGGCATTGATTTACGGTAATGTTGCACTGTTCGAACGCTGATGTTAGTATTGGCCCCGGCATTGATTTACGGTAATGTTGCACTGTTCGAACGCTGATGTTACTATTGGATCCAGCATTGATTTACGGTAATGTTGCACTGTTCGACCGCTGATGTTACTATTGGCTCCAGCATTGATTTACGGTAATGTTGCACTGTTCGAACGCTGATGTTACTATTGGCCCCAGCATTGATTTACGGTAATGTTGCACTGTTCGAACGCTGATGTTACTATTGGCTCCAGCATTGATTTACGGTAATGTTGCACTGTTCGAACGCTGATGTTACTATTGGCTCCAGCATTGATTTACGGTAATGTTGCACTGTTCGAACGCTGATGTTACTATTGGCTCCAGCATTGATTTACGGTAATGTTGCACTGTTCGAACGCTGATGTTACTATTGGCTCCAGCATTGATTTACGGTAATGTTGCACTGTTCGAACGCTGATGTTACTATTGGCCACAGCATTGATTTACTGTAATGTTGCACTGTTCGAACGCTGATGTTACTATTGGCTCCAGCATTGATTTACGGTAATGTTGCACTGTTCGAACGCTGATGTTACTATTGGCTCCAGCATTGATTTACGGTAATGTTGCACTGTTCGAACGCTGATGTTACTATTGGCTCCAGCATTGATTTACGGTAATGTTGCACTGTTCGAACGCTGATGTTACTATTTTCTCCAGCATTGATTTACGGTAATGTTGCACTGTTCGAACGCTGATGTTACTATTGGCTCCAGCATTGATTTACGGTAATGTTGCACTGTTCGAACGCTGATGTTACTATTGGCTCCAGCATTGATTTACGGTAATGTTGCACTGTTCGAACGCTGATGTTACTATTGGCCCCAGCATTGATTTACGGTAATGTTGCACTGTTCGAACGCTGATGTTACTATTGGCTCCAGCATTGATTTACGGTAATGTTGCACTGTTCGAACGCTGATGTTACTATTGGCTCCAGCATTGATTTACGGTAATGTTGCACTGTTCGAACGCTGATGTTACTATTGGCCCCAGCATTGATTTACGGTAATGTTGCACTGTTCGAACGCTGATGTTACTATTGGCTCCAGCATTGATTTACGGTAATGTTGCACTGTTCGAACGCTGATGTTACTATTGGCTCCAGCATTGATTTACGGTAATGTTGCACTGTTCGAACGCTGATGTTACTATTGGCCCCAGCATTGATTTACGGTAATGTTGCACTGTTCGAACGCTGATGTTACTATTGGCTCCAGCATTGATTTACGGTAATGTTGCACTGTTCGAACGCTGATGTTACTATTGGCTCCAGCATTGATTTACGGTAATGTTGCACTGTTCGAACGCTGATGTTACTATTGGCTCCAGCATTGATTTACGGTAATGTTGCACTGTTCGAACGCTGATGTTACTATTGGCTCCAGCATTGATTTACGGTAATGTTGCACTGTTCGAACGCTGATGTTACTATTGGCTCCAGCATTGATTTACGGTAATGTTGCACTGTTCGAACGCTGATGTTACTATTGGCTCCAGCATTGATTTACGGTAATGTTGCACTGTTCGAACGCTGATGTTACTATTGGCTCCAGCATTGATTTACGGTAATGTTGCACTGTTCGAACGCTGATGTTACTATTGGCTCCAGCATTGATTTACGGTAATGTTGCACTGTTCGAACGCTGATGTTACTATTGGCCCCAGCATTGATTTACGGTAATGTTGCACTGTTCGAACGCTGATGTTACTATTGGCCCCAGCATTGATTTACGGTAATGTTGCACTGTTCGAACGCTGATGTTACTATTGGCCCCAGCATTGATTTACGGTAATGTTGCACTGTTCGAACGCTGATGTTACTATTGGCCCCAGCATTGATTTACGGTAATGTTGCACTGTTCGAACGCTGATGTTACTATTGGCTCCAGCATTGATTTACGGTAATGTTGCACTGTTCGAACGCTGATGTTACTATTGGCTCCAGCATTGATTTACGGTAATGTTGCACTGTTCGAACGCTGATGTTACTATTGGCTCCAGCATTGATTTACGGTAATGTTGCACTGTTCGAACGCTGATGTTACTATTGGCTCCAGCATTGATTTACGGTAATGTTGCACTGTTCGAACGCTGATGTTACTATTGGCTCCAGCATTGATTTACGGTAATGTTGCACTGTTCGAACGCTGATGTTACTATTGGCTCCAGCATTGATTTACGGTAATGTTGCACTGTTCGAACGCTGATGTTACTATTGGCTCCAGCATTGATTTACGGTAATGTTGCACTGTTCGAACGCTGATGTTACTATTGGCCTCAGCATTGATTTACGGTAATGTTGCACTGTTCGAACGCTGATGTTACTATTGGCTCCAGCATTGATTTACGGTAATGTTGCACTGTTCGAACGCTGATGTTACTATTGGCTCCAGCATTGATTTACGGTAATGTTGCACTGTTCGAACGCTGATGTTACTATTGGCTCCAGCATTGATTTACGGTAATGTTGCACTGTTCGAACGCTGATGTTACTATTGGCTCCAGCATTGATTTACGGTAATGTTGCACTGTTCGAACGCTGATGTTACTATTGGCCCCAGCATTGATTTACGGTAATGTTGCACTGTTCGAACGCTGATGTTACTATTGGCTCCAGCATTGATTTACGGTAATGTTGCACTGTTCGAACGCTGATGTTACTATTGGCTCCAGCATTGATTTACGGTAATGTTGCACTGTTCGAACGCTGATGTTACTATTGGCTCCAGCATTGATTTACGGTAATGTTGCACTGTTCGAACGCTGATGTTACTATTGGCTCCAGCATTGATTTACGGTAATGTTGCACTGTTCGAACGCTGATGTTACTATTGGCTCCAGCATTGATTTACGGTAATGTTGCACTGTTCGAACGCTGATGTTACTATTGGCTCCAGCATTGATTTACGGTAATGTTGCACTGTTCGAACGCTGATGTTACTATTGGCTCCAGCATTGATTTACGGTAATGTTGCACTGTTCGAACGCTGATGTTACTATTGGCTCCAGCATTGATTTACGGTAATGTTGCACTGTTCGAACGCTGATGTTACTATTGGCTCCAGCATTGATTTACGGTAATGTTGCACTGTTCGAACGCTGATGTTACTATTGGCTCCAGCATTGATTTACGGTAATGTTGCACTGTTCGAACGCTGATGTTACTATTGGCTCCAGCATTGATTTACGGTAATGTTGCACTGTTCGAACGCTGATGTTACTATTGGCCCCAGCATTGATTTACGGTAATGTTGCACTGTTCGAACGCTGATGTTACTATTGGCCCCGGCATTGATTTACGGTAATGTTGCACTGTTCGAACGCTGATGTTACTATTGGCTCCAGCATTGATTTACGGTAATGTTGCACTGTTCGAACGCTGATGTTACTATTGGCTCCAGCATTGATTTACGGTAATGTTGCACTGTTCGAACGCTGATGTTACTATTGGCCCCAGCATTGATTTACGGTAATGTTGCACTGTTCGAACGCTGATGTTACTATTGGCTCCAGCATTGATTTACGGTAATGTTGCACTGTTCGAACGCTGATGTTACTATTGGCTCCAGCATTGATTTACGGTAATGTTGCACTGTTCGAACGCTGATGTTACTATTGGCTCCAGCATTGATTTACGGTAATGTTGCACTGTTCGAACGCTGATGTTACTATTGGCTCCAGCATTGATTTACGGTAATGTTGCACTGTTCGAACGCTGATGTTACTATTGGCTCCAGCATTGATTTACGGTAATGTTGCACTGTTCGAACGCTGATGTTACTATTGGCTCCAGCATTGATTTACGGTAATGTTGCACTGTTCGAACGCTGATGTTACTATTGGCTCCAGCATTGATTTACGGTAATGTTGCACTGTTCGAACGCTGATGTTACTATTGGCTCCAGCATTGATTTACGGTAATGTTGCACTGTTCGAACGCTGATGTTACTATTGGCTCCAGCATTGATTTACGGTAATGTTGCACTGTTCGAACGCTGATGTTACTATTGGCTCCAGCATTGATTTACGGTAATGTTGCACTGTTCGAACGGTGATGTTACTATTGGCTCCAGCATTGATTTACGGTAATGTTGCACTGTTCGAACGCTGATGTTACTATTGGCCCCAGCATTGATTTACGGTAATGTTGCACTGTTCGAACGCTGATGTTACTATTGGCTCCAGCATTGATTTACGGTAATGTTGCACTGTTCGAACGCTGATGTTACTATTGGCTCCAGCATTGATTTACGGTAATGTTGCACTGTTCGAACGCTGATGTTACTATTGGCCCCAGCATTGATTTACGGTAATGTTGCACTGTTCGAACGCTGATGTTACTATTGGCTCCAGCATTGATTTACGGTAATGTTGCACTGTTCGAACGCTGATGTTACTATTGGCTCCAGCATTGATTTACGGTAATGTTGCACTGTTCGAACGCTGATGTTACTATTGGCCCCGGCATTGATTTACGGTAATGTTGCACTGTTCGAACGCTGATGTTACTATTGGCCCCAGCATTGATTTACGGTAATGTTGCACTGTTCGAACGCTGATGTTACTATTGGCTCCAGCATTGATTTACGGTAATGTTGCACTGTTCGAACGCTGATGTTACTATTGGCTCCAGCATTGATTTACGGTAATGTTGCACTGTTCGAACGCTGATGTTACTATTGGCTCCAGCATTGATTTACGGTAAGGTTGCACTGTTCGAACGCTGATGTTACTATTGGCTCCAGCATTGATTTACGGTAATGTTGCACTGTTCGAACGCTGATGTTACTATTGGCTCCAGCATTGATTTACGGTAATGTTGCACTGTTCGAACGCTGATGTTACTATTGGCTCCAGCATTGATTTACGGTAATGTTGCACTGTTCGAACGCTGATGTTACTATTGGCTCCAGCATTGATTTACGGTAATGTTGCACTGCTCGAACGCTGATGTTACTATTGGCCCCAGCATTGATTTACGGTAATGTTGCACTGTTCGAACGCTGATGTTACTATTGGCCCCAGCATTGATTTACGGTAATGCTGCACTGTTCGAACGCTGATGTTACTATTGGCCCCAGCATTGATTTACGGTAATGTTGCACTGTTCGAACGCTGATGTTACTATTGGCCCCAGCATTGATTTACGGTAATGTTGCACTGTTCGAACGCTGATGTTACTATTGGCCCCAGCATTGATTTACGGTAATGTTGCACTGTTCGAACGCTGATATTACTATTGGCTCCAGCATTGATTTACGGTAATGTTGCACTGTTCGAACGCTGATGTTACTATTGGCTCCAGCATTGATTTACGGTAATGTTGCACTGTTCGAACGCTGATGTTACTATTGGCTCCAGCATTGATTTACGGTAATGTTGCACTGCTCGAACGCTGATGTTACTATTGGCTCCAGCATTGATTTACGGTAATGTTGCACTGTTCGAACGCTGATGTTACTATTGGCTCCAGCATTGATTTACGGTAATGTTGCACTATTCGAACGCTGATGTTACTATTGGCCTCAGCATTGATTTACGGTAATGTTGCACTATTCGAACGCTGATGTTACTATTGGCCTCAGCATTGATTTACGGTAATGTTGCACTGTTCGAACGCTGATGTTACTATTGGCCCCAGCATTGACTTACGGTAATGTTGCACTGTTCGAACGCTGATGTTACTATTGGCTCCAGCATTGATTTACGGTAATGTTGCACTGTTCGAACGCTGATGTTACTATTGGCTCCAGCATTGATTTACGGTAATGTTGCACTGTTCGAACGCTGATGTTACTATTGGCCCCGGCATTGATTTACGGTAATGTTGCACTGTTCGAACGCTGATGTTACTATTGGCCCCGGCATTGATTTACGGTAATGTTGCACTGTTCGAACGCTGATGTTACTATTGGCTCCAGCATTGATTTACGGTAATGTTGCACTGTTCGAACGCTGATGTTACTATTGGCTCCAGCATTGATTTCCGGTAATGTTGCACTGTTCGAACGCTGATGTTACTATTGGCTCCAGCATTGATTTACGGTAAGGTTGCACTGTTCGAACGCTGATGTTACTATTGGCTCCAGCATTGATTTACGGTAATGTTGCACTGTTCGAACGCTGATGTTACTATTGGCTCCAGCATTGATTTACGGTAATGTTGCACTGTTCGAACGCTGATGTTACTATTGGCTCCAGCATTGATTTACGGTAATGATGCACTGTTCGAACGCTGATGTTACTATTGGCTCCAGCATTGATTTACGGTAATGTTGCACTTTTCGAACGCTGATGTTACTGTTGGCTCCAGCATTGATTTACGGTCATGTTGCACTGTTCGAACGCTGATGTTACTATTGGCTCCAGCATTGATTTACGGTAATGTTGCACTGTTCGAACGCTGATGTTACTATTGGCCCCAGCATTGATTTACGGTAATCTTCCACTGTTCGAACGCTGATGTTACTATTGGCTCCAGCATTGATTTACGGTAATGTTGCACTGTTCGAACGCTGATGTTACTATTGGCTCCAGCATTGATTTACGGTAATGTTGCACTGTTCGAACGCTGATGTTACTATTGACTCCAGCATTGATTTACGGTAATGTTGCACTGTTCGAACGCTGATGTTACTATTCGCTCCAGCATTGATTTACGGTAATGTTGCACTGTTCGAACGCTGATGTTACTATTGGCTCCAGCATTGATTTACGGTAATGTTGCACTGTTCGAACGCTGATGTTACTATTGGCTCCAGCATTGATTTACGGTAATGTTGCACTGTTCGAACGCTGATGTTACTATTGGCTCCAGCATTGATTTACGGTAATGTTGCACTGTTCGAACGCTGATGTTACTATTGCCTCCAGCATTGATTTACGGTAATGTTGCACTGTTCGAACGCTGATGTTACTATTGGCTCCAGCATTGGTTTACGGTAATGTTGCACTGTTCGAACGCTGATGTTACTATTGGCTCCAGCATTGATTTACGGTAATGTTGCACTGTTCGAACGCTGATGTTACTATTGGCCCCAGCATTGATTTACGGTAATGTTGCACTGTTCGAACGCTGATGTTAGTATTGGCCCCGGCATTGATTTACGGTAATGTTGCACTGTTCGAACGCTGATGTTACTATTGGATCCAGCATTGATTTACGGTAATGTTGCACTGTTCGACCGCTGATGTTACTATTGGCTCCAGCATTGATTTACGGTAATGTTGCACTGTTCGAACGCTGATGTTACTATTGGCCCCAGCATTGATTTACGGTAATGTTGCACTGTTCGAACGCTGATGTTACTATTGGCTCCAGCATTGATTTACGGTAATGTTGCACTGTTCGAACGCTGATGTTACTATTGGCTCCAGCATTGATTTATTAGCCTCAGCATTGATTTACGGTAATATTGCGCGCAGGGCAGATGTTACAATTAGTGCCGGACGCCGCTGCCCACGATCATTCAGGACTTTTCTACGGCCACATCGGCCTCGCACTCTGGATATTCCCCTTGAGTTTTTGTAGTCCAGGTACGTCCTTGAAATTGTTGATCGCGTAAATCCAAATTTCGTGGTAATTTACTACTGATGTTACTATTGGCCCCAGCATTGATTTACGGTAATGTTGCACTGTTCGAACGCTGATGTTACTATTGGCTCCAGCATTGATTTACGGTAATGTTGCACTGTTCGAACGCTGATGTTACTATTGGCTCCAGCATTGATTTACGGTAATGTTGCACTGTTCGAACGCTGATGTCACTATTGGCTCCAGCATTGATTTACGGTAATGTTGCACTGTTCGAACGCTGATGTTACTATTGGCTCCAGCATTGATTTACGGTAATGTTGCACTGTTCGAACGCTGATGTTACTATTGGCTCCAGCATTGATTTACGGTAATGTTGCACTGTTGGAACGCTGATGTTACTATTGGCTCCAGCATTGATTTACGGTAATGTTGCACTGTTCGAACGCTGATGTTACTATTGGCTCCAGCATTGATTTACGGTAATGTTGCACTGTTCGAACGCTGATGTTACTATTGGCCCCAGCATTGATTTACGGTAATGTTGCACTGTTCGAACGCTGATGTTACTATTGGCCCCAGCATTGATTTACGGTAATGTTGCACTGTTCGAACGCTGATGTTACTATTGGCTCCAGCATTGATTTACGGTAATGTTGCACTGTTCGACCGCTGATGTTACTATTGGCTCCAGCATTGATTTACGGTAATGTTGCACTGTTCGACCGCTGATGTTACTATTGGCTCCAGCATTGATTTACGGTAATGTTGCACTGTTCGAACGCTGATGTTACTATTGGCTCCAGCATTGATTTACGGTAATGTTTGCACTGTTCGAACGCTGATGTTACTATTGGCTCCAGCATTGATTTACGGTAATGTTGCACTGTTCGAACGCTGATGTTACTATTGGCTCCAGCATTGATTTACGGTAATGTTGCACTGTTCGAACGCTGATGTTACTATTGGCTCCAGCATTGATTTACGGTAATGTTGCACTGTTCGAACGCTGATGTTACTATTGGCCCCAGCATTGATTTACGGTAATGTTGCACTGTTCGAACGCTGATGTTACTATTGGCCCCAGCATTGATTTACGGTAATGTTGCACTGTTCGAACGCTGATGTTACTATTGGCTCCAGCATTGATTTACGGTAATGTTGCACTGTTCGAACGCTGATGTTACTATTGGCCCCGGCATTGATTTACGGTAATGTTGCACTGTTCGAACGCTGATGTTACTATTGGCCCCAGCATTGATTTACGGTAATGTTGCACTGTTCGAACGCTGATGTTACTATTGGCCCCAGCATTGATTTACGGTAATGTTGCACTGTTCGAACGCTGATGTTACTATTGGCTCCAGCATTGATTTACGTTAATGTTGCACTGTTCGAACGCTGATGTTACTATTGGCTCCAGCATTGATTTACGTTAATGTTGCACTGTTCGAACGCTGATGTTACTATTGGCTCCAGCATTGATTTACGGTAATGTTGCACTGTTCGAACGCTGATGTTACTATTGGCCCCAGCATTGATTTACGGTAATGTTGCACTGTTCGAACGCTGATGTTACTATTGGCCCCAGCATTGATTTACGGTAATGTTGCACTGTTCGAACGCTGATGTTACTATTGGCTCCAGCATTGATTTACGGTAATGTTGCACTGTTCGAACGCTGATGTTACTATTGGCTCCAGCATTGATTTACGGTAATGTTGCACTGTTCGAACGCTGATGTTACTATTGGCTCCAGCATTGATTTACGGTAATGTTGCACTGTTCGAACGCTGATGTTACTATTTTCTCCAGCATTGATTTACGGTAATGTTGCACTGTTCGAACGCTGATGTTACTATTGGCTCCAGCATTGATTTACGGTAATGTTGCACTGTTCGAACGCTGATGTTACTATTGGCTCCAGCATTGATTTACGGTAATGTTGCACTGTTCGAACGCTGATGTTACTATTGGCCCCAGCATTGATTTACGGTAATGTTGCACTGTTCGAACGCTGATGTTACTATTGGCTCCAGCATTGATTTACGGTAATGTTGCACTGTTCGAACGCTGATGTTACTATTGGCTCCAGCATTGATTTACGGTAATGTTGCACTTTTCGAACGCTGATGTTACTATTGGCTCCAGCATTGATTTACGGTAATGTTGCACTGTTCGAACGCTGATGTTACTATTGGCTCCAGCATTGATTTACGGTAATGTTGCACTGTTCGAACGCTGATGTTACTATTGACTCCAGCATTGATTTACGGTAATGTTGCACTGTTCGAACGCTGATGTTACTATTGGCTCCAGCATTGATTTACGGTAATGTTGCACTGTTCGAACGCTGATGTTACTATTGGCTCCAGCATTGATTTACGGTAATGTTGCACTGTTCGAACGCTGATGTTAATATTGGCTCCAGCATTGATTTACGGTAATGTTGCACTGTTCGAACGCTGATGTTACTATTGGCTCCAGCATTGATTTACGGTAATGTTGCACTGTTCGAACGCTGATGTTACTATTGGCTCCAGCATTTATTTACGGTAATGTTGCACTGTTCGAACGCTGATGTTACTATTTACTCCAGCATTGATTTACGGTAATGTTGCACTGTTCGAACGCTGATGTTACTATTGGCTCCAGCATTGATTTACGGTAATGTTGCACTGTTCGAACGCTGATGTTACTATTGGCTCCAGCATTGATTTACGGTAATGCTGCACTGTTCGAACGCTGATGTTACTATTGGCTCCAGCATTGATTTACGGTAATGTTGCACTGTTCGAACGCTGATGTTACTATTGGCTCCAGCATTGATTTACGGTAATGTTGCACTGTTCTAACGCTGATGTCACTATTGGCTCCAGCATTGATTTACGGCAATGTTGCAAAGTTCGAACGCTGATGTTACTATTAGCCCTAGCATTGATTTACGGTAATGTTGCACTGTTCGAACGCTGATGCTACTATTAGCCTCAGCATTGATTTACGGTAATATTGCGCGCAGGGCGGATGTTACAATTAGTGCCGGACGCCGCTGCCCACGATCATTCAGGACTTTTCTACGGCCACATCGGCCTCGCACTCTGGATATTCCCCTTGAGTTTTTGTAGTCCAGGTACGTCCTTGAAATTGTTGATCGCGTAAATCCAAATTTCGTGGTAATTTCCGAGATGGAACGACCCATCTCTCGAGCGTCGACCATTATACCACGTTCGAACTCGCTTAAATCCTGATAAGCTGCCATCTGAACTGCGAATGCTACTACCTGAGCTTGCGGAGACATCTACCTCTATATCGTTTGTGGACGATATCATTTGACGCATGGGTGTGGTGGCATGTAATGGAAATGGTAGCTCCCTTCTTAGTTCTTTTGGGTTTTTATTGGCACCTCAGTGTATACAGTATAGAGGCATGGGCATTAATCTGGAAAAAATGGGCCCGAACGTCAAACGCACAGCCCGGTTCGGAATTTCCAGTTTACGGCCAGCCCCAACACGTTTTAGACTTTCATCTAGCGTTCCCCGCCATTTATTGCAAACAACGCAATTCTTCCTCTAGATCAGGGGTCTTCAACTCGTGGACCACGGAACACTTTTTAATGACCCACGGGATGTTTTCTACAAAGGAAATTCGAAATACATTTTCGAAATGGAGAAATGAATATCCAAGTATCTTGATTACATTGACTTTTAATTCCCAAATCTGCTATGAGCTCTGCTGCGGTAAGCAGTGAAACTGAAATTCGCTACAAAAGGTGAAAACTGTTCGTGGTCAAAAACTGTTCGTTTACGAGGGGTTGCTGATAAGTTCTCGGCCTCAGCAAGAAAGAAATGTGCTAGAGCCATGAAACTTACAGATTATTCCACATATTCACCCCGAAGTTCAACACACTTGGCACAGCGTTTCTAAAGTTTCTTGAACCCTTCCAAAAACATTCTGAAGTCTGATCACTCAAATACTGTTCTCCTGCTGATATCATCTCCGAATCATTCGAAAAATGCTTCCCTTTTAAACATTTTTTTAAGGTTTGGGAACAGGAGCAAGGTCTGGTAAGAAGGGTGGATGATTTATGCACTTAAACCCCAGGTCCCTCAAAACATCCATTGTCTTGCCAGCCTTGTGAGCCGGCGCATTGTTCTGCAAAAACTTTCCGCAGTTTTCCTTCAACGCCTCCTTTAATAAGCACAGCAAGTTGGAATAGTATTCAGCATTTATTGTTTGACCCTTCGGGAGATAGTCAGTCAGTAAAACGCCTTCCGAATCCCAAAAAATCGTTGCCATGACCTTTCCTGCAGACCTTTGAGTCTTGAATTTCTTTGGCTATGGAGAACCCGAGTGCCGCCACTGCAGGGACTATTGTTTTAAAGTCTCTGGATCGTAGTGATGTAACAACGTTTCATCAACAGTGACAAGTCGCCGCAAAAAATCATCACCAGATCGCTCAAAATGCTGCAAAACCGATTTGGAAGTGTCCACTCGTTTTCGTTTCTCATCGGAGTTCAAACATTTGGGCACCCACTTCGCTGACATCTTCAGAAATGTCCAAGTGCTCATGAATTATGAACCCAACACGTTCCCTGGATACCTGCGATGCTTCAGCTATTGTTTTAGTCGAGATTCGCCGATCTCACAAAATCAAGTCCTGAACACAATGAACGATTTCGAGTGTTGTCACTGTTGAAGGCCTCCTACATCTTGTTGCATCTGAGTCTCAAAGTCTCCATGCAGAAATTTGGCACACCATTTCTTCCCAGTGCAATATGACGGGCACTTGTCACTTAATGTTTGCATCATACACTCATAGATTTGCTTTGCAGTTTCCTTCTGCAGGAACAGAAATTTCATGACAGTCCGGAGTTCACATTCGGAAATTCAACACTTTGCATTGACATGATTCAGTTCAGGACGTCATATATCTGCAAAAAAAAAAAAAAAAAAAAAAAAAAAAAAAAAAAAAAAAGCTATTAATCAGAAAATTGGTCACTTTACAACACAAAAGGACTGTCGAGCTACAGTGACAAAATAATGCTGCAATTGCAGGAAGGCCGAGAACTTTTCAGCATCCCCTCATATAACACGACAACGCTCGCCCCCTTACTGCAACAATGGCGAGAAATCAAAACCGCAAGTTTGGAGGTTCTTCCGCATTTACCTGACAGCCTGGATCTCGCACCAAGCGATTTCGTTCTCTTTGGTCCGTTTAAAGGAAAATTATGTCGTTGGCGGTTTAGCAGTGACGAATAGGCGAAAGAAGCAGTTCATACATTCCTTCTCTGATGGCATCAATCAGTTTGCTGACCGTTACAAAAAGTGCGTGGAACTACAGAGAGACTACCATATTTTTCAGCTTATAAATCGATATGTAGTAAAGGGTTAAATTTCTCAATCTCCTTATCTTTATGTACTGATAAGTCGATCCTGAGTATAAGACTTGGTAAAAAAATACAGTTATCATTCCGAAATTCTGTAACTATATTTTTTAAGTTCCAGTACATAAAGAAAAGTAAGAGAAAGTGAGGTAACTTCCTCATCTTTATTTTCGATAAAATCTTGAATTTCATTAGTTTATTTCTTCTTACGAATTGACGCTACTATATTATTCCGAATTCGGCTTAGAAATAGTTCTGAGAGGTATATAGATTGCGGCACATCAATGCTCACTCCTCGCTTTCCATTTCATGCTCTCTAGAGTGATACCTGTTAGCTGAGCTGTGTTTTACACTGGAATCGCTTCTGGTGTGTTTTGTAGCTGTAAGTTGTTTTGACCTGGTTTTTTGCTCAGCACATTAACTCTCAATCGAAAGTAATTCGTTACGTTACGGTAGTGCTTAAGTAAAAAAAAAACTATACAGAAATGAGAGGACTGAGCGCCGTCGTGCTGCAATCTACCAGTTGTACTGAATGTATTGAGCTGAACCGGCCAATTTCGAAAGGAATGCTTGCAGCGTGATCGCGAGGGGGATGCAGTTAACGATACGATCGTTAATCAGTCACGGCTTTTTTTTTTATCATGTTTCTGTAGAACGGAAATATCCGTTTTAGCAATATTTAAGCAAGTTCTTAATGAACGGATTATTACATTTCATACAGGTTTGGAATGAGTTTTTTATCAACGTAATACTGCATTTAGGATGTTCAGATCACGACCAAATTTAAGGCACAATCTTTTCTTTTTCTCTTCTTTTTTTATTGAGAAATTTCAATGACCAAACAATAAATAAGTCGATGTGGCACATAAGTCAAGTGACGTCACTGAATAAGCAGTCTGATGCACGATTTTTCAGACAAAACCACTCTTTAATATTTAAAAATGATGTTAGAAACACATTCATCATCTTCATCATTAGTGTTCTGTCTTTTGACAGGTCCAACGGTAACTCAACAAGTTATCTTCCTCCAGTTTCCTCTGTTCCTTGTTTCCTCCTTCAATGCTTGATGGCTTCCTGTGCCCATGATATCATCAAGCATCATTAATCGTCTCCTTCCTTTTGGTCGCTTTCCTTCAATTTTCCCTTCTATCATTCTTTTCAATAAGCTGTCTCCTCTTAACAAATGTCCTATCCAGTTATATTTTCTATTTCTTATGGTCTTTAGAATATTCTTTTCTTCCTCAACTCTTTGCAACACTTCATCATTGGTAATTTTTTCAATCCACTTTACTTATTTATTTTTATAAAAACACATTAAAAACATTAAAAAGGGACGAGATTTTTCGGTGACCGCGTCGATCCCTTCATCAGGTCATACACACTGAGCGATAGAAATGAAAAACCGTAAAGGAACTGTCGCGGTCACCGAAAGATCTCGTCCTTTTTTTGATCAGGTCAGATCATGTGTAGAGGATTTTAGGAAGGGAGTGTCTGACCCCAGGTCTTAAACAACCCTTAACAATAGGAAGCTAGGAGATTTGGGCCAGAGTGCCCGATAGGAAAGTGAAACGGAAGCGAGGTAGAAAGGGGGAGGAAGACGCCCTTATTTATTACCCTGGAGGGGAGTACCCGGGGTCCGACGGCTTAACGTGCCCATCCGACGCACGGCGGGTATTTAGTGGTACGAGCGTTCGTACCTGCCTGGGATCGAACCCGGGCCTTCTCCGTGGCAATCACGAACGTTGACCACTAGGCCACCTGCGGCCCTCGTCCGTTTTTATTGTGTTTTAACATCATTTTTAAATATTAAAGAGTAGTTTTATCTGAAAAATCTTGCGTCAGACGGCTTATTTTGTGACTTCACTTACTTGGCACAAAAAAACTTCACGACTTTATGTATAAGTCGAGGGCCAGACTTCAGAAGAAGAAAGTTTCACCTTATACGCCGAAAAATAGAGTAAATAGCAAAATGATGTTACAATTAACTTCGATAAATTAAACGAAGCTGCCTTTACTTTTTGATTTCCCCTCGTATAATATGCCTATTTATTTATTTTGGTTGTTTAATTAAAGCCCATTGAATGCTTATCGTTCGATTTTACAGGTGGTATCCGAAATGGAGGGACAACTGAAGGAAACTCTGCGCACAAAATACGGAGTTGATGTTCCCATGACACAGGCTTTTGACTTAGCTCAAGCGAAGGTAAGATTGCCTTTTCCTGGTTATTCCGATGTAGAACAAACAAAACAAAACGAAACGGCTAAGGAAAGGTCATCCATGTTTCAGACATGGGTCTCCTTTCGCTTGCAGTGTTTCGATGGAAGATATGTACAATGGCCGTTCCATGAAAACTGAGAGTAAAATCACACAAAATGAAGAAATATAGGTACAGCAAAATATATGTTATTCTTTCTCAAAGTATCTTCCCTCGGATGATATGCAACGGTCCCATCGTTCAGTCCACTTTGCAAAGCATGTACCGCAAGCTGCTTTAGCGACCCCCTGTACAGCTTGAATAACGCCAACATCTGCGTTGATTGTTGCTCCACGGAACTTCTCCTTCATCGTTGGAAACAACCAGAAATCGCACGGGGCGAGGTCAGGACTGTAGGCAGGCTGTGGCATGATTTCAATACTGCATTTCGTAAGAAACTGCGGAACACAAGCAGCCACATGCAGCCACATGGTCCACTTGACCACCAGTTTCGGTCGCTCAATCGATATGTGTCGTCGCAGACGCTTCAAGACTAAAATGTGCCTATAAGACATTAATTTGTAGAGGAACGGCATGCTGGTAGACTGTACCTTTATGATCAAAGAAAATGATCATTATTACCTTCCTAGCTGATTTGGTTTGGCCGACTTTTTTTTTTTTTTTTTGGAGGAGGCGAGCCTGTGTGTTTCCAGACACTCTTTCCGCGCTTTGTGATTGGGTCGAAATAGTGGACTCATGTTTCATCGGCAGTTATTACTGTGTTTAGAAAGTTTTATAAGGTTTGGATCCTTTGCAATAATTTGTTTCCACTCATGACACACCTGAACTCTGGCTAACAATTGTTCTGTCGTTAGGTGATGAGGCACCCATCTGGAACACACACGATGTAGCAGTAATTTGTTGCGTAGATTGCGGAACGCTGCCGTTTTTTGAAATAACAGTTGACGCCGCTATGTCTTCACACCTCATTCGTCGACTTTCTTGCGAGATTTCCCAAACACTGTAAACAATACGCTCCGTAACAACACTTCCAGGTCGATCAGGCCTAGGAGCGAGTTGTCCGACAAACGCCCTTTTTTGAAATCATGGTGCCATCTAAAAATCGTTGACTCACCCAAACATTTATCTTTGTAAGCTTTTTTCATTAAATCAATTTTTTCTGGAGCCGTTTTACCCAAACGATAGCAAAATTTAATCGCACAACGCGTTTCACTTGTTAACTCTGAATCAATCACCTCCATAACTGTATGAAGAAATGCAGACGTACCTTAAACAACTGCGCGATAACAAAGCCAGAATCGTCTGCCACGGCTAATAACTGTTGCCAAGTCTACAGAGTATATTAAGTGTAGGCTGTTTAAGTAATACCAGCTGAAATTTACGAGCTATGGCAATAAAATAACGAGACTGACGCTATATAACTTTAGTTAACTAAAAATCTTGCATCTTTAACTCTTTTCCCCTTCAATGTACTCCCCTTCCACATCAGCACAGCGCTACATTCTGATCTTTTAATAAGCAAAACAGCGCTGTAGCTCCTCTGATGTGATCCCTTTGAAAACCTTGACTTCACCACTGTAACTGACTCAAAACGGGTCCCTTTGAGGGCTGATTTGACTTAAGAAGAAAAATGTCACAGAAGGCTAAATCTGGTGAGTAGGCAGGATGTTTAAGCACTATGATGTGTTTCTCGGCAAAAATCTCCTTCACCGAGAGCGCTGAATGAGCTGGTGTCAAATCCGGTGAGCAGGCAGGATGCTCAAGCACTGATGCATTTCTCGGCTAAAATCTCCTTCACTGAGGGCACTGAATGAGCTGGCGTCAAATCTGGTGAGTAGGCAGGATATTCAGGCACTGATACGTTTCCCGGCTAAGAACTCCTTCACTGAAAGCGCTGATTGAGCTGGCGCCAAATCCGGCGAGTAAGTAGGTTGTTCAAGCACTGATGCATTTCTCGGCTGAAATCTTCTTCGCGGAGAGCGCTGAATGAGCTGAAGCGTTGTTCTTGTGATGGATGAAGCCATTTTTTCACAACTCTGACTCTCTCTCTCAAAGTCACTGGAATCTGTTTGTAGTAATATTGTTTCAGTGTTGTCCCATTGGGAATCTGCACTGCTAAAATTACATCCTCAATGTCAAAGGAGACAATTAGCGAGCCTTGAGCTTGGAATCCGGTTGCCGCGCTTTCTTGGACCTTGGTGACGTTGTTGCTTTCCAATAAATTGAGTGTCTTTCCATTTCAGGGTGGTATGGGAAGATTCAGGTTTCATCCCAAGTGACAACACTTTCTAAAATTTGGGATTCTCCTAAATGTACCCCAGAATGTCAGCAGAAATTCGCTTAAAGATTTTTTATTTGTGTTCAAGCATGAGAATCTTCGGAGCCATCTTGACAAAAACCTTTTTTAATGTCCAGATTTTCATATAAAATTTGTCTAACAGTTTCTTTGTCGATGTTTACCATTTCTGATATCCTCCTAATGCTCAGCTGTCGTTCATTTCAAGCAGTTGCGTCGATGTTGTCCACATTGTCCCCTGTTTTTGAAGTGCTTGGTCGTTTTCAATGTCTTCCCGGTCTTCACTGAACCTCTTATGCCACGCAAATGCACGAACAAGCGCGTGACATGCATTCATTCCCGTACTCCTCACTTAACATACGAGAAGACTCTATAGACGTTTCTTTTTATTTCACTAGAAATTTCATATTTACCCGTTGCGCGATTCTTAAACGCAGCATTTTCTTACAGCGCGACAAACAACGCTCCTACTTTTATTGACACGTGTCACCGAAGTAATACAAAGAATGAAATGAACTTCATTTCCGGTTACGGACAGTTCCAGATTAATGGCCTCCCACTCATTTTCGATTTGCACCGCGCGTTTCATTCGCCACAAGCACAGTCTCGCTATTTCATAGCCATGTATTACACGTACATATAAAATATAATCATTATCAACCATTATCAATCCACTGCTGGATGACGGTCTCTCCAAGCTTCTTCCACAACGGCCTACTTGAGCTAGTCTCTTCCATGTTAATACTCAGGGGTATCCAGTCTAAAATTTCAGTTGTCCCTCGGCGGTTCGTTCTTCTAGCAACATGTCCACAGATTACGTGTCCCCAGCTGACAATGATATCTGTATGTATACATATATGTATGCTTGGTGTAACCAGGAAAGATAAGAAGAGGAACTCGTGGATAAGGAAAATGGCAAGGGTGGAAGATATCATGATCAGAATAAAATCTTTGAAATGGCAATGGACTGGACATGTTGATAGAAAACGGACCACCGAGACAACCGAAATTTTAGACAGTATGCCGAGGGACAAAAAAAAGACCCAGAAGAAGACCACGTGGGAGATGGGTTGATAAAATTAGAAAGCATGCCGGAGGAAGTAACATGGAGGAAACTGGCTGAGGACCGACCGTTGTGGAAGAAACTTTTGGAGGCTTTCATTCAGCAATGTATTGATAATGGTTGACGAAGATACCAGACTCAGACTATTCAAGCTTACGCAGCCACCACAAGTCATCCTGAGGAAGAAATTAAAAAACTTTACGAGAAAATTAGGCATCTAAATAACAAGGGCAAATAGCACTTGAAGATAATCATGGGAGATTTCAATGCAAATATAGGACAACAGCATCAGAATGAAACTTCGGTAGGTAAATGTGGCCATGGCAAAAGAAACCAGCAGAGAGGAAATACTCTCGTAGAGTTAGCAGAGGCAGAAAGGTTTTTCATCATGAACTCCTTTTTGTAAGTGGTCCTTCATTGTCTAACAACCGTTGCCATGGTTCCGCAATAACGCGCGGGTAGTCCTCATTACAGGTTTGATGTCGTAACTTATATATATACATACTTTCAGTTAATAATAAGTTTGATTTTCTTCTTGGTGTACTAAAAATAGTCACATCATCAATGATGTGACTATTCCTATCACATCATTGATGATGTGTGACTATTCTTAGTACACCAAGAAGGAAATCAAACTTATTATTAACTGAAAGTATGTATACAAGGTGCACAGGAAAGTCCCTTTAGCCTGAAATAACTTGCAAACGGAGAGAGGTACAGTTATGCAAGTGAGATAACGGTATAGTATAGTGACTACGCCCAATCGAATGCAATCAATAGCAGCGCCCCTAGTGGCGAAATGCGGAAGTTAGCCATTGCAAATCGAAAACGAAAAGAGATAGAGCAAAATGTCTAATTACAAAGTTGTAGAACATCACTAAATTAGTACAAAATGACATTTGTTTTACACGGATGAGATCAATTGTCGCCTGAATACCCTAAAATGTCCGAAATCGATGCGCAACCTTTTGTGTAAACGTCTGAAGGGAACAGGCATAGGTATGATCAAATACACACAATTTATTGCATAAATGCGTACTTACGTCAATACAGTTTGGTGACGCCTGACAAAACAAAAACAAAAAAGGCAAACTGGCGCACAGTGATAAAAGTTAATGTCGAGTATGTTGGAAGAGTTCGCCATTGCCCACGATACACATTTGTATTCGTGAAAGTAACTCTGCATGCACATTCTTCAGCATGGAAGGTGTCACACTATTGGAAGCATCGGTAACACGACGACGCAGATCCAGCAGACTTGTAGGCGCTGTTGCATACACCTGATTTTTTACGTAACCCCAGAGGAAGAAATCCAACGGAGTGAGGTCTGGCGATCGTGGAGGCCATTTAACAGCACCACCGTACCCGATGATTCGTTGCCCAAAACAATCTGTCAGAAAGCGTCGCACTGCTGCTGGCTGTTGTGCAGGGACATCGTCACGTTGGAACCACAAGGAACGTAGTGCGGACAGGGGAATGTCATCTAAAAAGTCAGGTATGATATCCTGTAATAGTTGGAGGTAACTCTGTCCGTTGGCATTCGCCGTAAATAAGCACCATCTCGCAATATTGGGAGTGAGTGAAGCTCGCCATTCTCACACAGCGTACGTAGACCTAAACTTCTGATCAGGGTACATCCTGCTACTGGTTTTTATATCGTAGGTACGGTACAATGTCACAATCTGCATTTGATCTCTTCAACCTCTACCGAAAGTGGGTTATTGATAAAAATTAGAAAGTGATCTTTTGCTTATAAAAAAAAAGAACAGAAAGGAAAGAAAAAGCTGGCACTTTTTAAATTTTTAAACAGTTCTTAATCACCTGCAGCCTTATATTTTTAGGAATCTATAAGCATGATTTTTATTCAGTTCCAACCGTTTTTATATTTTTAGGAATCTCGAAGCATGATTTTATTGAGTTCCGACCGTATTTATATTTTTAGGAATCTAGAAGCATGATTTTTATTCAGTACCAAAACTAGTTTCTTGATAGGAATTGGAAAGTTTTTTTTTCTTATCCTAAGAAACAAAGAAAGAAAAAGATGAAAATTTGAGGCTTGTGAAACACAGGGTGTCTATAAATAAAATATACAACTTCAGCATGCTATAAAAAAGTACCATAGAAAAAAACTTACTTTAAACGTCAAGAGACGTGACAAGTGTTAAAGATTGTTAAGTCAGATGATAGATGTCGCCAGGTGTCTCATATAAGGAAAAATCTCGTCAAACACGGAACACAACAGACATGGCTTCCTTAGTGGTGAAAGCAGCGTGTGTGTTTTGGTTTGCGGAGTTAAAATCTCTAACGACATCTCAGCGTAAGTTCAGAACGGAGTACAAGAGACAGCCGCCGACACGAAGGCGCATCGGTAAATAAATTCAAAGCAACAGGAAGTGTCTTGAAAGGCAAAAGCACCGGAAGATCTTCCATTTTGGAAGAAAAGCTGGAAGACGTGCGTAAGGCTTAGCTAAAGCTTGCAATTCCACAACTCCAGGATATTCCAGACATCATTTACCAGCAAGATGGAGCGCCTCCACATTGGTCTTTGGATGTATGCAGATCTTTAGACTACCATTTTCCAGGGCGTTAGATTGGACGTGGGAATCGGACGGCATGGCCACCCCGTTCTCCTGATTATGCCCCATGCGATTTTTTGCTTTGGGGCTTTATTAAGGACATTGTGTACAAGAAAAAGGTTGCATCTATTACTGAGTTCAAAGAACGAATTACTGGAGCTTTTCTCCTTGTTACACCTGACATTCTGCAACGCACGTGGGTGGAACTGGACTATCGTTTAGACAACCTGCGAGCAACCAACGGATCACACGAGGAGACCTACTGACATTTAAAACGAAAACTTTCACAGTTACCATTTATTTTGACATTAATAGTAAATTATTATTTATTGTAATTTTTTCCCAATAGCATATTGAAGTTGTATACTTCATTTATGGACACCCTGTAGGTCCTAATCATCTGACAGTCTTGTAATGTTAGGAATTGTAAGAACCAGATTCCACTCTAACTCCTAACTCTACCTAAACTGGTTATCAATAGAAATTAGAGATATGTGTTTCGCTGATCCTGAAAAAAACAAGAGAGCGAGAGAAAAATCTCACCCTTTCGAAACACTTCCTATGATTCCTTAAACAGCCTTCTATAGTCTTAGGAATCGTAAGAACCGGATTACCCAAGCTGGGTTATTGACAGAAATTAGCAAGTTTTCTCTTGCCTACCCCTTCCCTAAAAAAATAAGAAAGAAAATTAATGCTGCCCCCCCCCTCCCAGCCTGTTTTCTTTACCAAAATAGAAATCATGGTAAGTTTGACGTTTTATTCAGTTTATTTTGTGTTTTTCTACAATACATACTATTTTTTTTTATTTTTGTCTGTATGAAAGTATGCTGCGCCCCCTTTCAAACTCGTAGCGCCCCACAGTTTAAGAACCATTGCGTTAAGTGATTATGACAGGAATTCTACTGGATAAAACGAGGACCTTTAACATTGACCTTATAGAAACATTTTTCATATTTGTATGTATAAAAGCGAGATATGACATTACTCATAACCTGAACAAGTGTATGTTCTTCTGCCTCACGTTACCTAAGTTAAATTATGCGAAATTCTTTCACCAGTGTTATCGTTACGATTTTTTTTATTCGGTGTGCTGTAATAAATATTTTACGTATTAAAATAATTAAATCGTACAGCCGAGTTCTTTAATATCCCAAGCACGCAAAATTTTAGTCGCACGAAACTGTGATTGCACATTTACAGGTATTCTGATAATTCACTCAAACCAATCTGCGTGTATGTAAAGTTTTGCCTAACTCCAACACACCTGTCAAATCTTAAAGTACTAGTGATCCGAATTTCTTCGCGTAGAATATAAATTAAAGTTTCCAAGCTTTCGTACATCAACCAGATGGCTTTTTCAAGGAAAGTAGACAGCTAACTGCAAACTGGATAATGGAACACTTCAACAATTTGAACGTTGTGACTTGACTAGATAATAAAAGAATAGGCGCAAATGTGATAAGACATTCGAAGAAAGGAGGTCACGTTGGTTAGGCGCGCGCTACTATGGTAGAAAACACAGCATTATTTGAAGAATTGATTCAAAATGCGTGGCAACTCGAGAGAGACGCTATCCTTGCAAGCCTCGCTGCTGGTCAAGATTTCCAAGGCTTCGCGAATGGCAGTAGATTTAGGTGTGAAGTATAAAGTTGATTTCTTGATAACATTCCACATAGGATCAGCGGACTTGAACTTGACCTCTCTTGATAGGGAAGTGTTTATTTTACCGTCTTTTGTATCAATTTTATGTTCGTCGATTCTAATTCCAAACGAACGTTTGATCATTCCGATGTAGTATCGCCTGGAGCTGTCCGGATATTGTTGTGGGACTGCATAAACACCTGCCCCATTGTGAAGAGGGGGATTGTCAATATTTCTCTTAAGCATCGTATATAAAGATGCCGGAGACCTTATAAAGACACCGAAGCTCATCCTCCTGAGCGCGTTTTTGAGTTGATAGGAAACTTTTCGTATGTAGGGAATAGAGAACAGGTAGAGGATTTGCGGTATAGGAAGATTGACTCGGCTGGTTCTGTATTTTTCAATAAATTTATGCATCTGATTCGACGTATATCCTGCCTCAGCGGCCACTTCGACGTTGTTTTTTAGTTCCGATTCTCTAGAACGAACACCAGAGGAGACGGCGAAGGCTCTTCTAATTCCAGAACGGAGGAAGGCCGTCTTGTAATCATCAGGGCAGAATGAACTGCGCAGCATCAAGTTGGGAACGGAGGTGGATTTATAATAGACTTCCATACGAAGGCGATTTTCATGCGATTTTCTCACTAAGACGTCTAAATAAGATAAGGTACCACTGCGCTCAAGCTCCATAGTGAAATTGATCGTAGGGTGTATATAATTGACTTTATCGAGGATAGATGTAAGTCTCCTTTCCGTGAGGCCATATGAAAAATGCGTCGTCCGCATACCGCAGCCAGGTGGTAGGCCTTAGTGTGATGTTAGTGAATATATGTTGCTCAATGCCGCGAAGTATTGCTTCTGCGAGAACGGCTGAAAGCGAAGTTCCCATCGGAGCGCCATTTAGTAGCTTATAAACTTGCCCTTGGAAACTGAAGTAGCTGGAATTTGAGACCAAGTCCATTAATTTGAAGATGCTGAGGCAAGACTCTTGCAAATAAACTGATGAATTAGAAACAGCATCTTTCAACCTTCTGATGGTTTCCGGTACGGGGACTTATGGGTAAAGGGATATCACATCGAAGCTGCCGATAATATCATGTTGTTGAACAGTGAGTTGCTTGATTTTCGTGATGAAATCTAAAGTAGAAGTTAACACGAAGTCCGATTCTGGTAGATGACTAGTCAGGAATCTGCATAATGCCTTCTCTAAGTGGTAGGTCGGTGCGGAAATTCAGGATATAATCGGTCTCAATGGGTTGCCGGGCTTCTGGTGTTTAAGCTTAGCAATGAGTTTTGGGATCTTAGGTCCAGGCGGTAATTCGGAGGCTTTCTTGAGATCTTCCGGAAGAGCAGGTAGTCTTGCAGCTCGTTGTACATGTGCAACCCAAGAATTTAGAGGGTTAGTTCGTAAGACCGTAGATCCAGAATCGGAAATAAAATCCTCTAGTTTCTTATTGTAATCCGCTGTGTCCATAATAGCTATCTGGCCGGATTTGTCCGTTAGCGTCAGCACTATTGAGCTGTCATTTCGAAGGTTCGAAATCGCTCGCGAAATTTTAAAAATACCAAGCGTTTGTTTATTACTGTACCTCGATCTCAGCCTAGAGCAACACAGTTGACGTAGTTTATCTTTGGCGTCTTCGGGAACTCGGGAAATTATGCTCCCAATTCAGAAACGACCCTTTTGGAGTTCGGTTTCGATCGAAAACTGAACTTTGGTCCGAGCTCCAAAACAGTTAGCTGTCTACTTTCCTTGAAAAAGCCATCTGGTTGATGTGCGAAAGCTTGAAAACTTTTATTTGTATTCTACGCCAAGAAATTCGGATCATTAGTACTATTTTAACTGTAGTTGGTGTACGGTTCCTTGTTATTACTTAGAACCAGTTTTGAGAATCTGTCTTTCCTTTTCTAGTTCGAGTGCTGTGGGATCAAGGATTTTACTGATTATGATGATAGCACGTGGAAAATAGACCATCTCGCCAAGGCAGACAACGTGAGCAAGACCTGCTGTGTTCTGAGCAACTTTGGACAACCGGAAGCACACAAGAGCCCGAGACCCATCAACGAAACTTTGTGCCAATCGAACAGTCCCATGCACCACGGATCTTACCGACATCAGCGGGTAAGCTTCTATTTTTGTTACACTTATTCACTTAGAATCTTTCAATATGATTTGGAGACAATATTTAATGCACGATGTAGTAACTTGCGATGCCTTCATCAAGTTTTAAAAATAGGTTTACTAAAACATATGTAGACTAAAATATTACACAAGTTAAAAAACACACAGATAAACGAGATCTTTCGACCTGGCATTTAGGTCAACATCAGGTTTTGCTGAAAAACAATGTGGTTATAGATGGTCACCCTTCATTATACACTATCTACCAGCAAGTAATTGGACACCACCGCAATGACGATATCTGCGGTCCTGATACACGTCACGGCCGCCGCCGTTAAATATCGTGTGGGAAACAACAACGCAACCAGTTGCATGCAAGATGCCACGCAGTTCGGAGCTCTCTGATTTCGAGAAAGGTGTAATCGTCGGGTATCACAGAAATGGCCGATCTATACGTGACATATCCAGCTAGTTGAAGTACCCAAAATTGACAGTGGTCTACGTGATTGGCAAGTGGAAGATGAGAAGTGACTGTCGGAATGTGCCCCGACACGGCAGACCCACAAAACTGGGAGTTAGAGACCGACGGGTGCTGGCCAGAGAAATTCGGAAGAACCGCGCCAAATCGATGGGCCACATCCAAGAGGAGTTTCAAGAGGCATCCGGGAGTGTTCTTTCTATGAATACCATCCGTAAGGAAGCCCATGTGCTCGGTCATCGTGGACGTGCTGCCGCCCACAAGCCTTTGATCACCAAGTCCAATAAGGCTGCTCGGCTAGCGTGGTGCAAAGAACGTCGACAGTGGACCGTTGAACAGTGGAAACAGGTTCTCTGGAGCGAGGAATCAAGGTTCACCCTCTACCGTTCAGATGGCAGGGTCTGGGTTTGGCGTCTGCCTGGAGAGCGCCTCCTGCCGGAATGTATTGTGCCAACTGTGAAGTTCGGCGGCGGTGGAATTATGCTATGGGGGTGTTTATCCTGGTATGGCACGGGACCCTTGGTCGCAGTTCCTGGTAGACTCAACGCCGAGACCTACTGCACAATTTTGGATGACCATGCGCTTCCTACGTTGTGGCAGTTTTACGGGGTGGACCCATGTTACTTTCATGATAAAAATGCCACCTGTCATGTTGCGAGGTCCACCATGACTTGGTATGGTGACAATGGGGTTAATCGAATGGACTGGCCGGCGCAGAGCCCGGACCTTAACCCTATCGAGCACCTCTGGGACGAGTTGGAGCGTCGACTTAAGGGGTGCCACCACCGTCCAAAATCGGTGGAGGAACTGACCTGTCTTCTCCAAGCCGAGTGGAAGAAAATACCGCTAGCCGTCGTACAACGCCTGGTTGAGAGTATGCCCCGGAGGGTCGCAGCTGTAATCGCCGCTCGTGGAGGCTCCACCAACTATTGAAGGTGAATAAACTTCGTTTTACTTTGCTATCACAGGTGTCCAATTACTTCTTGGTAGATAGTGTATATACCAAGGGAAGAATGACATATCGCGACACTGCACATGCGCACATATGATACAAAATACATCGCCAAGAACAAAAGTAAAACATGGTCCACATTAAAATATTATTTCCAGTGTAAGGTAGGTAATCGACAAAGTATATATGTATAGACTTCACGCAGCGTAGAGTCAAAATTCGCATGTTGGAACATATGTACGATATTCGTTCAGGGCTGATAACCACTTCCTGTCGAAACTGGAATATATGATCTAAACCGGAATGCAGTTAAAGTAATAACAACAGCGGACAATAAAAACATGACAATATTTGCCGAAAGCATTTGTATCCACCTCCTGCAAGAAAAATGTTGTAATGATGAGGTCATCATCAGGTTTTCCTGAAAAACAATGTCGCGATCCGCATGGAAATCGTGTATTAATAAACATAAAATGAACAGCAGACTTAGAACTTAAACAAAACTCTAACTACCTTACATTGATATGAAGAAATTAACTCGTGCACCAAAAGCTATTAAATCGAAAACAAATGCCGTCTCCTGCATGATACACTTTAATGATAAAAAACTATGTACAATTAAAATAAGTATATGTTTAAGAACTTTCAACGCCACAACGGCGTCATCCTCAGAAACAATACAACAGTGAGCACAGAAGTGAGTAGCCTATATACTTTACAAGACAAAAAACGGTTAATGCGCATGTGCAATAATCGGCAAAGTCCAAATCAAGTTCAGTGGGTACAATCATAGTTGGTGGGCGTGACCTGGCCCAAAAGTGTTCTCCAAGGAAGGGGGATAAACACATCGTTACAGCATCTTTTACCATTGACGAATATGTGAATACTTTCACAGAAAAGTGTTGATCGACGATTCCTGGGAAAATCCAGAATAATGGTGTCATTCCAACATGGTAGGTAAGAACCGTTTAAACAGAGTCTCGACAAAGATGTGGCTCCAGAATGCTTCCTGAGATTGTACTGATGTTCGTAAATGCCGCGCCCCAAATTACGAGTGGTAGAGCCTACATAACATAAATCGAGCTCTGCAGGGTTTGTAGATTTTAGTGGAACCAAATATACACCGTGAAGGTTCACACATTCAACACAGTCTCTGTCCTTTTTAACAGTGTTAAATAAAGTACGAGACCTTACACCAAAATTGAGTTTGTACTTATGGCATATGTTCTGTAAGATATTACATACAGGTGGTATAGATGTAATGGATCCCACAAATTGGTAGTCAAATTTATCTGCAAGCAAAGCTGTCTGCGGCCGACCAATTGATTTCTTAACAATCAAGAGATCAATCATGTGACGAGGGAAAATGAAAGTCAAGGCAAACTGTTTAATCCTAGCTAATTCTTGGTCCCGGAGATCCTGTGTGGACGAGTGTGTGAATGCACGATTAATAAGAAAATGAAGAGCAGATAATTTTTGCGACATTGGATGAGAAGAAGTAAAAGGTACAAACGCAGCAGAAAAAGTTGGTTTGCGGCAAACAGAAAAAGGATAAGGAGTTATCGGAAATATTACGAAAAAGGCAAAAGTCGAGAAAAGGCAAAATGCCTAAATTCTCAAACTCTATACCTTGAACTTGATAGAATGATGTCGTGAAAAAAGTAAAGTGGCAAAGGAAAGAAGCTCGTTGAAACCTGAAGGCCAAACCACCAATACGTCGTCGACGTACCTGATGTAAAGAAGTGGTTTTATGGAAGAAACAGGAATGAGGGTATCCTCTAAGTCCTGCAACAAAACCTCAGCAAGCAATGGAGACAACGGAGACCCCATAGGGGCACCTACCAACTGTCGATAAATAGAACCATTACAACGAAAATAAGATATCTTCGAAATAAATCGAAGAGTACACATTATGGAAGAAATTTCATCGGAAAAATAAATGCACAAATCAACAAGTTTGGCTTCAATAAGATCATGAACATAAGAAACGGGGGTGTTCGGAAACTCTGTCGAGATTCTGTTTAAACGGTTCTTACCTACCATGTTGGAATGACACCATTATTTTGGATTCTCCCAGATATAGTCGATCAACACTTTTCTGTGAAAGTATTCACATATTCGTCAATAGTGAAAGATGCTGTAACGATGTGTTTATCCCCCTTTCTTGGAGAGCACTTTTGGGCTAGGTCACGCTCACCAACTATGCTTGGACCCACTGAACTTGATTTGCACTTTGCCGGTTATTGCACATGCGCAT
Organism: Macrothele yani; assembly: GCA_039090855.1. NCBI lineage: Eukaryota > Metazoa > Arthropoda > Arachnida > Araneae > Macrothelidae > Macrothele > Macrothele yani. The sequence goes on along the minus strand of CM077003.1, from coordinate 42,294,599 downwards.
TAACTGCTATTTGTCTTGTAAAGTATATAGGCTACTCACTTCTGTGCTCACTGTTGTATTGTTTCTGAGGATGACGTCGTTGTGGCGTTGAAAGTACTTAAACATACACTTATTTTAATTGTACATAGTTTTTTATCATTAAAGTGCATCGTGCAAGAGACGGCATTTGTTTTCGATTTAATACCTTACATTGTAAATAGTATTTTAATGTGGACCATGTTTTACTTTTGCTCTTGGTGATGTATTTTGTATCATTTGTGCGCATGTGCATTGTCCCGATACCATTGGTATTTATAATATAGGTGACGATCTATAACCACTGTGTTTTTCAGCAAAACCTGATGATGACCTGAATGTAAGGTCGAAATATTTCGTTTATCTCTGTGTTTTTTAACTTGTGTAATATTTTAGTCTATATTTTGGTAAACCTCTTTTTTACGCTTTCCAACCGTAGGTTGAAGAAGCGTATATACTTTAGCTTTGTCCGTCTGTCCGCACGATAACGGGCGCAAAAAATTTTTCGATTTCGATGAAATTTTAGTATGTGGTAGGGGACCACCTGGGAACGAACCCTATTGAAAATGGGACAAATGGGGTCAAAGCTCACGACGTAGGAGCGGGATCCATTCCATGGCACTTATGCATCATAACTTGCGTAAATATGGTTCGATTTCAATGAAATTTTACTATGTGGTAGGGGACCGCCTGGGGACGAACCCTATTCAAAATGGGGGGAATTGGGGTCAAAGGTCAGGACATAAGAGCGGGATGCATTCCATTGCCTTTATGCGTCATAACGTACGTAAAAATGGGTCGATTTCGATGAATTTTCAGTAAGTTGTAGGGACCTGCCTGGGGATGAATGCTATTGAAAATGGGTGAAATGGTGTCACAGGTTAGGACACAGAAGCGGGATCTATTCCATAGCCCTATGCATCATAACTTACGTAAAATTGCTTCGATTGCGACAAAACTTTATCATGTTATTTCGGAGGTACACTGAACCAGTTCTGTTGAATATCATCCAAATGGATCAAAGGTCAGGGCACAGGGGTGAGATTTATTCCACAGCCATTTTCCTCATAACTTGAGAAATAACTTGAGTAATGATTTCTAGTATGTTGGAAAGCGTATCATAATCAATGCATTGCATGATTTTACTAACTTGTTAAAACCTGATGAAGATTTGCATCACAAGTTACTACATCGTGCATTAAACAGTGTCTCCAAATCATATTGTCATACTCTGCACGAAGAAATCAAGATTCTAGAATCTTTCAAAAAATAAGGCCTATTCTTTATTTCAGAACATTTCAGATTAGCCTCTAATCATTCACTCAGTAGCACCTTTTTCTTCACATCCGTTATTTCATTTGAAATATTTCAAACAAAATATACACGATCGAGTCACATTATTGTGACCACCAACTTATATATCAAGAGTAACCGCCGTGTGCAGCGCAGACAGCAGCTAGACGGGCTGAGAGTGACTCAGTAAGGTGCTGTAAGATGTTCACATGTATGAGGAGCCGTACTGACTGCAGTGCATCTGACAGCTGCTAGAGGGTACGTGGTGAAGGATCCATATAGCGAAAAACACGATCGAGATGGTCCCACAAATCCTCAATTGGGTTTACATCTGGGGAATTTCGGAGCCAGAGAAGTACTTTGAAGTCTTCATCGTGCTTATCCAACCATTTTGGGACATTTCTAGCTGTGTGGCACGTCGCAGGGTGGTGCTGGAAGACCCCATCTGCCCCAGGGAAGACAATCAACATGTATGGGTGTACACGTGGTCTGCAAGAATGGATTCATAACGAATTCAGTCCATATTGCCTTCCATAGGTATGCGTCGACCCAGGGAATGCCACGAAAACATTCCCCAGAACGTAACGCTGCCCCCCCCAGCTTGTGTTCTTCCAGCAATGCTTGAAGAGTGTTTGTTCTCCGATGTTTCTCGCCTTATATGCCAACATCCATCCGTTTGATGAAGCAGAAAACGTGACTCATCGGAGAAGGCAATCCTTTGCTAATCAGCGGAGGTCCAATTCCGATACTGCAGTGCAAATGTAAGCCCTTTCTGCCAATGCACCTTCGTTAGCATAGGTGCACTGACCATCCGTCTGCATCGGGGCCCCATATGCATCAGTGTTCACTGAACTGTCGTTTTGGACTCACTTCCGGTAGCCCCTCTGGATCATTCGGCCAGTGAGTTTGTCCACTGTGGCTTGTCGATCGGCCCTCACGCACCTTCGAAGCCGACGTTCACCTCTCATATCAATAACACGTGGTGCTCCGCAGTTTCCACCTTGCTTATTCACAATGGTGCCAATTTTCCAATCACGATACACTTTAACCGCAGTAGCACGCGAACAGCTCACAAACTGCGCTGTTTCAGAAATACTGCCACCCTTGGCCCGAAAGCCGATAATAACCCCTTTTTGGAAATCTGATAAATCACTCCTTTTATCCATTACAGCAACGTGTACTATGCTTTCAGAATGCCTACAGCACACCCTATATATCCTCCAAGCCAGTTCACGACACGTGCTTTCATTCATTGGCTACGCGTTGTTGACGTCAAAAGTAGGAGGTGGTCGCAATAATGTGATTCGACTGTGTATAATAAAACTTGCCACTGAAGCAGAGTATACCGTGGACCATATACTCAGCATTATGAGAAAAACCAAAGACACGCTACATGCAAACTGACTAACATATCCACCTTTCGAGTTTGTTTTCTTGCGTAAATTACTTCTCAGTTAAAGATTTTCTTACTGAACGGCACATTACTTCCCCGAACAGCTTGTACGTTTTGCCAATCCTAACAGTGAGGCAGAAAAAAGTAAAAAGTCGATGTGTGAAGTAGTCAAATGACGGAGAGATAAAGGTTGCTGCAGATTTATGTGGGTAGATGAACAACGTGCTGTATCTACATGGCGGAGATTTCTAAGTTTATATATGAAATTAAGAGTAATCTGATGAATAAAGAATTGGTTATCAACTGAAGTGTATTGGTGACGAACTTTCTGATCGTTACCACTTCATGGACAATGAACAGCCAATTAAAGTTAAGTATCGATTATTTCTAGTTAATGAGCGATTGTGTTATATGCCCAATACGTTTAGTTAAGAACATCAGTTAATTCAGTAGCAACAAGTTCAAGTATTGAAATTATTACAAGTGACTTAACACCTAGGATCAATGCCGAATATTCCAAGTGTTTTCTACATCCTCAAGAACTCTCTATGAAAAGTAAACCTAAGTGTGGGCATAATGTCTCCTAGATACAGCATGCTTACAAGATGCTCGACAGACCTCTAATCACCAATGAGACTGGTGTTTATACCATACCACTCTTTTACCTTAATAGTAGTCAAAGGTATTACATTGGACTGACCAGACGATCTATTGGAATCAGAATCAGGGAACATAAAGCAGACGCTAAGGAAGGCAGAGCGTCCAGAACCCTCTCAGAAGAAGTGAAATTCAAGTCCTCTGCCCCCATATAGAACGATATTAAAAAATTAACTGCTTTTTCCAATCCAAATTCAACAGCCTTTCGAGAGACCCTTATTATGCGTTGATGTTTTAGGTTCATGGCAGAAATGATACTAAATGTTTCACACAATACTTATAGATCAACTAACGGTTTCAGGGATTGACAGAGCGAGAAACAGAAATTACAACTGTTTATTAAATTCTTGGTGTTGAATTACACTCGTAATCACAATTGCTCTTCAAACAAATCACAGAGCTTTATTGTTATCACAATATCAATAATATAGATGAGGCTGTTCCAATGTGTAGTTGTCCTCAACTGATTATGAATAGTTTTCAAAAGAGAAAAAAAAAAAACTTCGCCCTCCAGATGAGTTACTGATGGGGTATGGCATCGGTAAATTCTTAGCATAACATGTTCGGAAAAGTTGAATCGATTTTCTCCCCCTAATAATATTAGAGCATGTCGGCAACAGCAGCACTTGATTCTGTCACTGGCCTATCTCAACAATGCAAAAATTTCTGAAAATGCAGATATTCTTGTTCGAATTCAGATAAATAATTCTACTGAAGCTGCACGTTGAGGAACGCATTGTGTAACGAGTTCGCTCTCTTCCCTTGCCACCAAAACTACCCGGGGAAAGTGGAGGAGGGGGGGGGCTTTAATCTTGTGGAAATCTGTTTCATAGATTAAACCATTTAGCGACTTTCCCATTGTCACCCTCAAATTTATTAAAATGCCTTACAAAAAATTCCCGCTCCGGTCTCCAAGCCTCTCAACACGTGCGCACCTCCGACTGTCATCGAGCTAAGTTAAAGAAATATCTCCTCCCCCATAGCAGTTCCAGCAAGGGTTGAGTGGGGCAATCGCAAACCCCTTTATTTTAATGGCCAATATCTGAATAATTAACGCATTTATTTTTGTAAAATAATAGTAATAAATCCGCAGGTTTTCGTAAAAGTTTTCATAATTAAAATTTGCTGTAAATTTCTAGGTAAAATATTCTGTTCTACAGTCAGCAGGAAAAAAAAAAAAAAAAAACTAAAGTTTCCGAAACAGAGAATGATGAGAGCTGGAGTGAAAAGAGATTTTGAATGATCATGAAAACCAGGCTGCTATTTGTTCTGGTTTTTGAATATTGTCTTACGTCATTAGTCATTGGGAGCAGGGAAAGTCTCCATGCAGGGTAGATTTGAAGTGCGTGGGACATAGTGTGGGTGACAGAGAGAAGCACGTACCTCGATTGGGCCATAAACATAAACTAGTATGGGTGAACTTTGTTGTGTTTGTTTAGTATTGTCTGACATCATTAGTAATTGGGAGCAGGGAAAGTCACCGTGTGGGGTAGACTTTGAAGTGCGTGACAGATAGTGTGGGAGACAAGGCGAAGTACGTACCTCGATTGGGTCATAAACATAAACTAGTATGGGTGAGCTTTGTTCTGTTAGTTTAGTATTGTCTGGCATCATTAGTAACTGGAAACAGGGAAAGTCACCGTGTGGGGTAGATTTTGAAGTATATGTGAAATAGTGTGGGTAACAGAGAGAGAAGTACGTACCTCGATTGGGTCATAAGCAAAACCCAGTGTGAGTGGGCTTTGTTCTGTTTGTTTAGTATTGTCTAGCATCATTAGTAATTGGAAGCTGGGAAAGTCACCATGTGTGGTAGCTTTTGAAGTGTGTGTGAAATAATGTAGGTGACAGAGAGAGAAGAACGTACCTCGATTGGGCCATAAGCAAAACCTAGTGTAAATGAGCTTTGTTCTGTTTGTTTAGTATTGTCTAGCATCATTAGTAATTGGGAGCTGGGAAAGTCACCATGTGGGGTAGCTTTTGAAGTGTGTGTGAGATAATGTAGGTGACAGAGAGAAGAACGTACCTCGATTGGGCCATAAGCAAAACCTAGTGTGAGTGAGCTTTGTTATGTTTGTTTAGTATTGTCTAGCATCATTAGTAATTGGGAGCTGGGAAAGTCACCATGTGGGGTAGCTTTTGAAGTGTGTGTGAGATAATGCAGGTGACAGAGAGAAGAACGTACCTCGATTGGGCCATAAGCAAAACCTAGTGTAAATGAGCTTTGTTCTGTTTGTTTAGTATTGTCTAGCATCATTAGTAATTGGGAGCTGGGAAAGTCACCATGTGGGGTAGCTTTTGAAGTGTGTGTGAGATAATGTAGGTGACAGAGAGAAGAACGTACCTCGATTGGGCCATAAGCAAAACCTAGTGTAAATGAGCTTTGTTCTGTTTGTTTAGTATTGTCTAGCATCATTAGTAATTGGGAGCTGGGAAAGTCACCATGTGGGGTAGCTTTTGAAGTGTGTGTGAGATAATGTAGGTGACAGAGAGAAGAACGTACCTCGATTGGGCCATAAGCAAAACCTAGTTTGAGTGAGCTTTGTTATGTTTGTTTAGTATTGTCTAGCATCATTAGTAATTGGGAGCTGGGAAAGTCACCATGTGGGGTAGCTTTTGAAGTGTGTGTGAGATAATGTAGGTGACAGAGAGAAGAACGTACCTCGATTGGGTAATAAGCAAAACCTAGTGTGAGTGAGCTTTGTTATGTTTGTTTAGTATTGTCTAGCATCATTAGTAATTGGGAGCTGGGAAAGTCACCATGTGGGGTAGCTTTTGAAGTGTGTGTGAGATAATGTAGGTGACAGAGAGAAGAACGTACCTCGATTGGGCCATAAGCAAAACCTAGTGTGAGTGAGCTTTGTTATGTTTGTTTAGTATTGTCTAGCATCATTAGTAATTGGGAGCTGGGAAAGTCACCATGTGGGGTAGCTTTTGAAGTGTGTGTGAGATGATGTAGGTAACAGAGAGAAGAACGTACCTCGATTGGGCCATAAGCAAAACCTAGTGTGAGTGAGCTTTGTTCTGTTTGTTTAGTATTGTCCAGCATCGTTAGTAATTGGGAGCTGGGAAAGTCAACGTGTGGGGTAGCTTTTGAAGTGTGTGTGAGATAATGTAGGTGACAGAGAGAAGAACGTACCTCGATTGGGCCATAAGCAAAACCTAGTGTGAGTGAGCTTTGTTATGTTTGTTTAGTATTGTCTAGCATCATTAGTAATTGGGAGCTGGGAAAAGTCACCATGTGGGGTAGCTTTTGAAGTGTGTGTGAGATAATGTAGGTGACAGAGAGAAGAACGTACCTCGATTGGGCCATAAGCAAAACCTAGTGTGAGTGAGCTTTGTTCTGTTTGTTTAATATTGTTTGGACGCTGACTTTCCCAGCTCCCAATTACTAATGTTGCCAAACAATGGACGCTTTTTTTGCGCTCATGTGCTTAATTGTAACAATACACTGTTGTAATGATTTCGATTGTTCTAGTGACAGCAAAACCTTTCATACTTGCAGGTCATTTTTTCATTTTTTACCCTTTCCAACCGTAGGTTGAAAAAGCGTATATGCTCGAGCTTTGTCCGTCTGTTCGTCCGCACAATAACTCGCGTAAAAATGGTTCGATTTCGATGAAATTTTAGTATGGCGTAGTGGATCCCCTGGGGACGAACCCTATTGAAAATCGACGAAATGGGGTCAAAGGTCATGACATAGGAGCTGGATCCATTCCATTGCCCTTATGCGTCCTAACTTGCGTAAAAATGGTTCGATTCGATGAAAATTTAGTATGTGGAAAGGGACCATCTGGGGACGAACCCTATTGAAAGTGGACGAAATGGGGTCAAAGGTCAGGACATAGGAGCTGCATCCATTGCATTGCCCTTATGTGCCATAACTTGCGTACAAATGGTTCGATTTCGATGAAATTTTAGTATGTTGTAGGGGACAACCTTCGCACCAACCTTGTTGAAAATGGATGAAATGGTCAAAGGTCACGACATAGGACCGGGGTCCATTCCATTGCCCTTATAGTTCGTAACTTGCGTAAAAATGGTTCGATTTCGATGAAATTTTAGTATGTGGTAGGGGACAACCTGGTGACGAAACCTATTGAAAATGGGTGAAATGGGGTCAAAGGCAGGACATAAGAGCGGGATGCATTCCATTGCCCTTATGCGTCATAACTTGCTTAAAAATGTTTCGATTTCGATGAAATTTTAGTACGTGGTAGGGGACCACCTGGGGTAAAATTTTATTGAAAATGGACGAAATGGGGTCAAAGATCAGGATATAGGAGCGGGATCAATTCCACTGTCCTTACGCATCATAACTTACGTAAAAATGCTTCGATTGCGACAAAACTTTTTCATGTTGTTCCAGAGGTACACTGAACTGATTCTGTTGAATATCATCGAAATGGGGTCGAAGGTCAGGACGCAGGAGCGAGATTTATTCCACATAGCCATTATCCTCATAACTTGAGTAATGATTTCCGGTATGTTGGAAAACGTATCATAATCAATGCATTGCATGATTTTACTAACTTGTTTGCATATGCTCCACCATTTCACAAAAAAAAAAAAAAATCAAAATCATCTTGGTGCTCCCCTGCACCACTTTCGCCGTCCTAAAGCCGGTCCAGCGCAGTGATGTCTTTGTACTACCAGCAGTGCCGTCGCGAGGATGGGGCGACCGGGGCGGTTGCTCCAGGCGCCGCGAGACGCCCTTCTTACGTATTACGTTATGCGAGTTGAGCTGAGAACGTAAAAAAATTCTTATTTTTTACAGCAAAATATTGTTCAACCCGTTTAATATTGCATAGCACATTTAAATGTTTGTTATTTTATGTTCCTTTGTTACATTATATCATGAACTTAAATCTGAGGATTGCCTTTCTGTAAAGGGTGAGGTGGGGTCGGGGAACCTTGATGAATCTCGCCCCGGGCATTTACGGCCAAAGCGACGGTTCTGACTAGCAGTGGGTCTGGAGCGTAAAAGTTGCTGGGAAATGCGAGGGAATGAAGTTTTGCAATTCAAAGAAAGCAGTGGCCAGGAGATTCATTTTACCATTTTTCAAGAAGAAATTGAGATCACTACGCACTATTATAGGGTATTAAACTACATGTTTTAAAATATTTATATACAGTAGATTCCAGTTGATGGGAACATATCGGGATCCAAACACTTTGGTTTGGCATAATTAAGTTGCTGCCCCAATTATGCGAAGCTGTGTCCCAAAAAGCTCATTCGGGATGTTCTTCAAGAACTGTCCGAAATAAACAGCTGCGTCGATTAAGAGATAGCTCAACTCACCAGAATATACAGTATTTTACTAAAAATTGGAAACGCACTTTAATATGGTGGAGATATGTTTATTGCTTCCCAATATTTTGGGGATATGTTTTCCCCGAGGCATTTTTATTTGCATCTTCAGTATTTTGGGCCACCCCCTTAAAGAAATCCTGGGTGCACCACTGCATAATTGGATCCCAATTTGACCCCCCCCCCAAAAATGAATTTTCTTGCCGTATCATCTATAATTCAAGAAGTTAATATGATTAACGAAAATTTTTGCGTTGAAATATTGTAGGGGTAGCGTCCGCATTATTTTATTATTGGATAGAGAGATCATTCTGCATGCCTCCCTCCTCTCTCCGGGTTTGGCAAATACTAGTATATGTACTAGTATTTAAACATTCTTGAAAAAAAAATAGTCCAATCAATTTTTAACTGTTGTAAAATGTTACTTTTATTTCACATGACGTTAATTTTCATATGTTGTGATATTTGTATAACTTCTTTTTTTTTTTTTTTTTCAGGGTTGCCAGGCTAAACTGGAAGAGTTTATTAGAGAAGAGAGCCTGATGTTCATAGCAATCGGCTGCGGAATAGCAGCTCTGGAGGTATTTATAGTAAAATCAATAATATATTGATTTAAACATACTGATGCCGTATTATTTCAAACATGTTCAAAGAATAATAATCACAAAATTCTGCAATTGTTTTTGGTTACAATTACTATCACTAGATGGAGGCACATCACCGAGAAAACTTCATATTTCTTATTGAATTGGAATTTGAGAGGGGCCAAGTATATACGCGTTTGGCTCTAAAGTACAGAGGTATATTTCGTACAAGCTCTTTATCCGGATCATACAATAAAAAATATTTACAATAAATATGCTCAAAAAGGGACTCAATTAAAATATGTATAAGCAATCATTGGCGCTTCACCAAAAAGGGAGGAGGGGTATGAATAAGGGTAAAATTATGTTTTCCTTGGAGGGGCACGAATAAATAAATATAAACCATAAGCGCCAACTACGTGCATGCTTGGTTTCTTAAGCATGCCCCCTCAGATGAGCATGCCTTGATTCCAGTGGCGGCTCGTGGTAAGCTGAGATGGGGGGGGGGGGCTGCATCTCAATTTTGTAGATATCACGATACCACTTCGAAAGCTAAGTTACTGCGCCTGTGCTGATGCTGTCCGTTTAATAATAATAATAATAATAATAACAATAATATCATCATCATCATCATCATCATTGTCAACCATTATCAATCCACTGCTGGACGAAGGTCTCCCCAAGTTTCCTCCACAACGGTCTGTCTTGTGCCAGTCTCCTCCATGTCACTCCCGCATACTTTCGAATTTCATCCACCCATCTTCCATGTGGTCTTCTTCTGGGTCTTTTCCTGTCCCTTGGAATCCAATCTAAAATTTCGGCTGTCCATCTATGGTCTGTTCTTCTGGCAGTATGTCCAGCCCATTGCCATTTCAGGGATTTAACTCTGATCATGATGTCTTCCACTTTAGTCATTTTTCGGATGCACGTGTTCCTCTTCTTATCTCTCCTAGGTTACACCAAGCATGCACCTCTCCATGCTGCTTTGAGTTGTCTGCAGCCTTTGTATGTCTCTTTTAGCTAAGGTCCACGTCTCTGCACCATACGAAAGCACTGGAAGGATGCATTGATCAAACACTTTTCTTTTAAGACATAATGGCATATTGCTCTTGAAAATTATGCTGTTTCTTCCAAAAGCTCTATACGCAAGTTTTGTACGCAGATTAATTTCTTCACCAATGTGACCCTCACTTGATATCTGCTGTCCAAGATAAACGTACGTGTCTGTTATCTCCAGCTTTTCACCATCAATCGATAAATCTTCATTTCTTGTAAAAGCATTGTACATGACTTTTGTCTTCTGAAAGTTCATTTTTAATCCCACTTCTTTACTCTTGTCAGCAAGTTCCTGGATCATACTCTGTAGCTCTGATGGGGTAGTTGCAAAAATGACTATGTCATCAGCAAAACGAAGGTGGGTTAGATAATCTCCATTAATCTTTATCCCTTTGTTTTCCCAGTTCAGTGATTGAAAGACATTTTGCCAATGTGGCATTAAAGAGCTTCGGAGATATGGTGTCACCTTGTCTCACTCCTTTTCCAATTTTTATGTGTGTTGTATTTTCAAACAGCCGAATCTTTGCACTTGCATTTCCATAGATGTTAATAATATTAATGTATGCATCTTCAATACCGCAGGATTTCAGAGCCATTGCAACTGCTGATGGTTTCACCGAATCAAAGGCTTTTTCATAATCAATAAAAGCCATGCACAATGGAAGTTCATATTCCCTTGCTCTTTCAATTAGTTCTCTCAGTACGTGGATATGATCTATTGTGCTGTAGCCACTCCTGAATCCAGCTTGTTCTCTCGGTTGAGCCATGTCCAGTGTTACCTTCAAGCGGTGTGAAAGAACTTTAGTGAAGATTTTATAAACCACTGATAGGAGGCTGATAGGTCTGTAGTTCCTGAGATCATCAATGTCACCTTTTTTATGTAGCAAGATCATTGTAGCGTTGTTCCAATCCTCAGGAATTTTCCCTTCATTAAGGCATCGAGTGAAAATTTGGGCGAGTACTGTTTTGATTTCTTCACTTGCTTCTTGTATGATGTCTACAGTAATTCCATCTTCTCCTGGAGCTTTTCCCCGATTCATGTTCTTGATTGCATGTGCAACTTCTGCTGGAAGGACTGGAAGAACTCTGGTACTGGTACCTTCCATGATGTCTGGAGTACATGTATCATCCCTTTCATATAATTTGGAGTAGAAATCTTTCACTCTTGTCAAAATTTCGCCTCTATTTCTTGTTACAGAACCATCTTCTTTTCTCAGTGCCATAATCTGTTTTTTTCCCTTACTGAGATGTCCCTTTGCTATCTTTAGGCTTTGGTTGTTTTCAATTGCTTTCCTTACTAGTTCACAGTTGAATTTCCTTACGTCTTCAGTGATACCTTTTTCGTACTGTCTTGCATAGCTCTATATATTCCACTTTGGAAGTCACATCTTCTTTAGTTGTCCTCATCTCTCTTCTTTTTTGCATCAACATTTTCGTTTTTCCTGAAAATTTGTTCACATGCAATTTGTTCTTAGACCCAGCTAATTTTGTTGCTGTTTCCATAAGAGCTTTGATTACTTTTCTGTTAACTTCAGAAATATCCACTTCTTCCGATGTTAGGCCTTCTAAAGCAGAGAACCTGTTCTTCAGTTCCAGCTTGAAGGTATTATGGTGTTTTTTAAGGTTGGTTATGTCAATACATTTTGTTTGTCTTATGAGCTTGCCACGTTCAAATTTAGTGTTGAGGTGCATCTTACATCTCACCAATCTATGGTCACTGCCTGTGTTGAACTTGTTTAGCACACTGCAGTCTTCCATGACGAATTTTTTGTTACACATAATAAAATCAATTTCACTTGTCGTCCCATTTGGATGTCTCCATGTCCATTTCCTATGTGGCTTTTTCTTGAAAAAGGAGTTCAAGATGAAAAACCCTTCTGCCTCTGCAAACTCAACGAGAGTATTTCCACGCTGGTTTCTGTTGCCGTGACCGAATTTACCTACTGAAGTTTCATTCTGTTGCCGTTGCCCTATTTTTGCATTGAAATCTCCCATAATTATCTTTAAGTGCTGCTTACCTTTATTATTTAGATCACGAATTTCCTCATAAAATTCTTCAATTTCTTCTTCAGCATGACTTGTGGTGGGTGCATAAGTTTGAATAATCTGAGCCTGGTATCTTCTCGAGAGTTGGATAACGAGTCGTGCAGCTCTGTCAGAGGAACTTTCAACTTCTACAACTTTATCCTTCAGTTTCTTGTTTATTATAAATCCAACACCACTAGTTCTGATAGTATCTGTCCCACGATAGTAGAAGAGATGTCCACTTTTCAGTTCAATGAGATCTTCTCCTTTTCTCCTTACCTCACTTAGCCCGACGATGTCCCACTTGATCCTTTGTAGTTCCTCTTCCAATTCAAGAAGCCTTGAATCAGAAGATAGGGAGCGTCCGTTATACGTAGCCAAGGTCAGCATCAGATGGCAGCCTAGTCCGGTCCTCCGGGGATTCTTAGCACCCTCTGCCTACATGTCGCACTGGCCGCTGCCTTGGCCAGGTACATTCCAGCTGCCTGAGACTGAGGGCCAAGATTTAAGTTGTGGAGTCATTTTGGAGGGGTTTGGCCATAACTCACCACGCTGGCCAAGCGGGTTGGTGAGTGTGGGATAGCATTTCCTCTAATCCCGATGGTATAGTTATACCGCTATTGGCGGTCGTTAGAGCCCCTTTAGTGGGAACAGGATGTACCACGAGAAGGCGGGGTTGACATTTGTCAAGGAGAGGCTGTGATGTTACGCATCACCTGACCTTACATCCCCAATAATATATATATACTGATCGAAACCTAAGATACTGATCGAAACCTAATCAGTATAATTAGGTTATTATTATACTGATAATAACCTAATTATACTGATCGTTACCTAAATTAGGCAGCATATATTAAGCGATGGCCACATTGCCACATTTATGAAGAAAATAATCGACCTGTAAAACTTCGTCGGATGTATTATTTCTTAAAAAGAAACTTATTAATCAGTGCATCCTTCCAGTTCTTACGCATGGAGCACAGACATGGACCTCAACTAAAATAGACATACAGGCATTACAGACAACTGAAAGAAGCATGTAGAGATGCATGTTTGATGTTACCTGGAAAGATACAAATAGGAACTCGTGGATCGGGAAAATGACAACAGTGGAAGACATGGTCAAAATTCCTGAAATTGCAATGGGATGGACATATTGCTAGAAGAAAGAACCACCGACGGAGAGTTGAAATATTGAACTGGATAGCAAGGGAAAAAACAATACCCAGAAGATGACAAGAGGGAGATGGGTACATGAAATTCGAAAGCATGAAAGAAACTGACTCAAGGCAGACTGTTGTGGAAGAAGAAACTTAGAGACTTTCATCCAGCAGTGGATTGATAGTAGTTGCAAATTATATATACATGCATATACTGTACGTATCATCATCATCATCATTGTCAACCATTATCAATCCACTGCTGGACGAAGGTCTCCCCAAGTTTCCTCCACAACGGTCTGTCTTGTGCCAGTCTCCTCCATGTCACCCCTGCATACTTTCGAATTTCATCCACCCATCTTCCATGTGGTCTTCTTCTGGGTCTTTTCCTGTCCCTTGGAATCCAATCTAAAATTTCGGCTGTCCATCGATGATCTGTCCTTCTGGCAGTATGTCCAGCCCATTGCCATTTCAGGGATTTAACTCTGATCATGATGTCTTCCACTCTTGTCATTTTTCGGATCCACGAGTTCCTCTTCTTATCTCTCCTGGTTACACCAAGCATGCACCTGTCCATGCTGCTTTGAGTTGTCTGCAGCCTTTGTATGTCTCTTTTAGCTAAGGTCCACGTCTCTGCACCATACGTAAGCACTGGAAGGATGCATTGATCAAACACTTTTCTTTTAAGACATAATGGCATATTGCTCTTGAAAATTATGCTGTTTCTTCCAAAAGCTCTCCAGGCAAGTTTTGTACGCCGATTAATTTCTTCACCAATGTGACCCTCACTTGATATCTGCTGTCCAAGATAAACGTACGTGTCTGTTATCTCCAGCTTTTCTCCATCAATCGATAAATCTTCATTTCTTGTAAAAGCATTGTACATGACTTTTGTCTTCTGAAAGTTCATTTTTAATCCCACTTCTTTACTCTTGTCAGCAAGTTCCTGGATCATACTCTGTAGCTCTGATGGGGTAGTTGTAAAAATGACTATGTCATCAGCAAAACGAAGGTGGGTTAGATAATCTCCATTAATCTTTATCCCTTTGTTTTCCCAGTTCAGTGATTGCAAGACATTTTCCAATGTGGCATTAAAGAGCTTCGGAGATATGGTGTCACCTTGTCTCACTCCCTTTCCAATTTTTATGTGTGTTGTATTTTCAAACAGCCGAATCTTTGCACTTGCATTTTCATAGATGTTATTAATAATATTAATGTATGCATCTTCAATACCGCAGGATTTCAGAGCCATTGCAACTGCTGATGGTTTCACCGAATCAAAGGCTTTTTCATAATCGATAAAAGCCATGCACAATGGAAGCTCATATTCCCTCGCTCTTTCAATTAGTTCTCTCAGTACGTGGATATGATCTATTGTGCTGTAGCCACTCCTGAATCCAGCTTGTTCTCTCGGTTGAGCCATGTCCAGTGTCACCTTCAAGCGGTGTGAAAGAACTTTAGTGAAGATTTTATAAAGCACTGATAGGAGGCTGATAGGTCTGTAGTTCCTGAGATCCTCAATGTCACCTTTTTTATGTAGCAAGATCATTGTAGCGTTGTTCCAATCCTCAGGAATTTTCCCTTCATTAAGGCATCGAGTGAAAATTTGGGCGAGTACTGTTTCGATTTCTCCACTTGCTTCTTGTATGATGTCTATAGTAATTCCATCTACTCCTGGAGCTTTTCCCCGCTTCATGTTCTTGATTGCATGTGCAACTTCTGCTGGAAGGACTGGAAGAACTCTGGTACTGGTACCTTTCATGATGTCTGGAGTACATGTATCATCCCTTTCATATAATTTGGAGTAGAAATCTTTCACTCTTGTCAAAATTTCACCTCTATTTCTTATTACAGAACCATCTTCTTTTCTCAGTGCCATAATCTGTTTTTTTCCCCTTACTGAGATGTCCCTTTGCTATTTTTAGGCTTTGGTTGTTTTCAATTGCTTTCCTTACTAGTTCACAGTTGAATTTCCTTACGTCTTCAGTGATACTTTTTCGTACTGTCTTGCATAGCTCTATATATTCCACTTTGGAAGTCACATCTTCTTTAGTTGTCCTCATCTCTCTTCTTTTTTGCATCAACATTTTGGTTTTTCCTGATAATTTGTTCACATGCAATTTGTTCTTAGACCCAGCTAATTTTGTTGCTGTTTCCATAAGAGCTTTGGTTACTTTTCTGTTAACTTCAGAAATATCCACTTCTTCCGATGTTAGGCCTTCTGAAGCAGAGAATCTGTTCTTCAGTTCCAATTTGAAGGTATTATGGTGTTTTTTAAGGTTGGTTATGTCAATACATTTTGTTTGTCTTATGAGCTTGCTACGTTCGAGTTTAGTGTTGAGGTGCATCTTACATCTCACCAATCTATGGTCACTGCCTGTGTTGAACTTGTTTAGCACACTGCAGTCTTCTATGACGAATTTTTTGTTACACATAATAAAATCAATTTCATTTGTCGTCCCATTTGGATGTCTCCATGTCCATTTCCTGTGTGGCTTTTTCTTGAAAAAGGAGTTCAAGATGAAAAACCCTTCTGCCTCTGCAAACTCAACGAGAGTATTTCCACGCTGGTTTCTGTTGCCGTGACCGAATTTACCTACTGAAGTTTCATTCTGTTGCCGGTGCCCTATTTTTGCATTGAAATCTCCCATAATTATCTTCAAGTGCTGCTTACCTTTATTATTTAGATCACGAAATTTCCTCATAAAATTCTTCAATTTCTTCTTCAGGATGACTTGTGGTGGGTGCATAAGTTTGAATAATCTGAGCCTGGTATCTTCTCGAGAGTTGAATAACGAGTCGTGCAGCTCTGTCAGAGGAACTTTCAACTTCTACAACTTTATCCTTCAGTTTCTTGTTTATTATAAATCCAACACCACTAGTTCTGCCAGTATCTGTCCCACGATAGTAGAAGAGATGTCCACTTTTCAGTTCAATGAGATCCTCTCCTTTTCTCCTTACCTCACTTAGCCCGACAATGTCCCACTTGATCCTTTGTAGTTCCTCTTCCAATTCAAGAAGCCTTGAATCAGAAGATAGGGAGCGTCCGTTGTATGTAGCCAAGGTCAGCATCAGATGGCAGCCTAGTCCGGTCCTCCGGGGATTCTTAGCACCCTCTGCCTTCATGTCGCACTGGCCGCTGCCTTGGCCAGGTACATTCCAGCTGCCGGAGACTGAGCGCCAAGATTTAAGTTGTGGAGTCATTTTGGAGGGGTTTGGCCATAACTCACCACGCTGGCCAAGCGGGTTGGTGAGTGTGGGATAGCATTTCCTCTAATCCCGATGGTATAGTTATACCGCTATTGGCGGTCGTTAGAGCCCCTTTAGTGGGAACAGGATGTACCACGAGAAGGCGGGGTCGACATTTGTCAAGGAGAGGCTGTGTTGTTATACATCACCTGACCTTACATCCCACTGTACGTATATATATATATATATATATATATATATAAGGACAAAAAATTAAAAAAAAATTAATGCGTGCGCTAGCGGTAGCGAAGAAACACTCAAGGTCATGTACACGTTCTCAAGTGTCTCATTGTGACCCCTAGAAATATGACAATAAATATTTTTTCTTCTGATACACTCCCTTTGAAACTTCGACTTGATACCGACCACTGCAACTTGGACGGCGATGAAAAACATTTTGTGGAATTTTGCAGGGTCTGCCAGAATTTTGCGATGAGTTGTTATTGCGATACTCACACACCGGTATTCTCTTTAATAAAAACGGATTGCAAACATATTCAGTCCAGTTTTAATTCTGAAGCCATCATGATAACAATTTAATGTAGAAAAATTTGTTTTCCAAAATTTACCAACTTCGTAGATTTTCTAAACAATGATATCTAATTAAATGTTCTTTTCAAAGTAATTAAGTACACTACCTCAATTGAAATGCGCAGCTGATTTTTTGGGAGGGAGGGGGATGCAGCAGAAAGATAAAATGTATCCAGTGGAGTGACTTCAATGATTTTTGGTGAATAAAAATTTACATGAGTTTAAAAGCGAAAATTTCGCTGTGCTTGGTAAGTGAAGAAATTAATTTTGTGTAAGTATTTCGCTCCAGAAATTAGTATCTCTCTCTCTTTATTTTTTTTTCAATTTATCCAATACTGATCGCAACTTGTTCACATGTCCATTTTGACCAGAAGAGAAAATATAAGTAAAACTTTTTTTGCAAAAGTCCCGGCAACTGAGTATTTGTTATTAGATGGGAGCAACAATGTTGTTAGAATTATTACGTGAATAAAAGCAGGAACAAACCAAAAGTTGGAAGAAGAAAAAAATCAGGTTGAGTAATACATTCAAACGTACTTTATTTAATACTTTAATTCAATATTCGTCATCATTTTTAATTAATTCCCCTATTTTATGTCTTATTCGAAAGAACAGGAACCGTATTAATCAACAAAGCACACAGCCCCGGCGATGAATTCCCACCCAACGAGAGACTGCATTCGCAAGCAAACCTGCTAGCGAGAGCTGCCATGAATGCAGTCCCCAGGGAAGTTTTATTCAAAGGAAACGAACTGATGTGGGAATAGGCAGAGTTTCCCACATGAGTTGGTTTCAATAGCCGTCAGGGCTGCAAGAAGCGCAGTCCGTAACGTTCTTCCCGCTCCCACTGGTGTTATACAGGGAAAACTTCCAGTTGAGTTCAGAAAACTGCAGTCGTGGCATTATGCTGGGAAAACTTACAGCGGTGTTCACAAAACTTTTCTCTCTTGGTACAACATGAAAAAAAAACTGCTTTGGGTAGGGGGGCTGCAGTCCCACAGCCCCATAGCAGGAGCCGCCCCCTGCTTGATTCTACAGGAGAAACCTAAATTATCTTTTGGTAAATACTTGCGAATCGTAATTAGAACTTGTGGAATAAAACGTTTCTATCTGTTAACATCAGCCAAAGATTAAAAATCAAAATTAATATTTTCAACACACTTTCGAAATGGCGTGTGTTGAGCAGGGCCGTAGTTACCTGGAATGGCAATTCTGGGAGGGCCGTTGCTCTCCCAGAATTGCCATTCCAGGGGCGTAATTTTTTTTCTTTTATTGAAGGTTTAACGACCACCGTGAGCAACTCAATGGGCTGTAAGCAGACGCCCGTCCCTAATTTAGGGTCACTGGCTCCGGGGAAGAGCCAGTTCCGTAAGACAAACATAACATCCATGCCTCACCGGGATTCGAACCCTGATCCTCCTCAGACGAATGGTCATAAGCCAGAGCTTAGACCACTGCGCTACTGGGACGGTGTAAATTTATGCTCTGGGGGATGTACAAAATAGAAATTGTGTAACTAAAAAGGAAATTTACACTCTTCAGTACTTTCTTTTTTAAAGACTTTAGTTAGTTTCATACAGTATTCCATGCAGTTAACAATGGTACAGAGTAACATACACTATGAGGTGTGAACGTCTCATATCCATGAAGGGAATTTTCCAAAACAATGAATGAATGGAGGCATAGAAAACAATATGCTGATATGCCTGAACTCCATGACCTTTCCGAACGTGTCGTTGGAATGAACAGCTAATTAATCATTTGTGATCTGTCGCAGAAAGTTCTCTGAGAGTTGAACCTTGAACGGAATTTTTCCAATGCCCTAACCCAGGGGTTCCCAAACTTTTTGAGACCGCGCAGCCCTTCAGATGTCACATTTTCCGTGCGACGCTCCTGTACCCAAAACTAAAAAATAAAATTGCCCAAATTCGAGTTTGTGGTACTTTTTTAAAAGAAAATAGTCATTTACATTAGCGTGTGTTCTATTAATGTAAAAATACAAAATTATAATAAAATTACAGAACTGAGTAAAAAGAAGCGTGTGTTCTTTTTAATGTAATAGTACAAAATTAGAATAAAATTACAGAACTGAGTAAAAAGAAATTGATGAGACAGGCATATTTTTGTAGAGGGAACACTCTTCATTTAGCTTTCACATTTTTACAGTAATTTTAGAAACTATACTTAACAGAGGTATTTGCGTCTTAATGGGATGGGGGGGGGGGTTGTTTTCTATCACACAAAACATCGAATTTGGGGACAATGTTCGATACAGCTATTCGGATCTCCTTTTCAACGTTAACTTTGCTTCTATACCTGGATTTTATTACCGCCAGAGCTGAAAATCCTGCCTCGCAAAGGTAGGATGTGGCAAAAGGGCGAATTACTCTCAGCTTTCTTACTCAATTCTGGGTACTCCTTTGCCACACTGTTTCAAAACTGTGACAGAGCTCCGGAAGAGAATGTCATTTTCAGTGTGGAGTGTGAAGAAATGTCTATTAATTGTTCCTGCTCAGCAGTAGTGAAAGTTGATGGTGGGTCTGCCGTAAACGGGTCTGACACCCACTTGTGTTCATCTTTTTGTGGAAGAAAATATTTGTCAAATTGAACGTTGAGTTGAGATAGGTGCTCCAAAATCTGCGTGTTTGCATGTTGCGTTTCGCTATAAATTATTATGTTTGTCCTCATAGTCGCGACACCCCGGACCAAGACCGGCAACACCCTGGGGCGTCGTGACGCACAAATTAGGAACCTCTGCCCTAACCCTAAAGCTTCTTCCTATTGTTACGTTTTTATCCGATACTCATTCGTTCTGTGCTGGTTTGTTTTTCGTTCTGCATTTTTGTGGAGTGTTTTGTTGTCGACGTTCACATAACGTTTACGCGTTACTTGGCATTTACAACCTGCGGTTTTGGGGTATTAAACCCTGTTTTTTACATTTTTAATAACATTATGCCAAAAACCTGAAGTGCGATTTTTGAACGATTACAGTACTTTCCTCTAATGGCAGTATGTGAGAAAGTAAAAACCACGTATTATTTGAGTGGAACTCGAAGGGGCGTACACTGTAAAAAATTGCAGGGCCAAATTACGGTAGATACACCGGCAGCTGAGTGGCCAGTCAATACACCGTAATTTTACAGTACCATACCGTAATGTTCATTAATATGTCTAATGATCGGGAAATAAAAACGTCTAAGGATCATAATGTTCATTAACTAAAAAGAGACATACAAAGGCTGCAGACAACTCAAAGTAGCATGGAGCATGCTTGGTGTAACCAGGAGAGATAAGAAGAGGAACTCGTGGATCAGAAAAATGACAAGAGTGGAAGACATTATGGTCAGAGTTCAATCCCTGAAATGGCAATGGGCTGGACATACTGCCATGAGGACAGACCATCGATGGACAGCCGAAATTTTAGATTGGATTCCAAGGGACAAGAAAAGACCCAGAAGAGAAGACCACGTGGGAGATGAGTGGATGAAATTCGAAAGTATGCGGGAGTGACATGGAGGAGACTGGCACAAGACAGACTGTTGTGGAGGAAACTTGGGGAGACCTTCATCCAGCAGTGGATCGATAATGGCTGACAATGATGATGATGATATGTTATATTCATTAACATGTCTAATGGGAAATAAAGACGTCTAATGCCGTAATGTTCATTAACATGTCTAATGACCGGGAAATAAAAACGTCTAATGACCATAATGTTCATTAACATGTCTTATGACAAATAAATAACTACATGCATGAACACGTTTTGGAGGCGTAAAGAGTGTTATACAAAACTGCTGTATGCATTGTACAATGTGCTATTTAATAATATACAGGATGATTCATAAAGAAGTGTGCAGTTTCAACGCACTATAAAACAAGAACAATGTAAGATATTTTATGTTAGCTGTAACAGAATTGTAGGAGAATGTTTACAAGTTTTTTTAGAGACAGTCACAGATGTTCTATGTGTGCACCCTTAGTCACGCGATACGCATTGATCCGGTAATCCATTTCCGTTTAAACGCGAGGTAAGATATCTGAATCAAGTGCAGTGATAGTGGCTTTGATACGCTGTTTCAGCTCCGCTAGATCAACAGGAAGGGGTCATTTTCGTACCCCCACAGGAAATAGTCACAAGGTGTTAAGTCAGGATTTCTGAGTGGCCATTCGGTCAGTGGCAAGTTGTAGTCCGCGGCTCGTCCAATCAATCGGTGCCGCCCCCCGGTGGCGCAGTGGTCTAAGGCGTTGGCCTCTGATCATTCGTCCGTAAGGGGTCCGGGTTCGAATCCCGGTCAGGCATGGATGTTGTGTTTGTCTTACGGCACTGGTTCTCTCCCTTCCCTGGAACCAGTGACCCTAAATTAGGGACGGGCGACTGCTTATAGCCCATTGAGTTGCTCACGGTGGTCGTTAAACCTCCAATCAAAAAAAAAAAAAAAAATCAATCGGTGAGGAAGATGTTCATCGAGATAATCTAGTCACGTGACACGTGCGCTATCGCCTACGTTCCTTCCCTCAGTAGCGGGACACAAACTTTATGAGTACATCTACCTAACGCTTCGCAGTTGTGGTCCGTGTCTTCAACTGTTACTGTTTTACAGTACCTGGAAACTGTATATTTCTTTATGAATCACCCTGTAGTATGCAGATTATCTGGGGAAAAAATTCAATAATACTATCCGTATCCGCACAGTGATTCTTTGACGTGTAATGATAGCAATTAAAATGCTAATTAATAACACGGAACGTTGCACCAATTACACTTAAAATAGTATAACTCTACTAACTGCAGTTAATTGTAGTTAGCTGTCTACCTTTCTTTAAAAAGCCATCTGGTTGATGTGCGAAAGCTTGGAAACTTTGATTTATATTCTACGCCAAGAAATTCGAATTACTAGTATAGTTATACTATTTTAAGATTAAAACTGCTTTCAAACGATATGAAAATTATTAAAAATATAAACTAGTGAGGGTTATAACGAAACAGAGGACACGACAGTCGGTTTATCTTTTACTTGCGAAGAGAAATTGAAAACATGACAGTCATTTTTGTCCCGTACTTGCAAATGAAATAAAGGACACCATTATCGTTTCCCCCTTTATTTGTAAAATGGCAAAAAGACACGATTGTCGCTTCATTCTTTATTTGCAAAGTGAAATAAAGGATAGGACAGTTGTAACGTCCTTTATTTGCAAAGCGATATAAAAGAAACGTACTGGTTTTCTTCTTTATTTGCAGAGTGAAAAAGAGGAAGCCTTATGTCCTTTATTTGCAAAGAGAAATTCAGGACCAGACAGCCCTTTTGTCGTCCAGTTGCAAAGTGAGATAAAGGACACAGTAGACATTCGTCTTTTATTTGCAAATTGAAATAAAGGAAACGATAGTCGTTTTGTACTTCATTCGAAAAGTGAAATAAAGGATAGCACAGTCGTTTGTACTTCATTCGAAAAGTGAAATAAAGGATAGGACAGTCGTTTTGTCCTTTATTTGAAAAGTGAAATAGTCGTTTTGTCCTTTATCTGCAAAGTGAAAAGACGAAATGGCTGTCGTTTTGTTTTTCGTTTGAAAAGTAAAATAGAGGACACGATTGTCGTTTTGTCATTCATTTGCAAACGTTAGAGGAAATGACAGTTATTTTCTCCTTTATTTGAGAAGTAAAATAGAGGAAACAACAGTCGTTTTGTCCTTTATTTTCACAGTGAAATATAGAACACGACAGTCGTTTTGTCCTTTATTTTCACAGTGAAATATAGAACACGACAGTCGTTTTGTCCTTTATTTTCACAGTGAAATATAGAACACGACAGTCGTTTTGTCCTTTATTTACAAAGTGAAATAGTGGAAACTGCGACGTATATTCTAAAATAACTTTCATTTTTAGTTCCTTTTCCTATGTAAATTTCAGTTTGTTCTCCTTTACACTTTCCAAACTTAACGTGATATCTTTTCTCTCACAAGAATGAGGTTGGCAACACAATTGACGTCAGAGTGAGTGACGTATGAATGTGATAAGCACGATAGATAAAGCAGTTCCTCGGTGTATGTGTGTGTGCAGAGATGTTCGATCGCTGTTAAGATAAATGTGAAATTTACAACTTGTAGTACCATATTGTGGAGTTCTTCAAATATTTCTGGACCAATAAGAGGTTATCGTAAATTTGACTTCTGTAATCACTGAAGCGATGAAAGATTTCCGTCTTTAGCACGATTTAATGATTAAAAAATGAGAAATATATACAATTATTATTTCTCATCTATAACGAAGTAAATTTCTCCGTCATTTCTGTCCACGCCAGGATTCGAACCCGGATCCCCTCATTCCGGAATAAGTCACTCTACCAATTGAGCTACGCGGACGTTTTATTCTGATTCCTATCTGCCTTTATGTCGTGTGCGTCCTTCTGGCAGGTACGTCACATCTCCTGGTACGTTACATCATCTCCCCCTTTTTTTTTTTTCTTTTTTTTTTTTTTTTCTGAAGTGCTGAAGAAGGGATTCTCTTATTTTTCCTATCTCGCGGTGTGGAAATAACATCACACCATTGCGAGATTTTGAACGGTCGGGTCATCCGGATAGTTCGGGCGCCATTATAACGAAGTAAATTTCTCCGTCATTTCTGGTCTACGCCGGGATTCGAACCCGAGTCCGCTTATTCCGGAACAAGTCACTCTACCAATTGAGCTACGCGGACGTTTTTTTATTCTGATTCCTATCTGCCTTTATGTCGTGTGCGTCCTTCTGGCAGGTACGTCACATCTCCTGGTACGTTACACATCTTTTAATCATTAAATCGTGCTAAAGACGGAAATCTTTCATCGCTTCAGTGATTAATGTCGCACGAGTCTTCAATATTTGACTTCTGTATATGTTTCGTTTGGCCGTAAAAGCTTAATTAGGAACAATTGCATCGTATTCTCATTTAGTTTTACATTTCCTTAGACATGGTTTTAGGCATAGCGTAATACCAATCTTGCTCACGAAAAAGGGTTACGTTATAAAACGGTAGTCGTTTTGTCCTTTATTTGCAAAGTGAAACAGAAGAAACGACAGTCGTTTCCCCCTTTATTTGAGCTTTTAAAATGTGGTCATCTTACTCATTCCACTACGAATTTTGTCTTTAGTGAATACTCTGAGTACTGTTTGATCTGTGGAAACATTTAAAATTAGTTTCCCATGTATTGTCAGTAAATATTTTGCATGAGCATCATTTTTTAACACCATTTGTTCTCCTTTTCCAGATTTTCGGGATGATTTTTTCGATCTGTCTCTGTAAAGAGATATGAGAGATATGAGTCCAGGCCGTCCCCCCTTTGTGGATCCCTAACCCAGAAGAGCGAAGTCTGTCATATCTCTGATCTTCACAAAGAACCAACTTTCAGCAAACCTTCGCACGCTTCCAGATTCAAACAACGCACGAATCATCATGCTCACATTTTCTTTGGTTCTGTGAAAACGTTCTCTTCAATTATCAAAGAGTCTACGTGTCAGGATTCGTTTTAAAAAAATGATGCGTTCTTTTTCGAATCATTTTTTTTTTTTTCTAGCACAATCGGGCAATTCGTCGCACTTTTCAAGACCTTTTCTACCATCACTTCAAATAGATAAATAAATCATCGTGCAAAAAAATTCTGCAGCACAGCATCTAAAGAACACATTTGCAGTTTTGTTTCACTGAGACTGTTTGGAAAAAGATTATCTCTTTAAATTAAATACGTCTCAAGTTCAGTACTGTTTTTTCTAACAACTGAAATTTCTCGAACAAGAACGAAATCCCAAAAGCTGAATTTGCTATATAATTGGCAACCCTGCATGCATCAGTTTTAAAAAGCTATGTAAGCACTGCTGTGTTAAAGCACCTTACCACTCATAGTTCAACAAGCACTGCTTCGGAACTCAGCGTACCTTAAAGCACCGGTCTCGAGCAAATCACGGGGATAGCCTGGACTGAGTAACTTCAACTTTTCATTCCCATCATTCAGAAAGGTGTTTTAATGATTAAAAAAAGAAAGTGGAGCTGAGAAACTATAATTGTTGCAGTTTTTCAAGATTTTTTTAATATTTTCCATTTCCTGATGGTGGAACGATTTGCCTCATAAAGCACGATTTACAGCAACTCAATGAATCGATATATAAAATAGCTTTCTTTTCATTCGTTTTACTTCTCACAAATAAACAAGGCACACAACTAACTTAGGGAGATAAATCAAATTTCTTGTGCACTCCTGTCGTTTCCAATAAATGTGTCACAAGCAAAATTTTCTTGTGTGTGTGTGTGTGTGTGTGCCCAGAAACAGCACCATTCGTATTTTTACTAAAAATTTCTACATACGTGTGCTTTCGAAGCTTCTAGTTACGACTGCTACTAAAATCACCAATGATTAAATGAGGTGAAGGAAATGTGAGCAGAAGACAATTTCAAGCATGATTTTGTTGCTCATATAATAATAAAAATCATAATAGACTCCAAGAAACGGAATATTCGGATTATGTACATACGTGAACAAGCTAACGCTTGGAACTGCATATTTTTGGCTTTGTAACATCTTGGTTCAAACTTGCCTTTTTCAATATCTACGAGCTCTCCTCCCGAGGCAATACGATCTTGCAGGACTAGTGAGTAAATCTGCCCCTCTAACCCCAAAATAAGAAGAATAAACAGGCCTCAACATGCATTTAAAGTTCATTTTCATGTGCACCGGCCCACAATAAACGCATGAAACGTAAACTTAATCGATAGACAAAGCATCTGTTAAGTGTTGCACTGATGGTACGTGTTTATGGTGTTGCGTTAGCAAAGGTTACTGTCTACTTAAACCAATCTAGCACGAAGCAAAGGACGATTTCACGATTTCTTCGGAATGCAGGAACTCTTTGATTCGAATCTGTTTGAAGAACATCGAGTACAAATCAGAAAGCACAAAGATAGACAAGAGATGGTTGTATCTTCTTCTTTGCTCAGATGTAACTTAGTAAGAATGGGAAATAGAATTGTATCTTTGAGTAGTAAATGGGAATAATTGTTAAATATGAAACTGATGACTCTGCACTTCAAAATATTTCGAACGCTTTGTATCTTTCGAACGTTTAATTTTCGAAAAATTGATGCAAGAACTGGCTACGATGGAAAAAGCATCAAGCGGATATCTATTGACTTTCATGTTTATGAGAAAGACTGTCAAGAAGTTGTTTTGTTATGTTCTTCCACGTTGCACGTAGCTTTTTGTTTTAAAAAATAATGTTGTCGCCATTACGTATAACATACGTTAGCCTGCGCTCTCCTCCGTAACTCAGAGTGAAAAGAACAGAAAAAAAAATTATTCAAATTTGGTGAATCAAAGTTTCCTTGCTTAATTATGTTTTCTGCAATGATTTTGCCTTGTTTTGTATTGTCGTAACGAATTCTATGCTGCAGTTCTGCGTGCTTTTCTTTTACTTTTCTTTTTTTTCAGTAATTTCTATTCTGATTTATCAAAGACACCAGACCGGATGTTAAAATTCAGGGGATTTTTTGTTGTTGTTTTTTTGCTGAGATAATTGTTTACAATTGTATTAACAAATACCGATGTATTTGCGCACTTCCAAAGCTGATTACATATATTCTTCAAATTAAAAGAAAATCTATTAGCCAAATGAAAGATCAAATTAAAATGCTCAAGGGAAATAAAGCATCCTCGTAAGCGAATTTCAAAGTTATTTTATTTTTTTGCCCTGAAGCTCCAGCGATTCCATTTTTAAAGCTGATGACTTTCAAAAAGGCTACAGAAAAAAAAAAAGTGAAAATGAAATTAATTACCTGGAAGGTATAAAGGCGACCCAGTGACCGGCCCTTGAAGTGAGTTACAAGGAAGGTCCGAAGGCCACCTCAGGGGCCGGCACTTATAAGGAATTGTAACCAAAGGTACGTAAGCCGCCTCGGGAACCAGCGCTTGAAATGAATTAAAAGGAAGGTATGAAGGTTACCCTCGTGGCCGGCGCTTGAAATGAATTGCAAGTAAGGCACGAAGACCTCGATGTATGGAGCTTTAGATGATTTACAAGGAAAGTACAAAGACCTTCTTTTTGCCCGTTGTTTGAACTGAGTTACAAATAAAGTACGAAGGCCTCCCCAGTGGCCGACGCTTGAAATTAATTACAAGGAAAGTACGAAGGCCGTCTCGGGGCCCGGCGTTTGAAACAAATTGTAAGGAAGGCACAAAGTCCACCTCAGGGACCAGCACTGGAAATTAATTAAAAGGAAGGTACGAAGGCTACCCTGTGGCCGGCGCTTGAAGTGAATTGCAAGGAAGGTAAAAAAGCAGCCTCGGTGGCAGGAGCTTGGAAGGGTTTACAAAGGAAGTACAAAAACTCCCTCGATGCCCCTTGTTTGAAATGAGTTAATAGGAAATTACGAAGGCCTACCCGGTGTCTGACGCTTGAAATGAATTACAAGGGTGATATGAAGTCCTCTCCCTTGTGGCTTGAAATGGATTGTGAGGAAGGTGCGAAGGCAAAATTGGTGGTCGGCGCTTGTAGTGATTATTAAGGAAGGTACGAAGGCCGCCTCGGAGGCCGGCGCCTGAAAATGAATTACAAGGAAGATAGGAAAGTTGACCCGATAGCAGGCGCTTGAAATGAATCATAAGAAAGGTACGAATGCTAAACCAGCGTGTGCTTCTGACTAACCGTCAAAGACGAGCGCAGGCCATGGTCAGGGATGAACAGTAAGTAGGTGGTGCGCAGGCCATGGTCAGAGATGAACAGTAAGTAGGTGGTGCGCAGGCCATGGTCAGGGATGAACAGTAAGTAGGTGGTGCGCAGGCCATGGTCAGGGATGAACAGTAAGTAGGTGGTGCGCAGGCCATGGTCAGGGATGAACAGTAAGTAGGTGGTGCGCATGCCCTAAGGCACTGTCCCTTCCCTTTTGACCAGCGGCCCTTGGTTATAGAGATGGGCGACATATTATAAACTGAGATGATCATGGGGTTCGTTTGACCCCGAAATAAAGAAAACGAGGGATTTGAGGGCAAAAAGTGAATGCATTATCATGAAAAAAATACATTATCATGAAAAAGATGAATACATTATCATGAAATGAATACATTATATTGATAAAAAATGGATACATTATCATGAAAAAGGTGAATTCGTTATGAAATGAATACATTATCATGAAAAAAGTTAATTCGTTATCATGAAATGAATACATTATCTATGAAATTGAATTTCTAACTTCCTTAGAGACCGTGCTGTGAGAACCATGTGTGGAACGGGCTTATCACTTCAATGTTTTACAGACATACATTCTGTACCATTCGTTTTACAAAAGAAAAGACGCATATGCTACGATAAAGCAATTCAAATAGGGTTTCAGCTTCTGAAAGTGCTTCTGCGGGAAAAAAAAAAAAAAAGTACAAGAAAGCCGCTTTGAAACTCTAGCAAAATTCTCCGAAACATTCATTTCAAGCAGTTATGCTTTGTACAGGAATTAAAAAGAAAAAAGTTTAAGTAAAACTCTTAAAAAGTATTGTTGCTGACCACGTAGTTTTCCTCGAACAAATTAGCTTGATATGACTTTCAGATATAAAAAAACTTTCTTCTACTTTATGCGACCTTCAATGCATCATGACATTATAATGCTTGACTGACAAACTTCTTCCTTTCACCTCATCAACGACCGCAATGAAAGAGTAAGCAACACAAAAACATCGAGTGGAGAAAGGCGTGGTAACATAACTTTTTCTTCTATTGTTAACGGCGCTTGACGATCACTGTGACCAACTCGAAAGAATATAATCAATCGTTCGTACCTGATTGACTACTCGTTTCTGGCAAAGGGAAGAGCCAGCAGCATTGGACAAACACACTACCCATGCCACTCATGTCGGACTCGAACCCGGGTCCATTTCGGACGACTGGGTTCGATGACCACACCACAGACCCCTCGACCCCCTGGGGCTGTCTAGCATATGCAGATTTGCTGCTAACATGCATTTTCATACCACTGCAACAGTATTATATCTGTGAGCTTATAATCTTTTTTATTCTTATTGGTTTGTTTTGGGGGTTAACGACCATCCTGAGCAACTGAATGGGCTATAAGCAGTTGCCCCCGTCCTTGATTTGGGGCCACTGGTTCCAGTGAAGGAAGAAAGCCAGTGCCATAAGACAAACACCATCCATGCCGGATCGGGATTCGAACCCGGATCCTTCTCGAATGAAAGGTCAGAAGACCACTGCGCCTCCAGGGTGGATAATCTGTTTCCGATTGAGCAATCATGTGAAAAGAAGAATATCAGCCAAACTAGATCTGACGTTATCCGCGTTTATTTATTTTATTTCCGGATTTAGCACTCACCATGAGTGACTCATAGGGCTCTCAGAAGTAACCTTTCCCTAACTGAAGGTCAGTGGTTCTTCCAAGAGCGGGAAATTTAACGTTATCCGACAAGCGCAACACGTATGCCTCATTCAGGCCCCAGCTCTGATGAAAATCAGAAACCAGCACCTATCCACATTTAAGAATCATTTTGAAAGAGAGAAAAACATATGGAAAAATTAAAGAGATCATATATCATGCTGATTTTGTTTCTGGAATGTAAACCGCCAGTTGTACAGTGAACGCTGCAGGTGCGAAGCGACTCACTTTCGTGTGATCAAATGCTTAGTCTGTATCTGTCCTGTCCACAACTATACCATGTTTGCCTGATGGCTCTGGCTTTTGGCCATTCTTCGGAGTTGGACCCGGGTTAGGGCCCCGGATGAGACATAGGTGGTGTGTTTGCCTGATGGAGCTGGCTTCTGACCATTCTTCCGAAATGAACCCGGTTTAGGGCCCCGGATGAGACAAAGGGTGGTGTGTTTGCCTGATGGCTCTGGCTTCTGACTATTCTTCCAAGATGGACCCGGGTTAGGGCTGAGGATCAGACATGAGTGGTGTGTTTGCCTGATGGCGCTGGGCTCTGTCTCTTCCCCGGAACCAGAGGCCATAAATTAGGGACGGGCTACTCCTTATAGCCCATGGTGGTAGTTAAACTCTGAAGCAAAAAAAAAAAAGCAATTTTAAGTTAAGCGAATAACTGAATTGATTTCCAAGTGGACTCATTTGCAATGGGGTCAACAAATGTGTCCAAAAGACAAAAGCAGGAGATATTCTTGACGTATTTCTCAGCACGAAATGAACTGAATGGAAAAACGGTAGTGACGGTAAAATTCCAATGTTCACTACGATCTAACCATTCAAATAGCGTCACACTACTACCAGATATACACTGGAGCAATTGAATTAGAGATACCTGTCTAGTAACGTGTAGCACCCTCTTTCGCCTTGATGACGGCGGCGATTCGTCTCGGCATGGACTTGACAAGACACCGGAAGCGTTGGGAAGCCATACGGATCTACGACCCCTGAACAAGCTCCCACACTTCACGAAGATTTGATGGAGGGAGGGTCAGAGCCTCGAACATTTCTCTCGATGGCATCCCAGATGTGTTCGATGGGATTAAGGTCAGGGAACCTAGCTGGCCAAGGAAGCGAGGTCACGTCGGTGAAGTGTTCATCCAACCATTCGGATACTATTCGGGAGCTGCATTGTCTTGTTGCAGGATGAGGTCCCCAGTGGAATGTTGAAGACGCACAAACGGGAGCAAATGGTCGTCCGGGATATCCCGGTAACGTTGACCTGTGAGGGGCAATGTCACACGTACCACGGGTCCCATTTCAGTCCACGTAAACAGTCCCCAGACGAGAATGCCACACCCACCAGCTTGAAGAGTACCCTGCTGGCAAGAAGGATTCATCGCTTCATGTGGTTTGCGCCGTACTCGTATCCTGCCATCCACATGTACCAACGTGAATCTCGACTCATCAGTCCAGGCAACATTTTTCCACATGTCTAGGGTCCAGTGGCGATGTTCCGCGCCCATGCTAATCTTTGCAACCTGTGATGTGCGGTCAGCAGCGGTACCCTCGTGGGACGATGGCTTCTGTACCCCATAGGGAGGAGATGGTTCTGGATGGTGTGGCTGCTTACACGTTTTTGTGCACCAGCGTTAAATTGCCGAGTGATTTCTTGCACTGTGGCCCGTTTATCCGCTGTTACAATGCGAGCTAGCTGACGATGACCCCGCTCATCCACACTCTGTTGTCCACGGCAGTTGGTCCTTGCAGGGATGGTTTTACCGGATTCGATGTACTCACGGTGCACTCGTGACACAGTGGCTCGTGAAAATCCCAGTGCCTGCACTACTTCCGAGATGGAGTGACCCATTCGTCGGGCCCCGACAATTTGCCCACGATCAAAGGCGCTTAGATCCTTCGTCTTACCCATACTGTGTCCGACTCTTACTGATTCCCGTCGTATCACTCCTCATATTGTTGGATCGCTGCATACGTCATGTCGTTTCCGTTTATCGGGCCGCCCAGAGCGCCACATTTGCATAGCGCCAGCTGTCTCTAAATTAGTTGCTCTTCAGTGTATACAACAGTCACAGATATGTAAACTTCTCCTAGTACATCGCGTAGAGTAAGTATTGATTTTCAACGTTACGTTTCTTGTTGCTTAAAATGCTATCTCCAAAACAGAAAGTTTTAGCGTAAACCTGAATAACTTTGCAGAATGTGCGCATAATGTAAAACCATTGAAAACAGTGATGCTTAAGCTTTCCACTAGCATTTGTGACACGAACGTACAGAGAAAAAACATTTCTTCACCTTTATATGTGCAATTGTTATTAAATTCCCTATGGTTTTTATTATATTATCTACTTTGCAGCCAAGGCGTGGTTACTGTTGTGGTGTTAAATGTATATGTGGCAAAGCTGCTTCATGTTAAATATGCTGACGACGATAAATTAAAGAAAATCAAAGGCTTCGTATGTATACCGAATGTACTGCTGTCATAATGTCAATGAGGTGCTCCTTTACTTTTTTTTCTTTTTCTCCTTTGAAAGAAAAACGATGAGAAAAGTAGATATTTGTTCACGGTTAGAAAACATCTGTTACGTGCTTCGATAAAATATTCATCATTGAATATCTAACAATGCATAGAGACTTGCGCAAGGATATTACTGCCACCAAAAGACTTCAGGCTACGAATTGTCGGAAATAATAATAATAAAAAAAAAGTCCTTGTCGATCTCCAAGCCAATGAACTATTTTCTCTGCGGAGACGACTTTGTATATGTTGCTTTTCTGTTTTATATGTATATGCGTGTCAAAGAGTATTGTTGTTCTGTAAACCTGTTATGAATTTAGATGGAGCCTCCATAAAAATGTTAAAAGGTTTTCTTCCAAGTTATAGCTTATAAATGTATATGCCGTAGAATATTGCAGAATAATTCAACGTGACTATGTCACCTTTTTTTGGGCACATTTCGTTGTTGACGTAGAAACTGTACTCAAGAAAAGCCCATTTTAGTCAACTTGTATGATACCGCACGTAACACGCACATGAAAAAATACTCTGTTCAACATCTTTTATTTGTGGATGTTACTAAAACTTTAAAAAAAAAAAAAAAAAAAGAAACTAACCTTGCCAGTGAATGTCTTAAAATACCACGCAATAGTTTTTCGAATATTAAATTCATTAGACTAAGAGTTTGGTCTTTAAAAAGAAAGTTTATCACGTAACGTGAACCCATGAAATCTTAAAGACATTTAGAGTCAATAAGCAAAAGCATTATACAGGGTGTTTCACTCGCTACTTTACCTGGAATTTCTGCAATCACTGGAAGAGGAATGAAGATATCGTAACGAAATTTGAGCTGGACTTACCTTAGGCTGTGAGAAAGCAAACGGAAGCGACGTGTAGTTGCGCCGGCGTCGTCAGAGAGATGTGGCGACGCTAGTGTACCGCGACTCCTCGTCGCCTGCCGGACGAGCGGGCGTCTCTCAGTTTACTGAGTCTACCGACACAGTACGGTCGTTGTTTTGCCGCTCGTGGAACAATACGGTTATGCGTGTGTGTTGTCGGAGAATAGAAAACGTTGAAATGAACCCGTATACTCTAGAGGAGCGAATGTATATTGTTGCGGGCGTACTGGCAGACTAAATCGTTGAAGTCGTGTCAAAAAGGATTCGTTAAGATGTTTGGAGGTCGAAAACCACCATCAAAGCGGTGCATTTTGGCCATGTCACGGAACTTGGAAACAACGGGAAGTTTGTGTGACGCGCGTGGAGGAGGTCGACGACAAATGCCGGAAGATATGGTCGAGAATGTGAGGCAGTGGTTATTGCTGTCTCACAAAAAGACCCTACGACGTCTAGATTTTTCGAGAACAGGGTCATTTCGAGGAGACTTTGGCCTCCGCGGTCGCCAGATTTGACGCCGCTCGATTACTTTCTCTAGGGCTATCTCAAAGGTAGAGTTTACGGCAATAATCCACGATCCATCGCCGCACTGAAATTCAATATCATTCAAGAAATTCAGGCAATTCCTGAGGACATGCTGACCCGAACCTTACAAAATATCGAGCGTCGTGTTCAGCTTTGCCTGGACGCAAATGGTGACCATTTCCAACACATGTTATAATGCCATCTCCTTTCTCACAGCCTAAGGTTAGTCCAGTTGAAATTCCGTTACGATATCTTCATTCCTCTTCCAGTTATTGCAAAAATGCCGGGTAAAGTAGCGAGTGAAACATAAGCCAAGAACACTAGGTATTTTTTTTTTAGTTGAACAACTAGCTCTGGTTTTGTAAGCATCGTACATGTAGCTTTGAATTCAGCTGACATTTCATGTTGGTTTGTTTATTTGTAACGTGATTTTTCATTAGATGTTGTCACAAAATATTTCCTTAATATATTAGTATAATGTGGCATTTCTGTTTTGAACTATTCCTTGTCATATGCACGAACAACGTTTGGTGTGTATTTCTGGTGTATGTATATATACATATTGAGTTTTTCTCCGTGTAAGTCAGTAACTTATACAGATCAGCATCATGGAGAAGTGCTATTGTGTGAAATTTTATATCCAGTATTTTTCCAGATTTTATACAGAAATGTTTTTGCATTTGCTCGGCTGAAATCTCTATTGTGAATTATGCCCGGTGATTTAAAGTGACCAATCTGTTTTGCATGAATAGCCTTCCAACATTTTTGCACATAAAGTCCTGAAAAAGAATATTTTTTCTTCTTCTTTTACGTGAACTATCAATACCTCTTAAATTTCCTACAGTCGTCACTTATTGATGTTTGAGACTAAAACATATAGATTTTTGATTTCGGGGTTAACGACCACTCCGAGCAACTCTGAGAGCAGTAAGAAGTCGAACGTCCCTAATTTGAGGCCACTGAAGAACATGCCGCCATGCTCGCCAATTAAACGTAGGCGCCGTACAGCATTTCAGATACACTGTACAAAACAGGTTGTGTGAGGCATATATCGAAAATTCGTGTTTACGCTTCCAATGTAAAAGCAAAATTCTCAATATTTACACGATTCTTAAAAGCGGTAAAAGTTAAAATGCTTAAACAACTTTATTTACAATTAAAAGAAAGACAAGATCTTTCGTAGTCGCGTCGGCCACATCCTCAGGTCTGCACAGTCAAGAGTACAAGAGTCCCACAATTATATATAACCCAAGCGTTCAAAAGGCAAGGTAGTTGCCAGTTCACAAAGCAGCGTGTACTCACTCAAATCTGCATATTTCCCGTCTCCGGTTAGGCTGGTGCTAGTAAATCTTTTCCAAACATTGTGAAGGCAAAAAGGTGTTTCCTCGTTACAACTTCCCTCTCTGTAGTAGGCAACAATGACTCCATAAATAATAAAGTCTGACGAGACATTACAGGTGCCACAATAGTTGAGCAGTCCCAATCTCAAAACAAGTTAATGAGGTGGAGATATTAGGGTCCCTGCATACCCAACTAGGAACCCTAATACTCAACTTGGAACCCTAATATTTCCACCTCAATAGCGTTGAGATTGGGACAACATTTTCCGGATTGGGATTACCCAACTAGGAACCCTAATACTCAACTTGGAACACTAATATTTCCGCCTCATTAACATTGAGATTGGGACAACACTTTCCGGATTGGGATTACCCAACTAGGAACCCTAATACTTAACTTGGAACACTAATATTTCCACCTCATTAACATTGAGATTGGGACAACATTTTCCGGATTGGGATTGCCTAACTATTGTGGCACCTTTAATGTCTCTTCAGACTTTATTATTTATGGAGTCATTGTGGATCGCCTACTACGGAGAAGGAAGTTGCAACGAGAAAACACCTTTTTGCCTTCACAATGTTTGGAAAAGACTTATCCGGAGTTTACCAGCACCAACCTAACCGGAGACTGGGGAATTGCCTAGCACCTTAACTATTGAAATTGCCTAACTATTGTGGCACCTTTAATGTCTCTTCAGACTTTATTATTTAT
The DNA here is from genome assembly GCA_039090855.1 of Macrothele yani. Lineage (NCBI taxonomy): Eukaryota > Metazoa > Arthropoda > Arachnida > Araneae > Macrothelidae > Macrothele > Macrothele yani. The sequence continues at coordinate 42,258,954 of CM077003.1, read as the reverse complement.
GGAGTCATTCTGGATCGCCTACTACGCAGAAGGAAGTTGTAACAAGAAAACGCCTTTTTGCCTTCACAATGTTTGGAAAAGACTTACCCAGAGTTTACCAGCACCAACCTAACCGGAGACTGGGGAATTGCCTAACACCTTAACTATTGGGATTGCCTAACACCTTAACTATTGGGATTGCCTAACTATTGTGGCACTTTTAATGTCTCTTCAGACTTTATTACTTATGGAGTCATTCTGGATCGCCTACTACGGAGAAGGAAGTTGTAACGAGAAAACACCTTTCTGCCTTCACAATGTTTGGAAAAGACTTACCCGGAGTTTACCAGCACCAACCTAACCGGAGACTGGGGAAATATCCAGATTTGGGTGAGCACACGCTGCTTTGTAAACTGGCAACTACCTTGCGTTTTGAACACTTGGGTTATAGTATATAAGTGGAGGACTCTTGTACTCTTGACTGTGCAGACCTGAGGATGTGGCCGACGCGGCTACGAAAGATATTGTCTTTCTTTTAATTGTAAATAAAGTTGTTTAAGCAATTTAACTTTTACGGCTTTTAAGAGTTGTGTAAATATTGAGAATTCTACTTTTGCTTTGGACGTGGTATGAATTCACGGAAAATTTCTGAAAATAACGTGCAGCAAAGTTGGTGGTAGGTGTCCGTCTTTTTCAGAAATTTCCGTTTTTAAAAGTGCCCGTTTATTTTAACCCGTATTTTCAGATTTTCCGTATCCAGAAATTCCGTTTATTTAAGAAAAAAATCCATTACAGGTTTTTTCCGTATTTAAACTGAAATTCCGCAAAATCGACGAACCTGCATTTTCCCGCCCTTACCCCAGATAATCCTTTCACTGCAGTCAGGATCACACCCGTCGTTTGGGTTCAACAGGTAACGCACGCCTTTAACAACTGAGCCACAAACGCTCGGAAACACCACATACATCGTAAAACAAATTCCGCGATGGTGATTTTTTTTTTTTTGTCATTAATGAGAGTGATTTAGTCGTTTTATTTTCTGTTGGAGCTTATTACTTTTCTGAATGGGTTTGTAATAAAACAAATTCTGTAGGAGGACTTTTCACAAGTTATGCATTATTCATCGTGATTTTTCGAAGCGACAAAATGCTTTGCATTCTTGATTTCAAATACTACAATCTTGTGACGAATATACATTTGTATATATTATTTGTGACGCGCCCATTGCGAGAGAATTTTGCGATCATTCCATTTTTTCCGTGACATTGCCTTCGAAATTTCAAAAATTCTCAAAACCTTTAATTTTAAAGTTATTTTTAAACCCATAAACAAAATGAACTTTTTGGGATCAAAGGATTATGTTGAAGACAAAAACTCGTGGGGAATTTATCAGATTCCATGTGAATGTGGTGCTTCGGCTTCGTATATGGGACACACCCGTAGAGCCTTGCGTTTTCGATTGAAGGAGCACAAGAACTACATTCGGAACTGTGACCTAAAGAAGTCATCGATGGCTAAACACTGTAACGAAAAGGACCATAAATTTCTCTTTGAAGAAGCAAAACTAATTGACAAGCCAAATTCAACCACCAAACTTGATATTTCGGAAGCTTTCCATATATATCAGACGTCTTCGCAACTTGTTAACGACGTGGCATCCACCCCATTTCTATCAAGCGCGTGGAAGCATCTAACCAAAACACGTGACTGTAAACACCATTTATGACGTCATATACAATTTGAATATTTACGTGCCATTCCTCCTGAAGCTAGGTCAATACCCAGCGAAACTATGGTCGACTTGAAAAAATAAATATTTGTGACAAACCACGTTGTATTCTCTTAATACATAAAATGCTTTGCAACTTGATTTTTTTTAACTGACAATTACTTTGTTATCTTTAAAAAAAGGCGACATTTACCTTTTTATGCTGTTATTTCACGAAAAATTTCCTAAATATAAATTTTTGTGACCAAGAGGAAGGAGATGACTAATGATGCTTGATGATATAATGGGCACAAGAGGCTATCAAGAAATGAAGGAGGAAGCAAGAGACAGAGGATACTGTAGGAACAGAACTTGCTGAGATACCGTTGGACCTGTCAAGAGACAGAGCACTGATGATGATGATCACCGAAATATTGATTTCTTTTTCGTTTCCCATGGACGAAAGGAACTATATAAAATTTCGGACATCACTCCTCTTCACGTAATCGTCAGTTCGTCTGTCTGTCTGTCCGCCTTAAGAACTTATATCTCCATTTTAAAATGTCAGATGGCTGAAATCTCCCTATGTGACAGAGAAATCGCGTGCGTGATTTTAGATACCTCTCCGTCCGTCCATTCATTTGTCACTTTTTCTGTCTGTCCGCCCATAAACAGAAACGATAGCTTCTAATTATCACAGTGAACTTCTTCCCATAGCTGGTAGACAGGCACGCACACAAGATTATTAATGCCTGTCCTTCCCTTAAACCGTCTGTCTGTCCGCTTGTCGAAAAGAATGTTTCCTTTCAAAAGGACAGATTGTTAATAAAAATTATTTCTCAGAGACCCTAGGAAAACATGTGAATGAGATTTCAGAAATCTCTTTATCCTACCATCCACTCGTCGGTTGGTTTGTCTATTCGTCCATTCGTAAAAATTATATCTTCGCTTCTAACGGCAAAGACTGACGGTGGAAGTACGGACACTGACAATCGGCGCATTCCTGGCGTCATATGTCATATAATTTTTATGTTTATTGGAACAAACGGAAGTATCGTTTCTGCGAACAGACAGACAGACAGACAACTGACAAATGGACTGGTAGAAGGAGAAATGTCTGAAATCTCGTGCTCGTGTTTTCTCATAGAAAGACTTAACAACCCGATAGTTAGAAACGGATATATCGTTTCTGCAGACGGAGAGACTGAAGAATAAATATTGATAATAGGAACGCGCCTGTCTATCAGTCACAGAACATTTTTTTTCAATCTGGCCGTTAGGAGCGGAGAGATAACTTCTGAGGACGGACGGACAGACAAACTGAAAATGGATAGATGGAAGGACGGACGTCTGAATTCTTATTCTCGTTTCCTCCGTAGAATAGGGAAAGAATTACGACTTTTTGAAGTGGAGATATAAGTTCTGAAGACGAACGGACAGACAAATTGACGAATGCATAGACGAACGTCTGCAATCTTGTGGTCATGTTTTTCCAAATAGGGAGCAGAGGAATTTTTAAAATACGGCATTTTGAAGCTGGAGTATCGATGGCACTTGGATGTACCGAAGAACTGACGTCAGTAAGGTTCTTCCCGTACCTTCTCTATCAGTCACAGAAGGAATTTCTTCAGTCTGGCCGTTAGAAGCGGGAATGTAATTTCGGCGGACCAGCAGACAAACCAACTGACGATGGGGAGGACAGAAAAGTGATGTCTGAAAGTTCACATGGTTCTTTCCGTCCATGGGAAAGAAAAGAATTTCAGTAAATGAACATTTCAAAGCGGAAGTATCTTTCTTGCAGGAGAAAGAGGACACGCGGGAAGAAAACCCAAATAGTATTATTTCTTGTATGCGAGATGTATGTAACTAATAGTTGAAAATGGCGTCCCGGTGGCCGATCTGTTTGAGTCGCTGGCCCCTGACCATTCGCGGGAGATGATCAGGGCAGGTGCCCTGGATGAAGCATGGATGGTGTGCCTGCCTGGTGGTGCTGGCCCATCCATGGAATCAGCTCCTCGAAGCGACTATTTATTAGCCTTAACAGTAGCTCGTGGTCTTGAGGGCCAGGCCTAGTGGTCCACGTTCGTGATTGCAACAGGAAACGTCTCATTATCGATCCAAGGTAGGTACGATCACTCGAAGCACTAAAAATCCGCCGGGCGTCGGATGAGCACGTTAAGCAATCGGAATCCGGGTACGGGCTCCCTTGGTTTTAAATAAGGGCGTCTTCCTCCTCCTTTTCACCTTACTTCCATGTGACTTTCCTGTCGGGCACTCTAGCTTCCTGCTTCTAAGGGTCGGTTAAGACCTGGAATCAGACACTCCCTTACTAAATTCCTCTACATACATCTCTAAATATCATGGTGGTCGTTAAACTCTGAGACGATAACAACAAAAAAAAAAGTTGGAAATGCGACCCCAATTTGTCCTGACGAGATGATGTAAGCAATGAAGCTACGCATAACACTTCCTCGTTACAGACATGCCGCCTTCAGTAAGAAAAAAAAACTGTTTTTTTTTTTTTAAATAAGTAGCTTCATCTTACTTGTCTTATCCAAATCCAAGTTAGTGGCACAGTTCTCTCTAAGGCTGTTGAAGGTTCTGGTAATTGATAATGAATACCTTTATTCTTACTGAACTTAAAGAATAAATATAGTTCTGTTCATAGTACCAAAAATTGGTTACACGCATTTTTTTTTTTTTTTTTACATAAGTAATATTTAGTTTGTTGCTTACCCTAGTTCAGGGGTGAAGAACCTTACCCTAGTTCAGGGGTGAGGAACCTTACCCTAGTTCAAGGGTGAGGAACCTTACCCTAGTTCAGGGGTGAGAAACCTGCGGCCTTTTGAGTGAATTCAAATTTTGCCTAAAAAATCCTTTTATTTTTCTTGTTTTTGTTCTTATTTTATATTTTTTATTTTAATCTTAAAATGACCGTATTTAAAATACCAAAGAGTAGAAGAAGATTCAGCGAAATAATGTTCCCCGGCTGACGTCCACAATTAAAACATTACTTCTTCAAAAGGAAATTTCGGATGAACATTTTCCCCAGATAGCAAAAGTCATTGATGAACAGGGGGATTCATACGAATCATTTGAAAAATATGCAGCTTTCATGGACTTGTTAATTTGAGAATACAATGAAAGGTTCGCTGACTTTAAGAATCATGACATCATACTCAAACTAGCATTTCAACCTCACCTAGTTGATGTCTCCATGACTCCTAAAGAACTACAGATGGAATTGATTGAGCTCTTAGGAAATGACATTTTAAATGCGTTACTTGACGCTAAGAAAGATCTAATTGAAATATGTAACAAGTTAGTATAATCATGCAATGCATTGATTATGATACGCTTTCCAACATACCAGAAATCATTACTCAAGTTATGAGGATAATGGCTGTAGAATAAATCTCGCTCCTATGACCTGACCTTTGACCCCATTTCGATGATATTCTACAGAACCCGTAAAGTATACTTCCGGAACAACATGATAAAGTTTTGTCTCAATCGAAGCATTTTTGCGTACGTTATAACGCAATTGGGCGATGGAATGGATCCCGATCCGATGTCCATTTTTAATAGGATTCGTCCACAGATGGTCCCCTACCACATACTAAAATTTCATCCAAATCGATAAATTTTTACGCAAGTTATGACGCATAAGGGCAATGGAATGCATCCCGCTCCTATGTCCTGACCTTTGAACCCAATTCACCCATTTTCAATAGGGTTCCGCCCCAGGTGGTCCCCTACCACATACTAAAATTCCATTGAAATCAAACAATATTTACGCAAGTTGTGACGCATAACGGCAACGGAATGAATCCCGCTCTTATGTCGTGACCTTTGACCCCATTTTGTCCATTTTCAATAGGATTCGTCTCCAGTGGTCCCCTACCACATACTAAAATTTCGTAGATATCGAAACATTTTTACGCGAGTTATCGTGCGGACAAAAGGACAAAGCTGGAGCTTATACGCTTCTTCAACCTACGGTTGGAAAACGTAAAAAATGCAATAGAATAATACCCCAGAGCACATTTAAGAAGATAGGGGCCCCGAGAGCTGGGCAATATTTGGGGCACATCTAAGATTTCACTACGGGTGGATGAATAAAAATGCCCAGGAGAAAACATTCCCAAAATATGATGAGGAAGCCATAAAATTATCCTCGCCGTATTGTAGTGTGTATACCATGATTCATGAATGAATCAGTGATTACAAGAAAATGTAAAAATGCATGGTTGAAAAATGGATACCAGTTCACTTCTTCTTCAATGCCCCCTCCTTCCCCCAGGGTTCAGCTTATTGAAAGTATATCGATGTAGTGGGCAAAATAATATATCGAAATATCAAGATTCTAACGAATTCTTAATATATGAAAATTTCTCATAATTAAAGTGTACAAAAAACCAAAAACCAAAAACATCTGTAATGCTTTCGAAAGCCTTGAGGATGGACTGGGGGTAACTGTATTTTTAGCAAACTCCTCCTAAGAAAGCGGAAAGAAATAGAAGCATTTTTTCACAAGGCAGTTCCTTATAGTTTTTGCTGTACTATCTGAAAAAAAAAAAAAAAAGAAAAAGAAATAAAATCTGTGGAACCCTGTCAATTTTTCAAGCATCCTGCACAATTCTGGAGCCTCTTGAAAATGCGGGGCCAGGGGCTACAGCCCCCCCCCTCCTCTTAAATGGGCTCTGGAATACCCACATAGGCGTAGCCAAAGGGGTGGTGCTCGGGTCCGGACTCCCCCTCTTGAGGGAGGATTGAGTACGAATTTAAAGCAATATATATATGCATATATGAGGCTTTCACCAATAAACCAAATCCATGGACCCTACCTCCCCTCAAGAAATTTCTGACTACGCCACTGAATACCCACGCCTTCGGCAACATGCACGAAAAATACTTTCTTGCTTTTCAACCACTTATTGCTGCGAATCTGCTTTCTCCTACATAACTGAAATCAAGACGCCCTTCAAGTCACATATGACGGATACCCATCTAGACGATCAGCAAAAAGTGCGGACCTCCATATTGCAACAAAATATTCAAATGTTTTCCAACAAAAAGCAGTCACAACAAAGTAATAAAAAAGCTAGTTAACTTTAGAATTAACATTTTTTTTTCATTTCTCGTAGTTAGTTAGTACATAGTAGTTAGTTTTACAGAAGAATGTACATTTTGAAGTGTATCTAATTGAAGTTCCTTGAATGAGGCTTTATTAGATTACAGCTATAACTTAATGCTGCCTTCTAGCATGAAAAGGTCCCCCGCCTCTGCCCTAGTTCTTCTCTGCATTTTTTTCTTTGCACGGCACATAACTTTCAAGCATTTCTGACTTACTTCGAAATAAAAACGTCAAACTGAGAAAATTTGAACGAAGGTGTACTTGTACTTCTAATACGAAATAGGTGGTAAATCAGATGAAATGCAGTTTCATTATTTGAGAACAGCTTTGATGGAACTGCCTCAGCATAGTTTTACTCAAATGCAAAACTCATTACATTTTAGCTATGCTAAGAATCCCTTCTCCTTAACTACCATCTCATTCAGATCTTTCACAGAATTTTGGTAATTTTATGAAGATAAACAATGAATAACTGATAGTTCAGTATGAGTGAAAGTTAGTGACTGCATAGAGCACAATCTATGAATGCATTGCTTTTGATTCTTTAACTGATAACCATTATCAAAAAAAGAGCAGATTTCGGAATCTCGACACCTTCAGGTAGCTCCCAACGTGGCCTGTATCGATCCGCCTTCTTTACATATAGCCAGCTCACGCCCACCATTTCATGGCAAAGTGAATAAATTTCATGCAGAGCAATTTATAGAAAAATAATTTCAACGCTTATTCATGCGGGTTCTGTATTGATGGTCTTCCGATTACATACGCTTTCACGTAGTTCCCAAGTTTGCGTGTATCGCTGCTAAGTGTTTACATACAGCTGGCTCACACTCACCATCAACGAACAATGGAACTAATTGACGGTGCATTGTATGCAGAGCCTTAAGTAGAGTACAGCCAGTGTAGCCCGTGCTATAGGCGCTAATTAAACAAAGGCGCTGTAATGAGTTTCAGGTAGTTAAATAGTAATTAATAACTGTAAGGTTTGAAACAGAGGGAGCGCTTACTTTCTATATACACATTTATGTTTTCATTATTTTTATATATATTTGAATTTTGCATAATTAGCAGCGACATGATCTGATATTATTCCAGAAGTTGACCGCAAGTCTATCGGCCTCAAGGGCCCCGGAAAATGTTAATCCATTTCTTTACTCTCCAACCAAGCTGGCGTAGCCTCTAGTTATAACAGCAAACGGGCATGTATTTCGTATTTCTCGACAAGAGGGGAGGGTGAGAAATTTGTTGTTGTAACGTGTTTTTTTTTTATTTTACTCAGTGAAAAACTTGTGTTACGAAATATGTAAGATGACGTTTACAATCTTTGAAGCGGACGATCTACGTACAGAGCAGTAGTGGGACAACAGAACCCTTGCACGACGAGTTGGTTTCGCCTGAAGAGGCGCACAACTCCCTCAGAGAGCAAAACATGGAATTGTTGTTGTGCAAGATCCCACCCATAATTTGGTGCTTTGCGAGAGCCCTTTCACCAGCGAAGCAGTTTGGAAATCGTCCTCTTGGCGATTAAATGCAGAGGTGTATACCGGCGTATGTATGAGGCTGAGCCTGTGTCAACAATGAATGTGTGCTGACTGAAAGATTCCTCTTTTTTTTTTTACAAAAGGCATGCTAAAAATGCGTGAAAGATACAAATAAAGCTTCGCCCAAAAATACTTAATGTAAAAAAAACAAAAAGTTCGTTTTATTATTATTCTACTTTTCCTTCGCATAAAAGCTTTCGTATTTTTAGTAACAAAAATAACCGTGTTATTAGAGTAAGTAATTATTTCAGCAAATACTCTGCATGAAATACATATGCAGAGCTAGTTTCTCTGACCCGCAAGGGCTGGCGTCAAGAAGGCGGAATAACACACGAACTTGGGGGTCGAGGTTGGTAGGCCACTCTTAAAATATATTTGTTTACTGGAAAAATTATTTTAAATACGTATTTTACAAGTTTTTGAGAAAAATCCTGCCCCTTTTTCATGCCAGTGACTTTTCCGAATACATATCTGGAGGATACCAGGAAAAGATGTAATTCTTGCAGGAAAAATTATTTGAAATGGAAAATGCCCCTAAAACCAGCACACGAGCATGTGGTATTGTTTCAGCTTGCCAACATTATTTCGCAGATATTGGCTGCTACGGTTTGTCTACTGGTTGGATTCATACAACATTCAAAATTGTGTTCTTTCTTTTTTATTTTTTTTTTTGTCCTCTAACGGTTTTACAACACAAAATTTGCATTAACTCAAAAGGCAACTTGAAATAATAATCTACACCCAGTGGTGTATCCATATAGGAGTTAGCTGGGGTCAGAACCAACCCCTTGGTCTACGACTTGGTGTTTTTATTTTTAAAAAAGTTAAAGCTTTGATTGAACAACAATGAAATTTAAGTTTCAAAAAAGTTTTACTGTTTGGTGGAAATGCAAAGTTCACACAAACTTTAACGAACGCAACTCAATTTAAACTAAAGTGAAAAATTGAAAAAAAGGAATTCAGTTTGATTTATTTATTTTTTTTTTTTTTTGTTAATCGGTGGAGTACCCGGATAGTCATTCACCACGAGATCCTGTGGATGGATGGCGACACATCGTACAGCAAACGGCACCGCACGTCACAAATCGCCGTGTGATTGGTTGTTACTTGTTGCGGAGTGTTCTGCCTCTTCTTGCTGCAAACTTCAAATGTTTGACCTTGACTCACTCTTGATACACGTACTTCTGAGTTCTGGCTGAGTTATGAACAATCTATCAAATCAGCACGCCATTTGATTACTTTTGAAGTAAATCGGGAAATAAATATTTCATACTGTAATCTCCATTACACTGGTGTTACTTTTAACAACACTGTAATGCTGTTTAACTTAATTTTAAATACATCAGACTGTGAATACTTTCATATAGCGAATTAAATGCGTTCATTTTTGTGGTGTAGCAAGCACAAAGATTCGCCAAGCTTTTGCACTCCACTGGGTGATTTTTTTAAGGCAAGAAATCGTATAATGTCAGCAATACTGAAGAAATCCCCAAGTAAGAAGATGAGATACGCAGAATCCATCACATATATTCCACACTTTACATATTGGTTAAAGAATTTATGACGTAAATACAACATATTAATAACAATGAAGTTTCCTACCCCGTTATCACATATAATATCAAGTTGCAAGGAGAGACAGTGTGAGAAAGAAAAAGCGGGTGTGTACGCTATACGGTTGGCATATCCTGACAACACGGAAGAGATATATAGCGGAATGACAAAGCGATCCTTGGCCACTAGATGTAAATAACACGCGCGAAATGTCAACTAGGACATGCAGGATACAGCCCTTGCCAGAAAAGTCATGCATTCATCGCCTCTCCTGTATGGAATAGTATTTATTAGAAGAATTGCCCATTAGATGAACTTTTAAGATACTGCCATGAGGGAAACAGTCGAAATCCTTTCCAGAAAAGTGGCATGCAATGATGTCGTTTCTACTGAGCTACTAATGGTTTGGCATGCGTTATTAAAAGATGGAAACACATCACGGCGCACCATATAATTGCGTGCTAAAAATTCATGTAATAAGATCGTGATGTCACCCACGTTATTTTCAAAAAACATCTTTCTTCCATACGTATTCCAATTCCCTGCATTTTTATGTCTACTATTGCCTAGAAAAAGCCTCCCAGTTGAGTGCGAATCTTTGTGCTTACTACACGACAAAAATAAACGTATTGAATATGCTATATGCGTTTCATCAGCAATTTTGTTTACTTTTAACGTTCAAGAATAGAGCATTGTTTACTTTTAACATTTCAGATTGTACATACCGTGCATTGTTGGGTTTTGATTTGACTAAAAATATCGGTTGATTAATCGTCCCTTTAAATAACATCGCCTTCAACATCATTTCCGGGAAGACTTTTTTTTTTTTTTTTTTTTTGCTAAACCCTCCTCTGGTATCCTGTATACCCGACTGTCTACAGGTCTCATAGTCAAAATATGAAACACTGTGTTACACTAAAAGCCGTCTTTGAGCCCACTGAAGCACCTCAAGAAAAGATTGCCGCCCCGGTAGCGCAGTGGTCTAAGCGATGGCCTCTGATTATTCGTCCGAAAGGGATCCGAGTTCGAATCCCGGTGAGGCATGGATGTTGTGTTTGTCTCACGACACTGGCTCGCTCTCTCCTTTCCCTGGAGCCAGTGACCCTAAATTAGGGACAAGCGGCTGCTTATAGCCCATTGAATTGCTCACGGTGGTCGTTAAATCTCCAACCAAAAAAAAAAAATCAAACATGGGTGGCGCAGTGGTCTAAGCGATGGCCTCTGATCGTTCGTCTGAAAGGGGTCCGGGTTCGAATCCCGGTCAGGCATGGATGTTGTGTTTGTCTTACGGCACTGGCTCTCTCCCTTTGTAACGTACCAGGAGATGTGACGTACCTGCCAGAAGGATGCACACGACATAAAGGCAGATAGGAATCAGAATAAAAGTCCGCGTAGCTCAATTGGTAGAGTGACTTATTCCGGAATGAGGGATCCGGGTTCGAATCCCGGCGTAGACCAAAATGACGGAGAAATTTACTTCGTTATACCTTCCCTGGAACCAGTGGCTCTAAATTAGGGACGGGCGACTGCTTATAGCCCATTGAGTTGCTCACGGTGGTCGTTAAACCTCCAATCAAAAAAAAAAAAAAAAAAAAAAAAAGCGATGGCCTCTGATCATTCGTTCGAAAGGGATTCGAATCCCGGTGAGGCATGGATGTTGTGCTTGTCTTACGGCACTGTCTCTCTCCTTTCCCTGGAGCCAGTGACCCTAAATTAGGAACAAGCGGCGGCTTATAGCCCATTGAATTGCTCACGGTGGCCATTAAACCTCCAATCAAAAAAAAAAAAATCAAACATGGGTGGCGCAGTGGTCTAAGCGATGACCTCTGATCATTCGTCCGAAAGAGGGTTCGGGTTCGAATCCCGGCGAGGCATGGATATTGTGTTTGTCTTACGGCACTGGTTCTCTCTCCCTTCCCTGGAACCAGTGACCCTAAATTAGGGACGGGAGACTGCTTTATAGCCCATTGAATTGCTCACGGCGATCGTTAAACCTCCAATAAAAAATTAATTCAAACATGGGTGGCGCAGTGGTCTAAGCGCTGGCCTCTGATCATTCGTCCGAAAGGGATCCGGGTTCCAATCCCGGTGAGGCATGGATGTTGTGTTTGTCTTAGGGCACTGGCTCTCTCACTTCCCTGGAACCAGTGACCCTAAATTAGGGACAGGCGACTGCTTATAGCCCATTGAGTTGCTCACGGTAGTCTTTAAACCTTCAATCATAAAAAAAAAAAAAACAGGTCAAGATGTATTACCACTAGTGGTAATAAATCTTGACTTGAAGTGCTGGCTCAAATTTTTATCGTGTAAAGATGGCTTTTTAATTCAACTATTTTATCTACACGACTGACTAAGACTTTTAATTCTGTTCCACATATTTTTAAACAGGACCCACTAAAAGTACAGGTGCTAGTTCTTTTATGCAAATGATTCTTGGTCTGTATGAAAAAGAATGCAAACAACAATGAAAATCTGCAACTTCTGCAGGAAAAAATTAAAACGTGTAATCATTGAACTACTGTAGATATGTAAACACAGATTTACTCAAAAGTACATTGTATTAGCTATATTGAACGCGGAGTTTCTGTAATTAAGTGTCCATGTTTTGAAGTGTTAGCTTTCATTACAAAAGTACAATTGCATTGGCAGTCTGATAGTGAGCCAGATTTTCTCTTCGAGTTCTTCATCACACATGGGGAATTAATCTATCTTGTTAAGCGAATATGCAGTGCAACAATTTATTTACATCTCTGAGTGCTTAACAGAGGATTTTAATAACAGAGACATATTTTGAGATGTGTTTAAATCATATACATAAAGCAGAGTTTATATGTATTCAGAATATGCTTGCTCAAAATAGTCTAATATCCTGTTACTGCTCATATATTTTAATGAAAACATGATAACCCCTTCTTACAAGAAAATCTGTAAAGAACAGTGCATATTGTTTCCACTGATGCAATGAGTTCAGGGGAATTTTAAAATTACAAGACGGAAAAAAATTGTGGCTTTTTTGAGTCGCAAATCAATTACTTCTGAGTGTATATGAATGTACTTTTGTTTTGCAAATGGTTTGTATGACATAAATTTTATTAAATAAATTTATGTGTCTGTTTAACTTGCAAAGCATTTTTTGCACTCACTGTGAACAAAAGTCATAAATATTTTATTTTCAAATATTATTTCTCATTTTACAAGTTGTAATTCTAAGAGCTATGTTGTTGTAAATAAAATGTTTGCCTCCAATGCTTTGCATTCTCTTTTAAAGCAAAAACTCAAGTCAGTCAAGCAATGCGTGATGAATTTCAATGACAAAAAAAATATATTAAATATTTATTTATTTAGTTATTTTATTTTGTAAAATTTCTGTTGCACAATATTATAGAAAAGTAATATAATACTCACTAACAATACAATGTGTGCCACAATCATAAACTAATTGTACAAATAAAGTAAACAAATTCACCAATGAAACTCACAAGAACGGCAATTCACCAAAACTTTCACAATAAATACAAATTCAGCACAACAACAACAAAACTCATTCCATTGAAAATTAATATCAATTGTCAATATGAATTAAATATTATATGATAGTAATAAGTAAATGTACAGCAAGAAGCTAGGGGGAAATGCTGAAATACTGCCTGACAAGCCCCTGATCCCCGCTAAATACACTATCTACCAACAAGTAATTGAACACCCTGCAATCGACGATATCTGCGGTCCTGATACACGTCACGGCGGCCACCGTTCAATATGGTGTGGGAAACAACAACTCAACCAGTCGCATGCAAGATTCCAAGCAGTTCGGAGCTCTCTGATTTCGAGAAAGCTGTAATCGTCCGGTATCACAGAAATGGCCGATCCATGCGTGACATATCCAGCGAGTTGAAGTACCCAAAATCGACAGTGGCCTACATGATTGGCAAGTGGAAGATGAGAGGTGACTGTCGGAATGTGCCCCGACCCGGCAAACCCACAAAACTGGGAGTTAGAGACCGACGGGTGCTGGCCAGAGAAATTCGGAAGAACCGCACCAAATCGATGGGCCACATCCACGAGGAGTTCAACAGGCATCCGGGAGTGTTCTTTCGATGAATATCATCCGTAAGGAAGCCTATCTGCTCGGTTATCGTGGACGTGCTGCCGCTCCACAAGCCTTTGATCACAGAGTCCAATAGCGCTGCTCGGCTAACGTGGTGCAAAGAACGTCGACAGTGGACCGTTGAACAGTGGAAACAGGTTCTCTGGAGCTACGAAACAAGGTTCACCCTCTACCGTTCGGATGGCAGGGTCTGGGTTTAGCGTCTGCCTGGAGAACGCCTCCTGCCGGAATGTATTGTGCCAACTGTGAAGTTCGGCGGCGGTGGAATTATGCTATGGGGGTGTTTCTCCTGATATGGCACGGGACCCTTGGTCGCAATTCCTGGTATACTGAACGCCGAGACCTACTGCACCATTTTGGATGACCATGCGCTTCCTACGTTGTGGCAGTTTTACAGGGTGGACCCATGTTACTTTCAGGATGACAATGCCACCTGTCATGTTGCGAGGTCCACCATGGCTTGGTATGGTGACAGTGGGGCTAATCGAATGGACTGGCCTGCGCAGAGCCCGGACCTTAACCCTATCGAGCACCTCTGGGAAGAGTTGGAGTGTCGACTTAAGGGGTGCCCCCACCGTCCGAAATCGGTGAAGGAACTGACCTGTCTTCTCCAAGCTGAGTGGAAGAAAATACCGCTAGCCGTCGTACAACGCCTGGTTGAGAGTATGTCCCGGAGGGTCGCAGCTGTAATCGCCGCTCGTGGAAGCTCCACTAACTATTGAAGGCGAATAAACTTCATTTACCTTTGCTATCACAGGTATCCAATTACTTGTTGGTAGATAGTGTATAAACAAAATATTCCAGTCCGCAGTCAAAACAACGAAAGCAATTTTACAATACCTTTTTTTACAAATCTTAAACAAATAAATTCCAATATTCAATTTCCCGTCAAAAAAAACTCCTTAGCACTCGCTTAAATACCGGATAACGTGCCTTTGATCTAATAATCAACGGTAATCCATTCCACTTACGCAATCCCAACACATTGATATTATTAAACATTAAACCTGTACAAGCCCACGAAACATAAAAACCCGGCCCACCACGAGTACCGTAAGAGTGAGTTGTACGCCGTATTGCAATCAAGTTGGAGTATCTTCCTGAAAAAATACGTTCATGGACCATCAGTAGCAACCTGTATTTATGCAGTTGCTCAATGGTTAATAACTGAAAATGACGAAAAAGGACCTCCGATCCAACCGAATAATTTAACAGTGGGACAAACTTCCTCTGCAACACAGAGAAACGAAGTATGTAACGCCTTGTATAGTCGCACCCCATATATTTAAATGCAGTGCGATAATACGGGAAAAATAAAAGAATAATGTAAAATCAACAGAATTCTTACTGACAAAAAAAAAAAAAACAGAAATCCGCGAAATCATATCAATCCGAGATCTTAAACATAAGGCAAGCTGATCCACCTGAGAATCCCATCTGAGAGATTCATGCAGAACTACGCCCAAACAATCTCACTGTGGTCTGGAACTGTAATTCCGTATTATTTAAGTAAACATAACTCAAGTCACAAGGAAGAGGCCTGATGTTGGAAAACAACACGCACCCTGTCTTAGTAACATTTAACGTTAAAAAATGCCTACATACGCGGATGAGTCATTAAATTATGAGCACCTACCTAATAAGCTGTAAGATCCCCGTGTAGCCCACAAAACAGCGGTCACTCGGCGAGGAATCGATTCAATAAGGTGGCGATAGGTATCCTGGGGTATCTGGTACCATAATATCAGCAGCAGGTCCTCCAGTTCCCGTACATTTCGGGGTGGTGGTGATTTAGCGCGAACCCGCTTCTCCAAATCGAACCACAAATGTTCGATTGGGTTCATGTCAGGTGAATTTGGAGGCCAGGGCATTAACAGAAAGTCTCCAGCATGTTCCTCGAAGCACTCCTTGACGATTCTGGCAGTGGGCGCATTATCCTGTTGGTAATGGCCATCACCAGCAAGGAACACAGTTGCCATGAATGGGTGAACTTGGTTTACAACGATGTTCAGATACCTGACAGCTGTCAGGGATTGTGCTATTGGGATAATGAGGCCTAAAGTGTAACACCAGAAGACATCGTTCACAGCATTATACCGCCGCCGTCGCGGCCCTGTTTCCGCGCAACAATGCATTAAGGTGCCATAGCCTCCGTTGGTTATCGGCGTATCGACACTCGGCTGCCTACGTGATGCACCAGGAATCTTGATTCGTCAGACCAGGCTACTTTCTTCCAATCCTCGACGGTCCAATCTTGGTGGCGCAGTGATCTAAACGCTGGCTTATGACCATTCGTCCGAGAAGGGTCCGGGTTTGAATCCCGGTGAGGAATGGATGTTGTGTTTGTCTTACGGCACTGGCTCTATCCCTTCCCTGGAGCCAGTGACACTAAATTAGGGACGGGTGACTGCTTATAGCCCATTGAGTTGTTCACGGTGGTCGTTAAACCTTCAATGGAAAAAAATATTTCGATCTTGGGACCATTTCATGCGTTGTTGGCGATGACGTGCAGTAACCATGGAGACCCGGCTGGGTATTTGGCTACGCAAGCCCATACGCAGAAAGCTGAGATGAACTGTGTGCTATGACACATTGCCCTGATCACCACTGTTGTAGCTGCGGGTGGTTTGTCGCACTGTGGCCCTGCGGTAGCTGTGAACAATGCGCCACAGTCTCAGCTCCCCTCTGGCGTCAATGAGCTGCGGACGTCACACGGCTGGACAACGGTTCGTCGTTGGTCATCTGTCCACCCTTTTTGATACGTATTCACTACGGCGTCACGTGAACAATTCGCAAGCAGCATCGTTTCCGAGATCGTAGTTCCGAGGTGCCGTGACATCACAATTTGTCCTTTATCAAACTCTGATAAGTCGGCAGCTTTTCCCATTCTGACTCCGAACAATACACTAACCGAAAGCCGGTCCTTGGATTGTATATATACTATATGCTCTGTGAACTTCACCTGCGCCCCCGTTTGGTCTCCAGGCGCGCTCATTTCTGTAGGCTTGGAGTGGTCATAATGAAATAGCTCATCGGTGTATACAATTATGCAGTATGGAAAATTCCCTGTGTTTTTCCAGAAAATTTTCCTCATCTAAAAAACACACTCAATGGACGAAACTTTAGAGATAACTACCTAACAGCGTGTTGGTCCTCCTCTAGCACGAATAACAGCCTGTACACGCCGAGGCATCGACTCCACCAGATGCCGGAGGGTTTTCGGTGGTAATGCCAGCCATGCCTGTTGCAGAATTGTCCACAACCCGATACGTCGCTCCAGGATCCATGGGCCCAATGCTTACGCTTCACGGCATCATTCCAAAGAGCTTCCACAGGGTTTAAAACCTAGGAGCTTGGGTGCCAATGGATGGTTCCAAACTCAGATGAATGTTCCTGGAGGACCACACATTGCCTAGTGGTTATGGTTCGAGACTTCCACGGAGACAACCTCAGGTTCAATCCCAGGGAGGAACGAACGCTCGAACCATTAAATATCCGCCGTGCGTCGGATGGGCACGTTAAACCGTCGAACCCCGGTACTGCCTCCCCCCCCCCGTGATAAATAAGGGCGTCTTACTTCACCTTTCTACCTCGCTTCCGTGTCACTATTCTATCCAATCGGGCACTAGCCTAAATGTCCTAGCTTCCTATTTCAAAGGGTTGTTTAAGACCCGGAGTCATACGAAACCTCCCTAATATCCTCTACATATGATCTGATATGAATGTTCCTCGAGCCATGTCTGGGTGGTTGTAGCCCAGTGGGATGGGACAATGTCCTTCTGAAACAGATCATCGGCCGCAGGAGGAGTGAAGACCATGAAAGCGTGTAGGTGGTCAGTCAGCACATGCTGGTAGCGCGCAGTAGTTAAAGACCTCTCCAAGCACACTAAGGGCCCTAATGTGTCCCATAAGAAGGCTCCCCAAACCATCACAGCGCCACCACCGCATTGAACGCTGCCGACATGGCACGACGGGGCCATGGCCTCGTGCTGTCGACTCCACATGCGCACAGCCCGGAACATCTGAAAACGGGATTCATCTGACCACACGACGCGGTGCCAAGGTCCAGTTTTTGATGTTCCCGGCACCAGGCAGGGCTTAATGTCCGATGACGAGCAGTCCACATTGGCACACAAGTATGGCGTCGGCTCCTGTAGTAGCCCATGGTATGAACAGTGCGACGCACCGTTCGTTCGCTGCCTGGGCCTCCGACATTTAAAGGAACAGTAAACTCATTTCGGGCATTTTTCTTTTTCCCGCGCGAAAATGTAATGCCGAAAGAGACATGAAAAATGACGCAATCAGAAATGTTTTATCGTAAGAAGTTCTCCCGCTAGAGCGTTTTTTTAAACCAGCAGTGACGCCACATTAGACAAGAGACCCAGACGCTCAGAGTGCGTAGGGCTCCAGTCGGCGCTGTTTTCCGTTCTGCGCAGCGCAGTCGATCCCATCAAGCTGTAAAATGGCTAGGGTAAAGCCTTATTCATTTGAACCACGATATTCTGCCGGTACAGTACGAATGCTTAACAAGAAATGTGAAAACAAATTCGAGAATAAAAAAGGTAATCTTGACAGGTGCCAATGTGATAACTGCGAGAGAATGTCAATAGAGGCTGAGTGTTTGTGTTGAAACGAGAGTGATCAGATGATGAAAATAAAAGGTAGTGCCCAATGTATATTAAACCACGAATCATTCGACAGTGTTGTTTTAAGCATCCACACCTTACAGGCAAGTCGTTATCAAATGATTCTTTGGGCTGAAAAAAACGAGAAAAAAATATTAACTTGTATGTAACGAACTATGGAGACACCTTGCATACAAACAATTAGTGTATTGGGTGAATGCCTGGATACCTGTAGGGCAAAAAATCAGAAAAGTAATCCCTTCTTGGGTCGTGAGAATGTTTTACGGAATCTAATGAACAGTATTCGGGTTTTGTTTGTTCCCCTGGAAATGACCCAGACTATTTCGATTAACTTCCACTGTCGCTAAAGATTTGTCAGCTGCTGTCTATATACGAGTATATAAAGGTATTTTCCATTGAACTAAGTGCATATTTTATTGTTGTTTTTTTTTAGTTTCTCCTACACTGCTGTCCACCCAAAATGCAACACCAAGAAGGACACGAGATAGCAAAGCCAGATTTACTGGACACATAACAACAGATACAAAGATGAAACGATCGAGCTTACAGGCCCGTGCTACTTGTGGAATACGCAGACATCAATAGTTCGTGTGGCCTCTATGGCTGGCGATAACGACCGCTACACGCCGCGGCATCGAACGAAAGAGGCTTTGGGTGTGGGCTTGGGGTATGTCGGTCCAGCCTGCTTCCACACGTTGCCACAGTTCATCAGGCGTAGCCGCGGGTGGTGCTTGCCGGGCCACTGGGTTGCCGATCAGCGACCAGACGTGTTCGATGGGCGACATATCGGGAGAACAGGCGGTCCACGGCAGCAGTGACACCTGGTGAGCCGTGAAGAATTGTTGCACGACGCGTGCCACGTGCGGGCGCGTATTGCCCTGTTGAAACGTAGCCGCTGGCAGGTCCTGCAGGTAAGGGAGTACTACAGGCTCCAAAACGTCAGAGATGTAGCAGTGGCTGTTGAGTGTACCGGCGATGTGCACCAGAGGTGTGCGGGCGTCATATCCAATTGCGCCCCAAACCATAACGCCAGGCGACGGGCCGGTATGGCGATGCATAATACAGGCATCATACAGTCTCTCGCTGCGGTGCCGCCACACGCGGATCCGACCATCGTGGTGTTGCAGGCAGAAGCAGGATTCGTCAGAGAAGACAATGTCGAGCCATTCCGTAGTCCAGGTGCGGCGTTCAACGGCACAATGCCGCTGCACTCGCCGGTGGTGTAACGTCAATGGTAATCTGAGCAATGGGCGCCGTACGACAAGTCCCCGCTCCTGCAGATGACATCGAACGGTACGTGCTGACACAGGTTGTTGCGCAAGACACCCTAATTCCTGCGCTAACTTCGTGATGTGGCGGTGCGAGCCGTTAATGCTCGCCACACAACGTGCCGGTACTCTCGTTCAGTGGTGTGATGCGGCCGCGGCAATCGTCACGTCGGTCCGTCCGTCCCTCCTGCACCCACCGAATCCATACTCGCCTCAGTGTGGCTGGATGTCGTCCCACACGGGCGCCGATGTCTCGGTACGATAAACCGCTGTCGCGATAAGCCACTATTCGTCCTCTGTCGAACTCCGAAACGTGCTGGAATGACTTCCGCATTCTGCGACGAGGCATCAGGAAGCTTCCCACGCACAGGTCAGTCAGCACAACACACTTCCACTACTTACACCCCGCCTTCTGTGCACCCTTCTTATAGTTCTTCTCGGTGTCGTGCAGGGCGCACGTGATTTGCATATGCGCTGCAATGCTAATCGTTTGCATGTCCTCTCGCGGGCGGCGCATGCTGCGAATTTCAGGCCAATCGAATGCTTCCTTCTTTGTGTTGCATTTTGGGTGGCCAGCAGTGTATTTTCATGGGTGGGAGAAACAACTTTATGAGTATTTCTCGTAGCCCAAGTGCAAAATCATTAATAACAGTTAGATAGAAAGGCAGTTTATCTAACTGCTATTTCTATTGTTATTACTGTATGGTAGGTTAGTCACAGATGGGAATTTTTCTACTAGCAGTTCAGCATTTCCATTACACGTTTGAGCTGACCACCATAAATGGTTGGTTATACTAGACCGCCATACTTCTAGTAAAGGAGCTTTCTTTTCTGCAGCTTTTAGATTTTTAGTCAAACTTTTGGCCATGTGCCCCTGATGATCATTTTGGGGATATTTTTTCTTCATGAGGGCACGAATGCTTCTATGTCTATCTGATAAAAAAAATGATATCTTTATTTCTTCATAGAAGCCCGAGAGTAATAAATCACACGCATTGTTTTTTAAGTCCCAGTCAAACACACCTTTTTGGACGAGAATATATACAAACAATATTTCCCTTGCGAATATCCATAATGGAATATGTACAGTATTTGGGGCAAAAACCTGGCGAATGAAACTGTCCATCTTCGCTCACCCAAATTTCGAAATCGCATAATTTGTTTTTTCATACTGTGCCACGTAAACTGGATTATGGGCCCAACTAAAAATGCCACCACTTTGTAAAAAGTAGTGCTACTGAGTGATTGTAAACCAAGAGTTTCAACGAAATCCGTAAACTGCTTGAAATTC
The DNA here is from genome assembly GCA_039090855.1 of Macrothele yani. Classification (NCBI taxonomy): domain Eukaryota; kingdom Metazoa; phylum Arthropoda; class Arachnida; order Araneae; family Macrothelidae; genus Macrothele; species Macrothele yani. Next base: position 42,237,722 of record CM077003.1, on the reverse strand, counting down.
AGTCCAGTTGTGTAAATTGCAGCAGAAAGTTTGCTGACTAACAAACAGGACACGTGCAACACAAGGAGAGAAATTCCTGACCCTAATTAGCTCGTACTTTCCCTCACAACCCCTACCGCGCCGAGTACACAGATACCGCTGGTGTAAGAAGTGGTCTGACTGACCGCTTGTCTAGTGTGACGTCATCACCAGAAACTTTTTCGGCTGTTTACTCAGCTCCTAATGGCCGTAGAGAAACAAAACGGCATGAAATATTTACAAATGGTTAGATGCAAGATGAACAATAGATTCATCCATCGTAAACCAAAGCAAACGCATAATCAGAACTGATAAACTTTTTCAGAACTGATAAGATTTTTGAGCATAAAGTTCAGTCTGTATGAATGCCACCATTTTATCATGAGAGTTCAAAAAGCACATCTGACACTCTTTGTGAGTATGAAGAACGCAAAGTCATGCTCGGACTCTATGAAATCCATAAAAGAAGAATCTTCAGTTGAAAAGTACAACTGAGATAAATTCCCTGGTAGCACAACCACGTAGAATTTACATTGAAGTTACATTCCGCATGAGGTTGAATTCACGGCGAAAAGTGTGGTAAAACTTATGTTAAAAATGTCCAAGCCATCCAAGCAAATTCAACCCTATAGTGTCAACTGCATTTCCAGCTGATTTCAACTACCAAATGTCAACCTCTATTCTGCCTTATTTCAGCGTGTTTTATTTCTACGTTAATTCCACCACATTTCAGCTGTTTTTCGATTATGCACTAAGGCGTGCGTGTATTATTGTATAATATGCTACACAATTTAATTGCAATTTTTTCCTTATAACGCTTTAGTTTATGAGAAATATAGCTGTAGGGCCAAACATATTATTAATTCTTAAATCTTTGATTATATCTTAGGACTTAGATAATACCTTGGATTATACCTTTTGATTGCAGCCGTATAGCGAGCTACCTCCTCGCCTTTACTATGAGATCTGGCTATCGAAGTGTCCTTGCTTAGAAGAATTATTACATCGACCAAACTCAGTATAGTACACGGAAATAGAAATTGAAACAGCAAAACTTTATCATTGCATTAACCATTTGCTTCACGGATTTCCGATAGCCTCCTGTTCAGGATCCTCGTGCTGCCTTTCCACAATGCTTTCCGCGAGACCCGGTGGATAAAGGAATCCTCCTTCTCGTCCACCACGCTGTCCTTCTGCGATACCCGCAGCCTTTACGTCAAACCGGTGTCCGTACTCAGACCATCTCACCTTGACGACCGACCGACTGTTCTCCGCTAAGCTGACTCGGCCTTTCCGGTATTCTCCTACGCATGACCCCAAAAAAACTAAGTTACCCCTGCAAGCACGTGAAATACCTGAGCTCAGGTGTGCCGTCGGATACCCGCGGGCGATTAAAACCTTGCATGTACCAGGGCTCTAGATACAAGGGCTGGCTCATACGGCAGATTTCAGTTGTCCCAGGAAGTTGCGGCTGGTGACGTAGCTGGATGCATAGTGTCAGAAATCGCGTTTGCTTTGCTCAGTGCGGGGAACTTTAATACTACTGAGCTGCCGAGTATGAAACAAAATGGTGAAATGATTTTAAGAAACAAAAGGAGTGAAGCAGAATATATCATTGATTGTTTCCTCTTGTATATATATGTGTATTATTTCCATCAAACGCGAAAATAATGCTTTTTTGTTAATAACAAAACCACGGCTACTGTAATTTTTGTGAAACGTTTCGGATGTTCAGGTGTCCATTAATTTCGACTTTTACCATCTACAAGAGAGGTTACCTGTGTTTTTGTAAATAAGTTTCGAAAGCATTTGTCATTTTTTTTTTTTTCATTTTTCGTATTCTGTAATTTTACCTTAATTTTCAGTTCTCTGATTTGTTTCAAAAACAGCCGGAGCGAACGATTCCATCTTCTGGCTCTGCCAGAAAAGCTCTTTAAAATATCCTTTTTTTTTTTTTTTTTTTTTTTTTTTCGTGTTTTCAGAAAGTTTAGCTCTTTTTCCGCTATTGACAATTTGTCATTTAAAAAATTTACCTTTTTATTTATTTTTAACATATCACATTTCAAGCAGAAAATTTTCTCTTCATCTGATGCAGGTTGAATTGGGGCCACATTTTCTGCAAAAGACTTTTTTTGAGACATGATTTTTAAGTCTATCAAAAGCATCATGCAGTATTTTTCTCTTTCTTTGTATTTCACCTCTTGCAGTGACATTTTCAACGTTTGAGCTCGGTAAATTGACTGTTGGTATAGCCGACGATTTCAATATCTTTTTCATTGGTTAACCAAGCAGGCGATTCATCATATCGTCTTCGTACTTACTATTTAAAAAGTGCTCACTGCAAATCCTGGCATTTTTCTCATTAAAACAATCTGCTCTGCAACACCTGGTAACCCAGTCTTTTGTAACTACAGGGTCGTTTCGAGGGAAACAGTGAAAAATTATGTTTTGCCCTTTCCTATTCCTACTGGTATTTCGGCACGTAGCAACAGCGCAGGAATCCATTGTACGAAAACGATGTACTAAAGATATTAAACAAAAAAATTCAATGTCAGAAATACAAAGAAACAAAAAGCAGATAACTAATGCGAATGCAACAAACGCTGGTTAACAGCGTCCACCGATCGCTGCGAGTGACATGCATCGCCGTGACGTCACTGCGCGGCGCAGGTGAGGACCACTTCAACGACTAGAACACAAAGCGATGAGCCAGCCCTTGTTACTAAGCCCTGGCATGTACACTAAAGCGGTAAGACAACTTCTGTAGTAGAAAAATTCCAGCAGCTGACTCTTCAAGGTCAGGTGCCCCAGGCGTTCATGCACCACTGATATCGGCGCAGCGCTGTTTGCAGTGCGATCAACGATGGTTGAAATTGGAACGTAAATTCGATATGGATTCAGTGCTTCCCAATATGCACACATTTAGTTGAAAACTTGAAGCATAAAATCTACATTCAATACACGCATTAATTCTCAGCGTTAATGCCACTTTTTCTGTCCATGTAAATTCGAAGTCCAATTTCCATGAAAAATTTTCAAAGCTTTCTCGTTTCAACCTTTTTACCCAATTTCAACCTCAAATTTACGTAGCTGTGCTACCAGGGTTGTGTAGTGGGGCCGGTACGGCGTTCCGGTGCTTTTCCTTTCTAGCCGCACGTGTCCCGGTAAACCCTATACAGAATACACAGTCGTATCAGAATAATATGACCACCTACCTAATAATGGGAATAACCAGCCTTGGCCTGGATGGCATCGGCGGGACAGCGTGGTATGAACACAATGAGGCCCTGGAAGGTTGCCCGAGACACATGTGCCCATTCGGACTGCAGCAGAGTACGGAGGTCCCGGAGATGACGTGGTTATGGGTCGAACCTGTCAATCCAAAAAGTCCCACAAGTGCTCTTGGGTTTGAGGTAGGGCGATTTCGCCCGCCAAGGGAGATATCGCTGTCATGTTCGTGGAATCAGTCACACATCTCCTTAGCGACGTGGCACGGCACATTGTTCTGTTGGTAGACACCACCACAACCAGGGTAAACGTCCAACATGAAGGGATGCATATGATCAGCAAGGTTGGGCAGGTAGCGATTGGCGTTCAAGTACCCATCCAGTGGTGCTAGGGGTCCCAGGTCAAACGAAGAAAACATCCCCCAGACATGCTCACTGCCACAGCCGGCTTGTGCTTGACCAACAAGCGTGTTGGTTCTCGTATATTCCACGCCGTATCCACCACTGCCTATCACTCTGTATAGTAAAACCTCGATACGTCGGAGGAAACCTTTATCTACTCTTCTACTGTCCAACGACGGTAATCCCATGCGAACTGCAGGTGTCTTTGCCGATGGACCTAAGTTTACATGGGCGCTGTGAGGCAGCGTCGACTCCGGAGACCCATGCGCAACAGAGTTTGCTCTACTGTTATCGGGGACACGTACCTGGGTGTATCAGCTTTCATTTGTGTGGTCAATTACTGCACCGTTGTGCGTCGATTGCGCTTTACCAGTCGACGCTCTCCTGTAGGGTTGATGGCCTTTGGCCACAGTTATGACGTCGGGAGATACTCGGTGTGCCAGCGATCCATTCTCGATACATCCTTACCACAGCACCTCGCGAACAGCCTACAAAGTCTGATATTTCTGAGATGCTTTCACCCTTGGCGATGATCATTCCATTTTGAAAGTCCGTCAAATCACTACTCCTGCCCATCATGCAAAGGCGACACTATGGCTCATCTGCCCTGGCCAGCTGCTTATATCTCCGTGTGGTCGACCTTGTCTCGTGCTCTCTGTGACGCTCCCGAGCGGGTACACTGTGATTCCGAGGGTGGTCATAATATTCTGGTGGTTTGTATTATCTGTTAAATATATATATGTGCTGATTTCAACCAATCACTGTACTTTCTTATACTGTAAATAGCCGCCCCGGTGGCGCAGTGGTCTAAGGAGCTGGCCTCTGATCATTCGTCCATAAGGGGTCTGGGTTCGAATCCCGGTCAGGCATGGATGTTGTGTTTGTCTTACGGCACTGGCTCTCTCCCTTCCCTGGAACCAGTGACCCTAAATTAGGGACGGGCGAGTGCTTATAGCCCATTGAGTTGCTCACGGTGGTCGTTAAACCTCCAATCAAAAAAAAAAAAAAAAAAAAATACTGTAAATATAAAAAAGTAAAAAGGGGAGAGGCAGAATGGGCGAGGGGGGTAAGAAGGGAAGCTATTGAGGACGTAAAGGCACCGTGCTTTCCTTACTTTTCTCAATTAGCATTGCACCACTGGGTAAGATACGTTGAAGTCAGTATTATCAGTGGAAACTTGTAGAAAAAGGTAAGAACTAAAGCTTCATGACTTTCACACTGCAGGGAGATTCCGATTTGTGTGTCAATACTGAACCTTATAATAATAAAAGTGTCTTGTGGAATTTTAAGAATCACACTAATTAGAAAAAGACAACACAGAACACAATTCTCAGCACAAAATGTGTAACTTTATCATATATACATACATTTATTTACAACGAAGCAAAATATGCTCCCCAGTTTGCGTACAAATGAGATCAAACTTTGGTTAAGGTAAAGGCACAAAACAATGCTGCACTCTTGTATGATCATGCATCGCAATATATAATACAAGATGCAATTAAGACGTATAATATTCATAGTCTACACAGTGAAAATATTCTCATAAAGCTGCTGTCATTTTCCTTCACAGCAAATATCTACTGAAAAAAATAAAAAGGTATTTCCATGAAATATACATAATCACATAGTTGAGATGTCAGGCTTGAGAACTGCAACAAATCAACAGAAAGAGAGGAAGTTTTGCACAATGGTGAGCATAGAATTTTCTTATGAAAGGGTCTTTAAAATGCTTTTAGTGGACAGAGTTTTTAATCCAAATGGGGTTTGACCTTGTTAAAACCTACCTTTGCACTGCAACAGTTCCGCAGGTATTCCTGGGTGAACAGACACTACACTATTATGATTCAGAAACGCCCATGAATGAAATCCAAATGAATGACTGTGACAGGTCATGGACACTTTACGCTCCTAAATACAGTAGAATTTTTCGGTTCATTGATTTTCAAACTCTTTTGGGTAATGCTACACTTTTTTCAACTCAGCTGTTACCCTCTTGAAACATTTTAATATACTTTTTGCCTTGAATATTGTATTTAATATTTATGTTTCAAATTCCTTATTTAGAAATGTTATTCAATATTTTTAAAATTGTGATATATTTTTAATTTCTCTTAATGCTGTATTTAATTATTTCAGATTTCTCTTTCTCAAATTTTTTATTTAACATTTTTATTTAACCTCCCTTCTCCAGTGTTTCCTCTTGATACATTCTACATACTTCCACTGTACTCATTTTAAATGTTGTTTTACAGTAGTATCTATTTTTCTTAGATTTTTCTACCAATGCTCAGGTGACCTTTATTATAACTTTAGCTATATGATTGTTTTTTTTTTTTTTTTTTTTTTTGGCTAACATTACTTTTCCTAATACCTGAACGATTTCTTTCAATAAGGGACTTAGAACAATTTTCTTTTTATTCTGCAACTTTCACAATGACATACATATCATTAACCTGTTCTCTGATATTCAGAGGTTAGCTCCAGAAAGAAAGACCATCTGACAAATAAACATTTAACAGATAATACAAACCACCAGATAAATTTTTAACTGATTATTTTCTTACTGTTGCCGTATCAAACTTCTCCATTTACAGCGATCTTGACACACAACACAGGCTTCAGTGACATCCATCACACGATGTACACAAGACCTTCTATACTTTATACTCATTATCTTTTTCTCATTCAGGCACTCCTGAATCTGATCCTCCCATGACTACGTTGGCCTTCGTTTGCCTTTCTTTCCTGCCACTTGGGATGAAAACATTTTCTTAGTAAGCATCTCATCACTCATTCTTTCAACATGGCGAAACCAAAGAAGCAATTAGTCTCCACCTTGCTAACAATAACAACTGCAACACATCTTTATTCCTCACATGATCAGAGTGAGTCTTGCCACAAAACCCACATAAGTAACTCATCTCTCCAGCACACAAACGACTCCTATATCTCTTCTGTAGTACCCAGGTTACACTGCCATACATCAAAGTAGGAACAATTACACTTTCATACACAGCCATTCGGGACTCTTTTGAGAATCCATCGTTCCTGTGAAAACCTCCTAAAACAGCTGTGACTTTCAATGAAAAATTCATTCGCCTACTAATTTTGCCATCTAATCTGTTCTCTCTGTCAAACAAGCTTCCCAAATATACAAACTCATTCACCTGGTCAATCATGGCGCCATTTAGACATATATTACATTCAGGACAACCAGTTCCTCTCTCAAAAACCATAAGTTTCATTTTTCCTTTATTTATATCCAGTTTGGATTTTATACAAACTTCATACACGCGGGACAACATACTCTGCAACTCACGTTTGCTCTCTGCCCACAGGACTGTGTGATCAGCATACAGCAATCTGCAAACATGGGTATTACCAAGACGTAAACCAGTATTGTCCATCTTGACATCACGCATGCATGCATCCATAAATATATTAAACAGCCATGGTGATAATACACAACCTTGCCTGACTCCTGCACCAATGGAAACCCATTTTGATACAACACCATTCACTCATACAAAAACTCTACTGCCAGCATACATGGCTTTTACACTATTAAGTAGATTCCCAGTAACACCATATTCATTCAATATTTTCTACAAAAGTGTCCTATCTACTCAGTCGTAAGCTTTCTCTAAACCTATGAAGGCAGCAAAAACTTTCCTACCAACAGCCAGATACTTCTCAATCATCATGCATAATGCAAATTTTTGGTTAGTGCAGCCTTTACCAGGCATAAAACCACTCTGGACATACTTTCACAATGACAATCAGTGAAAATTGTTTTTTACCACAACTACATAAGATTTTAATATCAGGTCGTTTTGTGAGTAATGTTTCCAATACAAAAATTTGCATGGCCTCCCATGAGACATCATTCTATGCAAAGTTCATATTACAATTTAACAAATGGAACAAGTATACTATATCATTTGATAACATGACTTTCACTAAACAATGGATTACTTCCAAGCTCCTTTCAGGAACTTCAACTCTATTTTTATTCAATTTATAACAACCTGACTTCTTCAATGCAAGAAGGATGCAAAGTACATGGGAAATGCTGCCTGCAGAAACATTCTTTTAATAGCTAATTTCACATTAATTGCACTGCAAAGAAATTAAGTGAAACTGAATTCTTTCAAAGCCAGCGGTGTGTGTGTGTGTGTGTGTGTGTGTGTGTGTGTGTACACAGATGCTCGCTATCTTTAACTCATATAGAAAAAGTTATAACCTTTTTATATTTCTGTTATGAACTGCTGGTATATGAAAATCTTTTACTATCTTTTAACTACAGTACATTAATAAGCAGTGAATCAGATCAACGGCCGCCCCGGTGGCTCAGTGGTCTAAGGCGCTGGCCTCTGATCATTCGTCCGTAAGGGGTCTGGGTTCGAATCCCAGGCAGGCATGGATGTTGTGTTTGTCTTACGGCACTGGCTCTCTCCCTTCCCTGGAACCAGTGACCCTAAATTAGGGATGGGCGAGACTGCTTATAGCCCATTGAGTTGCTCACGGTGGTCGTTAAACCTCCAAAAAAAAAAAAAAAAAAAAAAAAAGGAATCAGATCAACAAAGCAACTTTGCAGATGAACAGAACATCAGTTCATAGTTTTATCCAAACTCTTTATTTATACATGTGAACATTTATTTGAAATTTTAAGCTTCAATATTTTTTTAAGAGGAAGATGTCAGGTAATATTTGGAACTGAATTTTCACAGAAAGCTGTATTCGATTAAATAACCAATTAACAGTAATTCAACATGCTTAAGTGGGGTGATTAAGATACAAAGTAGATTCCTCTTCCTGTAAACAGTGCATCAAAATTTGGTTAAGAAGCTTGTTACTGTTAATTAGAGATTTCCATTAATTCACTAGTGAGGCAAATGTACACACTGATAAATTGGATTTAATAGTCCTTTCACAGGAGAAAACAATAGTACAGTATCTTCTAAAATTTGACAAGTGTCTGAAATTCAGTATGGGAGATTTTGACAGAAATGTGAATTGACATCTTATTTATAATAGATAGCTCAGAAATTGTTCCAGAAAGAATTCTAGACTCATTCAATGAATTAGATGATTCCCTTAAGTTCACTATTGAACTTCAAAAAGAAAGAAGAATAAACTTCTTAGATATTACTATCTATTATGAAGATGAAAAATTCCTCACTAGTTGGTATAAAAAACCAATGAATACTAAAAGACTACTGGATTTCAATTCGTATCATCCAGTTTCTATTAAGAAAAATGTAGCAAGTCAGTTTTTAGAAAAAAATTAATAAAATAGTTTCTACTGCAGATAAAAAAGAAGCCCATAAAGAAGAGCTTAAAGTCATACTTGCAGAAAATAACTATCCTAAAGAAGAAATTGAGAAGCTTCTGAATTTTAATGGTAAGAAGAACCCACAAAAGCAAGAAGTAAAATTCACTAGAAAAATTTCTTATCACAAAGGTTTATTTGAGGCTTTAAAGAGAATTAGTAAAAAATACAATATTAGGCTAGCTCCAAGTTTAGAGAACAAAGTTAAAATTTTTTTCCCTAAAATAGTTCAAAGAGAAGAAGATATTTTAAAAATGCAAGGAGTAGTTTATGAAGTAAATTGTAGTTGTGGACTATCTTACATAGGTGAAACAGGTCGCAGACTAGAAACTCGTATAGCTGAGCATAAAGCAGCTATAAAAAATTGCTCCAACAAGACTGGATTAGATAGGCATGTTAGAGAAACTGGGCACAGCATGGATTGGAATTCCTTAAAGTAATCAGTTTCCAAAGCAATTTCCAAAAAAGAAAACTGAAAGAAGGAATAGAGATTGAGAAAAAACAAAATTCCATCATCAATGACTGCAAAGGATTTTCCCTGCCTAACATCTGGCAGGATTTGGTGAAAAATAACCTAAACCGTCAAGGTTAACCGTAACCGTCAAGGTAAACCGTAACCATGATAGTGACAAGCAAAAAGTGACAACAACTAGAGAGCCTGAAGAAGGAGAAGAGTTTTCTCCGAAAATTTGCTATAAATGAAAACATTTCCTAGTAAATTCCCATAAGTTGCTTTAGATTATTAATTCAATTAAACTAGGAAGCCATTTCTCAATATGAGCTTTATTCAAAGAATTAGAAATGTGAAGTTCTACAGCTTTTGGCACAATATGTTTTCGAATAATGATAATAATAATAATAATAATAATTTTATCATAAAAATGCTATTAAGCTATCTATATGCCTTCCTTTGATGAAATATAGAATCTTTCTTAAATCTGCATAATTTAACATTTAGACACAAAGGTGCTCACAACATTACCTAAAATCACTAAGTATACTGTAACATAAAATTACTAAGAATATTATTTTTGGCACAGAAGTACCACAATTCATTGTTTTTTATGTAGCCATCACCTTAGGCAATTTGAATTTCTATAATTCTTTAGCACAAATCAATCCATCTTCTGATTTCTGTCATCCAGAAGAACATGCTTCTAAACAGACTTAAGTACTGGAATCTGAACAGAATGTGTAGCTTGTCAAGGCACATTCTGTATCATCCTAACAATGACTATTGTTTCCAAATATTACTTCATTAATGTCTGTGATATTATCTGAAAAGCTATCGATTTCTAGCGTGGATCCATTTGTTAATGCACTACTCAATAAATGTAAGGAATTGTAACTCTTTAAGGTAACAAATTTTCCTGAGCACCACAGAACACTATGAAATCTGAATCCAGAAATAAAGTTTTTCAGATTGCAGACCATGCACAGCAAAACTGCAATATCCAGAAAATGACTATGAAAACTAAAGTATATATGAGATTTGCATTTTTGAACTTCCCTTTTAGTTGGTAAAGTTCGATGAACACTTACCGCACGTGGGGCTTGGCTTTCAATTCTTATTTCCGTTATGTGTATGCGGCATGGGGGTTTTTCATTTAGCCACGGGTCCACTTCATTTTTTTTTCCGTTGGTATTTATTTGGCCTCGTCACTAAATGAGTTGTTTTTCCTTTGCTGCATCCTCATTTACTTCAATAATTTTTCATAACCCTAGTACTTTCGGTAATACTCCATTACCGTCATCGAGGGGACGTTTTGCTCCGACTAGCATGGACCGTGTCAGCTGGGCATTTCGGTGGTTCTAGCAGGCTGCTATATATATATGAGATTCTTTTTTTATGCTATGACCAGCCAAGACCATAGGAATAATACTAAAAAATAATACGTAAATTAGTCCTCAAAGTACAGGCTTGGTTTTCTCACAGTAGGGTTGTTATGTAGACAAAACTTTGGGTATATGTTTTTCCATTTTATTTTATATGAATGTGTGTGCACAACTGTAATTACAGTTACCACCACTCATTTAAGTCTCATGCACAGAACAAAAAACGCACATAAACAACAGAAGACATTTAAAATTCATATGTCTCATAATTTATATTATGCTCATATTGTTTTGAGAGCTGATGCCTTGATTCAAAGGAATGGAATAGCGCTAAAAAGAACAAAACATACCTTTAGGGTTAAAGATGTCTTCGTTTTAATGAACAAAAAAAATTTTTTTGAAAGTGTTAACTTCAGAAAATGTGATGAATAACTGATTATGAAAAGCACTCATTCCATAAACTGTTCTTAGTCATTAACTGGTCACCAAAAAACATTGTTCGCTCTTGAAAAGCCGTGAAGAACCAGGCACATAATTTCAATAAGCTAAGTTCCATTGTTTTAGGAAAACGAAAGAAGAAAAATAAAAAAAAACTTCCAGTATGATGCACAAAAACACAAATGTTCCCAGGACGAGAACTTCACTCACATCTGCGCAGCTTTTCATGGAGAGAGAATTGCTGTTTCTATCCAAGCACGAGAGAGCTAGTTACACCGGAGCACTCTCTCTCTTGACTTACACAGGAAATAATGTTTATATTTAAGTTTTTCTTTCCTTTTGGACGTCTGTCAGAGCATAAGTAGTGGCTTTACGCTAACAAAAATTTAGGCAATTTCAAATAATTTTCAATTTTAAATATACTACTTCAACTAGTTCCATTATTATTACAACATAAAGCAGTGGATTATATAATGACAGCTACTTAAAAAAGTATTGTGGGGTCTCATTTCTATAAAGATTTTGCATGCAGTGCTTGGAACAACTTATTACGATCTCTGAGAAATTACGAATTATGATTTTTACAGTAGTGTACTTACAATCTCACGACAAATTTATTGTTGTTATAATATATTCTGGTAGAAGTACTCCAATGATGAGATGTAAACAACTTATGTCAACACTAAATCAGAGAGAGTAACCTCTGTTGCATCTACATTTTATTAATGCAGCTCTTATGAGAATATTTTCTGCATCTCAAAGCTACTCCATAAATTTATTACAGAACAAATATCCTTTTATACAAGAATTACATATAAAACAGGGATTTTTTTTTTTTATAAATTAGGAGAAATATGAAAACTTAAGTACAAGCAAGTTTTACCAATCATATAAGAAAATTAAAAGTTCCACTTTCAAAATGTATATACACACAGCAGGTATTTGAATACACAAAACATATACTAACATACATTTAAACAGAAGCTATATCTTATTGCAATGATGAATTAAAGCATTTTCAAAAACTATATTACAAGCAATTGCACATGGCAAAGTGAATGCAGCAGATGGCAAATAATAGTGAAGTACTCATGCCATCTTCCACTGCTCAACACAAATGGAACTCAAATAATCTATTTAACAAATTAACTCTTCTTAATTCTTATTTCCTGTTTTGTGATAATGAAGGCACACATGTAAAAATACAACAGGATTTTAAAACTACTGGATATAATCCTTGGATAGCTGGTTTTTAACATGAAAAAAAAACCCTGCAAAATAAAAAAATCATTCATAATTCATGAAAACTAGCAGCCATTTCATAGGCTTGCACTAATTGCTGGATTACTTCACTAACCAGAAACTATATCCGAAACTTTATTTAACCAAACTCATCACAGTGTTTATACATATATAGTTACCTTTAAATCATTTACACACAACTTTCTTCCACAGGTAGATGGAACCTATAACTTAAGACACACTCTTGCTTCCATCAGCTGCATTTCCCACACACACACATAAAACACTAATGCCCAGAATACTGTGATACCTACATTGAATCACATATCTTCAGTATAATAAATGTCGATCACCACTTCTTCACAATAATTTCGTTAGTCTTTTCTGTTTCTTGTGATTTTGAATATTAAAATTCAGACACAACAAAACCACTTTTGTCATTTTTGGAGGAACAATAAGAACAAAAATGGCAATACAAAAAAAAACTGATACAAGAAGAAAAAGCTGTGGAAAAAATGTAACAATTATATCCAAGTATATTCACAACTTTCTAAAATAAAAAATTACCAAGATAAAATTAAATCAGAAGGACATTTTCTTTTTTAATCGCTATTTGTGAATTGCACAGACTAACTGCTGTGAAACCTGCCAGGAGATTACTGCATTTGCTGGCCTTTATAGAAGCCAGAATTGTTAGAACACAATACAAAATCACACTAAGATGATTAAAATAAAAAACTCTGCATCCACTTCTTTACTGATGAGTAAAATTGGAGTAAGGTACTTAAAATTTTGAATTATTTATTTTAGTGATTATATTGCCAAAAGAAAAAAAAAGGGGGGGGGAGAAAATCTCTGATAAACATATTGCGCATTTGTTGTGATATGTGTGATATGATCCCACAAGGTTTTTTCTAACTTACAGATATAGTGTTTTTGGTTATGTTCACATTCCAAAATTACTGATACAAAGCAAAGATACCATCACATATTTTGATTCCTTCGATAGATTTTTCCTAATAATTTGCAGCATATTGCTTTGTATTCTCGTAGGTTTTCTTTTCTTTTTTTTTTTTTTTTCATAAAAATAGGTTAAAGTAGTTTCGATATACTCAGGGCAAAACTTTAACCACCTGGAGCCTTAAGTTACAACAATTTTACAAGGCCCTGAAATTTGAAAGTTATTGAAAAAAAAATCGCTAAATTAGCAAGAATAAAAAATAAATCTGAGGTGTTAGATTACAACCATTTCTTAATTATAGTGATGACTATAAAGCTAATGTAATGAGTTTTCACATAGCAAATTAATTGATATATTAAAGCATTTCTTGAGTGTTATCAGTAATCACTGATAACATCCTCAAAAGATAAGCTGAAAAGTTTGTTACTTTTGATGCATATGATGCTTAGTGCAGAGAGTTTTTCTTGCAACTTTTTTGCCTACACTTATATGTTCTAAATGTGAATATGAAGTTTCTTCTCTGTGTGTGTGAACAGTTTATAACCAATGATACTCAAAAACACTAATTATGTAATTTTTACATTATGAATGCAAACTCAATTTTGCATTTGATTAATTACGTCCTGATGGTTTAAAAATCGTTTGGTTACATAACTGTAATTGTTTTCTGCAGGCATGGAAATGTTTGCTTCTCCATTGAACTTATTATCAGCATCTTCAGGGTAGTTTTTCTTTGGGAATCTTATCCACTTCTAGCTGTATTTAGAAGCATCCAATTCCACTAAAAATAGATAATTATTAGTAATATTTTTACATATACATAACTTTCTCTCTAAGTTTCAATATGTCCTATTTATTTCAGTTATGGAGGGTTTCTAGCACTAAGAGAGCACACACGTGTGTGCTGCTTTTTACTTTTTAAAAGGTCTGCCAACAATGGTTGGTTAAGAAGGAAAAAATAAATGCATTTTCTTAAAATTGCTCTTTCAATCTCTTACATAATCATTTTACTATTCTGACAGATGTCACATCAGTTTGACAGCTGCAGTGAGCTTCAAAATAATTCTGCAATTTCTTTAAAGCAGTAAGTTTACACAACATCTCTTGATATGCATTTCTGTGATCCCAAAATAGCAGCTTACACAGATTATTTGGAAATCTATAACAGCTAACAAGTGCTTGGCCACACTAACCACTGGTCCATTTTGCAGCTGAATTGTTACATTTCATTTTAAATGTTCAGTTTATTATCTAGGGTGTTTTTTACTCTGTCAACATGAGATTAATTCTTGTACAGTATAGTCTTTTGAGACAATTCAAAAAGGTAATTAATTCAGCATACATATGTTTCATAAGTTGAACCTAATTCTCTTTTTGAATTTAGTATGCATGAAAACAAACAACTAAGAAAAATACATTGATAAATAACTGATGTTATATCAGATTAATGAGAAATAATTCTTGAATTTCACATGATTTTTTTTTTTTTTTTTACATTATGGTTTTTGTACATAAATTTTAAAGGATAAAATTCTCTTTTCAATCATGAACAAATGTTTTTAAAATTCTTACATTAAAAATAGTGCACTAAAAGACAAGGAAAATATCATTCATTTTAATCAGTGCTTCAGATATTAGTATTGACATTGGTACCATCTGCATGACCTTTATCCCTTAATTATCACATTTAAATCCACGAAGTAGGCAGAATTAATTCCATTTCATTCCAAAATCAATCCTTTTATTTCTCTCTAAAGACTTACAAGGTGAAAAATACTAAAAGTGTTTAAAGATTTCTTTAGAGTTTGTTCACAAGAAAGTTAGATCATAAAAAGATAACTGACAGAACAGTAGACACCTAGATAATGTGGCTCTCTTCTGATGCCTTCAATGCCATTTTTTTTCTTACATTTTATTATCTACTTACATTTTTCTTTTACAATGCACTGGTTAAATTAACCCCAGGAGATGTCTTCAAGAACCAAAGTGATGATCACAAAAAAAATTGTTTACAATAGTTCTTTCTTCATTATTTAGAAGAAGCATTTTCTGTTCCTTATAGAATATTAAAATGTTACAAACTACTAACACAATTTTTTTTCAGCTAATTAAACTGAATTGTATCCATTCAATTCACCTATTTCTATTGGTTTCTACAATGAGCAACAATTAATTATAACACTTTTCAAAATCAATTCTATAATAAACATAACTATAATTTACCCTACACTAAATTCAGCATATCAGACCATTCCCTTTAATGAGATAGTTTTGTAGGATTGCTTGATCTCAATAGATGGCACCACAAATGAACATTTCATTTGAGCATGACATTGCCAACTCATGCCTCAGGGAAAATGAACTTGCAGTAGAACAGTGGGGGTGTCATGAACATTCCATTACATCTGAAGATGATGGGAAGGCCCACTTAAAACCAGTCAATGATTTTAAGGGACAGTTCAGATACAACAAACATGTATGATGTCAAGGCCTGAGGTAACACTCAAACGTGTTCTTAAGGTTTTAAATATGTTTAAATTCCTGTAAATGTTTATGAGTGTTGAAAATGTTTTGTTCTAAAGGGAAGGTCATTTTCTTTTCATGGTGACCATGTGGTTGCCATGAAAATGATCTTTGCAGTAAAAATGGATTGAAAGAATTTTATGTTTTTGAAGGTTTTTAAGAATTTCAGTTGGGTATTTATAGTCGAACCCATACCATAATGAAGCTGAAGGAAGGATTAAAAACCTTCAATGTATGCAAACATCGTTATAACTCAAAAGATTGAAAAAGGGCTATTTTGGCATATTACATGTCAGGTTATTATTACTATTATTTTTGATTAGAGGTTTAACGACCGACCACCGTGAGCAACTCGGTGGGCTATAAACAGTCGCCCATCCCTAATTTAGGGTCACTGGTTCCAGGGAAAACAAAGAACCAGTGCCATAAGACAAACACAACATCCATGCCTCACCGGGATTCAAACCCCTTTTGGATGAACGATCAGAAGCCATTGCTTAGACCACTGTGCCACCGGAGTGGCAAAGTCAGGTTAAAACTAGTCAATCATAAAATGTTTTTTCATTTAATCAAAGGTAAATTACCCTTAAAAAATAATAATTAAAAACTATAGATAGCAGTGTAAAAATATGAGTGAGATCTGTGATAAGCAAAATATTTAATTAATGCAAAAATTAGAGTAACTCCTAAAAATTTGAAATTTCTCCTGTTACATTTGATTAGCCATTTACGTTATGTAGGAAATATGAAGCAATTGTTGCTTGTTTTGTGCTTGACATGAGAGCTGTGTCAAATGTTTTCCAACTTCCTCTAATGCAGCAAGTGAAAGAAGTGTTTCTAGACATCTAGACATACAGTAAAGAGATTGTGTTTGAAAGACGGTGAGAGGAGGGAATAAAAGACATCATTTGCTTAGGAGATGCACGTGTGATAAGCTAGCACAAAGTAGTAAAAAACAACTGAAACATGGCAATAATTGATGACATGGCTATTCCTTGACTTAATGAACTACATTACCTCAAAAGTATGGATTCTTACTAAGGAATAAAACGAATATTTACTGTTAAATTTTTTGGAAAGTACCTATACCCATTCTCAGGACTACAGCTATGGTAGGTTTTGCCATTCAAGAGGTTAATTCCAACCCTTCAAATCATTTAATGTTGTACCTCTTCTTCTATTTCCATTCCTTCTTCCAATTTTCTTTTGAAAAAATGCTGTCGATGTGTCAGAATTTCTACAGTGTCCCAAAGCACTTTATGTTTTGTATTTTGCACATCTATACAAACCTGTTTTGTTTGTCATATTTTTAATTGTGGCTTTATGTTCTCTCTCTCTGCCAATCTGGTTTTAAGCTGTCTGCCTGTCTCTTCCACATAGCTGACACCACACAGGCATTTTACATTGTACACCACCTGTTTCATGCAGTAGACCAACTGAAACATTTTTGTCTTCATGTCAACTGACCAGTATGTAGCAGGTTGTCAACAGCAGGTAATTCTTAGTTTTCCAGTGAAAGAAGGTGTAAAAACTGGGTGAAAATCACTTACTTTGTTTGCTGATGAATTTCAATATACGCGGTTTGTCCAAAAATTATTGTTCATATTGTGTGGTTAAAATAACAAAGCAGAATATGAAGCTCAAGGGATCTATAAAAAACCTAGTTTGTGCGGAACTTCGTATTATACAAGCTAAGTGGATCTGACTGTAGTAAGTTAAATGTTTTTCAAAATATTATTTTGAAAACCTTGACCTTTTTACGTTGTGCGAGAAAACCTAAAGGCGGAAAAAGTGCTTAAAGTGAAACTTTATTACAAAAGTGTAGGGTAATTTACAGCAATATTTTTTATAGAACTGACTTACAAAAAGTGTTAAAACACACAGATGTTGCTAGTTGAATTGTAGTGTAGAATAATTTATAGCTATGTTTTTTTTATAGAACTGGCTTACAAAAAATGTTAAAACACACTAATGTTGTGAGTTGAACTTAATGCCTCTTCAGACTCATGTACGTACACACACACACACACACGAACCCTGTCTACATAACAAGCACATAGCTATGGAACTTTATTAAACTGTCATGGGAAAAGTAATTTTATTATAATGATGTACCTGTTACGATATCTAATATGACCCAACTCAAGACGTTCACTTTAGTCTCACATTTCATTTTGCCAATGTTTATTATATTGATGATCATTACCCACCTAAAACAAGCTGTGGTATTCATTCTGTCTCTTTTAGTTCCTATTTTGAATAATAATAATAATAATAATAATAATAATAATAATAATAATAATAATAATAATAATAATAATTATTATTATTATTATTATTATTATTATTATTATTATTATTATTATTATCATTATTATTATTGTTGTTGTTATTATATAAAATAATTGTAATAATAAAAATATTATTATTAATAATATATAATATAATAAAAATAATAATAATTATTATTGAACTTAATCAGAATTACATTATTAAAAAATGAAGGTATTATTCAACATAATGATAATGAATTCAAATTTGTGACATCAAAAGATAATGAATTCAAATTTGTGACATATCTTGCCTAATATCAGCCTAATATCAGCCTAACATATCTTGCCTAATATATACTATATCTTGCCTAATATCAGTATCTAAAACTGTGTGAGACATAGAGAGGTAGGTTCCTTGTTTTATAATAGTATGGTATATTAAAAATAGATTCTGTTTACAAATGTTCATACAATCTTTGATTTGGGCTGCATATAAATTAACAGAGATAAATTTTCATAATGCACCATCATCTTTACACAAGATTGGAAAAAAATTACCTATTATTATACACATGAGACATATTGGCAGAAAGGGCATTTCATGCAATATAATGAATACAATAATGAAAAAAAATTCACACTATGATTTATTACATATTTAACATCAAAGATTAGTCTAGTAGCAAGTATTCATGTGGTGGGCATTGTTTCTGTAACTGTTGGCAGTAAAGATTTTCAAATAATTGGAATTTACTAAAAACTTATAATTCGGATGCACCCTTCATCATTCCAATTATTTGGAAATCTCTACTAGCAAAAAATACAGAAACAATGTCCACCACACGACTGCTTGCCATCTTTTATGTAACTATTACTAGTTGAGATTTTTAAATAACAAGAATTTTTACTAAAAGCTCTTGTTATTCCCATGCACCCTTCATCATTTTGATTATTTGGAAATCTCTACTGGCAACAATTACAAAACTGATGTTCACCACATAAATACTTGCTACTAGTGTGAACAAGGATGATGTTTCAGTCAAAAGATCTTACTAATCTTTTATGTTAAATATGCAACAAATCATAGCATGCAATTTTTTTCTTCATTATTGTACAAGATATATATTTATAATTGCATATCAAAAATGGAAATAAA
Organism: Macrothele yani; assembly: GCA_039090855.1. Classification (NCBI taxonomy): domain Eukaryota; kingdom Metazoa; phylum Arthropoda; class Arachnida; order Araneae; family Macrothelidae; genus Macrothele; species Macrothele yani. The sequence goes on along the minus strand of CM077003.1, from coordinate 42,218,311 downwards.
TATAAATAACAATCAGTATGTCATAATTTCCAAATTTGAGCTTATTTTTCAAATTCTGTTATCAATTTATAAACACATTATCAGTGGTTTCTGAACATTTAGTAATCAACCTTACAAAAATAACAATCAAGTTTTTGGCAATGTGGTTACATAAAAACAAAAATGAGATCCCAAAACAATTCAAAAAGACTGTGGAATAACTTTTTTTTACGGGTCTTTTAGAGGTTATTTTTAATGAAAGTTGGTTGTCAAATTTTCGAACTAAAGCCTAGTTCGTCATCAGGACTATGTCACTGGAGTAGTTGCTGCCACTCAATTGGAAGAGACCATCCGCAATTATCGTTAATTGTGGTACTTCTTCTTCTTGCTATTTCGATCCCTTCTTCTAGTTTTCTCTTTACTAAGTTTGACTGGTGGGCGATTATTTTCACTGAGTCCCAATTTATGGAGTGTCCACTTGCTTGTACATGTCTGTCTAGCCCTGTTTTGTTCCCAATGTTCCTAATAGCTGCTTGGTGTTCTTTCATTCGGACCTTAATACTTCTCCCTGTTTCTCCTATATAGCTGAGTCCGCAGTTACAGTCGATGCAGTAAATTACTCCTTCCTGCAATTGGATGTCCAATTCTTTCTGCTTTAAAGCTGGCAAGAATTTCTTTATTTTGTTATTAAGATCTGGAGCTAGCCTGATATTATATTTTGCTCCGATCCTTTTCAGTTTCTCGAAAAGTCCCTTGTGGTACGTAATTTTGCTGGTGAATTTGAAGTTGGTTTTTTTCCTGCTTCTTTTTTGGCACTTGTTTAAATATTTTCTCAACATATGGGGAGGGGTAATTGTTTTCTGCCAACATTTCCTTTAATTTTTCTTTGTGAAGATCTTTTTGAGAAGCTGAAGAGACCAGGATTTCAATTTTTTCCAAAAATTGTCTCGCTGTATTCGATTTAATATAATCAGGGTGGAATGAGCAGAAGTCTAACATCTTCCCTGTGTTGGTGGGTTTTCTAAAAAGCTGAGTGAATATTTTCCCTTCTCTTGAGGTCAAGGTTAAATCCAGGTAATTGATGCTATGGTCTTTTTCCTGTTCCAGTGATATATTATATAAGTAAACTAGAGGCAAAAATCCTTATACAACCCTCCTTGTTTGCTCTCTATGTAAGGTACATGGATGATGTCCTAATTATAGTAGATACTGTGGACCAATCTCTACCCTCTCAGATTCTGGAAGAATTTAACTTACTAGAGAATACCTTGAAGTACACCCTGGAACAGGAAAAAGACCATAGCATCAATTACCTGGATTTAACCTTGACCTCAAGAGAAGGGAAAATATTCACTCAGCTTTTAGAAAACCCACCAACACAGGGAAGATGTTAGACTTCTGCTCATTCCACCCTGATTATATTAAATCGAATACAGCGAGACAATTTTTGGAAAAAAATTGAAATCCTGGTCTCTTCAGCTTCTCAAAAAGATCTTCACAAAGAAGAATTAAAGGAAATGTTGGCAGAAAACAATTACCCCTCCCCATATGTTGAGAAAATATTTAAACAAGTGCCAAAAAAGAAGCAGGAAAAAACCAACTTCAAATTCACCAGCAAAATTACGTACCACAAGGGACTTTTCGAGAAACTGAAAAGGATCGGAGCAAAATATAATATCAGGCTAGCTCCAGATCTTAATAACAAAATAAAGAAATTCTTGCCAGCTTTAAAGCAGAAAGAATTGGACATCCAATTGCAGGAAGGAGTAATTTACTGCATCGACTGTAACTGCGGACTCAGCTATATAGGAGAAACAGGGAGAAGTATTAAGGTCCGAATGAAAGAACACCAAGCAGCTATTAGGAACATTGGGAACAAAACAGGGCTAGACAGACATGTACAAGCAAGTGGACACTCCATAAATTGGGACTCAGTGAAAATAATCGCCCACCAGTCAAACTTAGTAAAGAGAAAACTAGAAGAAGGGATCGAAATAGCAAGAAGAAGAAGTACCACAATTAACGATAATTGCGGATGGTCTCTTCCAATTGAGTGGCAGCAACTACTCCAGTGACATAGTCCTGATGACGAACTAGGCTTTAGTTCGAAAATTTGACAACCAACTTTCATTAAAAATAACCTCTAAAAGACCCGTAAAAAAAGTTATTCCACAATCACTATGAATAGAGGTGCCATAAATGCATTTACAACTAGGATCAAAAAAGACTTTAATATATGGCACAGGGAAGCTGTTTTTTGAAAAGAGAAAGTAAACTGCTCTCATATTCTTTGGTCCACAATGGTGATGTTTAAAAAATCATTGTAACAACTGAATGATAAAAAAAATTATAAATTTGTTAATAACAAATTAATTGAATTTGCAACATATTTTTTAAGCACTCATCATTGTATCTTCTGTTCGAATTGCACAGCATAAAGCCAGAGAAAATATTAGTCCAAGAATCTGAAATGGACAAAATGCACAAATGAATCAAACATATGTTTAGCTATAATTTTAATACAAAATAGAAAAAAAAAACCCAGCAGAAATCATCAAACTACTAAAGAAGTAACAAACACTAAATTTTAGGCACAAAAAAAAATCTCACAAATAAAGGCATTCGAGTTATTTTTATGACGCAATGAATTAATTATTTTTTTACTCCTAACAGAAAACATGTTTTTCTGATAAACAGGGGCATTGGGACTATTTGACAATGAAGGCAAGACATCAAGATTTGCATTTTTCAACACATTTTTGTGCTCTTGTAAAAAAAAGGTCATGATGATGATTTCATTAGAACATGCAACGGACAGTGGTGCAGTCCTGAAAAAAGAAGTGACCTGGTGCAACGAAGACCGGACCTGTGTTACTCCAGCATGCATGAGGGTGTAGGGGTGCTAACATATATTTGAAATCGAATATATATGTATTAGCACAGTCCCAAAAAAAGTACCCTGGCAGTCTCCTACACCCAGTCTGGCACTGTCAACCACTGCCAAATTATGAGAGAGAGTGAGTTAGTTGGAGCAGTGGCTCAACTACAATTTGAAATTTAAAAAACTTTGCAATACTCTCTATTGTCAGAAACACAGGAAGCGACTTTGATCATGGGTAACCCCTTGACTTTGTGACTGATTTCTTTCTTTGTGCAGACAGTCTGGTACCCATTTCACTGACATTTTTCTGGGGTTTCTGGGGTATTTTTGGTAAACAAAAGATCTATGGATTGGCGCATAGCTACCACAAAGAAAAAATAACAGAGATATACACTCACGGACAATGAAATTTGTGCACCAAGAAGGAAGCATGGGATTGAAATGAAATTTTATGGACATAATGATACAGATGAATGATACACATGATCAAAGAAAGGTGACTTGATCACGCTAGTTACGTTAACTAAAACTTTTACAAAAAGTTCGTAAGTTGGAAGCTTTCGACCTTATCTTAGGTCTTCATCACGCCAATGGAGGACTAAGATTGTTGCCAGATTCTACATTTGAATTTTTCCTATTTTTGTTGCCAAAACTTAGAATTGATCTCCAGATCAACGGAATGTAGAGAGGAGATTCGGAGTTGCAAGTCATTGAGTTGAAAATAATTTCTATGCTTTCACGGTAACGGAGGGCAAAACGATTGTCAAACGAAGCAATTCGTTTTGCTTCGTTCCAGTGAGGAACTGCAGATGTGTCTTCCATTGTCAAAATAGACAAGGCAGTGTTGGTATTGCCTTTCGAAACATCTTTTCTATGTTCTAAAATTCTATGGCTAATGCTCCTGTATGTGCTTCCAATGTATAAGTTATCCCCAGTAGAAGAAGAGATAGGAATGCAGTAAACTCCTGGGAGGTTCAGGCTTTCAACTTTGTCCCTATCCCTTTGCAGAAGTTTCAAGATGTTTGGGGTAGATTTAATGGCAAGATGGTAACCAAAACTTCTAAAAAGAATCTGTAACTTATAAGCATAGGAAGGATGGTAAGGAACAGAACCACAGAATTTCAGGTCTTCTTTCTTGTGAGGAAGCAGGCATTCGATTTTCGAATGGTTTTCATATTTCTTTATGAATCTTTCTTCTGTCACTATTCCTCCTAGCTTGGATAAATTCTTATCATTAGGCCCAAAATTTTCACCTGCTCTTCCTATCAATCTTCCACAAACTGTTTCTGTTATAGAATCAGCCATCCACAGAACTGAGACTGTTCAGCAGCCTATCCTTCGTGCCAACGCTGCTGTTATCTTATCCAAGCAAAATTCTGTGCCAATCAAGTACTCTTCTTCTTGTTTAAAAGAATTCAGGTCATTTATTCAAGAAAATGACCTAGCCGTATGCAAAGCAGATAAAGTTGGTTGCCCAGTCATCATTGGTAAAGAAACTCTAAACCAAAAAGTGCTTTCTTTCTTACATCTACTAACTGCATCCCTTTACAGTCAGACACCACCAACTCACTCAAAAACTCAGTTGACAGATTGGCTAAGAAAGAAACTCTTCAATCCTTCCTTGGTGATATATCACCCTCCTTACTTTAGAACTCCCAGGCTCTTCCTGCAAGTGAAACTGCATAAAGCTGGTAACCCCATCAGACCTTTAGTGGAATATTCTTTTTCTCCAGCAGTAAACCTTGAAAAGAGATTGGTCCTCAAATGCAAATCCCTGGCAGCCAACCATCCTCATACAGTTGTCTCTACTTCAAACTTCATCCACAACCTTCCTAATTCCTTTCCTCCTTGTGATAATCTGTATACTCTTGATGTAGAATCTTTGTTTCCCTCTGTACCATATTTTGATTCCTACATGCTCCTCATGAAGAAATTGATTCTTCATTTTAAACCCCCGGTCCTCTTATCAAAGATCTTTATGATTGTTTCCACACTATTCATCAACATAGTTGTTTTGTTTTCAACAAAATTGTGTATAGGCAACAATCTGGTCTCCCCATGGGCTCACCTCTTTCCCCTCTGCTTGCTGAAATCTACATGCAACATATTGAAGTTTCCATAATTCCTCTACACCCTTTTCAACCTTCCCTATGGTTAAGATATGTAGACGACATTTTCATTAGCTGGCCACATTCCGAGTCTGAGCTACAGATACTGATCAACTCCATTACAGAAAAATTTCCTTCCATTAAGCTCACTATATCTAAGGAAGTAAATCACAAAATTGATTTCCTGGATGTATCTATCTGCAGAAACGCTGATCTCTCCATTACTCGTTCCGTCTATCGAAAACCTTCTGCAGCCACTTACATCATTCCCTACAAATCTTGCACCCTGCATCTCTACAAGCTTGCAGCATTGAAGTCCTACATCCACAGGGCTCATATCATTTGCAACAGCCAACTTTCTCTTCAAGAAGAACTCTCCAAAATTTCTACAATAGCCCTCTCTCATGGTTTCCCTGCTGTTACAGTCAACTCCCTCATAAAGAAATATGAAAACCATTCGAAAATCGAATGCCTGCTTCCTCACAAGAAAGAAGACCTGAAATTCTGTGGTTCTGTTCCTTACCATCCTTCCTATGCTTATAAGTTACAGATTCTTTTTAGAAGTTTTGGTTACCATCTTGCCATTAAATCTACCCCAAACATCTTGAAACTTCTGCAAAGGGATAGGGACAAAGTTGAAAGCCTGAACCTCCCAGGAGTTTACTGCATTCCTATCTCTTCTTCTACTGGGGATAACTTATACATTGGAAGCACATACAGGAGCATTAGCCATAGAATTTTAGAACATAGAAAAGATGTTTCGAAAGGCAATACCAACACTGCCTTGTCTATTTTGACAATGGAAGACACATCTGCAGTTCCTCACTGGAACGAAGCAAAACGAATTGCTTCGTTTGACAATCGTTTTGCCCTCCGTTACCGTGAAAGCATAGAAATTATTTTCAACTCAATGACTTGCAACTCCGAATCTCCTCTACATTCCGTTGATCTGGAGATCAATTCTAAGTTTTGGCAACAAAAATAGGAAAAATTCAAATGTAGAATCTGGCAACAATCTTAGTCCTCCATTGGCGTGATGAAGACCTAAGATAAGGTCGAAAGCTTTCCAACTTACGAACTTTTTGTAAAAGTTTTAGTTAACGTAACTAGCGTGATCAAGTCACCTTTCTTTGATAATATTGTTACGTGTTTTGCCCATAATCGTCATGATACACATGATGGAAAAACAGAGCTGCAAGACAATTACAGAGAGATCTGTGCCACGACACATGCTGCAATACGGTCCGGCATGGAGGTGCACAGATGCCTGATGTTGTCCTGCAGCAGACTGGCCCACACGTGTTGGACGGTGTGCTCCAAATCCCGGATAGTGCAGCACGGCAGCAGCTGGCATTTCAACTGGTCCCACACATTCTCGATAGGGAACATGTCCAGGGAGCGGGCAGGCCATGGAAGTGTCTGGACATGAGGTAGGCAGTCCTGGGCAACCCTAGCCATGTGCAGGCGGGCATTATCCTGCTGGTATAGCGCACCTGGAATCCCGGCCAGAAATGGGAGCACATGGAGCTGTAGGATCTCGTCCACATACCACTAGCCTGTCAACGATCTACGTACCACTACTAGAGCTGATCAGCTATCATAGGCAATGACTCCCCAGACCATCATGCCTGCAGTGGGGGAGGTGTGGCGCCCAATAGTGAAGTTGGGATTGTGCTGTTGACCCGAGGACTTCCACACTCAGACACGATGATCATCTGTCCCCAAAACGAAGCAGCACTCTTCGCTAAATACCACACGTTGCCAGTCTGTGGCGTTCCATGTCATCTCTGGTCTGGCACCACGGCACACAGAGCCGGCGATGTTCCAGTGTAAATGGTAGCACAAGTAAGGGGCGCAGGGCACTGGAATCGCAGATTTGCTTCCGCGAGGCATCGGGAAATGGTTCGTGGGCACACAGCAGCTGCTACATCTGCTTGTATTGCAGACTAGGTCCCTGTGGGATCCATTTGTGCCTGGAGCATGATCCATCCATCCTCTCTACCAGTGGTCCTTCTGGGCCATCTGGAGCCTCTCCGCTGTGTGACAGTGCAGTTACGTGTCCACTGCTCGCAATACAGTCGAACGATCTGCGTGGAGGTCTATACGGCACGCCGACCAACCCGCGGTTTTCAGCCCGATGATCAGGCCTCTCTCAAAGTCCATAAGTTGTGTAAATAGATGTCTGTGGCATCTACCCGGCATTCTTGTCACTCTGTACTCTTGTTTGCATCAGCTGGTGCTTTTTGTTTTCATGGGGCATCGACTACATGCTGGTTTATAAGGCTACCGGTTTGTGCTTGCAGCGTCACCACAGGGTGTGCGGTCATGCGCAATCACACCAATCATGGATCATTTGCATACCAGCATGCACTCTAGCTATTTGCAAAGTTTCATGGTTGTATAGCACGTTTTCTTCTAGGTGTGCAAATTTCATTGTCTGTGAGTGTATAAGAAGAAGAGAAAAACAGAACAGAACTCGGCTAAGATTATTTGTGTTAGAAAAATGTCGTTTCGATGGGCAATGACTGAATAAATAATTTTAAAGAAGTCCAATTCAGTTAGGTAAAAAGTAGTATGGCAGTGCCAGGCCTCAACTGCACCCCAAACTATAGATAAATTTATTACATCAATAAAATCTAAATTAATATAAAATAAATCGTATTTATTTGAAAACCTTCATCTTAGTATGAATTTCACAAGAATGTAGCCCCTACATTATACATCAGACAACATATGTACAAAGATATTGCATTCCTTTCTCTCATCTCTCTTTTATTTTCTTTCTTTGAAGCAAGACTGATTTTATTTTAATTAAATAAAATAGAAAATGTTCTAGCCCTTATTATAAAAATACAATACCTTTCAGGAATTTCAGGATAACCTTTTTTTAAAAAAAGGCTGGAATTTATGCAATTTTTTTTTCTTTTTTTGCATAGTTGACAAGTGCGAAGAGTTTAATGTGTGTTTCAGGAATGACATTCAAAAATTCAGTTCCAGATGGTTAATAATAATATATAAATAAATAAATAGAAAAAATCACCTGCCAATCACGCTTAGTAAAGAGGAAACTTGAAGAATGGATGGATATAGCGAGAAGAAGAAGTACTATATACTTAACAATAATTGCAGTTGGGCGCTCCCGACCGAATGGTGATGATGTTTACACTAAAGACATAGTCTTGATGATGAACAAGGTTCTAGCTCAAAAATTTTACTACCAAATATTTAAAAAATTACCAATATGAAACTCGTAGTTAACAAAGTTTTTGCTATAAATACTTTTTTTTTTTATCAGGAGGAATTTTAAATGGCAGTAAAAAAAAAGGCAAAAAACAAATATCCGTTCGATTTACAATCACAGGCATAATTAAAAAAAAATGGACAAAGTGATGTTTCACCTTTCCATGTAAATTAGTAGAGGGCAGCTACCTCTATGGTTCCAGCAACACTACTGGTAAAAGAAATATACTTATTTCTGATAAAAGAAGGTCCTTATCAAGTGAGTAAGAAATCAGGGATAGCAGCAATAATAGGAGTCTCTCACATTCATATTGTTAAAATAAAAATTGCATTCAGAGTTGAAGATATATACTTCTCATAATACGTGGTAAAGGCCTCAATGATAATTAGCACAGCAATCAGACATCACCGAATTGACTGTAATTACTGTTTCACACGTGAATTAAATCACATCAGAAAACTTGAAAATTTCATTGCCGCGGGGCGGGACGGTGATGAAATTTTCAAGTTTTCTGATGTGATTTAATTCATCTGTGAAATAATAATTACAGTCAATTCGGTGATGTCTGATTGCTGCGCTAATTATCATAAAAAATTGCAATTTTTATGTGTATTGAGAAGAATTTTTAGCAAATATGTCAAACTTGTCATATTTTTGAGCCATGCACCAGCTAACCCTCATTGCTACAAGTCAGAGTATGAGGTTGAGCTGATGTATGGTTCTAAAACGCAAAAAGTCTGATAAGTTAGTCAAGAAACTTCATCAAATGTTTGAGTAATACACTAGCTCAGGTATGCCACTAGGAATTTTTTCTGGGGAGGGCTATGATATTGATGAAACATACATTAAGAGCACGCAAATAATTTGCATGCAATTATCAATACATTATTTATATCTAGGGAAAAAGGATTTTTCACACCCTAATTAGTTTAGTACCACTAGATATTTAACTGATATCATCAAAATAAGTACTACTACTGAATGAATCAAAGAACATAAATTGCCAGCAAAATTTATAATAAGAAGATGAAACAATTAATCCCATTAGGAATAATCAAATAAAAATAATGCAAGCAATCATAAATACGTATAATTATAATATGTATAAAGGCAAAAAATATGAACTGAAAAAATATGTCTCTTCTGTCTGAGTGACCAATGGTGACTGTACTGCATTTCTATTGTTGTGGTGGTATGTTTTGTTGAATGCTCACAATCACTTCCAGAAAATGGGCTGAGCATGGACTTGGGAGCTTGACCACAGACATCCACTTTGCCATATGCATTTTACTGACAAGTGGCTGGTAACAGAAAGCCTTCATCTTACCCTTCCTCAGGGGTTAGACCCTGGCCGGTTAGAACAGCTAGGGGTAATGGGCCATAACCCTAGCTGTTCTAACATTTAGGTGGATTGCAAACCTCGGGTCATAAATTTCAGGGAAAGTTAATGTTAATAACCATTTTAATATCATCTGAATTCAAATCATTTCCCTTTTTCATCAGTGCTTGGGGAGATATGAAGTTGGTCCCTTTTTCATTAGTTTTCTACCATCTATGTTAAGAAGGAGGGCAGCTGGCCACTTCATTTATCCAGAGGAAACACTATTACTGGCCATTTACTCTACATGTTTTGTTCATGGAGTTCAGTAATATTACTTTATTGCCCTGGAAATGATTTTATAATATATTGCTCATGTAGGGAGAGTATTCAAACACATGGCTTTTTATTACAGCTTTTGGCTTTAATGAGGGAATTTTCATGATGAGTCAAGGTGGTAAAGATGGGCATTCAGCAACAGGTGAGATGGTCTGAAAGACAGTGGACATATACATACATACATATCAGTAAGCTGTTCTCTGAGATTCAGAGGTTAGCTCCAAAAAGAAATACAACTACCAGATATTTTTACATACTGTTGTTGTATCAAACTTCTCCATTTACAGCAATCTTGACATACAACTCAGGCTTCGCTGATATCCATTACACGCTGTACACAAGATCTTTTATACTTCATACTCATAATCTTTTTCTCATGCAGACACTCCTGAATCTGATCCACCCATGTCTTCCTTGGAATTCCTCTGCTTTTCCTTCCTGCCACTTGGGCTAAAAATATTTTCTTAGTAAGCATCTCATCACTCATTCTTTCAACATGGCCAAACCACCGAAGCATATTAGTCTCCACCTTGCTAACAACATTTTGCTTCACATCACACAACTGCAACACATCTTCATTCCTCACACAATCAGACCGTGTCTTGCCACAAACCTCACATAAGTAACGCATATCTCCAGCACACAAACGACTCCTATGTTTCTTCTGCAGTACCCAGGTTTCACTGCTATACATCAGAGTAGGAACAATTACACCTTCATACACAGCCATGCGGGACTCTCTAGAGAACCCATCATTCCTGTGAAAACCTCCCAGAGCAGCTATGACTTTCAATGAAGAATTCACTTACCGACTAATTTCACCATCCAATTTGTTCTCTCTGTCAAACATGCTTCCCAAATACACAAACTCACTCACCTGGTCAATCACAGTGCCGTTTATACTTACATTACATTCAATGTTACCAGTTCCTCTTTTAAACACCATAACTTTGGTTTTTCCCCTATTTATACTCAGTTTGAAATTCATGCAAACTTCGTACATCCGAGACAACATACTCTGCAAATCACTTTCACTCTCTGCCAACAGGACAGTGTCATCAGCATACAGCAATCTGCACACACGGATATCACCAAGACATAAACCACTATCATCTATTTTGGCATCACGCATGCACGCTGCCATAAATATATTAAACATCCATGGTGACATTACACAACCTTGTCTAACTCCTGCACCAATAGAAAACCATTTTGATAAAACACTATTCACTCGTACACAAGCTCTACTACCAAAATACATGGCTTTTACACTATTAAGTAGATTCCCAGTAACACCATATTCATTTAATACCTTCCACAAAAGTGTCCTATTTACTCGGTCGTAAGCTTTCTCTAAATCTATGAAGGCAGCAAAAACTTTCATACCAACAGCCAGATACTTTTCAATCATCGTGCGTAATGCAAAAATCTGGTTAGTGCAGCCTTTACCAGGCATAAAACCACTCTAAACATCCCACACTTTCAATGATGTAAGATCCTGTACTTTTTCAATAACAACCTTACCAAACACTTTCCCTGGCACACTTAGTAGGCTAATACCACAATAGTTCTGGCATTCAGACTGATCACCTTTTCCCTTATACAAGGGAACAATAATAGCATCCTTCCAATCCCGTGGGACCATTCCTAACTCCCAGCACAACTGGCAAATTTCAGTTAACCAGTCAATTACAGAGTCACCACCAAATTTCAACATCTCAGCAGTTATGCCATCCACTCCCAAAGCCTTACCATTCTGAAGAGATTTTAGAGCTTCACACACTTCTTCTCTTGAGATCCCTCCTGTGCTTTCATCCCTTACTGTGACATCATCTGTGTCTGCCTCAGAATCATCTTTGCTTTCCTGATCTAATAACTCACAGAAATATTCACCCCATCTTTCACTTAACTCATTGGGCTCCCATATCATTTCCCCGACCTCATTCTTCACACAACTTACAACTTTGTTTCCCCTATTTTTCCTGAGTTTCATGTACTTCCAGAAAGACTTCCTATCTTTCCAAAAAGCCATTTCATGCCTGTCCACCTTCTCCTTCCTATCTTTTGCCTTACTCTGGCGAACCAGCTTAGCAGCTTCACGCTTCTTTGAGCGATATTCATCCACAGAGACTCTACCTTGCAACAACCCCAAATAGGCTTCCTTCTTTCTCTTTACTGTCTCTTCAATCTCACTATTCCACCAAGCATCACCTCTATTGTTACCCACAATTGTGGTGCCACAGACCTCTTTAGCAGCAGTGACAACACAGTTCTTAAAACATTCCCACTTCTTTTCTACATCCCTCTCACTAGACTTCAGCTCCTTCAGTCGTTCTCTGAGTAAGTCAGAATAATGCTGATGATCTTCAAGGAGCCTATCAACCTTTATTCTTTCTATCCTGGGTATTCACTCGTGACACTACCAAGTAATGATCAGAACCAACATCTGCACCTCTCATCACACGGGTGTCAACAACTAAGTGTTTCAGACGCTGATCGTAGGCAACAAAATCTATCACATTCTTTTGACCAAGAGTACGATTTTCCCAAGTATATGTGTGGATATACTTGTGGTTGAAAAATGTATTAGATACACACAAACCATTCTCAATGCAGAGTTCAATTAATCTTTCACCATTATAATTCACACAAGGATCATTAAACTTACCCAGAACATCGTCAGAAATTGCATTCTGCACACCTACTCTAGCATTGAAATCCCCTGCTATTATAACCTTTTCTTTAGCACCAAACTGGCTCAAAACAGCTTTTAGCTCATTCCAGAAATCTTCCTTCTTATCAGAAGGTTCCGAGTCACAAGGAGTATGCACTACAACAGTTACGATTATCTGAAGTTTCACTTTCAAACGAATCCAGAGAAATTTCTCACTTATGCAACTATAGTGAATCAAGTTCTTCTTCATCTTTTCACTTAAAATCACACCTACACCAGCCTGTCATCTCACATTATCCAATACTCCAGACCACACACTCACTGTGCCATTCACTTCTTCTACCCCAATTTCCTTCTTTTTGGTTTCACTTACACATAACACATCCAGTCTATAGTTATTCATCTCCTCAATCACCTCATTCACCTTGCCATTTATACTTCTAGTATTCATTTATACTTCTAGTATTCCATACACCAATCTTACATTCACTCAGCTGAGATCTCTTTCTCATACGCCGTTTAGAAAGTCCGCTAAAAGAGCAGCAGCCCATACTTTTCTCTGGGAGAGAGGGAAACAGAGAGTGGAGCTTTATAAGAGTCTTGAAGGTGGCAGGAAGGGAGTTTGAGCCAGAATTTAAAATGTCTGATGCTGAGATGGGAAATTGAAGCAAAAATTAGGTTTGCGAAGAGAAACAGAGTAGTGAGGTAAACTGAGGAAGAAGCGTGAGAGAATAAACAGGAACAGATCAATGTGTACATAATATAAAGAATAATGAATGGGAACAAAGCTCATAAGTGAACTTCTCCATATGTGATGTTGAATAAACAGTACCACTGAAGGCGAGTGAGTTTCCATTTAGAGCTAAAAAGTCCAGAACTATATAATTTCCTTTCTAGCAAAGGCCTGATAAACCCAGTGCAATATCCCTGTTGGTTGGTTGATTGGAGTTAAGGTGGATTCACCTAAAATCTATGCCTTGTATTTCCAATAGGAAAACTTCTGTAGCCATTTTCTTCACAATTAATGCATTCCCAAGGATGAAAATTTGAACATCGATAAAATAAATTCATTTTATAACCTAGTATAATTAATGACAGTAATAGAAGAAGCCATGAAGTCATTAATTGCTATACTATATATATATATATATACAGGGTGTTCGGAAATGCTGTATACAATTTCAAAGTTGATTAGTACAAAAAGTATTTGCGATACAAATCTTTTACGTTTTGTCCAAGTTTAAGCAAGTTCTAAAGTTTTTTTTGTTTTTTTTTATAGGTGACCCTAGGTGCCTGGTAGCACAATGTGACACAACATAGCAAAAATAGCGAAGCCACAGGAAAAAGCTGCTTGCGTGATGTGGTTTGCGGAGTCCAAATCGCTGATCCAAGTCCAAAGAAATTTCGGGAGGGAGTACAAGAGGAAACCACCAACACGGAGAAGTATCCAGCAGTGGGTAGACAAATTCAAATCATCTGTGTCGGAAGAATCCGTGGAGGCTGTGCGTCAGGTGTACCAATGGAACCCATCGACGTCCATTCGTTCAGCTAGTCGGGAACTGGGAATACCTTCCACAACAGTTCACACAGTGCTACACAAATGTCTTCATCTTTACGCCTATAAAATGCAGCTGGTGCAAAGGGTGCAGCCCAATGACAAAGTGTGTCATACAGTGTGTGCCGTAGAAATGCTTCATCACATTGATAGCGCCCCCACATTCTTGTCCAGAATCTGTTACAGTGATGAGACAACATTTCATGTGTCAGGTACCATCAATAAGCATAACTGCCGAATTTGGGGTTCGGAAAATCCCCATATTGTACTGGAACACACAAGACCAGGGGCAGATTGTGGTGGTCACAAAAGGGCCTGGGAAAATTTTTACGAATGGGCCAGTTCAGTTGTAGTTCTGCAGTACTACTGTATCACAACTGAAAATCACATTTTTTACTTAATAAACAAAACAAAAAGTACAGTTGCCCTGGAAACAGTGGCAAGCATAATACTGAGGGGGTGGGGGGGGGGATTAAAAAATACACCTGTCATCCTTAAACTAAAGTGGGTGTTGCAAAAAATTTTCATTGGCCCATGCCAATATTTTACTGCAGAAAAGTTGTACTGCAATTTTTCTGTTGTGGACAATCACAGTTAGAAATTTCAAAATATTTAAATATCATGGAAAACTCACTTAATTGACGTGGGAAAAGCGAATAACCAGGTTTAAATCACTAGTTTAGTTAGTTATGTATGTAATTGCGCTGGAGAAGCTTCTAATTTCAGACACACTCAATATTTATATTTGTTTAAAATTTTCTCTTAAGAACGCCGAAGTAAGAACATTAAATTAAAAAAAAATTCTTATATAGCCTTTCCATGTTTGACAAATCATAAAATAATCTTGATTTTCATACCTTTGAGCTTCCGGTTCTTAAATGTTCAACGACATGGGCTGAAATTCTGGCAAATATTTGAGAGAGAGAAAGAACTGCTACTACCAAATTAAGTTGGAGTTGTACCAAAAATCCTTTTGCATAAGACATGATTTTTAAATTTAAATAAATGAAAACAAAATACAGAACTTTTACACTGCAAAACTTTCTATTTGTACTGCAATTTTTGTAATTTTTCTATTGTGGACAATCACAGTTAGAAATTTAAAGATTTTTAAATATTGTGGCACACCGATTCTTCATTTAGTGATCATATATTCGTATGTGTTTCAATTACAAAATGTGCTTTTATGCTGTGGTTATGTATTGTAAAGACACCTTACTAAATAATGTACACAAAACATTTTGCAACCTTATGTTGAAATGATATCTCTGTAAAGGCCTACATCTGCCGCCTTTGTCAGTTATCACAAGGAGCGTAGGCTGCATAGGTAGAACATTTAGGGGAAAGGGATCATATATGAGCACCCCCGCAAATAATCTTACAGTTATTTCAAAATAAGTTCTTGGTATTACTAGCTTCAACTCTGAATTCTGTGTTGTCATAAAGTGGATAGTACATCCCACAGTGACCATTATCTAGCATTGTTCTGCAACTTTATCAAACATGGGTGAGTATTTTCACTACTTTAACTAAAATAGTGAACAAAATTTAGCCCTTTTCAGCCCCCACCTCAATGCTGTTAACATACGTAGATTGTTGTGCCGGGCCCCTCGAAACATTTCAGGATGAAATGAATGGTCAGATAAACTATAGAAATAGATAGACATCCCTTCCCCACTCCGCAGTTGAGAAAGACATCTGTTAATTGCATAGGGAGAAAGGAGTGGAAGTTTGGAAGATATTTTTTTTAATGCCTAAACTGCTTAATCATAGTTTTCGGGCTCATTCGAGCCGGGGCTCTATCTTACAATATAAAATTAGAGCTTGGATGGGCAAGTGCTGACATACTTAGGGCTCGGACGGGCTCAGGCTCTTAAAATTGAGTGCGAACTCAGCTCTTATGAGCACAGCACTAATGCTTCCTACAACCAACGGGAGTAAATTCAACTACCCCACTCCCCCTTCATTGGGGAATATATAGAACACCTTGTACACACACCCGTCCTCTCGCAACATACGGTACATACATTCTCATTCCTCAGCTACTAAGTGAACCCAGAAGTGTGCAAACACACATGGCCTATCTATTGTAGTTGGGAAGCAGTTGCCTGGTGAGATTTTTTTTCTAATTCAAAATAGAACAGGTTTTTTCCCCGCTTGTTATAATTACATTATATGAACTTCGTTTATAAAAAAATTGTGGTTCAGTTGTGTGCTTAAAACAACTGAACAGTAAACATTTTTAAGAAAGTAAGAAAAAAAGCGACAAAATAGATGGAAGGGGCCCACCGGGACATTAACCCGCCCCTGCACAAGACACAGCCCCAAAGTAAATGTTTGGTGTGCCATTATGCAGGACAGAGTGATTGGATCATTCTTGTTTGCTGAACCAACCATAAGTGGAGGCACATACCTGGACATGGTACAACTGTTCGTCATTCTGCAACTCCAGGAGATTCCAGACGTCATTTTCCAGCAAGATGGAGCTCCCCCTCACTGGTCATCAGACATTCGTGCATGCTTGGATCAGCACTTCCCTGGTCAGTGGATTGGATGCAGAGGTCCAATGACATGGCCTCTCCGTTCACTGTGCATAACCCCTGTGATTTTTTTTTATGGAGTTCCCTTAAAGATATTGTCTAAATAAATAAATACATCGCTCTTAACCACGTTCTAGAAACACACAGCAACCGAAAAATTGTTTATCAGCTGCCGCTGTGGAATTGAACCAACAGAACTCTCGATATCTAGCCGAGTGCGTTACATTTATGCCACGGTGGCCAACAATCCACGGTGCTATGTGTATTTTTAAGTCAGCTTCTGACATCATAAATCTGTAAGATGGGCTCAGCTACTGAGATGTCTCCATCTGGTGGGCATTAACGGCACAGGCTATATATATATTATAGCAGTTAAATCCAAAGGGCGAGATCCAAGTTGAAAATAGTCCAAGCGAGATCCAAGTTGAGTATTTTCAACTTGGATCTCGCCCTTTGGATTTAACTGCTATAATATATATATAGCCTGTGCCGTTAATGCCCAACAGATAGAGACGTCTCAGTAGCTGAGCCCATCTTACGGATTTATGATGTCAGAAGCTGACTTAAAAATACACATAGCACCGTGGATTGTTGGCCACCGTTGCATAAATGTAACGCACTCGGCTAGATATCGAGAGTTCCCAGACATTCTGCACCATACTTGGTCCAAAATTGACTACCGCCTCAACATCCTATGCGCTATAAATGGAGCACATATGGAAGTGTATTGATTGCAAAGCTATAAACTTTAGAACTTTTTTAAAAGATTCGTATTGCAAACACTTTCTGTACTAATCAACTTTGAAATTTTATGCAACATTTCTGAACACTCTGTATATATATATAAATATGCTTTTTTCTTTTTTTTTTATATTTCCTAACTAATATCAACTTTAAATGTGTACAGGTAACCTGGAACAAAATGTTACCAAAAGGTACCAAATCAAAACTTTAATTTTTGAATTGCAACCCTTCCCCTGAAAATTTCTAGGTACAGGCTTGCACTAAAGTATAAATAGAGCTATTTTGATTAATGAATACCAACACAAATGAAAAAATAAAATAAAATAAAACCAGGCATTTTCAAAGCAGGTGAATAGATTGTGCTAACACAAAGGCAGACTTAGTTTTTCATGTTTGTTTAGAGACACTAATCACAAATTTTATTTGTGTATAACAGCCATTTTAATACATAGGCAAAATCTACAGGCCATGACATAAACATTCTCAGCATTTAGGACACCCAGCTCAAAAGACAGAAATTTTGATAAAATGTTTTCTTTTTCTTCATGGTAAGAGCATGATTAAAAATATATTTCAAAAGTATAAAGGCACGCAACATTTTTGTTCCTGTTATAATCTTTCAAAGTAATAAGTAAACTGACACTAACCTGTATTACTCCAATTCCTACACCAATTCCAAATATCAGTATCATATTATCTTGAAAATAGTGCTGTAGCTTAGGAATACATCCCTGAAAAATTAAAACATAAAAAAAAAAAAAAATAATTTAGAAAATGAAAATCTGCAATGCATTCACAGATTTTATGAATCAATATTAAGTATAGGATTTTGGCATTAGTGCTACAGTGCTACAGATCTGTAACACCATATAAACACCATTGCTGTCCACCACCAATTCCCTAGTGGGCTGGCAGACAAACTCATTAAAAAATTAAAAAGTTTGAAGCCAAGGATTCCACAACACTCTGTTTTTCTGAGGTTAAGAGACAATTTTAATTTGCCGGCTATATTCCTTTTCTTGATCAGTCCACCTACCACCAGTTGTGTTAAATTTTCAAATTTTATAGCTATTTGATTGGTATTAAATCCAATCCAACCATCATGAAACTCATCCTGCAGAACAGATATAAAGTCCAACTCCCGAAAGTCTCCTTGGTGTGTACAAATTCTTATTTCCACTTGAGCTGGAATACATTTTACAGTGGCAGCACTTTTTGCAATTTTTTGCAACAACACTAAATGTTTGGCTGAGCACAAGAAGGATGTTACCATAGGTAGACCAAATTCTTCCTTGGCTTTGATACTTCAACAGAACCTCTCTGGAATAATGCTGAAACAATTGCTCCTTTTTTCAATGAAACGGCTTTATGTTTTCATGAAAGCAATAAAATATCCACAGTGGTAGTTCATGACAAGAGAAACAGGTGAAGTGTTACAAACTGAGAATCCATGAAAAAATGCATGTATTTCTTATAAAGAAGGTCAATTCTTTTATCTTTCAAGTAAGCACAGTGGTCAATGATGTCATTGTAAAACAGCTGTTTAACTACAAGTTTGGAGAGAAGTTCTTTTTGTAGTGCGATATGAAATAATGATAATAGTCTTTTCTGTGAACCAGTGTTCCTTAAGTAATGTTTTATTTGTTTCAAACAGGAAAAACTTCTTTCTATTGGCACAGTGGTTGAGGGTAAAGAAATAGAAAAAACAATTTATACACTTGTTGGAATTCATCCTTATGCATATATTCATACAGCATTGCAAATGTCAAATGTCACTTAACTGCTTAATTATTAACGTGCTATTTAGACATAATCTACATTTTGAGGTTACCTACCTTTATTCCAAAAATCTTTTAGGGGGTTTTCGTCTCTACACATTTCCAACACGTAAATACACGTAGGAGGTTTTCAACTCTACACATTTCCCACACGTGTTGGAAATGTGTAGAGATGGAAACCTCCTAAAAGATTTTTGGAATAAAGGTGAATAACCTCAAAATGTAGATGATCCTTATGCATGTTATATGCCTGCAACAACGTGCACGCTGTATCATTTTCTGGGCTCATTTTTTTGACAGAAACATGAATCCACAACACACAGAGAATAATAAAGAAACAGTACTGAAACTGAAGTTCATACTCTTGGTTAACAGATAAACACAATGCACAAAACCAGAAGCATTTAAACTCAAAATTGCACTGCAGAGGCTGTCACTTCACCTCAATTGAGGTGAAGTGACAACCAGTGAATGAAACCTCAATCAAAGTGAAGTGACAACCAGTGGCACTGGCTGTTACTTCACCTCGATCATTGACGTCATTGGTTTCCATAGCAAGTCCCTTATTCATTGGACACCAGGTTCCTACATCAATGATCTTCACATTGTGGGAGTGAAGCGATTTGGAACTGCAGCTCTTACCTCTTCATATGGCCTACGCACTGTTACAAGGTCGTCTATTCATCAATTCGTAGTGCCATTTGAAATGGCGTGATCACATTTCTAGCTTGCTTTTCGAAAAGGAAGAGCTTTCATTTCAAGGCCACAACATTTTTCAGAAATCACTCTTGTAAACGAAAAAGTGGCTAATTTTAAGAATCCGCTAAATCATTTCAAGAATTTTTTTTTTCATAAATGTTCGGTGAAGTGGCATTTCACTTATTTCATCTGACAAGTCACCACTGAACATCCACCTCTTCCAACTGTAGTCCTTATTTTGTTCCCATCATTTGGAAATCCCTTCTATAAGTTGGCAACAACTGTAATCATAAATGTAAAGCACCAAATCTGGCACCAGTCTAGCTCCAAATATTCACAAATGATCAAGGACCAAGTTGGACTAAAAGCTTATGTATATCTTTAGTTTCTGTCAGAACGTAACAAGTGAGTATTTCCACAATCTATATTTATCTGTAGCATGTATATATCTTATCATATCTATTTGAGGATTATTAATGCAGCAATCAATATATACTGAATTGCCTAGTTTTACTGTTCCACATATAACAACATCACATTATATCAAAAACCTTAAAAATTAAATTGCCCTGGAGAGGGAATCCTCAGATACTTGGATCTTCATTGTACTGGATGGAGAAACAGATAGCATGCTCCAACGGAAATTCACTGATGCACATTTGTTTCATGCTCCAGGACAATTTTCAAGTTTTCTGATGTGATGTGATGTGGTGTTATTTATGTGATGTTATGTGTAAAACAATAAAACTAGGCAATTCAAGATGTTGAGAAGTAAAAATACCAAAATTCACCTTCATTTAATTAGACTTTAATAAGCAAAAATAATACAGCTAACTATATATAATACAGTTAACTATATATATATATATATATATATATATATATATATAAGTCATCCTGAAGAAGAAATTGAAGAATTTTATGAGGAAATTTGTCATCTAAATAATAAAGGTAAGCAGCACTTGAAAATAATTATGGGAGATTTCAATGCAAAAATAGGGCAACGGCAACAGAATGAAACTTCAGTAGGTAAATTCGGTCACGGCAACAGAAACCAGCGTGGAAATACTCTCGTTGAGTTTGCAGAGGCAGAAGGGTTTTTCATCTTGAACTCCTTCTTCAAGAAAAAGCCACACAGGAAATGGACATGGAGACATCCAAATGGGACGACAAGTGAAATTGATTTTATTATGTGTAACAAAAAATTCGTCATAGAAGACTGCAGTGTGCTAAACAAGTTCAACACAGGTAGTGACCATAGATTGGTGAGATGTAAGATGCACTTCAACACCAAACTTGAACGTGGCAAGCTCATAAGACAAACAAAATGTATTGACATAACTAACCTTAAAAAACACCATAATACCTTCAAATTGGAACTGAAGAACAGATTCTCTGCTTTAGAAAGCCTAACATCGGAAGAAGTGGATATTTCTGAAGTTAACAGAAAAGTAACCAAAGCTCTTATGGAAACAGCAACAAAATTTGCTGGGTCTAAGAACAAGTTGCATGTAAACAAATTATCAGGAAAAACGAAAAATGTTGATGCAAAAAAGAAGAGAGATGAGGACAACTAAAGAAGATGTGACTTCCAAAGTGGAATATATAGAGCTATGCAAGACAGTAAGAAAAAGTATCACTGAAGACGTAAGAAAATTCAACTGTGAACTAGTGAGGAAAGCAATTGAAAACAACCAAAGCCTAAAGATAGCAAAGGGACATCTCAGTAAGGGAAGAAAACAGATTATGGCACTGAGAAAAGAAGATGGTTCTGTAACAAGAAATAGAGGCGAAATTTTGACAAGAGTGAAAGATTTCTACTCCAAATTATATGAAAGGGATGATACATGCACTCCAGACATCATGAAAGATACCAGTACCAGAGTTCCTCCAGTCCTTCCAGCAGAAGTTGCACATGCAATCAAGAACATGAAGCGGGGAAAAGCTCCAGGAGAAGATGGAATTACTGTAGACATCATACAAGAAGCAAGTGGAGAAATTGAAACAGTACTCGCCCAAATTTTCACTCGATGCCTTAATGAAGGAAAGATTCCTGAGGATTGGAACACCGCTACAATGATCCTGCTACATAAGAAAGGTGACATTGAGGATCTCGGAAACTACAGACCTATCAGCCTCCTATCAGTAGTTTATAAAATCTTCACTAAAGTTCTTTCACACCGCTTGAAGGTAACACTGGACATGGCTCAACCGAGAGAACAAGCTGGATTCAGGAGTGGCTACAGCACAATAGATCATATCCACGTACTGAGAGAACTAATTGAAAGAGCGAGGGAATATGAACTTCCATTGTGCATGGCTTTTATCGATTATGAAAAAGCCTTTGATTCGGTGAAACCATCAGCAGTTACAATGGCTCTGAAAACCTGCGGTACTGAAGATGCATACATTAATATTATTAATAACATCTATGAAAATGCAAGTGCAAAGATTCGGCTGTTTGAAAATACAACACACATAAAAATTGGAAAGGGAGTGAGACAAGGTGACACCATATCTCCGAAGCTCTTTAATGCCACATTGGAGGGTGTTTTTCAGTCGCTGAGCTGGGAAAACAAAGGGATAAAGATTAATGGAGATTATCTAACCCACCTTCGTTTTGCTGATGACGTAGTCATTTTTGCAACTACCCCATCAGAGCTGCAGAGTATGATCCAGGAACTTGCTGACAAGAGTAAAGAAGTGGGATTAAAAATGAACTTTCAGAAGACAAAAGTGATGTTCAATGCTTTTACAAGAAATGAAGATTTATTGATTGATGGAGAAAAGCTGGAGATAACAGACACATACGTTTATCTTGGACAGCAGATATCAAGTGAGGGTCACATTGATGAAGAAATTAATCGGCGTACAAAACTTGCCTGGAGAGCTTTTTGGAAGAAACAGCATAATTTTCAAGAGCAATATGCCATTATGTCTTAAAAGAAAAGTGTTTGATCAATGCATCCTTCCAGTGCTTACGTATGGTGCAGAGACGTGGACCTTAACTAAAAGAGACATACAAAGGCTGCAGACAACTCAAAGAAGCATGGAGAGGTGCATGCTTGGTGTAACCAGGAGAGATAAGAAGAGGAACTCGTGGATCCGAAAAATGACAAGAGTGGAAGACATCATGATCAGAGTTAAATCCCTGAAATGGCAATGGGCTGGACATACTGCCAGAAGGACAGATCATCGATGGACAGCCGAAATTTTAGATTGGATTCCAAGGGACAGGAAAAGACCCAGAAGAAGACCACATGAGAGATGGGTGGATGAAATTGAAAGTATGCAGGGGTGACATGGAGGAGACTGGCACAAGACAGACTGTTGTGGAGGAAACTTGGGGAGACCTTCGTCCAGCAGTGGATTGATAATGGTTGACAATGATGATGATGATGATATATATATATATATATACACTGAGTGGCCTCTTTATTATGACCACCTGACAGTGTTAAGCAAATGAGCTATGGCTGCACACTGTTACCGCCAGAGGGCGAGGCTAGTAAGAAAAGGGAAAGCTTAGTGCTTGCGACAGTAGTAGAAGGGATTTTTGGGTGACGAGATGAGTAAAAAATGCGATTTGACGGACTTTCAATGTGGGATGATTGTAGGAGCTCGGAGCCATGGAGCGAGTATAACTGAAACTGCCGCATTCGTGAAATGTTAAAGAGCAGTTGTTGTTAAAGTGTTTAAAGACTTGACTGTCAGCCAAAAAACTGGGTTTATACGTGCAACGTGTGGTCGTCATCGACGAGTGACTGCTCGGGTGGAACGGAGAGTGTCCAGACTGGTAACAGACAACAGAAGGGCAACAGTGCAGCAAATTACAGACCATCTTAATCAAGGATCCCCTCAAATGATCTCTGCATTCACTGTTCACCATATCCTGCATCGGATGGGATATGGCAGCCGAAGGCCTGTTCGAACACCTTTGCTGTCTGCAGTTAACAAGAGAAAACGTCTCTAGTTCGCACAGGAGCACAAGGATTGGACAGTCGATGATTGGAAACAAATTATGTGGTCCGATGGATCACGTTTTCAGTTGCACCATGCCAATGGCCGAGTGAGAATTTGGCGGAAACAGCCTGAAAGCATGGACCCCAAATGCATTGCTACAACCCTTCAAGCTGGTGGAGGCAATGTTATGGTTTGGGGAATTTTTTCCTGGCATGCTTTGTGCACTTTAATTCGTGTCTGACTGGCACATCATATCTAAACATCGTTGCGGACCAAGTGCATCCTGTCATGTGGAAGGTTTATCCCAATGGTGATGGCTACTTTCAACAAGATAATGCGTCCTGCCATAGTGCTCGTATTGTACAGGACTGGTTTCAGGAACATGCCGGTGAGTTTACTTTGCTTAGGTGGTCCCCACAATCTCCAGATCTCAACCCCATTGAGAATTTGTGGGATGATGTTGAACGAGCCATCAGAGAGCTGAATTCACAACCCTGCAATCTCCCACTCCTGGAAAAGTGCTAATCATCAAGCATGGTCTCAGATTCCACAAACCACCTATCAACATCTCGTGGAGTCCATGCCACGAAGAATCGATGCAGTATTAAAGGCAAAAGGTGGCCCAACGAAGTACTGAGGGGCGGTCATGATAAAGTGGCCACTCAGTGTATACTAATATAGTTAACTATATGCTTCATTTCTGGCTCATTAGCAGATGTAAACAATGAGGACTGCTGCCAACTTCTGATATGTTAATATTAAAATACAATACAATAATATCACATTCACTCCTCTCTAAAAATTAGTTACATAGTCAAACAGGTACGCAGGTCAGCATCTGGAACGAGTAGGGTGCAGTACTTCATCAGAGTCCTCAGTAGCAGTCAGTGATAGTTCGTTAGCCTCAACTACATTAGTCCCATATTCAAGATTACTGGCAGGGGCAGAGTCAGTAGTTTGAAGGATTTCTTGTCTCTGACAATCATTCACCTCTCTAGGGTGTTCTCCTGAAGGAGCTAGATGCCGAGTTTAAACAGTAGTTTCTCGCCCATCAGAGAAACTGACAAAGGCATAATCAATGTTAGATTCTATTAGCTCTACCTCTTCCACAAGAGGGTTATATTTAATAGAGCGAACATTCTTTTTCAAAAGAACAGGACAAGACTTAGTTAACCAGGTTGGAGTTGAACTCCCATTAGAAGATTTTCTAGGGTGGTTAAACATCCTCTCGTGCGGGGTTGCATTTATTGATGTGCATAGAAGAGAGTGAATAGAGTGCAGAGGATGGTCCAGTACCTCCTCCCACCACTCAGTTTTCATGTTATTAGACCTAAGGGCAAGTGTTATAGTCTTCCATATTATCCCATTGTACCTTTCAACTTGTCCGTTCCCTCTACGATTGAAGGGAGTGGTTCGACTAGTAACAACACCGTGTGAATTTAGAAATGACTTTAGTTCTTGAGACATAAATACTGCTCCTCTATCAGAATGTATATAAGCAGGAAACTCAAATACAGAGAACAGGTTTTTTTAAAAAAGCCTTATCACAGTGGCAGTCACAACATCGGTAGAGCGAAAGGAAATCTTGAATATTCGCCTGCAATAGTTAGAAGATACTGATTTCGAGACTTCTCTGGTAAAGGACCTTTGAAATCTAGATTTAGTCTCTCAAAAGGAGATACAGCTTTTATTAGTTTCCCTTGATGTTGGTTAAAATGTGGCTTTATTTCTGTGCAAATAGAGCATGAGTTAGTGATCGTTTTTACATCTTCAATAGAATAAGGTAGGCTTTTTGTGCGAACCCAATAACTCAATCGTGTTATTCCAGGGTGGCAAAGAGCCTAGTGTAAGGCACTGAGATTCGCGACCTGGTTTATCGCAGCAGTTATTCTCGAGAGAGTATCAGTGGGCGCATTCTCGTTCCCAGGTGTATAGATTATATCAAACTTGAAACAAGCTAATTCTAGACGCCATCTCAAGATCTTTCCATTCTTTATTTTACTAGAATGATGCTGATCGAACATAAAAGAGACAGAACGTTGACCGGTAATTACTTCAAAATGCCTACCAATTAAGTAATGCCGCCAATAACGTAATGATTCAACAATGGCATAAGCTTCCTTTTCTATTGAAGAGTGTCGTTGTTCAGATTTGCTGAGGGTTGTAGAGAAAAAAGCAACCGGTCTTCCTGCTTGGCTCAGAAAAGCGGCTATTGCAAAATTAGATGCATCAGTTTCTACCCGAAAAGGTACTCCGTCATCTATTGCAGCTAGTGCCGCTTTAGCCACGTCATTTTTCAAAGCACAAAATACTGAAGTAGCTTCTTCAGATAGAGGAAAACATTTTTTTTTGCACTAAAGGTCGAATCTTTTCAGAGCATCTAGGTATCTATTTACTGTAGTGTGAAAACCTACCCAGAGCACGTCGTAAGCAAGCTTCATCTTTAGGTATAGGTAGATCAAGGAGAGGTCCCAGTCGATTCAAGTCTGGCTTGATAGTTTTGTTAGAGATTATGTACCCAAGTAAATTCACAGCCCTAACATAAAACTGACATGTTTCCCTGTTTTAACGTGAGATTATTTTTCTCAACAGCAACTAGGAACTTTGCCAGATTCCTGTCGTGATCATTTTGATTTTTCCCACAAACAGTAATATCATCCAGGTACGGAAAATATTTTCTAGGCTCTCCTCCTGGACAATTCTATCGATCACTCTTTGAAAACAAGCCACACCATTTGTAACTCCGAAGGGAATGCATAGGAATTGTAAAGCTCCTCACAGGCTTCGAAGAAAAACATACAAGAAAAAGAATGTTCTTCAAAAATTCTTTTTCTTGTATTTTTTTATTTTTTTGCCGCCCTCTTCCTAAAGTCACTCCTCCTTGGTTTTTTACTCATTTTATATCTCACACTAACCACCATTTCAGTTTTACAAAACACCGAGTAGACAATAAATCTGAATCTTAGGCATAATGTCAATGACGAACAATTAAATGAAACAAGGACACAGCGCATGTACTGGAATTCACAAAAATAAACTAAAAAAACTGGCTTTCACGCAATGCACATAAATTGACCAAACTAAAACAGTAAGCACAACTTGTTGTGACTTGAGAGGGAGCAGGGAAAGGAGGGGAGGGAGGCAGTTGCATCACATAATGCCATTGTTGCTGAAATAGTAAACACAACTGACAACTTGTTGTGACTTGAGAGGGAGGTAGGTGGCCAAGTTCATCACATGATGGCAGCCTGCCTCCAGCAGCCAGCAGAGACAGCGCAGCTGATCACCTCTTCCTCAAGGCCATGTGCAATACACATTCGAGTAGCTACTCACTCCATTGTTTCTTCTTTCATATTACTGCAGTTACGAATTAATGATATAGTTTGACCTTTATTTTAAAATACCTTGCTATTCTCTAACTGCACCTGTTTTTTTTTTATAAAAAATTACTTTATTGTATTAACAAATTATAAATGTTAATTTCTAGATATTATAAAATTTATTTTACACTCCCTTTGGTGAATTATTTCTATATAGCATTCCTTGTGTATGGTGAGTTTGTGAAGAACGTGCTGAACAGCTTTATAAATCTTAGAAATAGAAACAATACGTGAGGCTCAGGCCCTCTGAAGTAGTTTTGGAGGGGAAGAACACGCCCTACACAAACAGTAATTCTAATTGCTTCCACATGTTACTATAAACTAGCGTATTATTAGATGTCAAGACAAAGGGACACCTCTCCAGCTCCCTCCAAACCATGCTGCAATACAGTTAAGTATTGCAGCATTTTGGCTAGCCCCAATACAGCCGGCAATCGATGCTCTTGCTCAGTTAATGCTCTCCATCCACACATATGCAGTGAAGACAACAAATAATATAAGTTTTAAAAATTAATAAATTTTGTAAAATTATTTAAGTAAAAATTTTCTTGGGTGGTAGTGCTACAAGATTCATAAAAAAAAAACTCTTCCAGTTTGGTGCCTCCTCCCCCCCCCCCCTAAATCTGGCACCCTGGGCCCACTGGGCCCGTTGCTTAAATCGGCTCTGATGTCAGCCACAGTAGCCCTCCTGTTGCTGTGGACAAGACAAGATAGCCTGCAGTGACTTCTGGCATCAATACGATTAAATATCTTATCAAAAGTATTGCCATCTATTCTTATCATTAAAATCTTATAAAAATCTTATCAAAGTATTGATTAAAATCCTATCAAAGTATTAAATCTTATCAAAGTATTGATTAAAATCTTATCAAAGTATTAAAATCTTATTTATCAAAGTATTAAATATATGCACTTTGTTCTATATATATTTTCTTTTCTCTATCGTTATATATATATGGCTCTAAAACCAAAATATATATCTTCTTTTCTCTATCGTTAAATTATCTTCTTTTCTCTATCGTTATATTATCTTTTCTCTATCATTATATTATCTTTTCTCTATCGTTATATTATCTTCTTACATACACTATCTACCAACAAGTAATTGGACGGCCCTGCAATCGACGATATCTGTAATCCTGACACACGTCATATTTGTCATTTTCTTGTAGGACTTCCGTCCACAGTGAGTAGAGTTTAGGTCCCAGCCACCTACAGCGAGATCGCCTTTTGGGCAGGACACAGAAACGGAAGGAATGAGAGCAAGTCTAGCGACTTTGACAGAACAGTTTGTAGTGAGATTAAAGTACAGTAGATGGAGCTACAGTACAAGCACGATATCGTACATAGAGGGGCGAGAGAATTTCAGGGGGGCATAGGAAAGGATACCCATTTAACCAGTGGGTCCAGCCTGGGGGCCGTCATTTAACGTGCTCATCCGATGCACGGTGGATATTCAGCGATTGTTAGTAAATCACACCATCTCCGAAAGATCAGCCCAGGCTTGAATTTGGGGACCTTGCATCGATAGCCTGAACTGCTAACCACTAAGCCATCCGCGGCCCGATCCTGACACACGTCACAGCCCCCGCCGTTAAATATCGTGTGGGAAACAACAACACAACCAGTCACATGCAAGATGCCATGCAGTTCGGAGCTCTCTGATTTCGAGAAAGGTGTAATCGTCGGGTATCACAGAAATGGCCGATCTATACGTGACATATCCAGCGAGTTGAAGTACCCAAAATGGACAGTGGCCTACGTGATTGGCAAGTGGAAGATGAGAGGTGACTGTCGGAATGTGCCCCGACACGGCAGATCCACAAAACTGGGAGTTAGAGACCAACGGATGCTGGCCAGAGAAATTCGGAAGAACCGCACCAAATCGATGGGCCACATCCGCGAGGAGTTTCAACTGGCATCCGGGAGTGTACTTTCGATGAATACCATCCGTAAGGAAGCCCACCATCTGCTCGGTTATCATGCACGTGCTGCCGCCCACAAGCCTTTGATCACCAAGTCCAATAGCGCTGTTCGGCTAACGTGGTGCAAAGAACGCCAACAGTGGACCGTTGAACAGTGAAAACAGGTTCTCTGAAGCGACGAATCAAGGTTCACCCTCTACTGTTCGGATGGAAGGGTCTGGGTTTGGCATCTGCCTGGAGAACGCCTCCTGCCCGAATGTATTGTGCCAACTGTGAAGTTCGGCGGCGGTGGAATTATGCTATGGGGGTGTTTCTCCTGGTATGGCATGGGACCCTTGGTCGCAATTCCTGGTAGACTCAATGCCGAGACTTACTGCACCATTTTGGATGACCATGCGCTTCCTACGTTGTGGCAGTTTTACGGGATGGACCCATGTTACTTTCAGGATGACAATGCCACCTGTCATGTTGCGCGGTCCACCCTGGCTTGGCATGGTGACAATGGGGTTAATCAAATGAACTGGCCTGTGCAGAGCTTGGACCTTAACCCTATCGAGCACCTCTGGGACGAGTTGGAGCGTCGACTTAAGGGGTGCCCCCACCGTCCAAAATCGGTGAAGGAACTGACCTGTCTTCTCCAAGCCGAGTGGAAGAAAATACCGCTAGCCGTCGTACAACGCCTGGTTGAGAGTATGCCCCGGAGGGTCGCAGCTGTAATTGCCGCTCATTGAGGCTCCACTAACTATTGAAGGTGAATAAACTTTGTTTTCCTTTGCTATCACAGGTGTCCAATTACTTGTTGGTAGATAGTGTATATATATCTTATTTTCTCTATCGTTATATTCACGTTATATTATCTTCTTAATTATATTCATGTTATATTATCTTCTTATTTATATTCATGTTATATTATCTTCTTATATAGCTGTCTGATGGCTCGTTCAACTTCTCTATCGTTATATTATCTTCTTTTCTCTATCGTTATATTATCTTCTTTTCTCTATCATTATATTATCTTCTTATATATATATATATCTTCTTTTCTCTATCGTTATATTCACTTTTGTTCTAGACATAAGTTGAACATGGATCTTATCAAAGTATCAAAATCTTATCAAAGTATTTTTTTTTTTTTTGGTTGGAGGTTTAACGACCGCCGTGAGCAACTCAATGGGCTATAAGCAGTCGCCCGTCCCTAATTTAGGGTCACTGGTTCCAGGGAAGGGAGAGAGCCAGTGCCGTAAGACAAACACAACATCCATGCCTCACCGGGATTCGAGCCCGGACCCCTTACGGACGAATGATCAGAGGCCAACGCCTTAGACCACTGCGCCACCGGGGCGGCATCAAAGTATTAAAATCTTATCAAAGTA
The DNA here is from genome assembly GCA_039090855.1 of Macrothele yani. Taxonomy (NCBI): domain Eukaryota; kingdom Metazoa; phylum Arthropoda; class Arachnida; order Araneae; family Macrothelidae; genus Macrothele; species Macrothele yani. Next base: position 42,187,814 of record CM077003.1, on the reverse strand, counting down.
TTAAATCTTATCAAAGTGTTGCCATCTATTAAAAATCTTATCAAAGTATTAAATCTTATCAAAGTATTGCCATCTATTAAAAATCTTATCAAAGTATTGCCATCTATTAAAAATCTTATCAAAAGTATTGCCATCTAATTAAAAATCTTATCAAAAGTATTGCCATCGAATTGAATGAGTACTTAAAAAAGGATAGAATAATGGAATTCCAATGGAGACAGACATGATAGTCTGCAGTGACTTCTGGCATCAATGAGGCGCTGCCTGCCCACACCTTGTCGATGGCACAAAGTGTCACCTGTTTCGGATCATCTTTGATAGATGCTAACTACTGCATAGCATGAGCAGCATACTAGCATTGATGTTTTGGAGATGCTCTTTCCAAGACATCTTGCCATAATGAGTGTGTGTGATCTGGCCTTTGTGGAAATCAGATAAATCCTTTGCTTTTCCCATGTTCAGAAGAAATTAAATACTGACTGAGTGAGCTCGGACCCAGGTATATATCTTTAGCAACCTTGGCACATGACACTGATTGGCTGCATGCACATTTATTTGCATAGTGCAGAGGTGATTTTAATGCTTTGGCTGATCCGTGTATACACTGCAACCTGAAATCTGTGTCACATTATAGCATATTTTATGAAAGAAAGAATTGTATACAAACAAAATATATACTGTGGTGGCATCTGAAATTTTATCTATGCATAAGAATTTTTGGAAGTTGTTTACCTAAGGATCAGTAGAGGACAAAATCACTTACTGTGAAACTTTTGGCCTGCATAACTTACCAGGCCAAACTATCAACAAAGAAGGTATTGCCATTTAGATGGAAACACAAACATACATAGAGCAATTTGTTATTACATAATTTCCAAACACTCCCCGACATCTGCTGTCAATTCTAATAATAAACAGGACCACACAATAAATGACAATAAAAAGGTCATATATACATAATATCTAAGGTATTATTTACCTGATATTGGCAAAGTATTTTGCACGTTGTTGCTCTGTGAGGCACGTGCTCCCAGCACGAGAGAGGTCAATTTGTTATGGGTTTTTTTGGTTAGTTAATTTTTTTTATAAACGAAACAATTAGGTTATAATATTAAAAGTTTGAATTCATTCCTTCACACAATCAAACGTTTTAAACTTACTATTAATTAAAAGATTGTATTAGAAAAAGTTATACTCATCGGGTCGGGAGACGTCTCTCAAGAGGCTCTTCGTCACGTTGTTACGGCGAGCGCTTTCGGCACATACGGAGTGCCATTGTCGCGCCTTCTACACCTACACAAGGTTTTTCTCGCATGTGTGTAGCTGCTGGAGTTGCATATCGGGAAACGAAGGGAAAGTTTTGCGGCCTGTATGTGTTATGTGATTTTTTCTCATGCGTTGCCATCCATTGGATGAGTTGGTATGTATATCAGTCGTAAGTACAGTTTTTCCCCTTTTTGTGTCGATATTTTTGAGCTATTGTTATTTATTTGTGCAAACAGGTGTACTATTTTTAGTCCTTTATTAAATGGTGTGATTTTTTGTAATGTTCTTTTTTTTTTTTTTGTCTTTTTTTATGGATTTTTTTGCTTTTTATAAGTGAATTCCAGGCTGTATCCAGGGTGGTAGGGTCTTGTAAGTTGCATATTTTATCTCTTTACGGAGCAACAACGCGTAAAATACTTTGCCAATAGTAGGTAAATAATACCTTAGATATTACGTATATTTAATTTAAAGCACGTTTATAACATATGACAACCCTTAAGGTTGTCTCATGAATTACATATTTCGCAAAGAGGTCATTTCTACTTGAAAGGCAACATTTAGTTTCATGAAATTTTCTCCAACTGATGGTCTGTTTTCAGCACAAATATGTGACAATCAGGGATTTACTCTTCTACTAATTCCCATGTACATTATTTCCAACGAGTTATAAAATATAGTAGCAGCTTGCATGAGCATTCGTATTACTAGAAGGAAAATGTAAAAGACAACTGTTTCTAGATAGTGTGATATAACAAGTTATGATACAGAATGGTTAAAGATAATGTTTTTTTTTTTTGTTGTTGTTGTTGTTTTTGTGGTGCTTATAAGGTTTCCAGAAAATATTCAACAAAAAGTTTGAACCTAACAATACATCTGACACATGCAATAAAACAAAATTTTCACTCACCACATCATAAATGCCCGTATAATCAGTACCAGAAAATTTGACATTGCGACTGCTTTGACAGTCCTCTGGTATTTTTGAAGAACAGCATGTTTCAGGCACTAGATAACATCCCTTTGGCATTGGTTGTAATCCTACATCACTTGGACCTTTATCTCTGTTATTCAAATGTGAGTAACATTCTGAACTTTTAGATATTCCTACTTCAATCCTTGACTTATCATTGCTGTTGTAACGTGACTGAGCCCAATCAGAAGGATGATTTGCTCCACAACACTTGAGCTATAGAAAAGAACAAATAAAAAGAGGAATATAAGTTAAAAGAAAAGTAAAAACTATTAAATTATTTACACAAAGCCTAATTCAATAAGTTTGGAACCATTAAACAAAATTTTTTAACTAGAGTAACATTAAAAATCTGTCAACCATAAGAGATAAATTCTATCACACCTTTAAGTCAAATGTGACTGTAATTTGTTAGAATAAAACCACTACTTATGCTTTGACAGAAGTCCAAAAAGAAAGAAAAAAAGAAAAAATTTTAAATATGAATATTATTTCCTGTGTAAGTATGAGAGGTGCTCCTGTGAAACTAGCTCTCTCGTGCTTGGATAGAAACAGCAATTCTCTCTCCACGAAAAGCTGCGTAGATGTGTGTGAAGTTCTCGTCCTGGCAACATGTGTGTTTGTGCATCGCATTAGAAGTTTTGTTTTTTCTTCTTCTGTTCTCTAAGAATGATGGAACTTGGACTTACTGAGATTATGTGTATGATTCTCCATTTTTTCTTTTCTCTCCAAGAGCGAACTATGTTTTGGTGATCAGTAAATGACTAAGAACAGTCTACGGAATGTGAACTTTCACAGAGTAAACTCTTATTATTATTATTATTATTTTCTTCAATTGTGCATCACTCTTTCTGCAGTTAGTATCATCAAGCAATTGTTTTTATGTTTATTAAAACAAAGTCATCTTTAACCCTAAAGGTATGTTGTTGTTTTTTAGAGCTATTCCATTTCTTTGAATCAGCACATCAGCTATCAAAACATTATGAGTATAATATAGATTATGAGACACATCATAATTAACTGACTTAATCAATTTCTTGAGGAAGGATCAAAGTTGTGCGATTGCTGAAAGTATTTCACATATTTTTGATTAACGATTTTTTAATGATATAAACAGTGCTTTGTCAAAGGTACTTAGACACCAGTACTATTGTAGTAAAAACATCTGTTAAAAAACAAACTAAACTGGACAATTTTGGTTTGGGTGATACTGTTTATCTTTCTAAGAAATCTTTGAATTTGAATTGAAAGTATGCAGTACTTTGTCAAAGGTACTTGGACAGTAGCACTGTTGTTGTAAAAAACAACTGTTAAAAAACAAACTAAAGGGAATCACTTTGGCTTGGGTGACATTGGCTATCTTTCTGGGAACTCTTTGAATTTAACCATGCTAAAAGGTATGTCTATTTGTTTTTATTCTTGCTTCAAAGCAGCAAGAGTGGGATGGGCTGATCTTGTCCTTGCTCAGAGCTTCAGTTTTTCCTAATTGCATTTAGATCAATGCTTGTGTAAGCAAGACTGAAGAACAAACGTTGTTTTTCTCCGAAATGTAAGTTTACATGTCGAGTGGTATGAACCAAGACATTACCATGCTGAAACATGTACAGATCAGTTTCAAAAAAATTTCAAACTTTTAAATACTATGCAGTAACCTAGAAAAAAATTTTAACTGAAGTAATAATAGATCTAATTCAAACCATCAGAAGCAGATCCATACCATCACTTTATGACCAAGATCCATCACTTTATGACCAGACTTCACTGTTGGTACTTTGCCCTCAGGCAGATGGAATTCATAAAGTACTCATTACCTGAGATTTTGATCATTTGATCTGCTCAGTGAACAGCATGCTTTGTAATAGATATCAATGGGAAGTAAATCCCCTGAAGAAATAATATTTCACAATTACATGTAAGGTATATACAAATATCATTATTAACACATATGTGCAGAACTAACAGTTGCATAATACTTTCTGTTTTCTTAACTAACAGTGAACAGTAGTATTTGTCATTTTCTTGTAGGACTTCCGTTCACAGTGAGTAGAGTTTAGGTCCCAGCCACCTACAGCGAGATCGCCTTTTGGGCAGGACACAGAAACGGAAGGAATGAGAGCAAGTCTAGCAACTTTGACAGAACAGTTTGTAGTGAGATTATGGTACAGTAGATGGCGCCACCGTACAAGTACGATGTTGCACACAGAGAGGTGAGAGAATTCCAGGGGGGGGGGCATAGGAAAGGATACCCATTTAACCAGTGGGTCCAGCCTGGGGGCCGTCACTTAACGTGCTCGTCCCATGCACGGCGGATATTCAGCAACTATTAGTAAATCACACCATCTCTGAAAGATCAGCCCAGGTTCGAACCTGAAGACCCTGCAATGATAGTCTGACTCGCTAACCACTAAGCCATCCGCGGCTCCATAGGTGCAGAATTTACTGCTATTTCATATATAGCCAACCCTCAGAAAACTTGAAAATTAAATCTCCCTGGAACAGGAACTGAAGCTGTGTCTCCTGATTTACATTTGGGCATGTTACCATTACACTATATAAGACAATGAAGTTCCAAGAAACTGAAGCTAGGCAGATGTAGTTTAGGAATGTGAACAATGTTCCACATGTGCATTAGTCATAGCCGTCTGGTGCCTCACCATAGTGTATGACCATTTTTCTCATCCAAGTATGGATATAGGTAGTACAATTTTTAGTGTTTCAGATAATATACAGTAGACACTTGCTAATCTGGCCCTTAATAATTCAGCCTCTCAGTTATCCGACCTCTTGCTCCAGCCGTGACATAAAAGAGGCAGAGTTGTGCATCATTGCAAAGTTAGATACCCAGGTGATGCTGTGACGGCATGCCTGTGAGCCACGTGTGAAAGGTTTTAGACATCTGCTAAGCTTATATCTTTTTATATGAGTAAGTGGTCTGCATATTTGTTTTTTTTATTGTATATAATTTTGTTGTATTGTGCCTAAATTGACCATATCCATATCTTCTGTATTACCTTGTTTTCACTAGCTGTTTTATATATAGCTTTGTTGTGACTAATAAAAACAAAACAAAAACACCCAGACACATGCGATACCATCGTAATGCTAGTAAAGGGACTTGTGATAAAAGTGCCATCAACGAGCATCTTCATTAAGGCAGACAAAAATCTGTGACATGTTTAACAGCGCTGAGTAGAAAATGCAAAATTTCATCTGTGCTGTATTACAATTGTATGTTTCTTTTACTACATACACATACATATTGTATGTACTTTACTGTACTGATATGAAAAGATAATTTTATTGTTGTAAATAAGACAGTATAGTACTTTATGATCATGTTCTTTTACCATTATCATATGCCTGTCTGTAATTTTTTTAAACACATATGTACTACATACTGTAAACTTGTAAGATTAAATCTAATGAAGAATTAAACGAAATTTTTATGCACTCTCAGTATTCCAGCACTCTCCAACCAACATTCAGTTTCACTCTTGACACTCCCAAGTAATGATCGGAGCCAACATCCGCACCTCTCATCACACGAGTGTCAACAATGAAGTGTTTCAGATGCTGATCATAAACAACAAAATCTATTACACACTTTTGTCTCAGAGTAAGATTTTCCCAAGTATATGTGCAGATATACTTGAGGTTGAAAAACATATTAGATACACACAAACCATTCTCAATTCAGAGTTCAATTAATCTTTCACCATTATCACTCACACAAGTATCATTAAACTTACCCAGAATGTTATCAGAACCAGATAAATATGACTGTACTTAATATAGTTTAACAGCTTAAATTTGACAAAAAGGACAGATTTAGGCCTTATTATAATTAATGTCATATTTCGAAAAACCAACTCACGGGGAGGTGTTTCATAGAAATTAAAAGTGTATTTTTTATACAATCTGATAATGTTTAGGTGACCAGTTTTTCAAAAACCCACACCACACTCCAACAGATCTCTAACAACAAAATTCTAAGTTTTCGATAAACTCTGACCATTGGTGAAATGAACTTTTCGATCCAATGTCCTTTCGATGAAATGAACTTTTAGGTGAAGTGACCTTTTAGTGAAATGAACTTTTCGGTCAAGTGACCCTTCGGTGAAATGTACCTTTCGATCAAATGATTTTCGGCAAAGTGATTTTTGGTCAAGAGACCTTTCAATCAAGTGAACAATACCCTGTTTTTAGGAAATTAAGGAATAATGTAATGTATCAAATGTAAGATTTATCAAATTCTAAGCAAGAAATAATTGGAGGCCTAAAGTTTAAAATCTATAAAAAAAAAAACAAGAAAAAAGCTTTTTGGCATGATAAAAACCTTAATTTTTACAAAACTGAAAAAAAAAATTAGCAATTTTCTCCAAGTTTTTTTTTTTTTTTTTTTTTTTTGAACCATTTTCAAATTCCCTGAAAATTCCAGGTTTTTCAGGTTACATGGGAACTCTAACATAAAACTAACAGCATGAAACAGCAAACAAATTTTGATTTTTACTTTAATTAGTTCTCCAATCAACTACTGCAGATACATCATAAGGCAATCCTCTGCGCACGAAACTACCCAGGTACACTATTATTGTATTGACATGTAGTACCTGTGGGTTTGAATTCATTTGTTTATAGACAGAGCATATTTTGCTTTAAATTCATTAAAGCCACTGTTTCATTTTTTAATTAAACAGATGTATCCTTCAAACACTTTCTTTGAGTCTTGAAAATTATGATAAGTACAGCAGTGTGGGGGATCAGCCCATAACTGATGGTTCGAGAACAAAACTCAGTGAGTTGGAGTTTTTGGCCAATGTCACACATAACTAGCTCATACTTTATCAATATTGATACCAAAGCTTAAAATGTTGTGTCAGTTTCTCAGATTCATAGAAGCCCTTGTTGCTGTTGGGTGTGTGCTGTTGTTACCCCGTGTCCCTTGAAAACAAACCCATTTTAGAATACAATCACCCACTAATCATGGAAGGACCAGATTTGTGAATATCTGCACAAGGAAAAGCTAGCGAGTATGGAGTACAAAAGATGAAGCTTGAGTTACCATATTTTCAGTTTATAACATCTCAGCATTACACTGAATTTTACAAATATACAGCTCTGAAATGTGGCATTTAACTAGGTGTGGCTTATAACAGTTTTCAGTGACATTAGAAATTTCAACCGCTGTTTTCAATATTAAAACAGATTGTTTCGTGAATCGTTTGCGGCAGACACTGAGCTATAAATAATTTGTGGTGCTGGCTCTTCATTAATTATTTATGTGGGCACCTAACAGTCATGCAAATGAAGTTTTGAAACCTGCATGATTATATGTGAATAGATAATTTGTAGAATGGAAAGGATTCAAATCTGGCCTTTTGGGTTTGTGCTCAAGTGGTTTACATTTACTGTTGGAAAATGTTTATTTAGGATTAATAAATTAGGCTTAAATGCCTCTCTTTTTTTTACTTTTAATCAGTTTTCTTTTTTTTACCTTGTGCAAGGGAACAGTGGTGGTGGAACCACCTAGGCCGGGGCCCCGTCAATAATTACAGCCAAGATTAATATTTTTGTTTTTTTTATTTGGCATATGTGCGATTTTTTGTTGTGATGTGCCCTAGGAAGTTCCTCTAGGTAAGTGGTCAGGTGGTTCTAATCCCTAACAAAGCTCCTTAGGCATTGCTTTTCTTCTGTTTGTTCTGGAAAGCGGGAAGGGAAGGGGGGGGGGTGCACCACGATTCGAAATGTTGGGCCTGGTCAAAGAACTTCACTTTCTGCCACCCCTGCAAGGGAGGGAAGAATGTGCATTTCGTTTCGGCCTTGTGAGTAGTAAGTTGGTGAGCCAGCAACAGGGAAAACCACAGAATGGTGCACGCTTCAACTATCACATGTGATATTAGAGCAACGTCTCCCTCTTTCTAAACACATGAATGACTGTAGGTGTCAACCACAGGCTAAACAATATGCACCTCCCACAGCAGAGACTGATAACAAATGCCACACTGAGAAACACTTGCACTCTTTCACATCCCCTCCCTGTCCTATAAATGTTAAGTCTTTTACCCATCAGGGGTAAGGGTTACAGAAGTAAAGCAACAAAGCAGTAGTGATGACTGCCATTTAGTGCATAACTTTTCACATGTCTGCAGTGTTTTATCCTCTGAGGTTATTTGATATAAGTTGTGCAGGTGATTCAAAGTGTGTTAAAAGTAAATAAACAGTTTTCCTAACACTTTCCTTCATTGTGCTATTTGTCATTAATTAAAATCATTCAATGTACTTTGCTACCACATCGGCCAAGAGGAGGAGTGGGTCTGAATGGTTGTTAAATAAAAATGTCTTTACAGTTTGTTTACCTGCAGCTTTAAAGTGGGTGTGGCATTATTTCCAAAATAAATCAACAAGATAAATGAAATCGCAGCATTATTATCCAAAAACACTGTAAGCAACAAGATCGTTTGTGGCATACTACAGAGGTGAAACACGTGGTATGACGGCAAATCTGTTGCAATACATCTCATCAATGTAGCTTGGTGGGTTAGAGCAACCCACTCTGGAGCAAGGAGGTGCAGGTTCGATCTCATTCACCAACAAATTCCTGTTTTTACATTCCGCCGGTGTAGCTTAGTCGGTTAGAGCAACTCACTCCAGAGCAAAGAGTTGTGACGTACTACAGAAGTGAAACACGTGACAAGATGACAAATCTGCAGCGATACATTCCGTCGGTGTAGCTTAGTCGGTTAGAGCAACTCACTCCAGAGCAAAGAGTTGTGACGTACTACAGAAGTGAAACACGTGCCAAGATGACAAATCTGCATCGATACATTCCGTCGGTGTAGCTTAGTCAGTTAGAGCAACTCACTCCGGAGCAAAGAGTTGTGACGTACTACAGAGGTGAAGCACGTGTCAAGACGGCAAATCTGCAGCGATACATTCCGTCGGTGTAGCTTAGTCGGTTAGAGCAACTCACTCCGGAGCAAAGAGTTGTGACGTACTACAGAGGTGAAGCACGTGTCAAGACGACAGATCTGCAGCGATACATTCCTTCGGTGTAGCTTAGTCGGTTAGAGCAACTCACTCCAGAGCAAAGAGTTGTGACGTATTACAGAGGTGAAGCACGTGTCAAGACGGCAAATCTGCAGCGATACATTCCTTCGGTGTAGCTTAGTCGGTTAGAGCAACTCACTCCAGAGCAAAGAGTTGTGACATACTGCAGAGGTGAAGCACGTGTCAAGATGACAAATCTGCAGCGATACATTCCGTCAGTGTAGCTTAGTCGGTTAGAGCAACTCACTCCGGAGCAAAGAGTTGTGACATACTGCAGAGGTGAAGCACGTGTCAAGACAACAAATCTGCAGCGATACATTCCGTCAGTGTAGCTTAGTCGGTTAGAGCAACTCACTCCAGAGCAAAGAGTTGTGACATACTGCAGAGGTGAAGCACGTGTCAAGACGACAAATCTGCAGTGATACATTCCGTCGGTGTAGCTTAGTCGGTTAGAGCAACTCACTCTGGAGCAAACAGTTGTGACGTACTACAAAGGTGAAACACGTGTCATGGCGGCAAATCTGTTGCAATACATTTCATCAATGTAGCTTGGTGGGTTAGAGCAACCCACTCTGGAGCAAGGAGGTGCAGGTTCGATCTCTGTCACCAACATATTCCTGTTTTCACATTCCGTCGGTGTAGCTTGGTCGGTTAGAGCAACTCACTCCGGAGCAAAGAGTTGTGACGTACTACAGAGGTGAAGCACGTGTCAAGACGACAAATCTGCAGCGATACATTCCGTCGGTGTAGCTTAGTCAGTTAGAGCAACTTACACCAGAGTGAGGAGATGCAGATTCGATCCCCATCACCAAAAAATTTCTGTTTACACACACTTTTTGTATATGTTAAATTTTGAATTTCAGATTATCATGAATGCACGGTTCTTTGACTTACTTATGCGTAACCCAGTATGACAACTTTGAGAGGATTAAGACAGTGTTTTTTTTTTTTTTTTTTTTTTTGATACCATGATATAAATGATGCAACTGAAGATTTACTATTAAGTATCATTCACAGTTCTCTTTCTTATCTGAATTCAAGAACTTTGAAAAAAGAAAAGATTATGGAATATTTTACTGGCACTGATGCTAATTCAACAACTGGACAAACTGCTTTGAAACGAGCAATGCTGACATTGGTCTTAATAAGTAAAGAAATTATAAGCAAAGAATGTGGGCCAGAGGTTTTGAAATAAAACAAAATAGATAATTTTTTTTATTATGGGTTTTATAGAGGTAAATTTTAATACATTTGGTGGTCAAATTTTCGAACTGGAACCTAGTTCATTGTCAGGACCATCATTGGAGTAGTAGTTGTTAATCGGTCGGAAGTGCCCAATCACATTTACCGTCAAGTGTGGTACCTCTTCTTCTCATTATTTCCATCCCTTCTTCAAGTTTCCTCTTTAAAACATGTGATTGTTTCCATCCTTTCTTCAAAAGATTGTTTCCATCCTAAAACGATCATTTTGGATGGAAACAATCTTTTTAAATGTGATTGTTTCCATTCTTTCTTCAAAAGGAAACGTGAAGAAGGGATGGAAATTGCGAGAAGAAAAAGTTCCACACTTAACGATAACTGCAGCTGGGCACTTCTGACCGATTGGCAACTATTACTCCAGTGAATGTCCTGATGATGAACTAGGTTTTAGTTCGAAAATTTGATTACCAAATGTATTAAAATTTACCTCTATAAAAACCTGTAATAAAATTGTTTTCACTGTAACTAATATTTGGAGGTGCCATGATGTCATTAATTACAAAACAGTATTTGGATTTACTCTCTAGCATCTCCAAAGTAAGTTGTTGTTTTTTCCTGTATTGAAAATATGAAATTGTACAGAATTTCTTAACCTAGTTTTTAAATTGAAATTAAATTAAAAAAATTAATATGAAAGTCGAAAAAAACATAGGATTAAGGGTAGCAAAGAAAATATTTATGTATGTCTTACATTTTAAATTAGCATAATCTAGAATTACATGTGTTTTTGTCTTTTTTGTTTCTCCTTTGGAGGTGTTCAAAATTTTCTAACAGTATTTACATTTTGAAATTTGTTTTATACCTTTTTTTACATTTATATATTTTTAAAGAGCATTCCCTAGACAAATGTATAACCGACATTCCATTGTGTGAGGTAGGGTGTCTTTTTTTTTTTTTTTTTTGGTAGGGTGGGTTTAACGACCACGATGAGCAACTCAACGGGCTATATATAAGCAGTCACCTGCCCTAATTCAAGGTCACTGGTTCCAGAGAAGGGAGAGAACCAGTGGCATAAAACAAACACAACATCCATGCCTCACTGAGATTCAAAACCTGGACATTTCACAGACAAATGGATACACTGCACCACCAGGGCAGCATAGGGTGTCTTTAAGAGAAATCTGCAAGCTAGTGGTGTGCTCATGCAGTTATTTACACACAGCTGTGATGTTGTATGTACCGGATGTTTCACCGAGTAGTGACAACTTTCCCGTGGAATAAATTGTTAAAGAATAACAAGATCCGAGATGTCAATCATAAGTCTGAGACGTCGATCAGCAGGCGACAGGCATTCATTCGTGAGGAAGTAGTGGGACGGTGGACACGTGATTTCGGACATGCAGCAATATACTATGGAAGAAAAGAGTTTTCTTGGTGAAAAATTGGTATGCGGAGGGTGGAAACCCCACAACGGTGTTACAAAAGTGGGGTACAGCATTTAAGAATTGTCGTATGACGTGGCAAGCATGGCAACGAAGAGGAAAAACAGGGCGGATGGCGGAAAACATCGAAGCCACACGAGAACTCCTGCACGAAGAAGCTGAAGACTTGCACAGCAATTAGACATTAGCCTAGCATCCACATCGGGCATTGTGATGTCGGATTTGGACATGTTTCCCTACAAAATCCAGGTGCATCAGCCGTCCAGCAGCGTTATGAGTTTGCGAATGACATGCGTTCACTGATCAATGAGCACAACTTTGATGTGAAGAGCATTGTCTTCAGCAATGAGGAGCACTTCGGGTTGGGTGGCTATGTGAACCGGCAAAATTGCCGTATCTGGGGAAGTGAGAAGCTGGCAGTCTGTTGTGAAGCCTCTCCATTCGCTGAAGCTAATCGTTTGGTGGGCATTGACTGGCGATGGCCTCATTGGGTCATTTTTCCTGGAGTCCACAGTTACTGCTGCCACCTATAGTGACTTTTTGAAGAATCGTTTTTTCCCTGCTGCAGTCCAGGAAAACTGGATTCGCAACCGCACATTTCAACAAGACGGAGCACCACCACACTCCACAAATGCTGTTCTCGATTTGCTTCAGCAGCAGTATGGCACACGGTTCAACGCCAGACGACCCCCCCCCGAACATTTCTCAGCTGGTCTGTCTTGGTCTCTTTACAGCCCTGATTTAACGCTGCTCAACTTCTTGTGGGGCTATCTGAAAGATCGGGTGTACCGGGACAACCCACGAACACTGCCTGACCTCTGACGTGCCATACAACAGGGAATGGTACAGATCCTGTTGAACATCTTCCCGTCAGTATTACAGCACTTCGAAGCACGTATTCGCCACATTGTGACAGCGGATGGTCATTATGTGGAACATATCATCCATTGATTACCTTTTGCCTACTCTTACTCCTGTAAACATCTTTTTCCTCTTCTAATAAAGTAATTTAACTTTATTGTTTTTTTCTTTTGTCACAACCCAGTGAAACACCAGGTACATAAACATGAAATCAACACTGATGTATGAAATTTGCCTTTATATTAAAACATGTATATTTTATAATTTATTGTACTGCTGTTTTGGATTACCTACATGTTAAAATATCTACATTTTTATTTAATATTTTGTTATTTGTTGCAGCATTAAAAACACTATTGTGCAAAAGCAAAAAATTTACGATCCAAGCTATTATTTTTACTTTCTTAAACCATTGCATTTTTTCAAAAGCCATTTAAAAAAAAATGCATTACTAGAAGGGTTATTTTTTGTTTCAAAAAAAAAAAAAGCTCTTCTCAGGAACAAAATGCAGGTATGAATGAAATGAAACTTACATCATGCTGAATTATGTCAATCGTTCTGTCCACTTTTGTTATGCTGCCATATTCATCTTTCACCATTTTTGTGAGTTGATCACTTATAATCTGGTTTACCTGAAAAGCATAAAAAAATTAAGTACAAAAATGTTAATTCCAGAATACATTATTAATAGCAGTTGCATAAATTGTGTTAATGGTAGTGAAGTTTACAAACTTCAAAGGTGTTAATAATCTAAAGCAACTTATGGGAATTTACTAGGAAATTTTTTTCTTTAATAGCAAATTTTCGGAGAAAACTCTTCTCCTTCTTCAGGCTGTCTTGTTGTTGTCACTTTTTGCTTGTCACTATCATGGTTACGGTTAACCTTGACGGTTAAGGTTATTTTTCAACAAATCCTGCCAGATGTTAGACAGAGAAAATCCTTTGCAGTCATTGATGATGGAATTTTGATTTTTCTCAATCTCTATTCCTTCTTTCAGTTTTCTTTTTTGGAAATTGCTTTGGAAACTGATTACTTTAAGGGAATTCCAATCCATGCTGTGCCCAGTTTCTCTAACATGCCTATCTAATCCAGTCTTGTTGGAGCAATTTTTTATAGCTGCTTTATGCTCAGCTATACGAGTTTCTAGTCTGCGACCTGTTTCACCTATGTAAGATAGTCCACAACTACAATTTACTTCATAAACTACTCCTTGCATTTTTAAAATATCTTCTTCTCTTTGAACTATTTTAGGGAAAATTTTTTTAACTTTGTTCTCTAAACTTGGAGCTAGCCTAATATTGTATTTTTTACTAATTCTCTTTAAAGCCTCAAATAAACCTTTGTGATAAGAAATTTTTCTAGTGAATTTTACTTCTTGCTTTTGTGGGTTCTTCGTACCATTAAAATTCAGAAGCTTCTCAATTTCTTCTTTAGGATAGTTATTCTCTGCAAGTATGACTTTAAGCTCTTCTTTATGGGCTTCTTTTTTATCTGCAGTAGAAACTATTTTATTAATTTTTTCTAAAAACTGACTTGCTACATTTTTCTTAATAGAAACTGGATGATAAGAATTGAAATCCAGTAGTCTTTTAGTATTCATTGGTTTTTTATACCAACTAGTGAGGAATTTTTCATCTTCATAATAGATAGTAATATCTAAGAAGTTTATTCTTCTTTCTTTTTGAAGTTCAATAGTGAACTTAAGGGAATCATCTAATTCATTGAATGAGTCTAGAATTCCTTCTGGAACAATTTCTGAGCTATCTATTATAAATAAGATGTCATCCATGTATCTGCTATATAAGCAGAAGTATGTGGGTTGTACTAGTATCTTTTCTTCTAGTTTTCCCACATAATAGTTAGCTAAGAGTGGGGAGAGTGGGGAGCCCATAGCTAGCCCCGATTTTTGAATGAAAAAGTTTTCCCAAATTGAAAGTAGTTGTTCTGCAAAGAGAAAGTAAGCATTTCAAAAATTCCTGCTAATATGTTTTTTTCCTTGTTGTGAAAAACTATTAGGTCTGCCAAGTCTTCCGCTATAAAGTCTATAAGTTGATCTATATTAATGTGAGTATACATAGACACTATATCTAAACTACCCATAATAGGAGAATCTAATTTAGGAAGAAGTTCTAGTTTTTCTTTTAGCTGCATAGAGTTTTTAATCAAGTTAGGTGGCTCTTTTAAAAGATTCTGAAGGTGTGACTTTAAAAAATAGTTTAGATTTGAAAGAATAGAGTTTTTTGAGTCTATTATTGGTCTAATTGGTTGGTGTTCTTTATGCAGTTTGACTATTCCATATATTTGAGGTAATCTGAACTGTAATTTTGAGAATTGTTTATAGTTTTCTGGTAGCTGGTTTTTCTTTTTTGAAGTGAAATAAGCTTAGAGACTTTTTAATCAAATCTGGTAGTGGGTTTTCTTTTACTTCTTCATACATAGGTTTTTTTAGTTCTTCTTCCATCTTTTCTAGATAATCTTTCTTATCCATAATAGTAATCAACTTACTTTTGTCTGTTTTCACAGCAACTATACTTTCATTTTTTCTGAAATCTTTAAGAGCTTTTAATTGACTATTATCAAAATTTTTTTGAGGTTTCCTTACTTGCTTCTGGAATTTTGTAAGGCTATTGTAGTAATCTTTTCTGAGGAGGTCTGCTTTAATTTGGTCCTCTTTTTCTAAAGTGCTGCAGATGCTTTCCAATTCAATTACCAATTTTTCTGGATTTATTTTTTCTTTGGATAGATTGAAATTACTTCCTTTATTTATCACTTGTAATAATTCTTGGCTAACTCCAGTAGCAGTGTTGTCCTTCACATGACTAAGAACTGCAGTTTTTTTGTTTTTACTTGAATAGTTTTTCTTCAAAAATTTCTCTTCTTTAAGGTTCAGCTTTTTAACAAATTTCTTATTTTTGTTTCTTACTCCAATTTTAACCAGTCATCCAATTCTGCTTTTACTGTATCCCTTAAGATTCCAGAAATTTTCTTTTCATTTTCTACTTTTACTTTTTTATAATAAGCAACATTTTTGTATCTTGCTTCAATACTTCTTTTTAATGTTTTTTGCTCTATTTTTCTTATGAAGTTGGCTGAAAGCAAATCTTTAAATGGTTTTTTCTAAGTCTAAATGAATTTGGAATAAAGTTATTTACCTTGCAAGTTTTCAGGAACTTGATTTGAGCTATGGATCTTTCCATCCTCAATGTAGCATGTTGAACTTTCTTTATTGTTTGTCAAGTATCTGACCCATACTCTGTTCTAATTCTTTGAATAAAGCTCATATTGAGAAATGGCTTCCTAGTTTAATTGAATTAATAATCTAAAGCAACTTATGGGAATTTACTAGGAAATTTTTTTCTTTAATAGCAAAGTAAAAGTAGAAAATGAAAAGAAAATTTCTGGAATCTTAAGGGATACAGTAAAAGCAGAATTGGATGACTGGCTAAAAATTGGAGTAAGAAACAAAAATAAGAAATTTGTTAAAAAGCTGAACCTTAAAGAAGAGAAATTTTTGAAGAAAAACTATTCAAGTAAAAAAAAAAAAACTGCAGTTCTTAGTCATGTGAAGGACAACACTGCTACTGGAGTTAGCCAAGAATTATTACAAGTGATAAATAAAGGAAGTAATTTCAATCTATCCAAAGAAAAAATAAATCCAGAAAAATTGGTAATTGAATTGGAAAGCATCTGCAGCACTTTAGAAAAAGAGGACCAAATTAAAGCAGACCTCCTCAGAAAAGATTACTACAATAGCCTTACAAAATTCCAGAAGCAAGTAAGGAAACCTCAAAAAAAATTTTGATAATAGTCAATTAAAAGCTCTTAAAGATTTCAGAAAAAATGAAAGTATAGTTGCTGTGCAAACAGACAAAAGTAAGTTGATTACTATTATGGATAAGAAAGATTATCTAGAAAAGATGGAAGAAGAACTAAAAAAACCTATGTATGAAGAAGTAAAAGAAAACCCACTACCAGATTTGATTAAAAAAGTCTCTAAGCTTATTTCACTTCAAAAAAGAAGAACCAGCTTCCAGAAAACTATAAACAATTCTCAAAATTACAGTTCAGATTACCTCAAATATATGGAATAGTCAAACTGCATAAAGAACACCAACCAATTAGACCAATAATAGACTCAAAAATTCTATTCTTTCAAATCTAAACTATTTTTTAAAGTCACATCTTCAGAATCTTTTAAAAGAGCCACCTAACTTGATTAAAAACTCAATGCAGCTAAAAGAAAAACTAGAACTTCTTCCTAAATTAGATTCTCCTATTATGGGTAGTTTAGATATAGTGTCTATGTATACTCACATTAATATAGATCAACTTATAGACTTTATAGCGGAAGACTTGGCAGACCTAATAGTTTTTCACAACAAGGAAAAAAACATATTAGTAGGAATTTTTGAAATGCTTACTTTTCTTTGCAGAACAACTACTTTCAATTTGGGAAAACTTTTTCATTCAAAAATCGGGCTCCCCACTCTTATGGGCTCCCCACTCTCCCCACTCTTAGCTAACTATTATGTGGGAAAACTAGAAGAAAAGATACTAGTACAACCCACATCATCATCATCATCATTGTCAACCATTATCAATCCACTGCTGGACGAAGGTCTCCCCAAGTTTCCTCCACAACGGTCTGTCTTGTGCCAGTCTCCTCCATGTCACTCCCGCATATTTACGAATTTCATCCACCCATCTCCCATGTGGTCTTTTTCTGGGTCTTTTCCTGTCCCTTGGAATCCAATCTAAAATTTCGGCTGTCCATCTATGGTCTGTCCTTCTGGCAGTATGTCCAGCCCATTGCCATTTCAGGGATTTAACTCTGATCATGATGTCTTCCACTCTCGTCATTTTTCGGATCCACGAGTTCCTCTTCTTATCTCTCCTGGTTATACCAAGCATGCACCTCTCCATGCTTCTTTGAGTTGTCTGCAGCCTTTGTATGTCTCTTTTAGTTAAGGTCCACGTCTCTGCACCATACGTAAGCACTGGAAGGATGCATTGATCAAACACTTTTCTTTTAAGACATAACGGCATATTGCTCTTGAAAATTATGCTGTTTCTTCCAAAAGCTCTCCAGGCAAGTTTTGTACGCCGATTAATTTCTTCATCAATGTGACCCTCACTTGATATCTGCTGTCCAAGATAAACATACGTATCTGTTATCTCCAGTTTTTCTCCATCAATCGATAAATCTTCATTTCTTGTAAAAGCATTGAACATCACTTTTGTCTTCTGAAAGTTCATTTTTAATCCCACTTCTTTACTCTTGTCAGCAAGTTCCTGGGTCATACTCTGCAGCTCTGATGGGGTAGTTGCAAAAATGACTACGTCATCAGCAAAACGAAGGTGGGTTAGATAATCTCCATTAATCTTTATCCCTTTGTTTTCCCAGTTCAGTGATTGAAAGACATTTTCCAATGTGGCATTAAAGAGCTTCGGAGATATGGTGTCACCTTGTCTCACTCCCTTTCCAATTTTTATGTGTGTTGTATTTTCAAACAGCCGAATCTTTGCACTTGCATTTTCATAGATGTTATTAATAATATTAATGTATGCATCTTCAATACCGCAGGATTTCAGAGCCGTGGTAACTGCTGATGGTTTCACCAAATCAAAGGCTTTTTCATAATCGATAAAAGCCATGCACAATGGAAGTTCATATTCCCTCGCTCTTTCAATTAGTTCTCTCAGTACGTGGATATGATCTATTGTGCTGTAGCCACTCCTGAATCCAGCTTGTTCTCTCGGTTGAGCCATGTCCAGTGTTACCTTCAAGCGGTGTGAAAGAACTTTAGTGAAGATTTTATAAACCACTGATAGGAGGCTGATAGGTCTGTAGTTCCTGAGATCCTCAATGTTACCTTTTTTATGTAGCAGGATCATTGTAACATTGTTCCAATCCTCAGGAATCTTCCCTTCATTAAGGCATCGAGTGAAAATTTGGGCGAGTACTGTTTCAATTTCTCCACTTGCTTCTTGTATGATGTCTATAGTAATTCCATCTTCTCCTGGACCTTTCCCCCGCTTCATGTTCTTGATTGCATGAGCAACTTCTGCTGGGAGGACTGGAAGAACTCTGGTACCTTTCATGATGTCTGGAGTACATGTATCATCCTTTTCATATAGTTTGGAGTAGAAATCTTTCACTCTTGTACAACCCACATACTTCTGCTTATATAGCAGATACATGGATGACATCTTATTTATAATAGATAGCTCAGAAATTGTTCCAGAAAGAATTCTAGACTCATTCAATGAATTAGATGATTCCCTTAAGTTCACTATTGAACTTCAAAAAGAAAGAAGAATAAACTTCTTAGATATTACTATCTATTATGAAGATGAAAAATTCCTCACTAGTTGGTATAAAAAACCAATGAATACTAAAAGACTACTGGATTTCAATTCTTATCATCCAGTTTCTATTAAGAAAAATGTAGCAAGTCAGTTTTTAGAAAAATAATAAAATAGTTTCTACTGCAGATAAAAAAGAAGCCCATAAAGAAGAGCTTAAAGTCATACTTGCAGAGAATAACTATCCTAAAGAAGAAATTGAGAAGCTTCTGAATTTTAATGGTACGAAGAACCCACAAAAGCAAGAAGTAAAATTCACTAGAAAAATTTCTTATCACAAAGGTTTATTTGAGGCTTTAAAGAGAATTAGTAAAAAATACAATATTAGGCTAGCTCCAAGTTTAGAGAACAAAGTTAAAAAAATTTTCCCTAAAATAGTTCAAAGAGAAGAAGATATTTTAAAAATGCAAGGAGTAGTTTATGAAGTAAATTGTAGTTGTGGACTATCTTACATAGGTGAAACAGGTCGCAGACTAGAAACTCGTATACTGAGCATAAAGCAGCTATAAAAAATTGCTCCAACAAGACTGGATTAGATAGGCATGTTAGAGAAACTGGGCACAGCATGGATTGGAATTCCCTTAAAGTAATCAGTTTCCAAAGCAATTTCCAAAAAAAGAAAACTGAAAGAAGGAATAGAGATTGAGAAAAATCAAAATTCCATCATCAATGACTGCAAAGGATTTTCCTGCCTAACATCTGGCAGGATTTGTTGAAAAATAACCTTAACCGTCAAGGTTAACCGTAACCGTCAAGGTAAACCGTAACCATGATAGTGACAAGCAAAAAGTGACAACAACAAGACAGCCTGAAGAAGGAGAAGAGTTTTCTCCGAAAATTTGCTATTAAAGAAAAAATTTCCTAGTAAATTCCCATAAGTTGCTTTAGATTATTAATTCAATTAAACTAGGAAGCCATTTCTCAATATGAGCTTTATTCAAAGGTGTGTTCAAGCAATCTGGTATCAAATGTCAAAATTCAGGCACAAAAATATACGTCACATAAGATATTAGAAGTAATACAATGACTATATGTGAATCACCTTCATGCAAGTTCTGCAAATTCTTATAAATTCTTTTTTACAATCTTGAAAATCAGGAAAATATATTAGTTTGGGTGATCCACCCACAGCTGATGGTTCCAGTTGGTCATTCCACCTAAGGGTTCTGGAACAAAAACCCGAAATTAGCTGGTAATTTTACACTGAAACTTTAATTAGCTTGCATGATCCATAGAGGTGTTTGCTGCTGTCGTGTGTGGTGGAGACTAATAGCACTTTTTCAGCCCAAGTGGCAGGAAAGAAAGGTACAGGAAGGCCAAAGAAATCATGGGAGGACCAGTTTCAGGAATGTCTGCTTGAGAGAAAGATTATGACTATGAAGTACAAAAGGACTTGCATGTGATGCGTGATGGATGTTAGTGAAGCTCAAGCTGTGTGCTCTGATGGCTGTAAATGGAGACGTCTCTGATACACCAACAATAAGTAAAATCTAGTTCCATCAGTCAAATGTTTATCTGACAGATTTCTGTCTTTGAGAAGCTAACCTCTGAATCTCATAGAATAACTTGGTGATATGCATACATTTAAGTTCTGCAAATCACCACAAATTCAGTGAATTTTGATGTACTGTGGTAACACCAAAGGTATGAACAGAGTCTGACCCGAGTCTTTACACTCATGGGCCAAACTGTTATGACCAATCCTGTCTCCATGAATGGCCACATCCCACTTCACAATGTCAGAATTTGAAATAAATTTTATACAGGCCCAGCGGACCACTCGAATTTGTGGATCAATGATCTGCCAAAATGCCTGCTGGCCCGTGAAATAAAAATCGTACACGTTTACAGAATATGTAAAATATAATGTATAATTTCATTGGAGCTGTATATCACAAATTTAGATCAGAATGTGTACATGTATGCATACAAATGTATAAATAAAACACAAAGACCAGTACGCAGTTGTAGAAAGTAGAGAACAACAGAAAAAAAAAATCACTTTTCAGCAGAGCCAGTTTATATCAAAATGTGGTGGTCCAATTATTTTTACTGGTCCAGAAATGGCACAGATACTAATACATTTAATATGCATATGGTATTTGTATCAAGAACAGTACACTGAAGAGTAGTAATATATATTTAATTTCAAATTAAGGTTTGTAATTTGCAATTCATGAGGCAACCTTATGGGTTGTCTTATGTTATAAACGTGCTTTTGATTGAAATATACATAATATCTAAGGTATTTTACCTGATATTGTCAAAGTATTTTGCACGTTGTTTGCTCTGTGAGTCACATGCTCCCAGCCCGAGAGGCCTCTTACTTTACGGACCTTTGGTTAGTTATAAAAAAATTGTTTGCAGAAATAAAGCAGTTAGGTTACATATTTTCAGTTCTACATTCATTCACTCACACAATCAAACATATAAAATTTACTATTAATTAAAAGATTTTAGTAGAAAGAGTTATACTCATCGGGTCAGGAGACGTCTCACAAGGGGTTCGTTGTTACGGCTAGCGCTTTCAGCAGTACTTAACCACCATCTTTGGGACTCTACTTCTACACAAGGGTTCCTCGCGTGTGTGTAGTTTTGGAGTTGCCTGTTGGGAATGGCGACACATTGGAAACAAATCACCTAACACATACAGGCAGCAAACCTTCCCATCGATTCCCGACATGCCACTCCAAAACTACACACACGCGAGGAACCCTTGTGTAGAAGTAGAGGCCCGAAGATGGCGGTTAAGCACCGCTGAAAGTGCTCGCCGTAACAACGAACCCTTTGTGAGACGTCTCCTAACCCGATAAGTATAACTCTTTCTACTAAAATCTTTTAATTAATAGTAAATTTTAAACGTTTGATTGTGCGAGTGAATGAATGTGGAACTGAAAATATAACCTAACTGTTTTATTTCTGCAAACAAATTTTTTTATAACTAACCAAAGGTCCGTAACGTAAGGGACCTCTCTGGGCCGGGAGCACGTGCCTCACAGAGCAAACAACGTGCAAAATACTTTGACAATATTAGGTAAAATACTTTAGATATTATGCATATTTTAAGGTTTGTAGTTCAAATATTATGGAATATTTTGATTCAGACCTTGATTTGCTACAAACTAAACTTTTCATAAAACTGAAGTATGCTTTGCAATTCCGATATTCAGTTTTTGAGTAGTAAATATCTGAATTTCAAAAACCTGAAAACTGCCATATCCAAACTTGGATACTTTGAAATCTGGTTCAGCTCTTTATAAACTTGTAAATTCCAAAACAAACAATGACAACAACAACGAAAAATTACTGGCCATTTGGGCCAGTGACATAAATATTTCACTGGCCTGATGGAATCTTTACTGGCCATTTGGGCCAGTGACATAAATATTTCACTGGCCTGATGGAATCTTTACTGGCCAATAGCCAGCGGACCACCAAGTAATTCGAACATTGCTGCATGCAGTAGAGCTGTGACTGACAAAAACAGAATATGTATAGATGGCATGCACAGGATGCATCAGTTCACCATTAATGAAGCCCATTCAATGGGAAAGGACTTGTCTGAGTTTGAATGAGGAATGATTCTAGGTACAATGAAAGTGGGGAGCAAAATCTCAGCAACTGCACTCATTGTTGGCTGTTCGATGGCTGTTGTAATGAAGGTGGGGAAGGAATAGTCTGAAGAAAGTCCATATCTACTGAACATTCCAAAAAAGGAAAACATTGACAGTGAAGGTGAATGCTTGTTATCACATACTGCTCAGGTCAACTGACAACTCACGATTCACCACCCACCAGTTTAGCATTGCCCTCGAGAATGACCCAAATGGTGATGAAAAAAAGCGAAATTCCAAGAATTCATGGAAGAATCTCATGCCTGAATTACATCATTATCTCATACGCAGAATTATGTCTTCATGACAATTTCCTGATCTAGTGAAGCTGATGATACGTCAGTTGTAAGCATTTTTTGTTTTTGCTTTGTTTTTATCAAAATTCGGGGTTTAATGGCCACCGTAAGCAAGTCTATGGGATATAAGCAGTCACTTGTCTTTACTTTAGGATCGCTGATTCCAGGAGAGGGACAGAGTCAGTGTTGTGAGAAACTTCTTTTCCACTGGTTCTGGGAAAGGGAGAAAGTTAGTGCTGCCAAAAACTTGAGCCTTGGCCTCTCTTAGTGGATGGTCAGAAGTCAGCACTTGGATCCCTGGCCCGCCAGGGTAACTAAGTGGTTGCTGCTGTGATAATCAGCTCACTACGCTATTAGTTGCTGGTTATGGTGATATAATTCTCAAATGCATATACACTTCGAAAATGGTATTCTTGTCACAAAATTGTTATCATGAAAATGATGGTATACATATTTTCATTTTTTTTTTCAGTGCAATTGAGGAATAAGCAAATACATATATTTTGTACAATATTTCCACCTTTAACTCATTTAGCAATAGACAGCTGCAGCTGCAGCAGTAGCTAGGTTTTGCCACAAATTTTCTTCATTTCTTTATGTTTCAATACTGAGGGAAATAAACGTTTTTTTTTTTTGTTTGTTTGTCTGTTTTTTTACTTTCAAATAGTTTTTACAAAATCACTGTATCTGTAGTTTCCATGAAGGAATCATGTCCAGGGCTTGAAAAATACCAGAAAAATTACATGCCCAGCTGAGAATGTGCAGAAATGATTTACTTGTCCATGTAGTAAAAGCAGGATGCTGTTGGGTGCAAAAATTACTTAGATAAATTTTCGCACAACATGCACGTGGTGTATCTAGGTGAAACAACAATAGAAATAAAAAAATTGCACATGCTACATTCCTGAACCTAGCTACAAAGTAAACACCTTACGGTGAGACAGCATGAGTAAATTCCCACGGTCGTTCTAGCTGATTTTGTTTGTAAAAAACATAGCCTATTGTTACAGAAGTTCGTTGAGTGTGTTGCCTGAACCCTACTCCTTGGGGCAGGGTGTGACTGTGCCAGGTCAGGTCCCAGGGGAGTCCGAGTGGGCTGCACATGATACTGGAATGCGCCCGGTTTTCGTAGAGGCAGAGAGCGAGCCGGGTGACTATGGCTTTGTCCTGGCTTCCGCGAACCAGTTGAAAGAAAAAGTAACTTTTTAGATGCCCCAAAAGGTCAGAGAGGGTGAGCTGGACAAGTGGCAGAGGTCAGTTGACAGTTAGATTTGTACCCAAGCAATCTACTAGGAGCCTTAGATGATCCATCGAGAAAGCCACGTGCCGGAGCATGCTTATGTGATGTCTGGTCTCCAGCAAAGTTGCCTAAATGGGAGGCTTAATCCTCGAGAGGTTTCGCAAGTCACCAGGAAATCGAGTATTTCGAAATAGGTAAGTCATTTTTCTTTTCTTCCTCTATTGAAATGTATGTACCGAGTAAAAATATTTACCTTGAATGGACACGTGGTGTGTGAATTTTGTCGTTATCAAACGTTGGAAATACCCCAGTAGTTTAGTCAAATATGCATAGTCATGCGAGCATTAGAAAGGAAGTAAAAACTTGAAGGATATTTACGGTAACTTCCACCTTTGGAGTCAATGATATAGGACAAAG
The DNA here is from genome assembly GCA_039090855.1 of Macrothele yani. Taxonomy (NCBI): domain Eukaryota; kingdom Metazoa; phylum Arthropoda; class Arachnida; order Araneae; family Macrothelidae; genus Macrothele; species Macrothele yani. The sequence continues at coordinate 42,163,094 of CM077003.1, read as the reverse complement.
ATATTGTTTTGGAAAGGAGAAATGATTATATGATAACCAAGAAAAACTTAATAATAACTTTGGTTTGGCTGCACCCACATGAGTTAATTTGTGTTCTTGCCATTAATTGATGTGTTTAACTATTAAATTTTATATTTACATAATTGTTGTAACGAAGTTGTATTGGGTGCCATGTCGAAATTTACTTCAAAAAGGAACACGAAGGTAACATGTTCAGTTTAGAAGAAAACAATTAACACATCCATTTTGCATACCATTTCATGAACAGCGCCTTTATTTCCCCCACCATTCCAGTGAAGGGATAAATGTGAAACACAATGCCGTGTTTTCCTGTATGTCTGTACATACAAGGGGCACGTTATATTAGACGATCACTGAATAAAATTCTAACTTAAACTTGATTTCGTGCGAAATAAGAACAATAGTCATACCTGTGTCTAAAACATGAATGCTGTTATTTCAGGATATTTCAAGGCAAAGTTATTTCAAGTATAATTCATTGTTATTAAGCCATTTCTAATAAAAACACCCTGAATCCATATAATTACAGGTATAATTACTGGTAAAAATAAAACATTGGCACATTAATATATAATTATAACAATGCCCAGGAAAATTTATCTCTTAAAATAACAAATCCGAACATTCATTTTTTTAAGTTAGAAAATATGAACTTTTTTTATTTGTTTTGCATTTCTGTTTTGAGGGTCTACTTTCAAAATGTCCAATGCACAAAGGTGTGTATCTGAAGTTTTAAGATGATGATGCTGAAATTGGTATGAAATGGTATCATGATGAAATTGGTATTTGAGAATTTACTCAAATACTCCACCGAAGATGACCGAAGCTAGTATGGGTACGGCTGCACAGGAAGAATAGTTCACTAGATGTTTCTTATTTTATGCTTCTTATCAAGGTATTTCCGATTTTAAACATTCTTTGTTAGGTGATAGATTATCAAAGTCTATATCTTCCTTTATTGCCTTTGACTTATTCAGAGTCTTGAATATTTCTTAATCTTTTAAAGCATCATCCAAGTTCTTTTAAACATTCATTCATATTTCATAGTCTTCATTCAAGCAGTTTTTTTATTTTATTCAACTGTGATAACAATGAAAATGTTTATTTTCCAATGTGGTGTTTCGTACACACCTTAAAGACCACACCTGTTGGCCAAGCAACATTGAATAAGAGAGGCAGCCTATGCAAAAGAAAAGTAAGAATAGCAATATACCATGCTAAATTTATAAGAATATGTTGATAATATATACTGTTTTCAATTTGCAATAAATAATACTCCTGCATAGCTAAAACTATCTGGTAACATGTGAAACAGTAACTAACAATACAATACAATTGTTGTATATGCTTAAATGGGGGTATTTGAGAAATTTAGTGATTCTGCTTTGTTCATTTCATTAAAGTTTTTGCCCATTGTCACTAAATACCAGATGCTAGTTCCATCAGAGGCATACAGGGTGATAATAAATAACCCGGACAAAGTTTCAAATTCCCTACAGTAAACATATATCAATCACTATACGGGAGTAGTTTTGCTTAGCCATTGTCTACAAACCTTTATATTCATGTACTGAAGTCAGTTAAGCTGTATCTTTTTTGTTTTCAGAATGTCCTGTCAGCAAACTGCAATTATTGAGCTGGATAAAGCTAGAAAACGTCAATGCAAAATGGTGAATTTGCTTGAAGTTATAAAACAAACCATCAGTGATGCCATAAAACGGTACAAGGAACTTGGCAACACAAATGACCGTTTAGGAAGAAGTAGAAAGGCAACTGTGAACACTCCAAGGAACTGCCAGATCATCAAAAAGAAGATCCAGAGGAATCCAAGGGGATCAATGAGAAAAATCACTCACTAGATAGGCATCAACAGAGAAACAGTTCATCGCATCACCAAAGAGAACCTTAGTCTAATGCCATATAAAATTCGCAAAGCCCCAGTTCCTCACAAGAAGCTTGGCTTCAGAGACGTTGAGCGCTGTTGCATTATGCTGCCTATTATCAGTGGGAGAACATTCTTTTACAAACGAGAAAGTCCTGTTGAAGAAAGAACAAATCATCAGAATGCCAGAATATGGTCCTCTGAACTGCCTGGACCACCTAAAATAACATCACATGGCCTGCACCTCCAGTCAGTCATGGTTTGGTGTGGGGTGTTTGCAAGTGGCAAAACACCCCTCATTTTCATTGAACATAGCGTGAAAGTTAATCAAGAAGTGTATCAAAAACAAATTTTGGAGAATGTGGTGCTTCCTTGGTCTCAGAAGCACTTCGGAAATAATGACTGGATATTCCAGCAAGATTCATCACAAGGCTAAAAAAACTCAGAAGTGATGCATCGGACATTTTCCACAAGTCATAACATGTGCAGAATGGCCTTCATGCTCACCAGATTTAAATTTGATGGATTACTCAATGTGGTCCATGTTGGAGGCCAGGGCTTGTGTGAAGCCATGCAGAAATCTTGAGTCTCTCAAGAGAGCTCTTACTAGGAAATGGGACAAAATCATGTCTGAAGAAATGCGGCAAGTAGCCTCCAACTTTGTTAAGAGGCTAAAGCTCTGTATCAAAGCCAAAGGTGGCCATTTTGATAATATGTAAATGTCTTTTGTCATCAAGATCATGCATTTGCAGAATGTACAACATGTTCTTATTTATAAAAATTTGATTTCATGTACAAATGTGTGTCCGGGTTATTTATTGTCACCCGGTACATCCCGTCGCTGATTGTAATCAACATTTGGAACAAAACTACATATAGTTCCAATTTCTGGATGCAGAGCATAATATAATTAAAGAAGTAATATGCTTTTGTCCTTGGCACTCCATAATAATAATACAACTTCTGGTGATTAGCAGTGAAAGGAAACATGACATGTGATGACTGTCTCTTTTCTTGTGTAGTAGGAAATTCTGTTCCACACTTTTTTGTTTTAAAATTTAGTCACCTGGTGTGGGCAATTAAGATTTTTTCATTTATCTACCCAAGCCAATAATTCACATGCCCTGGGCATCTCAGGCATGGTATTTTTCAAGCCCTGATGTTGAAACAAAAACATATTTTGTCATCATGGAGACTATACTTACATGCATAACAAGGAATAGTGGTTTCATATTTCATTCATACCTGCCAACTTTAAAGAACTGAAATCCGTAAAAACATTCAGTGAATGCTTCTTCGAATTTTTTTATAGTAATAGATGTATCGACCTTATCGATTAAAAACACATTTATTGTGAAATGATTTGTCAATTTCATATGCTAAAATAAAGGCATTGGGCACTATTTCATGCTTACAGCAATTGAAATGCAATCAAAGCATAATTTTCTTATTAGTGCGCTATTATTAGGCTACAGAGATATAAGAATTTCACTTGTAACTGCAAAATTATAACGTTTGAGGTAACTTAAGGTTTTGACCTTATATTTTTGTGCCATGTTAGAATACCTCTAAAAAAAATGCAAATTTAGGTATTATAGTATAAGGCTGGTATTTTTCACTTCTCTTTTAGCAGTTATAGCCAATCCTAATCCTACTGGGATTTCATCTAGTCTTGCCCACTAGGCTGCAAGAAGAGAGGTTTAAGAAAGCAGAAGTGGGTAAAAATGTGATTAGGGAAATCAGTGTATTCCAGTGCACCTTTTGGGGACACTTTTTCAGCTCTTTGAAATTGCACACTAACCTGGAAAGAAAAAAAATGATATCTGTAAAATATGCAGTCTATAAAATATCCGTAAAACAAGTAGAATTTCCGTAAATTTTACAGGTAAACCGTAAAACCTGGCAGGTATGTGCATTATATAACCTTTTATTGCATAAATATCAGTTGTTATTTTGGAAATTGATTAATGGCAATAATTTAGGTACATCACATAATGTTAAATTGGACGACAATTTTCCTTGCATTCAAAAACTCCTGATGGTAAATATAAAAAAAATTTCAGAGGAAAAATTCCCAATGAATAACTGTTGACAAACAAAGATTAAAAAAAAAGTCTACATACAAAAATAAAAAATGAACTTACTTGATCTTTGTGAAGCCACGTCCAGACACCTCCAGTTACCTCAGCAGCAAAAATAACCAGCAAAAAAATGAAGAACTGGAATCAGTAAAAAAGAATAGGGAGAGAAGAAATTTTAGAAAACATATTTATACATAAGAGACATAAACACTGACAAACTAGAAAAAATCGTAATACAAAGTAAAAAAAGCTGCACTTTTCTCTTTGCAAAAATGTAATACATAACTACCTCACGAATCTAGATTTAAGAATTCATTTTAATTATTTAAAACAGGATTTCATTCATAGATGTGAAATCTTTTACTCACACTTCAATTTTTGGGCAAAAATCTAGCCCATTATCCAGGCTTCTGCTGAAGACTGTGCTGCCAATTAGTTTGTAATAACCACCAACAGTGGTCATATGGCTCCTCCTCTCAGTATTTTATTCATATTCTATTATATTATATTCATATTCTATTTTATTATGTAATAACCACCACTGGTGGTCATATGACTCTTCCTCTTTGTATTCTATTCATATTCTATCCTATTATATTCATATTCTATTCTATTATGTAATAATCACCACTGGTGATCATATGGCTCCTCCTCTCTGTATTCTATTCATATTCTATTCTATTATATTAATATTCTATTCTATTATGTAATAACCACCACTGGTGGTCATATGGCTCCGTCTCTCTGTATTCTATTTCCAAAGTACCTTCCGTTTTCCACTTGAAAAAGTGCTGTTGCCATCCAGTCATTTTCAAAGAGACCCTATATATAAAATTTCCAATTCAATGAACATGTCTGTCCAGACTGTTTTATTTGACGTGTTTTTAATTTTAACCTTGTGTTCCACCACTCATGTTTTCGGGTGCCTTTCCATTTTTCCTACACTTGGAAATTTGCAAGAGTATTACACTCTATGCATAGTTCCTTTTCTTGCAGCACAATACTGTATTCTCCTTACTTAAGATTGGGGAGGATTATTTTTAAAAATATTTTATTATATAAACCTATACTAAGCCAGTCAACCGCCACAGTTGTCATAACTGAGCTGCGATGCAATCATAATGGGTTGAGTAGTGTGATTGGAAAACTACTTTTTAAATGTAGAGTGCTACAACTGTTCCTAAAAAGTAGCTATTTTTACTAATTTTTAAGTTAAAAGTGCAAATTTTGAGGATGGTCTTTATACCTACATTCTTACATATGGCCTTCACATCCAAAGTAGATTACACAACTAATTTGTCTTTTAATTTACTTCCGATATTGGAGGTTCTCGCGGGCTGCTTCTGTCATCGGCTATCGCTTCTTCTTGGGCGTTGTGGCGCCAGCTGACACGGTCCGTGCTAGTCGGAGCAAAACGTCCCCTCAGTGACGGTAATGGTGTATTACCAAAAGTACTAGGGTTATGATAAATTATTAAAGTAAATGAGGATGCAGCAAAGGAAAAAAACTCATTTAGTGACGAGGCCAAATAAATACCAACGGAAAAAAAAAAAAATAAAAGTGGACCCGTGACCACATGAAAAAACCCCATGCCGCATCCACATGACGGAAATAAGAATTGAAAGCCAAGCCCCACGTGCGGTAAGTGTTCATCGAACTTTACCAACTAAAAGTGAAGTTCAAAAATGCAAATAATTTGTCTTTGTATTTACCTCAGCCCACTTGATCACCGTATGCAACCCATTTTAATACATTCAGTAGTTGTACACTCTGGGCTAGATAGACTATCTGCAAAGTCCAGAGAATCCAAATAAAAACCATATCAAGAAATACCAGTGAATTCATTTGCTTTGGCTCAGAGAATTGAATCACACAATCAATGGTTCACGACAAAACTGCTACTGGGATCGTCTTATGCACATTGTCTTTGCAGGCTGCCTGAGAAGACTTCCCATTTAATAGTTTGGCTCACTCTCACAAGTAAGTATGATATGTGGTTGTATACAGGTTACACTCAATCCCCCTGTCTCAACCAATAATACTTCAGGAAATATGGAAATGTCACGAGATTTGTTGATTACTTTTATTCACTTTTTTTTTAAGTTGAACAATTTGCAGCATAATTTTTCACTACAAGTTACTTCATTTTGCAGCGTGCTAGTGCTACAACTTCATGTTTCTATTTGTAGTGATGCTACAGGCCACACTACTGTAAAAGTAGCAGGCTTAGTAGCAATGCTAGTTCCAATCACTTTTGAAGACACAAACATACGGAACATAATGATCTCAAGGGATCAGTTTGGTGTGAAATTCATTGTGGCATCATAGTGCCTTACTAGTATACTGACATAGTCACCAGCAACTCATATTTGAAAATGTAAAAGGTCATTTCGGTACCCTACTTAGAGGACATTATTAATGGGTTGTCATATGATGGAATTCAGTTGGTTATGGGGCTTGATGTTTGTACCTTATAGCAAGTCTTTGTTATACTATAAAAGAATTGCACTTCACCAAAATATCTTGATCATTAGCATTATTGAATTACTCCTTTATTAACATTTAATTCGCTTATTGGGTATGACCTGAAGTTATATTAATTACTGAATTGATTGTTTTACTTTCTACTAGTCATCTACATGTTCTATATAATTTTTCTTTTAACTCATTTTCTTATTAACCCCACGTTTCCAAGCTCCGACGGAGGACATCCTCTACCTTGTTTCCACTTGTTGTCTCCCAAGTCGACCACCTCACTGTCCCCTAAAAAATAACCTACTTTCGGTTTGCTGTGCAATGATGTCTCCCTCTTCAAGCATCATACCCAAAGTTCTTGCCTATCCAGACTATTTTTCTTGAACTCCTATGCCTGACCCATGGCACCCAAGGCTTATGGCATCACTAATGCAATAAACTAATGAATCAGTCTCAATTGCCCTGTGGATGACAATACCCATGACTTTCAAAATGGTATAATTATACTAAAAATCCGAAATTTCTTGGCGTAGAATACAAATAAAATTTTCCAAGCTTTCACACATCAACCAGATGCAGTGGCTTAGCCAGAAGTTTCTTGAGGAGGGTCCATGGGTTTGGTTCATTGGTGAAAGCCTCGTATGCCCATATATATCGCTTTAAATTCATGCTCAATCTCCCCTCAAGGGGGTCAAACTCCGACCCCCCCCCCCTCTGGCTACGCACGCCACTGACTGAATGGCTTTTTCAAGGAAGGTAGACAGCTAACTGCAAACTGGATAATAGAACGTTTCAACAATTTGAACAGCGTGACTTGACTAGACAATTAATGAATAGGAGCAAACATGATATTTCGAAGAAACGAGGTCACATTGGTTGGGCACGTGGTACTACTATGGTAGAAAACGCAGCATTATTTGAAGAATTTATTCCAAATACGTGGCAACTCCAGAGAGATGCTATCATTGCAAGCCTCGCAGCTGGTCAAGATTTCTAAGGTTTTGCGAATGGCAGTAGATTTGGGTGTGGAGTATGAAGCTAATTTCTTTACATCACTCCATACAGGATCGGCGGACTTGAACTTGACTTCTCTTGTTATGGCAGTGGTTAGTTTTCCGTCTCTTGTATCCTTTTTATGTTCGCTGATTCTAATTCCAAACGTACGTTAAAATGTATACAGAAGATGGAAAAATAACCACTACCCTATCAAGAGAAGTCAAGTTCAAGTCCACCGATCCTAAATGGAGTGATTTTAGGAAATAAACTTCATACTCCACACCCAAATCTACTGCCGTTCGCAAAACCTTAGAAATCTTTACCAGCTGTGAGGCTTGCAATGACAGCATCTCTCTGCAGTTGCCACGTATTTGGAATCAATTATAATGTACCATAGTAATGCATGCTTAACCAACGTGAACTGATTTCTTCGAAAAATCACGTTTGCTCCTATTCATTTATTATCTAGTCTAGTCACCACGTTCAAATTGTTGAAATGTTCTATTATCCAGTCTGCAGTTAGCTGTCTGTCTACCTTCTTTGAAAAAGCCATCTGGTTGATGTGCAAAAGCTTGGAAAGCTTTTTTGTATTCTACACCATGAAATTTCGGATTTTTAATATAGTTATACTATTTTGAGTATAATTGGTGTACAGTTCCTACTTATTGAACCCATGATTTTGATGTGTGCCACAAAGCAATTTAGGTGCTTTGAGTTTTCTAGAACGACCCTTCCCTATGAACCTCGCCTTTACGAGTCCAATTACTGATGACGCCCAGATAGCCTCTTTCCAGTTTACCGCTAGAAAATTGCCTACTTAGAGAAACGAACTGATACATAAATACTTTAAAATATTACATCCATGTAACAACATACTCTAGCATGTTACCATAGTGTTTTCTTTCAGCCAAATAGGGTACTGCACCACTATGCATAACTATCCAAACTTGGGTGGATGAAACACCATCGTGCAAATGGATAAGCCAACATGAGATGGTGAAATCGCCACCTTGAAGTCCATATTTTTTACTCCCTTGCATTTTTTGCTGCAATGGCCACCTAAAATCTCATTTATATCAAAATCTCCCCTGAACATTGAATGAATGAAAGAAGAATATCTGCAATGAATATTGCAAGATAATGCCACCAATCCTTCATAATGTGTGATGGTTATTCACAGACAGGACTGCCATATGAAACCAATACAGAGGTGCACATTTTGAGTATTTGATGGATCTGTATCATAGGCGCAGACTACGGACATGCTCGGTTGCTTAAGCATGCCCCCGCAGAAATCAGGAAATGCTGAGCATGTCCTGATTTCTTCAAGGGTAACCAAAATAATCTTTTGATAACAATTTGTATATTGTAATTAGAACTTATGGGACATAAGATGTTTCTATCAGTTAACATCAGCCGTAGATTACTAAAAATCAAGTTGATATATTCGACATACACTTTTAAAACAGGGTGGTTGAATATACTGTATTATTTCCGTATAAAGGAATTCTGTAATTAATCTGTCATAATTTTGTGCTGAATTCAATTCCAGACCTGAAGTTGAATTCAGCATAAAATTATGGAGGACTGAAAAATCAAACAGATTTTTGATTTTTCAATCCTTGTGAGAGATGGGTTTGGGGTGCTCCGTGGGAACAATGGCACACATAACAGCAACAAGGGCCTCTGTGAATCTTGGAGAGGTGCCAGCTAGTTCTGTGCAACATTGGCTAAAAGATCCCAACTCACTGGGTTTTGTTTCAGAATCCTTAGGTTGAATGACCAACTGGAACTGTCAGCTGTGGGCTAATCCCCCACACTGATGTTCTTACCTGATTAAAAAGACACAAAGAAATATTAAAAATTAAAATTATCGGGTAGTTTGTATTTCTTTGTGGAGCTAACCTCGGAATATAAGAGAACAGCTTAACTAAAAGAGACACACAAAGGCTGCAGACAACTCAAAGAAGCCTGGAGAGGTGCATGCTTGGTGTAACCAGGAGAGGTAAGAAGAGGAACTCGTGGATTCAAAAAATGACAAGAGTGGAAGACATCATGATCAGAGTTAAATCCTTGAAATGGCAATGGGCTGGACATACTGCCAGAAGGACAGACCATCGATGGACAGTCGAAATTTTAGATTGGATTCCAAGGGACAGGAAAAAAACCAGAAGAAGACCACTTGGGAGATGGGTGGATGAAATTCGAAGGTATGCGGGAGTAACATGTAGGAGACTGGCACAAGGCAGACGATTGTGGAAGAGGCTTGGAGAGACCTTCATCCAGCAGTGGATTGATAATGGTTGACAATGAAGATAATGATGATGATATGTATGTACATATGAAACATCAAACAGTTACTAAGAAAAATACAAATGAAAACAAGAAGTCCCTCCAGTGACTGAGTGGTATGAGTCGCTGGCTACCAATCGTTTGCTCAAGATGGGTCTGGGCCCAAATCTCAGGTAAGGCGCTAACTCTCTCTCCCTTTCCTGAAACTAGTGACCACAAATTAGGGACAGATGACTGCTGATATGTCCCAATGAGTTACTCATGATGGTCGTTAAGATTTCAAATAAGTAAAAAGAAAATCATCTTTTGGCCATAATACATTCAAATTTACTCACAAGCATGTGGACTGAATGAAAAATGTGCCTTATTTCAAAAATATTCAAAATTTTACTACTGGATAATGATTAGTGATAACAGATTTTTATTTGAATAAAGCTCATGTTGAGAATTGGATTCCTAGTTTCTTAATTCAATTACTAATCAAAAACTTTTATTACAGAAATTCTTACTATGAATTTTTTTATTTTAATTGCAAATTTTTGGAGAAAACTCTTCTCCTTTTTCAGGCTGTCTTTTGTTGTCACTGACGGGAAAAAGTGATAACAAAAGACAGCCTGAAGAAAGAGAAGAGATTTCTCCGAAAATTTGCAATTAAAATAAAAAAATTCCTAGTAAGAGTTCCCATAATAGAAGTTTTTGATTAGTAATAGATTTTTATTTATTCTGTTATTTTTTGTAAAGAAAATTAGTGTACAATGTGTGTTTTTTAGTCGAGCATGCCCTGAATTTACAAAAAAACAAAAACAAAAAACTCTAAACCTATTATTAGTATCCATTTGATACAGTTGGAAAAAGTGATTATAAAGTTTGAATGCATTTACAATTTAAAAAAGGTGTCTACGAAAAAATTTTTAACTTTCTCGATTTCATTTACTAGAGTTACGAGGCTAGGGCTCCAAATGATCGCCGCATATTCCAGTGAGGATCTTACCGTAGTTTCAAAAATGTGAACAAATGTCTGAGTATTCGAGAAATACTTGGAATGTCACATGATAAATCCAAGATTTCTGTACACGGTACATACAATTCTTTTGATGTGGCTTTCAAAGTCTAAGTTTGAAGCAAACGTGACTCCCAGGTCCTGGACTTTGTTTGTCTGGTTAACAGTATAGTCGCCAGCTTTGCAGTAAAAAATAATTGGGTTTCTTTTCTGTGAAAAGGTTTCTTTTCTGTGAAAAGGAAACAACATGACACTTTGAGATGTTGAGGTGGAGTGGTTTAATGTACACCACTGAAGCAGGTTATTGACGTCAGTTTGAAGAGCAAGACAGTCATTAGGAGTCTGTACATTGCGATAAAGCTTGAGATCATCAGCAAACAAAACAGAAGGGCCATCAATGCAAAAAGGAAGGTCATTAACATTTATGGAAAATAGTAGTGGTCCTAAATTAGAGCCTTGGGGTATTCCAGATGTGGCAACATAGAGATCAGAAACATGGTTGTTATACATAAGTGACTGGTGTCGGTTGAAAAGATAGGACTTAAACAAGGACATCAGGTTATACTGAGGCACAGGAATAATTTTAGCTTTTTCAGATCTGGAAGGAAAATTATATATATATATATATAGCGCATGTTTTTGTTATGGTCAAAAAGTCGGTGTTGTTTTCGAGGGCTATTTAAAACATTTGCTTAAGTCATTGGGTGCCACATAGATTATTGGAAACAATGTTTCCATCTTAAAGTTTTTGAACCAAGAGGAGAGTCAAATTAATCACATTGACACGTTTGATTTCTGCAATTTGTTCACTTCTATTCCTTTAGACGACCTCATTACAGCGTGTCTCAATTTTTATGATAATTTAATGACCTACCTCACCATCACCAGAGAATATTGGGGTTTTCTGGTGCACTTCTGTATTGATCAAAACTTTGTCATGATGGGATCACATATTTACCATCAGACTACAGGAGTCCCAAAGGGTAGCTCGTTTTCCAGCACACTTGCCAATTTATACTTGCATTTCTATGAAGCTAGGGCCTTCAATCTGCATAAATTAAAGGTTGGACATATTTTTAGATATATTGATGACATTATTGTCTTTAATATTCTAGAATTTGAGACTATTGCTAAAGGTATTTACCCTGAGCAACTTATGTTGGGAAAAACCAATTCAGTTGATGGCCATACACATTTTTTGGACATCAACATCATCTGGGAGGATCTGGCTAACATTAGAGTTGATGTCTTTGATAAAAAGAGAAATTTTGCCTTTGATATAATTCATTATATTAATTGGAGTTCCAGTATTTCTATTTCTATTCACAGAAACTTAGTGATCAATCTAATACTCAGTATTTGTAGGATCTGTAATAATAGCTCTGCTATCATTAGGAATTTAAAAGATCTCTTTGTTATATTAATGAGGAATGGTCATCCTTTTGAATTTCTTATATGCTATTTTTCTCAGTTGCTGTCTCGTCAAGAACTGGGTTTGGACATTACTAACTAAAGGCCCTTCAATATAAATACTTAGGACTCACTAGACTGCTTGGTAGGCCGCTAACAGCACCTGCTCACTAATTACAACACAGTTTACACCTACTCTGCAGGGTTTTTTTTTTTTTTTTTTGTGGCTGGTTTTTGTTTTTTGTCTTTTATCTGCAACCGTGTTTTTGAACTTTGACCTTGTTCTTATCTGGTATTCCTGATTCTTTATCAGTGGTTCTTGGTGTTGGGTACTGTTAGATATGTGTGGTTTTATGTTGCTTTTTGAGGTCGTTCTTACTTTCTTCAGTAACTCTGGAGTCCAACCTTCTTTGTCCGGGTGGAACTAATCATGTTTACCTTTTTTGTTGTCTCGTTTGTATTTTATTTCTTTTCTTTTGGTCTTGTGGCTTTGGAAGCATGACCAAGGGGACATTTGGATTTTGTCTGTCTCTTTCTTGGTTTCAGAAAAGCCACTTACAAAAAACGGGTGCTTCCATGATGACGACCGTTTTAATTTGTTTTAAGTATGGACTCTGTTCGTTGTTTGTTTTGTTATGTTTAACTTTATTTGCTAGACTTCTGTGTGCTGTATTTGCGCTGCTTATGTGTCTGGCTAATCTTATATTATATGTTGTGTATTTGATATGAGCGTGGCAGGGTTTTGTTTGGCATTATTGGTTTATATTGATGACAATTTGTAATTTTTTTTTTGTGTGTGAGCACTTGGAATACCCCTCTACATTTTATGGGGTACTAGCCTTATGTGTGACTTGTGTTGACCTCTTATCGTTGCTTATCAGATTAGTAGTGTTTCAGGTTCATTTTAGTATTATATATATATATATATTATGTATTTAGTGTATTTTCAACACAGAAACCTGAAAGGAAGCTTAAAAACTTTCAAAACATTACTAGATCATACCCCTTAGTGCTGAGGAGTATGATCTAGTAACTTGCTGACAAAAATAGGGACATGAGATTACAGATGAATTAGGGGTTATTGAAAACTACAAAAGTAAAGGCATGAGATTAACATGAACTAGGAGGTGTACTGCATGCCGAGTTTCGCAGCCGATGGACTGTTTCATTGGGGTACTCCATTTTTTTCTTATTGTTGTTACAGAGTGTATATATGGGTGAAAAGAGAGTGGTTGTCTTCAATTAAAATGCACCACCAGTGTTTGGGTTGTCAGGGTATATACATCGCATTTCTCTTTTAAAGTCATAGTGACATGGCTTCAACAAACATTCAGTGACTGATGACGCTTCTCTACCAGCTCCTGTTGTTTATGAAACATGGATCTGAAATAACCTCTGAGGATTAAACTTTATTTTTTTCTTCTTCCATTGCACATTTCCAACATAACAGAGATAAAAAGGATTCACCATAATTTAGCTAATTTTATTTCTAGTTTGTAGATTTGTGATGAATATTTAAAGTGAGCTTTGACATATTACTTAAAAGAAATGCTCAAATTATATCAATTAACACACTATATAAATAAACCAGTAAAGAAGTAACTCATGAGAATTTTGGTTACATAAATCATTTTTGCATTTTTTCTCTTTTGGTTGCCACAAAATAATAAAAAAGAATTTGATAAAAATTATAAAAACTCCATTTTGAAATAAGTATCAAGCTACTTGTATTACAGATTAAATCCCTATTTGATGAATAATATTTCAGAATGTTTGTGTTTACCTAGAGTTCATACAGTATGTAATTTATATGGTTGCCTAAGTTATTATAACATTCTGAAATCTTTATTATTCCAATATTTTGCCCAAGCTCATGAAAACCAGTAGGAAAATAATATAAGCTGAATTTCATTTATAATTATAATTTCTTTTGTGGTTTTTTGGTTGAACATTTATGTTTTACATTAATGGTTTCTGCCATATGGAAGTATTTTAATTATCTGAATTCATGGTAAAACTGTACCTGTAAAAATTCTAATTATGTTTCATTTTGCAGCAATATTGTAATAATTATTTCACACATACATACAAATATACAGTTAGTTAAACTGTAACAATTTACTGAAAAAAATGTCCAAAAACAGATCCACTTACCATTCCTAACATACATGGACTCTCTTGTAAAGCACCACAGCAACCTAAGAGACCAATGAGGAACATTACTGCCCCGGCAGCCATTAAAATGTATATAGCTGTATAGTACATATGATTGTCATCTAATCCATTCAAATATGATGAGCCATCGATGTAAAGCCATATTGATACAGCAAGTACTCCTATGCCAGACAACTGCAAAAGAAAAAAATGGATTTGTTACTCCAATGTCGACCAACTGATATCAGAAGAAATGAGCTAAACAATTTAAAGCTAATGGAAATAAATTATCAAACTTGAAAAAAAAAAAGGAATTTTTTTTCCAGTTCACATCAATTTGGCTCTAAATTGACACCACTGTGCCATTTTTAGCGCGTCTTTTGTAAAAAAAAATATCGTCCTTATTTACTGGTTTGTCCGTCCATCTGTACCCACGATAACTCTGCAACTATTAGTTCGAGTTGAAAATTTTTTTGCATTGGGAAGCTTGTAATATTTACGCATGATGAACCTTTATTTCGTTTTTCTTTTTTACGATGTACAATTTCGCCGCTAGAGGGCGCAAATGATGTCAAATTCAAAAATACGTTTTATTCCACATATTTGCTTCTAAACATCCGATTGAAAAAAATCTTTTATCTTTCAATTCCATTTCTGTCGAAGAGTATTTTAGATATAGTTACTTTTTCAAATTACTTATAGATTTTCTGCTAGGGGCGTAAAAGTAAATTACATTTTCCCGAATAACTCTTCTTCTAAAACTCTGATTTGAAATTTTTTTCTTCAGCGGATACAACTCCTGATGGAAAATCTTTTGCATATAATTTCAAATTTTTGATAAAGAATGCTTTGGCCACCAGGGGGCGTAAGTGTTAATTTTTACTTCTGATGTATTTGCCATAAAATCTGAGCTTCTAAAATATCGATTGAAAAAATTCTTTCGTGGACTGATGCCACTCACATGATAAACCTTTTCGCAATATTTTCTTCTTAAAATATTTTGTCAGTATCTCTACTTCTAAGAGTCTGATTTGAAAAATTCCTTCTTTGTTGGATAGTATTTTCAGTGTGACATGTATTTCACATAATTTCAAAATTTTCAAGTAATTCACATACTTTCTGCTAGGGGGTGTAGAGGTAAATTGCATTTCCCCCTATATCTCTGCTTCTAAATCTCCCATTTGAAAAATTATTTCTGCACCGGATACAGCTCCTGTTGGGAAATCGTTTGCACATAATTTCTAATTTTTGTAAAAAAAAATGGTTTGGCCACCAGGGGCGTAAATCTTAATTTCCGCTTCTGATGTATTTGCAGCATAATATGAGCTTCTAAATTCCCGATTGAAAAAAACGTCGTTCGTAGACCGATACTACTCACGTCGAAAAACCTTTTAGGAACATTTTCTTCCTGAAATAATGAATGGTTTCTAGGCCAAGGGGGTGTAGACGTATATCTTATTTTTGTCAATATCTCTACTTCTAGGAGTCCGATTTGAAAAAATCCTTCTTTGTTGGATAGTGTTTCCGATGCCAAATGGTTTTCCTATAAATTCAAAATTTTGTAAATCATAGACTTTCCATTAGGGGGTACAAAGGTAAATTGCGTTATTTCTGCTTCTAAAACTCTGATTTGAAAAATTCTTCCTGTATCGCACACAAGACCTGATGGAAAATATTTTTCACATAGTTTCTAATGTTTGGTAAAGAATGGTTTAGCCACCAGCTGGCATAAGTGTTAATTTCTGCTTCTGATGTATTTGTAGCAAAATCTGGGCTCCCGAAAACTCGACTGAATTTTTTTTTTCTTGGACTGATACTGCTCATATGGAAAAACCTTTTGAGAATACTTTCTTCCCAAAAAAATGCATGGTTTTCCCACCAGGGGACGTAAAGTCACATCTTATCTTATTTGAAAAATTATTTCTGTGTTGGAGAGGGTTTTCGGTGTGAAATGTTTCTGATATAAATTCATGTTTTCCTTAACGCACAGTCTGCAACCAGAGGGCGTAAGCTCACGATTCCGTTTACAGCAATATCGGAGGGATTAAAAACCCGATTGAAAAACTTCTTTCTTCCGTCAGATACTATTGTTTTCCATACCGGTTCCATTGACTTTGAATAGCTTTGATAAATTTCATTTGCGTCAGAACTGATTCAAAACATGTGCTTATTACACCCGAAAATTCGGTGTCATCTTTCTTGTTCGGATTTTCGACGCTCTATACTGCACTTTCCTATAATGGCGGTGTGTGAGAAAGTAAAAACCACGTATTGCTATATAATTCAAGACTACACACTTGTGATGCTGATTCAGAAAAAATTATCAACGTTTATTCGAAATTAAATGCTTCGTTAACATCGACTATAGTTTCACAGAGCGTTTGGCTCGGCATCATCAGGACGATGATGACGATCCAAATGCTCTGTGAAACTATAGTCGATGTTAATGAAACATTTAATTGTGAATAAATGTTGATAATTTATTCTAAACCATGTATTACTATTTGAGTGGAACTCGAAGGGGCGTAATTTTAAACTGGAATGATGTCTCGCCCTCCCAGATAAGAAAAGCTTGCTACAATCCTGATATGGTGACATCTAGGAAATGCCTGAGAGTTAAAACAGTCCAAGTGCTCCTTGCAATGTGGCAGTTTTTTGACCTGCAGGTGATGGCCTTTTTTTTGGATAACAATGGAACGGCACATCACGCTATAGATCGGTTTGTTGAGCACGAAGAGGACTTCTATCATTTCCCCTAGCCTGCACAGTCACTGGGCGAGGATTTAGAGGGAAGCCAACAAAGTCCAAGCCCGGGGCCCAGCGATGCTGGAGGGCCTCAAAAGTAATTATATATATATATATATATATATATATAAGGTCAGCTGATGCGTAACATCACAGCCTCTCCTTGACAAATGTCAACCCCGCCTTCTCGTGGTGCATCCTGTTCCTACTAAAGGGGCTCTGACGACCGCCAATAGCGGTATAACTATACCATCGGGATTAGAGGAAATTCTATCCCACACTCACCAACCCGCTTGGCCAGCGTGGTGAGTTATGGCCAAACCCCTCCAAAATGACTCCACAACTTAAATCTTGGCCCTCAGTCTCCGGCAGCTGGAATGTACCTGGCCAAGGCAGCGGCCAGTGCGACATGAAGGCAGAGGGTGCTAAGAATCCCCGGAGGACCGGACTAGGCTGCCATCTGATGCTGACCTTGGCAACGTACAATGGACGCTCCCTATCTTCTGATTCAAGGCTTCTTGAATTGGAAGAGGAACTACAAAGGATCAAGTGGGACATCGTGGGGCTAAGTGAGGTAAGGAGAAAAGGAGAAGATCTCATCGAACTGAAAAGTGGACATCTCTTCTACTATCGTGGGACAGATACTGGCAGAACTAGTGGTGTTGGATTTATAATAAACAAGAAACTGAAGGATAAAGTTGTAGAAGTTGAAAGTTCCTCTGACAGAGCTGCACGACTCGTTATCCAACTCTCGAAAAGATACCAGGCTCAGATTATTCAAACTTATGCACCCACCACAAGTCATCCTGAAGAAGAAATTGAAGAATTTTATGAGGAAATTAGTCATCTAAATAATAAAGGTAAGCAGCACTTGAAAATAATTATGGGAGATTTCAATGCAAAAATAGGGCAACGGCAACAGAATGAAACTTCAATAGGTAAATTCGGTCACGGCAACAGAAACCAGCGTGGAAATACTCTCGTTGAGTTTGCAGAGGCAGAAGGGTTTTTCATCTTGAACTCCTTCTTCAAGAAAAAGCCACACAGGAAATGGACATGGAGACATCCAAATGGGACGACAAATGAAATTGATTTTATTATGTGTAACAAAAAATTCGTCATAGAAGACTGCAGTGTGCTAAACAAGTTCAACACAGGTAGTGACCATAGATTGGTGAGATGTAAGATGCACCTCAACACTAAACTTGAACGTGACAAGCTCATAAGACAAACAAAATCTATTGACATAACCAACCTTAAAAAACACCATAATACCTTCAAGTTGGAACTGAAGAACAGGTTCTCTGCTTTAGAAGGCCTAACATCGGAAGAAGTGGACATCTCTGAAGTTAACAGAAAAGTAACCAAAGCTCTTATGGAAACAGCAACAAAATTAGCTGGGTCTAAGAACAAGTTGCATGTAAATAAATTATCAGGAAAAACGAAAATGTTGATGCGAAAAAGAAGAGAGATGAGGACAACTAAAGAAGATGCGACTTCCAAAGTGGAATATATAGAGCTATGCAAGACAGTACGAAAAAGTATCACTGAAGACGTAAGAAAATTCAACTGTGAACTAGTGAGGAAAGCAATTGAAAACAACCAAAGCCTAAAGATAGCAAAGGGACATCTCAGTAAGGGAAGAAAACAGATTATGGCACTGAGAAAAGAAGATGGTTCTGTAACAAGAAATAGAGGCGAAATTTTGACAAGAGTGAAAGATTTCTACTCCAAATTATATGAAAGGGATGATACATGCACTCCAGACATCATGAAAGATACCAGTACCAGAGTTCCTCCAGTCCTTCCAGCAGAAGTTGCACATGCAATCAAGAACATGAAGCGGGGAAAAGCTCCAGGAGAAGATGGAATTACTGTAGACATCATACAAGAAGCAAGTGGAGAAATCGAAACAGTACTCGCCCAAATTTTCACTCGATGCCTTAATGAAGGAAAGATTCCTGAGGATTGGAACACCGCTACAATGATCCTGCTACATAAGAAAGGTGACATTGAGGATCTCGGAAACTACAGACCTATCAGCCTCCTATCAGTAGTTTATAAAATCTTCACTAAAGTTCTTTCACACCGCTTGAAGGTAACACTGGACATGGCTCAACCGAGAGAACAAGCTGGATTCAGGAGTGGCTACAGCACAATAGATCATATCCATGTGCTGAGAGAACTAATTGAAAGAGCGAGGAATATGAACTTCCATTGTGCATGGCTTTTATCGATTATGAAAAAGCCTTTGATTCGGTGAAACCATCAGCAGTTTCAATGGCTCTGAAAACCTGCGGTATTGAAGATGCATACATTAATATTATTAATAACATCTATGAAAATGCAAGTGCAAAGATTCGGCTGTTTGAAAATACAACACACATAAAAATTGGAAAGGGGAGTGAGACAAGGTGACACCATATCTCCGAAGCTCTTTAATGCCACATTGGAGGGTGTTTTTCAGTCACTGAGCTGGGAAAACAAGGGGATAAAGATTAATGGAGATTATCTAACCCACCTTCGTTTTGCTGATGACGTAGTCATTTTTGCAACTAGCCCATCAGAGCTGCAGAGTATGATCCAGGAACTTGCTGACAAGAGTAAAGAAGTGGGATTAAAAATGAACTTTCGGAAGACAAAAGTGATGTTCAATGCTTTTACAAGAAATGAAGATTTATCGATTGATGGAGAAAAGCTGGAGATAACAGACACGTACGTTTATCTTGGACAGCAGATATCAAGTGAGGGTCACATTGATGAAGAAATTAATCGGCGTACAAAACTTGCCTGGAGAGCTTTTGGAAGAAACAGCATAATTTTCAAGAGCAATATGCCATTATGTCTTAAAAGAAAAGTGTTTGATCAATGCATCCTTCCAGTGCTTACGTATGGTGCAGAGACGTGGACCTTAACTAAAAGAGACATACAAAGGCTGCAGACAACTCAAAGCAGCATGGAGAGGTGCATGCTTGGTGTAACCAGGAGAGATAAGAAGAGGAACTCGTGGATCCGAAAAATGACAAGAGTGGAAGACATCATGATCAGAGTTAAATCCCTGAAATGGCAATGGGCTGGACATACTGCCAGAAGGACAGATCATCGATGGACAGCCGAAATTTTAGATTGGATTCCAAGGGACAGGAAAAGACCCAGAAGAAGACCACATGGGAGATGGGTGGATGAAATTCGAAAGTATGCAGGGGTGACATGGAGGAGACTGGCACAAGACAGACCGTTGTGGAGGAAACTTGGGGAGACCTTCGTCCAGCAGTGGATTGATAATGGTTGACAATGATGATGATGATGATATATTTAATTTTGCTTTTAAAAAAAGAGAAATGTCATGGACCAATGGATAAATGAGCTGTTCTGGGTTTGGGAAGATTCGGAGGCATAATTCCGCCCGAAATCGAAGTAGATTATCTACAAGTATGAATTCATTAGCTTAAATGCAGGCTCACTAAATATCGTTTTGAAAGTAATGTTACTTAATGCTACACTACAACTGAGCTTAGAAATTGGGAGTGTTATTTCTGGTCAATTTTCTTAGAATGTAATGAACATTTAGCTATTTAGTTCGGTATTTTTATATGATTTCCCATCTTTCCCTTAAAACTCCTTCCCCCTTTCCCATTAAGTTTAGTTTAAGAGGTAATCACACTGCTATCGTACGAGTAAAATGGCACTGGAAAACTTGTTTTACGAAGCACAGGAACAGATTTCACCCCTGTGTTCGGATTGTCTGTAAGAGAACTAACTAACTGTCAATGGAGTGGAATGATGATATGCGACAGCAGATTCCACAACGCGTGCAACATAAATATCAATTGAAGCACTACCATAAACCAAGGAGGTTATATTACTGGAGACACCACTCCTATCCACGCAGCATTGGCCGCCATAAGTCACCGGACACCGTCCGTGCTGCAAATGACGTCATGAGCAGGCACGACGCAGTCGCAGAAAAGAAGCTGCTTTGAAACCAATGGAACAAAAGCTTCTAAGCGTATAAACAGATAAAATGAGTAATTCAATCATCTTTATCAATGATACACAAGCTTACTGTTTTATCAACGGTATAATTTAGTTCATTTTTGCCTGCTTGTGACGTCACACCACAGATTAGCTGTGACCTACGGCGGCAGAGCCAGTGGTGTCTCCAGTAATATAACCTCCTTGTACAATTCCCGTAGGTGTCTGTTGCCATTTCTACTATATTGTCCCATTGAAGTCTATTCATTGCAGAGTGGCTCAGTTCTTGAAGAGTTCCACCGCACCAGCCTTTGATATCGTCAGCCTACGCACGGTGAGGGCGTCCTCTTGCATTTCTTCCGTTCGTTAAGACAAACGCCAAGCAACACACATACACACACACATAGAGTCACATCCATGGAAATAGTCAAATCATATTCGGGGGCGCCCAAACTGAGTGTTTCTGTTGAAATCTGGAAGTCAATTTGTTTTTGCAATTACAACATTTTTTTAAACTTCAGCAGGAGAGAGTAAATATGCGCGGAATATAGTTTAAGGATGCCCAGCAAAGTGAACGGACCTCCAAAACTGATGCTGTGTACAGGGCCCCGGTAACGCTAAATTCGCCAGTGACAGTCACATGATTTCAATCCCATTAATGATTTTTTTTTTTTTTTTTTTTTTTTATGTAGAAGATTTTAGGAAGGCAGTATCTGACCCCAGGTCTTAAACAACCCTTAGAAATAGCAAGCTAGGAGATTCGGGCTAAATTGCCCGATAGGAAAATGACACGGAAGCGAAGTAGAAAGGGGGAGGAAGACGCCCTTATTTATTACCGGTGGGGGCAAGTACCCGGGGTCCAACGGCTTAACGTGCCCATCCGACGCACGGCGGATATTTAGTGGATCGAGCGTTCGCACCTGCCTGGGATCGAACCTGAGGTCCTTTCCGTGGCAGTCACGAACGTTGCCCACTAGGCCACCCGCGGCCCCCATTGATGATGTGTGGAACAGGCTGGAAAGAGCTGTTTGGTGTCGATGTCCTCTTTCCATAACACTGAGAGAGTTGCGCAATATTTTCTGCAGGAATGGCTGTCTGTGGACCAAACCGAAATCAAGCAGCGCACAGAATTCATACCACGTCGCATACTTGTCATTTGCAACAAAGATGGTCTTACTCAATAATAAATAAAGGTTCGTGCTTTTTTTTTTTTTAATGCTATGCATCTTTTCCGACAGTGGTAAAGTAACTGCCAAGTAAAGAATTTCGATGTAATGAAAATGGGTAACGGTGCGTCACTGTCAAAGTCATTGTTGAAATCTGATCGTTTCCAGAAGGTCTTTAATAACATTAAAGGTTAAAACACATAATGATTATAGCATATACAGTTAAAATATTTACAAATCTAACATAACGAATCCCAAAGATATTAGGGTTCAACATGACTCATTACTATTGGCAAATTAACGGTGATATCGTCAACAAATCTGTAACATGATACCAATAGTCACGATAGAGTTCATTTGTGAAATATCTGCGTACCAAAATAAATGTTCCAATCATGGTTAAACCCTGTTATCACAGTGACACTTCCCAAGGAACATAAACTTGACAGGCTACAAAGACAGAATCAAAGGAACAGGTAAATTATGTACAATTATTTACAGCACAAATGAGACGAAAAATTCTACCTAACCTTGCAAAGAACAGGTACTAACACTACACAGATATGACGTTGCAGAAGCATTAACGTCGGAAATAGGAAAAGAAAAAAATTATGGCAGGTGATCTCAGTTAAATTTCAGGGAATAAGAGTATTTACAGCACGAAACACGGATGCACTAATTCAGAGGTGGGAAACCTGCGGCCTTCTAGGCCATTAAGTGCGGCCTTTTGGGTGAATCCAAATTTTGCAGAACAAATCCTTTATTTTTATTAAAATGTTTTTGGTCGTCTTTTATTATTTTTATTTTAATCTTAAATTTACCGTAATTTAAAATACCAACGAGTAAAAGAAGATTCAATGAAATAATGCTCCCCGACTAATGGCCGCGATTAAAACATTAGTAAGTCATAGGGGCTATTTTGACACCTGCTAAGCTCATGATTTCGTTCTATGGCTCCTAAAGAACTACAGATGGGATTTTAAGTTCTTATTTGACGCTAAGAAAGATCGTGATGTACCTGCCCCGCAGGACGCACATGAGATTAAGGCAGATAGCAGTGAGAGCACATGCCAGTGTAGTATAGTGGATAGCACTCGGAGCTCCGGAGCCGAGGGGAGATGTGACGTGCCTGCCCCGCAGGACGCTCATGAGATAAAGGCACATAGCAGTGAGATCACATGTCCGTGTAGTATAGTGGATAGCACTCGGAGCTCCGTAGCCGAGGGGAGATGTGACGTGCCTGCCCCGCAACACGCACATGAGATAAAGGCAGATAGCAGTGAGAGCACATGCCAGTGCAGTATAGTGGATAGCACTCGGAGCTCCGAAGCCGAGGGGAGATGTGACGTGCCTACCCCGCAGGATGCACGTGAGATAAAGGCAGATAACAGTGAGATCACATGTCTGTGTAGTATAGTGGATAGCACTCGGAGCTCGGTAGCCGAGGGGAGATGTGACGTGCCTGCCCCGCAGAACGCACATGAGATAAAGGCAGATAGCAGTGAGAGCACATGTACAGTGCAGTATAGTGGATAGCACTCGGAGCTCCGAAGCCGAGGGGAGATGTGACATGCCTACCCCGCAGGATGCATGTGAGATAAAGGCAGATAGCAGTGAGAGCACATGCCAGTGTAGTATAGTGGATAGCACTCGGAGCTCCGGAGCCGAGAGTTGTGGGTTCGAATCCCGCTCCTGGCGTAAAAATGATGAATAAATTTACTTCGTTATATTGGGCCCTAACTTTCCTGTGGACCGCGCCCTGTTTTTCGTAGCAAATTATCAATATGACGCAGCAAGAAGTACAATATAATAATACCACATTCGAGCAAACGTGTAATACGGCCTTGTCGGCATCTATGGACAATATCAGATGCAAGCAGCTTTATGAAGCTTGTGGCTTCAATCTTTCACCTAATGACTTCAATGAGTTTGCATACCATGTACCCGGCAGTTCAACACCAAATTTGAATGCTAATGTCAATTCGGATATGCATAGGGAGCTCAAACGGGAGCAAACTTATACCCCAACGTCTACGACCAGGCAGAGTAAAATTTTTTCCACACTACATACCTCAGGCTGGCTCAATTATTTTCAATAGTACGGGTGGTTCTCTAAAATTCCTGGATGATATTGAGGACCATTTCGACTTCTACAATATTCCAGAAGATTGCCAAATTCAGATTGCCGGAACCTGCGTGAAAGATGCAGCTATTTATTGATCCAGGCTGACCCGTGGACCATACCCCCGGCCCTTTTTCGAGGGGGGGGGTGACGTGCCTGCCCCGAAGGACGCGAATGGGATAAAGGCAGATAGCAGTAAAAGCACCTGCCAGTGCAGTATAGTGGATAGCACTCGGAGCTCCGGTGCCGAGAGTTGTGTGTTCGAATCCCACCCCTGGCATAGAAATGATGAATAAATTTACTTCGTCATAAAATCCAGTTAAAATATGGAGAAACGCAATACAGTAACCACGCCTTCGGCAACATACACGAAGAATGTTTTCTTGCTTTTTAACCACTTATTAATACAAATCTACATTCTCCTACCTAATCCAAATCAAGACGCCCTTAAGGTCACAAATGACGGATATGACGGATTAAGGTCACATCAGACGGCCTTAATCCGTCATATCCGTCATTTGTGACCTTAAGGGCGTCTTGACGGATTAAGGTCACATCAGACGCCCTTAAGGTCACAAATTACCTACCTATCTCGAGGATCAGCTAAAAGTGTGAACTTCCATTTTCAAACCCAATATTCAATTGCTTTCCAACAAAAAGCAGTCACAACGAAGTCATTAAAAGGTTAGCTAACTTCAGAATTATTTTTTTTTTAATTATTTAGTACATAGCAAGATTTTTACAAAATAATGTACATTTCGAAGTATATTTAATTGAAGTATCTCGAATGCGACCTTGCTAGATTACAGCTAACTTAATGCTGACTTCCAGCATGAAAAGGTTCCTCACCTCTGCCCTAATCCTTAAAGCAGCAGTTCAATTGTTCCGTTGTAGATGCGAAACCAAGGAATGCCAGAAGTTCACTTCCGGTAAAAGTCACGGGTAGACAGCTACATCGTAATTAACTTTTTTTTTTTTTTTTTTTGTTGGAGGTTTAATGACCACCGTGAGCAACTCAGTGGGCCATAAGCAGTCGGTCGTCCCTAATTTAGAGCCACTGGTTCCAGGGAAGGGAGAGAGCCAGGGCCGTAAGACAAACACACGACATCCATGCCTCACCGGGATTCGAACCCGGACCCATCTCGGGCGAATGATCAGGAGCCATCGCTTAGACCACTGCGCCACGTAATCAACTTGTATGAAAGCGAATAATATAGAAGTGCGAGATCGGGTGCAGGGAAAACTTCGGGCTACAGAATATGATCTTAGAGTTGGGTGATCAACGATGAGGATAGAAGTAGACTGTATGCTTGCCCCTTCAGGATAAGAAACTTACAGATTGTTGTATGGTGATGAGACGTCGGATGATGTTGAAAATATTGGTTATTGAACATCGTATGGGAGGAAGAACAAACTTTAGGCAGGAGTGAGAACAATAAAGGGAACAATGGTTGAAGCACTAAACAGAAGGTGTATGAATGGTTGACATCACCTACAGTTGTGCAGAAGTAACAGTCGGGTGATGGAAGTCTACGGAATCGATGAAGAGTTCTTGGAGAAAGTACCCTCTGGTGAAGGTAAAGGTTCAGCTGACGGAACATCAGTTATCGGAGTGGAAGTTGTTAGATGCGTCAGAAAATAATGGTAGAGCTGTTTCATTGTCACGGCATGAGAATGTGTAAGTACATCATTGAGATAAATAACAAATGGTAGACTGTGCTGTGGAGAAGAAATTGGGATGAGTCCAGTTTGGTTTTCAAGAGAAGGATATAGTAGGCAGATGGAGGTTTGAATCAGACGAAGTTGTGCTCGGTAAGTTGTGACCCCCCCCCCCCAAAGAATCAGTCATATTTTACGACGTACCTTAGTTCATGGCAATGTAGCACCATTCACAATAAATGATGGAAATATCATCCGCCGACATCCAAACACACTCCAACGCGACGCTGCATATTATTGAAGGTCATCCGCAGTATGTCCATATATTGTATTACCTCAATACCTGCATTAGATTTTCACACTTCCTTGGTTCTCATGAGTTGGCATACCAGACACGAACTTACCTCGATCGCTTAAGCGCAACCATTACTCTATAGTAGATCCGGTTACCATGGCAGCCATAGGAACGCAACTCTTCCCCTTGGACTTGGTTTAATTTTTGTGATTTATTTCACAAAAGCTTTAATTTGGCCGTACAATAGTATTTGGGAGCGATGGTGAAATATCATCGAGATTTTTCGAGTGTAGATTGCTATCAACTAGCTGAGAGACCTTCACCTCTCCATTTGGCAAACCAAGCGGATTAGTTACCAGTCTCCCTCACTAACACACTTGCGACTCAGCTTTTCTCTGAATTTTGAGGACAGATTTTAGCTTGCGCCTGCGCAGATTGAATTTCATAGCTATATCTCATTTCATTGGTGTCAGGGTCGTTTCTTACTTTCTTCTAAATCTGAATAATATACAGGGTGTCCGATAATTATTGGACACATTATAAAATTATGTACAAAAAAAAGGAAAAAAACTATGAGCATTGTCTGTTTTTCTATGTAACGTATTACTAACACGGTTTCTATATTTTTGTTCTGCGGAATTGTTATTCCCAGAATCCGATAGATGGCGCTAGGTGTGGCCTGATGAGGAATGTATGAGAAATGCGCAATCAGTAATCATGTCATCCGTACAGCAGAAGGCGATGTGTGTGTTATGGCTTGCATAATTAAAGTCTGTCATTAAAGTTAAAAGACGGTGTCATTTAGAGTAGGGTTGTGATCCTCCGTCAACGAATTCAATAAGGCGGTGGATGAAACAGTTTAAAGAAACTGGCAATGTGGAACATCGTGGAGGAGTCGGAAGGACTAGCGTCAGCGGTGAGACGGTTGACCAAGTTAATGAAAGTTTCCGACCAAACCCCAGGAAATCCGTTCGTAAAGCGAGCAGAGAACTGTGCATTCTGAAATCGACAGTTCACGATACCTTGCACAAGAAATTAAAGTTTCATGCTTATAAAATTCAAATAGTGCGAAAGATGCATGTAAATGATCACACTCTGCGATACGATTTCGCTGTGGATATGCTGAATCGAGTGGAAAACGACGAAGACTTTCTCAGTACGTTAATTTTTAGTGATGAATCCATATTTCATGCATCAGGTATTGTGAATCGTAACAACTGTAGGATATGGGGCAGTGAACCGCCTCATGCTGCTATTGAACTGGAACGTGATTCTCCAAAAGTTAATGTGTGGTGTGCCCTATCAAAAAGAGAAGTGATTGGCCCTTTCTTCTTCTGCGAAAAAACCATAAATGGTGACATTTACTTGGATATGTTAGAAAATTTCGCTATACCCGAGATCAAAAGATATGACAACGTCGTTTTCCAACAAGACGGCGTGCCTCCGCATTGGTCAACGTGTGTACGTAAGTACCAAAATGAGCATTTCTCCAACAGATTAATTCGGCGTAATGGTCCCATTCCGTGGCCTCCTCGCTCTCCAGATCTAACTCCATCGGATTCTTTCATGTGGGGTTATGTGAAGGATCGTGTCTATCAGACGCCTTGAACTGATTTCCAGGAATTGAAGCAGCGTATCACAGCTGCTATTAATTCCATAACTCCTCAGATGCTTGCCAATACATGAAATCGAGTATCGCTTGGATGTACTACGAGCAACCAAGGGATCTCACATCGAAATTTATTAACTTGTGTAGTTTCATTGTAACTTAGTACAGTCAAGTTTCTATCTGTTTAATGTTTCGTTTTATATAATTTTGTAATGTGTCCAATAATTCTCGGGCACCCTATATATGTAATAATAATAAATAATATTGTTTTTGAAAAACTAAACAGTCGAAATACTATTGCCGCCGCCATAGTTGAGTAAATATTTATTTTTATGACTCGCATATCTTCTTTCATTGGTTTTACAATTATAACATTCATTTATCCACCTATTTATGTACAGCTCATTGTCAAGAATTAGTAAACCTTATTGTTTGACGTTATGATTTAGTTCCAATTTGTACGTACCAGATGTCCTACTCAACAGTGGATCGATGTGGTCGTGAGTGATGCGAATAAGTGCAATGTACAGAGGGTCAGTCGAAAGTTTTGCCATATTTGGATCATTTTATGTCTTCATACGTACCTTTACGACGAAAGCTGACTAGAATTCAAAGTATTGGCCATCGTGTTGCATCGTTTTTAGCCATTTGTCTGCCAGTTCTTCGATTCCGCGGCGGTGCCAGTCCTTGTAGCTTAGGCGAAGAATTCCTTCACCACAGCTGCCACCTCCTCCTAGTTGTTGAAGTGCAGCCCGCGAAGGAAGTGGGCCATGGACCGAAACAGGCAATAATCCGACGGAGCAAGATCCGGACTATATGCTGGGTGTGGCATCAGTTCGATGCTCTTAAGTTCCTGGAGTTTTGCCCGGGTCGTTCGCGCTCAACGACTGCCGTTGTGTTTTAGGATTACGGAAACCGACCCACTTTTCATCTCACGTAACAATTATCTTGATGAAGCGTACATCGCGCGGGGTTTCTAGGAGTTACGTGCACGCTTCTACTCGGTGGTTTGCTTCAGCTGGCGTCAGTTCGTGAGGGACAATGCGGCAGCTCCTGTAGACTGTGCCGAGGTCCTGAAGGTGACGAACCACGGTGGTCTGTGATATGCCCAGCTTCCATGATAATCCTCGAGTGCTGGTTGTCGGGCCTCTACGGCCTGGCGCACGGCCTCCGAATCCACGGCTCGCGGCCTACCTGACCTTGGCTGATCGTCGAGGTTTCCGTCACCTGAGCGAAATTTCTTGAACCATCTGGTTGCGGTGCTGTGGTTAACGGAACCTTCTCCATTCGCATGAAAAATGTTTCGTGTTGCTTGAGCAGCGCTATGGCCGAGTTCAAACTCGTAAAGCAAAAGTTCCCTAATTATCCGGTTGTGGCTGTTCGCCTTTTAGGCGTCCCAACCGCAGACAGGACAACGACATGCAATGCTGTTCAGAGCAACGACTACCACTTTATATCCCTTTCGACTGACTACAGTGCGTGACTTAAACTAGTTTAAACACGTGGCATACCCGCAGCACATGCGTTTATGCAAATATTGCAAAACTTTCGACTCAGTCTCTGCAATATACGCAAATAAATGTATAATATAACTCAAATCACTCATTTTATTTCATTCTCGCGATTTTTTTGATTTTTTTTCAGCCAATGTGTGCATTTGTTTCATTTTACATTGATGAGATGTCTATAATTTGGTCAACAACACAGAAGTGCTGATCAAATGTTTCGGTCAGTTGCATGCATCGTTAGAAATGTTAAATATATAACATTATTTTTTCCCAAAGATATTTAAAAGACAGTTCATTAATCCGGTAGGCCACGCATTCGATTTGGTTGAACCAAGCTGAGAACTCCAAAGACAATTTGAAGCTCGGCCAATTCTTCCTGCAAAGATAGGTTCATTCGCGCGCTTTTTTTTTTAGTATTGGCTATAAACAGAGTGCAAATCTAGTCACTCACGGCATAGCACTTTTTTCCTCAACTTTTCTTTCTTTCTTTTTCTTGTTTGTTTGTTCGTTTTTTGTTTTTAATACATGTCAGGCTGATTCTTCTGAAACTGAGCTATGCCAATAATACCTACTATGACCTGTATCTCCCATTTAGTGCACCCGCTATGAAACCGAAATTTCAAACGTCATAATTTATGCACTGACGGGAAAAAAACCCCAACATCAAGAAGGGGTTGTGTTCGATAAACGACAGTTGGTAGGCGGTGAGAGTACATCTGTAAGATGACGTCTATGCAAATTTCGCGCTCGGTGCATATACGTGTGGCGCTAGTAGCGCCCCTCGGAACATGCAAAGCAGGTTTGCTGTAAATACGCGCTGTAACGTTCGTGAGCGTTAGTTATCGTTGAGATTTGACGTAGGGTGTTAATGTTAGTCAAGAATGCCTTTAAAAAGACGAAGAAGCCATTATCAACAGCTCACGGAGTTTGAACGAGGTCGTGTAATAGGGCTACGAGAAGGTGGATTTTCTTTCCGCAATATTGCAGAACGACTTGGCAGGAATGTAGCCACTGTGCATGATTGTTGGCAGCGGTGGTCAAGGGAAGGTACTGCCTCAAGAAGACCGGGTTCCGGCCGGCCACGTGGCACTACTGAGAGGGAAGACCGCCGTGTACGGCGTATGGCCATGGCACATCGTACCGTGTCTACGGCAGCAATTCGAGCTGCAGTTGCCACCACAGTGACACAACGAACTGTTACAAATCGGTTACTTGAAGGACAGCTCCGAGCCAGACGCCCTGTAGCGTGCATTCCACTTACTCCAAACCACTGCTCTTTGCGACGTCAGTGGTGTCAAGCTAGAGCTCATTGGAGGACGGAGTGGAGGTCTGTTGTGTTTTCTGATGAAAGCCGGTTCTGCCTGGGTGCCAGTGATGGCCGTGTGTTGGTTAGAAGGAGGCCAGGTGAGCGCCTGCAACCAACCTGTCTGCGGCCGAGACACACTGGACCTACACCCGGAGTTATGGTCTGGAGAGCAATTTCCTATGACAGCAGGAGCACTCTCGTGGTTATCCCACGCACCCTGACGGCACAGTTGTACGTCGGTCTGGTGATTCAACCTGTTGTGCTGCCATTCATGAACAGCATTCCAGGGGGTGTTTTCCAACAGGATAACGCTCGTCCGCATACCGCTGTTGTAACCCAACATGCTCTACAGAGTGTCTACATGTTGCCGTGGCCTGCTAGATCACCAGATCTTTCAAAAATCGAGCACGTATGGGACATCATTAGACGACGACTCCAGCGTCACCCCCAACCAGCATTAACCGTTCCTGTATTGACCGACAAAGTGCAACTGGCATGGAACTCCATCCCACAAACTGACATCCAGCACCTGTACGACACAATGCATGAACGTTTGCGTGCTTACATTCAACATTCTGGCGGTTACACCGGTTATTAATGTACCAGCATTTCACATTTAAAATGGCTCTTCTCGCGCTTACAATAAGCTGTGATCTTGAAACCTTAATCGATTAAATATGTTACCTATATAAATGTATTGCCGCCATTTCATTCCTCTACAACTATTTTTTCGTGGCGTTGGGATTTTTTTCCGTCAGTGTAGATGGATAACACGTATTATTCAACGTACAAAACAGTGCTGAGACGGGCCGAGTCCGAAGTCAAGTCCGGGTCAGAATCCGGCTGAGGAAGAGAGATATTTATTCTTTCCCTTTTAAATGACATTTTGAATGGTTTAGCATATTCTTACACTTTCAAGTTATTAAAAAGTATTCTTTGGCTACTGGGCCTGAGAGAGGAGTGCGGGCTCGGAAGGGCTATTTATTCTGGGTTTGGATATTTATTCTTACGTCAGAATTATTAAGATATATTAGAAATTCTTATACTTCTGAATGTCTCTTATCAGAGTTGACAGCTCCCAGTCTTCTAACAATGCACTCACTTCGCAGTCAGCCATAATTCAAAACGAAATTTTAAGCACAAAACGAGATTCTTCTAGTCAGTGGTAGGCTGATTACTAGCTACCCGTATAGGGTAGCTAGTAATCACGTGCGCTTTGGCGTACGTGATTCCGCCTCCATATTTTTTGTTGCCAACAAAACAGTTCCGATGGAGTTTGGCTAAAGCAACAAAATAAATCGATAAAACAGCTTAACAAAACTATTTGTTGTTTCAAACAAGCTTTTTTCTCAGTGTTTATACGTTTTTTAAGGCCATAACCCTAGGAAAACGTACAATCGAGGTTCCATTTAATTTTTTAAATCTCTCTATTCTTAAAAAAGAAACTGCCGCTGCCGCCGTCGCTGTTTTAGAAATTTCGCGACACTTGCGCTTTCCTAGCTTGCAGCGCAAAAAGTATTGAGCACAAAAATATGAAATTTACATCGTTCGTAGAGAGAAGTGTTCTGAGAACACGCTGAAATACACTGTTTTTCGATTCTGGCGACACTTCAAGAGCTATTGTATTTCAAAGTTAAGGTAAGCAAAAAAGTGCTATCAGTTCGCGTTCCGGACACACTAACAGCAACAGAACCACGAAACTTCGTAGGCACGTGGGGCTATAACCGAATTTTTGCACCTCGTAGCCCCCCCCCCCCCCCTTTTTTTATTTCGATTTAGTTTACGAGAAATTAAATTTTAAAATTTCACAAAATTCTGTTTCGCAATGGGATCCATTTTAAAAAACGGATATATGGCAAACTATAAATCATAACGCATTGCAATTTTTACAGCATGAATTCACAACTATCATCCCACTTTAAAAAATAAATTAAGAAAAAATATTTTCTGATTTTAAACATTTTTTAAAGACGCAAAGGAAAGGAACAAACGGGTTCCGCTGTCTTCAGCGGTAACCACACAGGAAAGTTCTGGTCCCGTGACCTGCTGCCATGGTGACGCAGCTATTTTTAGCACTTCCTTCTCATTGGGTGAAAGGACAGGCTACAATCAAACTGGTAATGAGGCAATCAGGGGCGGATTGGCGGTCGTAAAAGGGCCCGTTCAATTGTAGTTCTGCGGTATTATTGTATCATTTTTTTATTTAAGAAGCAAAACAAAAGGTACAGTTGCTCTGCAAACAGTGGCGATCATAGTACTGGAGGCGGGGGGGGGCGTTAAAAAAGTACACCCGTCATCTTTAAACTGAAGTGGGTGTTGCGGAAAACTTTTCATTGGCCCATTCCAAGATTTTACTGCAGAAAAATTGTACTGCAATTTTCTGTTGTGGACAATCACAGAAATTTCCAGATATTTAAATATCGTGGAAAACTTAGTTAGTCGATGTGGAAAAAGCGAATAACCAGGTTTAAATCACTAGCTTAGTTAGTTATGTATGTAATTGCGCTGGAGAAGCTCCTAATTTAGGACACACTCAATATTTATATTTGTTTAACATTTTTTTTAAGAAGGCTGAAGTAAGAACATTACTTATTTTTTTTTAAATGCATATATAGACATACTTCGGGCTCCAGCCTTTTTATGTTTGACAGATCGTAAAATATTCTTGATTTTCATATCTTTGAGCCTCCAGTTCTTAAATTTTCAACGAAGTGGACTGAGATTCCAGCAAATATTTGAGAGAGAGAGAGAGAGAACTGCTACTACCAAAATTATGTTGGAGTTGTACCAAAAATCCTTTCGTTCATCTGCAGCATTTGTCAATTATCACAAGGAGCTTAGGCTGCGGAGGTAGAACATTTCGAGACAAAGGGATCGTACATGAACACCCCCGCAAATAATCTTGCAGTTATTTCAAAATAAGTTCTTGATATTATTAGCTTTCACTCTGAATTCTGTGTTGTCATACAGTGGGTAGTTCATCCCATAATGACTATTATCTAGCATTGTTCTGCAACTTTATCAAACATGGGTGAGTATTTTCACTACTTTACCTAAAGCAGCGACAAACATTTAGCCCTGTTCAGCTCCCACCCCAATGCTGTTAACATACGTAGATTGTTGTGCCTCCCGATTTTTCCTGATGCCGGGCCCCCGAAACAGTTCAGGATGAAATGAATGATCAGAGAAACTATAGACATCGATAGACATCAGTTAATTGCACGGGAAGTATGGAGTGGAAGTTTGGAAGAGGAGATTCTTTTTTAATGCCTAAACAGATTAATCATAGTTTTCGGGCTTGTTCGGGTCCGGGCTCTTTTTTTCAATATAAAATTCAGGCTCCAGCGGGCTAGGACTGACATACTTCGGGCTCGGGCTCTTGAAATTGATACTGAACTCAGCTCTTATGAGCACAGCACTAATGCCTCCTACAACCAACGGGTGTAAACTCCTCTTTCCTTTGGGAATATATATTAGAACATCTTGTACACACGCCCGCCCTCCCGCAACATACGATACATACATTCTTCTTCCAGTGAACCCAGAAGTTCGCAAACACACATGGCCCATCTATTGTAGTTGGGATTCTAGCAGTTGCCTGGTGAGTGGATTTTTTTCCCTAATTTAAAATAGGTGTTTTTTTCCCCGCTTGCTATAATTACATTATGTGTATTTCGTTTATAAAAAAAAGGGTTGTGATTCAGGTGAGTGTTTAAAACAACTGAACTGAAAACATTTTTAAGAAAGAAAGAAAGAGACAAAATATACGGAAGAGGCCCATCGGGAAATATCCCGGTGTCCCGGTGGGCCAATGCGCCCCTGGACGCAATGCTTAATGACGTAGCGATGCCTGTAAGGTTTGGCGTTTTCCGCCGGCATAAAATGAAATGAAATAAAAATATGGTGGCTATAAAACATTTCTCTGCTTGAAATTTTCGCGAATTGTTCGACCACTTCTACATGACATGGAGATTTGAAAATTGTTATGTGATACGTTTTAAGGTCCAAATACCTAGAAGAGTCCGAAAACAAAAGGAAAAAAAAAATACGAAAAAAAAATAGTGGCTTTGGAACATTGTCTGTTTTGAATTTTTGCGCGAATTGTTCGACCACTTCTCAATATAACCTTGTGATCTGAAAATTGGCATGCTGATAGTCCTTAAGGTCCGGATACCTAAAAAAGTCTAAAAACCAAACAGTTCAAAAGGGAGGGTTAGTTAGCTTTACTGTTCAAAATGCTGTAGGTTGAAAGATAATTATGCCACAGAAACGTTGAAAAGCTGTAAAAATTCCATGGAATTTTGATTTAAAATTAAGGGGGCGCTAAAGCCTGATCCGTTTTACGTCAAACCGTATGCACTGACGTCACGACTCTGTTGTACATCGTGAAACAGTCACGGATCTTAAATTACTTTTCTTTCCCTTAATTACTTTTCCTTTCACTAACTTTATGTTCAAAAAATTATAGATTCACCGTTCGGAGAACGGGCATAACTGCTAGTAGAAAAAATAAAAGCAGCTATTTATTCAAAGGGTTAAAATTTTGAGGTGGTCTCTTATTTTTCTCTGCTCACCTGCTCTTCTAATTCGTTCTTTTTTCCCCTCTTTCTCTCTCTCTATTTAACTGCGCGCACGTCTGGGTGTGTTGACACAGAACGAGACAGAAAAAAAAAATCGCAGAAAAAATGAAAGGTTAAGACGAGGAGCAAAATAAAATAAACGTGTAACTGAGAAGCCTTTTGGCTTCTTTCCAAGAGACATGACCTTTGGCTCAGAAGACGGCAATAAAGCAAGAAGTTTTTATTAATATTATTACCCCGATACGATAGCTATCACATTAGGCCATGGACTTATTTGACCCGTCACACGTACATAGGAACTTGCTCAACATTTCGTTAATCTGAACTACATACTGAAATGTATAAATAAACCAAAACAAGAAAAAAAAATACAAATAACGCCGATGCAATTAAAACTTTAATCGGCAAAAATAGCACAGGGAGAAAAAAAAATACCCCGATACAAATCTACAGCCCCAAAAAAAGTATCACGTTTCGTTTGTAACTTCTAGACTGTATTCTTTTGGAGAGACCGTTAGGAACTCGAAATAAGAGGAGCGAATCTTGTTTACGGGTTACGGAGTCCCTTGCCTTACTGTAAAGTCAAAGATTAAATTTATGAACACTTCAAAACTCCTAAAAATGCTATCGACAGACATGAGAAAACATTAACAAATTACAAATCGTGTGTTATTTTAGATTTTTTTCCAGGAGCATATTGTTTTTCTTCTGTGGGTGAAAAAAAAAAAATCAGGATCCATTTTAAAGACGTAAAGTGCCGTCCAAGTAGCGTAGTGGTCTATTGGCGTGATTATTGTTAAGTATTGAAGTGGACGCCAACTTATCAGAAGAATCATTGTTTACAGGTTCCTGTCATTGGAGGGGGAAACAAATGAATATGTAGTCTAACAAATAGAATGTAACGACAGCTGATTTCGTCCGCACAAATCTTTATTCTTCAGATTTGGGGGGAGGGGGATATCAGTTAGTCAAAATAAATAGTATACACTTCCAGCGGGAGATGGATATTTCGGATGTCTTTCTCTGTGTATTTCCCGCCAAATTCCGTTCTTATTGATGCTTGTGCAAAAACGTTCCCCCTTGCCTAGTACTGAGCAAAAATCTTTCCCATCTGTCCCCATTCCCAAGCCAGACTGCCTTTTTATGACCACTCTGTATTTCTTCCTTTCACTCTGTCCCTGTTCGAAGGGAGATGCTCCTGACCTGTAGGAAGCTGATTGCCTTTAATTGCTTACCGATGAATTGGCACTGGGGGGGGGGGGGGCTTTCTTCTAGAAAGTGTGTCCCAGGGGCGGATCAAGAAGTTTACTCTAGAATGGGGGGTATAAAAAGGGGAGGTGGGAAAAGACTTTATGGAAGGGTTTATTAGATATACATTACACACATTGGCGATGCTTCTACCTGGCGTTTCGTTGCAAGGTCTTTAGAACACTTTCACTTGCTCCAGGAATGTTAAATCGTTAAATAGGTGAACCAGAGCAAGCAATAGGTGAGAAATCACAATTGTTTCAGTGCGATCGATTGTGCGTTTCCCGAAGAAATGAACTTTGCGCTTTTTTGAAATCGGTGCTGACTACGCCTAAATGAAATCCTTCAGATCAGATCAGATGTAGAGGATTTTAGGAAGGGAGTGTCTGACCCCAGGCCTTAAACAACCCTTAGAAATAGGAAGCTAGGAGATTTGGGCTAGAGTGCCCGATAGGAAAGTGACACGGAAGCCAGGTAGAAAGGGGGAGGAAGACGCCCTTGTTTATTGTCGGGGGGCCAGTTCCCGGGGTCCGACGGCTTAACGTGCCCATCCGACGCACGGCGGATATTTAGAGGATCGAGCGTTCGTACCAAGCTGGGATCGAACCTGAGGTCTTCTTCATGCCAGTCACGAACCTTGCCCACTAGGCCACCGGGGCCCAAAATCCTTCAAAATAAAGCCCAAGCCCTTATATTGGGAGTTGGTTAATCCTTTAAGCGCCCGATATAGCAGCTGTACTAACTAGTTCCCACAATTTTCTGCATCAATAAACATAATTTTTAACATAGCTGACAGGGCCTGATGAAAGATAGAGTAAAGCAATTCCTTTGTCCCTCTCATCCTAGAAGTGCTGGCCATAAACCCAACAAGAGTGACACGAACATCATGCCGCCAGGTGGAATGACCTTTATTAAAAAAAGTCACTTCCACTTCTTTATTTTCTGGAAAGAAAGTTCCTTCTAGTACTTTATTCTCTGCTCCACGAACCAAGGCATGATAAGGAATGGCAGGATATCATTCTACTGGGGAGAAACGACACACTCTAACATCTTCTCTTTTCTTTTCTTAGGTTCTTCGCTATTATTATAGCTCTTTTAGCGTGTACTCAGTTAGCGTACATGCTGCATTCGGCCTATTTCTTAGACAGCGAATGTATTCCTTCCAGCTGATTTTAACCTGCTTTGGTAACCCCGAGTTTTTGTTCCAGTCGGTTAAATGGTTAATTTAATAAAAAAAAAAAAAAAAAAATAGTGATCTCTACCTGACATATTCTCATACATTAAAGCAAATACACGTCTGATTTCAGCCAAAACATAACGAACACACGATTTAGTCATAAAATCGCTACATGTAAAACATTGTAACTGGAATTTTACTCCCCCCCCCTTTTTTTTGTTTTTTTTACTGTGCTCTACGGCGACAAAAAGAATAATTTTTGACTTCTTTTCATCGGTGACGAAATAACAAAACTCTACGTCCATTGGAAATTAACGTTAAAAAGGAAAAAGTTCTGATATCAGTTACTTTACGTACATGAATGAAATCTCCAATGAAGGACGGTAGACACATGGGCGTACCCAGTGTGTGTTACAGTCACACTCGTACAAAAATGAGGTGAAGAGAACTTAGTTTTTCTTTTGAAAAAAAAAAAGTCTCCATAATCTCGTTTGAAGAACTGAAAACTTCTTTAAATGAGTACGTAATATGAAACCAAGTAAACAGTGCCTCCTAATATTCGACGATTACCAAATTTAAACAGCTGGGAATTTTCACGATATTATCAATCTTTTCCCGTCAAAATGTTATAGCGCCAAAATTCCCAAAAGCTAATATAAAGTTAGAAAGTTTCCGTTTTTATGATAGTTCAGAATACACTACTATTTTAATTACAATTTAGAGACACATTAACTTTCACGAGAAAAATGAGTAGGTTTGAATTATGGTTTGTTTTAAATTTTTCACAGACAGTTTCAAGATGTTACAGACGCTAGACAATATAACAACAGCAAAAAACTAACAAAGAATGCCCCCATGCTTCCCCCCCCCCCCGCTGTCCCTGTCTTCCCTTTATCTTTTGCGCTCTCTCTCTCTCTCTCTCTCTTTCTTCTATTCCCTTCTCTTTCTTTTTTTTATCAGTGTAATACGTATTTTAAATCCAATTCCGCAGTAAGTTTAATTGTCAATTTTTTTAGAAAAACTGAGAATCCAACATCGTCGAGATTGGATCGTGGATGGTTGGAAGAAAGTGGCCTGGTCTAAAGAATCAAGATTCCTGGTGCATCACGTAGACGGCCGAGCGCGGATACGCCGATTACCAACGGAGGCTATGGCACCTGAATGCACTGTTGGGCGGATACAGGCCGGCGGCGGCGGTGTTATGCTGTGGGTGATGTTTTCTTGGGCCACTTTAGGCCGCATTATCCCAATAGCATAATTCCTGACAGCTGTCAGGTATGTCAACATCGTTGCGGACCAAGTTCACCCATTCGTGGCACGTGTGTTCCCTGCTGATGATGGCCATTACAAAAAGAATAATGGGCCATGCCACACAGACAGAATCGTCAAGGAATGGTTCGCGAAATATGCAGGTGACTTTCTGTTAATGTCCTGGCCTCCAAATTCACCTGACATGAACCATATCGAACGTTTGTGGTTCGACTTGGAAAATCAGGTTCGCGCTAAATCCTCACCACCCCTAAATGTGCGGAAACTGGAGGATCTGCTGTTGACATTATGGTACCAGATACCCCAGGATACCTATCGCCACCTCATTAAAACAGCTCACCGAGTGGCGATTGTTTTGCTGGCTTAAGTGAATCCTACAGCTTATTAGGTAGCTGATCATAATGTAATGGCTTATCGGTGTATTAGTAAAATACTAATATAGATCATAAAATTAGCAATATTTACCGATTATTAGCGATTCCATATATTGGGAAAATAATAGTAGTTCAAAAGAAAGTCTTTATTCCGGAAAATAACTGCGAAAGAAAGGATCCCAGTGGTACACAAGTTAGGTCCATGTATAGGAAAGGGAGTGATGGCTGATTGAATGAAAGCGATTGGAGCGCCCCTAGCGGCAAAGGTAAGAAGTTGGGAAACCTAACTAGCGAACAACGCGAGATAAAAACAAAATTCCAATTACAAAGTTGTAGCGTATCGTCTAATTAGTAGGAAACGACATATGGTGCGCACGAATTATGTGCATGGACGGGTCAAAATGCTGTTAATTCGAAATCGGTAAAGCGGGTGAAACAGACACAAAAATAATGTCACGAGACAGAAGCTGTGCAGGCTTATTTATAATACTAAAAAATGTATGAAGGAGATATGCCTACTTACAGGCACAACGCACATCTGCACGAAGTTAATGCACAGCCGGTTCGAAGTGGCCACTATCGGCTACAATGCATATTCCAAGGCGTGTAAGAATAGCTTCTCGTACACTATCTAGCATGGCAGGTGTCACTGTGTTACAGGCGCACACAATGCGGTGTCGTAAATCTTCCAGACTAATAGGTTCTGTAGCATACACCTGTTCCTTCGAGTAACCCCACAGGAAGAAGTCCAAAGGTATTAAGTCCGGTGACCGCGGAAGCCATTCTACCGTACCGTCATAACCAATTATTCGGTGTCTGAATGTTTCATCCAGAAAACTCCGTACATTGGCTTCCATGTGAGGTGGTGCACCATCATGTTGGTACCACATGCGCAGCAGATCTCTGAGGGGAAGATCATCCAGAAAGTCAGATAT
The DNA here is from genome assembly GCA_039090855.1 of Macrothele yani. Taxonomy (NCBI): domain Eukaryota; kingdom Metazoa; phylum Arthropoda; class Arachnida; order Araneae; family Macrothelidae; genus Macrothele; species Macrothele yani. The sequence goes on along the minus strand of CM077003.1, from coordinate 42,122,815 downwards.
CGGACTCCGTAAGGGCTGAAGGTACCGCTGACCTGTTAATGTCCCATCATAGAAAATGGTTCCAACTAGTGTGTTTCGCCAAATACCGCACCAAACGTTAGTTGCCCAACGTCATTGATGTCGAGCAGCTCGTCCCATAGATGGGTAGCTCTGAGCCCAGCAATAGGTGTCATGCCGATTGACTATTTCGTCCCGTGTAAAACGGGACTCATCTGTCCACAAGATATCGGCCAAGAAGTTTGGATTCACCTCCAACGTGTTATGTACAAAGTTGCAGAAATCGAAACGCCTTCCCTGGTCTCCATCCAGCAAACCTTGTTGCACTAGCTGAACGTGGTACGGTTGAGCTACATGCTCGTTCAGGATTTGCCAAACACGTTGTGCTGTTAATCAGCCTGCTTCGGCGACTGCTGTGGCACTAATGTTGGGATTGGCAAGGCCATATCAAAGGACAGCCTCGGGATTCACTGTAACACCCGAACCCGTAGGTCTGCCCGATCGGGGACGTGCCTGTATATATGCTTCCGGTCTCCCGGAGGCGGCGAACACACTTGTTAATAGTCGCTGCAATTGTATGTTAACCAGTCGGAAAACGCTCGGCATACCGCCTAGCAGCTTCATGAGCATTGCGATGACATTCGCCATAAAGCACGACCATTTCACAGTACTCAGCGTTCGAGTAGCCCGCCATCAGTGTTTGCAACGTGTACGTTGACTGACGTTCAAATGTTGATCAAATGATCATATGTAGAGGATTTTAGGAAGGCAGTGTCTGACCCCAGGTCTTAAACAACCCTTAGAAATAGGAAGCTAGGAGATTTGGGATAGAGTGCCCGATAGGAAAGTGACACGGAAGCGAAGTAGAAAGGGGGAGGAAGACGCCCTTATTTATTACCGGGGGCCAGTACCCGGGGTCCGACGGCTTAACATGCCTATCCGACGCACGGCGGATATTTAGTGGATCGAGCGTCCGTACCTGCCTGGGATCGAACCATAGGTACTTTCCGTGGCAGTCACGAACGTTGCCCACTAAGCCATCCGCGGCCCATGACTGATGTTCAAATCTCCAGCCCCGGTATTTTATCTCACCGACCGGCTTCTACGTCATTATCAATATTTACATACACATTTGAATCGTTCTCCATCGTGGGCCGGTATTTTGCATTGCCTAACCATCCAGCGACCGCGTGTACTTTATCAGCATTTTGACCTTTCTATGTACATAATTCGTGCGAACCATATGTCGTTTCCTACTAATTAGACGATGCGCTACAACTTTGTAATTTTTTTTCGCGTTGTTCGCGAGTTAGGTTTTCTAACTTCTTACCTTTGCCGCTAGGTGCGCTCCAATCGCTTTCATTCGATCGGCCATCGTCTCTTTCCTATACATAGACCCAACTTGTGTATCACTCGGACCCTTTCTTCCGCAGTTATTGCACTGAATAAGGACTTTCCTTTACACACGATTTTTGCGGTTTGCCCCTGGCGTAGAAATGCCTGCCTAGTTACGTATAACCAGAGCCTGCACCATCCACCGCCTGATGGCTGAAAAGATCGAGAGCTCATTGGGAAGACAAGAGTTTGAATGCAACGAACGGACGAAAATAACATTTTTTTTTTTTTTTTTTTAGGCGTATGTATGCTAAACGACGTGCTAAAAATCTTTTAGGGAAAAAGTGGCTAGTGTCTTACACAACACGTTTTCACGGTCTTCCTCCCGGAATGATAATTCCTGGGCTTATCAGATGAATGCATATTTATTTATCGGTTTCCACAGCATGCAGCACTCACTCACAAATTGAACAGGTAAAGGATGGGAAGGTGGTGTCTTATCACTGAAAACGGATGTCTTCGCTACTCTATCGAGATGAAGTGAGGAAATGCAAGAAGGGACGCAGGAAGAGTGCAAATTGTACCATTCAAGAAATGGACATCGAAAGAGATAACTGTTCCGTTTCCAAGAAATGGCTCACCAAAGTTCCTGGAAATGGTTCTTGACTTCCGAAATTCGATTTGGTAAACCGTCAGTTTTGATGACTGGCGATTTCCATTCCGAATGCGCAGCTTAAACTAAACTGAACACACCTTGCCTTCGAACAGGTGAGTGTGTTGTGTGCATGAAAATTACTATACTTCATGGATCCGATCTAGAGGTCTGCACGGGCCTTAATTTGGAAAGCCCGGCTCGGCCCAAGTCCGCACGTCCAAGGCCCAGCTCATTTAAAAATTTTTAATTAAAGCCCAGCCCGGTCCCGGACGGCCGGCCCGTAAAATTTCAGCAATTGTCAAAACACGAATTTGACACCTGGTGCACTCGGTCATTCGACTCCTGAAGAGTTTTCGTTTTCTTAATTGCTATACGTATTCTATTACAATAAACGTTAATTCAGAATATTTCTGAGACTCTGTATAAGTCACGTGGCGTCCGAAGAGGTGGGAGGGGGGGGCTTGTATACTAAAAAATATTGCATGAAAAGGACAATTTCCATGCCTTTCAAATTTTCAGGGGTTTTTTTTCAAACTATTATTTCCTACCGCCGGACCCGGAAATATCCTTGGGGATAAAGTACGAAATATCCAGAATTATGAGTCCGATCGTTCTACGGGGAGAAGATTTTATGGCTTTATAAACTGCACCTATCTCTACTGGCATATCATATCGCTGGAACCCAACATGTATCTCGTGTGTGATGGGGGGGGGGGGACACATTTGTGCCGTTTAAGCTGCGATGTTTCAGATCTTGTGCTATCGTAACTCAAAAAGTTTTTGCATTTAGTGAACTGCACAACGTTTTCCAGCCGACTAGTTTCAGAACGGGACAGCAATTTAAAATATTTCCAAATATCGCTTTCCCCCTTTGCATTGTCAATAAGCACATAATTCTCCGGAAGCGATATTTTCGCGACAATCTTTCGCTTTCTTAAACTCCATAATAAGTATGGAAGAGTATTTATCAGCAACACTGAACTGAGCATATGCTAAGAGAAAACAACGACAGACTGCCCAGCTAATTCGTGTCACAGAACTTTTAACAACTACTGCCTGAGAGTACAAATGGAGAAAATACAGCACAGATTTATACATAGAAGTAAGTCTCTCCCAGCACATTTCTGCCATGCCACTGAAGATAACTTAAAAGCTTTTCACATATCTAGAGAACAAAGTGCCGCCGACCAGAACAATAAAAAAGAATGTCTGCGAGCGGGTGGCTCGGTTTAGAAATGCTGCAGTTAATAACCTGCCCTGAAGCATGAGAGGAGGGTGAAAGTTAGAGAGAGAGAGAGAGAGAGAGAGAGAGAGAGAGAGAGAGAGAGAGAGAGAGAGAGAGAGAGAGAGAGAGAGAGAGAGAGAGAGACCACATTCATTGAAAAACTAAGGGAGCTGACCCGCTCCAATTGTTTTGTAGGAGAGGAGGATGTCGTAAAACTTCTATTTTTTCCATCAGCGGAAATTATTCAATCTTATCCTGCTGCTGTATGTTGCGAGTTTTCCAAACGAGAAAGACACCGTACAGCGATTATTTTGCTCATAAAAAAGAAAAAAGAAAACCCTGCTCGGCCTGTGTCTGTTTTACATTAAATATTGAAGGCCCGGCCCGGCCAGTTTTTCCAACTTAGAAATGAGCAAAGGCCCGACCCGGCCCGCGTATAAAGATACTTTATGCATAAAGTATCTTTGTGTGCGTTTTTGCACTAACTATATTTGTGTCAATCTAATAAATAATATATTATCGCTTCATCACTATATTTGTTAAAAAATTGTGCGGTCCATTTGCCCAGCATGTGACAACGAGTATATCTATTACCCCAGATGTGCAATCGAATAAAATACTTCCAGTTGATTCTATCAATAAAAGAGTATGTATGGAGTACACGTATTCGAAATTTGAAATCGAGCCGCGGATGGTTTAGTGGTTGGAGATTCAGACTACTGATGGAAGGACCCCAGATTCAAACCTAGCCTGATAGGCGTGGTGGTGTGAGTTTCTTACAATCGCAGAATATCCGCTGTGCATTGCACGAGCACGTTAAGTGACGTCCCCCTGGTAGGAATGCTCCGGTTCCATATAAAGGTGTTCATTCCTAAGCCCCCCCCCCCCCTAATTTCTATCTGCCTTCTATGTGCAAAATCGTACGCTTGTACGGTGGCTCCATCTAGTGTGATCTCTCTCACTTACAAACTATCCTGCTACAGATTCATTCTAACTTCATTCAGTTTCTGTGCCCTGCATGAAAGAGCACAGAAACTGAATGAAGTTAGAGCACATATGTATATTTGAAAAGTATGGAAGTTTTTGAGTGCGTATATATGAAATATATGTACTCAAAAATGAGTACATATATTTCAAATTAGAAATACCAGATGTACTCACAATTGTACTTAAAAATGAGTACGTGTCTTTTCCAAAAATGAGACTCAAGTACTCGGAGCTATTTATAAGCCCCAGAATGTACTCAAAAACGAGTACATTTTGCTTATTTATAAGTACTAATTTTTAACAGTACGATAAATAGACGGACAGCAGGCCTTCCCAACACTGTATCACAATCGATTAACATGGGTAAAAGTGGCGATCTGAGCGACTTTGTTCGTGGACGCATTGTCGGCGCAAGACATATGGGTCATTCTATCGCCCAGGTGGTAAGAACGCTCGGCTTTCAGAGAGCAACCATATCACGAGTATACCGCATGTATGCCATAGACGGACGTACGTACCAGCGCCCAGAGAGCAAGTGGTGTCTGACCACACGCCATTGATGACCGGGGTCCACGTTGACTATCCAGGCTCGTACAGACCGACCGACCGCTTGGCAAAGGCGGCGCAAATCACATCCAGGTTAAATGTCGGAAGCCCAAGCAGCGTTAACGCGCGAACGGTACGGCGAATGCTACATACCCTGGGGTATGGGAGCCGACGCTGTACTCGTGTACCACTGTTGACTGCTCGTAATCGTACATAACGTCTGGCCATGGTATTGGGAACACCAAAATTAGACCTCTTCAGAGTGGCTCCCATTTTCAGCTGTAACGAGCTGACGGGATGGTGCGGGTGTGGCGTCGGCAGTATGACATGGTCCCGTCGTGCCAGGTCGGCTCTGTTCAATGCCATGGTGGCTCTGTGATATTTGGGGAGCCTTCTGATGGGACACATTAGGTTCCTTAGTGTGTCTGAAGACGTCCTTAACTGCTGGGTGCTACCAGCATGTGCTAGCTGATCGCCTACACGCTTGCATGGCCTTCGCGTATTTTGCGGCCGATGGTATATTTCGTCAGGACCGCCCCACCAGGCCGCAATCACCCAGGCATGGGCTCGAAGAACACTCCTTTAAGTTTGGAACCATCCAGCGGCCCCCGAGGTCACCGGATCTAAACCCTGTTGAAGCTCTCTGAGAGGCCATGGAGCGGAACATCAGATCCATGGATCCTGGACCTATGTCTCAGGAAGAGTTGAGGAAATGCTGCAACAGACATGGCTGGCATTACCCCCCAGAAACCATCAGGCATCCGGTGGAGTCGATGCCTCCACGTGTACAGGCTGTTATTGGCGCCAGAGGAGGACCAGGACGTTATTAGGTGGGTATCTCTAATGTTTTATCCATTGAGTGTTCTTTTCTTTTAAGACATCTAATCTTGAAAATTGTACTGTTTCTCCCAAATGCCTTGCAACGAAGTTTCGTACGCCTCTTAATTTATTCTTCGATGTGGCCTTTTGCTTGACATCTGTTGCCCAATTTATGCGTAACCTCTAGATTTGCCCCAGCCACAGCAAAATCTTCAGTTCTTGTGAAAGCATTGTACATAAATTTTGTTACGATTGCGGAGAAGCACCGTCTTTCATGAAAACCGTCGAAATCGCAGACAGATGACGCTGAAGTTATGGAAATAGTCCAAGACGATTTGAGGATTTGGTTAGTGGCCGTAAATGTAACAGAAAGGCACCGCAGTTCTTAAATAAGAAAGAAAATGTGAAGAAAGTGGACAATAATGAAGGCCGTATAGTAAAACCACAACAAACCGTGGCTTTCGCATTTTTAGTAAGACCTCTTAAAACACATGGCGATTTTCTGTAGCTAAAAATTTTCTGTAGTGGGCATGAACAGCACCATGAAAGCAGAAAGGACAAGTTTCGTCTGTTCACAAAATAGTTTGCTTCCACGATAGGTCTGCTTCCATGCGAGCAAGAAAATGCAGTGCAAATTAGAGCTGAGTTCGGGCTCACTTTTCGAAGCTCGAGCCCGAATTTTATATTACAAAATAGAGCCCGGGCCCGAACGAGTTCGAAAACTTGCTAGCCTGTTCAACTATTAAGTGAGTCACGGAAAAATTCTCCACCGGGAATCGGGTTCGATTCCCGGTGGCGGCCAAAGAGAATTTTTCCGTGACTCATTTATAAACGTGGAAAGAGCGATGACCTCGGTTTGATGTTCCTAGTCCACGTCAAATGTCTGTATTAATCAACCATTAATAAAAAACATCTCCTTTTCCACACTTTTACTCCCTCCTCCTCCTACAATTAACCAATGTATTTCTCAAATGGGGAGTGCGGAAGGGACCTCTATCTATTTTTACAGTGTAGCTGTGCGATTTTCTTTGATCGTTCGTTTCCACCTGAAGTGCGTCGGGTGGCCGAGCATCCAAAACGATCGGGCGGCGCTGCAATTTTATGTTGCTTAAATAATGCTAATATTATCGCGCCATAATGCGCTGCAATATGTACGTTGCTAAATAGAATTAGCTTAGCAAGGAGCTACTGCGTGGAGATAAGGAGGTAAATTATCGCCGGCATGCTATCAACTATTCAATATCTATAGTTCTTGAAAAAGCTTTTTCTTCTCTGCAAAAACACCCTAATAATGCGCGGCCTATGGCATTTTCTACCCAAGCCCGGAATAAATAGCCATCTCGAATGCCCGCTCCCCAACCAGAACCAGTTGCTGAAGAATTTCCTTTACCAACTATAAAGTGTCTCGTTTGCTAAATCATATAAAATCATATTTATATATGAAATCAATTCTCTTGCTCTCCCCCTCTCTAAGAGCCCGAGCCCGCCCGAGCCCGAACCGCAGTAAATATTCTACAGCCCGAGCCCGATTCGTGCCCGGACTCTGCTTCAGGCTTTCGGGCTCGGTCTTAGCCCATCTCAGCTCTGGTGCTCTCTAAGATGTGGAATAATAAAAGCAGTTTCTGAATATGGACCTATAAGAGTAACTCCGTGCCACATGACTGGAAAACAGGACGTAAAAAAAAAGAAAAAAGAAAAAAAAATTATCATCTCGTACATTGCGGTTTCCTTTAGGATTAGTCACTCCTTCCGGTTCTATTCTGCACCAGATGTTCCTCCACCATATTTGCCTATCCAGAAGTTTTACGAAACTGCCAGTCTTAATGATTCGCATGCGTATTTCTTCATATTTCAGAATCATACTACACACGTCATTTATAGTTCATGGGTCTTTCTAAAGTCTGATCATCACCCAGAAGATTTCGTAACCCAACTGGTAAACCTCTTAAAAACAATTTAAAGAGTAAAATGCGAATCGTTAAAGACAGTGTTTTTGCGTATCCAACATCTTAACACAACTGATGACCAGAAGTTGGAGGACCGCCAGCGTGGTGCAGTTGGTTTAAACGCTGGCCACTGCCCATTCGTCCGAGTGGGCTCGGGCTCGAGCCCCGGCTCTCTCTCCTCCCTGGAACCCGAGCCCCCATGGCACGGGGATGACGAACTTTTTTGAGATGAGTGCCCAAATCGGCAATAATCTGAAATATTCTCTCGCGTACCCATGGTAATTTTGAGCAGCAGATTATAATTTATTATTTATCCACTGTTCACTCACAAATAACAGAAGATATATACAAACAGAGCTAAGCCAATGAAAACCATTTATACTTCCATTATTACTAAACGTACAGTGGGGTCTGAGAGGATTTCAAAGCGACATCACATGTTCTCTAGACCGCCTGGCTGACGCCAAGCCGGCGTGAAATATCTCCAGTAAGTACTTTTCGTTGCCTTCGTCCGGGTTGTAAGGAGTGGGGATAAAAAAAGCAGCTAACTCTCCCTACAGATCCGAAAAGACTGGCGATCAGGTGTGCTGCCGTGGCTATTGAATGCTTCGCTCTTCGTATTGCCAATGATTTCCCATCAAGTTCTAGTTACGGTCAGGGAAAATCCTTTCGCGCTCCTTCTTAGATGAACCTAACGAACTATCATATTATCTCCTCGCTGTCTGACTGGATGCCCTCTTTTGGGGTACTTCCTTCCGAAGACGCATTATACACAGTGCTTCAAAGAACTTTTAAGACTGGCGCTAGATTTCAGTCTACGGTTGCGCCACCAGTGTAATCGCGAATGCGTTATAAACCGTGACCATCTGCTCGCTTTCTACCAAAAGTACTGCGCAGTTGTTAAAGTAACTCAAACGAAACGGGCGTTCATTAGAGAAGTAAAATTCTTTTCATGTTGAATTATTAAGATGGAACAAAGTGCTGTTATTAAATTTAACGCAAAACTTGGTAAAAGTGCCTCGGAAACGTACCAAATGATGAAACAAGTTTACGGTGAGTTTTGTTTAAGTAGATCAAATGTTTTCCTGTGGCACAAACGTTTTTTGGGCGGAAGAGATACGCTAGAAGATGATAAGCATACCGGAAGACCAAGTCCATCTAGGACGCCTGAGATTATTGAAAAAGTGCGTGATTTCGTGGCAAACAATCGATGTGCGTCACTAAGAATGATGGAAGAGTCTTTAAACATCAACAAAGAAACGATTCGAACCATCCTGCATGAAGATTTGGGCAAAACAAAAGTCTGTGCTAAATTTGTTCCACCCACGTTAACCAATGAACAAAAATCAAGGAGAAGTGCACATTGCAGAGACATCATTTCAGCCGCTGAAAATGATCCAAACTTCTTAAAATCGATTGTTACAGGTGATGAAACATGGTGTTTTCAATATGATCCTAAAACACAGCGACAAAGTGCGGAATGGAAGTCAAAATCACCACAAGCCAAAAAAACAAGAAAAGTTCCATCGAAAATCAAAACAGTGCTCATTACATTCTTCGATAGTAAGGGTATTATCCACAAAGAATTTGTTCCAAATGGACAAACAATTACTGGTGAGTTTTATTTAAATGTTTTGAGGCGTTTGATGGGCAGAATTCGTCGCATTCGTTCAGAATATCGGGATGAAAACAGTTGCAGGGATCATAGCATACTTCTGGAAAATTTTAGGTAGGAATTTTAGGAATTTTAGGAATTTTTAGAAAAATTTTAGGAAAATTTTAGGAGTGTATTTTAATAAAAACTAGATGTATATTTGTATACATCTAGTAAAACAACTTTGTATACATTGTAAAGAGTTTGCTTCACACCCTTCAACCATATATACTGGTAGACTGCGCATGACATCAAAATTTCTGGCTCCAACATAAAATCACATGACAACAGTCAAAAAGATGGGTTACACCTGCTGTGCTTATGGTTGCTCTGAGCGATATAGTAAAGAAAGTTCTATGATTTTTCATGGGTAAGAAACGAATTAAATACCTAAGTCAATAAAGTTCAATTACTTAACCAGAAACTTGCAGCTATTGATATAAAAATATAGTAACTTAAGAAAAAAAAATGGAATGCATGTTCCAAATTTTTCGCAAATGTTCATCACATTATAAATCACAAAATGTAAACAACCCGATCATGCATGTATATAGCTCATAAGTAAACTTACCTGAAGAGTTTTCATTATATATGAGGCGCATTCACATAATACACCGAAAACACTGAAGTTCTGCAGCGTAAATTAGTAATCATAACAGCATTTTTACACGAAATTTGGAGTCTGATGATGACCTGCCCAATGTTTGAGCCATGGCGGCTTTGATGCAGCTATTGCCAATGTGCAGTCCATTAGTATATATGGTCGAAGTTAACACCCAAATTTTTTGCATAACGTCTAATGTCTAAAGTTTAAGTATGATTTACTTCTAATGTTCAGTTCTTATCTTTTCACGTGTTATTATCATATTCAAGTATATTTACCACATTCAAGTTTCACTTTGAACATTAATATGCTGTTGAACCAGAAGCAATTCACGATTTTCACAGTAAAGTTTTCAGGTTTCACATTAAATTATAATATCCTAAAAAGGTAATTGAAAACCAAGAACTATGTACAATTGTTCACTGAATTACTTTTTTCATATTATTGTTTTAACCTTTTCCTGATTAGCCTATCTTTTTCTGCTTCTACCACAACTAATTTACTTTCAGTTTTCTTTATTTCAGCTGAACCTTGTATGATCAAGTTAGAGGCAACTGCTATTTCAACAGTATTTTGTTTTTCTACAGCTTTTCTCATTCTTTCTGTTCCCTCTTGAATTATTGCTAGGGAGGCTTCTTTATCGTTTTTAAGTCTATTTATTTCTGCATCATTTTCTTTTATTTTGTCATCAAACTCAGCTTTTCTTTTTTTCTCTAGCTGCTTTTCCTTATTTTCCCCTCTTTCTGCTTCCTTTCTTTTACCTTTTTTGATTCTTCTTCCTTCAGCTTATCAACATACTCTTTATAAAATTTATGTGAATCACAAACACTATTTAACAAATTTCTTGTTATGGGAACTTTACTTACACATCCATAGTGTTTAATGGCCCCTTTAACTATTCTTAATGATGTTATAGTTGAGTCTTTTAAGTTAGCCTTGTCCTTCCTTAACAGAGCAGTGTTAACCGAAAATCCCCTTTCTGCATCAGCATTACCATGAGGTAAAACTAAAATTGACTTTATGAGTTTAGCAAGATTTGAGTATTTTTCTTTTCCGCTAGAGTCTTTAATACTAAATATATTACGCCAGTAATGATCAATCCGCACTGGAATATGCCCTTCCTCTGAAAATTTCACTAGTTCATCTAGAGTTGGCTTATCGCAATTTAAAAGTTTCCACTCTTCTCTTACTCTATCAATTTGTTCCTCAGAAAGATGCAAAACACTTGAAATTCTGGTTATTTCCGAAAGTCCTTCAGTGACTGAAAGTTGAGTTGACTCTTTCTTTGGTTCTTTTACCTTTAAAACTTCTATGTCTCTCAGCTTTTGATTGCAGAATGGCAAATTTGACTTTAAATATTTTGTGGTTGCAATTAGTGATGATCTTACTACATCTAAGAGAAATAATTTCTGCCTGGTCTCCTGAACATTCCTGAGGAGATTTTTTGGCTTCATACCAACTTCTAACTCCTAGTTTTTTCCATGAATTTTTGTTTTCAAAATCTACATTCTTTAGGTCTTCTCCAAATTTCCTGCTATAACATCATCTTGGATAAACTGAGCCATAACATTCCTCATTAAAGTATTTAAATCAGAATATAACTGGTGTATTTTTGGTTCTTCACTCTGATAACATAATGAAAACTTTTCAAAATTTTGGTGTGAAAATGAAATTAATGCTAAATAGCAAGGAGTAAGCTCATTTTTCAGGAAACAGTGAATTCTTTTATACCTTGCCGAATTGCGCAGTTGTTTTTCAAATATTTTTTGAGATGGCAAGAAGTTTAAAAAATATTCTGTAATATTTAGCCATTGATCCAAGAGCCTCTGGGCTACAGAACCAACGGTTAACCATCTGTTGCTGACATGACGCAAAAGAAATTTGGCAGTGACCAATGTTATATCCTCGACAGATTTATAATCCTCTCATCTTGCAGCACTACTCTTTAAAAAGTAATGCATATCAGTAGCAAATTCGTCAAAATCTATATTTAAGCTTGTCAAAAAAATTTTAAATGCATTACTAACAACATGCAGGTTGCAAAAACCTAGTTCCAAAGATTTCTGGCCTGTTTCTTGTTTTACAACTTCATTGAATTTGCGTAAAAAGCACTTATTTACATTTGGGCTGTCCATGGATACACAAATAATTCTGTTCAACGAAATATTGAAGGATGATAACACATCAAGAATTTCTTTTAGCAAAATATCTGCTGTTGCATGACCCAGAAAACGCTTGTTAGGTATCGGCAAGAAACTGAATTTATTTCTGAAGACCAGTACCTGAGATACACATCCAACTGCCGTTTCACTTGTGTATTTGTAGTTTCATCAAATGCTATAGTAACCTTTCCTGGGCTACAAGATGCAATGTCTTTTTCAAATCCTCTTCAAAATATTTTGACAATCCATGTGATATCACATAAGCAACTTTTTTTCTTTAAGTTGCATTTTGGCTGCAATAGCAGAATCAGGAAACATTTCTTTGAAAAGTTCAACTGTTTCAGTGCATGAAACAAAAGACATATTGTCCTTAGCAACTTTCATGGCCCACAATGCTTCGGCTTTAGCCAACTGTAAATCATGACTCAGTACTTCACTAATATTTGTTTTGGGCTGAAGATCCCGTCCTCCAAAGGCTTTCAGGATGGACTTATTTTGAAATTTACTTTGAAATTTCTGCAAATGTTTTTTTCCTTTATGATGCGCTTTACTTGTGAAAAGCCACTATTAGAAATGTTGAAAATTTCTGAACACAATATACACTTAGCAGAAAATATTGTTTCAGTTGCAGAACACCATTCTTTCAACTTCACTCCGTCCAATTCTTTGGCGAGCCACGCATCTTGAAATTTCGTTTTGGATTTAGGCATCTTAAACACTTGTATTACTAACCAGAAAATGAAAGGGAAGTACAAAAACGCGTTCCAATATTGCAAAACCAGACAACTTCCCGAAATTTGGCTGCGAGGATGTCAGATGAAAAAAAAAAAAAAAAAAAGCAGGTCACCACTAGAGAACTGAACCTGCACACAGCACAGAGAACACCATAAAAGACGTAAAACCAGAAACTATCATACGCATCTCACGCAAGTTCAGTCAAAGCGAGTCGGAGCCGAGATATATTGCGCATTGAAGGTCGCTGTCGCCGACGCATGATCGAAGGTCAATGATCACGTGCTCTACTGCCTGCCAAGATAATACTCAGCTACCATCCCATCGTCATTACAGGAGGTTACGGAAGGAGACCACATGTTTCCTCTTTGCTTCCACCCACCTGCGGTTTACAATAACAAAACATCAGCAGAAAGAGGAGGTTCCACAAGGCATGTACAAAAATAAAGTACGATCTTCTGCGTGCCACGGAGTTCGTCTGCAAAGCGCAAACCAGGGGTGAAAATGACCCCTCCCCTTTTCCCTTAGATCTCTTGTTACTCTCGAAAACTGTTCGAAGGCAAAAAATGGAACGCCCGCCCCGAAGCAAGTGCATCTCGATGGCGTCATTTTTCCCTCCCTTCAGCAGCACAGCATATAGGCTGTGTTTCTACAATAACAGGTCTTTTTACCTTACCGTAATGGTAAATTTATTGGCGTTAATAACGGTTGTGTTTTTAATAAAAATAAGCTTACGAAAATTTTAGGATGAATAGCAAATTTTAGGTCTAATTTTAGGAATTTAAGGAGGGTCACAAAATATTAGGAATTTTAGGAATTTTAGGAGGAATGCGATCCCTGCAGTTGGTGTTTGTTGCACGATAATGCACCCAGTCACACCTCACTTCTTGTTCGTAGATTTTTTGGCGAAAAATAATGTCTGTGTGTTGAATCATCCACCGTTTTCGCGTGATTTAGCACCCTGCGACTTTTCTTTGTTCCCAAAACTTAAAATGACGTTAAAAGGGTGTTATTTTGATGATATTTAGACCATACAAACAGCTTCGACGCGTGCTTTGGAGGCAATTCCGCAAAGTGAATTGGAACAGGCATTCGAATCATTATTAAATCGCTGTAACAAGTGTATTGAAGCCGGAGGGACTTACTTTGAATAACAAACCAAAACAAATTATAATTTCTTGTTTCTATTTCATTTTACAGACCTAGTCTTAAAAATTCTTTGACGCACTGTGTATTGAAACAATTTCCCTTCCTCAGCCTTTAACTGAGATTCTTTAAGCTGTCTTCTCCATTGAAGACTCGAAAATATATTAACAGCTGCTTCATTTGGCAGTAATAATAACTTTGTGGTTTAACCACCCTCTTGAGGATCGAAGTCTATAAGCAGTTGCTCGTTCCTAGTTTAGGACCACTGATTCCCACAAAGGGATATTTTTTTCTTTTTATTCGAGCTTTAACGACCACGGTGTGCAACTCAATGGGCTATAAGCAGTCGCCCGTCTCTAATTTAGGGCCACTGGTCCCAGGGAAGGGAGAGAGCAAGTGAGGTAAGACAAACACAACATCCATGCCCTAAGGGATTCGAACCCAGACCCCTTCAGGACGAATGATCAGAAGCCATCGCTTAGACCACTGCGCCACAGGGCCAGCACCAAAAGGATATAACTGGTGCCGTAGGACTAACACACCAGCCATGCCTTAACAAAGACTTCAATTTAGGCCAAACACGGGCGATTAAAAGAAGACAGTGACTCTGACCACTCGACCATTGGGCGGAATTTTTGATCACGACTCCCGCTCAGGGACGGGGAATCTTCACCGAAAGCTTGTTGTGATGACCCTACGTAAAATTGTCAACTATGACTGTAAGAACGGACACATTAACCACGTTAATTTATATTAATGATGAACATTATGTTGCTTTTCCATGAAGAAAAAGTCATTACAAGCTCAAAATGGCGATAGAAAGTTCGTGAACATTTCTTATCTTTCAGAGGTCGAGAGCTTCAAACAAAGAACTTTAGTTTCTCACGCCTTAGAAAGGGAGAGGCTTTTTCGAAGAACTGACAGCATCTGCAATGACACCGCGACATTCGCTCTACATTGTTAGTGTCGTCCAGACGCCTAAAAGTCTGGAAAACAGCCATCCACTTTTGTACAAAAATAACAATGTGTATTGTGTTATTATAAGAATGTACTTCGGCGGTAGGATTACTTTCTCAAAGGGGGCACTCACTAATGGAGGATCTGACGAGGACCGCGAAGACGCGTAAGGTAGGATTAAAACTCATCAGCAAGACGCTGGGACAACGCCCAGGGGTGTGGCCAGCGAAGGGCGCGAAAAGTGACCCACGTGACCGGAGAGGCAAGCCATATCAACAGGTCAGCGTGAGGTCAAGGTCAGCGTGAGGTCAAGGTCAGCGCCGAGGTCTTCGCGCTGGGAGACTAGTAGGTCCCTTGAAGAGGAGCTGTTAGTTAGTCTACTTTCGTCCAACGGAGAGAGCTGTTCTCCGATAGAAGGAGACGCGAAGCGTTTGCCTTTTGTTGTGTGAGCCGAGGGACGCTCCAAGCCAGAGAGTGTCCGACGCTCAGGTGGAGTTCGGCGAGCATCTATCCTGAAAGAGATAGAGAGCTCAGCTGCAGCGGTATAGGCCCTAGTCAGGGATCTCGCTGGTGTGGTAGATATTTCGCTACAAGGAATACGAGCTTAACACAGGCTAAGATTGAAGCATATTACCGAGAAGAGTAGTTAGCCTACTATTTCATGGGAGTCGCAGAGATATAGATCTACTTAGTGTCAGGTAGGACTCTAGCTAGAACTTCAACGCCGAGAGGGATTTCTCGGGAAGTTTTTATCCTAGCTTTCGTGTTGCGCGCCTCTTGTCAGGTCCAATCCTTAGTGAAGCCTGTTGTTAGAGAAAGAGTAATCCACCGTCGTCTAGCCCTAATTGATTACGTAATAAATGTGTGTGTTTATTATAGAAGCTCCTATTGATATCATTATATCTTATTAGTGTGAATATTATTCTGTCCGTTCCGCTGTTGTCGCTCCGCCTTCCCGAATCACAGATTTATTATTAAAGTTGGAAAGGCTTCGTTTGTTCGCTCGAACAGAGTTTTTTTTTTTTATTGGAGGTTTAACGACCACCGTGAGCAACTCAAACGGGCTATAAGCAGTCGCCCGTCCCTAATTTTGGGTCACTGGTTCCAGGGAAGGGAAAGAGCCAGTGCCGTAAGACAAACACAACATTCATGCCTGACCGGGATTCGAACCCGGACTCCATACGGACGAATGATCATAGGCCAGCGCCTTAGACCACTGCGCCACCGGGGCGGCCGAACAGAGTTTGAGGGAGTGTTTCAGAGAAGCACAAACACTTCCCTGTGGCTGTGAGAGGGCATATAGCGTGGACGCCTCAGATCCATAAATAGGAGGCGGCGCCACAACCAGTGACCAGTACTTTCGCTCTCACAATGACATTTTGCCATCCTCGCGGCTTCGTGCTCGTTCTCCGAGGCTCCCGAATGAAGCATGATGGGTGGTGGGTTTGTCTTACATAACTGGGTCCGTCGCTTTCTGAGAACAAGTAAAGCATCCGCCCCCCCCCAGAGATGTGGTCCGGAAGCACCTCAAGTGCTCATGGGGGGGGGGGCTTCCTTGAAATCGTCAAAAAAAAATTCTCCGTTCCCAGGCATTAGCTGCAATTTTCCACAAGCGTTAATACTTTGAAATTTCGCACGACTATCAGTGCTTAGACGAGCCGAGCTCCGGGCCCGAACCGGGCTCGGGAATAATACTTACTGGAGGTCGGGTTCGGGCTGTTAAAGAGGGAGAGAATTTCCTTCCTTTTTTTTTTTTTTTTTTTTTTTATGTGATGTTTTATGATTTTGCACACCAGACTTTTTTACACTTTATAGTTGGCAAATAGAATTCCTCGGCAACTGGGTCGGGATGTGGGGTGAGAACTCGGCAGGGTTATTCATTCCGGGCTTGGATAACAAATACCATAGGCCATGAATTGCTGAATTTCTGCGAAGGAAGAGTTACTTCAAGAACTACAGATAGTAGATTGCAAGCTGACGAAATTTTGCTCCATACCTCAACGGGGCAGCTCCCTGTTAATTCTATTGAGCAATGTAAGACGTAGATTATTGTGCCTCCCGATTTTTCCTGATACCCGGCCACCAGAAACATTTTAGGGAAGAAATGAATGGTCCAAGAAACTAAAGAAATAGATAGACATTCCTTCCCCACTCCGCAGTTGAGAAAGACATCGGTTAACTGCACGGAGAGGAAAGAGTGCAAGTTTGGAAGAGAAGATTTTTTTTTTTTAATGCCTAAACTAAACAGGTTAATCATAGTTTTCGGGCCGCCCCGGCGGCGCAGTGGTCTAAGCGATGGCCTCTGATCATTCGTCCGAATGGGGTCCGGGTTCGAATCCCGGTGAGGCATGGATGTTGTGTTTGTCTTATGGCACTGGCTCTCTCCCTTCCCTGGAACCAGTGACCCTAAATTAGGGACGGGCGACTGCTTATAGCCCATTGAGTTGCTCACGGTGGTCGTTAAACCTCCAATCAAAAAAAAAAAAAAAAAAAAAAATAGTTTTCGGGCTCGTTCGGGCCCGGGGTATATCTTGCAATACGAAATTCGGGCGGGCTCGCGCTGACATATTTCGGGCTCGGGCTGACATACTTCGGGATTGGACGGGTTCGGGATCTTAAAATTGAGCCCGAACTCAGCTCTGACGACTATTGACTGCCATTATTATGTTTTACATCTTCATTAATAAAACGCGACAGTAAAAAAAAAAAAAAAAAAAAGTATAAATTTTAAGTACTTTGTGTGTCAAAAAATTTCGTCTGTGTGCACAAACGAATAGAGTTCGCCTTACTTTCTTCCCCAGCTATGCCATCTTTTATTTATTGTTATTATTAACATTTTGTAAACACATTTCTTCTTCTTCCTAACGAATTATTCTATGAATTGTCAGTTATTCGTTATAGAACGCATTATAAAAGGGCAATGTCAAACGTTAACAGCAATGTCATATAAACAGCTGCAATCAGAAGACGTCTTCCGGGTTCTGCTATGAAGTCGATGGGAGCTGTTATGAATTTCCGGCGGTGACCGGAAATGGCTAACATGCCCGTTCTTCTGAGACTGGGTGTGAACGGAAAGGGAAGACAGTTTTTTCTTTTTAGGTAAATAAGCTGACACCCAAATTAAAAGTTCTAGAAGACAAAGACCTATAAGTAAATCAATGCCATGTTTTTATCAACTCGTTCTCCACTAACATGTAATACTCATTTATAGATATAATTATAGATCCTCTCTCTTTTTCACTCTGTCTGTAAAACTTACCTGCTTCTCAAGTTTATTCAGCTGTAAGAAAAGTTACTTGTTTTCGCGCCATTTTTTTTATTGCTACGAAAAAATCTAAGTAGCTTTTTGTAGTTCTCTTAGAGAAGTTTTCGTAGTTTTAAGCACGGTTATCAAAGATTTCAGACGTGCACATACGAAATTTTGGGTTTTACGCAATGTTGTAGAAAGATCCTGACAGAGTCAGAGTTTGTTCTGAGAACTGTTGTCAAAGGGATTAGGCAAAACATAGTAAGATGCTCCGGTTGTGTAACTATGGGTCATAGATTTGACAGGAGTGAATGTTGGTAACCATTTTGAATGTGGTGAGTTTGTATCACCTCAACTTTTCTTAGCGCTTATTTGGAAATGGTCCCTTTCCCCTAATTCCGTGCAGCTAAATGACGCAGGACTCTCTTTCGTTTCTCAGCTGTCTCGTACGGAGAAATAGCCGAGTTCGATTTTATGACTTCACTTTGTTGCCAGGAGGTATTTGGACAATGATCTGCGTACGGAGGCATCAAGAAATCTTCGCATCTAGCGGAGATATTTTTCACGAGAGGGGCTAGCAGCAGAGAGAAAGTAATTAAAAGTTCATTCCCGCGTCTTTCTGCGAATAGCTGGACTAGGAGGCGGTGGACGTAAACTGTGGCCGGAGTGAGAAGGAACAACGAAGGGGATTCTGATCGAGGCTGAGAGAGAGAGAGAGACACACACACACATGTTGCTGAGATTTTTCCTCCTGGTCGTGAAGATGACAGGAGAGGGAAACGAGGGAAATTATGCCGAAAAGTAAGAACGAACAGGAGCAAAGTCGGAAACTATAACTTAGCAGCGAAATAAGTGAAGAAAAGCCTAACACAGTGGTTAAAATAAGCAAAAGCGGATACTCAAGTTAATAATACAATAGAGATCTCAGGACAGTGTTTCGAAGACCTTCCCCATAACTTCACAGAAAAAAAAAACATTCTTCACTACAAAGAACGACTTATAATCTTAGCGGATATTTTATTTATTTGTTTCATCATCGGGAAAAATACAGGGTGAACCCCGAATCTTCGAAATTCCCTACCCGACGAATCCTTCGCACAAGGCACTGAAACAGGATTCTGTTTTTTTTTTTTTTTTTTGGTTGGAGGTTTAACGACCACCGTGAGCAACTCAATGGGCTATAAGCAGTCGCCCGTCCCTAATTTAGGGCCACTGGTTCCAGGGAAAGGAGAGAGCCAGTGCCGTAAGACAAACACAACATCCATGCCTCACCGGGATTCGAACCTGGACCCCTTTCGGACGAATGATCAGAGACCATCGCTTAGACCACTGCGCCACCGGGGCGGCAAACAGGACTCAGTGAACAGCCCTGTAACAGTTACCCAGTGGTCTGAGACAGCTTCTGAACATTCGTCCCGAGATGAGCCCGGATTTGAGGCAAGGGTGGAGTGTTTGTCTCATGGCATTATAGCTCTGTCGCTTTCTTAGAACCAGTTACACTAAATTCGCTACACAGGCGGCTGCTTTTAGACTTTAGAGTTGCTTATAGTGGTCGTTAGCCCCCCCCTTTCCCCATCCAAAGGAAAACCAGAAAATTTGAATTTGAAATAATTCTGAGAAAAGACTGACACTATGGTGTTACGGAGTTGCTTCAAAACTACCGTGTTTTCAGTGAGCATGACGCAGAATCTCATGTTGGTGACGTCATGATTTTTTTTTATTGTACTTCGGATTTTTTTTTTTTTTTTTTTTTTTTTTTTTCTGACTGGAAGTTTAACAACCAACGTGAGCACCTCAATGGTCTATAAGCAGTCGCCCGTCCCCAATTTAAGGCCACTGATTCCAGGGAAGGGAGAGAGCCACTGCCGTAAGACAAACACAACATCCATGCCTCACCGGCATTCGAACTCGGATCCTTCTCGGACGAATGATCAGAAGCCATCGCTTAGACCACTGCGCCACCGGGAACAGCTCTTCGTATTTTAGCAACCGCCATCAGCAACTTGTAGGATTATGAGTAGTCACTCTAATTTAAGGCCACAGATTCCATGGAAAAAAAGAGAACCAGCTCCTTAAGGCAAACACACTGCCCATACATCAACAAACCAGGGCCCATCTAGGATTAATTTTCAGAAGCCAGCGCCTCACGCCACTCGTCCAACGGGAAGCGCACTATTCTTATTATGTGTAGTTTTTCGGAATCTACTTGAACACCTTCATTTCCTATACAAGTACCATTAATGGATTTTCAAGTATCTTGCAGTTATCATGGTTCGGTTAGATTACCTTTTTTCCCCCACGGAAAAAAACCCAACAGGTCGTTTGTTTTCTCTTCCTTAACATAGGTTTTTTCGCAGACGTAATTACGCGAAGTATTTGGAAACGTGCTGGAAAACGCTCAGTTTTACGAAGGAAAGAAATCATCTATCAGAACACCACGGCCACTCCAATGTATCTTTTTTTCTGTCTTTTTTTTTTTCATTGGAGGTTTAACGACCACCGTGAGCAACTCAGTCGGCTATAAAGCAGTCGTCCGGCCCTAATTTAGGGCCATTGGGCAGCGGGCGGCCTAGTGGGCAACGTTCGTAACTGCCGCGGAAAGGACCTCAGGTTCGATCCTCCAGGCAGGCAGGTACGAACGCTCGATCCAATAAATATCCGCCGTGCGTCGGATAGGCACGTTAAGCCGTCGGACCCCGGGTGTTGCCCCCCCCCCCCCGGTAATAAATAAGGGCGTCTTTCTCCCTCTTTCTATTTCGCTTCCGTGACACTTTCTTATCGGGCACTCTAGCCCAAATCCCCCAGCTTCCTATTTCTAAGAGTTGTTTAAGACCTGGGGTCACACACTCCCCTCCTAAAATCCTCTACATATGATCATTTGATCAATTTAGGGCCACTGGTTCCAGGGAAGGGAGAGAGCCAGCTTCGTAAGACAAACACTACATCCATGCCTCACCGGGAATCGAACCCAGACCCATTTCGGATGAATGATTAGAAGCCATCGCTTAGACCACTGCGCCACCGGGGCGGCCATATGTATTTAGGAACTTGTGAAAACACAAATTTGTCCGCAATGAAGATTAAATTCGCCCTCCCCCTCCCCCTCTCCGGAGTAAGTTGCTCTCCCAACTAAGCTACACGGACAAATTTGTGCTTTCACATTGGCACCCGATTGTGGAAAATGGATCCACTGGCCGTTGGGTTCTTCGAAAAATGTGTGATGTTTGTTCCACACATCGTGTCTGGAATTGGTGACAAATTCCTATTCCGCTTCGAAAAAAAAAAAAAGTTAAGAGGGAGATGATGTGACGCACTACAGAGACGAATCACGTGTCAAGACGACAAATCTGGAGTGGTACATTCTACCGCGTAGTTTAGTTGGGAGAGCAATTTACTCCGGAGTGAGGGGGCGCTTTTCTCGTCACGAACAAACTTGTGTTTTCACAAACTCACGCACATGTTGATACCACAACAGTGTTAATCACGGCCCTCGAGCGGTCCAGAAATCGTACTGCTTGGCCTGGGTTTAAATGTCGAAAAGCTGTGGATTCTGTTTAGTTATCATGGTAATAGTCCTACACTCAATGGTAAAAGTGGGCGGGAACGGCGTTCCCCTGTGTTCCGTTTTTGTGGGGAACGGCGTTTTTGTCTTGAAGCAGTAAAATTTGTCCTTCGGACTTTTAGCTAGAGAGGACGATCGCATTTGATAGTTTTGCTTTCGTATCATTCCACACGTTTTATACACTAGGGAGAAATCTCGAACTAGTAAATTGCTGCTGGTTAGCTTCAGAATGCCGAACTCAAAGATAAAATAATTGATTTAATAGTGACAATTCAGTACCTAGCCGCTGACCAAAGCTGCACTGATTTCCGCGAAAGACGGCATCAACTAATTTTTAGCACGTCTTTTGTAAAAAAAGATCGTGCTTCTGTTATCGGTTTGTCCGTCCGTCCGTCCGTCCGTCTGTACCCACGATATCTCAGTAACTATTAGTCCGATTTGAAAAATTCTTGTTGCATTGGGAAGCTTGAAATATGTAAATATTGATCCTTCATTTCGTTTCTTTTTTAACGATGTACAATTTCGCCACTAGAGGGCGTAAATGCAGATGATGTCGAATTTAAAAATACGTTTTATTCCACATATTTGCTTCTAAACACCCGATTGAAAAAAAAAATTATCTTTCAATTCCATTTATGTCGAAGAGTATTTTAGATATAGTTACTTTTTCAAATTACGTATAGATTTTCCGCTAGGGGGCGTAAAAGTAAATTACATTTCCTCCGATAACTCTTCTTCTAAAACTCCGATTTGAAATTTTTTTTCTTCAGCGGATACATCTCCTGAGGGGAAATCTTTTGCATATAATTTCAAATTTTTGGTAAAGAATTCTTTGGCCACTAGGGGCGTAAGTGTTAATTTTTGCTTCTGATGTATTTGCCATAAAATCTGAGCTTCTGAAATATCAATTGAAAAAATTATTTCGTGGACTGATGCCACTTACATCGATAAACCTTTTTGGAATATTTTCTTCTTAAAATATTCCACAGTTTCTCCGCCCGGGGGCGTAGATGTACATCTTATTTTTGTCAATATCTCGACTTCTAGGAGTCCGATTTGAAAAATTCCTTCTTTGTTGGAGAGTGTTTTCCGTGTGACATGTTTTTCATATAATTTCAAAATGTTCAAGTAATTCATAGACTTTCAGCTAGGGGCGTAGCGGTAAATTGCGTTTCCCCCTATATCTCTGCTCCTAAATCTCCGATTTGAAAAATTCTTTCTGCACCGGATACAGCTCCTGATGGGAAATCGTTTGCACATACTTTCTAATTTTCGTAAGAAATGGTTTGGCCACCAGGTGGCGTAAGTCTTAATTTCCGCTTCTGATGTATTCGCAAAAAAATATGAGCTTCTAAAATCTCGATTGAAAAAAAAGTCGTTTGTTGACCGATACTACTCATGTCGACAAACCTTTTAGGAAAATTTTCTTCTTGAAAAAATGCATGGTTTCTACGCCAGGGGGCGTAGATGTATATCTTGTTTTTGTCAATATCTCTACTTCTAAGAGTACGATTTGAAAAATTCCTTCTTTGTTAGAAAAATTCCTTCTTTGTTAGTGTTTCCGATGAGAAATGTTTTTCCTATAAATTCAAAATTTTCAAGTAAATCATAGACTTTCCGCTAGGAGGCACAAAGGTAAATTGCGTTTTCTGCGTTATTCCTGCTCCTAAAGCTCTGATTTGAAAAATTCTTCCTGTTTCGTATACAAGACCTGATGGAAAATATTTTTCACATAATTTCTAATGTTTGCTAAAGAATGGTTAAGCCAGCAGGGGTCATAAGTGTTAATTTCTGCTTCTGAAGTATTTGTTGCAAAATCTGGGCTCCTGAAAACTCGACTAATTTTTTTTTCTTCGACCGATACCGCTTATATGGATAAACATTTTGAGAATACTTTCTTCCTAAAATAATGCATGGTTTTCCCACCGGGGGACGTAAAGTCACATCTTATTTTTGTCGATATCTCTGTTTCTAAGAGTTCGTAAGCTCACGATTCCGTTTACAGCAATATCTGAGGGATTAAAAACCCGATTGAAAAACTTCTTTCTTCCGTCAGATCTATTGTTTTCCATACCGGTTCCATTGACTTTCAATAGCTTTGATACATCTAATTTGTGTCAGAACGGATTCAAAAGACGTGATTATTACACCCGAAAATTCGGTGTCATCTTTCTTGTTTAAAGTGGCGTCAAACAGTAGCCTGTTTTTTTTTTTTTTTTTTGTAACTGAAACTCATAAAAAAAACAATCTGTGAGGAGGAAAACAATGCCATTCTCTGTTTTTGAAGTAATATCTTTTCTTCGTTCAGAGTTATGAGACAGGATCATTTCCCCTTCCTTCCATTTTCTTTCTTTCTCTCTCTTTCTTCTTCTTTAGGTACATGCATGCGTGAATTCACCCAGTTTTTAAACGCGAAATACTGCCCCCCCCCCCCCCCAACAAATCATCTGCTTTCACTGTTGCCTATTACTGGAGAGCACGCGGCCCTAAATTAGGGCTAGGAGACTCCAGTCCTTAAAAGGATTGCAATACCTTTTGAAAATAAATAAATGCAGCTGCTATCTAAAATGCCGTTAACCAAACATGAAGAAATTTAAACAATGATCATAATGTAAAGGGTTCAGTCAGAATAATGAGAGTACCTAGGAAAAGAAAGTTTTACGTTCCTAATAGGGTGTGGGACCACCTTTGGCATTCAAAACCGCCTGAATTCTCCTTGGAATGGACGCATACAAATCCTGGATCGTGGTTAGTTGGATGTTACATCATTCTTCATGCAGAAACTGCTGCAGGTCCTTGAGAGATGCGGAAGGAGGATAACGGGATCTTACTCTGTTTTCTAACACAGACCACAGTGGCTCGATGATGTTTAAGTCTGGTGATTGGAAAGGCCAAGGAAGGTGTGAAAATTTTTTCGTCATGTTCCTCAAACCATGATTGGATATTCCGAGCTCTGTGAATTGGGGCGTTATCATCTTGATAGATGGCATCCCTTTCAGGAAACAATGCCTGAGCCACTGGATGGACTTGGTCGGCCAAAATAGTTTCATACGCCCTGCCAGTCATTCGTTTTTATAAGGTGATCAAGGTACCTGCTGAAAACCATGATATGACCGCCCACAGCATGACAGAACCACCACCATGCTGCATTGTTGGGAGTAGACAGTTTGGGTTGTACGCTTCTGACGGTGTTCTCCACACGTAAACACGTCCTGCGGTGGGGAATAGTGTGAATGTGGGTTCATCCGACCACATTACACACTTCCGTGCATCGGCAGTCCACGTTGTATGCTCCTGGCACCACTGCCGTCGCCGTTGTGCATTCATCCGGGTCACCAGAGGTTTTGCAATAGCAGCTCTGCCATGAATATCTTGTTTATGCAGTTCCCCGCACACTGTTTTTGTTGATACTGGAGTCTGGAGATGCAGATTGAGCTCCGCACTAATCTTCGGCGCCGTGGTCTTCTTATTACGGGTAACAATCATCTTTAATGATCTCCAGTCTCTTATCAGTCAGGGTCGTTTTCCGACAGCTCCTGCGTTTCGCAGACGAGGTTTTATCACGAACACGGTATGCTGTCATGACGCTAGACAAAGTAACTCTCGAAACCCCCACTACCCTGGCGACTGTTGCCACGGAGGCACCACTAGCCGGCCACCAACAATTAGCCCTCTTTTTGAAGTCCGTTATGTCGCTCATTTCGTCGTCACTCTGAAAGAAATTTTTCAGCAAATGCATTTAAACAGGACCTAGAGGTTCTAAACAATGCTATTATAACCAAAAAAGTGGTGGATACCTTTGCGTATTGCGATGTATGCAGCTGGATTAAAAGTCACGTCTCTGAGCGTGGTGTTCACATTATTTTGTTCAACCCCTGTATGAACAGCGTCACTGCCATTAGATATTACCGGACGCTACGAAGCAAAAATCTTGTTTGAAAGTGCTAACTTGAACCAGTGTTGCGAAATTAGACTGGATCGCGTTAGGGTGCGCTAAATCGCTTAACAATAGAAGTCTCTTAGCTTCTGTCCTGCTTTCTTACCTTTTACTTTTCTTTGAATATTCGAATCCAAGATGCTTTCAGTTAAAAAAAGAAAGATACGGAAGGCTCACGGTTGAATCAATATTCCGAGGCACCCTATAATAGTGTACTGTCGTTAAAGATAGAGAAGCCACATCACGACTTCATCCGTGGAACGCAAGAACGGTATCAATTCGCCTTACGCTGCAATTCTACTGTGTCTTTTCTGTCAAGCAATTTCCCCAGCACTACCCCCCCCCGGCAGATCTACGCTGAGTACCGAATTTAATATTAACAACACAAGAAACTGAAAGAGGCTTATACGGGGATCCGTTTCAAGAAAAGAAGTGGGTGTGGAACAGAATGAAGAAGTGGGTGTGGAACAGCTGGGGTTCGAACTTCCAAGAAATTCTTCCATTAATGCTGCTTAAGTACTCCCCCAGCCCCCTTCTTTCGAGTTTCCCCAATTGACAGATTATTGTCTCTGTGTAGCAAATGTTGGTTACGGACATTTCCCAGCGGGACGGTCAGCGGCCGAAAGTGCGAGGCTCTTGATAGAGTATAACTTCTCATACCAAATTTATTTCTAAAAACGCTCTGAAGTTTTGAAAATTTGTTTTAGATAGTAATTTTGTCCGATAAACTGTTGAGCAAACAAAAATGGATTCTGAGCAATAATTCTGTTGTTTTTCTATCTGAGCGCTAGAGGTCAGTATTAAGACCGGGCTAAAATTTAAGAGTCCGAGCCCGTCCGAGCCCGAAGTATGTCAGACCGAGCCTGAAACTTATGCCAGTGTCTGGGGCATGTTTTAGAGGGAGTGTTTGGGCCCTGTGATTCGTGTGGAGCAACGTCAAACCGCCCAAAGGTATTTAAATATCGTTGGCGATCAAGTCCACCCAGTTATGTTCGCGGTTTACCCCAATGGAGATCGATACTTCGAGGAGGACAATGCTGCTCACGTTGTACGCGAATGGTTTGAGGAACATCACGGAGACTTTTCCCTGCTACATTGGCCTCCTCAATCCCCGGATCTCAATTCAATAGAACATTTTGTGGGATGAAGTCGAAAGGGGGCATCAGACAGCTGGATCATCAAATTTTCAAGAGCTGGAGGGTGCAATTCATCACATTTGGGCCAATATACTCCAGGCTACATACCGACATTTAATAGAGTCCATACCAAGACGAATTCAAGCGGTATTAAGGGCGAAAGTTGGCCCAACAACGTACTAACCAGGTGGTCATAATAATTTGGCCACTCAGGGTATGTATGCCCTCGGAAAGACTATACTCCAATTCACCCTAAAAGTGTACTACTGGGAAAGGCTTATCACATCTTATCATGGAACGCAAGAACGGTATCCATCCGCGTTAATGTGCTCTTCTACTGTTTCCTTTCTGCCCCCCCCCCCAAGCACACACATCTCACAAGCAGTGGGGATTGTGTCACTGGGGGTCTGATGGAGGCCGAACCTTCTCCTACTGCCTTGGAGTTTCCCCGATTGTCAATTTATTGCCTCTGTTGTGTTGTTAATGTTGGAAGAGGTCTTCCAGCCCTTTCCCCTGCCAGAGTTGTATCCCAAGTGGGCAGAAATAGCCGAAACTTCTCAGAACAAATTTATTTCTAAAAGCGCTCTAACTTCTAGAATTTTTCTTTTTTTTAGATATCAATTTTGTCTGAAGAACTGTTGAGCAAACAAAAATGGATTCTAAGCAATAATTCTGATGCTTTTCGCTCTAAATGCTAGGGGCTATTTTTCGTAGCGGAGGTGGTTGTTCCGTACCCTTCATAGTGGTTCACTCTTAGGTTGACTCGGAAATGAAACATTTCTACTACCCCCGGCTGCAAATTGCCATATCAGAACTGCAATGCTTCATTTTTTTATTTCGTTGTTTTATCATTCGTATTAACAATTGCAATGGAACGTCGACCAGACATTTTTTTGTTGTTGTTGAGGTTTAACGACCACCGCGAGCAACTCAATAAGCCCCCATCGAGTTCCCTGAAACCGGCGACCCTTAATTAGGATGTGCAGTCGCCCATACCTAATTAAGAGTCGCTGGTTCCAGGGAAGGGAGAGAATAAGACAAACACAACATCCATACCTCACCGGGATTCGAACCCGGACCCCTTCCAGGCGAATGATCAAAAGCCATTTCTTAGACCACTGCGCCACCGGGGCGGCCACCAGACGTTGATCAGTTATCCGTATTCATCAGTGAGACGGGTGCGCTTAGCGTTGCCGAAAAGTTGTGAAAACACAAATTTGTCCGCGACGGAGATCGAAGGCGCGCCCCCTCACTCCGGAGTAAGTTGTTTTCCTAACTAAGCTACACGGACGGAATGTACCGCTGCATATTTGTCGTCTTGGCACGTGATTCACCTCTGTAGTACGTCAGAAAGTATCTAATTTCAGTTATGCATTTCTTTAGTTATACGCACTTTAATTTTGGTCCCCTGGAGACGTGTAAGAGACGCTTAGCTGTATATAGTTTCTGCTGCCAATGCATCAGAATGCTTATATATCGGTAATGTTGCTAATTTCAGTGATGAAAGCCAAGCTCACGTCAGATAGCCAGCTTCCAATTTATGACCTGTGTGCTTGCGTCGACGAAACGTGAATGGCAGAATGTGAAAATCGTTCAATAAGTGACCGGATTTCCCTTCGCTCGCAGAATCTTTCGGGATCATAAAGCACCGGCACGTTCCGACATTATTATCCTTAAGATAGAGCATTACTGGAAGGCGGGCGGTCCGACGCCAAATGCTGATGACCACAGCATCGTCCTCTCGCTTTCCACACACGCTGTTTCGTGGCCGAAGGAAAAGTTTCTTATCTGCGCGCGTGTCTTCCTATTGTCATTTATTTAATTTGGTTTCGGAGTTGCACATTTACCACTGATTCCCCAGCTGCTTACATTGACCGCCAGATAACGTACCCCCTATCGCGGGAACATGGCACCAGGGGAGTCCCGTTCCCTTTCCCTCCCTCCGCATTCTTTGTAAATTTAGCTGGCGATCGATCTGAGAAGCCATATTTTCTTCAAGAACAAGTGTTCATTTTTCTCGAATAGCGTACGATGTATATTATCCACGAATTTGTTTCAAAACGAATTGATTCACGCTTACAAAAAAAAAAAAAAAAGATGGCACCACATTCTGGGATATAACGAACATGTTTTTTCCCGAAACTCTCATATCTAATATGCCATTTTCAAAATTTTCTTTTTTAAATTGCATTTTACTAAGAAAGATTTCCCATTGGAAAGCATGGAAAATGCATACATAGTCTTAGCCAGGGTTCTTAAAGTTTTCGCCGATTTATTCGCCAAATTCAATTTTTTATCGCTAAAGTTTTATAACAGTACAAAACAGTAATCGCCAAAGCTCTTTTTCCTTCACCAAAACGATTCTTTTTTCGCAAATTGCGGAGATGGTGATCGGCAGCGCAACCCCTGGTCTTAGCTACACAGTCAGGGCCGTAATAAGAGAAGGGTTTTAAGGGTTTGAACAATCCCCGAAAGCTTTAAAATATCTCAAAAATAAAATAACTATTTTATAAATTTGTGAAAGTAGTATAGCATATAAGTCAGTATTTAAAAAATAACGACACATGGTTTATACGCTTTTTCAATCACAAAAATCCAGGACTTTTGGACTATTTTTCAGGATATACGATCGAAACGCTCTTACTTAAAATATAGTGAAATTCAAAGGTCTGTTCAACCTATAACCTACAACAAAACTCTTCCTACATGCTTGGGCAAACTTAATGCAGAATGTTAAAAATAATGTCCGCTGCAGCTAATCAGAAACTTAGAATCACAGATAAATACTGAAACACCAAAACTGTCACTGAAAATGTGACCAGGTTTAATATCTACTAAACTTTTCTATAAAGTATACCACACTGATTTTGAGAAAAAAATATTTTTCTACTTTAGTTCAATTATTGATGCAAATTACAGAATAAAAAAACCCCATAAAACTCAAAAATACACAGGTATGTGGCATTATCCTTGAAATGTTTTCATATACCACACAATCAATACATAAAATACTATTTGTATTTAATTATTTAAAGGTGAAATATTTGGATCTTTTTCAAAGGACCAAAGGGATTGTTATTTCTTACACACATAATCATGGGAGCAAGTATTTGTGCTTTATTTTATTTAGGGAAGGAATTTTCAACATAATATTGATGCTGTAGCTATCTTTTAAATTTGTAATTGCCAGCAAACAAAGTATGCACAAAAACTTCCAACGTGAAATGAAGGAAAATAACGGGAAAACCTTAAGTCCATGGAATGTGTACAACTGCATTCATTAGTGATCAAGGCAATTTAACTGGGCATGATTAGAAAACTAATTATAGAAGATGTAAAGTGATTACTTAGCTTAGAAAATACTAAGAAACAACTAGATTTAAGTTTCTGATATTAGAAAGCAATCTGTTTTTATGGGGAATTTTTATATAAAGTATTGATTAGAAAATTTCAGTAAAGGTCAAAATAACCCACAACAAAAATAAAAAAAAATCAGCTATTTACTTCCACCAGTGGCTAAAAAGTATGTTACGAAAATTAACAAATGACGTAAAAAACGTTTCCCATTGCAGAAGGAAGGTATTAGAGACAAAAAGATTTTCAAATTGAACAGTTAAAAGAAGACATATGGAAGTAAACATGCTATAACTCTATGCCTTTTAGCGGAAGAATTTTGCATAATGGAAAAGTTGAAAACGGGCAAAAAAGCATTCTTCATAGCGAAAGCTGTGCTAAGGAAAAATAACTTTTCAAATACGTCTCCCGGAAGCAGAGTTAGCAAGAAAAACGTTTTGACCTGTACAACCCCTAGGGGAGAAGTTGCACATTATTTGAAGAGGATCTTCTTATTGCAGCAAAAATCTTATTCACTCTCCATCGTTATTATAGCCATGGCATACAGTAAAAAAAGAAATTTTTCAATAGGGTTTTTAGAGGCAGAGATAAGCTGTAAACGAAAGTACACAAACACAACCTAGCGGCAGAATTGTGAACAACAAACCTCCTCAAATACAAACATAGTGTTCCATAAGGTAAAAATGGCATCTGGTGTTAAAAGAATTTTTAAATCGGACATTTAGAAGTACAGATATTGAGAAAAATAGATTAAATATTTGCGCCCCCTAGCGGCGAAATTGTGCATTATTTTGGGAAGAAAATATACATAAGGAGTATTCGTACAGTTAGTAGTATCTGATCGAAAGAAAATAGTTTTCAATCGGGATTTTAGTCCCGCAGATATTGCTGTAAATGGAAACGTGAACTTATGCCCTCTAGTAACACACATGTGCATTACGAAATATTTGAAATTATATGAGGAACATTTTCCACCGAAAATGTTCTCCAACAAAGAAAGAATTTTTCAAAATGGACTCCTAGAAACAGAGATATGGACAAAAATACGATATACATGTACGTCCCTAGTGGGAAAACTATGCACTATTTTGAGCAGGAGGTATTCTCACAAAGTTTTCCGAGGTGAGCGGTCGGTTCACAGAAGAATTTTTTAATCGAGTTTCCAGCTCAGCTTTTGTTTCAAATACAGGTATAGATCTCTTTATGCGCGATAGATACGTTCCGCGAAATTGCCGTGTATACCGAATTCACGTAAAACGGGAGGCATTTTATACGAACAATATGGGCTAGGTTCTCACTTATTCACAAATTCAGTTTAAAATAATCGGGTTATATAGTATTTAGATTACAAACAAACAATATTATCTTTCTGAAACTTAACTTTAATGCAGAAAATCAAAATATAATATGTGCATGCTATGTAAATACAGAATGTACGTTGTACGTAGTACCCTGAAAATATAGTGTGTATGTACAGTACTTACGTAATGTTAATGCCGAATGCACATGTAACGTAACAGTCTACTGTAATTTTAGAAAGTCCAATTTCGCATCTTAAATACAGTAGTATAAGCTTCTCGCTCATCACATCAGAAGATTCTGATGATGTTGCAGTCAGTCCAGTTCCTCTGATGGATTTCTGAAGAGACAAATCAGTTGCAGTTGACGTGTTCCAGAAGGACGCTTGACGTTCGTTTGAAGTGTCAAGCTGTATAACGAAGTAAATTTCTCCGTCATTTTTGGTCTACGCCGGGATTCGAACCCGAGGCCGCTTATTCCGGAACAAGTCGCTCTACCAACTGAGCTACGCAGACGTTTTATTCTGATTCCTATCTGCCTTTATGTCCTGCTGGCAGGTACGTCACATCTCCTCCCCCCCCCCGAAAGAGGGCCGGGGGCATGGCCCACGGGTCAGCCGTGACCATGAAACGTTGCAGGCAGCCATCCACTGTAGAACGTGCACTTGAGAACTCCCAGTCAATCTGTTGTGTGGAATGCAACATCACACATTTTTATTTTTCGAAGAGCTGGAGAAGGAATTCTCTGATTTTTCCTGTCTCGCGGTGTGGAAATAACATCACACCAATGCGAGATTTCGAACGGTCGGGTTATCCGGATAGTTCGGGCGCCATTATAACGAAGTAAATTTCTCCGTCATTTTTGGTTTACGCCGGGATTCGAACCCGAGGCCGCTTATTCCGGAACAAGTCGCTCTACCAACTGAGCTACGCAGACGTTTTATTCTGATTCCTATCTGCCTTTATGTCCTGCTGGCAGGTACGTCACAGCTGTTTTGTAACGCTGGAAGCTTAACGTTCGTTTGAAGTGTCAAGCTGTTTTGTAACGCTGGACGCTTGACGTTCGTTTGAAGTGTCAAGCTGTTTTGTAACGCTGGACTCTTGACGTTCGTTTGAAGTGTCAAGCTGTTTTGTAACGCTGGACGCTTGATGTTCGTTTGAAGTGTCAAGCTGTTTTGTAACGCAGGAAGCTTGACGTTCGTTTGAAGTGTCAAGCTGTTTTGTAACGTTGGATTCTTGACGTTCGTTTGAAGTGTCAAGCTGTTTTGTAACGCTGGACGCCTGACGTTCGTTTGAAGTGTCAAGCTGTTTTGTAACGCTGGACGCTTGACGTTCGTTTGAAGTGCCAAGCTGTTTTGTAACGCTGGACACTTGACTTGATGTTCGTTTGAAGTGTCAAGCTGTTTTGTAAAAAATGTTTAATTGTCAACTGTGAAGTTTTCTTCACCATCTGACTGTACAACTCTTTGTAACATTTCAGAACATGTTCGACTTCTCTCTTCACTTTAGCACTTCTCACTATCTCAGGATCATGGTCGTCAAAAACTGTCATTGCAGCGTCAATCATTCGGAAGGCCTCGGCCAATTTCTTTGTTCTAAGCTTTCTTGCAGGCTGAAGTTCCGACTTATGTTGCTTCGTTGTTATTGTCCTCAGTGATAGCCGTCAGATCCTCATTGCTCAAATCCTCGGAATGAGAGTTCATCAACATCAGTGAAACCAATCTGTCGCGCCATGTCCGCTATCTCTCTCGTTCCACCAGTGATGTCAGTGTCCACTTCATCTTCTGGAACTTATACAGCATCAGGCCACAGTTTCCTCCATACGCCATTCATACATTTTGAAGTGATATTATTCCATGCGTCTGTAATTGCATCAATCGCCATCTGAATGTTAAACTGTCACCAGAAAGTCTTGATGGTAAGGTTGTCAGGCGAATCACATGAGCTTGGAAAACGTTTGTTGCAGATAGTAGGCCTTTAAATCAGTGGCGGCTCGTGGTAGGAAAAATAGGTGAAGAGCTACAAGAGCAATATGAAAAGATATCTACTGTCTTCAATGAAAATCAGTTAATGAGAACTTACCTATTTTTTTATATATTAGATCAATTCTTCTTCCCTTTAAAGCTGGAAATGTGTTGATTATGTCGTCAGAAAATGGCTGTTTCTTCGTGACATCAAGAAAATGTCTTTCTGAATAGAATAATTTGCCAAAGAAGCAAGTTTATCTGGAGAAATAGTGTTTCTAGAGTAACTTTGTATTCTTTTAAGGCAAGAAAAACTTCTTTCCACTGAAACACTTGCAGATGCAATTGTTAAAATCAGGGAAAACAATTTATAAGCTTCTGTAAAAATGCCTTTATCTCCATGAAGCACTCGAAGAAGTTCATGAGTCGATATATTCCTTAATTTTTCATCAGCATATACAAGACTCAGTTCATCTTTAAGGCGCTGGTGTTTAGTAAAAAATTTTCCGTAAAAATGTTGTAGATTTTCAAAAGCATGAGAAGGAAAGCATGAATTAAATTGGTCGAATTTGGTTGTGTCAGCAAGCCAGGCAAGCAAATTGAAGTTTAAGTTTCTCACAGTCTTGAAATCTTATATCCATTTCCACAAGAATGTGGTACAAAATTTCAAAATACAATTATTTATAATTTTGAAAAAATGTTTCTGGTGTAAGAGCAGCATATTCCCGTTTAGATCTGCTTATTTCTGTGATTTTGCTAGCTTTTCCAAACAGTGTTCCAAATACCTCATCGTTCCTTTTATGCCTCAAAATTTCATAAGTTGTTTTTAATTTGAGTAACACAGTAGTTTATGTCTATTGATTTTTTCTGCAAAATTTCGAACAATACATCGGTGAGGTCAAATATTTCATTAAATACTATTCCCAAAAATGTAAATTCAAAAGTGTTCATATCATTTAAAAACCCTTGGGCAAATTGAATGGATTTTTTCTGACTGGTCACTATTTGTGAGAAATTCGAATACTTCCTTCAATTTGTCCCAATCTTCAACTATTACACATACTAATTTCGAAGTGGAGGACCATCGAGTTTCCGTTATGGTTTGCATGCATCTTGTGGTTGTTGATGTGAGTGTATTGTTTTTTCACCACTCAGCGAAGCGATCTCTTCGCTGAGTGGTGAAAAAACAAAGGAACTACACTGAGGTTTGCAAAAAATATTCGACACTTGGAAATTTTAGAAAAACTCTGCTGTAATACAAGGTTCAAACGGTGTACCAAGCAATAACAAAATCAGCTTGAGAAGCTTTATGCTTCATTTTTTTCTGGAGCCCAGTCCAGTGTCCAGACATTACGTTTGCCCCATCGTAACATTGTCCCATTGACTTGTGTTGGTAATCAAACTGTTCCAAAACTTTGTCTAGCATTTTGTATAAAGCTTCTGACGTTCTGTCTTCACTCACACCATGGAAACCCAAAAATCGCTCAACCAATACACCTTCCGATTCAACACATCGTATTATTAAAGAGCACTCGGAAGTCTGGTTATAGCTTCCCATCTACTTGAATGTAAAAGCATTGAACTTCATTTATTTCATTTTTGACGTGATCGTTTATATATTCAGAAATGCATTCAATTAATTCGTTTTGAATAGTTTTTGAGTAACCTGTGAAGACATTTTTTATCGTTTCGTATTGATTTTGAATTTCTAAAGGAATTCTTGATATCAACAGTGAAAGCAATTCCTTGAATTTCTACGATTTATCGAGTCAATGCCATCGTCATGGTCACGGAATGCTAGTTCTTGTTTACTCAAATACAGTACTGCATCAATCATTGTCTGCAGGAAAAGTCTATTTAAACGAACGCTTTCGCTGAAATGCATTCTCAATCGGGGCATGGGCAATGGTATTCTGATTCTTTTCAAAATTATTTAGCATTAATTCGCATTTCAGGTGTTCGCTAGAATCCCCACGTTTGTGAAGTGACCGTTTTATATTTAAGAAATCTGAAAATTGTCTTTATTCCACGCCGAATTTTATTACCAAAAAATAAGTAGGGCCAACAAAATAGTTTTTGTAACACAGAAGGGCTACAAAGCCATTTATATTCAGCAAACCAACAACTTTTAAAATTAATATTGTAAGATTTGCCGCTCTTCTTGATTTCTTTCTTGGAGACAATTGTCAGTGAATCTGTCGGTCGTCGTTGAAGAAAAAAATGTCTCTTTTATTTTCATCTTTCCACCGATTGAACGGAGTTTGCAATAAATTACAGACAATGTCGTTCACAGGATACATACTGAAAACTAATACTATCACTGTCAGTTAAACTGTACACAAAACTACAGTAACTAATGAAGTTTTTAACAAACAATCACAAAACAAGAAAAAACAAATCTCTTTCGGAAAGTACTAGTATGTACCGAAACACCGCAAAGTCCTAGTGGATTGCCAAGGATTCCCGTTCCACTGCGATCTCTTCGGTAGGTCACGACTTCGGGTGCAGAGGCTTGGCGTCTCAAGCTAAAACACTTCACGTGCCCGGCAGATAGGGGAGGGTGACGTCACAGTTACCATGGCAACTCGTACGAAAACTGCAGACCTCCAAGCATTCTGATTTCAGCTCTTCACTTGAACTGTTTTGCGTATAAGGACTTGTTTTCCGTATTGGACGCGCATTGTGAATTGATATCTAATCAAAATTTTGGGTATTTTAACACGCAATAAAGGCAAAAAAAGAATATATTATACGAAATTATTAAATGAAACTTTATTTCAAATAAAATAGGTGAAGAGGCACTTCACCTATACTTCACCTGAAAAGCCGCCACTGCTTTAAATGTGGCAATAACTCCCTGGTTAATGGGCTGCAGGATAGAAGTGGTGTTAGGAGGCAGAAACAGAACTTCGATATTGTCATTCGAGTCAATAATGGAAGGTGGGGTGGCTGGGAACGTTATCAAGAAGGAGAAGAATTTTGAGAGGATTTTTCTTTCTCACAATAGGCCTTTAGCTCGTTATTCAGTTCTTTAACAAAATAATCAGTGAAAATTGCAGAAGTCATCCAACCCTTCTTATTCGACCCCAATGAACAGGCAACCTGCTCTTATCACATCATTTCAGTGCCCTCAGATTTTGTGAATGGTAGATCATAAGAGGTTTTAATTTACAATCTCCTGAAGCGTTTCCTCCGAAAAGAAGGGTGCATCGATCCTTGGCAGCCTTAAATCCAGGTGCTGTTTTTTCTTCAATAGAAATGAATGTGCAGCTAGGCATTGCTTTCCAAAATAAACCCGTTTTATTCAGGTTAAATATCTGTTTCATTTGTCACAATTTGCTTAAATTTTTGTTTAAATTCCTCTGCTCCGACTTCATCTGCTATTAGCTACCTACTCTGGCAGTTTTATACTGTGGAAGCCAAAACGATGCTTGAAACGATCAAAGCAACCTGAACTGGCCGAGAAAGGTGCAGGATCGTTCTCTTCTTTCGTCAGATCTACATACAAACTCTTAGCTTTAGCTTGAATAGCTGCTCCACTAAGAGGCATGTGCTTCTGGTTGTGACATTCAATCCAATGGCTCAGCATCTTCTCCATTCTTTCCATCGCCTCCGAGCGAGATACACTCAAGTTAGTTGAAGATTGAGCACTTTTTCAAATTGATTCCGCATTGTCACGATTAGTTCTCGCAGTGGATTCACTAAGTCCCAAAGCACACTGTAGAAAAATTATTTTCAGAAATAAAATTTCTGAAAATAGCGTGCAGCAAAGTTGCCGGTAGGTATCCGTGTTTTTCAGAAATTTCCGTTTGTAAAAGTGCCCGTTCATTTTAACTTCCGTACTTTCACAGATATTTCCGTAGACAGAAATTCCGTTTATTTCAGGAAAATCCATTTCTGATTTTTCCGTACTTAAATTGAAATTCCATAAAATCAACAAACCTGCACAGCACTTACCCGTAGCGGTCAGGACCGAACACCCGACACTATAGCTCACCGGATAGGCAACTTGTGCCTTTACCAACTGCGCCACAAACGCTCGGCAACCAGACTCACGTATGTCATAAAACGAATCGTACAACAAAGAAAGTTTGTTTATTGTCATTAATGTGAGTGATTTAGCCATTTTATTTTCTGTTGGAGCTTATTATTTTTCTGAATAGGTTTGTAATTTATTTATTTTTTTCCTATAGGAGGACTTTTCAAATATTAAGCATTTTTCATCGTGGTTTTTCGAAGCAACAAATTGCTTTGCAAAATGATTTTTTTAAATTGACAATGACTCAAATTTATCTTTAAAAAAGGTAAAAATGCTTTTTATAGTAATATTTCACGCACAAAAAAAAACTAAATATGAAATTTACTCTTGATAGCTATAATAGCTTTTGTCTTAAGTTGTCCAAAGACTAATACACCGACATCGTATAATCATCTGTACAATAAGTGCCCGGTTTCTTACAGTAACACAATATATGTACAATAAGTAGCTGGTGTACGAAATAGGAGAAAGGAGAAATATCCTGGGCCACAAAAAACAAACAAAATGTATGTGATATGCTATCCACAATATCCGATCTCGCTACGGAACTTCAAAATTCTACAGACGATTGAAATTTGAAAGTTAATTAAACCTCAAGTATTTTCACGAATCGCTACTATTACAGGAAATTTCTCGTCATGCGGATACGGAAAAAGTGAGAACGGAGATTTTCCGTTAATATACGAAAGAAATTGCGGAAAGGTTTCTGAAAATTCAGAATTTTCCGTTAACAGATCTCTAAAACGGTAATTTACCGTTAATATAAGAAAGAAACTGCGGAAAGGTTTCTGAAAATTCAGAATTTTCCCGTGACACGAAAAGACCGTTAAATTCAGGTTTTTTTCCGTCATTTCACAAAAAGGTAGTGTCAGAAACATGCTTCGTTAATTCACGAAAGAAATAACGGACAGTTGTCCGTGAATTTCAGAAATTTTTTTACGGTGCACGCTGAATGTCAACAATACGCTCACCTTTCTGACAGCGATCCAGAATTTATAACTTTATTTCTAACGAATACGACCTTCGTACACGCTTCTTCCCCTAGAGAGACACACTTACTTTCATTTTGGCTGACATCGTAGATTCTCTAACACGTAGCTTTACAGAAAAAATCAGGGGTGTAAGATTCTCTAACCCGGTTCAGGAATAATTGTTGTAAATATGGTTTAATAATATACACGTTCACAAGTGTAATTTCTTTGTCCGCACCATTTTTTGGCAGAGTAATGAAGCACACTCTCGGACCAGTTGGCGTTGAGCAATAAGGGATTAGCCGTCAGGGTCAACGGCGATGAGAGTAGAGTATACGCCAATGTGTCTTTCGACTATATTGTACTGATGTTGATGGCAATTGTTTATCGCTATGTATGTGTGTGTGTGTAAATGGGGGAACTGGAATAGGGTGGCAATTTTCAAGGCAGCAAGGGAAGTAAGAATTAACTTCTTAACACAGCAAAGAGGAAATTAAAATGCTGTGGCGACTTCACAGTTTATAAATTCATTGTTAGTACAAGTGGCTTTTTACGTTTCAGACGTCATTGGAGTCGGACGTCAGCTAGAGGCTTGAAAGTCTCAGAATTTGCGCTTATGGGGCCGGGCCGTAATACACATTCTTTTCGGTTCAGACGTCATTGGAGTCGGACGTCAGTCTGGGTCCGTAGGTGCGAAAAACGAGAACCGAAAGAGATCAGCGATATTCTTAAGTTGACTGTCAGTGAATTTAAAATGTGTGTTTCCGGTGAGAAAATCAGAGAGCGGAAGGAAATGCAACAATTCGGTGCAACGTGATTTTTCCTCCACATAGATATGGAAAAAAGTGAGAACAGAGTTTTCCCGTTAATATATAAAAGGAATTGCGGAAAGGTTTCTGAAAATTCAGAATTTTCCCTGGCGTCAGGGGCGTATTTAAAGGGGACCCCCCCCCCCCAAGTGTTTCTACGTTAAAATGCGACTTACATTAGAAAAAAATGCAGCAACTTACAATAGAAAATAATGCTTCAATTTTTTCTTCTATTTTTCATTCATTTTATTTTGTCCTGATGGATTTTAAAAACTTCCATTTACGGTCTCCTCCCCCCCCCATCTACTTCCATTTACGGTCTCCTCCCCCCCATCTATATACCCCTGCCTGGCATACAAAAAAATCAGTGAAATTCAAGTTTCCGTCATTTCAAGGGAAAGATTGTATGAGAAATATGCTTCTTAATTCACGAAAGGAAACACGGAAAGTGGCTCGTGTATTTCAGATTTTTATTTTTTTTATTTTTTTACTTTACAGCGAAGGAGGTGACAATTTACCGTGAATTCGAAAATCTTCATCACGAACTTGAGCTCTATCCGAACAGGAATCCGAAATGAGCACTGATACCAGAAGTACATCATTAGGAGAAACAAGTTAGTTGAAAGAGTATGAAATGAATGGTCTCATCGTGAAATAGGACACGCTAAAGGAACAAAAAGATGAATGAGCTTAGAAAAAGTCCAGCAGGAAACCGATGAAAACTGAACTTTTATCAACATCGTTACTGTTAGACAAATGAAACAGACTGGTTACAATTTAAAGAAGAGACGATTCCAGCTATCCAGTTCAGGCCTTCTGAAGGGGAGCGGGGGAAGAGGGTGCAAGATGATGGATGTTCTGCTGAACGGTAAAAGACACCGCAGATGCGAGGGAAGAGCGCCAGGAGAATTTGCAAAAGAAACCAAATCAGTTTATTTCATTCATGACCTTCCGAAACTAGCGGAAGCGCTTCTATGTTTTTCTGTAACCTCAAGTGTTTCATGAGGCTCTCAAAACAGAATCACATGAGCACGCAGTATGCATCAAAATAATAATAATGCTAATACGGTGGCTGTTAAAGTTTTCGCCAACCCTTCCGCCAAATTCAAATTTTTTCGCCAAATGTACTTACTCCGAAGTCGCCAATTTTTTTTACCACTCTCCACTGTAAATATAAAAATCATGAAAACGAAATGTTATAATTCTACAAAAACAATAGGTTATAAATTCTTTACAATTAAACAGAAAAATATTATGTTATAGATCCTGCATCCTAATAGAAAGATAAATAGACACTTATTTTTAATTTATTACTACCCACAAAATTTTTAAACAAAGTATTATTGACAGGATAAATATCAAATTAATTGAAAAATTGGGTATTGCGTTCATTGGTTGCTTAGTTCTAAAAGAGCCAGTGAAAAAAAAATGCAGATGCTGAGAAATTGCACTTTATTACTTTATTACAATGTTCGTTGCTGTAACCTCTTAATTGTAATAATGTTCGGTTGATGCAATTATGTCTTATTCTTGACGTTGCTCTATATATTCGAAAATAACAATTCTTCCACGTTACCCGTAGATAACCGTAATCAACTAGTTGCAAAAATACGCTGAATAAAAAAATAAACTTCCCGTTCTTCCTACTTTCTTCCCGGGTTTTGGGTGCTAAACTCGGGAAGAACAAACTTGAGAATATATACTTCTAACAACATTTTTTTTTTTTTTTTTTTTTTTTCAATGTACTGACTGAGGAAATCCTTACGACCTTGCTCTGATAACTCAAAATTCTACTCTCATGACATTAACTCTCATTATTTCTTAAGTCTCTGACGCCTGCTTCCCTAAATCTTTCACTGCTCGGTTATTAAACTACTAGACGTAAGCCCGTCAATAATGACGGGGAAAATAAAATTTATGGTACGGAAATTGACATTTATTTAGAGTTTTTGAGTTCCACGTCAATAGATGGCGACGTTGGCTTACAGGTTTTTTGAAAATTTCCCAAGCAGTCGGTTATGGAATTTGATACGACGGGTTGTCTGTTATGTGTTTTGTAAAACCTTTAGTCCCTATTTCGTCAACACTTCCTGGAACACAACATTTTTCGTAAACACTGACTGTGAAACCCTGTATCAATTTCCCCTGTTCTTTTCCGTGAACTATTTTTGCCGGCTCAACGCCATGCAGAGCGGCATCATTAATGCTTTCTTGTTCAACTTTATAAAGCATTTTGCATGCGTCAGCAAAAGGGTTATTTTGAGACATGAAAGTGCTTAACTCTTGCATCAGACTTGGATT
Organism: Macrothele yani; assembly: GCA_039090855.1. Taxonomy (NCBI): domain Eukaryota; kingdom Metazoa; phylum Arthropoda; class Arachnida; order Araneae; family Macrothelidae; genus Macrothele; species Macrothele yani. The sequence continues at coordinate 42,081,432 of CM077003.1, read as the reverse complement.
GCACTGGGCGTTTTCCCTAATCCCCATTCTTTGATCACCAGCCTCTTCCGGATCTAATATATACAGTTGAGCAAACTCTCTCTGGTCCCGGGCCGCGGGTGGCCTAGTGGTCAGCGTTCGTGACTGCCATGGAGATAACCTCAGGTTCGATCCTGGGTAGGTACGAACGTTCGAACCACTAAATACCCGCCGTGCGTCGGATGGGCGCGTTCAGCCGTCGGACCCCGGGTACTGGACCCCCGGTAATAAATAAGGGCGTCTTCCTCCACCTTTCTATCTCGCTTCCGTGTCACTTTTCTATCGGGCACTCTAGCCCAAATCTTCTAGCTTCCTCTTTCTAAGGGTTGTTTAAGACCTGGGGTCAGACACTGCCTTCCTAAAATCCTCTACATATGATCATGATCATTTCTACTAAGAGAATTATACAACTAAGGGGGCGGAGCAATGTTAGCTGCCATCGACGCAAACGCCAAAGCGCTATTTATTGATCTTATGTTGTCCATGAAATTTTTCGAATGTTGATGCTGCTATTTCGTTAACTGCTGAATAACAGGGGCTTATCTTATAGCATCTAATTTTACTTTGCCTTTATGATAGCATTGCGTAAAAAGTTTGTCAGATGGCTGTTCTGCCGCAAAATGTTTTGCATGACAAAATTCGCAAATAATGTCCATGGAATCACAGTTATGAGCATCTACATTTGGTTCTACAACGTTAACTGCGTCAAGAACAGCTTGATTTCTAGTTCGTAGATTTTGTCGGCGGATTGTAACACCACGTCTATGGCGTAATATTTGCGATTGTGACATGTCTGCAATCTGATGTTCGCGACCTTGTGCGATTTGTTCTGACGTCATGTTTGCAATTCGGTGTCGTTCCCGACTTCGTTCAATTTGCTGAGGAGTTATATTTGCTACGCGATGACGATTCCGACCGCATTCTCTTTGCACAGCAGACATACTTTCCCGACGGGCCCTTTCTTGCTCCGCCTTTCGTCTTTTTGCTGCTTCCTTCTGGAAAGCTTCCTCAGCAGATTTTTTCCGTTTAGGAGGCATATTTGCAGTGTTGTTAAAACTCACGCAAAACAAAGTCGATGTTATGAGACAAATGAACCACAACATGAATTAAATGACTTCGAATCGCACACACCCGAAAAAAAAAACAAAAAAACTAACTTTGAACGGAAGAAAAAAAGATGTAAACAAAACAATAAACAGGAACGGTTACGGATAACACAGTTTGAACACCGGAATATAAATGTTCGTTTTTTTCTGTTAAACAGCGTAATAAACCATATCAAGGGTATATAAATAATAATAATAATAAATTTTATTTTTTGCTGTTACATTTGTAGGCTGCAAAAAATATAATTTATTATTATTTTTATACCCTATATGAAACAGAACCAAAATTCCTGACGTAAAGTTTTCGAATCTCTAAAGAGTTGACCGTATGACGTAATACATCTCTGACGTAATGTGAGAATGATTTGGATCAGATGACGTCACAGCAGCAGCTGTGTTCATTGTTGCTCTGACAACAAAACAGTCATATACGCGTAGACTGTGCGCGTGTATGTGATGACGTCACCTACACGAAAACACGAAAAGCAAAGCGTGACGTCACATACATTTGTTTCTGGGCTGTTGCTATGACGACTTAAAAAGTGGCACGGAGGAGTACTCCAGCAAATTATATGTTAGGATTCGCGTTTTCTGCTAACTCGAATGCATCTCTTTCCACGCACCTGAAACCCCGTGGCTCGGAGCTCGGGTTCCCTACGTACCTATCTCGCTTTTCCCTCCCGACTCTCTGATCAAAACTTCGCTTCAGTTAAACCCGCTCTGCCCTAGGGCGAAATGTAAAAACTCCCACCCTCGTAAGCAAATCTGCGACACTTCATTGTTTTCTGTCTGGGAAAACGCGAAGCACAGAGGGCTAAGAAAAACTACCTCCCTTTCGGAAAACGCATCAAACGACCCGAAAGACTGGAATGGCTTCTTATCACTTAAAAGTGTCTATCCAAAACAAAGCTAATGCCTACGGAAATACCTGTATCAATGCTTAATCCCTAAGAAGGTGTCTGCATCTGGGACAAACAGGCGCCTACCCAAAGATCGCTTTATCCTGATAAGGGAAATGAAAATGTTGTTCTCAGGAACAATGAGACAAAGAAAATATATTGCGATATGGAAAAAGTGTTATTTAATATCACAATCTAAACCTCCTATATTAAATCCTCGTAACAACTCACCTAATAACTATCTTCATACAAGTTAAGCAGTGCTGGTTGATGGTTCATATCAAAACATAAGAAATTCAAAATATGATCGTATTTAAAAGATTCCATATTACTTTTTAAAATACCCTTGGCATTGCAGATGTAAAATTTGACATTGGTCCGTTTAGAATCAAACCACAGAATTATTCAAAATACGTACATAAATCAAACATAAACTAATCAAATAACAATTAAAGATTGTTTTTGCTCGGACGTTTTCAAAAAAGGCAATTGCCAATATTATTTTATCCATCGCCAAAACGATATATTTATATACATATTTTTCGCAAATTGCGAAGAATGTGATTGGCAGCGCGCCCCGTGTGATAGGTGTACAGATGTGTAAATTTGTAATTTAACAAATAAAATCTCGTCGCCAAGGGAATGCGAAGCTGGGGGGTGGGGGTGGAGTGAAATTCTTCTTGCCCATCCTACCACCCACCCAGTTCAAGATGTGCTATTTCCAATGGCTACCTGTCCATCCTCGATGATCACATACATCGCTTCATGCTGGACGTTTACCCTGGTGGTGATGGTGTCTACCAACAAGACAATGCGCCCTGACAGTCGTTAAGGGGATGCGTGACTGGTTCCAGGAACACAACAGCGATGTCCCTCAGCCGGCGAAATCGCCTGACAAATCCGATAGAGCACTTGTGGGACTATTTGGATCGACAGGTTCGACGTTCCGACCCACGGACCTTCGTGCTTTCCTGCAGTCCGAATGGGCACGTGTGCCTCAGGCAAGCTTCCAAGGCCTCATTGCGTCCATGCCACGCCGTCTCGCCGCTGTCATCCAGGTCAAGGGTGATTATTCCAGTTATTAGGTAGGTGGTCATATTGTTCTGATACGACTGTGTAGTCTTCTTGAACAATTCTTAGCTTTTCAAATAGGTAAAACAACTGCTGTACTCAAAGAAAGGATCATTAACACAAATTTCTGGCTATAGGCGTTTTAGTAATATTTTGGGTATTAGTAAAATAGTGGAGAGAATCGTTGAACAAGAGAATAATTAGCTATCTAGATTAGAAAAATATTTCATCCTAACCAGCATGGATTTGGGGGAGAAAAAATTAAACAGCAGGCATCATAAAAAATCTCAATCTTCTTATAGTCTTTTATCCTCAGAGAAGTGCTAGTTTAAGTATTGGATGTCCTCGAGCAGCGTTAGATAAACATAGGCTATGACGTACTCTAGTTTCCATCCCTGGCCATATAGCGATTCATAACTAAAACCCTTTCACTCAGTGGCATCTGGGTGGAAGATATGTAGATATGGCTCACAAACACGTAGCTGTCTCTACTTCAGATGCATGTCTTTCCTATTGGTACCCTATTCCAAATCTCTTAGCTTTCTTCTAAGGGCTGTTTTTAAAACCTGGGATCAGACACTCCTTTCCCTAATTCTCCTCCAACCACATTCATTTTTAATAAGCGTACACAAAAAATAAAATTCCGTTGAACTAACTTCGGAATTTTTTGTCTTCTCTAAGGTATTCGATAAAAACAACCATATAAAGTGCTTGAAAAATTATGTAACTCAGTGTGAGAATCGGAAATAAATCTTCTACATGCCCAGCGGGACCATTCGAATTTTTAAAACACTGGTCCGCCAAAATGCCCACTGGTCAGCGCAAAAAAATAAAAATAAAATAAAAACTTGCACATTTATAGTGTATGTAGAAAATAAAGTATCATTTCACTGGAGCTGTATATCGCAAATTTAGAACAGAAGGTGCACATGTACTCCTGCAAATAGTACTAATAAATAAAACACGAAACATGTTACGCAGTGGTAGAAAAAAAAAAAAAAAAAAAACTTCGCTGGTCTGCAGGACCTATGTATACCAGAAGTTGGTAGTTCACTCCTTTTTACCGGTCCAGGAATGGCACAAATTTTAATATATTTTGTATGCACATGGTGCTAATATCTAGAACGATTCTCTGGTTGTAAAGGCACTGATCTGAAGCGCTATCCACTATCAGTGTACTTCATACAGTGCACTGATCTGAATCACTATCCACTACCAATGCACTTCATACAGTGCACTGATCTGAAGCACTATTCACTATCAGTGCACTTCATACAGTGCACTGATCTGAAGCACTATTCACTATCAGTGCACTTTATACAGCGCACTAATCTGAAGCACTTCATACAGCGCACTGATCTGAGTGGACAGTGCTTCAGATCAGTGCACTACCACTATCAGTGTACTTCATACAGTGCGCTAATCTGAATCACTATCCACTATCGGTGCACTTCATACAGTGCACTGATCTGAATCACTATCCACTATCAGTGCACTTCATACAGTGTACTGATCTGAAGCACTATCAGTGCACTGATCAAGCACTATTCACTATCAGTGCACTTCATACAGTGTACTGATCTAAAGCACTATCAGTGCACTGATCTGAAGCACTATTCAATATCAGTGCACTTTATACAGCGCACTGATCTGAAGCACTATCACTATCAGTGCGCTTTATACAGCGCACTGATCTGAAACACTATCCACTATCAGTGCACTTCATACAGCGCACTGATCTGAAGCAATATCCACTATCAGTGCACTGATCTGAAGCACTATTCACTATCGTGCACTTTATACAGTGCATTGATTATGAAGCACTTTGTAACATACCAAAAGCCATCTCCATGGAACACCTTGCTTCAGTGTGAATGGCAAGAAGTTTCCCCTCACGAACAGCGAGAAAGATGGGCAAAGCCAGAGCATAAATGCTTCTTCAACTTCAACCTCCAGTTGGAAAACATTTGAAAAGACCACGACTTGTGGAAAAATGTGACACTGTCTTGATCCAAATATTTTGGCTCGGACACTTCGGTTTCCTACGGTGCAAAATTTTCATCAAATTTAAATACGGTTTGCAATTTCGATTTTCAGATTTTGAGTAGTAAATATCTGAATTTAATTTGGTAATTCCATAGTGAAACCTGGATTATTTTTAAAAACTGTCATAACGAAACCTGGACATTTTGAAATCTGGTTCAGTTTTGTATGAACTTACAAATTCCAAAATAAACTGCACAAGAAAAAAAAAACTTATTGGCTACCCGGGCCAGTAACAAAGTTTTCAGTAGCCAGATAGAATTTTTACTAGCCAATGGGCAGCGGACCACCTGGTAATTCGAACGCTGTAACTGTAATTCGAACGCTGTAACTACTTTAAAGTATATAGTAAAAAACATCTGTCAAAAAATAACGTCGCAAAAAAAAAAAAAAAAAAAGGCACGCCAGTAGAAAATTCAGGAGGTTGCCTTAAAACCAAGAAAAATCAGTATATTTCGGTGATTTACGAAAATCCATCAGTAGACAGGCGTCGAAATCAGTAGATCTACTGATAAATCAGTAGAATGGCTACGAGTGTTGCATCCTGGATTTCTTTATGGTGTGAAAACGCAAGTCAGCTCGAAATCGCGCCCCCTCACTCCGGAGTAATTTGCTCTCCCAACTAAGCAACACAGACGGAATGTAGCCGTATAACGAAGTAAATTTCTCCGTCATTTCTGTCCACGCCAGGATTCGAACCCGGATCCCCTCATTCCGGAATAAGTCACTCTACCAATTGAACTACGCGGACGTTTGTTCTGACTACTATCTGCCTTTATGTCGTGTGCGTCCTGCTGGCAGGTACGTCACATCTCCCCCTCCCCGAAAGAGGGCCGGGGGCATGGTCCACGGGTCAGCCGTGACGATGAATCGTTGCAGGCAGCCATCCATTGTAGAACGTGCACTTGAGAACTCCCAGTCAATCTGGTGTGTGGAATGCAACATCACACATTTTTATTTTTCGAAGCGCTAGAGAAGGGATTCTCTTATTTTTCCTTTCTCGCAGTGTGGAAAGAACATCACAACAATGCGAGATTTTGAACGGTCGGGTCATCCGGATAGTTCGGGCGCCATTATAACGAAGTAAATTTCTCCGTCATTTCTGTCCACGCCAGGTTTCAAAATCGTTTTATTATTCATCATAAGAAAACATAAGAGGGAGACGTACAGCGTTGGGCGTCTCACTGGGAAATAATACAAACTGTTAAAACATGATGGTATATACACTGCAATGACAATGGGGATGAATAACAGATGCTGCAAGCAAAGCTTATTGCATAAAAATTTCAGAAGTGACAGAGAGAAACACATCGTGTCACATGACATTGGCTGGGCATGATTTACAGGATAACACAGGCGAAACAATAGTACACAATTAGAAAAAGAACAGCACAAACACCGCCGTGAAGGTAAAACATTACATACATGAGATAAAAACACAGCGTGCACAATTGTGCAAGTTATTTAACGAGGGCACCAAAGCAACATAATACAGGCGGGGTGAAAGTAATTAATGTACACGAGTAAGCATGAAAATACACTGAGATGACATTAGCATTCAAATTCAACGGTAGCGTGGATTGCACGAGTCGTAGAGTGGAGGAGGGGCACCAGGGTGCCACGGAACTCAGCAAAGGAGGTATAGAATGCCCTAGGGTACTGATAGGTGTAGCAGTCCAGAATCAACCGCAAACCATGGAGCGGCCGGCGCCCAGGTAGCATAGAAGGTGGCTTCTCGAAGACTGGAAGAAGCCGTCTGGTACTCCATCAGGCGGAGTCGAGAAAGCAATCGATCTTGAAAGTGGCACAAAAGTGCTGCGCTGGCCTGGTGTAAAGAGACCGGCGAGGAAACGCTGCGGAGTTGTTGAAGGTATACGTACATAACGTGTTTAACCAGCACGAAAAGATAGGCACATACTGACGGAAGAGGCGTAGGTGGATGAGCCAGCAGAAGAAGATGTCTGTAGGCAGTGAACGGAAGATCTTGAGAACAAGAGCGACTGGCAATCCGGAAAGCCTGGTGGAGGAGAGGCATCAGGATGGGACAGTAAAGGTAGACGTGAGAAACGTCTGCCTCCTGTGCGCAGAAGGAGCAGAGAGGGGAGGAGAGAAGGGACATGCGAAAGAGAAAATACGGAATAGGGAGGCGATTATGCAAAAAGAGCCAGTGGGTATTAATTTCAAGAGGGGCGGATAAGGGTGAGCGGGCAGCGGCCCAGACAAGAGGAAGAGAAGCAGGGGGAACCTCCAGAATAGAAAGCGGTGAAGGGGTGGCAAGGTGCACTAGAAAACGATAAAGAGATTTAGAGGAGAGAAAGGAAGAACCGAGTTTGTGAGTCGGAGGAAAAACGGCAGCGGAAGAGGGGCAGAAAAGACAGAGACGAGACCGGTGGGGGAGACAAGATCAGGGAAAAGCGAAAGAAGTGCAGTTAGCAGAGAGTCATAGACCAAATGGGCGGATGGGGACGAGAGAATAGCAGGGGGGAGGCCAGAGAAAGGGCGCCAGGATAGATCCGAGTTAGTGAGGTCTTGTACGGTTACTACACCTGCTCGGAGCCAAGAGGGGAATGAAAAACAGGGGAGATGGGGGGGATGAACAAGGGAGTTGAAGAAGAGGGGTTCAGAAAGAAGCTCTAGAGTTGAAGAAGGAGGGGAGCGAATGAGGGGGAGGAGCCAGGATTCGAACCCGGATCCCCTCATTCCGGAATAAGTCACTCTACCAATTGAGCTACGCGGACGTTTGTTCTGACAACTATCTGCATTTATGTTGTGTGCGTCCTGCTGGCAGGTACGTCACAGCCGCAGATTTGTCGTCTTGACACCTGATTTACTTCTGTAGTAGGTCACATCATCTCCCTCTTAACTTTTCTTTTTTGAGGCGAAGTAGGAATTTTTCACTAATTCTAGACGATGAACAAACATCACACATTTTTCGAAGGACCCAATAGCCAGCACATCCGTTTTTGCGTTCGGGTGCCAATGTGAAAACACAAGTTTGTCCGCGCCTCCTCATTCCGGAGTAAGTTGCTCTCCCAACTAAGCTACACAGACGGAATGTACCTCTGCAGATCTGTTGTCATGAGATGTGATTCACCTCTGTAGCACGTCACAATGGGGATGGCACAAAATATTGAAGATGCATAAAAATATAAACAGGGTGATTCATAAAGAAGTATACAGTTTCCAGATGCTGTAAAACAGTAACAGTTGAAGACACGGACCAAAACTGCGAACCGTTAGGTAGATGTTCTCATAAAGTTTGTGTCCCGCTACTGAGGGAAGTGATTTAGGCGATAGCGCGCGTCACGTGACTAGTCAGTGACGAACATCTTCCTCACCGATGGATTGGACGAGCCGCGAACTACAACATGCCACTGACCCAATGGCCACCCAGAAGTCCTGACTTAACACCTTGTGACTTTTTCCTATGAGGTGTACTGTGACGTATATTCTAAATTAACTTTCCTTTTTAGTTTCTTTCCCTATGTAAATCTTGAGTTTATTCTGTTATTCTTCACTCTCAACGTAATATCTTTTCTCTCAAACGAATACGTTTGGCAACACAATTGAGGTTGAATGAACGTGACGTATGCCTGAGTTTTGATAAGAACAAAAGATAAAAACGACGACTAATCTATTGCTTGAGAGCGTTGGGTTGTAAACTGATTATTGAAAGGAGTATTATTGAAAAGAGCGTTGTGTTAAAGAGCGTTGTGTGGTGTGTGGAGAGTTTAGTGCAATATGCTATGCTACGATGTGTTTGCTACATCCTGAATAAAGCATCTTTTCCGTAAGTTTGACTTCTGTTGCTTACATGTTTCGTCTGGCCGTTAAGGTTTCTTTCATTTAGGAACTATTTCTTAGTATGTTGCTGTTTTAAATTAACGTAGAAGTAAGACAAGACTTCTACGCCATAGTACGTAAAGGACAAGGTATTCGCCCCTCCCCTTCATGTTGATCTAGCGGAGCTGAAACAGCGTATCACAGCCACTATCACTGCACTTGATTCAGATATCTTACCTAGCTTTTGGGCGGAAATCGATTACCGGCTCGATGTGTGTCGTGTGACTAAGGGTGCACACATAGAACATCTGTGACTGTCTCTAAAAAAACTTGAAACATTCCCCCACAATTCTGTTACAGGTAACATAAAATATCTTACATTGTTCTTGTTTTATAGTGCGTTGAAAATGTATGCTTCTTTATGAATCACCCTGTATATATACTCAAAAGTAAGAAGCAAATCAACGGGAGCCAAATACTAGAAAAAATGATGCTAACAAGCAGAGAAGAACAAGCAAGAACGCAGAAAGTTTTGAAAATGCTAAGCTTTGGCTTTTTCAAGGACCAGCAAAACACAGCATTAACTTATCTCTACAAAGACCTAGTTGAAAATGGGTTTCTGCTATGTCATAAATGTAAGCCAGGCAAAGGACTCAATTAAATTAAAAAAAAAAAAAACCTTTCTGAAAGGTGAAATGATTAATAATCAAATTTAGGTTCTTACATTTATCACAAACTTGGCCCGACTCACACGACTCATCGTCCAGAAGACCAGAAGCACAAAGCACGGACATAATGATAACAAAAACAAATAAATTTTGACGATATCCGCAAGATTTGTCGAGACTTTAGACAAAAAATTAAGAAAAGTTGCAATATGTACGCAGTATTGTAAAAATCAGAGGTTTCCGTTCGACGTGCTAACATCCCGTTCCATTTTATGTCGGGTCAGATTTAATGCCTTATTTGTTAATATGGATGAATTTAATCTTAAGGAGATTGAAAAAGGTGTCGAGGCCAACAAATGCGTTCTTGTTGAAAAGAAAAAGAGGAGGAGTGAAATGCTGGAAGTTGTTTCGTCTCATTATGAAACCAGAATATGTTTCACAGCAACACCAATTTTTACAACCTTGTGATGAGATGAAAGATTCCAAAACGTGAATGTGGATTTCACTAGCGTTCCTGAGGGCCAATGATGAAATCAACCTCCACATTTTGGAAACTTTCAACTCATCAGAAGCTGATGAAAATTGGTGGTGCTGCGAAACATATTCTGAAGCTTGACATATTATCAAGAAAACAACAAAAACCGACATTAAACATACAAGTTACTTAATTCAAAAATTTGGACTGTAGCACCATCAAAATAAGTGGAACAGCGTTTAACATTACTGCGGAGCGACTTTTTGAACGCTCTGTATGATCATGTGTAACTATAAATTGAGTTTCGAATTTATAGTTAAAAGCAAATTTTTTCGGGTTAGATTCGGTTCGGGTCTGGGTCCAAAATCTTTGACACGTTTCCAACTGTGCCCCCCATCCCCCTCTCCTCCAATTTGTTTCCAAGATGGACAGAAGCAGCCGAAAGTGCAAAGCTTTTGATTGAATATCTTCTCATATCAGATTTATTTTTAAAAACACTCTGACTTTCGAAAAATTTGTTTTAAATAGCAATTTTGTCCGATAAACTGTTGAGGAAACAAAAATGGGGTTTGCGCAATAATTCTGATGCATTTCGCTCAAAACGCTAAGACTATTTTTCGCAGCGGAGGTAACTATTCCGTACTTCACACAATGGTGCACTCTTAGATCGATTCGGAGTATAGTTAGTAAGTTTTCTTGAGCATTTTGACCTCTTACTTCTTAAGCTGTCTGTTATTTGAAAATCAATTATAATGACTTCACATGTAATTACACTGCAGTTCAGAACTTCTCCAAGCATGAAACTGTACAGCACGAAACAACAATGCGAGACAGAGGAAACATCGCGAGATTTAAAATAAAAAAAATAAAAACTGTTACGGAGGAGATTTCGGCTTTGTCTAGCTCACGTCTTCGGAAATTTCAGAAAGACGTAAGGTGGAGCGTGTTACTTACTACCCGAGATTCTCAGAGCGAGTAGGGTTATAAAAAAAAAAAAAAATTGGGAAATACCCGCACCAAGTGGGAGGACTACCAGGAACGCTATTTAAATATTTTGTACTTTCCCCATTCAAGGTCTTTTGCTGATAGCTCAGATTCCAAGCAGGAATTTGTATGTAGAATGAATCCCCGCACCCACTATTTAACCTCCGCCCGTACACCCCCCAAAAAATTATCTTCAGTTTTGCGTCGATCTCGAAAAAATGATCCATATGACGACGAAAAATGCGTAATTGCACGTATCCGCGACAAAAATTCCACTCCTGCCAGATAGTAAATAACTTTTTAATACGATTGAATTTCAGAAGAGTGTGCCTATCTAGAAATGGACAAATTATACCAAAAGCACGTCATTTTTTGTCATATACGTGTAAGCTAAAAGACATGCCAATTTTTCCCAGAATGCGTATTGGGACGCAGTCTCCGCTGTGAAATCAAGTCTGGAATCAATTCACAGTGATCTCTCTGGGTTGACCCCTCCCCCTTCACAGCAACGATGACTTTCATAAACGAAATAAAATTTTTCATTTGTCCTATGCCTCGTATGATCCTCTCACAATGGAGACGTGACTATTCTTTCTTTCTTTCATTCATTAAAGCTGTTTGCAGCCGACAGTAGCACCATGTTGTAGGTCAGTATATATCTCTAGAGGTCTTTTTTTCAGTCAGTGACGTCACCTTCCGGTTCGGAGCAGCTGTCCACTACGCTGAGTGTCTTTGGGGAGCTTTATCGTCTTCAGGGGGGAGGGGGCGAGAGGGGTGTGTATATAGATCAGGAAATGCACCTTCATAAACTTCCTCCTAAGCTCTAGTGGATGTTTGTTAACGAACACGTTCAGGATTTCCTGCTTGTCTTTTGTTTCTGCCGTCTCTATGTTAATTAGTCCTTGCTTTCCCTTTCCACTGAGCGTGTGAACGTCTCTGCTTCATTTCTCCTGGCTTTATTACGAACCGCTCCATAAGATTTTAATTGAACGAACTGAAAAAAAATATACATGGTTTGTGCATTAAAATCTGAACTTGAACATTTTGGTGCTTCTTCACACACACACACACACACTCTCTCTCAAGTTACTATTCAACTAGTGTGTCTGCAGTGACCATGTTTTTTTCTCTAACAAGTTGCGCTAAGTGGTGCACAATTTCATAAAACACGCAGATAGGTGTTTGAAGAATTTGTGTGCGAGTCGATATCACTGCGTTTGGAAACCGGGGGAGATAGCAGTACCAGACCGCTGATGAATTTATCTTGCCTTTATTACAAACCATCCCACGAAATTTCAAACGAACGAAAAATAAAAAAAATGCTTTGCGAATACGGTGACACAACAAATCTGCTTTCCTGTTGAACCACAAATGCATTGGAGCACGGTACCAAAGGGAAATGCTTTGCGAACACGGTTGAACTACAAATCAGCTATCTTACTGAATCACCAATACGTATAATTGGAGCGGAGTACCAAACGTAAATGCTTTGCGAATAAAACTGAAGCTTTGCCATGGAGCGTCATGGGGGGGTCACAATAATGTGACCCGACCGTGTATATCATGTCGCTCCTATACGCATGGGTCTGCATCGTAGCAGCGACATGGTATACACAGGATCATGTGACATATCCAGCGCTATACATTCACATATACACGGAATCATGTGACATCCCCAGCGCTATACATTGGTGAAAGATTTTGTTCCGATAGGGGACCCGCAACATTCCTGGCTAGGGCACCTAGGTGCCTTAATCGGTCCCTGCCTGCGTTGTGACTTCTGGCTGTTCTCCATTTAAAAAAAGCCATTACGGGGACAACAATTTGAGACTGATCAACAACTTATTACAGCTGAGCAGGGAGCTCCAACGGCATTTCAGAAGAATTCCAGAACACATTAAAAAAATAAGAGGAACGTTGGGGATGATAAAGATGACCACTTCTTTGATAAGGTACGCATATCTTTTTAAAAAAACATTCTCAGTTGTTTTGGGACAACCCTTGTATTTATTCGTTTTTCACATCCATAGCATTGTCCACTTGTCAGTAAGAACATAGTTAATCGCCGTACGATGTGGCAAATATCGAGAATCCCTGCAGCCTCCTAGATGTTGGGACTTCGGTGCTGTAGACCCAAAAAGTATAAAAAAAAAGTTATAGAAGTCTGAGGAATTACACCAGTCGTAGAAATAATTAGTAGACTGTGTGACGTATATTCTAATTTAACTTTCATTTCTAGTTCCTTTTCCTATATGAATTTGAGTTTGTTCTCTTTTGCACTTTCCAAACTTAACGTGATATCTTCTCTCTCACATGGCAACACTTTTGAGGTCAGAGAGAGACGTATGAATGTGATAAGAACGTTAGATATAAAGGACGATACAACAGTTTCTTAGTGTGTGTGTGTGGAGATGTTCGGTCGTTGTTAAGCTAGATAATACGACAGATAATTAAAGTATTATGTGTTAAGTGTAAAACTCTCAGTACTATATTTTGGATTTCATCTACTGTGCTGGACCAATAAAAGGTTATTGTAAGTTTGGCCTCTGCATATGTTTGGTCTGGCCGTAAAACCTTAATTTGAACTATCCCGTGCAACTATTGAATCGTATTTTCATTTAGTTAAACATTTCCTTAGTCATGGTTTTAGACATAGCGTAACATAAATCTCGCACACGAAAAAGGGTTATACGTAATAACGGGTAGGAACAGTTTTCAGCTTGTACACCTGTTTAATCTCTGCATCCAGTTCCACATACTTGTTGATTCTTGTCGCATAGGTACTCTGAATATTACCGTCAGTCCAATACATCAATAATAATAATATATCATTTTTATTACTGTTGTTGTTATTGGTACCATTACATAGGCTTTTTAAAAAGGTAAACTTAATAAAAAAGCCTATAACAATAATATGCGAGCTTTTAAATTCACATCAGTTAATTTTACTACAGCCATACATTGCTTACGGTTACACAACTGTTAAGCTTTTTTTATTTGGAAAAAAATGTAGTTACGCATGAAGAAAAAAAAAAACTAAGTTTTAACAACACGATTTAATACGTCAAATCTTTTTTTTTACCCATCTCCGTACCTAGAATTCACGGCTTTTTTACAACAAATTTTTTTACAATGGATGTACAGCGTGTCCATAAAGTCTTTACCACATTACAAAAATTAATTTAAAAAAGGTATTTTAAGTACAAGAAAGAGACAGCACGACAATGAGGGTGCACAAGTAAAGTTTTTTTTTTCCAGTGTCAGTACACCTCCACATGGGGCCCTGAGGAGATCTAAGCGATATTCGATTTCACGCCATGTTTTGTTTAACATCTTTGCAGAGACAGAACCAATGACGTCCGTTACCCTGCTCTTTAACGTCTTAAAATCCGGAACACTGCTAGACTAAACTTGGTCTTTCACATACCCCACAGGAAAAAGTCTAGAGGAGTTACATCGGACGATTAACGTGGCCATGTCATGAGACCGTCGCGGCCAATCCATCTGTCCGGAAATGTGGCATTCAGGAACTCACGAACCATTATTGACCAATGTGGTGGGGCACCGTCTTGTTGGAAAATAACCCAAGGTTAGAGTGCATGCAACTGAGGTGCTACAAAAAGTTCCAGCATGTCCAGGTACACGTTATTTGTTACCGTGGGCTCTGTAAAAAAGAGGAGTCCGATGATTTTGTCATGCATCATGCCGCACCATACATTCACTTTTGGGAGCCCTCTGCTGTTCGATGACATAATGGGGATTTTCTGATGATTCGCACATATAGGCACAGTGTGCGAATCTGTGCCTATTTACTGTACTAGAGACGTGGAATGTGGCTTCATCTGAGAAACAGACACCTTGCAGATAGTCACTATCATGAGCTATGCGCTGCAACATCTCCGTCGAAAATGTAGCACGGTGAGGCCAGTCATCATGCTGAAGAGCTTGAACGATCTGTACCTTATAAGCATACAGATGAAGACGTTTGTGTAACATTTTGTGAATCGTGGAACTGGGAATCCCAGTTTCCAGTGAAGCACGACGCTTGGATTTCTTGGGGCTTCGCAGAAATGTCTCCTGAACAGCTGTTTTGTGTAACCGGTAGTCGGCCCGCTTGGGGAGATCGGCAACACTACCCATCGCTTTAAACTTTTCAAGCTTTTATGCTTTTTCGGTCCGGTGGTGATCGTCTGTATTCTTTTCTGAAATGACGCTGGACTGCGGATTTGGTCTCGTGCAACCACAATACACACGCCGCTTTTTCTTGCATGGAAGCCAGAAATGCTCCTCTTGTTCAGCAGTAGCGCTCACCTAAACAACAGAAAAAAACTTCAAGAGTGCTGCTATATTATGTTGCCAACCATTTTATTTTAACCTAAATATATTTTTATATTAATTTTTGTAATGTGGGAAAGACTTTATGGACACCCTGTATTTCAATATATATTTTTTTTTCAATAATTTTTTCAAATGGGTTTATTAACACATTCAACTATCATTTAGTACCCTGTGGGTGATTTAAATGCCGGGACCAGACGCGGCTATCTGTACGATGGTCGTAATCAGGGCCGGATTAAGGCCTTACTGGTCACCTAGGCTAAGACATTTAATGGGACTCAACACTGTAAAAGAAATCTGCTTAAAAATGAGAACCTGGACCTACTCGTTTTGTTTTTTTTAAAAGTACAATCGTATCGTAAACGAGTACATGACATGCTCAAATATAAGTAACCATACGTACTTACAAACAACTGCGTCAATAAATATAAATATAATCTCGTATTACTTCATTTCAGATTTCAAGAGAAATTGTTTAATACATGTGTAAAGTGACACATATAAATATTTAGTACAACAAAGTCACTGATCATAAGTAATTTAATCATGCATAAAGTATCTTTATGTACGTTTTACATTATCTATATTTGTGTCCATCTCATAAATAATATATTGTCGCTTAATCACTATATTTGTCATAAAACTGTGCTGTCCATTTGCCCAGCATGTGACAACGAGTATATCTATTATTCCAGATGTGCCATCAAATAATATACTTCCAGTTGTTTCTATGAATAAATGACCCGGGTACTGGCCCCCGGTAATAAGTAAGGGCGTCTTCCTCCCTCTTTTTACTTCGCTTCCGTGTCACTTCCCTATCGGCCACTCTAGCCCAAATCTCCTAGCTTCCTATTTCTAAGGGTTGTTTAAGGTCTGGGGTCAGACACTCCCTTCCTAAAATCCTCTACATTTGATCATATGAATAAATGAGTATGTATGGAGTGCACGTATTCCAAATTTGAAATCGAACCTCGGATGGCTTAGTGGTTAGATATTCAGACTACTGATGAACAGACCCAAGATTCAAAACCAGCCTGATAGGCTTCTCCGTGGTGGTAGGAATCCCCCGGTCGGGTTACATATACCGACATATGGTAGGAATCCCCCTGTTACATATAAAGGTGTTCATTCCTAAGCTTACTAATCCCCCGGTTGCATATAAAGGTGTTCATTCCTAAGCTAACTAATCTCCCGGTCACATATAAAGGTGTTCATTCCTAGGATTCTGGTACGAACTCCTCGGTTACATCTAAAGGTGTTCATTTGTAAGCAACACTCTAATTTCTCTCTAGCCTCTATGTGAAAAATCGTACGCTAGTACGGTGGCGCCATCTAGTGTGCTCTATTCGCTCTAACTTCCTTCAGTTTCTGTACCCTGCCAGAAATGGCACAGAAACTGAAAGAAGTTAGAGCACATATATTTGAAATACCAGATATACTCACAATTGATTTCCTGTGTGTAGTCAAAAATGAGTACGTGTCTTTTCCAAAAATGAGACGCAAAGGTACTCGGAGCTATTATAAGCTCAGAATGTACTCAAAAACGAGTACATTTTGCTTATTTCTAAGTACCCAATTTTTAACACTGAAAGCTAAGACATCTGAGTAGGGCCCCAAAGAACTTATGACAGGGAATTATTACCCCCCTCCGCCAAAATCTTTGAGGCCCCTTTTGCAAAAATCTATGAACTTTCAATTCAATTTTTAAATTCCATGTTATTAACTAGAATTTACGCGCGTTTTCATAATTCAAATTCTTCGAAACCTTCAGGTATTTTTTTTAAAACCAAAGTTATTGTATTTTATTGCGTGTAACACAAATGTGTTTTTGAAGTACTTAAAATGATTGCCCTAGCATAACTGCTCTGTAGTACAGAAAGTACCCTTCTTCTTAGCCTGTTGACACCCACAGCAGGGTATAGGCCTCCCCAGTCTTCTCCAACTTCCTCAATCCTTAGCCACAGCCCACCATTTAGCACCTCTAAATTTCTGAAGGTCATCTCTCCATCTTATTCTCTAGCGCTTTCTTCGGCTCTTTCCATCTCTCGGTTGCCATTCTGTTATTAATCTCTTCCATCTTTCAATTTTCCAACATTGCCAGCCCATCTCCACTTTGATTATTTTATTATTTTTGTATTATCTGTTATTCCTGTTCTTTCTCTTATAATTTCATTTCTAACTCGATCTTTTCTTGTTATTCTTAACATCCTTCTCTCTAACTTTCTTACAGATACTCTTCTTTTTTTACATTGTCGCTCTGTGATACTCCATGTTTCACTTCCATAAATAAACTACGGGATAATACATGCATTCAAGATTTTTCTTTTTAAACACAATGGAAAATCACCGGTTAAATAGTCTTTCAGTATTCAAAACGCTCTATTACTTTGGATAATTCTCCTATTAATTTCGCTTTCTTTAAAACTGATTACTGACCTAAATAGATGTATTCGTCTACTTTTTCAATTTATTTTCCTTCTATCAAAATCTTTTCTCTATCATTTTCTGTATTGCTTACATAGTATTTAGTTTTTGCTGTGTTCATTGTCAGACCTTTTTTAAGACTTTCCATCCATAAGTCCTTTATCATATTCTGCATTTCTCTATTGTTAGTTGCAATGATGACTATGTCATCAGCAGATCTTAAGTTATTTAGGTACATTCCATTTATGTTTAATCCCTTTTCTTCCGACTTTAAATTTCCAAAAATTTCTTCTAATACAGAGTTAAATAATTTTGGAGAGAGTGGATCTCCTTGTCCAACTCCTCTCTGCATCTTGAAAGTATTATAAAACCGTTACGTCGAAGAAAGTATTACAGAAAGTATTAAGTTAACAAAAAGTATTACAAAACCGTTACGCCGAAGTTAATATCATGCATATTTTATTCATTTAGAGAACTGAAGACAACCTCTTTCAAATGTCTGACCATGACACACACAAAACACGTAACTGCAGTGTGACATTGTGTATAATGACCTTTTCTGATTTATACAAAAATATAGAGCATAAGTAAGCAAATACACGAGTAACTAATAAGAATTTTGGTGCAACAAAAGATTAAAACTACTTATATTATTTACACTTGAATATAAAAAACACATACCACCATATATAGTAAAAAAAAATCCTTTTGACTATTATAAAAAAATGACACAGGTCTCTGCCTCATCGTCCCCGCGAAGAACACTTTTTCCTCATTGGTATAAAATTTCATTCGTTGAAATATTTCTTTCACATTCTCTTGTTAATACACTGAGTGGTCACTTTATTACGACCACCTGACAGTTTCAAGCAAATGAGCTATGGCTGCATGCTGTTGTAGCCAGAGGGCGAGGCTAGTATAAAAAGGGAAAGCTTAGTGCTTGCGACAGTAGTAGAAGTGATTTTTGGGTGACGAGATGGGTAAAAAAATGCGATTTGACGGACTTTCAGCTTAGGATGATTGTAGGAGCTCGGAGCCATGGAACGAGTATCACCGAAATTGCCGCATTCGTGAAATGTTCCAGAGCAGCTGTTGTTAAAGTGTTTAAAGACTGGACTGTCAGCCAAAAAACTGGGTCTCTATGTGCAACGTGTGGTCGTCATCGACTAGTGACTGCTCGGGCGGAACGGAGAGTGTCCAGACTGGTAACAGACAACAAAAGGGCAACAGTGCAGCAAATTACAGACCATCTTAATCAAGGATCCCCTCAAATGATCTCTGCACGCACTGTTCGCCGTACACTGCATCGGATGGGATATGGCAGCCGAAGGCCTGTTCGAACACTTTTGCTGTCTGCAGTTAACTCCAGTTCGCAGAGGAGCACAAGGATTGGACAGTCGATAATTGGAAACAAATTATGTGGTCCGATGAATCACGTTTTCAGTTGCACCATGCCGATGGCCGAGTGAGAATTTGGCGGAAACGGCACGAAAGCATGGACCCCAAATGCATTGCTACAACCCTTCAAGCTGGTGGAGGCAACGTTATGGTTTGGGGAATGTTTTCCTGGCATGCTTTGTGCCCTTTAATTCGTGTTGATCAACGTCTGACTGGCACATCATATCTATACATCGTTGCGGACCAAGTGCATCCTGTCATGTGGATGGTTTATCCCAATGGCGATGGCTACTTTCAACAAGATAATGCGTCCTGCCATAATGCTCGTATTGTACAGGACTGGTTTCAGGAACATGCCGGTGAGTTTGCTTTGCTTAGATGGACCCCACAATCTCCAGATCTCAACCCCATTGAGAATTTGTGGGATGAAGTTGAACGAGCCATCAGACAGCTGGATCCACAACCCTGCAATCTCACACTCCTGGAAAGTGCTATTCATCAAGCATGGTCTTAGATTACACAAACCACCAATAAACATCTCGTGGAGTCCATGCCACGTAGAATCGACACAGTATTAAAGGCAAAAGGTGGCCCAACGAAGTACTGATGGGGTGGTCATAATAAAGTGGCCACTCAGTGTATACACGTATAAAAACTATTGCTATGACTGATAAAACGAGCTTCAAGTCCTCTGGAATAACTGCTTTCCCGTCATCCAGTTTTTATAAATTTAAAGCGAAAAAAAAGCTTTTCTTTTTAATACTTCTTTCAAAGCTGCAGAAAAAAATTCCTGGCTATTTCTTTAACCAGTCTCATATAAAGTCTCCGCAAAAGATTTTGTGAAAACTTTCGCGGAAGCTTCCTTTTGTAAAAACTCTTGCGGCTAAAGGCCCTCTCGGTCGTGAGTGACCCCCCCGGATTAAAAGCTTAAGATTCCTAATTTTTTCTTGGATTTTCCAATGATTTATTTGTATGCAATGTGAAGCCACAGAAGACTTCGCCCATTAACGGTCCTAAGTGCAAATTCAGAGGTGTATGTAGATGGTAGTGGAAAATCTGAAAATGTCTCGCCGACCCCGCTATACACAGCGACATGAAACCTTCACCCATGGAGCGAGTCACTGCTTTGCAATCTGTGCTCGTCTTCCAGCCTCTGTTTCCTGTCCAAGTGGAAATCGTGCGACACAGAAATAAAACTATTTTATATAAACCTAAACAATTATTTTTTTTTTATATGCCCAGACATGTCTCCTGGGCCCTTAGTCATCGTGGGCCCCAAGACTATATAGCCCCTATAGACACCCCCCTCAATCCGGCCCTGGTTATATTTCAGGGGGTAAAAGAATGTTCATTTATCTGCCGTCTATGTATTAGAAGACTGACTGTATAATCGATTAGTGCTCAGTTTAAATTGACTTTGCCCGCGCTCGATTTTTATAAGATCTAAGTCGGATTCGGTGTTTCACTTGATATATTCCCTATCCGATTTAGGTCTAACGTGGGAGCAAGTGTGTTGACTCTATTTTCTGTGTGTCTTTTAAAATTGGATTTCACGTTCTTTTTTGTCTTTTTTAATTTTTTTAGTTTGTGTCATAAGCAGAGTTGTATAAAAATAAAATGTGTCTGCGTACACAACCGTTGAAACAGAAAACTTGTTGCGAACCCGCGAATGGCGAACCACGATGATAATAGAATAAGATAATTTAAAGATCAATTAATAAAACAATAAGTAATTATATTAGAACATTACAGATTTTAATGAGGACAAAATAAGTACATTACAATTGAATGTGCAACAATGTGTGTGAAATGGGCCTTTATGGCAAAATATTAAAATATTGGACTATGAACCTCATAAAAACAAAACTAATTAAATAAAGCTTTTACACCCAAAAAAAAACAGTTCCACTAATGAACTTTCAAAATTATAAATTGCATTTTAAACAACTTAATTAAAAAATAGTAGACTTACAAAATACACAAGGAAAATATTATAATTTAATAAATCTGGCAACTGCAAGAGGAACCTGGTAATAAAATTTAAATTCTTTCTGTGTAATTGAAAGTTTTGATACAGTTCCCGTACATTGAGATCAAACAGGTCTTGATAAAATCTAGAGGCCAGAAACGTCTGTAAAAACAAAACTCTGAAGATGTGGAAAATAAGTGAAAGTTCTTCAAGTTAAAATAGAATTAAGTATATTAATCTGAGTAAAGACTTGAATAAATGTTTTAGTTGCTGCAGATGAAAACATTTTCTTTTTTTTAAATCCTCAAGAAAAAACTATCTGCAAAATATGTTAATAATTTGGAAACTATCCGCGTACGTCTACATTCTGCAACTCTGGTCATAAGTTTTAGTTTTTCTTAACATCGCAATTTCATTTTTTTTTTTCTTAAAACAAGATTGCTGATATTTTTTCTTCATCATTTCTTTATTCATTTCATAAAAAATTCCGACGAAACGTCAAAAATATATTTCTTATCTAACCATCATTTCCATACATTATATTCATTAGTTTTAAGAGTATTTTCAGGTGTTATGATGCTGAGCGAAACAAAGCATGAGCACGTATTAGAATAATTCTTCATAACCGACACATATACACCACACAAGAATAAAAGATTGTTTCGTGTCTCACTAAATAAATTTAAATGCCTAAAAAAAAAAAAAAAAAATAATTGCATCGGCCGGGAATCGAACCCGGGCCGCCCGCGTGGCAGGCGAGCATTCTACCACTGAACCACCGATGCGCAGTGTGGGTGGCTATTATAACTCCATTTATGAATAATATTTCCTGGAATTGACACCACAAAAGTACGAGAATTTGAAATTCCTAAGTATTAATAATTATTAAAAAAATTCTTGCATTTTTCCCATCTGTTTCAGCTCATAATTTCAATGGGAAAAGAATTGCTGTTTGAATGCGAGGCCCGCAGGAAATGCATTCGAACGAGCCACGGCCGCCGGTGGCGTCGTGGTCTGAACGCTGGCAGCTGACCTTTCGTCAAAGGTGGGTTCGGGTACGAATCGAGATGAGGCATGGAAGCTGTGTTTATCTTACGGCAGTGGGTCTTTCATCCTTCCCTAAATTAGGGAGAAGCGACTGCTGACAACACAAGTAGTTCCTCACGGTGGTACCCCCTAACACAAACAAACGTAGAAATGCGCTGCTTCTCAAAAGTTCAGTTTTATTACTATTAGTTTTTTCACCCGTTTGTTATAGCCATATCATGGTTATAATAAATGAATTTTTTATGCGAAGTTTTCACCCTGAGTAGCGTAAATTTCGATTCGAACTTTTTTGTTAGAATATGAGCGATCACATAGAAAACAAAAAAAAAAAAAAAAGCACATTTGAGCGAATGATAGTATAATACATTTGGATTACTGTCCGCTATTATTTATTTATCCATGTTATTCTGCATGTATACGTTATTTATTTCCTTTGCCACACTTGCGACACCAGCAATTCAGTAAGTATTGGGTGGGCTATTTGGAAAGCGCGGGGGGAGAGGGGGGTGATGTTACGGGGGCGTATATTTTGAAGAACTTGGCAGTAATTTTGCAAAACATTTCCGTTCGTGTAGATTTTACGATTTTTACGATTTAACCCCACGCTGATATTATCCCCAGTGAAAAGAAAAGTTCTACGGTACATATTGTATTTAATATACAGGGTGCATAGAAAAGTCCCTTTAGCCTGGAATAACTTGCGAACGGAGAGATGTACCGTTATGCAAGTGAGATAACGATATAGTAAAGCGACTACGCCCGATCGAATGCAACCAATAGCAGCGCCCCTAGTAGCGAAATGCGGAAGTTAGCCATTGCAAATCGAAAACGAAAAGAAATAGAGCAAAATTTCCAATTACAAAGTTGTACAGCATCAATTAATTAGTACAAAACGGCATTTGTTTCACACGGATAAGATAAATTGTCGCCTGAATACTCTACAATGTCCGATCTATGCGCGACGATTCGAATGTGCATATTCACATTTCGCAAATGTAGCCGTATGCAAATGCAGATTGTGACGTTGTACCGTACCTACGATATAAAAACCAGTAGCAGGATGTACCCTGATCAGGAGTTTAGGTTTACGTACGCTGTGTTGAGAATGGCGAGCTTGGATTTCTGGGGTTACGTAAAACATCAGGTGTATGCAACAGCGCCTACAAGTCTGCTGGATCTACGTCGTCGTGTTACAGATGCTTGCAATAGTGTGACACTCTCCATGCTGAGGAATGTGCATGCAGAGTTACTTTCACGAATACAAATCTGTATCGTGGGCAATGGCGAACTCTTCGAACATACTCGACATTAACTTTTTATCACTGTGCGCCAGTTTGCCGTTTTTGTTTTGTCTGACGTCATCAAACTGTATTGACATAAATACGCATTTATGGAATAAATTGTGTGTATTTGATCATACCTATGCCTGTTCCCTTTAAACGTTCACACAAAAGGTCGCGCATCGATTTCGGACGTTTTAGGGTATTCAGGCGACAATTTATCTTATCCGTATGAAACACATATCGTTTTGTACTAATTATTGATGCTCTACAACTTTGTAATTGGATATTTTGCTCTATCTCTTTTCGGTTTTGATTTGCAATTGCTAACTTCCGCATTTCGCCACTAGGGGCTATGCTACCGGTTGCATTCGATCGGGTGTATTCACTTTACTATACCATTATCTCACTTTCATAACTGTACCTCTCTCCGTTCGCAAGATATTCCAGGATAAAGGGACTTTCCTATGCACCCTGTATGTTCAGTGTACATAGTACCAAGAGTTGGAAACGGACCCTGCCGTCACATAATTGGGCCCAACCCAAACCTGACCCGGACAAATCTGCTTTGAACTATAAATTCTAATATATCATCATTGTCAATTATTATCAATCCACTGCTAGTTGGAAGTATCCTTAAGTTTCTTCAACAACGGTCTAACTGCTGGATAAGGTCTTCCTAAGTTTCTTCCGCTGGGTCTTTTCATGTCCCTTGGAATCCAGTCTAAAATTTCAGTTGTTCATTGATGGCCCGTTCTCCTGGCAATATGTCCAACCCATTGCTATTTTTCCTCTTTTTATCTTTCTTGGCTGCACCAAGCATACATCTTGTATGTCTTTTCTAGTTAAGATCCACGTCTATGCTCTGTACGTAAGCACTGGAAAAATGCATTGATTTAACACTTTTCTTTTTAAGACACAATACCACATTTCTCTTTAAAAATTGCATTGTTTCTTCTAAAAGCTCTCCAACCAAGTTTTATGCGTTAATTAATTTCTTCACCAATGTGACCCTCGCTTGATATCTGCTGCCCAAGGTAAATGTAGGAATTGGTTATCTCCATCTTTTCCCAATCAATTGATAAATCTTCATTCCTTGTAAAAGCATTGTGCTTCAGTTTTGTCTTCTGAAAGTTCACTTTTAATCCCATTTCTTTACCCTTCTCAGCAAGTTCCTGGATCATACTCTGCAGCTCTGAAGTATTATTTCAAAGACCTCCAAACGGTTTTATTGAATTTTTTTTTTCAAAAATAAAACGGAAATAAAACTGGGTCGAAATCGGGTTAGGAACACCTTGTCCCGACCCGTTTGTCCCGCAGGAAATTGTCGATCCAGTGACCCGTGGCCCGTTTCCATCTCTGTATAGTACTATAGAATAGAAACCCTGGATAGGAACCTCCATGGCCTTTAACAAGTTATTATTTCTTCGCAATTTATGAATTTTAGTTTGTAACCTGACAAGGAATATCGCATTCTCTCATCTTTTTAAACTACTGTATAACTAAACAAGAGAGATGACACCGAATTTTCGGGTGCAATGAGCACGTCTTTTGAATCCGTTGTGACGCGAAATAAATTCATCAAAGCTATTCAAAGTCAATGGAACCGGTATAAAAAACAATAGTATGTGACCAAAGAAAATGGGGATTTTAATCATGCAGATATTCCTGTAAACGGAATCGTGAGTTTACGCCCTCTGGTTGCAGACTTCTGCTTTAAGAAAAATTTGAAATTATATGAGAAACATTTCGCATCGGAAACGCTCTCCAACAAAGAAATAATTTTGCAAATCGGATTCTTAAAAGCAGATATATCAACAAATATAAGCGCCCCCCACCTGGCGGGAAAAATATGCATTATTTTAAGAAGAAAATATTCTCAAAAGGTTTTTTGATGTGAGCGGTATCGGTCCAGCAAAGAAAATTTTCAGTCGAGATTACAGGAACTCAGATTTTGCTGTAAATACATCAGAAGCAGAAATTAACACTTATGCCTCCTGGTGGCAAAACCGTTGTTTTCCAAATATTAGAAAATGTATGAAAGGCATTTCTTCTCAGGAGCTGTATGCGATACAGGAAGAATTTTTCAAATCGGACTTTTAGAAGCAGAAATATCAAGGAAAACGCATTTTACTTTTACGCCCCCTAGCGGAAAGTCTATGCATTACGTGAAATTTTTGAAATTTTATGAAAAACATTGCGCACCGGAAACGCTATCTAACGAAGAAAGAATTTTTCAAATCGGATTCTTAGAAGTACTGATATTGACAAAAATGAAGTATACATCTACGCCCCCTGGTGAAGAAACCATGCATTATTTTAAGAAGAAAATATTCCGAAAAGGTTAATCTACGTGAGTGGCATCGGCCCACAAACGAATTTTTTTCAATCGAGGTTTCAGAAGCTCAGATTTTGCTGCAAATACATGAGAAGCGGAAATTAAGGCTTACGCCCCCTGGTGGCCAAACCATTTTCACCAAAAACTAGAAATATATACAAACGATTTTCCATCAGAAGCTGTATCCGGAACAAAAAATTTTTTTCAAATCGGAGTTTTAGAAGCAGAGATATCGGGGGAAACGGAATATATCTTTACGCGCCTAGCGGAAAGACTGAATTAATTGAAAAATTTTGAATTATATGAAAATCATGTCGCATTGAGAACTCTATCCAATAAAGAAAGAATTTTTCAAATTGGACCTTAGAAGCAGAGATACACTGCTGGCCACACAAAATGCAACACCAAGAAGGACACGAGATAGCAAAGCCAGATTTACTGGACACATAACAACAGATACAAAGATTAAACGATTGAGCTTACAGGCCTGTTCGACTTGCGGAACACGCAGACATCAACAGTTCGTGTGGCCCCCATGGCTGGCAATAACGACCTCTACACGCCTCGGCATCGAACGAAAGAGGCTTTGGATGTGGGCTTGGGGTATGTCGGTCCAGGCTGCTTCCACACGTTGCCACAGTTCATCAGGCGTAGCCGCGGGTGGTGTTTGACGGGCCACTCGGTTGTCGATCAGCGACAAGACATGTTCGGTGGGCGGCATATCGGGAGAACAGGCGGGCCACGGCAGCAGTGACACCTGGTGGGCCGTGAAGAATTATTGCACGATGCGTGCTACGTGCGGGTGCGCATTGTTCTGTTGAAACGTGGCCGCTGGCAGGTCCTGCAGGTAAGGGAGGACTACAGGCTCCGAAACGTCGGAGATGTAGCAGTGGCTGTTGAGTGTACCGGCGATGCGTACCTGAGTGGTGCGGGTGTCATATCCAATTGCGCCCCAAACCATAACGCCAGGCAACGAACCAGTATGGCGATGCATAATGCAGGCGTCATACCATCTCTCGCTGCGGTGCCGCCACACGCGGATCCATCCATCGTGGTGTTGCGGGCAGAAGCGGGATTCGTTGGAGAAGACAATGTCGTGCCATTCCGTAGTCCAGGTGTGGCGTTCAACGGCCCACTGCCATCGCACTCGCGGTGGAGTAACGTCAATGGTAATCGGAGCAATGGGCGCCGTGCGACAAGTCCCCACTCCTGCAGACGACGTCGAACGGTACGTGCTGACACAGGTTGTTGCCCAACGCACCCTAATTCCTGCTCTAACGTTCGTGATGTGGCGGTGCGAGACGTCAATGCCCGCCGCAGAACATGCCGGTCCTCTCGTTCGGTGGTGTGCCGCGGCTGCGGCAATCGCTCACGTCGGTCCGTCCGTCCCTCCTGCACACACCGAATCCATACTCGCCTCACTGTGGCTTTATGTCGTCCCACACGGGCGCCGATGTCTCGGTACGACAAACCGCTGTCGCGATAAACCACTATTCGTCCTCTGTCGAACTCCGAAACGTGCTGGAATGACTGCCGTATTTTGCGAAGAGGCATCAGGAAGCTTCCCACGCACAGGTCCGGCAGCACCACACACTTGCAGTACTTACACCCCACCTTCTGTGCACCCTTCTTATAGTGCTTCTCGGTGGCGTGCCGGATACACATGATCTGCATATGCCCAGCAATGCTAATCGTTTGCATGTCCTCTCACGGGCGACGCATGCTGCGAATTTCAGGCCAAACGGATGCTTCCTTCTTGGTGTTGCATTTTGGGTGGCCAGCAGTGTATTAACAAAAATAAGGGCGGAGAAACTATCAGTATTTTAAGAACAAAATATTCCGAAAAGGTTTATGGACGTGAGTGGCATCGGTCCACGAAAGAATTTTCGCAGTCGAAATTTTAGAAGCTCAGATTCTGTGGCAAATACATCGGAAGCCGAAATTACCAATTACGCCCCGTGGTGGCCAAACCACTGTTTTCCAAAAATTAGAAATTATATGCAAAGGATTTCGCATCAGGAGCTGTATCAGGTAAAGAAAAAAAAATTGTTAATCGGAGTTTTAGAAGTAGAGTTATCGGGGAAAACGCAATTTACTTTTACGCCCCCTAGCGGAAATTCTATGCGTAACTTGAAAAAGTGACTATGACTAACATGCTGTTCGTCATAAACGGAATTTAAAGGTAAAGATTTTTTTCAATCGGATGTTTAGAAGAAATAACACCTTCTGTAACCACAATGCATTTCGCAAATGTCTTGTGAGTAACAAAAAGTATTTTTTTCTCTTACGTGCTGCTATTTCATTTCTCCTCCTCTCTGTACACTACTAGTACATGAAGATGGCGCTTGCGACCCTGCATTGTTATGTGATTCCGATTTGTCTTGGTGCAACCTATCCATCTCAGACGTTTGTACACGCTTAGCTGAATCAACCTGTATATACAACATACAGGGGTTGGACACTATAATGTGAACATCACTCTCACAGACGTGACTTTTAATGCAGCTGCGTACGTCGCAATACACAAAAATATCCACCACGTTTTAGTTGTAATAGCTTTGTTTAGCACTTCAAGGCACTTTTTAAGTGGATTTAAAGTGTCTTGTTGCAAAATTTCTTTCAGGATAACGACAAAATGAGCGGCCAAACGACCTCGAAAGAGGGCTAATTGTTGGTGACCGGCTAGTTGGTGTATCCGTGACAACAGTCGCCAGGGTAACGGGAGTATCGAGAGTTACTTTGTCTAGCGTCAGGACAGCATACCGCGTTCGTGGCAAAAATTCGTCTGCCAAACACAAGAGCTGCCGGAAAACGACCCTGACTGATAGAAACAGGAGAGCATTAAGGAGGATTGTTACCCGTAACAAGACCACAGTGCCGAAAATTAGTGCGGAGCTCAATCTGCTTCTTCAGTCCCCAGTATCAACGAAAACAGTGCACACGGAACTGCATAAAACACGACATTCATGGCAGAGCTGTTATTGCAAAACCTCTGGTGACCCGGGTGAATGTACAGCGGTGACGGCAGTGGTGCCAGGAGCATACAACGCGGACTGCCCATGCATGGAAGCGTGTAATGTGGTCGGATGAATCCACATTCATACTATCACCACCGTAGAACGTGTTTACGTATGGAGAACACCATCAGAAAGCGTACAACCCAGACTGTCTGCTCCCAACAGTGCAGAATGGTGGTGGTTCTGTAATGCTCTGGGCAGTCATATCGTGGTTTTCAGAAGGTCCCCTGATCACTTTGAAAGTATGGATGACAGGCAGGGCGTATGAAACCATTTTGGCCGACCAAGTTCATCCAATGGCTCAGGCATTGTTTCCTGCAGGGGATGCCATCCATCAAGATCATAACGCCATAATTCATAGAGCTCGGAATGTCCAATCATGGTTTGAGCAACATGAAGACGAAATTTTACACCTTCCTTGGCCTCCCCAATCACCAGACTTGAAACATCATCGAGCCACTGTGGTCTGTGTTGGAAAACAGAGCAAGATCCCGTTGTCTTCCTCCTGCGTCTCTCAACGACCTGGAGCAGTTTCTGTATGAAGAATGGTGTGACATCCCACTAACCAACTTCGAGGATTTGCATACGTCCATTCCAAGGAGGATTCGTGCGGTTTCGAATGCCATAGATGGTCCTACACCCTACTAGGTGCGTAAAACCTTCTCCTAGGTGTTCACATTATTCTTTCCCATCTCTGTATGAATTTGGTCATTACACTCTTACAAACTATGTATTAATATACACTCATTGTCATAAAAATTCGCGCACCAAGAAAAAAAAAAAAAAAAAGTTCGATTAACGCGAAACTCGGCGAACAGCTACGGGGAGGGCAGACATGCAAGTGATTAAAATTTCGAGCGATTCCACATGCCCGCGCGCCCAGTACCGGCGCTGCAATCGCAATCCTTGGGGCTTACAACGCGCCGCGCAGGGGACTCCACATTCGTGCCGTAGTGCACGGTAACAGTCAGATGAGATCCCTGAGCGGTAGACATGCCGAGGAGCCGCCGTTTATATGTGCGTAGGGACAAGGAGTTTGAACGAGGCCGTATTGTCGGGATGAAAGAGGCAGGGTGGCCAACACGCTGAATCGGACGCTACTTGGGCCGGGCGGACCGGCTCCGGATGACCCGGAAGAGTGGACCGTAGGATCATGAGAGCGGCACGCACAAATACAACGACGGCCTTGTCCAATTTCCACATGTGGCGACATCACAAGTTACTCCTGTATCCGCCAGAACCATTTCCAGACGCTTGGCAGAGGCGAATCCGCACTCTCGACGGCCCTTACCTTTTTTTCTGCCATTAATATCTGACCACCGTCGGCGTTAATTGGAATGCTATGGACTGGCGACGTATAGTGTTCAGCGACAAATCCCGCTTCTGTATGGAAACGAACGACCACTGTGTCAGAGTGTAGAGGACCGCAGGTGAGCGCTACAATATCAACCTCACAGTACAGCGGCACACGTCCCGAACTGCAGGCGTGATGATCTGGGGAGCCATCGCGTATGACAGCCGGACTTCCCTCGCAGTGATCCGAGGGACGTTGATAGCCCAGCGCTACGTACAGAAGATCCTGCGGCCCCAAGGGCTGTCTTTCATAGCGGGGTGGCCCGGGGCCATTTTCCAACAAGATAACACCCGTTCGCACACGGCTCGTGTTTCCCAGGACTGCCTGTGTCATGCTTCGACGCTTCCATGGCTTGCCAGATCGCTTGATCTCTCGCCCATCGAGCACGTGTGGGCCCAGATGGGAGGCCAGCTTTCTCCGTGTCGCAGTGTTCGGGATTTTAAGCGTCAGTTGCAAGATGTGTGGGCCAATCTGTCCCAGGATAACATACGGCGTCTCTTGGACTCCATGTCGGACCGTATCACCGCATGTATCCGAGCACGAGGCGGTTCGACGCGGTACTAACGCTGACCGGAATGTGTACCGTATGTCCTCGGGAAATCGTCCTGTTGCTGTGATATTGTAATCACTTCTGCCCTTGGTATGTATCGTCACACTACTAAAACCTCATTTCAATCCGACGCCTCCTTCTTGGTGCGCGGATTTTTATGACAGTGAGTGTACTTCCGGCTCTGCCCATGTCGAGGACGCACTGAACTACTTGTCCAAGGACATATACAGTCGCCTTTCTTTTCTCGTTGTAAATCATACTGCAACAAGCAAGGGCATCATGCACTGCACCAAGCACCTTCGCGAACCTTTCGGGATCTGGATTCTGAGTCTTAAAACCAGCCAATCCTTCGTCGATCATTCTGAAGTATTTTGGCATTCGCTTAGCCTCAAATCAGAAAATGGCGTAACTGTGTGCTTATACATGCCGTCTATAAGCGATCTCAGATGCTCACTGTTTTCACATCCAGCGGGCAGCCCAACCAGCGTTTTCTCGCTACCGAGCTCATCAGCCCTATCTCGTAGTCGCAGTTGTAAGCCGAAGATGTGCTACAAGATTCAACCGTGTAACTCTGAAACCGCGTAACTCGAAACTGCGTAAGTCTAGAACTTACTGCATCTGCATCAGTGTTACACCAGATTTTTTTTTTTTTTACGAATATAAATTAAAGAAAATAATTATCAAGTAGCTGAAATATTCTTATTGAACTAAGAGTGCTAACTAATTAAAAATGCAAACGTTTAATATTTTCAGTTATATAATGATATACCTAACATCAAATTCAGTAAAACATGACAACGCGATACTTTTAAAGGCCCTTTTATTTACGCTTTCCAACCGTAGGTTGAAGAAGCGTATATACTCCAGCTTTGTCCGTCTGTCCGCACGATAACTCGCGTACAAATGGTTCCATTTCGATGAAATTTTAGTATGTGGTAGGGGACAACCTGGGGACGAACCGTATTGAAAATGAACGAAAGGGGGTCAAAGTTCAGGACACGGGACGGGATCCATTCCATCGCCCTTATGCGTCATAACTTACGTAAGCATGCTTCGATTGCGACAAAACTTTTATCATGTTGTTCCGGAGGTATACTTAACCAGTTCTGTCGAATGTCGTCGAAATGGGGTCAAAGGTAAGGGCACAGGAGCGAGATTTATTCCAAAGTCATTATCCTCATAACTTGAGTAATTATTTCTGGTATGTTGGAAAGCGTACCATAATCAATGCATTGTATAATTTTACTAACTTGTTATAAAATGTTTTCAGTTATATACCTAAAATCAAATTCAGTAAACGAATCCCGCTGGTGTAACGGCTGAGAAATTCACGGGCTTCGATTTGGCAAAATTTCTGTATAAATACAGAAAGCCCCGAAACGGAATTTTCCGAAAGAAACGGAATTACTGAATACGGAAAATCTGTGAAAATACGGAAATTAAAAATAACGGGAAAATTTCAGGAATTTTCCGTGAATTCACACCACTTATTTTTTTCAGTGTGTGTATCTTTCGTTTTTTCTCCATATGTCTTCGCCTTTTCTCTCTCTGCCCAACTTTTTAACTTTTCTGCTCTCTTTCTCTCTCTCTCGTTCACTTTTCCTCTTACACTTTCTCTCTGTTGGCCTTTCGTCAGTTGATCTGGCTACACCATTCGTTCTCCTTCTAGGCACTTCCTTTACTTTGTATCTCTTTGATTTTCCTTAGTTCTTTCACTCTGCTCTCTCTTTTTAGTTCTCCTCTTCTCTATCTCTCCAGTCGTTCTCACACTCGCTTTCTTTTTTTGTCATCTTTTTCCTCCTGTCCTCAGCGCTTCTTATCACACACATCTCTCTCTCCTTCCGTTTGCCTTTCCTTTATTCTCAGCCGCTTTCCCCTTCTTTATTCTCCGTCTATTCATTCTGACCTCCTTTTACCCATTCTATTTCCCTCACATTTCTTCTACCTCCTTGTTCCCTTAATTAACAGATCCTATCTTTGTTTACTCTCTCTCTCTCTCTCTCTGCCAACACATATTTACAATCTGTTTATTCCATTTCTTGTCGCTTCTTTACTATTCCTTCATTTAAGTCCCCTTTTCTCTCTCTCTCTCTTCCTTGCATTCACTACCTTTCCTCTCTCGATCTTCTTTACATTCATCATAGCTTCTTTCATCTTCCTCTCCCGCTTCATTTATTATCTCTCCTTTCTGTGTCTCTCATTTCACCAGTTTTTCTTCTCTCTTTATCACACTCTTCCCTATTTCTTTACTTCCTCCTTTACGCTTTGCATCTTCTCCTCTCGTCTTTACTAAAAATCTCTCTCCTCACTCTCACGAACATTTCATCCCTTTTCTCTTCGCCTTCTCCCTCTTCCTCTTCATTGATCATCTCTTCCCTGTCCTTTGTCCTGTTTCTATATATTTCCCTTTATTCTCTCTCTCTCTCTCTCTCTCTCTCTCTCTCTCTCTCTCTCTCTCTCTCTCTCTTGTCCTTCTTTAATTTACCATCTTCCCCTTCTCATGTTTTTCCTTTTTTTCAAAATTCTCTCTCCTTCTATCCCTTTACTCACTATCCTTACTCACTCTTTTCTCTTCCCTTTATTCATTACTCTTTTCTTTCTATTTTCTCGTCCCTGTATTCATTATCTCACCCCTCTTTCACTTTTTTCCAGTCTTCTGTCATCCTCTTCTTTATTCGTTACTTCTTCGCTCCTCTAGCCTCTTGCTTCCTGTATTTTCTGTAACATATCTCGCCTGTGTATCACAGTTTCGCTTTAGCTTTACTGTCAATATTTCTTCTTTTTTTCTCTTTTAAGGCGCACGCACACACACACACACACACACAGAGAGAGAGAGAGAGAGAGAGAGAGAGAGAGAGAGAGAGAGAGAGAGAGAGAGAGAGAGAATATTAATTAAATTATTAAATTAATTAATTCGTGGACATGATCCAAGATCCTAGGACTTTTCCCTGTAAACAAATTGCAACAATTCCAGCAGAAATGCTAATATAGAGTCTCAGGGGCTCAAAAATGGCAACACGTTCATTCCCACCACAAGACATTAATAAAATTAAAATGCTGCTTAATGGAATACCATTTTTATTTTCCTTAGTTCTCCCAAGCTACGACGCAATCTCTTAAACGCAGCAGAACACGCAAACTGCTTTTTTTTAAGCACCGACTTTACTCATACATCTTTGCTCTCCTTTTTTTTTTTTTTTTTTCCGGTTGAAACTTCTGTAATGTAAAAGGTTAACACAGAGATACAGCAAGAGCTATCAGGAAATTAACATCGTCGAACAAGGAGATTAATCAGAGAGATAAAGCACTATATATATGAAAAGGCGCCTATCTTAATGGTCAGATGCAATACCACTTGAGTTTAATGATATGGAAGCTATGATTGAGTGAGTCTGCGAGTAAAAGCTTAATAAATCATCCGAATTTTCACAGAGCTCCGAACGCACACTAAGAGGGGAGAAGGTAAAGGTTAATGCAGAAAAAAGGGGCACTAAGCTAGAGTAAAGCTCCTTCCCACGCTTGCCTCCCTGAAATGGTTGCCAGCCAACACGTCGTCGTCAGGAAAGGGCGAAGACATTTGTCTACATTAAGGGCATTTAGGAAGCCGGCTAATAAACCACAACAGTTTGGTTACGAGAAAACTTTCTCTTTGAGAGTGTAAGAGTTCTCGGCGAGAAAGGTCGCAGAAATTGTGGTCGAAAGGGAAGGAAGTTTACACTCACGCCATTAATATACGCGAAAACAGCGCGAAGAAGTGCCTTCGACACACACACACACACACACACACACACACACACACACACACACACACACAAATTAAACACCCCTCCAATTTTTCAACTCCCAAATTCCCGCAGACATACGCTCATAAAAATACTCTAATCATCCCTCCTCATTTGAAATTGTGCGTTGGTGTAATACAATGCTTTTTTACAAGAAATGAAGATTTAGCAACTCATGGGGGAAATCTAGAGGTAAACGATACCTACACTTATTTACCTTGATGGGCAACAGATATCACGGGAGGGCCACACTGATGAAGATATTAATCGAGGTATAAAACTTAGCTGGACAGCCTTTGGATGAAAGTGCACAGTTTTAAAAAACAATTTATCGGTATGTATTGAAAGAAAAGTGTTTAATCAATGCATCCTTGCAGATCTTCTGTACGGACCAGAGACATATCTCAACCAAAAGAGACATATGGAGGCTGCATACAACTGAAAGGAGCAGGGAGACCTGTATTTTTAGTGTAACCAGGAAAGATAACAAGAGGAACTTGTGGATCAAGAAAATGACAAGAGGGGAAAACATCATGATCCAAGTAAATTCAATCAAAACGGTAATAGGATGCGCATATTGCTAGAAGAACGCACCACCGATAGGCAACTGCAATATCAGACTGGATACCAAGAGACGGGGAAAGGTCTAAGATAAGTTCACGTGGGAGATGAGTGGATGAAATTCGAAATCGTGCGGGAGTGACATGGAGGAGACTTCTCTGGATACCAAGAGACGGGGAAAGGTCTAAGATAAGTTCACATGGGAGTTGAGTGGATGAAATTCGAAATCGTGCGGGAGTGACATGGAGGAGACTTGTCTGGATACCAAGAGACGGGGAAAGGTCTAAGATAAGTTCACATGGGAGTTGAGTGGATGAAATTCGAAATCGTGCGGGAGTGACATGGAGGAGACTTCTCTGGATACCAAGAGACGGGGAAAGGTCTAAGATAAGTTCACATGGGAGTTGAGTGGATGAAATTCGAAATCGTGCGGGAGTGACATGGAGGAGACTTCTCTGGATACCAAGAGACGGGGAAAGGTCTAAGATAAGTTCACATGGGAGTTGAGTGGATGAAATTCGAAATCGTGCGGGAGTGACATGGAGGAGACTTCTCTGGATACCAAGAGACGGGGAAAGGTCTAAGATAAGTTCACGTGGGAGATGAGTGGATGAAATTCGAAATCGTGCGGGAGTGACATGGAGGAGACTTCTCTGGATACCAAGAGACGGGGAAAGGTCTAAGATAAGTTCACATGGGAGTTGAGTGGATGAAATTCGAAATCGTGCGGGAGTGACATGGAGGAGACTTCTCTGGATACCAAGAGACGGGGAAAGGTCTAAGATAAGTTCACATGGGAGTTGAGTGGATGAAATTCGAAATCGTGCGGGAGTGACATGGAGGAGACTTCTCTGGATACCAAGAGACGGGGAAAGGTCTAAGATAAGTTCACATGGGAGTTGAGTGGATGAAATTCGAAATCGTGCGGGAGTGACATGGAGGAGACTTCTCTGGATACCAAGAGACGGGGAAAGGTCTAAGATAAGTTCACGTGGGAGATGAGTGGATGAAATTCGAAATCGTGCGGGAGTGACATGGAGGAGACTTCTCTGGATACCAAGAGACGCGGAAAGGTCTAAGATAAGTTCACGTGGGAGATGAGTGGATGAAATTCGAAATCGTGCGGGAGTGACATGGAGGAGACTTCTCTGGATACCAAGAGACGGGGAAAGGTCTAAGATAAGTTCACATGGGAGTTGAGTGGATGAAATTCGAAATCGTGCGGGAGTGACATGGAGGAGACTTCTCTGGATACCAAGAGACGGGGAAAGGTCTAAGATAAGTTCACATGGGAGATGAGTGGATGAAATTCGAAATCGTGCGGGAGTGACATGGAGGAGACTTCTCTGGATACCAAGAGACGGGGAAAGGTCTAAGATAAGTTCACGTGGGAGATGAGTGGATGAAATTCGAAATCGTGCGGGAGTGACATGGAGGAGACTTCTCTGGATACCAAGAGACGGGGAAAGGTCTAAGATAAGTTCACATGGGAGATGAGTGGATGAAATTCGAAATCGTGCGGGAGTGACATGGAGGAGACTTCTCTGGATACCAAGAGACGGGGAAAGGTCTAAGATAAGTTCACATGGGAGATGAGTGGATGAAATTCGAAATCGTGCGGGAGTGACATGGAGGAGACTTCTCTGGATACCAAGAGACGGGGAAAGGTCTAAGATAAGTTCACATGGGAGTTGAGTGGATGAAATTCGAAATCGTGCGGGAGTGACATGGAGGAGACTTCTCTGGATACCAAGAGACGGGGAAAGGTCTAAGATAAGTTCACATGGGAGTTGAGTGGATGAAATTCGAAATCGTGCGGGAGTGACATGGAGGAGACTTCTCTGGATACCAAGAGACGGGGAAAGGTCTAAGATAAGTTCACATGGGAGTTGAGTGGATGAAATTCGAAATCGTGCGGGAGTGACATGGAGGAGACTTGTCTGGATACCAAGAGACGGGGAAAGGTCCAAGATAAGATCACGTGGGAGATGAGTGGATGAATTTCGAAATCATGCGGGAATGACATGGAGGAGACTTGCCTAAGACGAACCGTTGTGGTAGAAACATGGGGAGACCTCCATCCAGCAATGGATTCATAATGGTTGACGATGATACACCATATTGACAAAAGTCACCGGACCCCTAGGAGAGAAACACCACATAGCTTTTATTGACATACATTAGTACGGTGTCGGTCCTCCTTTGGCCTTAATGCATGCGCTGACCCTTCGAGACATGCTTTCGACAAGGTTTTGGAACACAGCGATAGGTATGCGGTTCCATTCAGTACATAATGCTGCCGCTAACTGTTGCTTAGTAGCAGGCCTTGCTTCCAAACTTCTTATTCGGCGCTCTAATTCATCTCATAGGTGCTCTATGGGATTAAGACCAGGGCACTGTGCTGGCCAGTCCACACACGATACGGAATTATCGTCAAACCATGCCGTATCAGTCCTTGCTTTATGGCTC
Source organism: Macrothele yani (assembly GCA_039090855.1). Classification (NCBI taxonomy): domain Eukaryota; kingdom Metazoa; phylum Arthropoda; class Arachnida; order Araneae; family Macrothelidae; genus Macrothele; species Macrothele yani. The sequence goes on along the minus strand of CM077003.1, from coordinate 42,043,858 downwards.
GGTGCATTATCCTGCAGGTACCAACAAGGCTTGGTTCCATAATATTGCCACAGAGTAGGTAGGGCACAATTGTCTAGAATATCGAGGTAGATGTGCTGGTTAACAGGTTTGTCCATTATAACCAATGGGCCGTGATCATACCACGAAAAACACCCCCACACGGGTACACTGCCAGCTCCAAACTTGACCGTAGGAACAGTACACTGTGGTAAATAGCGTTCCCCGGGCTGCCGCCATATCTACTCACGGCCATCAGATTGATGGATCGTATTTACCACAGTGTATGTACTGTTCCAGCTCCAAACTTGACCGTAGGAACAGTACACTGTGGTAAATAGCGTTCCATCCGCTGCCCACACACGGCCAAAAGACTGATGGATCGTGTATCATGGATTCATCAATCCATAGGACTCGTTTCCATTGATCTAAGGTCCACGATAAATGTTTTTTACACCATGCTAAACGACGAGTAGCATTCCGAGTGGAGATGTAAGGCTTATGAACAGCCGAACGACCATGCTAACCCATGGAATGAAGTTCTCTGCGAATGGTACGTGTACATACCGAGGTTCCAACAGTACTCCGTCGATTAGCTGTAACGACTTTCCTGAGGCTTCGACGTCCTCTATCACGATTTTCCTTGGTCTGTCGGTACGTTTCGCTGCTTCAGGCACGGCATGAGTCTTCCCCTTATTCAGTACATACAAAACAGTTGACTTGAGTATGTCTGAACGCCTCTCAGTTTCTCTAATGGACAACCCACTAATATAACGCCCAACAATCTTTCCTTTCTCAAGTCAGTTCAGCGACATTTTCACTCAACCTCACAGTGCGATATGATCGCGGTCAGCTGCAGGCTTGTTTTTATACCGTTTGCAGCTGTACCGCGCATTTTAACAACGCAGCGGATCCGTTCATTTTCTTTTGAAGGGGTGTCTGGTGACTTTTGTCACTATCAGTATCATCATCATTGTCAACCATTATCAATCCACTACTGGACGAAGGTCTCTCCAAGCCTCTTCCACAACGGTCTGTCTTGTGCCAGTCTCCTCCATGTTACACCCGCATACTTTCGAATTCCATCATGTCAATAGTGTGTATATTATATATTTTTCAATTTCAGACGAATGTATACAACGCCCGTGACCCCAATAAAATGTGATGTATCGACGAAAGTGCATCTGCGCATGCGCAAACTAAAATTTGTCCTCAATATAGAAAGAAACGCTGAATCGCAAGTGTGTTAGTGAGGGGGACATTTAACTTAAGGTCTAAGATATCTGAACGTTACACCCCACCGTTTTACTCATCATTTTAAAGCTCTTGTCGATAGCAGGTAAACCCCGTGGGGGAGGGGGTCGAGGGGAAGCCAAATTTCGCTACGACGCACAGTTTTTATAGCATCCAAAAATGCATTTGGAATGGCTTTTGTCACGTTTAGTATGAGGTTCTCGTAATTTACGCAGATTGCAATGATCTATTGTTACTTTTATGTAAACTGTGGAGGAATAATGTTCGGCGACAGTTTAGTACAATATATTGTTGAGTAACAATTAAATTAACTATTGTTACGTCACTTCGTGGGACAGCATTCAAAAGCCAGATTTCAACAATAGTTTTGACTACTTCCGTTACCCATTTTCGTTACACCGAAATTTAATGCGTGGGAATTACTTTTGGGAAAGATGCATAGCATAAAAAAAATCATATTTTCCGTATGATGATTACGAGTTTTTAGTTACAGAATTCGTACTCAAAAGTAGTAAAAAATAAGAAATCCCTGACTCATTTTCTTCCATTCTGGCATTTCCTAACCACTTATAAATTATTTAAATAGCTCATCTTTATACATTTACCTGCTTTTCATTGATATAAACTAAATGCACGAGACAGATTGTTTTTGGTACCACTATTCCATAATCTTTTGTGAACCTGAGTAGTGCACTGCCATGTAGAATCCATTAATACGTTCCCATAGAAACGGTTCATATGTAGCAAAAAATCGGTCAGTTGATTAGTTAAAGTTTTTCTTTATCATACAATAGTTTATGTTTAATGATCGAATGGGATCCTTCTTAGACAAACATGTCGCAAGAGAACCAACTAACAAAGGGCTTTTGATCCATTGAATAGTCAGTTCTCTCTTGTGTTATGTTTTTCCACGCAGGAGTGTATCAGGCCATTGTGCCTAATTGCTCTATGCTACAAAGCTAACTGTCTACAGAAACCAAATAAAAACATAATAACATGCAGTTTTTAAAATTCAGTTTTGATCATTTTCAGCGAATTAAGGAATAATGCACTGTACTGAAAGTAAGATCTATATAGATCTATGCAATTCTAGGCAGGCAATTTGCAAACACAGGTCTGGAATCTGGAAAACAAAACAAAGCAAAGCTTCTTTGACAAAATAAAAAGATCCGTATTTTTTCAACTTCCTGATAAAAAACATTCTCCGATTTTTATGAAAATATACAATTCCCCCGGATTTCTAGAATCATTTTCGAATTCCCTGAGAATTCCAGGTTTTCCAGGAATTCCCTGAGAATTCAGGTTTTTCAGGAATCATTTTCGAATTCCCTGATAATTCTAGGTTTTCGAGGAATTTCCTGAAAATTCAGGTTTTCCAGGAATCATTTTCGAATTCCCTGAGAATTCAGGTTTTTCAGGAATCATTTTCGAATTCCCTGAGAATTCTAGGTTTTCGAGGAATTTCCTGAGAATTCAGGTTTTCCAGGAATCATTTTCGAATTCCCTGAGAATTCAGGTTCTTCAGGAATCATTTTCGAATTCCCTGATAATTCTTATAGGTTTTCGAGGAATTTCCTGAGAATTCAGGTTTTCAAGGAATTTCCTGAGAATTCAGGTTTTCGAGGAATTTCCAGAGAATTCGGGTTTTCCATGAATCATTTTCGAATTCCCTGAGAATTCCAGGTGTTTTCCAGGTGAGAATACCAGGTTTTCTAGGATTCCCTGACAATTCAGATTTTCCAGGAATCATTTTCGAATTCCCTGAGAATTCCAGGTTTTCTCAACTTTTATGGTTGCGTGGGGATCCTGAGTTATATATACACTGTAAAAAAAAATTTAAAAATTCACGAGCCATTTTCCGTGATTCTTTTAGTGAATTAACGAAGGTTATTCCAGATACAACCTTTTCCGTGAAAGGACAGGGAAAAAAAAAAAAAAAACTATTTCACGGATTCTTGGTAAGACAGGAAATTTCGTAATTTTCAGAAACCTTCCCGCAATTCCTTTCGTATAATAACGGTAAACTGCCGTTTTTAAGAAGCGTTAACGGACAATTTTAAATTTTGAGAAACCTTTCCGTAATTCCTTTCGTATATTAATGGTAAACTGCAGGTGCGACGCTACGGGTCGGCTTCACTTTTCTTTATGCCCACCATTTATCAACCCCCCCCCCCAAAAAAAAACTATTTAAGCAGATAGAACATATAGCGGAGTTAATCATCTAAGATTTTAGGGAACTTGGATAAACGTACGTAAATATTTCGAATTTACATAAATTGTATTATATAAAATAAATCTTTTGTTAAATTTAGTGTTTGTACTTCTGGGAAATAGAGGCACTACTCTGAACGAATTTGCAAGAGAGTAGTAGAAACACAACATTTTTGTAACAGTAGTTTAAAAAGATGAGAGAATGAGAAAGGAAGAGAGAGAGAGAGAGAATGAGAAACAGAGAGAGAGAGAGAGAGAGAAAGAAAGAGAGACTGAGTGACAGAAAGAGAGATTGAGAGAGAGTGTGTGAGAGAAAGAAAGAGAGAGTGTGTGTGAGAAAGAAAGAAAGAGAGAGTGTGTGTGAGAGAGAAAGAGAGAGTGTGTGTGAGAGAGAAAGAGAGAGTGTGTCAGAGAGAGATTGACAGAGAGTGAGAGAGAGAAGGAGAAAGAGAGAGAGTGAGAGAATGAGAAACAGAGAGAGAGAAAGAAAGAGAGAGTGTGTCAGAGAGAGATTGACAGAGAGTGAGAGAGAGAGGAGGAGAAAGAGAGAGAGTGAGAGAATGAGAAATTGAGAGAGAGAATGAGAAAGAGATAGAGAGAAAGAAAGAGAGAGTGTGTGTGTGAGAGAAAGAGAGAGTGTGTCAGAGAGAGATTGACAGAGAGTGAGAGAGAGAGAGTGACAAAGAGAGTGAGAGAATGAGAAACAGAGAGAGAGAGAGAATGAGAGAGAGATAGAGAGAAAGAAAGAGAGATTGAGTGAGAGAAAGAGATATTGAGAGAGAGTGCGAGAGAGAGAGAGAGAGTGAGTCAGAGAGAGAAAGAGTGCGAGAGAGAGAGAAAGAGAGAGAGTGAGTCAGAGAGAGAAAGAGTGCGAGAGAGAGAGAAAGAGAGAGAGTGAGTCAGAGAGAGAAAGAGAGAGAGTGAGTCAGAGAGAGATTCCTTGTGAAGTTACAAACTAAAATTTATAAACAACCGTATGAAAACAAAAAACAAAACAAAAAGGACGGCTTAAGTCAGCTGAAATTGCGAAGAAATAATAACTTGCCATAGAGATTCGTATCCATATTTCCCATACTTCATGCACCGATGACCCATTACATTATGACCACCCCCAGCCTGGAGAAATTAGCGCGTCTAAAGACCAAACGGTGACGCAGGTGGTGTTCACAGAACAGTGCATATACAACCCGAGGACCGGCTTTCGGTCAGTAGACAGTTCGGAGTCAAAATGGGAAAAGCTGCCGATTTATCGCAGTCTGATAAAGGGCAAATTGTGATGGCACGGCTCCTCGGAGCTACGATCTCAGGAAACGGTGCGCCTTGTGAGTTGTTCACGTGCCGCTGTAGGGAGACCATATCAAAAGTGGTGCACAGATAGCCAAACAACGAACCATCAGCCAGCCGCGTGTCGCCCGTAGCTCATTGATGCCAGAGGGCAGCGGAGACTGTCGCGCATTGTTCACAGCGACCGCAGGGCCACAGTGCGACAAATCACCAGCAGCTACAACAGTAGTGATCAGGGCAATGTGTCACAGCACACAGTTCATCGTAGCCTTTTGCGCACGGGCTTGCGTAGCCGAAGACCCAGCCGGGTCCCCATGCTCACTGCACGTCATCGCCAACAACGCATGAAATGGGCCCAAGATCATCGAGATTGAACCGTGGATGATTGGAAGAAAGTGGCCTGATCTGACGAATCAAGATTCCTAGTGCATCACGTAGATGGCTGAGCACGGATACGCTGAATACAAATGAAGGCTATGGCACCTGGATGCACTGTTGGGCGGAAACAGGCCGGCGGCGGTGTTATGCTGTAGGCGATGTTTTCTTGGGACACTTTAGGCCCCATTATCCAACAGCATAATCCCTGAAACCTGCCAGGTATCTGAACATCGTTGCGAACCAAGTTCACCCATTCATGGCAACTGTGTTTCCTGCTTGTGATGGCCATTACCAAGAGGAAAATGCGCCATACCACCCTTCCAGAATCGTCAAGGAGTGGTTCGAGGAACATGCTGGTGACTTTCTATTAATGGTCTGGCCTCCAAATTCACCTGACATGAACTCAATCGAAGATTTGTAGTTCGACTGGGAAAAGCGGGTTCGCGCTAAATCAACACCACCCCGAAATATACGAGAACTGGAGGACCCGCTGTTGATATTATGGTACCAGATACCCCAGGATACCTATCGCCACCTCATCGAATCGATGCCTCGCCGAATGGCCGCTATTTTGCGGGCTAAATGGTGTCCTACAGCTTATTAGGTAGGTGGTCATAATGTAATTGCGCATCGGTGTACATTGGATAAATACTACTAACAGAATTTACTTGAAAACTTTTTCAGTTTTGGGTAAAATGTACATAAACGGAATTTTTTGCCGAAATTTCTGCCAAACACCTTAAATTGGTGCCTACTCCACATCATGCTTAGTCCCCTTCCTCTGAGCGGCTGGCGTCGCCACTGGTAAACTGAGTTAATTTCCCTTTCAAAGTAATAAAATATCTGCACTGGAACAATAATATCTCGACCAAAGTAATTGAGAATGTACTTATTTCTCAGATACTTAGAATTTCAAGAATTTGCAGCAACAATTTGGATTTCAATAACCACATTAGAATCTTATTAAACTGTTTTCTAGAAAACAAAATTCCAATTATTTTCATCAAAAGAACTTTAAGAAAAATTGTTCTGAATAATAGAGTTAGGTTGGCAGATCTGTTTTAATTTCTACACAGTTAATAAAATGATTCTGGCCAATGAAATCCTTTTGGAAGTTGGTCTGGAGGATGCATATTAACTACAAAAAGGAACCTTTAGTGGACAGTCCTATTAAATATTAAAAATAAAAAAATGCAAATAAAATCAAACAAAAAAAGTTTATAATTTGATTAAAAAGTAAAATAAAAATAAATAAAAAGTAAACTAGGTCACTAGAATAACTATCCTAAAAATAGAAAAACTTACGTTAAAATAAATAGGATATTGAAGTGTCTGTAGAAGTACACTAAGGTAATTAAATACATATAAAGGTTATTGAATACACTACAAGTGTGTTTGATAATATTTTTCATGTATTCTGGAGAGTTATTCTACTCTATCTGGACAAGCAGGACTTCATTCTTAGTTGTATAATTCTCTTAGTAGAAATGATCATGATCATATGTAGAGGATTTTAGGAAGGCAGTGTCTGACCCCATGTCTTAAACAACCCTTAGAAAGAGGAAGCTAGAAGATTTGGGCTAGAGTGCCCGATAGGAAAGTGACACAGAAGCGAAGTAGAAAGGGGGGAGGAAGACGCCCTTATTTATTACCGGGGGGCCAGTACCCGGGGTCCAACGGCTTAACGTGCCCATCCGACGCACGGCGGATATTTAGTGGATCGAGCGTTCGTACCTGCTTGGGATCGAACCTGAGGTCCTTTCCGTGGCAGTCACGAACGTTGCCCACTTGGCCACCCGCGGCCCGCTTGGTAGAAATTTAACGGGCAGGGTCTTTTATGCGGTGTAAAGTTGGGAACCTCCCCCACCACCACCCTGCTTCTGAGAGCGGCCGAGAAAAGAGTTCGGCCATGTTTTCAACACTTGAGCTGCAAGTGTGGCTTGGAAGGTAAGCTCTCGACTTTGTTCTTAATCTTATTTCGTTCTAAGTTTAATTAATGAACATTCTTGGCAGAAATTTTAGTTTTTTAGCATCAAGAATTAGGAGCAAGCATTTTTACTAACTTCTTGAGTTTTTTTTTCTCTTTCACTTAACTTTGAATATTAGCGAGATTTTGGGCACTTTGTCTGAGTAGTTAGCCGTTTTATTGTTCTTGTTGTCAACGATGTTTTTTCATTGTTGGTAGGAACTTAATATCTTCATGATTATACTCTTAAAGCACTACTGGAATATTTGTAAATATCGCAACTAATTGTTAACTTCATATAATTTTTTCCAAAGCATGTTTTAATTTTAATTTTTATTTTTTTCTTGTTATGTCAGTTGTTGAGTAAGTTGTGGATACCAAAATCCTGTTTCCTTTTAGGAATCCCATTATAAAATTTTTTCATTCTTTTGTTTTTTTATTTTATGGCATTTTGGATAAAGTTTTTTTCACCACAAAGCATAAGACTTTGTAGTACTTTGGTACTGTTATTCATATTTAAAATCTCTCTTAGGCGGCTAGATTGCTTGGCAACGTGTTTTTTAGCTGAATAATTCTGATGGCTTATTCAGACACTCTCACAACTTTTGGTTTTTGTAATCGTTTTTCTGTTTTTTGTGGCAGATGACGAGCGTGGGTTGGGCAAGGAAAGTTATAGATGCATGCAAAAACTTTAATTAAATTATTCCTCATGCAACTCTGAGGAAGTTATGTTAATTATAAAAATATTTTTGTGGGCTTTAAACTTGCATCTATGGCTAGAATTTTCAATGAAGTTAGACAGAAACTGCAAATAGTTTTAATAAATATTTTCTCTATGTCCTTTTCTAGCCATCTGGTTGATGTGCGAAAGCTTGGAAACGCTAATGTGTCTATTTCCTACGCCAATAAATCGGATCACTAGTACAGTGTTACTATTTACTACTTAATTGGTGTACTGTTCCTCGTTATCAATTTGTACTCTGCGGTATTGGAGCATCCTCCGTATAGTCCTGCCCTCACCCCCTTCGGACTATCACGTGTTTGACATTTGATTTGCCACAGGCCAAGAAATGAAGGAGCTAGCGCACGCGCGGCTCGTCTCCCGGCAAAAAGTCTTTTTTTTTTTTTTATGACGCCATAAAAAAGCTCGGGCAAAGCTTGTCCAAGTACGTTGAAAAGCAAGACGATTATGTTGCAAAATGATGTCCTTGTAATTTCTCAATTGTTGTAATAGTTAGTTTGCGTGACTCGCTCTAGTATTACATAACCTTACGCGTTTGTGGATCACTAGAACGTAAGTCTTTACGATAGTGTCAAAACAGGAAATAAAAATTTTCTGATGGAACCGTATAAGCATACCTGTGAAAAACATGGGTACTTCTGACCCACATAGTTTCCTAAGTACGATGAATCATAGAAATGATCGTCATCTTCCGGCGTCAATACGCACAACTTCTGCCACGCGTGCTTTGGCGTAATGTTGTTCACTTGCCGAAATAGGTCATCTCCGTAACATTTTTCTTATCAAAACTGATGCACATTAAATAAGGGCACGGGATAAATGCACTGCTACATGTCTATTCAGAGACGAATTTGACCTTTTTAATATATACCAACTAAGGCCCAGATTCGGGGGCATTCCTTTCCCACCTCAGTTCCCTTAGAGATTTTTGATATACAGTTAACTCTGGATATAGTGAACATTCGGCTATAGTGAACTTAAATCACTGGTCCCGGCCCGCAACATCAGAAATCTACATTAAAATTTTCGTTTATAGTGAACCCTCAACTTCGGTTATAATGAACCAAAAAATAAAACTTCAAAGAAAAGAATGTACTTGTAACGTGAAATTGTAACTTATTGCAAAACAAACCTTCTTGTAAAATCTTCAAAGAATGCGTTGAGAACAATATTATAGGCCTACTACTCCTTAAGTACATCGAAGGACGAAAGTAGGATTATAAACCTCAGCAACATCAAGCTGATATTTATGCCTGCCAACACCACATCAGTCCTCCAACCCAAGAAGCAAGGTGTGATTCGCAGCTTTAAAACCTATACTAGACAAAACCCGTCGGAATCGACGGTTAGTTTCCATTTTGTTTGTTTTTTTGAAAAGAATAAACTCACATGAAACAACAAATGGGATCTATATGTGATTGACCAATTCATTCAACCACTTCAGTAAGGACAATAAATAGTCCAGGTTCGTGATTTTTTCTCATATTTTGACTGAAGGTTTAACGACCACCGTGAGCAACTCAATGGACTTATAAGCAGTCGGCCGTCCCTAATTTAGGTTCACTGGTTCCAAGGAAGGGAGAGAGCCAGTGCCGTAAGACAAACACAACATCCTTGCCTCATCGGGATTCGAACGCGGATCCTTCACTAAAGAGCCATCATAATCCAGCGCTTAGACCACTGCGCCACAGGGGAGGCCAGGTTCGTGATGAGCATCACGACTGCACCCTTTTTCAGTCGTAAAATGTGAGGCGGAAAGCCATTTATCTCAATCGTGTGCAAAAATTAAACTGGACAGAGCACTCTTTTACTCTCATTTTCAGTCACAACAGTGTTTGTAAATGTTATTGGAATGAGATTCGCGTTGCGAATACTCTTCACTCGTCGGAATCGACAGTTATTTTTTTTTTTTTTTTTTTTTTTTTAAAGAATAAACTCATAAGAAACAACAAATGCAAATTTTATTTGATTGACAAATTCATTCAACCACTTCAGTAAAGACAATAAATAGTCCAGGTTGGTGATTTTTTTTTTTTTTACTGAAGGTTTAACGACCACAGTGAGCAACTCAATGGGCTATAAGCAGTTGCCCGTAATATTTTCACTAACACTGGTCAACGTAATGCTTATTTGCATCTTTACATAATGGGAAACATCTTACCTACGTGAATAAACTGGATCGAATGAATATTAAATTTTATATATACATCACACAATGCAACGGCATAACGTAAGCAGGTCTTCGAGAGTGTTCGCTGTTCCGATGAGAAGAACTTTGATAGGAATGCCTGCTAGTGCTGCTTTGCGCAACGGTTCGCTCAGAAAATATAAGACTTCGGACTATCTCATTTCCTCAATGCTTCCGCTTTCAACAGTGAGTGAGTCAACTGCAGGCGATCGACTGTCAACCGCACCCTTCTCCCATAGACTTTACATGAAAACTTTACCACCCCGCCACGCCCGAACAGTTGTCCCAATCTCATTTTTTCTCTTCGACTGGTACATCTACATGGTAAGACCTTTATTTTGATACCTCAACCATATCTTTACGTTCAGCCGTTCTCTCAAAATAACTCACAATAAAAAACCTCATAGAATTAAAATATATGTATTACAGAAGGGAAGTAACGCTTCATGCAATCCAAGCCTTGGAATCAAAGCAGGACACATCAATTAATGTTCTGAATGCTGTACGTTTTGGAAACAAAGCGTAGAGGAGTGTGTCAACTGGAGGTAGGCTTTGGCTACTGGACGTGTGGCATTCAAAGAAGGAAATGATGTGCCTTTTAAGGACCTGCTTCAGCATATCGGTGCGAATTCCACTGAAGCTGAAGATTTTATCGATGCTGACTGTCAAGTTATAACGAATGAAATCGCGTCGGATAAAACTATTGTCGAGGCTGCAAAAGGCGGTTCCAGCACGGAAGAAAACGAAGCTGAAGAGGACTATAATGAAGAAAGTGTTCCAACAGTGAAAGAGATGTGCTAAAGTTTTTAGAATGTATGGAAAATGTAGAATCGAGTGTAGCAAAAGCACAGACTCTAGAAAAGGCCATGAAGAAAACTTTTTATTAAAACTATTTGCAGCAAGCAGCGGCACATAACAAACTATTTTCATGTTAATTAAGGTAATGTAAAATTAATTTTATTTACTTAATTTAATGAACATACACTACGTACATAAAAATATTATTTTTCGATACATATGTACATATTTTATTTTCTTGCTAACCATTCCACTCAATTCAGGTTCAGGGAAGACACTTCGGTTTTAGTGAACGAAATATGCGAGTCCGCTGAGGTTCACTATAAGCGGAGTTGGCTGTACACTGAAGAGCAATTGAATTAGAGATACCTTTCTAGTAACGTGTAGCACCACCTTTCGCCCTGATGACGGAGGCGATTCGTCTCGGCATGGGCTCGACAAGACACAGGAAGCGTTGGGAAGCCATACGGATCCACGACCCCTGAACAAGCTCAAACAGTTCACGGAGATTTGATGGAGGGGGTCATCTCTCTCGGTGGCATCCCAGATGTGCTCGATGGGATTGAGGTCAGGTGACCTAGCTGGCTAAGGAAGCAAGGCCACGTCGGTGGAGTGTTCATCCAACCATTCGGATAAAATTCGGGAGCGATGGCACGGTGCATTGTCTTGTTGCAGGATGAGGTCCCCAGTGGGATGTTGAAGACGCACAAACGGGAGCAAATGGTCGTCCACGATATCCCGGAAACGTTGACCTGTGAGGGACGATGTCACACGTACCAGGAATCCCATTTCAGTCCACGTAAACAGTACCCAGACGAGAATGCCACCCCCACCAGCTTGAAGAGTACCATGTTGGAAAGAAGGATCCATCGCTTCATGTGGTTTGCGCCGTACTCGTATCCTGCCACCTGCATGTATACCAACGTGAATCTCGACTCATCAGTCCTGGCAACATTTTCCCACATGTCTAAGGTCCAGTGGCGATGTTCCCGCGCCTATGCTAATCTTTGCACCCTGTGATGTGCGGTCAGCAGCGGTACCCTCGTGGAACGATGGTTTCTTTACCCCATAGCGAGGAGATGGTTCTGGATGGTGTGACTGCTTACACGTTTTAGTGCACCAGCGTTAAATGGCCGAGTGATTTCTTGCACTGTGGCCCGTCTATCCGCTGTTACAATGCGAGCTAGCCGACGATGACTCCGCTCATCCACACGCTGTTGTACACGGCAGTTGGCCCTTGCAGGGATGGTTTTACCAGATTCAATGTCCTCACAGTGCACCCGTGACATAGTGGCTCGTGAAAATACTAGTGCCTGCACGACTTCCGAGATGGAGTGACCCATTCGTCGGGCCCCGACGATTTGCCCACAATCAAATGCGCTTAGATCCTTCGCCTTACCCATACTGCGTCCGACTCTCACTGATTCCAGTCGCATCACTCCTTATATTGTCGGATCGCTGCATACGTCATGTCGTTTCCGTTTACAGGGCCGCCCACAGCGCCACTTTTGCATAACGCTAGCTGTCTCTAATTCAATTGCTCTTCAGTGTATATGTAATTTGTTACCTAAAAATAAACACAAAATCTTTAAGTTAACATATGAAACTGATAATGTCTCTAAAGTGGTATATTCTTCCTGCAAGGTTTACATGATTACTTTTGTGTTCGAAATTCAAAGAATCTCGCTGAACTCTAGCTACAACCAAACATTATTAGCTACAACCAAACAATAATTACGTTAAATTAAAAAAATATGTATACCAAAATAATTAAAGTAGCTGAATACTTTTTTATCAAAATGTGTAGTAAATAAACTACATCTGTTTAAAATAACTTTTTTCGGAAGTTTCACAGGTTTCTGAAAAGTTGAATGACTTACGTTTTGATAGAAACAAAGTTTCTGAAGTTCGAAATGTTTTGACCTTTGTTCCAAAAAGGCATGGTTTCAATCACAAGGGGCCTTGCCCCCTCCCCCGAAAGTGTTTTTATTTGTTAAAATGCAACTTACCTTAGTAGAAAATGCTTTAATTTAATAAGAATGCATCAACTTACGTTAGAAAATATTGCTTTAATTTTTTCATCTATTTTTCATTACCTTTTATTTTGTACTGATAAATTTCAAAAACTTACGTTTCGTCACCCCCCCCCCCCCCCAAAGAAAACGTCTGTATACCTCTGCATGGTGTCAATAACAAACAAGTTATTTTTATAATTTCCATTGTACATACAGTTCATTTACTGACGCTTAAAATTTCGAACTTTTCTTTCATCAGAAGCACTAACTTTGCGATCAGCTTACACTTTTGTGCAATTGTTCAACCATATGTTTGCAAACGTTTTAATTAATTTGCTGAAAAAAAAAATTAAAGAAATCCACTTTTTCATGGAAAGCACTTGCTGAAAAAGGAGACGTCTTTACTTTTGTCAAAAAACATTTTAGTTACTTCTAGAACTACGGAATGCTGAGCACTGGATTTAAAAAATAAATCTTCATACTTTTTGGATAGAGGTTTCCGGATTATTATGTATGGTACTGAAATAGCATTAAAGACGGATATTGTAAGCCGCGTCGGTTAAGGAAGTTGAAACACTCTTTATAATTTATGAAATGTTTCTTAACATCATCGCAAGTTCTCTGCAAAAAACAAGAAATAATGAACTTCCCGAGACCTTAAGCACTTTGAAGAATGCAGAAGGTAAGGGGACAGCCCTCAGAAGGGACGATGGTCGTGACGTAAAAGCTCTCCCGACCCCCAGCTGCACAGGCCTTCATTATCTCGTTGGCCACGGTTTGACTCAGTCTAAACACAGCAACAGTGAGCGCAACACGACTGCGCGTGGTATCGTTTTAAAGCTCTCGACGAAATCCATTCAAATATTCGAAGAACATTTCGCAGTGGTTTGAACTGAACATTTTAAAAATTGTTATTTTGTGAACTGGTGAACACTTTTGACAACATCGCGGTTTATCGGGACAACCGTTGGCGCAAAACGACTGTGCGCGGTATCGTTTTAAAGCTCTCGACGAGACCTATTCAAATATTTAAAAGAACATATCGCAGTGGTTTAAACTAAAAATTTTAAAAAGTGTTTTCGTGTGAACGAGTTAACATGTTCGACAATGCCGCGGAATCCGCAGAATGAACGCAGGCAAAAGTGAAGAAAATCAAAATGAGAGGCAAGAGCAAGTGATGAGGAATGTAAGAAGCCCAAGAAGACAGAGCACCACGCTGGGTAATTCGTGTATCGATCTGCTTTGTGTTCGCAATGTATACAGCATTATTTGTAAAAATTAAGAAAGCTACTTTTCATATCACAGACATGTGTTGGCTTTAACAAATTAAACAGACGCTTTCAAACCATACTCGACTAGCTCATTTCAACTCTCCGATATGCAAGGCGTAGTCCTACGTTCCAAGCTGACGGCTCAATCAGAACTGAGCCTACCTGTATTTTTTTTAATCGTATTTCAAGATTAATTTTAATTACCTTGCAAATTTCATGTATTCAAGTGCTGAGTAGGAAAATTGTGCTACTTTGAAATGGCTTATGATGAAGCTCTTCCAAGTAGTTCAAAATTTCTTCTGTTACATGAGATGCTATAGAATATTCTTCATTTCTTAATCCTTGTATACCTATTTCCCGGTTGTAAATCTCCCCTTAAACACCCGAAAGTCATTGGGGGAGGGGGGGGGGGGCAAGGCGGGGAGTAGTACCCGTCAGGAAAGGAGATTAGCGCGGATTCGGGTGTTAATATATCGAGGTTCTCCTATTTAACCTACAGGGGAGTTACCAGATAACATACAACAAGTTTCCCCACACCGTGACTTTTTTGCCATCCAGGCTCTGGCTGTGAAACTGAGAACAGGCACCCGGCATTACAAAATTAGTTGCTGTCTACAAAAGCTCCATCCCATCTTCTAGTGACGTCATCCTCGGAGATATCATCTCTACAGTTCGGTTGCAACAGATGACTGGAATGCCAACGCCAAAAGCGGACCAGCAGATCAGAAAACAGTGCTTGTGTGGGGTGTTGGTCTGTTGTGCTCAAGAAACTTAGGAAAGGGTCAATTGCGAACACAGCCACTCCCGGCTCATAGGATAATTGCACTCAAGAGACATCGCACTGCACTCCTACCCCCCCCCCTACCCCTCGGCTCCTTTCCAGGGCTCCTACCTGGTGAGAGATAACTGCACTCGGATACTCCCTCAAAGTCTTTTCGCTGTTGGAAGATTGCGCTTAGAACCGTAAGTGCGTGTGGGTATGTATGTATGCATACGACATTAATTTTACATGTGTGTGTGTGTGTGTGTGTGTGTGTGTGTGTGTTATACCCACAACAAGAAGAAGCATTTGCAACGGGAGCCAAAAGCAGGAGAGAGAAAAAAAATAAAAAATAAAAAGAAATAAAATACCATTGCGAACAAGCGGGAAAAAACATGCAAGAATGCAGAAAGTTTTAAAATGGCGAGCTTTGCCAGCATTAGTTTTCAAATGCTAAGCTTAAACACAGCATTAACTTATCTCTACAAAGACAAAGTTGAATGTGGGTTTCTGCTATGTCATATATGTATTTCACGTAAATCACCCCACAAAACAAAAAACACTTTCTAAGCCAGGAAAGGTTAAATAAAGAATTAAATTTAGCAATACAGATTCCTGAGGATTGGAACAACGCTACAATGATCCTGCTACATAAAAAAGGTGACATTGAGGATCTCAGGAACTACAGACCTATCAGCCTCCTATCAGTGATTTATAAAATCTTCACTAAAGTTCTTTCACACCGCTTGAAGGTAACACTGGACATGGCTCAACCGAGAGAACAAGCTGGATTCAGGAGTGGCTACAGCCCAATAGATCATATCCACGTACTGAGAGAACTAATTGAAAGAGCGAGGGAATATGAACTTCCATTGTGCATGGCTTTTATCGATTATGAAAAAGCCTTTGATTCGGTGAAACCATCAGCAGTTACAATGGCTCTGAAATCCTGCGGTATTGAAGATGCGTACATTAATATTATTAATAACATCTATGAAAATGCAAGTGCAAAGATTCGGCTGTTTGAAAATACAACACACATAAAAATTGGAAAGGGACTGAGACAAGGTGACAACATATCTCCGAAGCTCTTTAATGCCACATTGGAAAATGTCTTTCAATCACTGAACTGGGAAAACAAAGGGATAAAGATAAATGGAGATTATCTAACCCACCTACGTTTTGCTGATGACGTAGTCATTTTTGCAACTACCCCATCAGAGCTGCAGAGTATGATCCAGGAACTTGCTGACAAGAGTAAAGAAGTGGGATTAAAAATGTACTTTCTGAAGACAAAAGTGATGTTCAATGCTTTTACAAGAAATGAAAATTTATCGATTGATGGAGAAAAGCTGGAGATAACAGACACGTACGTTTATCTTGGACAGCCGATATCAAGTGAGGGTCACATTGATGAAGAAATTAATCTGCGTACGAAACTTGCCTGGAGAGCTTTTGGAAGAAACAGCATAATTTTCAAGAGCAATATGCCATTATGTCTTAAAAGAAAAGTGTTTGATCAATGCATCCTTCCAGTGCTTACGTATGGAGCAGAGACGTGGACCTTCACTAAAAGAGACATACAAAAGCTGCAGACAACTCAAAGCAGCATGGAGAGGTGCATGCTTGGTGTAATCAGGAGAGATAAGAAGAGGAACTCGTGGATCCGAAAAATGACAAGAAGGGAAGAAAAGGAACTCGTGGATCCGAAAAATGACAAGAAGGGAAGAAAAGGAACTCGTGGATCCGAAAAATGACAAGAAGGGAAGACATCATGATCAGAGTTAAATTCCTGAAATGGCAATGGGCTGGACATACTGCCAAAAGGACAGACCATCGATGGACAGCCGAAATTTTAGATTGGATTCCAAAGGACAGGAAAAGACCCAGAAGAAGACTACATGGGAGATGGGTGGATGAAATTCGAAAGTATGCGGGAGTAACATGGAGGAGACTGGCACAAGACAGACCGTTGTGGAAGAAACTTAGGCAGACCTTCGTCCAGCAGTGGATTGATAATGATTGACAATGATGATTATGATGATATGACATATACGGCCCAACCCACAACGACTCATCGTCCACAAATCGAGGAAAACCTAGTACAGAGTCCATGAAGAAAAAACAAAAAAATGTTTTCTTTGCTTTGGTTGCAAGCTTCGCGTGTTGAGCCTCATGGTTCTGCTGTCTCTTTTTTTTGTAGGAGGGCGGAACATTTTATTGAGTTTGCATTTTTGCAATACTGTGTACATATGGCAACTTTTCTGTTTTATTTAAGTAATCTTCCAGGTTTTGCATTAGGTTTCTTTTGTCTACAGTCTCAACGTGTCTCGCGGCAATAGTCAAAATAATTTTTTGTTTTTGTTTTTTGCTCATGGACTCTGTACTAGGTTTTCCTGGATTTGTGGACGATGAGTCGTTGTGAGTTGGGCCATGTATGTCATAAATGACGTTGGCTCTAAATTGAAAATGATGTGAATTTCATATTTTTTGTGTTCAATACTTTTTGCGCTGCGAGGTAGGAAAACGTGAGTGCCGCGAAATTTCTGAAACAGCGGCGGCGGCAGTTACTTTTTTTTTTAGAATAGAGAGATTATTGTATTAATACTAGGTAAGTCCCAAAAAAAAAAAAGGAAATTAATTTTTAACCCATCCTGTTCTCACTAAATGCGAAGATACTATCACAAATTATAAATTTAGTAATCGCAATAAAATCTGTATATAAGAAAATATAAAACAAACTTCAGTATATAAAAAATACTTCTACTGTTACTCTCACGGAACATACCTTGTCTGTCGTTTTTCAGCGACGGAAGCAATTTTGTTCTTACATTACATTTCACTAGAGATCTATGGTCCAGGAAAATGGGTAAAATGTCGTTAATTATTGCCTCAGTAGAAAAAACTGCAATGATTTGTATACTTGTGTTGAAAAGATGGTTAAGAAGTAAACGGTGATGCTGTCATACCGTATCTTCAAGGATGGGACACTTTAGTAATTTTTCTAAAAAGTGGGCAGCACAAAATGGCTCCCAGGACCGTTTATGGATCGCCAGCCCCATAAACGGTTTTTAGCTGTTCTAGTTTTTGAAAAATGGAACTCTGCTCGCAGGTCCTGTTTATTATTTCAAGTTACGGTTACAAAATTCCCAAATAATGAATTTTTGCCTATGAACTTTTTTTTTTTTTTTTTTTTTGCTTGTTTCTTGTTTTTGTTGTTATTGTTTCGTCAAGGAAGAAAGTTATTTCCGACGATAAATATGCGTGAATGGCGTTGATCAGCAAAAAATGGCGGAGTATCGACAATCAAATATTTTCCAATGCCAGACGTTTCTGCGCTTCACTCTTATTTGCCATACACCTACCTGCGTTACGACAGGAGTTCGAGAAACACAGCATGTTGAACGAAAAACAGCATTGTTGCCCCGAGGAACGGAGTTGATGCACGTTCTTCGTTAAAAGACCGCGAACAATCATACGCTAAGCGCAACTACTCATCCTGTAACTAAAATACGACACAAACCTCATTGTTCGTTTCTTTGTTAACGTTGAACTTGCTCCCTAATTGGATGCAAGCACGTATATATGACAAAGACCAGACCGGCGCGAAAAACCGTCATTAGGAGCAAGTCGTTGACTGCCGATATCTCCTCCGTTTTTGTAGATCGCAAGGTCATTCTAATGCGATTCACGCTTTCATTTTCTTCTTTTTTTCCCCTTATAATAACCTTCACACTTTCAAAAAAAGAAGACAAAATTAAAAGTTGGAAATCTTACATCGTCAACCTGGAGGGGGAAATGGAAACTGTGACAAAGTAGTTCCTCCAGCTGATAACAATACCAATGTTTCTACATTTTCAAACAAACTAGTGCGTGACATCTTGCTACATTCTGTATGTACCTATTCTATATATTCAGCTGTGGGGGAGAAAATACTTCCTCACATTTAAAAAACGTTTATGAAACATTTCATAAAAAAAACATTATAAAAGTGCGTAATAGCAAAACTGTTCCTACGTAGAAAGAAAGCTAAAAATTCTTCCTGTTCGTAATGTAACCGAAGAAAACACTTTCAAGCATTGGCAGAAACAGTTTGCGCAAATAAGGAAATCCGCATTTCGAGATAAAAATCTGCTGTGGTGACGTTGTGGAGAAACGCATCTTAGGTAACACTGACAGACATTCTCAAATAGCGCGCTTGTGTTTTTTTTTTTTTCTTTCCTTTCTTTTCCTACGCTCGGTAAAACAAAAGAATCGCACCGCATGATTGATTCATAGGATCCCAGGGACAACTGATTGTCTTCCTACTTTCGACATCAAAAGCACCTAAAAACAAGTTAGTAAAATGATGCAATGCGTTGATTATGATACGCTTTCCAACATACCAGAAATCATTACTCAAGTTATTACTCAAGTTATGAGGATAATGGCTGTGGAATAAATCTCGGTCCTGTGCCCTGACCTTTGATCCCATTTTGATGATATTCAACAGAACTGGTTCAGTATACCTCCGAAATAACATGATAAAGTTTTGTCGCAATCGAAGCATTTTTACGTAAGTTCTGATGCATAAAGGCTACGGAATAGATCCCGCTCCTGTGTCCTAACCTTTAACGCCATTTCGCCCATTTTTAATAGGATTCGTCCCCAGGCAGGCCCCTACAAGATACTAACATTTCATCCAAATCTAAACATTTTTACGTAAGTTATGACGCATGATGGTGATGAAAGTGATTCCGCTCCTATGTCCCGACCTTTGACCCCATTTCGCCCATTTTCAATAGGGTTTGTCCCCAGGTGGTCCCCTACCACATACTAAAATTTCATCGATATCGAACCTTTCTTACGTTAGTTATGACGCATAAGAGCAGTGGAATGGATCTCGCTCCTATGTCCTGACCTTTGACCCCATTTCGTTCACTTTCAATAGGGTTTCTTCCCAGGTGTTCCCCTACCACATACTAAAATTTCATCGAAATCGAACAATTTTTACGCGAGTTATCATGCAGACGAACATACGCACACAACGCGTGACGTAATGAGGCAGATGGGAATCGCGACCATCTGCTCGCAAGAGTGTGACGTCATAAAACTTTAATAGGATCCACACACAACGCATGACGTAATGAGATAGATGGCGTCACCGCGCGCCAACATCTGAATTGCGTGAGCGTGGCCCACGTCATAAGATTTCTACACATGGATAACATTAATGGGACGACGCCATGACAGTAAAAACTTGGTAATTCTGGGTGGTTATTTAACACACTAAACGAATTTTTCTAAAGTCGAGATCAAGCTAAATCGATTTCTAGTACCAGAAAACGGTAGGTTAACGACTTTCATCAAAATCCTTAGAGCCGTTTTCAAAATAAAATTTACGTACATACAAGAATTGCTCCTTTAAGGTGAACGTGAAGTCATTTTGCTTCCTGTACTTCGAATCGAAAAATTTCTGTACACATTTTCTTCCCAATGAATGCGTTCCCAAGGATGAAAATTTGAACATCGATTAAAATATCTTCATTTTATAACTTGGAATACTTAATATTTTCTAAAATATAACAATAATTATACAATCCAACATTTGTTTGTCAACTGACGTCATCGAAGTACAGGTCGCGCCATCCTTTTTCTGGTTTCAACACCACCAAAGGAAAAGTTATTGATTTTTAATAAAATTATGGTTATGTTTTAGAAAATATTAAGTATTCCAAGTTATAATAGGAAGTTATTTTAATCGATATTCAAATTTTCATCCTTGGGAACACATTAATTGTGAAGGAAATGTGTACAGAAGTTTTTGTATTGGAAGTATAGGAAGCAGAATTACTTGACGACCACCTTAATAATATGGGATAAGGGCGATGGAATGGATCCCAATCCTATGCCCTGACCTATGACCTCATTTCGTCCATTTTCAATAGGGTTCGTCCCCAGGTGATCCCCTATTACATACTAAAATTTCATCGAAATCGAACCATTTTTACGCACGTTATGACTCATAAAAGCAATGGAATGCATCCCGCTCTTATGTCCTGACTTTTGCCCCATTTCGCCCATTTTCAATAGGATTCGTCACCAAGCAGGTCCCTACAACACACTAACATTTCATCCAAATCGAAACATGTTTACCTAAGTTATGATGCATAATGACGATGGAACTGATTCCGCTCCTATGTCCTGACCTTTGCCCCCATTTCGCCCATTTTCAATACAGTTTGTCCCTAAGTGGTCCCCTACCACATAATAAAATTTAATCGAAATCGAACCTTTTTTACGTTAGTTATGACGCATAAGAGCAGTGGAATGGATCCCGCTCCTATGTCCTGATCTTTGACCCCATTAAGTTCACTTTCAATAGGGTTCCGTCCCAGGTGTTCCTCTACCACATACTAAAATTTCATCGAAATCGAAAGATTTTTACGCGAGTTATCGTGCGGACGAACATACGCACACAACGCGTGACGTAATGAGGCAGATGGGAATCACGACCATCTGCTCGCAAGAGTGTGACGTCATAAAACTTTAATAGCATCCACACACAACGCGTTATGTAATGAGACAGATGGCGTGACCGCGCGCCGACATCTAATGGCACAATGCCATGACACTACACTAAAAGCGTGGTAATATGGGGTGGTTATTTAACCCACTAAACGAATTTTCCCAAAGTCGAGATCAAGCTAAATCGATTTCTAGTACCAGAAAACGGTAGGTTAACGACTTTCATCAAAATCCTTAGAGCCGTTTTCAAAATAAAATTTACGTACATAGAAGAATTGCTCCTTTAAGGTGAACGTCAAGTCATTTTGCTTCCTGTACTTCGAATGGAAAAATTTTTGTACACATTTTCTTCCCAATGAATGCGTTCCCAAGGATGAAAATTTGAACATCGATTTAAATATCTTCATTTTATAACTTGGAATACCTAATATTTTCTAAAACATAGCCATGCAATTCAACATTTGTTTGTCTACTGACGTCATCAAAGTACAGGTCGCGCTATCCTTTTTCTGGTTTCAACACTACCAAAGGAAAAGTTATTGATTTTTAATATAATTATGGTTATGTTTTAGAAAATATTAAGTATTCCAAGTTATAATATGAAGTTATTTTACTCGATGTTCAAATTTTCATCCTTGGGAACACATTAATTGTGAAGGAAATGTGTACAAAAGGTTTTCCATTGGAAGCATAGGAAGCAAAATTACTTGACGTCCACCTTAATAATATGGGATAAGGGCGATGGAATGGATCGCAATCCTATGTCTTGACCTTTGACCCCATTTCGTCCATTTTCAATAGGGTTCGTCCCCGGGTGGTCCCTACTACATCCTGAAATTTCATCGAAATCGAACCATTTTTTCGCACGTTATGACGCATAAGAGCAATGGCATGCATCCCGCTCTTATGTACTGACCTTTGACCCCAATTCACCTATTTTGAATAGAGTTCGTCCCCAGGCGGTCCGCTACCACGTAGTAAAATTTCATTGTAATCGAACCATATTTACGCAAGTATGACGCATAAGTGCAATGGAATGGATCCCGCTCCTACGTCGTGACCTTTGACACCATTTGTCCCATTTTCAATAGAGTTCGTCCCCAGGTGGTCCCCTACCACATACTAAAATTTCATCGAAATCGAACCATTTTTACGCCAGTTATCGTGCGGACGGGCGGACAAAGCTGGAGCATATACGCTTCTTCAACCTACGGTTGGAAAGCGTAAAAAAGCGCTCAACACATCCCTCAGGAAAAGTCATTGCTGCTTGCAGGTTCCTATGTCATTGGTGCAGGGAAGCTATAATAAATATTTAAACAAATAACGACAAGTGATTGCCACTGCGTCAACACAATTTTGTATTCTTCAGACTGGGGGGGATATTGGCTAGTCAAAATAAATAGTATACAATTCCAGCGGGAGATAGATATTTTGGGTGGCTGTCTCTCTATATATTTCCCGCTAAATCTGTTCTCATTCATGCTTCAACAAAAACGTTCCTACCTGCCCAGTGGCTGAGCAAAATCCTTCCTAACCGTCGGAAATCCCCAACAAGACTCCCTGTGAAATGACCTAAAAATAATCTGTCTTATGCACGATCCAACAAACTTGTCAAACATTCAAACAGTTCTTTTTAAAAAAAAAATTTTTTTTTAAGTTTTAACCTTTTTTGAAACAGTTTTTTTTTTTTTTTTAGTTTTTAACCTGTCATTTTTAAACATAGTGATTAAAGTGTAACGTGGGCTTGGAGTCACGACTGTTTGAATGTTTGACAAGTTTGTTGGATCGTGCATAAGACAGATTATTTTTAGGTCATTTCATTATAGTTAGCAAGAAATTTGCCTGGTGTTTTTTTATAAAAGACTCCCTGTTTATGACCACTCTGTATTTCTTCCTTTCGCACTCCGCCGCTCGAAGTAAGATGCTCCTGACGTAAGAAGCTGATTGCCCTTAATTGCTGGGCAACACTTCTCATGGGATACATTAGGTCTCTTAGTGTGTCTGGAGAGCTCCTTAAACGCTGCGTGCTACCAGCATGTGCTGGCTGATTATCTACACGCTTTCATGGCCTTCGAGCATCATGTGGCCTATGGCCTTTTTCAAGAGGACAACGCGCCAACACACCAGGCCGCAACCACCTAGGCATGGCTCGAGGAACATTCATCTGAGTTTGGAACCATCCAGTGGGCCCCGGATTGAAACCCTGTGGAAGCTCTGTTGGATACCGTGGAGCGAAATATCAGATTAATGGATTTTGGACCGATATCTCGGGCGGAGTTGTGAACAATGCTTCAACAGGCATGGCTGGCATTACTTCCGGAAACCTTCCGTCATCTGGTGGAGTAGATGGCTCAGCGTGTTCATGCAATTATTCACGCTACAGGAGGACCAACAAGTTATTAGGTAGGCATCTCTCATGTTTTGTCGATTGAGTGTATGTGGTTGAACAGAACAATGGGAACACCACGCTCAAAGACGTCACTTTTGATGCGGCTGCATACGTCGCAATACGCAAAGGTATCCACCACTTTTTGGTTGTAATAGCTTTGTTTAGAACCTCAAGGTCCTATTTAAGTGCATTTAAAGTGTCTTGCTGCAAACTTTCTTTCAGGGTGACGACGAAATGAGCGATCTAACGGACTTCGAAAGAGGGTTAGTTGTTGGTGCCCGGCTTGTTGGTGCCCCCGTGACAACAGTCACCAGGATAGTGGGGGTATCGAGAGCTACTGTGTCTAGCGTCATGACAGCATGCCGTGTTCGTGGCAAAACCTCGTTTGCGAAACTCAAGAACGGCAGGAAAACGACCCTGACTGATAGATACAGGAGAGCATTAAAGGGGATTATTACCCGTAATAAGAAGACCACGGCGCCGAAAATTAGTGCGGAGCTCAGACTTCATCTCCAGACCCTAGTATAAACGAAAGCAGTGCACAGAGAACTGCATAAACAAGATATTCATGGCAGAGCTGTTATTGAAAAACCTCTGATGACCTGGGTCAATGCACAACTGCGACGGCAGTGGTGCCAAGAGCCAGGGACGCGCCAGGCGGCGGTTCAATGGGTGCGAAGCACCCTGGTGCCAGCTTCCGGGGGCGGCAGGACGCCTCAATCAAAGTTCACAAAGTAATGTCAATGACGTGGAAGAAGTTAAAAAAACGTTTTACTGTAAGAAATCGTAATGCTACGTGGCACGTTTATTTTTGTAATAAAAATATTTATTTTATAATTCAATACAAAACGACTTGAAATCAGAGAATAATTTTTATTGGTCGACCTGGTGACGCAGTTGTCTAAGCGATGGCTTCTGATCATTCGTCCGGAAGGGGTCCGGGTTCGAATCCCGGTGAGGCATGGATGCTGTGTTTGTCTTACGGCACTGGCTCTCTCCCTTCCCTGGAACCAGTGGCTCTAAATTAGGGACGGGCGACTACTCACAGCCCATTGAATTGCTCACGATGGTCGTCAAACCTCCAAACAAAAAAAGTATTGTTTTGTTCAGTAACGGATACCGCGGGCAAAGGACTAATAATTTTTTCTAAATTTTTTTTTAAATCTTGAAGATTTTAGTATTATGATATGCGTGGCTATGACAATGGGGCCAATATGAAGGAAAAACACAGTGGACTTCAAAAAACATAGTTTTTCGATCTAAAACCCTGATGCATTTTATGTACCTTGAGCGGCTCATACCTTAAATCTGGTCGTAAACAATGACGAAAAAATTTCTCTAGAAATATTCAGCATTATTCAAGAAATACATGCTTTCTTTTTTGAATTACCTTACCTTTGGCAAATTTTAAACGAAGAGCTTCCAGCGTTAACGATAAAACCGCGCTCTGAAATAAGGTGAGAAATCGATGCAATATAAGGGTATCGAGGAGAGAAAAAATATTTTTAACATGAAAACCAGTTATTTCGAATTCTGTTTTTAGTTTTATACAACTTATTTTTATATGTAAAAATATTTTTATTTAAATATGAAAACCAGTTATTTCGAATTCTGCATTTAGTTTTAAACAACTTACTTGTATATGCATGTACCCATCTGAGAGATTTTTTGGTTAGTTGATTAGAATAGTTAAACTGACGACCGTCATGTTCAATGAGCCGCCCCGATGGCGCAGTGGTCTAAGCGATGGCCTCTGATTATTCGTCCGAAAGGGGTCCGGCTTCGAATCCCGGTGAGGCATGGATGTTGTGTTTGTCTTACGGCACTGGCTCTCTCCCTTCCCTGGAACCAGTGACCCTAAATTAGGGATGGCTGACTGCCTATAGCACATTGAGTAGATCACGGTGGTCATTAAACCTCCAATAAGAAAAAAAACAACATATTCAATGTTACATACTCGTATATACACTGCCGGAAAGTGAAATAAGAACACCAAGAAGGAATTGGCGGACGATCATGAAATTTACATATGCTAATGGCGTCGAGTTTACGTAGGTGTGATGTTAATTTCGGGACCAACCTGTGAGCGCTTACGCCAGAGCACGGCATAATATGCACATTATCGTCGGTGGTATTTAAGGAGTACGGCGAAGTGAATGTAATCAGTCGTCGGCGTACGGACACGTGCGAAGACCCTGAAGAAGCTGCAATGCCTGGACATGGAAGACGTGTACGATTTCAGCAGTTATCGGACTTTGAGCGAGGTCGTCTAGTCGGACTCCGCGAGGCCGGGTGGTCGCATCGTCGTATTGCGGAGCGAATTGGACGGGAAGTATCGGTGGTGGTACGATGGTGGCGTAGATGGCCCGAGGAACATTCCCACACGAGAAGACGTGGAACCGGGATTCACAGACGGACTGATGAGCGGACCGATCGACGCATAAGAAGAGCGGCGTTGTCAAGCAGAACATCCACTGCGACGCAAATCCGAGCTACCGTTGCACCTGAGGTGACTGTGCGAACAATCCGCAACCGTCTACTGGATGCAGGATTACGTACACGCGTGCCTCTGGCATGTGTACCTCTGACTCCAGCCCACCGTCAGGAACGGCTGCAGTGGTGTCGGCAGCGTCTGCACTGGAGAACGCAATGGCGATCTGTCGTGTTCAGCGATGAAAACAGATTCTGCTTGGGAGCCTCCGATGGCCGTATGAGTGTTTGCAGACGTACAGGGGAGCGTCTCCACCCTTCTTGCATCCGCCAGCGACACACAGGGCCTACACTTGGTCTCCTGGTGTGGGGAGCGATCAGCTATCACTCCCGTACACAACTAGTGTTTGTACCGGGTACGTTAAACCGCACCTCCTACATCAACAACAACATCATTCAGCCCGTTGTTGTGCCATTTGTAAGGTCGGTCCATCGTGGTGTTTTCCAGCAAGATAACGCACGCCCACACACGGCACGTGCAACGCAACATGCACTTCAGGGTGTGAGACAACTTCCATGGCCTGCACGTTCACCGGATTTATCCCCCATTGAGCACGTGTGGGATTTTATGGGACAACGACTTATGCGGTCTCCACGGCCAGCCACGACAATCCCCGATTTACGCGTCCAGGTTGAGGATGCTTGGAACTCAATACCCCAAACTTACATCCAACATCTGTACGACAGACTCCATGCCAGAATTGCACAGTGTGACGCAGTTCATGGCGGTTCAACCTCATACTAACCATGTTACATGGTGTTATTTTTCAGTTTACCAGCAAATACAGCTGTATTTTGCCATAATGTTTTGATCACGTTATCCTCTGTATTCCGTTATTATGCTGTATAAATTTCGTTGGTATCAGACGTCTCCTTCTTGGTGACCTTTTTTCACTTTCCGCCAGTGTATATATACAGTATATACATTATAAAACCCCTTACTTTGCGCGAAATGGAAAATAATGTTGCGAAAGGTATTTATTTTGGGTAAAAATGAATAAAAATTGAAAAATATTCTCGTACAAGGGGGCGGCAAATACCCTTGGCGCGCTCCTGCCAAGAGCATAAAACGTGAACTTCCGATGCATGGAAGCGTGTAATGTGTTCGGATGAATCCACATTCACACTATTCCCCACCGCAGGACGTGTTTACGTGTGGAGAACACCGTCAGAAGTGTACAACCCAAACTGTCTGCTCCTAACAGTGCAACATGGTGATGGCTCTGTCATGCTCTGGGCGGTCGTATCGTAATTCCCAGCAGGTTCCCTGATCACCTTGATAAGACGGATGACTGGCAGGACGTATGAAACCATTTTGGCTGACCAACTCCATCCAATGGCTCAGGCATTGTTTCCTGCAGGGGATGTCATCTATCAAGATGATAACGCCCCAATGCACAGAGCTCGGAATGCCCAATCATGGTTTAAGGAACATAAGGACGAACTTTCACACCTTCCTTGGCCTACCCAATTACCAGACTTAAACATTATCGAGCCACTGTGGTCTGTGTTGGAAAACAGAGTAAGATCCTGTTAATCCTCCTCTTGCATCTCTCAAGGAGCTGGAGCAGTTTCTGCATGAAGAATGGTGTAACATCCCACTAACCACCATCCAGGATTCGTGTGCATTTATTCCAAGGAGGATTCAGGCGGTTTTGAATGCCAAAGGTGGTCCACACCCTAATAGGTACGTTCAAGGTGTTCACATCATTCTTTCCAACCCCTGTATATATTACAAAATCGATTTTTCTTATTTGTTAATTTATAATACGTTATTTGCTCTCGAAAGTAATACAAAGAAAAACTGATTAATCTCAAATCAAAATATTTTCTCGGTAAAAATGTCAATCTTCTAGGTCTTGCATGGCCCAGCCTGTGTAGATCTGTAATAAAGATATTTCTCGCAGGGAAAAAAATTGTCAGGTAACGAGATGAAAAAGACTTGCTGGTTTTTTTTAAAGGTCACAAGCTATCAAAACATGTTTTCTCTCCTCTTTCCCCCCCCCCTTCAATATTATTTCCTTTTCCTACGCTTCGCACTCGCACACGCACATCGCAACCGCACAACAGCGTCATATATATATAAAAATCGCCCCGTTTTCTCAGAGCAGGAAAAAAAAATCGAATGTTCCTCGGAAACTATTCGAGGATATGTATTAGCAGCTCGCTAGCGATGGACGTCAGTTTTGATGGAGTGTGTGACCCGACACCTCACGGGGCAACTGCGGTGGACGCCATACACGAGAATAAAATAGTCGGTTATTTTCGTCTTGTAGCAACGATTTGTTCGACCGCCGATCACGGTGCTCTGGCACCTCAATCTATTTCCAGGAGGGAGGTGCCTTCACTTCCACAACCATGTGTGGTATCGTATCTCATAAGCGGCGAAAAAAAAAAAAATCTCGATCATTTGTCGTAGTGATACTATCACAATGGTTGTTTTGATACGACCCCGCCTTTCTGACATTTAAAACCGCCAAAATGACGGCACATTTCAGCTTACCAGAGGCAACGTTCAAGTCGCACAGCGCAGAAGCGCGCTGAGGAAAGGAAAGCTCGCAACTCCTGCATTTCTTTTTTAGTTCTTTACCAAAAAAAAAAAAAAAGCAGGAAAACATCTCACGGCAAAGGTCAACCAAAAAGGTCAGACACACCCTCATGCCCGGGACTTGTATGAAGAGAGGGAAGGAGTGTTCTGCATGAGCTTAGAATTTCTTTTTGTTTTTCATTTTTTTCTATTTATATGAAAAATTTTCCCAAACCATGAAGATAACTTCATTTTTAAGAAAAGAAAAGAAAAAAAAATATTTACCTTTATTGAGCAATAATTCAAACTTCAGAGTTTATACTAATTTCATCTGCCGCACCTGCGAAATAGTTTTGTGAATCAAAAACTGATTTATTAGCGGGCAAATCCCCTGAGCAGATGAATGTCGAACTGATCAGGTCAGAATATATGTAGAGGATTTTAGGAAGGTAGTGTCTGACCTCAGGTCTTAAACAACCCTTACAAACAGGAAGCTAGGAGATTTGGACTAGAGTGCCCCATAGGAAAGTGACACGGAAGCGAGGTAGAAAGGGGGAGGAAGACGCCCTTATTTATTACCGGGGGACCAGTATCCGGGGCCCGACGGCCTAACGTGCCCATCTGACGCACAGCGGATATTCAGTGGTTCAAGCGTTCGTACCTGGTGGTATCGAACCCGAGGTCTTCTCCATGGCTGTCACCCGCAGCCCATGTCGGAACTGGGGGTGGACAGATATTTATATACCCCCACATCCCTCCAAGCCCCCAACCCACCCAAACTTCCTCACACACCCCATTCATAAAAAATTTCTCTCTCTCTCTCTCTCTCTCGCTATCTATCTATCTATTATTTATCTATTCAATATTTAATTTTCAAGTATTAATTTCTATCTATAACTTCAATATTAAATTTAAAGTGTTGATTTTTATCTATTTAATATTAAATTTCAAGTACTGATTTTTATCTATTTAATATTAAATTCTCAAGTATTAATTTTATCTTATTAAATTTTCAAGTATTCATTTTTACCTGTCTATTCAATATTAAATTTTCAAGTATTAATTTTTACCTATCTATTCAATATTCAAGTATTAATTTTTATCTATTCGATATTAAATTTTCAAGTATTAATTATTACTATTCATTATTAAATTTTCAAGTATTAATTTTATCTATATATTCCATAATAAATTTTCAAGTATTGTTTACCTATCGATTCAATAATAAATTTTTAAGTATTATTTTTATCTATCTATTCAATAATACATTTTCAAATATTTATTTTTATCGATCTATTCAATATTAAATTTTCAAGTATTCATTTTTTAAGTATTATATTTTCTATTATCATGTGACACAGCTATCAATAAGTTATAGGCTCCTTGAAGTTTCTTCTATCATAATGCAACGGTTTTTTTTTTAATTTGATGTCTATGTATATATCAGTCTAATGAGTTCCCAGGGGCTTACAAAAAGAATTAAACGTTTTACTTTTTTACGAGTTTCCACTGTTCGTAAAAAAAGTAGAAGGTTTTTAATTTCTTGTTCTTTAATACTTTCTAGAAGTTTTCAGGAGTTTATGAAAACAGTGGAACGTTTTAAAATTTTATAACACTTTTCTAGAGATTTCCAGATGATTATGAAAACACCGGAATGTTTTCATCTCCGTTCCATTTCTTGCTCTCTCTCTCTCTCTCTTCTTTTTTTCTTTCTATATTTTTTTAGTACGTGCTCCTAACTTTCCACTCTGAAATTCCATGACATTCCCGTTGTTTGTTTAATGAACTGTCTTTCCGAACTTTTCTTTGAAGCTTGTGTCAAGTCAACAGGCTGAATAAAAACGAAAGACAGTCTTATTTTGCCAAAAACGTTTTTGAAAAGAAGAAAAGGATGGGAAAATCCTGGGAACCAAAATAATTAGGTAGCGGATGTCAATTCAGTTCACGAAGATTCCGAGCGGATGCCCTTCTGCTACGCAAAAATTCCCTCGTGCGTTGTTGATCTCACCGAGGCTGCTTGCTCGTCCACGCTTAATCTTCTTATACATGTTTCACAAAATATGTCTGCTTATTTGTGCGTTTGCTTTCGGTAACTTCTTAGAAGCAGACAAACTTTGTACCATTCATTTTATTAGTAGTTCGGCTTAAAGAAATGACTCGCAACAGAATTTTTTTGTTTTTCAATAAAACAAGATTTTTCAGCACAAACCAAAATGCAGAGACGGAGACCAGGAAATGAGAAATAAGGGAACAAGTTCAAATATTTAGGATCAATCGAACAAATACACGATCATCGTATGAGCAAATAAAAAAAATCATTCATGGAAGGGATCTCTAAGGTTAAAAACATCATTGAAAAAGGTAAAAAAAGAAAAGAAAAAACAAACTTTTCCCTAAGCCATTATGCAGCGTATTATATTGTACGCAGCACAGAAAGCATGCCCAATTAAGAAAGGTCAAGAAAACAAATTACTTGCTACAGAGATAGACTTTTGGCAACTAAGAAAATCCAGATTAGAAAAAGTAAGAAAGCAAGACGTTAGAGTCAGTGATATTTCTAATAACAATGCCTTATAAGTAGTGAATATTAGGCAAAACAAACAAACAAGCAAAAAAAAAAAATTCTCAAAATTTGCAAAAGCCATTTAAAATATCAAATTGTTTAATTTTTTATGAAAATTCATTACTAATTCCTCTTTTATCTTCATTAAGTTGCTTAATTTGGGCAATTTTAAATAAAAGAAAGAACATGGAAGTCAGTTACTAAGAACATACAAGTTCTTCAAATGTTGAATCGCCACTGTATACGATTCCAAGTATGCAGTACGTATGAATCAGTCACACTGAATGAACGTGCCGTATATGCCGCTTTTAAGATTATAGGAGGGGGCGGGGAGGGTACAGGACACAGCTTTCAGCTTTTTCCTGTTTCTTTCAGAGTTGAACGAACAGAGAACATCTACGGCAATAGGCTGTCACCCATCACTAACGTGCCACCAAAGGTGGAAGGCTAGCGCCATGCGGCAAGTCCTCATTCTCATCATGATCATGATCATATGTAGAGGATTTTAGGAAGGGAGTGTCTGACCCCAGGTCTTAAACAACCCTTAGAAATAGGAAGCCAGGAGATATGGGCTAGAGTGCCCGATAGGAAAGCCACACGGAAGCGAAGTAGAAAGGGGAAGGAAGACGCCCTTATTTATTACCAGTACCCGAAATCCGACGGCTTAACGTGCCCATCCGACGCACGGCGGATATTTAATGGATGGAGCGTTCGTACCTGTCTGGGATCGAACCTGAGGTCCTTTATGTGGCAGTCACGAACGTTGTCCACTAGGCCACCCGCGGCCCTTCATTTTCATCTGCGCCCATGCCTTATTATGGGGGCTCGAAGCCAGTTCCAGCGATCAGGGCCGCGGGTGGCGAAGTGGTCAACGTTTGTGACTGCCACGGAGAAGACCTCGGGTTTCTCCCAGCAGGTACGAACGCTCGAACCACTAAATATCCACCGTGCATCAGATGGGCACGTTTAGCCGTCAGGCCCGGGTACTGGCGCCCGGTAATAATTAAGGGCGTCTTCCTTCCCCTTTCTACCTCGCTTCGGTGTCACTTTCCTATCGGGACCGCTAGCCCAAATCTCCCAGCTTCCTATTTCTAAGGGTTGTTTAAGACCTGTGGTCAGACACTCCTTTCTAAAATCCTCTACATATGATCTGATCTGAGCTCCAGCTATTAGCCAGAGGCCAGAGCCCCTGACGACTACATTAGATCAGATCAGATGTAGAGAATTTTAGGAAGGGAGTGTCTGACCCCAGGTCTTAAACAACCCTTAGAAATAGGAAGCTAGGAGATTAGGGCTAGAGTACCCGACTGGAAAGTGACACGGAAGAGAGGTAAAAAGGGGAGGAAATCCCCCTTATTTATTACCGGGGGAGCAGTACCCGGGGCCCGACGGCTTAACGTGCCCATCCGACGGACGGCGGATATTTAGCGGCTCGAGCGTTCGTACCTGCCTGGGATCGAACCTGAGGTCTTCACCGTGGTAGACACGCACGTTGACCACTAGACCACCCGCGTCCCACTGACGACTAGACAACCGGTGGCGTCCTTTTAAAAGGAAGCTTTTCTCAACAGTGTGCCAACCAGCGACGAGAAGTGGGTTCATTATTATGCTCAGAAACATACTCCAGACTGGTTGTCACGAAATGAATCGCTACTGCGTACAAGATCCTAAAATTCTCTACCTCTGTGCCCATGTAAGGTTTGCTGTGTGTGTGTCAAGGACATAGCGCATTAAGAGCTTCTTCGAAGTGGATAAACCCTCACAGCGGAGCTGCACTCCTGCCAGCTGCTACGGGTTCAGGATGCACTGATTCGCAACGATCCTGTATTGGTCAATCGGAAAGGCGTGCTGCTTCTGCAGGACAACGCCAGATTCCACGAAACAATAAAGCGTCTTGGCTGGAAGAAACGTTCTGTCACCCAGCACATTCCCCAGACAACTCTCCCTCGAATTACCTACCACCTTTTCCAGGTTAAACAAAAACCTCCATGGCCAAAAGTTCCAAAACGAACAAATCCGAAGTGTACTAGATTTCTTTCATGCATAGAACACGGGAGTTTACCATCGAGGCATCCACATGTTGGTATCCCGCTGGGGAAAAGATGCGTTTCTTCTTATTATGATGATGATGATTCCATCCCTTTCTGGAGAGGTGTTTTTCTCTTCCTTCCGGGACGGGTATACGACGCGCCAAGTCTGGGAAGTAGTATTTCTTTCTTAGTTGTACAGGAACTTCCTTTCTGTTTTGCAAGTGTTCAGAATAGCTGCCTTCTGTAGTTCCACGTAGGTGTTAAGTTGAAGGTCTAGTGTCTGTATAGAGCTGTGAATGGTCTTAGGTACAACTCCTGTGGCTGATATTACTATGGAGACGGTGGTGACGTTTTCCATATGCCACATTTCCTTGACTGCGTACTGTAGGTCGTTATACTTTGAGAACTTCTCTCCGTGCGTCCTCTGGATGTTGCATGTGCTGGGCACGGATATGTTGACTTCTCCTTGTCGACGAGGACGATTGTGGGGGGTGGTCTTATCTGTTCTGATCGATCTGTCCCAGTACATCTTGTGAGTGTTGTTCTCTAGAAGCGTTGTTGACTCATACCTGTAGTAGGAAACAGGCTCAGTTGTAATAAAATGGTGCGGAGGATCTTGGCAACTTCATTGTGCCTGTTCTCTGTTTATGTGAGTACTCTGCACCTTGCTGTGATATGTTGAACAATCTCTGGCGCTTGATGGCATTGCCGACATGTGTCGCTTTCCACTGACGTGTCCTTCAGGATATGCTTCCGATAGTTCCTGGTGTTTACAACTTGATCTTGTATAGCCTTCAGGAACCCTTCGGTCTCAAGGAAGAGTTATCCATTTGTTAGCCATGCATTGGATGGAGTTTTATCCGCATGATCGGACTGCCGATCTTTGTAGTTCTTTCCGTGTAGAACTTTCTTGCCCCAGGCTCCTTCTTTTAGTTACCTCATTCTAATCTCGATGTTCTGGGTACAGAGGTCTAGGGCTGTGTACTTCTTGTCACTCTGGTTTATCGCTTGCTAAAGGGGCGTCATGCTCTGATGGAAGTATTTTCTGATTTCTTTATCTCGGTTTCCCAGGAGATCAATCATTCCCCGACATCCTTCTGCTCGTCCAATGGTCAGCCTTTCTACTGCTGACTTCGGGTGGTGCTGGCAATGTTTAGTGAGATGGTTGTCCTGGTATTGCGCATTATTTCCTCAAGCTCTGTTGTGGTCCACTTGGTGATCCCGAAGGAATA
Source organism: Macrothele yani (assembly GCA_039090855.1). Lineage (NCBI taxonomy): Eukaryota > Metazoa > Arthropoda > Arachnida > Araneae > Macrothelidae > Macrothele > Macrothele yani. The sequence goes on along the minus strand of CM077003.1, from coordinate 42,009,256 downwards.
CGTGAAGACTGGAACTGCGTATGTGTTGATAGCCCGAGTGATGTTCCGAGCGCTGAGCTTGGTCTTCATTAGTCTCCTCAGCCATTTGATATATTTGGTGGCTAGATTTTTTTTTCTTTCTGTTCCAGGCGTTGTGCCTGAAGCATATCAAGATACTTATAGGCTTCTCCTTCCTTCATAGCTGAAATCTCTTCTTCGGTCTTCAATTGGTAGCCACGTGCATCGTGATTTCCTTGGTTGATACTTTGTGTCTTGCATTTCTGTAGACCGAATTCAATCCCGATGTCATTGCTGAAGCCCTCGGTTATCCGGATAAGCTGCTGGAGTTGGTTTTGCGACGATGCGTACAGCTTCATGTCCTTCATGTTCATGAGGTGGGAGAGCTTATACTTGTTGGTTTTATTACTTGATGTTAAACCCATACTTGCTTTCGTTGAGCATGGTTGACAGCGGGTTGAGTGCTAGACAGAACCATGGTGGGCTAAGAGAATCTCCCTGCAAGATGTCTCTCCTTGTGTGAATGGGCTTGGTCATGATGTTCTCGACTTTGATGGTTGTCTTCTACCCTGTCATGGCTGGCCACTTTAAGGAAGTTGAGGACTACAGGACTTACACTGATCATGATCATATGTAGAGGATTTTAGGAAGGGAGTGTCTGACCCCAGGTCTTAAACAACCCTTAAAAATAGGAAGCTAGGAGATTTGGACTAGAGCGCCCGATAGGAAAGTGACACGGAAGCGAAGTAGAAAGGGGGAGGAAGACGCCCTTATTTATTACCGGGGGGCCAGTAGCCGGGGTCCGACGGCTTAACGTGCCCGTGCGACGCACGGCGGATATTTAGGGGATCGAGCATTCGTACCTGCCTGTGATCGAGCCTGAGGTCCTTTCCGTGGCAGTCACGAACGTTGCCCACTAGGCCACCCGCTGCCCACAGGACTTACTCTATAAATCTCAAGGACCTTTATCAGTCAGCTGTGGGGTATGGAATCGCAGGCCTTATATGGTAATTGATGTATGCTCTGCATATGTTGCGGTGCGTCTTGAAGGGCTTGCTCCATTACAGCAGCGTCGATAGTCAGCTGTTCCTGCAACCGCGAAGAAAGGAGTAAGCTCATTACAATGACCGCCAAGCCATTGTCTCCCCACATCCGGCTAACAATTCTTCCATCCCAGTCGCAGTAAATATCCTCGTGTTAACTGTATAACCTCTCTGAGGCAAAACAGAAGTGACAATGACGCCGTCAAAATGCGAATATTTGTATTTTTTTAGAAACGCAACCGAAACTGGGATCTTCGTTTTTCTAATGTGCGTACGTACGACATTTAGAATATCTATACATCCATGTGCTTTCTTAGGTCTCAGTTCAAGCTCGAACACGGCTTTTAAACTGGAACTATATTATGTAGTGGAAGTATACTCCTCGTAACTTAAACTCATAGTCAGGTTAACCTTGCCCCGAGTATAGGTAAGTTAGCTTGCAGTAAAGTAGCCGACGCGAAAGCGCGCGTCCATCGATAAAACCATAAATGAGGACTGTCCATGCAGCAGACGAGTTAGGCGATGCCTGAGGGCGGCACACTTTTTTTAAGATAAGGGGTTCTGTATTTCACGGCTTTTCAATGGAAATATCAAGACTGTCTACTTTTAGCACAAATAGAGACAATGCACAACACCTAAATGTTAGCAAGTGCATGGGCATCGTTGGTGGGGGGATATGTCTTCTCCCATATTTCTGAATACCAAGAACATTATAATCCTAGTCCGCCTGCTGATAGTTCTGCCAAGCTCGTCATGTGAAGCAGAACGCAGATTCAGTATCTTACGTCGTTACCTGAAAACTTACCTGGGGAGCACAAAGACTCAGAAGCGGTTAAACCAAGTTGCAGTGTACCATATTCACCAACATGGATTGGACAAAATTGAAATAGAGTTCATTGCATCAAAATTTATCCATACCAGTGATAGGAGGAAACAAATTTTTAGCCAACAGTGTAAGGTACAGTACTTTTTTGTTCCCATTTGGAAGATTTGATAAATACAAATACAATACACGATGTCTGCCTAACTTATAGTTCGTACCTAAAAACGTAAATAAAAGTTGTCAGTTTTTTTATTTTTGCAAAATAATTGCGATGCGTATCTAAAAATTATTGCAATGCATCAGATATGCATTTATACAAAACACTTATATTTGCTGTCCCCAGTACATTTAAAAAAAAAACTTTTTAAAAAACAACGAAATTGGCTATTAGCACGCTTGTGCCCCCCCCCTCCCGCCCCCATTCCTATTGGCAAGCGTTGCTTATGGCAATTGTCACACTCAAACTATTTTCTAACGAGAACAAGGATCAGAATAAACGAGACTATCAATATATTCATTCCGCTGCAATTCTTTTTCTTTATTTTTTTCCTATCGGGTGATCCAAGAAAGAACGTTGTTCGGGTTGTCGATTAAACAAGAAATTGGCCGCCCCGGTGATGCAGTGGTCTAAGTGATGGCTTCTGATCATTCGTCCGAGATGGGTCTGATTTCTAATCCCGGTGAGGCATGGATGTTGTGTTTGTCGTACGGCCCCTAGAACCCGTGGCCCTAAATTAGGGACGGGCGACTGCTTATAGCCCACTGAGCTGCTCCCGGTGGTCGTTAAACCGGTGTCGCGCGCGAAGCGACCGTGTGCCAAGCGACCCTGTGGAAATCGTGCGCGAAGCGACCCTGTTATATTTTATCGTGGACGAAGCGACCCTGCTAATCGAATCAGTTTACTTATATATATATATATATATAGTTAATTATTATCTTTAACTTATTCTCGTTTTCGTGCTGTCTAAAGTTGTAGAGTAGGGGGTTTTAGACTCAAGTTTTCCTTCAAAAATCTGTTCGTTATAAATTAACATTTCCTTTTTTAATTGCAATGTAAAATTTGGATTTCTTTTGCATTGTTTTTCAGGTTTAAATTCTCTCTCAAACGAACTTGGAATTTCGTTATAGCTGAAAATCATTTCTATTTATTATGTCACTCTCACAGCTTGAGTTCTCTTTAATCTTCTTCTCTCTGTTTAATAGTAACAGATGAAGAGCATGGGTCGGGCCATGAAGGTTAATGGATGCAAGCGAAATTGTTAACTAGTGCTAGGTCATGCTACTCTACGGAGGACATGACTTATAAATATATTTTTTAAACTATTTTAGGTGGGAATGTTACTTGCATCTATGGCCTTGCAGAAACCCATTTCCAACTAGGTCTTTGTGGAAGTGAGAAAATGCAGAGTTTTTGCTGGTCCTTGATAAAGCCAAGGCTCAGTATTCTCGACACCTTCTACATTCAGTTGTTTTATTTTATTTTTTTATCTTTTCTCCTTTTACTCACACAGGTAGATACATAACCTTTTCTATGTTGTATTAGGTGTGAGTCAAAATTATATATGTATTTTTTTGCTTAGGTATCTTCTTTATAGAATATATATATATATATATATATATATACATGGAGACATCGAAATGGGATGACAAGTGAAATTGATTTTATTATGTGTAACAAAAAATTCGTCATAGAAGACTGCAGTGTGCTAAACAAGTTCAACACAGGTAGTGACCATACATTGGTGAGATGTAAGATGCACCTCAACACTAAACTCGAACGTGGCAAGCTCATAAGACAAACAAAATGTATTGACATAACCAACCTTAAAAAACACCATAATACCTTCAAGTTGGAACTGAAGAACAGATTCTCTGCTTTAGAAGGCCTAACTTCGGAAGAAGTGGATATTTCTGAAGTTAACAGAAAAGTAACCAAAGCTCTTATGCAAACAGCAACAAAATTAGTTGGGTCTAAGAACAAGTTGCATGTGAACAAATTATCAGGAAAAATCAAAATGTTGATGCAAAAAAGAAGAGAGATGAGGACAACTAAAGAAGATGTGACTTCCAAAGTGGAATATATAGAGCTATGCAAGACAGTACGAAAAAGTATCACTGAAGACGTAAGGAAATTCAACTGTGAACTAGTGAGGAAAGCAATTGAAAACAACCAAAGCCTAAAGATAGCAAAGGGACATCTCAGTAAGGGAAGAAAACAGATTATGGCACTGAGAAAAGAAGATGATTCTGTAACAAGAAATAGAGACGAAATCTTGACAAGAGTGAAATATTTCTACTCCAGGTTATATGAAAGGGATGATACATGTACTCCAGACATCATGAAAGGTACCAGCACCAGAGTTATTCCAGTCCTCCCAGTAGAAGTTGCACATGCAATCAAGAACATGAAGTGGGGAAAAGCTCCAGGAGAAGATGGAATTACTGTAGATATCATACAAGAAGCAAGTGGAGAAATCGAAACAGTACTCGCCCAAATTTTCACTCGATGCCTCAATGAAGGGAAGATTCCTGAGGATTGGAACAACGCTACAATGATCCTGCTACATAAAAAAGGTGACATTGAGGATCTCAGGAACTACAGACCTATCAGCATCCTATCAGTGGTTTATAAAATATTCACTAAAGTTCTTTCACACCGTTTGAAGGTAACACTGGACATGGCTCAACCGAGAGAACAAGCTGGATTCAGGAGTGGCTACAGCAAAATAGATCATATCCACGTACTGAGAGAACTAATTGACAGAGCGAGGGAATATGAACTTCCATTGTGCATGGCTTTTATCGATTATGAAAAAGCCTTTGATTCGGTGAAACCATCAGCAGTTACAATGGCTCTGAAATCCTGCGGTATTGAAGATGCATACATTAATATTATTAATAACATCTATGAAAATGCAAGTGCGCTGTTTGAAAATACAACTGTTTGAAAATACAACACACATAAAACTTGGAAAGGGAGTGAGACAAGGTGACACCATATCTCCGAATCTCTTTAATGCCACATTGGAAAATGTCTTTCAATCAATCACTGAACTGGGAAAACAAAGGGATAAAGATTAATGGAGACTATGTAACCCACCTTCGTTTTGCTGATGACGTAGTCAATTTTGCAACTACCCCATCAGTGCTGCAGACTATGATCCAGGAACTTGCTGACAAGAGTAAAGAGGTGGGATTAAAAATGAACTTTCAGAAGACAAAAGTGATGTTCAATGCTTTTACAAGAAATGAAGATTTATCGATTGATGGAGAAAAGCTGGAGATAACAGACACGTACGTTTATCTTGGACAGCAGATATCAAGTGAGGGTCACATTGATGAAGAAATTAATCGGCGTACAAAACTTGCCTGGATAGCTTTTGGAAGAAATAGCATAATTTTCAAGAGCAATATGCCATTATGTCTTAAAAAAAGTGTTTGATCAATGCATCCTTCCAGTGCTTACGTATGGTGCAGAGACGTGGAGCTTAACTAAAAGAGACATACAAAGACTGCAAACAACTCAAAGCAGCATGGAGAGGTGCATGCTCGGTGTAACCAGGAGAGATAAGAAGAGGAACTCGTGGATCCGAAAATGACAAGAGTGGAAGACATCATGATCAGAGTTAAATCTCTGAAATGGCAGTGGGCTGGACATACTGCCAGAAGGACAGACCATCGATGGACAGCCGAAATTTTAGATTGGATTCCGAGGGACAGGAAAAAACCCAGAAGAAGACCACATGGGAGATGGGTGGATGAAATTCGAAAGTATGCGGGAGTGACATGGAGGAGACTGGCGCAAGACACACCGTTGTAGAGAAAACATGGGGAGACCTTCGTCCAGCAGTGGATTTATAATGGTTGACAATGATGATGATGATGATATACACACACACAAATAGTAGTCAAATTATTTACATCTAATTAATGAAGTACTTACATCTTCTGAATTTTGTAGCTTTTGTCCTTAGTCTAACTTGGTAACATAGCTTAATGCTTTCAGGCATTTTTTAATGTCTTTAGAATTTCCAAATTCGACGTGTGATGCACAAACAACAATTGAAAGATTTAAGAGAACTTGGTCCAAAAAGGAAGAAAACTCATATACAAGTGGACGAACGCATTCGCAATATCATGGGGGAATTTGGAAATTCTAAAGTTCTTAAAAAATGCACTGAAAGCATTAAGCTGTGTTACCAAGTTGGACTGAGGGCAAAAGTTACAAAATTCAGATGTAGGTACTTAATTAATGATGCAAATAATTTGACTACGATTTGTATATATATATATATATATATCATCATCATCATCATAATCATTGTCAACCATTATCAATCCACTGCTGGACGAAGGTCTCCCCAAGTTTCCTCCACAACGGTCTGTCTTGTGCCAGTCTCCTCCATGTCACCCCTGCATACTTTCGAATTTCATCCACCCATCTCCCATGTGGTCTTCTTCTGGGTCTTTTCCTGTCCCTTGGAATCCAATCTAAAATTTCGGCTGTCCATCGATGATCTGTCCTTCTGGCAGTATGTCCAGCCCATTGCCATTTCAGGGATTTAACTCTGATCATGATGTCTTCCACTCTTGTCATTTTTCGGATCCACGAGTTCCTCTTCTTATATCTCCTGGTTACATAAAGCATGCACCTCTCCATGCTGCTTTGAGTTGTCTGCAGCCTTTGTATGTCTCTTTTAGTTAAGGTCCACGTCTCTGCACCATACGTAAGCACTGGAAGGATGCATTGATCAAACACTTTTCTTTTAAGACATAATGGCATATTGCTCTTGAAAATTATGCTGTTTCTTCCAAAAGCTCTCCAGGCAAGTTTTGTACGCCGATTAATTTCTTCATCAATGTGACCCTCACTTGATATCTGCTGTCCAAGATAAACGTACGTGTCTGTTATCTCCAGCTTTTCTCCATCAATCGATAAATCTTCATTTCTTGTAAAAGCATTGAACATCACTTTTGTCTTCTGAAAGTTCATTTTTAATCCCACTTCTTTACTCTTGTCAGCAAGTTCCTGGATCATACTCTGCAGCTCTGAGGGGGTAGTTGCAAAAATGACTACGTCATCAGCAAAACGAAGGTGGGTTAGATAATCTCCATTAATCTTTATCCCCTTGTTTTCCCAGCTCAGCGACTGAAAAACACCCTCCAATGTGGCATTAAAGAGCTTCGGAGATATGATGTCACCTTGTCTCACTCCCTTTCCAATTTTTACGTGTGTTGTATTTTCAAACAGCCTAATCTTTGCACTTGCATTTTCATAGATGTTATTAATAATATTAATGTATGCATCTTCAATACCGCAGGTTTTCAGAGCCATTGTAACTGCTGATGGTTTCACCGAATCAAAGGCTTTTTCATAATCGATAAAAGCCATGCACAATGGAAGTTCATATTCCCTCGCTCTTTCAATTAGTTCTCTCACCACGTGGATATGATCTATTGTGCTGTAGCCACTCCTGAATCCAGCTTGTTCTCTCGGTTGAGCCATGTCCAGTGTTACCTTCAAGCGGTGTGAAAGAATTTTAGTGAAGATTTTATAAACTACTGATAGGAGGCTGATAGGTCTGTAGTTTCCGAGATCCTCAATGTCACCTTTCTTATGTAGCAGGATCATTGTAGCGGTGTTCCAATCCTCAGGAATTTTTCCTTCATTAAGGCATCGAGTGAAAATTTGGGCGAGTACTGTTTCGATTTCTCCACTTGCTTCTTGTATGATGTCTACAGTAATTCCATCTTCTCCTGGAGCTTTTCCCCGCTTCATGTTCTTGATTGCATGTGCAACTTCTGCTGGAAGGACTGGAGGAACTCTGGTACTGGTATCTTTCATGATGTCTGGAGTGCATATATCATCCCTTTCATATAATTTGGAGTAGAAATATTTCACTCTTGTCAAGATTTCGTCTCTATTTTTTGTTACAGAACCATCTTCTTTTCTCAGTGCCATAATCTGTTTTCTTCACTTACTGAGATGTCCCTTTGCTATCTTTAGGCTTTGGCTGTTTTCAATTGCTTTCCTCACTAGTTCACAGTTGAATTTCCTTACGTCTTCAGTGATACTTTTTCTTACTGTCTTGCATAGCTCTATATATTCCACTTTGGAAGTCACATCTTCTTTAGCTGTCCCTCATCTCTCTTCTTTTTTGCATCAACATTTTGGTTTTTCCTGATAATTTGTTCACATGCAACTTGTTCTTAGACCCAGCTAATTTTGTTGCTGTTTCCATAAGAGCTTTGGTTACTTTTCTGTTAACTTCAGAGATGTCCACTTCTTCCGATGTTAGGCCTTTTAAAGCAGAGAACCTGTTCTTCAGTTCTAACTTGAAGGTATTATGGTGTTTTTTAAGGTTGGTTATGTCAATAGATTTTATTTGTCTTATGAGCTTGCCACGTTCAAGTTTAGTGTTGAGGTGCATCTTACATCTCACCAATCTATGGTCACTACCTGTGTTGAACTTGTTTAGCACACTGCAGTCTTCTATGACGAATTTTTTGTTACACATAATAAAATCAATTTCACTTGTCGTCCCATTTGGATGTCTCCATGTCCATTTCCTGTGTGGCTTTTTCTTGAAGAAGGAGTTCAAGATGAAAAACCCTTCTGCCTCTGCAAACTCAACGAGAGTATTTCCACGCTGGTTTCTGTTGCCATGACCGAATTTACCTACTGAAGTTTCATTCTGTTGCCGTTGCCCTATTTTTGCATTGAAATATCCCATAATTATTTTCAAGTGCTGCTTACCTTTATTATTTAGATGACAAATTTCCTTATAAAATTCTTCAATTTCTTCTTCAGGATGACTTGTGGTGGGTGCATAAGTTTGAATAATCTGAGCCTGGTATCTTTTCGAGAGTTGGATAACAAGCCGTGCAGCTCTGTCAGAGGAACTTTCAACTTCTACAACTTTATCCTTCAGTTTCTTGTTTATTATAAATCCAACACCACTAGTTCTGCCAGTATCTGTCCCACGATAGTAGAAGAGATGTCCACTTTTCAGTTCGATGAGAGCTTCTCCTTTTCTCCTTACCTCACTTAGCCCCCGATGTCCCACTTGATCCTTTGTAGTTCCTCTTCCAATTCAAGAAGCCTTGAATCAGAAGATAGGGAGCGTCCATTGTAAGTAGCCAAGGTCAGTATCAGATGGCAGCCTAGTCTGGTCCTCCGGGGATTCTTAGCACCCTCTGCCTTCATGTCGCACTGGCCGCTGCCTTGGCCAGGTACATTCCAGCTGCCGAGGGCCAAGATTTAAGTTGTGGAATCATTTTGGAGGGGTTTGGCCATAACTCACCACGCTGGCCAAGCGGGTTGGTGAGTGTGGGATAGAATTTCCTCTAATCCCGATGGTATAGTTATACCGCTATGGGTAGTCGTCAGAGCCCCTTTAGTGCGAACAGGATGCACCACGAGAAGGCGGGGTTGACATTTGTCAAGGAGAGGCTGTGATGTTACGCATCACCTGACCTTACATCCCATATATATATATATATATATATATATATATATATATATAATGATATTAAAACCTTGTATTTAGTATAAAAAACTTGATGTAAGTAATTAATTAATTATATGTAAATAAATAATTTGACTACGATTTGTATACATATATATACATAAAATGATTCGATTAGCAGGGTCGCTTCGTCCACGATCGAATATAACAGGGTCGCTTCGCGCACGATTTTCCACAGGGTCGCTTGGCGCACGGTCGCTTCCCGCACGTAATCGTTAAACCTCCCATCAGAAGAAAATAAAAGAAAAAAAAAAAAAACAAGAAATTGCCCGTAACATTTTTGAAGACACTTGTGTGTAATTTTGTAAAGCACGCAAAATAAAAGTTTTAATTTACATTGGACTAGCAATTAAATAAATTTAGTTTCTATTAGTTTCTTTCTATTTAGTTTACATAGTATTTTCACGTCTTTAAATTATTGAATAAATGTAATATATTATGCCACACAAATGAATAACATAAATTTTTGTGCAGCAAGGCTGGTGGCTTGCCTAGGGGGGCCAAGCACAGGCCCTGGGTATATCCAATTTAATTTATGAATTGTCTGAACATTAGCAGAATGTCGGGGCATCCACCCTCATTCATCCACCCAATTCACACGCATGCGCAACTACGAAGCAATAATACAATTAAGTAATATAATTGATTCGAAGGATGATGAAAATGATGTCATAATTTCCATTAACACGAAAAAAGTATACCATTCCACGAAAAGAGACTACAATCTCTTATTAGCGCAGCACTCGCCATATCAATCAATAAACCGTAAGGCATGCTTATCAAACTCATTACAGGAGGGAAAGTCAAGGCCACACACATTACGATAATGAATTTTTCTGACTGTGCTACTTTTCCAATGTACATAAAAGAGAGGTCTCTGAGCTGTCTGTGGGTATAGCTTATATAAGATTTTCTCTTGAGCGAATTTTAACAAAGGAATTCATTTATCCATTGCTTAATATAATCTGAGCCTATTAATTTATTTTACTCGGAATCTTAAAAAATAAAAAATCATTTCCAGGCTGTTCAGCACTAGAAAATTATAATGCGTTTTGAACAGTTTTGACTAAGCACTAACTTAAATCACGACTGCAAAGGATTTCAATTATTTGTATTGATTTAATCAACTAATTTTTACAGGAGAAGACATTTTTTTTCTTGGTCTTAAATTGCAAGTATCAGGTTTAAATTCCTTTGAGTTTGAAAATCAGTTGAATTTTCGTAAATACAGGGTCATCATGGTAAATGTGGAAAATTTATGTATTGTATAATAAAAACCATTAAATGGAACATGAATATACGATTTACTGAAACAAAATCTTGCACAATAGTTGATGCATAAACACACCTCGTAATTGTTCAATGAACCCGCCGTTGACGGTGATGACGGCCTCTATCCTTGAGTAGAATCGGTCACAGGCCTTGGAGACCTGGGCCTTGTTCATATGAGACATGATATTGGTGATAGTATGCCTGACGGAGTCAAGGGTGTTATGGGGATGCTTGTTGGTCTCTCTTTTAACTACACCCCACATATAGTAAGCCAAGGGATTCAAGTCAGGGGAGCTGGGGGTCCAAACTTCTGGAGACCAGTGACAGGGCACGTTCTCTTCAAGCCAGTTCTGAGTCAATTTGGCCTTCAGGGCTGGAGCAGAGTCCTGTTGGAAGATGTAAGGTCTCTTTTCAGCAATGGCGTCCATTCAGGGCTTCACTACATCTCTCAGCACCTCAGTGTACTAATCTACGTTGACCCCAAGACCCTTCTCAAAAAAGGGAGGAGGCGTGACATCTTCCTCACTGGAGATGAGCCCGAGGACCATGACGGTGGCAGAAAATTTTGTGTGCATGACCCTAGGCACGTCAACAGGGTTCTTGCACAACCACCTGTCGTTCCTCCTATTGGTATTCTGGCCCTGGTCAAAATTCTTCTCGCCTGAGAAGAATTTTGACCTTTCCTGCGTGGCCTGGTTCACGAACTGACACCCTCTTGAGAACGTGGGAGCAGTAGCGGAGGTCCCACGTGGATTATGTGGTGGATAGCACCATAAGCAACACCCAGCTCCTTGCATAAGGCGTTCATTGATTTCCTGGGGTTGTTGTTCACTTTCCCTTGCACCCTGACACACGGGCATCCTGACGGTGTCGGAGCGATGGTCATATTTCTTACGCTTAGTAGAGACGTCGTCAGAGTCCACTGCGTTGTCGTCCTTGCTCTTGATTTTGTAGACAAAAGAGAAAGAGAATCTGTGGAGCTCGGCAATCTCCTTTGGGCATTTACCTGGAAGGATATAAACTGAGATTTCAAATATGGCTTTCGAGGTTAAAAAGTCTTTAAGATGTACGTATCTAAAATCATTCCAAATTTACCATAATAACCCTGTAGGGGAAAATCCCATTATTGTGGTCTTTAAGGTAGGAACGGTTAGAACTAAACGCAAGGTAAGTACCGCGTGATCCAAAAGTCTTGCACATTTTGAAAACGTAATAACTCGCGGAGTTTTGAGAATGGGGCAACGCGGTTTGCGTAGAAATGATCAGAATGACATCGGGTTTTTTATAAAATCACATAATGGGATACACATCTCAATACAGTGGGGATATTTTTATGGCTTCCTCATTATATTTTGCGAATGTTTTCTCCAGGATATTTTTATTCATCCACCCATAGTGAAATCTTAGATGTGCCACTAATACTTGGGCCCCGAAATATTGTCCAGCCCCCGGGCCCCCTGTCTCCTTAAATGTTACTCTGCATAAACCCAAATGTCGTTCGTTTGTGTCTTGAATCATTTACAAACAGTTGTCCGCTGATACAATGCGAGACAATTCCCAGTATTGGAAAGCAGCTTTAAATCAGTGTAGTACCAGTGCTGTAGTCGTAAAATCAGCGGTGGTATAACTATGTGCAAATCCTAAAAAATCAGAGGTTATACTATATGGATTAAAAAAAGGGGGGCACAGTACCCTCGTGGGGGTACCGTGCCTTTTTAACAATTATGAATATGAGCTCACTTACCGTATGAATAAAATATCTTCTCCTCTCTCCTGCCAATCATGACATGTTGAAGAGCATGTACAAGATTATTTTAAGTTTTATTCAAATATATCTAATACAACCTGAGACGCCCTGCCCCGGTGGCGCAGTGGTCTAAGCGGCGGCCTCTGATCATTCGTCCGAAAGGGGTGCGGGTTCGAATCCAGTGAGGCATGGATATTGTGTTTGTCTTACGGCACTAGCTCTCTCCCTTCCTTGGAACCAGTGTCCCTAAATTAGGGACGGGCGACTGCTTATAGCCAATTGAGTTGCTCACGGTGGTCGTTAAACCTCCAATCATAAAAAAAGGAAAAAAAGCCTGACGACATAAGTCCTTACAGCACTGTTCTCCAGAAGAAACTCTTGATCTACTATCAGTTGCTGAACGATGATTCATCAACCAAGATCTTACATATTTTTTTAGATTAAATCGTTCAATGGGCGGTCCATTTGAATTTATGAACATCAGGTTAGATACGTTGGAGATTAACAATGATGCTCTCAGATCGGTTATAATGTTGTTCATTAAAATGAATCCTCGTTCGCATTCAGCTGTCGAACAAGGAAGAGTTGAAATCGTTCTTAAGAGGGGTTTTAAGTTTTCTGGTACAACTTGGACGTTTTCAGTATATTCTCTTAGTCGCTGAATAGCTTGCATTTCATCAACATTAAAACGTCTACATATTCGCCTTTTTTCTAGTTCTCCATAGCGCACACGTCGTCTGTTTTAATATTTATTCGCTCTAACGAAGAAATACACTGCCGGATAATTGCTAAGGACGGATGACAATAGCAACGATAGCAACCATAAAATGGAAGGCAGGAAAATGTGGAAATTAGCATAAGTGCGGGATACAGTAAGACGTGTTGTGCGTATGCAAATTTTAGATTGCCGAACTTGTTCGTGACGTCATAGCGCTGATAAGAGATATAAAGGATTTGACGCGTATTGACCATTGTTGTTCAAACGCAAAGTTGAAAGGGAAAGAATCAATTGACGAACTTGCGATTTTCAGTATGTCTTCCCGACATCACCTAGATGATTTTACGCGTGGCCGTATTACTGGCAAGATTAAAGAAGGGCGAAAAATAACAGATGTTGCCAGGGAGTTCGACGTTAGCCACAGTGTTGTTTCAAGGCTTTGGAAATCATTTCAAACAAATGGAGAGTGTAGCAAACGTCACGGGGGAGGTCGTGTTCGCAGTACGACACCTGCAGAAGATCGGTACATAGTGCTATCAACAAAAAGACACCGGCGCAGCACAGCTAGTGAGGTAGCAAATCAGTTTATGGCTGCTACTGGCAAGCGGATCTGCCGAAAAACTGTCGCCAGACGTTTGCATGAAGGAGGACTATACGCCCGCCGTCCTGTTGTGTGCACCCCATTGTCCAGACGTCACCGTACCGCCCGTTTGCAATGGTGCCATCAACATCGCAATTGGACTGATAACGACTGGTCTGCTGTCCTCTTCTCAGATGAGAGTAGATACAGTCTATCGTCTGATTGTCGACGACAACTGATCTGGCGTGATAGTGGTACTGCATATTGTCCAGCAAACATACAGGAAAGGGACCGATATCCGACATGTAGTGTCATGGTATGGCCTGGCATCATGATCAATGGCCGTACGTCCCTCTATGTGCTCCCAACTGGGACTATGACTGGCCAACGGTACATTAATGATGTTCTGCTACCTCATGTTCGCATGTTCCGTGGTGCTGTCGGTGATAGATTCATTTTAATGGACGACAACGCAACATGTCATCGAACAGTCGCTGTCCAGGAGTGTCTTGAGAGCGAGGATATTCAACGCCTCGTATGGCCAGCACGTTCTCCAGATCTGAATCCCATTGAAAATGTGTGGGATGCTTTCGGGAGGAGTTTTGCTGGTCGCCAATGCCCTCCAATAAACAAGGACACCCTCATCCGTGCACTGATAGTGGAATGGGATAAATTACCCCAACAGCTGCTTGATAATGTTGTGCAAAGCATGACACGACGTGTGGAATCTTGCATCGCCCTCCATGGTGGCCATATCCCGTATTGACATTTTACACCGGAACGCCTGCGGACGGTAATTGCATTTTTTTTCACGTTTACGTATTCTGCACAAAATGGCCTGTTTGTCCCTTGAACACACGTTCCAAAGCCTTCTGGATTTCTTTTTTTTTTTTTTTTTTTTATTGGAGGTTTAACGACCACCGTGAGCAACTCAATGGGCTATAAGCAGTCGCCCGTCCCTAATTTAGGGTGACTGGTTCCAGGGAAGGGAGAGAGCCAGTGCCGTAAGACAAACACAACATCCATGCCTAACCGGGATTCGAACCCGGACCCCGTTCGGACGAATGATCAGAGGCCACCGCTTAGACCACTGCGCCACCGGGGCGGCCCTTCTGGATTTCAGAGCACAATAAATTGTCTTTCTTGTAATGTCCTGGCATTCTGACATTATTTTATTTCACTTGGCATCCAACCACACTTACTTTTTTTATGCGCTATATAGCAGTTTATGATCCGTCCTTAGCAATTGTTCAGCAGTGTATATTTAAGAAGTTGTACATTTTCACTGTTTGAATCTGAACAGTCTTGATTTCATCCTGTTTACCGTGCTTTGAATAAACTGGTTTGGGTACTATTTTGTTGTTAGGAATCAATGGGATATTTTTAATAATAATTATTCGTTCGTTGCTAATGCTAAATGAGTTTTTTTCCCCAGGATTTTCTGCGAAGCTCTCTATAAATAATTCTTATGTTTCTTTTTATTAGATGTTCAGCTCTTGGCAGCGATGCTGTTCGAGATTGAAGTTCTGTTGATGGTATGGACATTGAAGGTATACGCTATTCTGTCAAAAAAAAGCAGAGGGTATACCCTCCACTACAGCCCTGTGTAGTACTTGAACTAATGGACAATTTCGTTGTGATAGCCTTCTACACTTCGAAGCGATTTGCCTAGTTGCAAGTTTTAAATCGTATCTCACGACTATCTGCTCCGAGGAACGGCTACATTCCAAAGCCTGGCTGACTCAAGTACTGTGTATAAATCCCGAAAAAGGAAGTTAACCCTCCCCCTCCAGCAGAGCATTGCCCCCCATCCAACCCATCTCCCACCCTCTTTGAAAGCATCCTTATGGAGAGACGCAACAAGGACGTGTTGTTCCTAGAAGTGACCCCTCCCAACTTCTTCTCCTCGGAGATGCGGCAGGACCGTTGCAACATAACACCCCTTTTGTGCTTGCAACATGGGTCAACGTCTGATTAGGAAGTTTTCTTTCTCCCTTGGGATAAAGAAAAAAATGACGAAATAATTAGGGAGAGGCTGTCCATTCAAATCAGGAAGAAATGAAACACGTGTTCATTCGGCATGGCAGTAGCGTAGTCAGTATTCGTTATGTGGCAATAACAGCCAGACAAACCCCTCCACGAAAAAAAAAAAAAAATTCAAAATCGTCATTAACAAACAAGTCTTATCAGTGTTTCTTTCAGGCATACATCCAGGAGGGCGAAGAACGACCCCCCCTCCCCCGAGACATTTTAGGTTACCGAACCAAATTTTAAGAAATTCAGGTTATGAAGTTTCGTTTCTTTTTATGCTACAAATATTTCTGCAATTATATTTTGTTTATATATTTGTTCAAATGGTACTAGTTATAGTTTATTTTATTAAAAAGTGTATTACGACGCATGATATTCTTCAAAATATAATAAGTAGACTAATCACACCTAATTGTCTGGGAATCGTGATTCTGGATCAAGAGTGCGTTGAATGCATTTTAAAAGATAAAAATTTCAAGCCTGCGGAAACCCCCCCCCCCCCCCCCCCGCTCCTTTAGCTGAAAAAATTTTGTTATTCCTGAAATGTTTGAAGAAGTAATTACTATATCAGAGATGTATATAGAATTCTTCTACGGGGGGGGCGAAAAAAGGAAATTTTTGTTTGAAATCCACCATCCGGAACAAAATTAAAGTTAATGAAAAACTGAAGAAATATTAAGGCATTTTTTTCTAATGTAAGTCGCATTTTAACCAAAAAAAAAAAAAAAAAAAAAAAAAAATCCGGTTGGGGGGTGCAGGCCCACTCTAAATGCGCCCTTGTGCTAGATATATAGTAATTACTTCTATATATATATATATATAAATATAGTAGTTACAATTATATATATATTTATATATATATATAGCAAATGAAAAACTTGCCCCGTCTAAGGTTCCATTTGCCCCCGTCGGCCAAAAAGTCCTGAAAGAAACACTGTTCATTATACCTCCACAAAATTAATATGG
The DNA here is from genome assembly GCA_039090855.1 of Macrothele yani. NCBI lineage: Eukaryota > Metazoa > Arthropoda > Arachnida > Araneae > Macrothelidae > Macrothele > Macrothele yani. The sequence continues at coordinate 41,992,550 of CM077003.1, read as the reverse complement.
TATTCTAAAATGGGCATGGATTTTACGTCAGATGCATGGGCGGATTTCCGGCTAAGCGTACTAGGGCCTCACTGTTTTTGGGGCCCCGAAAACATATAATTGGATTTTCTTTTATTAGATGTCTCCACTGACGTGACCTCGCTCCCTTGGCCAGCTAGGTCACCTGACCTCAATCCCATCGAGCGCATCTGGGATGCCATCGAGAGAGATGCTCGAGGCTCTGACCCCCTCCATCAAATCTTCGTGAACTGTGGGAGCTCGTTTAGGGGTCGTGGATTCGTATGGCTTCCCAACGCTCCCGGTGTCTTGTCGAGTCAAACGAAAGGTGGTGCTGCACGTTACTAGACAGGTATCTCTAATGCAATTGCTCTTCAGTGTAATAGAGTTTTACCAGTTAGTTTCAAAGAACAAGTACGTGAACATTCATAACCTAGCTGCACGGGTTCTGTCTATGTTCGGTAAACAGTTATTTTCAAGAATGAACCGAGTAAAATGTCTTGAAAGGAATAGGTTAAGTGACAGTCACTTTTGCTCGCTTTTAAAAGTAGCATGTTAAAACGACATTATTCCAAATACCAATTAGTGACACAACAGCGAGCCCAAGTTTCTGCTCAGAACCTGTAGTATTTTCTGTAACGTGTACCGTGTTCAGTTGGTAAAATGTGATTGTTTTAAGATTTAAGTGAAAATAATTGTTACGTAAAAGTGATTGTTTTCAGTGATTGATGAAGCATTTGTTTTTACTATTTACCGATAGTTGGAAATAATATTACACTCTAGTGCCAAGCCATTGAATTAGTTTTGTAAAGTTTATATTTATCCATAAGAAATTTATTAATATTCATGCGACCCCCTAAGTTCTTTCAAAACTGGAAAGTGGCCCTTCCAAAGGTCTGAGTTTGAGACCACTGGGCTATAAGCAGTCGTATGTCCCTAATTTAGGGACATTGGTTCCATGGACTGCCTCCCACTTCAGTACGTGCTATTTCTGTATGACGAAATGGTTTAAGCGAAAAGCTTCTGATCATTTGTCCGAGATGAGTACGGGTCCGAATCCCGGTGAGGCATGGATGTTGTGTTTGTCTTCCGCTACTGGCTCTCTCCCTTCCCTGGAGTCAGTGGCCCTAAATTAGGGACGGGCAACTGCTTATAGCCTATTGAGTTGCTCACGGTGGTGGTTAAACTTCCAATAAAAAAAAATATATATCCGTACAAAACGAATTTTGTCCCATTTCCGTACATGATCGTTTACTGCCAGTTTCACCACGCCGGGTATCACACGTGGGGAATGCTCAGGGAGAAAGTAAATGCTGATCCCCAGTCGAATTCCTCCGACGTCTCAGAAATCACCATTCATAGTTTTCGTCCACCAATAGGTTCTCATGGTAGGGTAAGCGAGAGCAGCAATATAAACTGAAGAGCGAATAATCTGTTCATTAATGCCATCTTTAGGGTCTTCAACATTCGTCGCAGATGTTTATTTTCAAAACCGAGCAAAAAAAACAACAATGCTTTTCTTTTTAGTATTTCGTTCAAAGCGGCCGTTAAAAATTCTAGGCTATTTATTTAAACACGTTCGTATGAAGCTTCCACAAAAGATTTTGTAAAATCTTTTTTCTGAGGCTAGACGCTCTTACAGCCGTGAACCCTCCCGCAGTGGGGAGAGGAGGGGGAAGTTGCGGAGGCTATCATTATGCCCCCTGACTCTCTGTCTTCCTTCACGCATATCTACAGCCCTATTACCGCGACAAGCCCCATTTGGGAACTTGCGGGCATAAATTTTGTTAATTAATACAGACATTTATAACATGGACCAGGAACATCAAACAAAGATCTTCGCACTTTCCACGTTTATAAGTGAGTGACGGAAAAATTCTCATTGATCGCCACGGGAGTCGAACCCAGGGTCTTCCAGTTACGCGCCGGATATGCTTCCGCTACACCACAGCGGCCTCGAATTCCTCCAGACTCACACACGCTAACTTCCAAGCCAAGTTGGCAGGTTGCTTCTTGGAGCCCCGCACAACGCTGGGGATTCACCAAAGATGGTAAGCAGCAACTGAAGAAATAATTAGAAGGCGAATGAATAATTAATACAGACATTTAACGTGGACCAGGAACATCAAACAAAGATCTTCGCTCTTTCCACGTTTATAAGTGAGTAACGGAAAAATTCTCATTGGCCGCCACCGGGAGTCGAACCCAGGGTCTTCCAGTTACGCGCCGGATATGTCTAAAGCGGCAATAATGACATTGGGTTTCCTAGAATAGGTGGCCCAGTCTCATCCTTGGAACCTGCACGCGCTGTGTTTCATACGAGAGCTCGTACGAGATTGTCACAAGAACTCATATGCCGCAAAGAAATTAAGTTTTAAAACTAACATTTCTGTATCATGGTTTGAATCGTGATACCTTCAAATGAAAGAAAATTGTTTACCTTAAAATAAACCAGAACCCGACACTCATACTCATTTTTGCAGAGAAGCAACGGAGAAAAACACGTTTGTTTAAGGCTGTCCTTGAATGAGTGTAAGAGAAATTGTATCTCATATCTGCAATGTAAATTCTTTTGTACACATTTTTTCGAAAACTGTTACTTGAGCACAAGACCATGCGTAGCTAATATATGCCATAGTTATTAATCCGAAAAATTTGTTAGAATTTTTTTTTTAAATTCAATTTATCTGACTTGAAAGTATTCCAATTTGGCGCTAGATGGCGCGATAAGTTAGCAGTGTTTCTGTCTGGAAGAAATGAAATCTCTCATTTCTGTCTGATTTTTTAATTATCTAGGCCAAATAGTAATCACTGAATGGGGACAAAAGTGAGATTGGAATCTTGTCTTCCATAAATAATCTCAAATGCCACTTTGCGTTCATTTTCTGAAGGGAAAATGTGTACATTAACAGAGAATCACTGAATTTGAGCTATAGAAACTCCGCCTACTTACTGAGCACCACACCCAAATGACGTCAATGGTTAAAACGTTACAACGCGTATATTTTTCTTTTCCTTTTGAAGCCAACGAGAGACCGCTTCCATTCTGAATATGGTGAGGTCCGCAGTGATTCGCTGACGCCAACTTCTGGGACAGTCAGCCAAGACGTAAAAGCCAAGCCCAAGGAGTGATTTTTTGCGCCATCCATCGCAAAAGATGAACCCTAACACTCATTCATAGACATCCTTAAAGAAACAACTATAAAATTTATTTTGACATATTTCTTAATTTATGTACAAACAAACTAACGGTAGGACCACATTAAATTATATTAAAAAATCAAAAAATGGTTAAGGTTAAGCCTGAGATTCATAGAAACGCTTCTCAGCAATCTAACTAGTACGAGGTGAGCAATAATATTTCATTTTCAAATTTCAATGATTACCCAGCATACAAGGAATTGAAATATTTGGATGTCTTACCCTGAATCCTCTGATATTCATCTCTTGTTCCTATAGAGTTGATGATGAGGCATCACATTCCTTGGCGCTCCTACTTGCGTCCGCGATACGGGGTTGGGATCCTCCGTGGATAAAACGCAGCCCGGGAGCTCTTGATACTTGTACACAGCTTCTTCTCCTAACCCTATTTTCTTTTTCCCCTACCATCAACTTGGCATTATTTCCATTACTACCTTCCAATGGCATCTAATATATTACGAAATTTGCGAGTCCGATTTTTGGGCCCACGCACGGACATGGGCCTTTTGCCAAACAACAACCAATCCCGATTTCCCCTAGTTATTTTTTTATTTTTTCCGCTGGTTTCGCTTTCTGCCGTACTCATTTTAAGGTGCACCAATGTAGGCCAAGATGACACATCTTGGAGGTGTCACCTACACCTTTATTGGTTCCTGGGGTCTCCCTAGTCCACTAGTGGTCCACTATCCTGTGGACGCTGACCAGTGGCTATTTCGAGCAGATGTTCTTCAGACCAGCTGACCATCTCCCAGCAAAAGGACAAGTGCTGGGAAACAGCTGGCTGAAATCTGCCGCTCACGACACGGTAGCAGTCCGTTGGTGGCACAGCCATCAGTTCCCAACCATTGATGGCCCAGTAGCATCGCCACGAATTGTGGGCCTCCAAAGCAAGTGCCACTAGTGGCCCGTATCTGGCAACCATAGTAACCCCAACACGAGGTGGAAGCAACGGGACTGCGCAGGAGCAACACGTGATGTGTCTCTCCTGGCACCAGTTAGTTGAAGACGACGTTATCGCCATCGTGTTATTTTAACGGATGCTAAGAAGAAAAAACAACATTCAGAGAGGCGAAATAATTTCCTAATGAAATGCCACGCCAACGAAGACTACCGGAAGAAAAATATATAAAAAAGATATAAAGATTTCAAAAGATTTTGAAGATTTCGGGAAAAAAATATAAATAATTATCGCGAACTGGCCCAACCGAGAGAACAAGCTGGATTCAGGAGTGGCTACAGCACAATAGATCATATCCACGTACTGAGAGAACTAATTGAAAGAGCGAGGGAATATGAACTTCCATTGTGCATGGCTTTTATCGATTATGAAAAAGCCTTTGATTCGGTGAAACCATCAGCAGTTACAATGGCTCTGAAAACCTGCGGTATTGAAGATGCATACATTAATATTATTAATAACATCTATGAAAATGCAAGTGCAAAGATTAGGCTGTTTGAAAATACAACACACATAAAAATTGGAAAAAGGAGTGAGACAAGGTGACACCATATCTCCGAAGCTCTTTAATGCCACATTGGAGGGTGTTTTTCAGTCACTGAGCTGGGAAACCAAGGGGATAAAGATTAATGGAGATTATCTAACCCACCTTCGTTTTGCTGATGACGTAGTCATTTTTGCAACTACCCCATCAGAGCTACAGAGTATGATCCAGGAACTTGCTGACAAGAGTAAAGAAGTGGGATTAAAAATGAACTTTCAGAAGACAAAAGTGATGTTCAATGCTTTTACAAGAAATGAAGATTTATCGATTGATGGAGAAAAGCTGGAGATAACAGACACGTACGTTTATCTTGGACAGCAGATATCAAGTGAGGGTCACATTGGTGAAGAAATTAATCGGCGTACAAAACTTGCCTGGAGAGCTTTTGGAAGAAACAGCATAATTTTCAAGAGCAATATGCCATTATGTCTTAAAAGAAAAGTGTTTGATCAATGCATCCTTCCAGTGCTTACGTATGGTGCAGAGACGTGGACCTTAGCTAAAAGAGACATACAAAGGCTGCAGACAACTCAAAGAAGCATGGAGAGGTGCATGCTTGGTGTAACCAGGAGAGATAAGAAGAGGAACACGTGGATCCGAAAAATGACAGGAGTGGAAGACATCATGATCAGAGTTAAATCCCTGAAATGGCAATGGGCTGGACATACTGCCAGAAGGACAGACCATCGATGGACAGCCGAAATTTTAGATTGGATTCCAAGGGACAGGAAAAGACCCAGAAGAAGACCACATGGGAGATGGGTGGATGAAATTCGAAAGTATGCGGGAGTGACATGGAGGAGACTGGCACAAGACAGACCGTTGTGGAGGAAACTTGGGGAGACCTTCGTCCAGCAGTGGATTGATAATGGTTGACAATGATGATGAAGAAATAGTCAATTACTCTCATTTGTACACTGGTGTGCAAAAATTATTGGACGAAGAGGAGAAATTAGTATAACAGCGGGACCAGCAAGCAGAATGGACCGAAAGACCACTCAGGAGATAGACTAGGGTCCGGTACGGTAGGGCATGCGCATATATGCAGCAGGACGTAGGGGGAAGGGGGGTGTTGGAAGGGTATAAAGCACACAGGCGGTGTACGCTCAGCAATTCGGTGAAAGCTATTGCACAGGGTACATCGGTTTGAACGACGTCGAGTTGCTGCCACCGTGTGATATGGCCAACAGGCAATCCAGTAGACGACATCTGGATGACTTTACCCGAGGTCGCGTCATTGGGAAGTTGGAAGAAGGTCGAAGTGTGACTAGTGCGGCCGAGGAGTTCGGGATCGCTCAAAGCATCGTTTCACGAGCTTGGAGAGCATTTCAAACGACAGGAACCGCTGTCGGAGAGTTTAGCACTGGTCGTCCACGAGCAACCAAGGCGGCGGACGACCGGTATATTGACCTACAGGCGAGATGAGACAGACGGCGGACAGCGGGAGAAATCGCAAGGCACATGCAACAGACAACTGGACGTCCGTTATCGCGTTTTACCGTGGCCAGGAGGCTGCACAAAGGTGGTCTATTTGCACGATGACCAGTACGGTGTGTGCCATTAACGCCTGCTCATCGGAGACGGCGGTTTCTGTGGTGCCAGGAACACAAGAACTGAACACATCAGCAATGGGGTCGAGTTCTCTTTACGGATGAGAGCCGATTTATTGTGACGAGCGATTCTGGTCTCATACACATCTGGAGAGAGCAGGGAACACGCAATCACACCTCCAACATCATCGAAAGGGACCGGTTTGGAGGTGGTGGAGTCTCGTTTGGGGCGGTATTATGCTTGGTAGCCGTACTGACCTCCACATCTTCCAAGGAGGTTCAGTCACTGGTGTCCGCTATTGAACCGAGGTCCTCCTGCCTCACGTGCGTCTGTTTAGAGGTGCTGTGAGTCCTGAGTTCCTCTTCATGGACGACAACGCTACACTTCATCGTACAGTGGCTGTCGCAGAGCTGTAGAAGAGTGAATATATTCAACTCATGGATTGGCCTGAAAGGTCCCCGGACCTAAATCCAATCGGACACGTAAGGGACCTTCTCGGGAGACGCTTGACAGCACGTCACCAGCCGCCACCAACGATTCTGCAGCTGCGATTGGCGCTACAAGAGGAATGGGCCGCGATGCCTCAACGGCTCCTTGACAACCTCGTCCTCAGCATGGACAGACGTTGTAAATCCTGCAACGCAGTCAGGGGTGATCATATCCCCTACTAAAGACTGGATTCTTCTTGGCAGCCGCCTGTCACATGGACGTTTCTGTCTTCTGTCCAGTTGTGCTCGAAGCTACCTTTTCAATAAAGTGCCTTTGTATCCTTTGGATTCCTTGTGCTTGGTGTAACCAAGGAAGATAAGGAGAGGAATTCGTGGATAAGGAAAAGAAAGAGAATGACAAGAGTGGGAGACGTCATGATCAGAGTAAAATCCCTAAAAATGGCAATGGGCTAGACATATTGCCAGACGGACGGACTACTGTTTGACAACTGAAATTTTAGACTGGATTCCAAGGGACAGGAAAAGAACCAGAAGATCACATGGCAGATGGGTGGGTGAAATTCGAAAGCATGCAGGAGTGACATGGAGGAGACTGGCTCAAGACAGATCATTGTGGAAGAAACTTGGGGAGACTTTCATCCAGCAGCGGATTGATAATGGTTGACGAGTGACGTGCTACAGAGGTGAAGCACGTATCAAGACGACAAATCTGCTGCGTGTACTCCGTCGGTGTAGTTTAGTCGGTAAAAGTACCTCACTCCGGAGCGAGGAGACGCGATTTCGATATCCGTCACCGACAAATTTGTGAATTTCACAGACGATGACGATGATAGATATAATTAATAACCTCAAGTAACACCACAGGGGAAAACGAAAAAAAAATCAGATGTTTGCCTTTGTAAGGTATTTCTGGGCAGGTGTGCTGATGGGTATACAACATTAGCATTTGCCGATACAAAGACAAGTGCTCATAATCCTGAATTTACCTAATCCGGAATACCCGAAGTAGATAATGGCTCCTAAATTTACAATTAGAATTAAGTTCAGTACGTTCCGAATTTGTAGGTGGTTTTATAAACAGAACATGAGCTTGTTCCCCAATTTACCTACTCCAAAAAAATTTGATGTAAATAATAATTCGCGTTATTTTGAAAACGCCTTATGCCAGAACTTTACACTTCTTTAGGGAACATTGTTTAAACCAACTATAAGAAATTCCCATTTTATTAGATGCACAAATAAGTTTTAACGCGTTTTAAGACAACGCAACATGTATCAACGAATCAAAATATGCGCTGTCATTATGTATCACCTTCCCCCATTGAATGGGCAGCTGACGGATTCCAGCCATGAAGAATACTTCTTCGTGTGATGCGATGAATTCGTCAACCCATTTTTGCACTTCGTCACATGTCCGGAACCGTACAGCAGACAAACCATGTTGCATCGATCGGAACAAATGATAGTCTGAAGGGGCTATGTCGGGACTATACGCCGGGTGCTCCAAAACTTCCCAGCCAAGAGTCAATAACGTTTCCTGGACCGATTTCGCGAGGTGCGGCCTGCCGTTGTAATGCAGTAATTTCACGGGACGCAATCCTTTGCCTGTGAATGGACGTTTCCAACAGATTTCGTGGTTCAATCGCAGCAATTCTTGCTTTTATCAGCAGAAACAGTTTGACCTTATTTCAATAGTTCATAATAGAGCACACCCTTCATATCCCACCAGATATACAGCAGAACTTTCTTGGAGTGAATATTGCGTTTTGGTGTCGAAGTCGTTGCTTCACCTGGGTCTAACCAAAGTTTTTTTGCGTTTGGGATTGTCGTACCGTATCCACTTTTCATCACCCGTAACGATTTTCCACAGGAGAGACTTTCTGGTTTGTTTATTCAACAGATTCAAACACTTTATGTCATGACCATCCATGTTCCTCTGGGTCAGATCATGTGGCACCCATTTTCCTTCCTTCTGAATCTTTCCCATTGCGCGTAAACGATTGGAAATGGTTTGTTGAGTTACCCCCAGTTGTTGAGCTAGTTCTTTTTGCGTTTGAGACGAATCTTCATCCACCAACGCTTGCAGTTCTTTATGTGCAACCTTCTGCGGGGCGCCGCTACGTTCTCGATCGCTAACATCAAAAGCACCTGCTTTAAACCGTCTAAACCAAAACTCACACGTGCTTATCGATACAGTATTCTCCCCCAGAACAGAACAAATCGATGCACATGGTTTTACAGCACTTTTTCCTTGATGAAATCGGTAACGAATGCAGTGTCGCATAAATGCAGTGCTTGTCATCTTTCACCTATCGATGTGCAAGTGCGTTTGACTGTTGGGCAAAGTTCTGTGTCACATTTTATACTCTGGACCAGTTACGGTCACATAACAACAACGCGGGGGAATGTCGGATATGTAGATTAGCGGTATACGTCACACACAAAACGCTTTAAATCTTATTTGTACACCTAATAAATGAACCGTGAATTTTCTGGGTAAGCAATTTTTTTGTTAGTTTTCCGTGGATCAATCCTTAGACCCCTTGTAAAACCTTCATGGACTGAGAAGGGTCAACCGACAACAATTTCAGAATTTCTCTTAGAAGAATTCTGGAATAACCTACCATGATTAAATTCCACGCCGGAGTGATCGCTATTTTACTGACATTTGCGTTCTCATCCGCAGAAATGCAATTTTCATACGCTTTCCCACATTCCGCTATGAAGTGTATTTTATGACCAATAATTTCAGGTTTAATGCCACACTTCAGACAGCAGAGCAGTTTTTATAGGGCTAATCTCGCCGAAAGTAGGTAGGCTGTTTTTATGCCCATGAGACAAAAACAATGGTGAAAGTAGATAAAAACCTATTAAGGAGCCAGTAAAAATTTCCAACTACTGACACTCCGAAGCGATGGAGTAGTACATTGATTACTATAAAGAAATACAGAATAAAAAAATCACAATAAAAAAAAGGTGGGCAAAGAGGCCACCGAAGTTCGGAGTGCGTCATATGCGTGCCTTGAAGAAAAGAAACAAGCACAAAAACAAAGAAATGAAAGAAAAATAACTCAAATTCAGATCGGTCCAAACCAAACAATCAGCTGCAGAAAATTTCCAGCCGAGGAATATAAAATGGGTGATTATTTTTCGCTTATATGGTATTTGTCATACAGTATATTATACTCATGGAAGGAAAATTCATGCAGAGCTAAACTACTTAAAACATTTGATATTGATAACGAAGAACAGTACACCAATTATGTAGGAAATAGTAACACTATACTAGTGATCCGATTTATTGGCGTAGGGAATAGATACATAAGCGTTTCCAAACTTTTGCACTTCAACCAGATGGCTTTTTCAAGGAACTTTACATCTAACTTCCTTGAAAAAGTCATCTGTTGGACAACAGCGTGTGGATGAGCGGGGTCATAGTCGGCTAGTTCGCATTGTAACAGCGGATAGACGGCCCACAGTGCAAGAAATCACTCGGCAATTTAACGCTGGAGCACAAAAACGTGCAAGAAGCCACACCATCCAGAACCATCTCCTCGCTATGGAGTACAGAAGCCATCGTCCCATGAGGGTACCACTGCTGACCGCACATCACAGGGTGCAAACATTAGCATGGGAGCGGGAACATCGCCAGTGGACCCTAGACATGTGGGATAATGTTGCCTGGACTGATGAGTCGAGATTCACGTTGGTACATGCGGATGGCAGGATACGAGTACGGCGCAAACCACATGAAGCGATGGATCCTTCTTGCAGCAGGTACTCTTCAAGCTGGTGGGGGTGACATTCTCGTCTAGAGACTGTTTACGTGGACTGAAATGGGACCCTTGGTACGTGTGACATCGTTCTTCACAGGTCAACGTTAATGGGATATCCTGGACGACCATTTGCTCCCGTTTGTGCGTCTTCAACATCCCACTAGGGACCTCATCCTGCAACAAGACAATGCAGCTCCCGAATTGTATCCGAATGGTTGGATGAACACTCCACCGACGTGACCTCGCTTCCTTGGCCAGCTAGGTTCCCTGACCTCAATCCCATCGAGCACATCTGGGATGCCATCGAGAGAGATGTTCGAAGCTCTGACCCCCTCCATCAAATCTTCGTAAACTGTGGGAGCTTGTTCAAGGATCGTGGATCCATATGGCTTCCCAACGCTTCCAGTGTCTTGTCGAGTCCATGCCGAGACGAATCGCCGTCGTCATCAGGGGGAAATGTGGTGCTACACGTTACTAGGCAGGTATCTCTAATTCAATTGCTGTTTAGTGTATATACATGGTTAGAAGGAAAGTCCTTGATCAGGCCAATATCTCACGAAGTATGGCAGTTAGCGATTTACTTCTTGTGCAGTTGTATATAAAATCCCCTATGGCGCTGGGGGGTATCATGCTCCCTTTGCAGATAAGGCTAAAAAAGTCAATTACAAACTTGTTCAGCGTGGCAAAAATAGTACATAAATGTTTTTCTCCGATAACTAAAGATGGAAGGGGACCGGTAATGTGGACCGAAGAAAATCACAACATCCTGAAGCAACGACAGAGTATTTAGACAAGAACTTATTACTTAGAACTTATCTAAACTGGTAAGTTCTAAGTAAATGAAAGCACAAAGGAAAAGTTTTCCTACAAACCTTATCAACAGTTCTTGTTCTGAAATAAAATGAAGTTCCTTGGCATATTCAATATCAGACGTTGATGTCTAATACAGTAAAAAATATACTGAGACAAGGAGAAATAGCATAAAACGGCGAAACACTCATCCAATACGAAAACTGTATGCACATCTAATTGACTTGCGTACGTGGCGAAGCTTTCAACTTCCCGTCACTGGTTCGCGAAGTGTTGGCATACCGCGACCACGCATGTCATTTTTGTATTCTGACGACGGAGCAGAAAGCACTTTTGAAATCCATGCAAATATGCTTCGAACATAGCATAGCTTTCCGCTTTTTTCGCATTTGGAGAGTCCCCTTCCATCTTTTGTTATGGGACAGAAACATTTATGTACAATTTTTGCCTCGCTGAACAAACTTGTAATGAACTTTTTTGCCCTATCTGCATGGGGGGGGGGGCTCGATATCCCCCTCAATCCCCCCAAGGGGGCTAGGGAATCCTTCATGGTGTTATTGTGTGCGCCATAGGGGGTTTCCTATACAACTGCACAAGTAGTAAATCGCTAACTGCCATAGTTCGTGAGATATTGGCCTGATCACAGATTTTTCTTGTAACCCTGTATATACCGTACCCACTTATAACGAGATCTCATATTTAGCGAAATAAACAGGAACTTTTGCTCAGTATAATATTAATTCAAAGCTAATTTGATCGTTTTTAACGAACGAAATTTAATAAAATCTTGGGATTGAACGAGGGATAGGATAGAAATACTAAGGTCATCACTAAGCAAAACAAAATTTCATGAAATTTCATATCTAGAGAGACAGATAAAATCTGATGCGCACTGTCCTGGAACAGAGAAATAGTAAAGTAGCATACCAGAAGAAACTGCAACAGCGCAAGGGGAATCTTGGTGGGCTAGTAGAAGAATGTTGATAGAAAAGCAATGGGGAGGAAGTAATTCAATGCTAAACAAGTGAGTCATGAAAGAGATGCCCCGGTGCCACCCACTTTAAGGTACGAGGGTTGTGCCGGAAGTAATGCAAAAGTGGGCATAACTTTTTTATTAACTGGCAAAGGTCGTTCAAATCGCCTACGTTGGTAGAGTAACTTTTTCTTTATAGTAACCCTTCTTCTTCATTGCAGGTAAATAATAGATTCCAAGAAGCAACGTGCCGTCATTGAGTTCTTGATGAAGGAAGGGTGCAGGCTGTCCGACATCCACAGAAGGCTACAGAATGCTTACGGAGATGACACCATTGACAACAGCAATGTGCACAGATGGATGAAGAAGTTTAAAGAAATGTGAAACTAGCATTGAAGACAAACCACGCAGTGGGAGACCATCATCTGCGACCACTGCCACGAATCGTCAGCGAGTGGATGAATTGATTCGCGCAGAGAGACGAGTCACAATCCGTGAGCTTGTAGCACAACTGGACTGTGGTCACAATGCCATACAGAAGATGGTGGCAAACTTAGGGAATCGGAGAATGTGTGCAAAGTGGGTACCTCGGCAGTTGACACCCGATTTGAAGGATAGAAGGGTGGAAGTCTCCTCTGATATTCTGGAAGCGTGTGAAGCCAATGAAGACACGTTTTTTTTCTGATCTGGTGACAGGAGATGAAACATGGACGTACCTGTACGATACGGGAACGAAGAATCAATCCATGGAATGGCGTCACACCTCTTTACCAAGGCATAAGCAGTTTAAGAGCCAGGGATCAGCACATAAAGTCATGGTGACTGTTTTTTTTTTTTTTTTTTTTTTTTGAATGACAGAGGTTCTCGATTATCTGGAACGTGGAAGTACCGTGACCAGCGAACTGTACATTGAGACACTCAAGAAGCTTAGAGAAGTCATAAGCAGGAAAAGACCAAAGAAGAATATGAAAAGGATCCAAAAGATGTTAGACTGCACACATCTTTGGCAACAAATCAGGCGATCAGCACATTAGGCTGTTTGGTAGTTCCCCGTCCACCGTACAGTCCTGATCTGGTGCCATCCAACTTCCACCTGTTCGGTCAGATGAAGGACAGTCTCCGGGGACAACGATTTAATGACACAGACGAGGTGAAAGTGGCTGTGAAAAAATGGGTACAACAGTCCACACCTGAATTTTTTCAAAGAGGATTCGAGAGTTGGGTTCAACGATGGCGCAAATGCATTGCTTGTGATGGAGACAATGTTGAGAGTACCTTTGTATAGAGAAAGAGTTACTCTACCAACATGGGTAAATTGAACGACCTCTGTCAAATAATAAAAAAGTTATGCTCACTTTTGCATTACTTTCGGTACAACCGGCGTGTTATGTCTTGGGAGCATATTTTTTTAAAAATGTTTCCGCGTAATGTCTGCTTCAGGATTCACCACTATACTATGAATTCATGTAAGTGCTTATTTTGTCTTAATTTGTACAATTGTAGTTAATTAGTTAAATCTTTCAAGTTATATCCAACTGTTATGGATATATAATATAAACTTAATGAGTCCGGTCAAAATATTATGACCCCGTGATTTGTAAGGAAGGAAACGTAACCAGCAGCCATATGACGTGTGTAGCAGCAATTGTAAGGCATTTAAAAGGACACCAACTCGCGGACGGTACGTAGTTTAAGGTGAAAACAAGGAAAGGATGTGACCTAACAGTTTGAAAAATTAATGATTGTGGGCTACCGACTGAAGGGTGGTTACATTACAGAAACGGCAGGTGCAGGGGTTGGACAGAATAATGTGAACACTACGCTCAGAAACGTGACTTTTAATGCAGTTGCGTACGTCGCAATACCCAAAGGTATCCACCACTTTTTGGTTGTAATAGCTTTGTTTAGAACCTCAAAGTCCTGTTTAAATGCATTTAAAGTGTCTTATTGCAAAATTTCTTTCAGAATGACGACGAAATGAGCGACTTAACTGACTTTGAAAGAGGGCTAACTGTTGATGGCCGGCTAGTTGATGCCTCCGTGACAACAGTCGACAGGGTAGTGGGGGTGTCGAAAACTACTGTGTCTAGCGTCATGACAGCATACAGAGTTCGTTGGAAAACCTCGTCTGCGAAACACAAGAGCGGCCGGAAAACGACTCTGACTGATAGAGACAGGAGAGTATTAAAGAGGATTGTTACCAGTATTAAGAAGACCAAGGAGCCGAAAATTAGTGCGGAGCTCAATCTGCATCACCAGACCCCAGTATCAACGAAAACAGTGCACAGAGAACTGCATAAACAAGATATTCATGACAGAGCTGCTATTGCAAAACCTCTGGTGACCCGGATGAATCCACAACGGCGACGGCAGTAGTGCCAAGAGCATAGAACGTGGACTGCCAATGCATGGAAGCGTGCAATGTGGTCGGATGAATCCACATTCACACTATTTCCCACCGCAGGACGTGTTTAAGTGTGGAGAACACCGTCAGAAGCGTACAACCCAGACTGTCTGCTCCCAACAGTGCAGCATGGTGGTGATTCTGTCGTGCCCTGGGCGGTCATATCGTGCTTTTTCAGCACGTCCCCTGATCACCTTGAAAAACCGGATGACTGGAAGGGCGTATGAAATGAATTTGGCCGACCAAGTCCATCCAGGAGCTCAGGCATTGTTTCTTGCAGGAGATGCCATCTATCAAGATGATAACGCTCTAATTCACAGAGCTTGGAATGTCTAGTTATAGTTTGAGGAACATGAGGACGAACTTTCACACCTTCTTTGGCCTCCCCAATCACCAGACTTAAACATCATCGAGACACTGTGGTCTGTGTTGAAAAACAGAGTAACATCCCGTTGTACTCCTCCTGCATCTCTCACGGACCTGGAGCAGTTTCTGCATACATAATGATGTATCATCCCACTAACCACCACCCAGGATTTGTATGCGTCCATTCCAAGGAGGATTCAGGTGGTTTTGAATGTCAAAAGTGGTCTCCACATTCTATTAGGTACGTAAAACCTTCTACTAGGTACGTAAAACCTTCTTTTCGTATAAATGTTCACATTATTCTGCCCAACTCCTGTATTTTGGGCTGTTTACGTGGAGCAGTTGTTAAAGTGTTTCAGGAATGGGAAGAAACCGGAAAGACCTGCAATAATCGGGATAACAGTGGGTAGCATTGACGACCGTGAGCAGAGACAGCTATCCCGATTAGTACGATCCAACAGACGAGCCACAGTGGAACAACTGGCCAGAGCCTTTAATACAGTCACATTGAGGAGCGTATCGTAGTCCACAGTCCAACGAACTCTACTCTCTATCGGTTTCACGAGCCACCGTTTATTCAAGGTACTCATTCTGACGGTCAGACATCGTCAAAAATTTCGGACCCCTAACTGACCCGGACAAATCAGTCTTGTTATATATATATATATATATATATATATATATATATATATATATATATATATATATATATATATATATATGGGATGTAAGGTCAGGTGATGCGTAACCTCACAGCCTCTCCTTGATAAATGTCAACCCCGCCTTCTCGTGGTGCATCCTGTTCCCACTAAAGGGGCTCTGACGACCGCAAATAGCGGTATAACTATACCATCGGGATCAGAGGAAATGCTATCCCACACTCACCAACCCGCTTGGCCAGCGTGGTGAGTTATGGCCAAACACCTCCAAAATGACTCTACAACTTAAATCTTGGCCCTCAGTCTCCGGCAGCTGGAATGTACCTGGCCAAGGCAGCGGCCAGTGCGACATGAAGGCAGAGGGTGCTAAGAATCCCCGGAGGACCGGACTAGGCTGCCATTTGATGCTGACCTTGGCTACCTACAACGGACGCTCCCTATCTTCTGATTCAAGGCTTCTTGAATTGGAAGAGGAACTACAAAGGATCAAGTGGGACATCGTCGGGCTAAGTGAGGTAAGGAGAAAAGGAGACGATCTCATTGAACTGAAAAGTGGACATCTCTTCTATTATCGAGGGACAGATACTGGCAGAACTAGTGGTGTTGGATTTATAATAAACAAGAAACTGAAGGATAAAGTGGTAGAAGTTGAAAGTCCCTCTGACAGAGCTGCACGACTCGTTATCCAACTATCGAGAAGATACCAGGCTCAGATTATTCAAACTTATGCACCCACCACAAGTCATCCTGAAGAAGAAATTGAAGAATTTTATGAGGAAATTCGTCATCTAAATAATAAAGGTAAGCAGCACTTGAAGATAATTATGGGAGATTTCAATGCAAAAATAGGGCACCGGCAACAGAATGAAACTTCAGTAGGTAAATTCGGTCACAGCAACAGAAACCAGCGTGGAAATACTCTCGTTGAGTTTGCAGAGGCAGAAGGATTTTTCATCTTGAATTCCTTTTTCAAGAAAAAGCCACACAGGAAATGGACATGGAGACATCCAATTGGGACGACAAGTGAAATTGATTTTATTATGTGTAACAAAAAATTCGTCATCGAAGACTGCAGTGTGCTAAACAAGTTCAACACAGGTAGTGACCATAGATTGGTGAGATGTAAGATGCACCTCAACACTAAACTGGAACGTGGCAAGCTCATAAGACAAACAAAATGTATTGACATAACCAACCTTAAAAAACACCATAATACTTTCAAGTTGGAACTGAAGAACAGATTCTCTGCTTTAGATGGCCTAACATCGGAAGAAGTGGATATTTCGGAAGTTAACAGAAAAGTAACCAAAGCTCTTATGGAAACAGCAACAAAATTAGCTGGGTCTAAGAACAAGTTGCATGTAAACAAATTATCAGGAAAAACCAAAATGTTGATGCAAAAAAGAAGAGAGATGAGGACAACTAAAGAAGATGTGACTTCCAAGTGGAATATATAGAGCTATGCAAGACAGCACGAAAAAGTATCACTGAAGACGTAAGGAAATTCAACTGTGAGCTAGTGAGGAAAGCAATTGAAAACAACCAAAGCCTAAAGATAGCAAAGGGACATCTCAGTAAGGGAAGAAAACAGATTATGGCTCTGAGAAAAGAAGATGGTTCTATAACAAGAAATAGAGGCGAAATTTTGACAAGAGTGAAAGATTTCTACTCCAAATTATATGAAAGGGATGATACATGTACTCCAGACATCATGAAAGGTACCAGAGTTCTTCCAGTCCTCCCAGCAGAAGTTGCTCATGCAATCAAGAACATGAAGCGGGGGAAAGCTCCAGGAGAAGATGGAATTACTATAGACATCATACAAGAAGCAAGTGGAGAAATTGAAACAGTACTCGCCCAAATTTTCACTCGATGCCTTAATGAAGGGAAGATTCCTGAGGATTGGAACAATGCTACAATGATCCTGCTACATAAAAAAGGTGACATTGAGGATCTCAGGAACTACAGACCTATCAGCCTCCTATCAGTGGTTTATAAAATCTTCACTAAAGTTCTTTCACACCGCTTGAAGGTAACACTGGACATGGCTCAACCGAGAGAGCAAGCTGGATTCAGGAGTGGCTACAGCACAATAGATCATATCCATGTACTGAGAGAACTAATTGAAAGAGCGAGGGAATATGAACTTCCATTGTGCATGGCTTTTATCGATTATGAAAAAGCCTTTGATTCGGTGAAACCATCAGCAGTTACCACGGCTCTGAAATCCTGCGGTATTGAAGATGCATACATTAATATTATTAATAACATCTATGAAAATGCAAGTGCAAAGATTCGGCTGTTTGAAAATACAACACACATAAAAATTGGAAAGGGAGTGAGACAAGGTGACATAATATCTCCGAAGCTCTTTAATGCCACATTGGAAAATGTCTTTCAATCACTGAACTGGGAAAACAAAGGGATAAAGATTGATGGAGATCATCTAACCCACCTTCGTTTTGCTGATGACGTAGTCATTTTTGCAACTATCCCATCAGAGCTGCAGAGTATGATCCAGGAACTTGCTGACAAGAGTAAAGAAGTGGGATTAAAAATGAACTTTCAGAAGACAAAAGTGATGTTCAATGCTTTTACAAGAAATGAAGATTTATCGATTGATGGAGAAAAACTGGAGATAACAGATACGTATGTTTATCTTGGACAGCAGATATCAAGTGAGGGTCACATTGATGAAGAAATTAATCGGCGTACAAAACTTGCCTGGAGAGCTTTTGGAAGAAACAGCATAATTTTCAAGAGCAATATGCCATTATGTCTTAAAAGAAAAGTGTTTGATCAATGCATCCTTCCGGTGCTTACGTATGGTGCAGAGACGTGGACCTTAACTAAAAGAGACATACAAAGGCTGCAGACAACTCAAAGTAGCATGGAGAGGTGCATGCTTGGTATAACCAGGAGAGATAAGAAGAGGAACTCGTGGATCCGAAAAATGACGAGAGTGGAAGACATCATGATCAGAGTTAAATCCCTGAAATGGCAATGGGCTGGACATACTGCCAGAAGGACAGACCATAGATGGACAGCCGAAATTTTAGATTGGATTCCAAGGGACAGGAAAAGACCCAGAAAAAGACCACATGGGAGATGGGTGGATGAAATTCGTAAATATGCGGGAGTGACATGGAGGAGACTGGCACAAGACAGACCGTTGTGGAGGAAACTTGGGGAGACCTTCGTCCAGCAGTGGATTGATAATGGTTGACGATGATGATGATGATGATATATATATATATAACAAGACTTAAAAAATCAGCAAGAAGAATACAAATGTAACATGACTATTGCAAAACCGCGCCTAGCTGCAGGTTTCAAACATAATCAGTATAGCAATAGAGTCAACCACAAATAATTTACAATCCCGATACAATACTATCGAAATAACACCCTAAAAAACTTGAAAAGAGAATTAAAATGGTTAAATACAAAAAGGTAGAAATTAGAAAAATCCATACTTTTTAAGGTTAAAGCACACCGGAGCACCAGACCACACTCATCAGGGAAAGACGTCTGGATTTTTAGGGTGCTATCTCGATAGTATTGTATCGGGATTGTAAATTATTTGTGTTTGACTCTATTGCCATGAGTGATTTTTCTTAATGCTTGCCCTTGACGAAGCCGTTGGAGAATCAGTCATTGATCTGCTTCCCTGCTTTCTTCTGTTTTTCTGTTTTCTTTCGTTCGGAGCTCGTTTGCCTCGGACGGTTGGGGTTTGTAGTGTTTTTTTCCTTTGCTTGTTCTCGGGAGTAGTTTGTTTTGTTTTCCTCCTATTGATAAAAAAAATTACAAAAAACCCTTTTGGTGTTTTAGCATTTTTTAGTATCGTGGTTTGATCTTTCTTTTATGCAGCCTTGGGCGCTTTAGAGTTTCAAAGTTGTTGTTCGCTTAACTTCTGGTTGGTTTTTTAGGTAGGTATATATATATATAAATATATATATTAACGTAATATGTATATTCATCCCAATAACTGCTTGATATTTAATAACTGAAATCCTTTTTTAATAATAAAATTTGGTTACTTGCTAAATTTTAGTGCCATTTTTAGTACCATTACTTTGCGTAATTCAGAAGTAATGGCTGACTATGACCTAGGCCATCATATATTACAAATGGGAATCATTATTTACCATTACACAAATGTATTTTTTTTAATGTGTTTAGATTGTTCACTCTTTCCACGCTCTGATGGAGGTGCGCATACTTTCATATGGTCAGTTGGATTTTTGGTTTCATAATCTTTTATTACACCGACATCTTTGTAATTATACACTTTCCACATTTTGAACAAGCAAGACCAAACAACACAGAATTATTCACCGGTTCCTCAATGAGACGAAACAATTTCCAGCATTCACTCTTCCCCTTGTGGTTTTCAACAAGCACGTATTTGTTGGCCTCAATGCCTTTCTCAACCTCCTTAATATTAAATCAATCCTTATTAATAAATGAGGAGTTAATTTCGACATGACATGTCATGGGAACATGTCATATTAAATCAATCCTTATTAATAAATGAGGAGTTAATTTCGACATGACATGTCATGGGAACGGGATGTTAGCACATCAATCGAAAACCTCTGAATGCTCAATGTAAAAGATGCGATGTGAAAAGTAACTCTTAGTCATACAGTGAACTTCGCACAGAGAGAGTGAATCAGCTGAGAAGCAGGCGAATGGCGTTTGCCTGTACCTTGCCCTGTAAAATCGCACTGTAAAAAAACGCAAAGGAAATATCTGTTTACGATATGGTGTCGGTTGTCTGATTTGATTAATTCTATTCTACACCAAGAAATTTCGGATATCTAGTATAGTTATACTATTTATATACAGCTGGTGTATAGTTCCTTTTTATTTAATTACGGAAAAGTTATTGGTGATTGTTAGTTCTTTCGTTTAGAGCAATGCATCGAAGTTATAATTACCGGGCTCTATGGAAATTCTTCACAGAAAAGGAAAACCGCTATGTTCACCAGATTAGCTAAATTATTCCATACAGCAGAAACCCTTCCTTTTTCCGGAGATAACAGACTTCCTTCCTTTTACCATCATCGGATACCAACCCCTCTTTCTCCAGCTTTTCAGTCGGTTGAAACCTTATGCTTCAGTGGTCAGAAGAAGCGTCAGTTACCATTTCCGCTCGTGCAGGGCAGTGAAGGGAAGGGGGGGGGGCGCCTTCAGTTGCTTGAAATAATAACATACAGTGAAAACTCCGAATAACGGTCACTTCACTGAACAGAAAAGAATGACTGTTGTTGGGAAGCGGCCATGATTCGGATGTTAGGCCTGCATTGTAAAAAATTCCTGAAATTCACGAGCCACTTTCCAATGATTCCCCTCGTGAATTAACGAAACACATTTCTGATACAACTTTTTCAGTGAAATGAAACAAAGAAACCTGAATTTCACGGACTTTACGTACGCCAGGAAAATTCTCAATTTTCAGAAACCTTTTCGCTATTCCTTTCTCATATTGACAATAAACTGCCGTTTTTAAAAGTATGTGTTAACAGAAAATTCTGAATTTTCGGAAACTTTTCCACAATTTCTTTTGTATACTAACGGAAAAACTCCGTTCTCACTTTTTCCGTATCCATATGACGAAAGATTTCCGGTAATAGGAGAGATATCGCGAAAATACTTGCGGTTTGATTAATCCTTAAATTTCCACAGTCTGCCGAAGAATCTGATTTTAAAGTTTTGTAGCGAAACGGATATTGTGGATAGCATATCGCATGAATTTTGGTTATTGTGGTACAGGATATTTCTTCTCCTGTCTTCCGTGCGCCAGCTATTATATACACTGAAGAGCAACTGAATTAGAGACAGATGGCGTTATGCAAATGTGGCGCTGTGGGCGGCCCTATAAACGGAAACGACATGACGTATGCAGCGATCCGACAATATAAGGAGTGATGCGACGGGAATCAGAAAGAGTCGGACGCAGTATGGGTAAGACGAAGAATCAAAGCGCATTTGATTGTGGGCAAATTGTCAGGGCCTGACAAATTGGTCACTCCATCTCGGAAGTCGTGCAGGCACTGGGATTTTCACGAGCCACTGTGTCACGGGTGCACCGTGAGTACATCGAATCCGGTAAAACCATCCCTGCAAAGGCCAACTGCCGTGGATAGCAGCGTGTGGATGAGCGGAGTCATCGTCGACTAGCTCGCACAATAACAGCGGACAGACGGGCCACAGTGCAAGAAATCACTCGGCAATTTAACGCTGGTGCACAAAATCGTGTAAGCAGCCACACCATCCAGAACCATCTCCTTGCTATGGGGTACAGAAGCCATCGTTCCACGAGGGTACCACTGCTAACCACACATCACAGGGTGCAAAGATTAGCATCGGCGCGGGAACCTCGCCAGTGGACCCTAGACATGTGGGAAAATGTTGCCTGGACTGATGAGTCGAGATTCACGTTGGTACATTCGGATGGCAGGATACGAGTACGGCGCAAACCACATGAAGCGATGGATCCTTCTTGCCAGTAAGGTACTCTTCAAGCTGGTGGGGGTGGCATTCTCGTCTGGGGACTGCTTACGTGGACTGAAATGAGACCCCTGGTACGTATGGCATCGTCCCTCACAGGTCAACGTTACCGGGATATCGTGAACGACCATTTGCTCCTATTTGTGCGTCTTCAACATCCCACTGGGGACCTCATCCTGCAACAAGACAATGCACTGAGCCATCGCTACCTAATTGTATCCGAATGGTTGGATGAACACTCCACAGACGTGACCTCTCTTCCTTGGCCAGCTAGGTCACCTGACTTCAATACCATCGAGTAAATCTGGGATGCCATCGAGAGAGATTTTCGAGGCTCTGACCCCGTCCATCAAATCTTCCTGACTGTGGGAGCTTGTTCAGGGGTCGTAGATCCGTATGGCTTCCCAACGCTTCCGGTGTCTTGTCGAGTCCATGCCGAGACGAATCGCCGACGTCATCGGGGCGAAAGGTGGTGCTACACGTTACTAGATATAGATATCTTTAATTCAATTCCTCTTCAGTGTATATCATTTCATCATCATTGTTAACCATTATCAATCCACTGCTGGACGAAGGTCTCTCCAAGTTTCCTCCACAACGGTCTGTCTTGTGCCAGTCTCCTCCATGTCACTCCCGCATACTTTCGAATTTCATCCACCCATCTCCATTGCGGTCTTCTTCTGGGTCTTTTCCTGTCCCTTGGAATCCAATCTAAAATTTCGGCTGTCCATCGATGGTCTGTCCTTCTGGCAGTATGTCCAGCCCATTGTCATTTCAGGGATTTAACTCTGATCATGATGTCTTCCACTCTTGTCATTTTTCTGATCCACGAGTTCCTCTTTTTATCTCTCCTGGAAATACCAAGCATGCACCTCTCCATGCTACTTTGAGTTGTCTGCAGCCTTTGTATGTCTCTTTTAGTTAAGATCCACGTCTCTGCACCATACGTAAGCACTGGAAGGATGCATTGATCAAACACTTTTCTTTTAAGACATAATGGCATATTCCTCTTGAAAATTATGCTGTTTCTTCCGAAAGCTCTCCAGGCAAGTTTTGTACGCCGATTAATTTCTTCATTAATGTGACCCTCACTTGATATCTGCTGTTACAATCTCCAGCTTCTCTCCATCATTCGATAATTCTTCATTTCTTGTAAAAGCATTGAACATCACTTTTGTCTTCTGCAAGGTCATTTTTAATCCCACATCTTTAATCTTGTCAGGAAGTTTCTGAATCATACTCTGCAGCTCTTATGGGGTAGTTGCAAAAACGACTACGTCATCAGCAAAACGAAGGTGGGTTAGATAATCTCCAATCTTTATCCCTTTGTTTTCCCAGTTCAGTGATTGAAAGACATTTTCCAATGTGGCATTAAAGAGCTTCGGAGATATGGTGTCACATTGTCTCACTCCCTTTCCAATTTTTATGTGTGTTGTATTTTCAAACAGCGCACTTGCATTTTCATAGATGTTATTAATAATATTAATGTATGCATCTTCAATACCGCAGGATTTCAGAGCCATTGTAACTGCTGATGGTTTCACCGAATCAAAGGCTTTTTCATAATCGATAAAAGCCATGCACAATGGAAGTTCATATTCCCTCACTCTTTCAATTAGTTCTCTCAGTACGTGGATATGATCTATTGTGCTGTAGCCACTCCTGAATACAGCTTGTTCTCTCGGTTGAGCGATGTTCAGTGTTACCTTCAAACGATATGAAAGAACTTTAGTGAATATTTTATAAACCACTGATAGGAGGCTGATAGGTCTGTAGTTCCTGAGATCCTCAATGTCACCCTTTTTATGTAGCAGGATAATTGTAGCGTTCTTCCAATCCTCAGGAATCTTCCCTTCATTAAGGCATCGAGTGAAAATTTGAGAGTACTGTTTCGATTTCTCCACTTGCTTCTTGTATGATGCCTACAGTAATTCCATCTTCTCCTGGAGCTATTCCCGCTTCATGTTCTTGATTGCATGTGCAACTTCTTCTGGGAGGACTGGAAGAACTCTGGTGCTGGTACCTTTCATGATGTCTGGAGTACATGTGTCATCCCTTTCATATAATTTGGAGTAAAAATCTTTCACTCTTGTGAAAATTTCGCCTCTATTTCTTGTTACAGAACCATCTTCTTTTCTCAGTGCCATAATCTGTTTTCTTCCCTTACTGATATGTCCCTTCGCTATCTTTAGGCTTTGGTTGTTTTCAATTGCTTTCCTTACTAGTTCACAGTTGAATTTCCTTACGTCTTCAGTGATACTTTTTCGTACTGTCTTGCATAGCTCTATATATTCCACTTTGGAAGTCACATCTTCTTTAGTTGTCCTCATCTCTCTTCTTTTTTGCATCAACATTTTGGTTTTTTCTGATAATTTGTTCACATGCAACTTGTTCTTAGACCCAGCTAATTTTGTTGCTGTTTCCATAAAAGCTTTCGTTACTTTTCTGTTAACTTCAGAAATATCCACTTCTTCCGATGTTAGGCCTTCTAAAGCAGAGAATCTGTTCTTTAGTTCCAACTTGAAGGTATTATGGTGTTTTTTAAGGTTGTTTTTTCTACTCCAAATTATATGAAAGGGATGATACATGTACTCCAGACATCATGAAAGGTACCAGTACCAGAGTTCTTCCAGTCCTCCCAGCAGAAGTTGCACATGCAATCAAGAACATGAAGCGGGGAAAAGCTCCAGGAGAAGATGGAATTACTGTAGACATCATACAAGAAGCAAGTGGAGAAATCGAAACAGTACTCGCCCAAATTTTCACTCGATGCCTTAATGAAGGAAAGATTCCTGAAGATTGGAACATCGCTACACTGATCCTGCTACATAAAAAAGGTGACATTGAGGATCTCAGGAACTACAGTCCTATCAGTCTCCTCTCAGTGGTTTATAAAATCTTCACTAAAGTTCCTTCACACCGTTTGAAGGTAACACTTGACATGGCTCAACCGAGAGAACAAGCTGGATTCAGGAGTAGCTACAGCACAATAGATCATATCCACGTACTGAGAGAACTAATTGAAAGAGTGAGGGAATATGAACTTCCATTGTGCATGGCTTTTATCGATTATGAAAAAGCCTTTGATTCGGTGAAACCATCAGCAGTTGCAATGGCTCTGAAATCCTGCGGTATTGAAGATGCATACATTAATATTATTAATAACATCTGTGAAAATGCAAGTGCAAAGATTCGGCTGTTTGAAAATACAACACACATAAAAATTGGAAAGGGAGTGAGACAAGGTGACACCATATCTCCGAAGCTCTTTAATGCCACATTGGAAAATGTCTTTCAATCACTGAACTGGGAAAACAAAGGGATAAAGATTAATGAAGATTAGCTAACCCACCTTAGTTTTGCTGATGACGTAGTAATTTTTGCAACTACCCCATCAGAGCTAGTGTGATCCAGGAACTTGCTGACAAGAGTAAAGAAGTGGGATTAAAACTGAGCTTTCAGAAGACAAGAGTGATGTTCAATGCTTTTACAAGAAATGAAGATTTATCGATTGATCGAGAAAAGCTGGAGATAACAGACACGTACGTTTATCTTGGATAGCAGGTATCAAGTGAGGGTCACATTGATGAAGAAATTAATCGGCGTACAAAACTTGCCTGGAGAGCTTTTGGAAGAAACAGCATAATTTTCAAGAGCAATATGCCGTTATGTCTTAAACGAAAAGTGTTTGATCAATGCATCCTTCCAGTGCTTACGTATGGTGCAGAGACGTGGACCTTAACTAAAAAAGACATACAAAGGCTGCAGACAACTCAAAGTAGCATGGAGAGGTGCATGCTTGGTATTTCCAGGAGAAATAAGAAGAGGAACTCGTGGATCCGAAAAATGACAAGAGTGGAAAACATCATGATCAAAGTTAAATCCCTGAAATGGCAATGGGCTGGACATACTGCCAGAAGGACAGACCATCGATGGACAGCCGAAATTTTAGATTGGATTCCAAGGGACAGGAAAAGACCCAGAAGAAGACCACATGGGAGCTGGTTGGATGAAATTCGAAAGTATGCGGGAGTGACATGGAGGAGACTGGCACAAGACAGACGTTTGTGGAGGAAACTTGGGGAGACCTTCGTCCAGCAGTGGATTGATAATGGTTGACAATGATGATGATGATATATATATATAAACGAGAAGCTCTAAAGAAAAAAATATAATAATACAAAGAGACTCAAAAAGCATTATAACCAAAAACAAACCTCTCAAGCCGATCTCATCAGGGAGACACCGACTCGTGGATCATGATGACCTTTCGAAACTCAGCAAAAGCCGGAATAATCCAATACCCGCTGAGGGGCTTCCGAGGTCATGGGGGACAACAGATAAAGACCAATCTTATATACGAAGACCATTTGACAGAAAGCGAAAACCCCGATCACGTGGTCCAATCGTGACAGTATGCAAATAGGTGTAAGCTGTTAAGAAACCTACGAAGTAGATTAGTAATTTAATAACTTAGGTTGCTAAACAGCCCACCAAGTGGCGTTAACAACCTAAGTTATTAAATTTGTAGGCTTGTATTAATAATGACAGAAAAGTGTAATTGTTGACGAGTTTCGAATAAATTCTTGGCTCTGGAATCAGCAAGTAGGTGCTTGAATAATCTTGTAATAAACCTGATTGCTAGTTCATTCTTGCAGAGACTTCTCCACAGATTCCTCAATTCAACGGTCAACATATTTGAATTACTGCAAATATCCATAATTCTGTGGAACTGTGAAATGATAACATTTTGATATACTGAGGTAGAAATATTTGAATTCCAATTAATGTAAAAATTTATGGCAAAAGAATACGTGTTCCTTTTATCAAAAAGTGTAATTAATAAGCCACCTTGCTGACTATCTACACTGGTGTGAAAAAATTAAGGACGAAGAGGAGAAATTAGCATACCAGCGGAACGAGCAGGCAGAACGGACCGAACGACCGCTCAGGAGATAGACTAGGGTCCGGTACGGTAGGTCATGCGCCTATATGCAGCATGACGTGGGGGAGGGGGGTCGGAAGGGTATAAAACACACGCTCAGCAATTTGGTGAAAGCTATTGCACGGGGTACATCGGTTTTAACGACGTCGAGTTGTTGCCACCGTGTGATATGGCCAACAGGCAATCCAGTAGACGACATCTGGATGACTTTACCCGAGGTCACGTCATTGAAAAGTTGGAAGAAGTTCGAAGTGTGACTAGTGTGGCCGAGGAGTTCGGGATCACACTCACAAGCATCGTTTCACGAGCTTGGAGAGCATTTCAAACGACAAGAACAGCTGTCCGAGAGTTTAGCAGTGGTCGTCCACGAGCAACCACGGCGGCGGACGACCGGTATATTGTCCTACAGGCGAGAAGAGACAGACGGCAGACAGCGGGAGAAATCTCAAGGCACATGCAACAGACAACTGGACGTCCGGTATCGCGTTTCACCGTGGCCAGGAGGCTGCACAAAGATGGTCTATTTGCACGACGACCAGTACGGTGTGTGCCATTAACGCCTGCTCATCGGAGACGGCGGTTTCTGTGGTGCCAGGAACACAAGAACTGGACACATCAGCAATGGGGTCGAGTTCTCTTTATGGATGAGAGCCGATTTAGTCTGACGAGCGCTTCTGGACGTATACACATCTGGGGAGAGCAGGGAACACGCAATCACACCTCCAACATCATCGAAAGGGACCGGTTTGCAGGTGGCGGAGTTCTCGTTTGGCGCGGTATCATGCTTGGTAGCCGTACTGACCTCTACATCTTCCAAGGAGGTTCAGTCACTGGTGTCCGCTATTGTACCGAGGTTCTCCTGCCTCGCGTGCGTCTGTTTAGAGGTGCTGTGGGTCCTGAGTTCCTCTTCATGGACGACAACGCTACACCTCGTCGTATAGTGGCTGTCGCAGAGCTATTGGAGAGTGAAGATATTCAACGCATGGATTGGCCGGCAAGGTCTCCGGACCTAAATTCAATCGAACACGTGTATTGAATGACGTGCTGCCGATATATATTGGTGACGTATGCCAAGCGTTTCCTTCTCAGCAGACGCTTGGCAGCACGTCACCAGCCGCCAGCAACGATTCCGCAGCTGCGATTGGCGCTACAAGAGGAATGGGCCGCGATGCGTCAACAGCTCCTTGACAACTTCGTCTTCAGCATGGACAGACGTTGTAAATTCTGCAACGCAGTCGGGGGTGATCATATCCCCTACTAAAGACTGGATTTTTCTTGGCAGCTGCCTGTCACATTGACGTTTCTGTTTTCTGTCCAGTTGTGCTCGAAGCTACCTTTTCAATAAAGTGCCTTTGTATCTTTTGGATTCCTTGTTTGGACGGTTTTGCTCACTTGTCCCATATTCTTACATCTTGGGGATCTTATGGTATGATTTGAGTCGATGTGGAACACTTCTGCACGACGTTACATTCGAAAAACCGTCTCGTCCTTAAGTTTTGCACGCCAGAGTATTTCCATGTCCAAAAAATCTATTTTATTATTTTGTTCCTTAGTTTTTATAAGTTTCAAATTAGGTGGATATATCTTAGAATCCAATTCTTCAATGAGAGGTTTGTTTTTGGTTATAATGCTTTTTTGAGTCTCTTTGTATTAATATATTTTTTTCTTTAGGGTTTCTGGTTTGTTTGTTTTTAGCAGGTCTTTTGTGAAAAAAGATCGTGCTTATGTTATCGGTTTGTCCGTCCGTCTGTACCCACGATATCTCTGCAACTATTAGTCCGATTTGAAAAATTCGTTTTGCATTAGGAAGCTTGAAATATACGAATGATGATCC
Source organism: Macrothele yani (assembly GCA_039090855.1). NCBI lineage: Eukaryota > Metazoa > Arthropoda > Arachnida > Araneae > Macrothelidae > Macrothele > Macrothele yani. Next base: position 41,963,567 of record CM077003.1, on the reverse strand, counting down.
TTTATTTCGTTTTTTTTTTTTTTTACGATGTACAATTTCGTCGCTAGGGGGAGTAAATGCAGATGATGTCGAATTCAAAAATACGTTTTATTCTACATATTTGCTTGTAAACATCGGATTGAAAAAATTCTTTTATATTTCGATTCCATTTATGCCGAAGAGTATTTTAGATATAGTTACTTTTTCAAATTACGCATAGATTTTCCGCTAAAGGGCGTAAAAATAAATTAAATTTCTCCCGATAACTCTTCTTCTAAAACTAAGATTTAAAAAATGTTTTCTTCAGCGGATACACCTCCTGATGCAAAATGTTTTGCATATAATTTCAAATTTTTGGTAAAGAATATTTTGGCCACCAGGGGGCGTAACTGTTAAATTCTGTTTCTGATGTATTTGCCATAACATCTGAGCTTCTAAAATATCGATTCAAAAAAATGCTTTCGTGAACTTATGTCACTCGCATCGATAAACATTTCGCAATATTTTCTTCTTAAAATATTCAACAGTTTCTCCGCCAGGGAGTGTAGATGTAATCTTGTTTTTGTCAATATCTCTACTTAAAGGAGTCCGATTTGAAAAATTCCTTCTTTGTGGGATACTGTTTCCAATGTGACATCTTTTTCATATAATTTAAAAATTTTTAATAACTTCATAGACTTTCCGCTATGGGGCGTAAAGGTAAATTGTATTCCCTCCTATATCTCTGCTTCTAAATCTCCGATTTGAAAAATTCTTTCTGCACCGGATACAGCTTTTGACGGAAAATCGTTTGCACATAATTTCTAATTTTTATAAAAAAATGGTTTGGCCACCAGGGGGCGTAAATCTTAATTTCCGCTTCTGATGTATTTGCAGCAAAATATGAGCTTCTAAATTCTCGATTGAAAAAATTCTTCGTTTGTAGACCGGTAGTACTCATGTCGACAAACCTTTTAGAAACATTTTCTTCTTAAAATAATGAATGGTTTCTACGCCAGGGGGCGTAGAGGTATATCTTATATTTGTCAATATCTCTACTTCTAAAAGCCCGATTTGAAAAATTCCTTCTTTGTTGGATAGTGTTTCCAATGCGAAATGTTTTTCCTATAAATTCAAAATTTTCAAGTAAATCATAGACTTTCCGCTAGGGGGCAGAAAGGTAAATTGCGTTTTCTGCGTTATTTCTGCTTCTAAAACTCCGATTTGAAAAATTCTTCCTGTATCGCATACAAGACCTAATGGAAAATATTTTTCACATAATTTCTAATGTTTGGTAAAGAATGGTTTGGCCACCAGGGGCATAAGTGTTAATTTCTGCTTCTGATGTATTTGTAGCTAATTCTGGGCTCCTGAAAACTCGAATATATATATATATTTTTTTTCTTGGACCGATAGTGCTCATATGGAAAAAACCTTTTGAGAATACTTTCTTCCTAAAATAATGAATGATTTTCCCACCAGGGGACGTAAAGTCACATCTTATTTTTGTTGATATCTCTGTTTCTAAGAGTCCGATTTGAAAAATTATGTGTTGGAGAGCGTTTCCGGTGCGAAATGTTTCTCACATAAATTCATGTTTTCATTAACGCACAAGTCTGCAACCGGAGGGCGTAAGCTCACGATTCCGTTTACAGCAATATCTGAGGGATTAAAAACCCGATTGAAAAACTTCTTTCTGCCGTCAGATACTATTGTTTTCCATACCGGTTCCACAGACTTTAAATAGCTTTGATAAATTTAATTTGCGTCAGAACGGATTCTAAAGAAGTGCTTATTACACCCGAAAATTCGGTTTCATCTTTCTTGTTTGAAATTGTGGTTTGTAGTGGTATGTTTTTATCGATAGTACGATGTGATTCGTTCCGGATTGCTGCTTCAGCGCTTCTGTGCGAATTCTACGTTTGTATCATAACTAATTCAGCTTGCATCAATTTTATTAGTATATATATATATATATATCGCCCCTCCCTCCTAAGGTAAGGTTCCAGATCTGTCCCTGTTTCTGAAATGCATTGGCGTCGAGTCGGAATCCCTTTTATTCCAACACAAAAATCCCTAACTCATATCTGACCTTGATTTGCAGCAGTTTTATAAATTTCTAATATTTAGTTGCCACTTCGCAGGCTTAGATTAGTTAGCCAAGGCACGTCGAGGCTGCTCAATGGGTCAAACTCTTAAAAAAACACTGAGAATGCTGAAATACTGAATAAGAAGTTTCTTGACGAAAAGAGATTGAGTAACCGATGACTGATAGATAAGCAATGCTCTGCAGGAGAGAACGAGGCGAAAGAGGATGAGGGAATGCATACGAATCTGAAATTCGATCTGTCGAAGAGACGGTTGGTTTGGTTTCAAATCTGCATGTTATTAAAACAACTGCCATCGCGAGATAAACGGCACCAAGGTCAAATAAATCAAATCAAAACAAGCAGAGAGAGAGGCAGGGGACCCCATTACCAAACACGGAGGCCAACTCATTAGCAGCGATTGCGTCTCTAGGGAAGCGGCAGCGGAAGAGGTCTGGAAGTTTCCACAAATTTTATTGAACCGATGTTTGCCTCCAGCTGTGCATGTGTGCAAATGAGCATTCCATCTCAGAAGACGGTAATTAACTTTGAACACACACGTGCGACTAATTTTTTTAGATAACATTTCCTAGGAGAGCACGTTCTAACACCGGTCATCCATGCCATTTTTTCACTTTTCTTAACAAAAATTTTTGCAGCCTTGCCAAAAATTGCGCGGAATTAGCAGCTGCACCTCTTCGACCTACGTAAGTTTTGCTGCTCTACAGAAAGCAGATTTTCCGAAGCATATACACTGCCCTAACATTAATATCCGGACCCCTGCATGTCTAAACAACACCGCATCAGAGCCAATTTAACGAGACAGGGGGGCAGGGGGGCCAAGTGGTTAGGCAGTATTTTGGGGCCCCAGCACTAGTAGAACATCTAGGATTTCACTATGGGTGGGTGAATAAAAAATACCCAGGAGAAAACATCCCCAAAATATGAAGAGGGAGCCATAAAATTATCCCCGCCATATTGAAGTGTGTATCCCATGATTCATGGACGAATCGGTGTTAGGAAGAAAACATAAAAATGCATATTTGAAAATTGTACACCCGTTCAATTATGCTTTAATCCCCCTCCCCCAGGGTTTAGCTTGCTTATTTTAATTATATTAAAGTAGTGGACAAAATAATATAATCCAAATATCATGATTCAAACGAATTTTTCATGCATGAAAATTTCCCCCAATTACAGATGCGTACTAAAAAAATCTGCAATGCTTCCGAAAGATTTCAGGTTGGATCGGGGGCGACTATACTTTTGCGGATTCCCCCTAAGAAAGGGGAAAGATACAAAAATAAAATTCACAAGGCAGTTTTTTATAGTTTTCACTGTGCTACTGAAAAAAACCCACACAATACTGTAGAACTATGTCAAGCATCTTGCATAATTCTGGGGCCCCCCAAGAAATGCGATTGCCCGGGGCTGCAGCACCCCAGCCCCCCTCTTACATGTACTCTGTACCGGATACTGGATTACAAACCTTTATGCACATGAACGCAAATGTCACTTACGCGTATACACAAAATCGTGGTCACACGGTCACCACGTGATCTAGGCAACTATTTAAGATTACTGCTTGTCACCCTGAAATTCTCTTACCCCTCTATGTGCAATATCGTATTTGTACGGTGGCGCCATTTACTCTAATATCACTACAAACTGTTCTGTCAAAGTCGCTGGACTTGCTCTCATTCCTTCCGTTTCTGTGTCCTGCCCAAAAGGCGATCTCGCTGTAGGTGGATGGGACCTAAACCCTACTCACTATATAACGAAGTAAATTTCTCCGTCATTTCTGTCCACACCAGGATTCGAACCTGGATCCCCTCATTCCGGAATAAGTCACTCTACCAATTGAGCTACGCGGACGTTTTATTCTGATTCCTATCTGCCTTTATGTCGTGTGCGTCCTTCTGGCAGGTACGTCACATCTCCTGGTACGTTACATCATCTCCCCCTTATTTTTTTTATTTTTTTTTTTTCGAAGTGCTGGAGAAGGGATTCTCTTATTTTTCGTATCTCGCGGTGTGGAAATAACATCACACCATTACGAGATTCTGAACGGTCGGGTCATCCGGATAGTTCGGGCGCCATTATAACGAAGTAAATTTCTCCATCATTTCTGTCCACGCCAGGATTCGAAACTGGATCCCCTCATTCCGGAATAAGTGACTCTACCAATTGAGATACGCGGACGTTTTATTCTGATTAATATCTGCCTTTATGTCGTGTGCGTCCTTCTGGCAGGTACGTCACATCTCCTGGTGCGTTACAACTGTGGACGGAAGTCCTACAAGAAAATGACAAATAATTTATCAGCAATTACAGAAATCGTCAGTAGTGTTGATCACAACGGGGGAAAAAACAAATAATCTTTAATTCAATAAAAGGCGTCTTCTGGGTGTCCGCATGGCTGTAGCGATGATTTTGAAATCAGTAGAGCTGGCCGGTTTCTCAATAGGTCAGATATCCTTGGTCTTTAATCAGTGGAAAAATAGCCCACATTGCTTGTCTAAGGAGGCGTAACTGTGGCGCGATGATATGTCAGGAACGAAATCGCCGTCGTCTGAGAAGGCTTGTACGGGGACACAGGATTTTCTACGTGAAGCAAACTCCCGAAGCATTCAATGTCATGAAGACTGTTCCCAATATGTATCTCAGCGAACTAGGCGCAGGGAATTGAAGAACATCGGTACTGGCAGTCGCAAGCGTATACGGAAACAACTGATTTCTGAGAAGAACCGGAAAGTTCGTCTACAGTGGGGTCAGGAACACTGAGACTGGACACCGGAAGACTGGAGAAAAAGTCATGTGGTCCTACGTGTCGTGATATACATTGTTCCGTGCTGACGGTAGGCACAGACTTTGGCGGGAACTCCATGAAGCAATGGACCAGGTTGCCTTGTAAACACAACTCAATGTTCTGGAGGTGGTGTCATGGTGTGGGGCACATTCTGTAGGTACGTAACGGGTCACCAGATATTTCTGGCAGGTCGGGTGTCCTCAAATAATTATCTAAACATTGTTGCGGATCAAGTCCATCCTGCAATGTTGACATGTTATCCAGAAGGTGACAGTTTCATGAACGACAATGTTACTTACTGTTCATCGCGCAAGATGTGTTCAGCGAGCATGACAGCGACTTCCACTATCTTCTCTGGCCAGCACAAAGCCCGGATCTGAACCCCTTTGAGAATGTGCGGGACATGTTATAAAAATAGATTCGGGAGAAAAGTCCTCTTCCATCAAAGTTCAGCCAGTTAAAGGACTTGGTATGCTGTAGGCGTAGACGCACTCCAACACCTTGTGGAATCTACGCCGCACCGCATAGGTGCTGCAATTCGGTCTAAAGGAGGTTCAACCCGGTGTTCAACAAAAGTTTCTGATTCAGCGGCCGGTATGTGTACAAATAATCTTCATTTACGGAAAATTTTGTATTGTATGCTGAAACTTTTAGACATTATTATGGCCTATAGCCTTTGTGGAATACCCTCCACCAGTTTTTACATCTTTATTTACAGAAAATTTAATATTGTATGCTGAAACCTTTGGACATTATGATGGCTTCTATACTCTCAACCAGTTTTTGCATCTTTATTTACAGAAAATTTAATATTGTGTGCTGAAACCTTTGGATATTATGACGGTCTCTAGTCTTCGTAAATACTCTCCAACAGTTTTTGCATCTTTATTTACAGAAAATTTAATATTTTGTGCTGAAACGTTTGGATATTATGACGGCCTCTAGTCTTCGTGGAATACTCTCCACCGGTTTTTGCATCTTTATCCATAGAAAATTTAATATTGTGTGCTGAAACCTTTGGATATCATGACGGTCTCTAGTCTTCGTGGAATACTCTCCAACAGTTTGTGCATCTTTATTTACAGAAAATTTAATATTGTGTGATGAAACCTTTGGATATTATGACAGTCTCTAGTCTTCGTGGAATACTCTCCACCGGTTTTTGCATCTTTATTTACAGAAAATGTAATGTTCTGTGCTGAAACCTTTGGATATTATGACGGTCTCTAGTCTTCGTGGGATATTCTCCGCCGGTTTTTGCATCTTTATTTACAGAAAATTTATTATTGTGTGCTCAAACGTTTGGACATTATGACGGCCTCTACTCTTCGTGGAATTCTCTCTACCAGTTTTTGCATCTTTATTTACAGAAAATTTAATATGGTGAGCTGAAACCTTTGGATATTATGACGGTCTTTAGTCTTCGTGGAATTCTCTCTACCAGTTTTTGCATCTTTATTTACAGAAAATTTAATATTGTGTGCTGAAACCTTTGGATGTGATGATGGCCTCCAGTCTTCGTGGAATATTCTGCACCAGTTCTTGCATCTTCATTTACAGGAAATTTAATATTGTGTGCTGAAACCTTTGGATATTATGACTGTCTGTAGTCTTCGTGGAATACTCTCCACCGGTTTTTGCATCTCTATTTACAGAACATTTAATATTCTGTGCTTCAACCTTTGGATGTTATGACGGTCTCTAGTCTTCGTGGGATACTCTCCACCGGTTTTTGCATCTTTATTCACAGAAAATTTAATATTGTGTGCTGAAACCTTTGGATACTATGATGGCCTCTACTCTTCGTGAAATTCTCTCTACCAGTTTTTGCAAATTTATTTACAAAAAATTAAATTTTGTGTGCTCAAACGTTTGGACATTATGACGGCCTCTAATCTTCCTGGAACACTCTCCACTAGTTTTTGCATCTTTATTTACAGAAAATTTAATATTGCGTGCTGAAGCCTTTGGACATTATGACGGTCTCTAGTCTTCGTGGAATACTCTCCACCAGTTTTTGCATCTTTATTTACAGAAAATTTAAAATTGTGTGCTGAAACCTTTGGATATTATGACGGTCTCTAGTCTTCGTGGAATACTCTCCATCGGTTTTTGCGTCTTTATTTATAGAAAATTTAATATTGTGTGTTGAAACCTTTGGATACTATGACGGCCTCTACTCTTCGTGGAATTATCTCTACCAGTTTTTGCATCTTTATTTAGAAAAAATTTAATATTGTGCGCTGAAACCTTTGGATATTATGACGGTCTCTAGTTTTCGTGGAATATTCTCCACCAATTTTTTGCAAATATCCGTCAATATGGTCGACCGTCAAAAACAGGGACGAATTTAACTTTTTTTTTTTGTACGATCTCTTTTTCCACGCACCGGACGATATAATTCGTCCTAGGGATTCCCTATATTAGGTCAGGAGGTCTTTGGACCCCCTAGCCAGCCTAGCATTTTGGCTCCCATGTCCTCAAACCATACTATAACAACGCGAGTAGTATGGCATGGTGCGTTGTTCTGGTGATAGAGGCATGGGCCTTCCTTAGAGTACTGCCACGACGTTGGCAGTGAGTAATTGTCCAGGACATCTAGGTAGAGCTCGGCATTCATGGTTTGGCCCAAACCTACAAAAGAGTTCAAGTGAAACTATGAAAAACAGCTACATACCATTACGCTGCCTCAGCCAAACTGCGCTGAAAGGACGATACAGTCCGGAAAGTACATTTTTCTTTGCATTAGACTATAGTAGACTGTTTACCGTGACTCGTCAGTCCAAAGTAAAGTTTTTCATTGGTCTAGTCCAAGATCGACATTTCTTACACCACACTAATCGGAGTGTGGCTTTAGTCGAAGTGATCAGCGGTCTGTGAATGGCTGATCGACTGTGGTAACCCATTTCGTGGATCTTTCTGCGCATTGAACTAGTCCTAACATCAGCCCCAATAGTATCACGTCGGGTTTGCTAGCTCGGCTGTATCCACTAAAGCGAATATCTCAATGGATACAGATTCCTAAGCTATATCTGCTTAGCTTCAGTTGCTTGAGACTCCGTTGTCCTTACACCAAAGTTTTCTCTATTGTGCGCTTTCCACCGATGAATCTCAAATCAAGAAATGGTATTTTGCATTTTCTTGACATTCACTTCAAGATATGGGGAATTTCTCCTGCAATAACCCATCCTCGGCACCAACAGAGGTTTCATGTGAATGTTTGGGATGACTTCGTTGATGACTAATGGCTTGATCGGAACATCTTCCCTTCCAGCAAAGTTCTATAATCAGCAATACATGCGTTTCTTGAAGCCATAAGTGGCTGCACTGACGCTCCATTATTAGCAGCATGGCGTCGATAAGGTTAAGGCACAAGGAGATCCAACACATTTTAGCCTCTCCGCTAATAAACACCTCAATCGTACTCATCAAGCCCGTTGAATTCATGGGGATGAACCAACTGCATGGCCTGCACGCTCTCCCGATTTGAATCCACCAGATGTTTTTCTTATGGGGACACTTAAGGGGACTGCATGGCCTGCACGCTCTCCCGATTTGAATCCACTAGATGTTTTTCTTATGGGGAAACTTAAGGGGACTCAGTACCCTTCGTTTCGCGAAAATTGACAAAAATATCGATTTTCCAATTTTAACCCTAAAATATACTTTGGGATCCCTAGTATACCGTGACGAAATTTAGAGTTGATTGGAAGCATATGAAATGGTATGTATTCAATTTATCAATCTACAAAAATATAATAAGGAAGGTTATCATTATTCAAAAATATGTGATTTGTGTATTATATAAAAAAATAAGTTGTTGAAATGACACAGGCAAACTTCAGGGATGGTGTTGATCATTGAATCTCACAGAATATGACATTTCAAAAGAACTAAGCATCACTACTATATTTACTTTTTCTTCTTGTTCGCAAGCCCCTGACTTTGCCTCGTACATGAACCTTCAGTTTTGCATAACACAATTTCAGGTTCTTGTTGTTGTTTTTTTCTTCTCTCTTACCTAAATATTTAAAAATCTCTACAATCTTTCCTCATTAATTAATTAATTTAAATGTAGCTGTTTATTTCCCCCACCATTTCTAGTTCTGTGATTTAGGTGACAACCGGTTTTGGATAAAGAGGCAAAAATCGTGAAATAGGCAAACCTATATGCAGACACTATAATTATTTTATGCGTTAGTTTGCTCCTTCAGAATGTTTTTTTATGGTGCAAAAAAAGCAGGAGCGAAATATTTGTGACGACACTTTTTTCACAATTATTTTAGACATTATTTTCAATTCTTCAGATTTTGCTCGTCACAGCAAGCTGATGTGATGCTGTAATTAGTTGACTAAAAACTGAGATTGAGGTGGGACGGTGATCAAGACTCATTGAAGGAGCTGTAAGCTTGTAGGTATGTGTATTATGAATGCACAAAAAATTCATAAAGGAAACTGACTGTGGTTATACAACATTTTTGTAAGAATGAAATCTTTAAATTCATTTATCTCTGTTCGCATAGATTTATCAAACCACTTGAAAATGTTTTTGTAGTTACCCTAGCACCAAATTAATAGATTTAGGGATAGAATTTGCAATAAAATAAAAACAAAAAAAAATTAAATGTAAAATATACTTATGTTTTTCCTGATTTTGTACATACACTGAAGTGCCAGAAAAACTGGTACAGACGAGCTTATGCAAAATACATAGCAACGTCACCTATGCGCGTACTCGGTTGCGTCCGCCAGTGCATATATGTGTATAAAGCGATAGATCTCCTTGCCAGCCATAATATTTCAAAGGTAGAAACGAAGTTAGGATTTTCACGGGCGGCCATTGCAAGGGTGTACCGTGACTACAAGAATTCCGGCAAAACCTCCAACCTACGATACCAGTCTGGCCGTAAAAAGACATTGGGTGAACGTGACCATCGTCGGCTGTCAAGAATCGTTTCACGCGATAGGCGTACAACACTCTCGCAGGTATCATCGGAATTCAATGCTGGAGCCTCAACAAGCATCAGCGTCCGGTCTGTGCAACGTACCCTGCACGATATGGGCTTTGGGAGCCGACGCCCAACTCGAGTCCCCTTGATGGGTGCACGACACAGAGTAGCCTGGTCAGACGAGTCGTGTTTCCAACTGTATCGGGAAGATGGAAGGATTCGTGAGTAGCGCAAACCCCATGAAGCCATGGATCCCGCCTGTCAACAGGGAGCTGCACCGGCTGGTGGTGGTGGTGGGGGGGGGGGTCCATAATGGTATGGGGCGTGTTTAGCTGGACTTCACTGGGACCCCTGGTACGTCTACAAACGTCTGTGACCGGCCAACGCTATGTGCGCATCCTTTCTGACGAGGTACACCCATTCATGTCCTGCATTCATGCTGATGGGTTGTGCCTGTTCCAAGAGGACAATGCACCTTCACACAAGTGTCGGGACGCCACATTATGGTTAGAGGAGCATTCATCTGAGTTTGGGAAGTTGCCATTCCCACCCAAGTTCCCAGATATGAACGTGATAGAACACATTTGGGATGCCATGCAACGCGCTATCGAACAAAAGAATCCGAGACCTCGGAATCCACCCGAATTGTGGAACGCTTTGTAGGAAGTATGGTGTGTATTGCCTACAGCATATTTCCAGAAGCTAGTGGAGTCCATGCCACATCGTATTTCTGCAGTCCTGCGCTCCCGTGGGGGACCTACCAAGTATTAGACTGGTGTACCAGTTTTTCCGGCACTTCAGTGTATACATGCGGGAGTGACATGGAGGAGACTGGCACAAGACAGACCGTTGTGGAGGAACTTGGGGAGACCTTCGTCCAGCAGTGGATTGATAATGGTTGATAATGATGATGATGTGGTTTTTATTTTTATTTTTTCTGTTAAACTATTTTGTTTATTTAAAATCAAATCCCTAAAGTTATAGAATATATACTGGTAAAAAATCTAAAAAAGCATTGCAAAATGATTAAAAATAAAAAATAAAAAAGGTTTTTAAAGAGCTTCAATTTTTTTTTATTTTAAATTTCAGAAATTGTAAACACAATATGCTTTTTTTTTTATTTGTCAAAATCAGTTCATAGTATCGCCCTACTTATAAAAATGTATGAAAAACAACAGAAGTTAACTTCATACATTAAAAAAAAAAAAAAGAAGTTAAGGGTACCGAGTCCCCTTAAAAGCTCATGTTTACGCTACACGAGTTCCCTCAGCAAATGGATTGTGGATGGTTGTTAGAGAATTGATATTACTCCGGGACTTTTCGGAACTGTTCTTCAATTAATCAGAAGACGCCGTCAGATGTATTTTTGGAGCTGCGTGAGGCCACTTAGAACAGTTGCTCTGATGTAGACTTACACCAGAGGAACTCAACAATTTATAATTGATTTTCAATGTTCAACACGAGTTCTACCCCCTCAAGCTTCCCATCACACCGCTACGTTTTAAGAGTACAGTAACTCAGAAAAAAGAGAGTGCACATACACTGTAAAAAATAAGTGGTGTGAATTCACGGAAAATTTCTGAAAATAACGTGCAGCAAAGTTGCCGGTAGGTATCTGTGTTTTTCAGAAATTTCCGTTTTTAAAAGTGCCCGTTTATTTTAACTTCCGTATTTTCACAGATATTTCCGTAGACAGAAATTCCGTTTATTTCAGAAAAATCCATTTCTGGTTTTTCCGTACTTAAATTGAAATTCCGCAAAATCAACAAACCTGCACGGCAGTCAGGACCGAACACCCAACACTATAGCTCGTCGGATAGGCAACTTGTGCCTTTACCAACTGCGCCACAAACGCTCGGCCAGCAGCCTCACGTATGTCATAAAACGAATCGCACGACAAAGAAACTTTGATTTTTGTCATTAATGTGAGTGATTTAGTCATTTTATTTTCTGTTGGAGTTTATTATTTTTCTAAATAGGTTTGTAATTTATTTTTTTCCTATACGAGGACTTTTTTTCATCGTGGTTTTTCGAAGCAACAAATTGCTTTGCAACATGATTTTTTTAAACTGACAATGACTCATTTATCTTTTAAAACGGTGAAATCTACTTTTTATAGTATTATTTCACACACACACAAAAACTAAATATGAAATTTACTCTCGATAGCTATAATAGCTTTTGTCTTAAGTTGTTCAAAGACTGATACACAGACATCGTATAATCATCTGTACAATAAGTACCCGGTTTCTTACAGTAACACAATATATATAATAAGTAGCTGGTGCACCAAATAGGGGAAAGGAGAAATATCCTGGGCCACAAAAAACAAACAAAATCTATGTGATATGCTATCCACAATATCTGATCTCGCTACGGAACTTCAAAATTCGACAGACGATTAAAATTTGAAAGTTAACCAAACCTCAAGTATTTCCACGAATCGCTATACTATCACAGGAAATTTCTCTTCATACGGATACGGAAAAAGTGAGAACGGAGTTTTTTCCGATAATATACGAAAGGAATTGCAAAAAGGTTTCTGAAAATTCAGAATTTTCCGTTAACAGATCTCAAAAACGGTAATTTACCGTTAATACAAGAAAGAAACTGCGGAAAGGTTTCTGAAAATTCAGAATTTTCCCGTGACACGAAAAGTCCGTTAAATTCAGGGGTTTTTTCAGTCATTTCACGGAAAGGTAGTGTCAGAAACATGCTTCGTTAATTCACGAAAGAAATGACGGACAGTTGTCCGTGAATTTCAGAATTTTTTTACCACACAGTATTTGTCATTTTCTTGTAGGACTTCCGTCCACAGTGAGTAGAGTTTAGGTCCCAGCCACCTACAGCGAGATCGCCTTTTGGGCAGGACACAGAAACGGAAAGAATGAGAGCAAGTCTAGCGACTTTGACAGAACAGTTTGTAGTGAGAGTAGAGTACAGTAGATGGCGCCACTGTACAAGTACGATGTTGCACACAGAGGGGTGAGAGAATTTTAGGGGCCCGGGGGCATACGAGAGGATACCCATTTAACCAGTGGGTCCAGCCTGGGAGCCGTCACTTAACGTGCTCGTCCGATGCACGGCGGATATTCAGCGATTGTTAGTAAATCACACCATCTCTGAAAGATCAGCCCAGGTTCGAACCTGAGGACCTTGCACCGATAGTCTGACTCGCTAAAAACTAAGCCATCCGCGGCTCAATTTTTTTTTACAGTGCAGAACATAATTATTTATCCCCAATGTTTTTCGAAAATGCCTACAATTTCTCTAAGTATTGCATCGTCAAAGTATAGCTATGCCATATTCCACAAGATTTGCAAGTTTTGCTGGTTGCATCACTTTCTCCAAGAAAACACTATAAATCACGCTCGAAATCCTTTAGGTAACGTCACTTTGCCATTAGACTTTCAGTACCGTATTACTAGCTATCATCTTACACTCCAAGTCCGTTAGATCAGGTAGTTTTCCCACTGGACTTTTAGAACCGTATTTCGCGTTATCATCCCACACTCAACGTCCGTTAGATCACGTCGCTTTTCCATTAGACCTTCAGTAACATATTTCGAGTTATCCCACTTTCAAAGTCCAAGACTGCGTTGTTTCAATTTAAACCGTCAGTAAAGTATTCTGAGCTATCATTACACTCTTAAAGTCCTTCAGATCGCCACTCCGCGACTCTTTCCCATTAGACCTTCAGTAACATACACTACATTGACAAAAGTGGTCGGACACCTAGAAGAGAAACACCACATGGCATTTATTGACATACATTAGTACGGTGCCGGTCCACCTTTGGCCTTAATGCATGCATGCACTGACCCTTCGAGACATGCTTTCGACAAGGCTTTGGAACACAGCGGTAGGTATGAGCTTAAATTCAGTACATAATGCTGCCGCTAACTGTTGCTTAGTAGTAGGCCTTGGTTCCAAACTTCTTATGCGAAGCTGTAATTCATCACATAGGTGCTCTATGGGATTAAAACCAGGGCTCTGTGTTGCCAAGTCCACACACGATACGGAATTATCGTCAAACCACGCCGTAACAGTCCTTGCTGTATGGTTCGGTGCATTATCGTATCTGGTACCAACAAGGCTTGGTTCCATATAATATTGCCACAGAGTTGGTAGGGCATAATTGTCCAGAATATCGATGTAGACGTGCTGGTTAACAGGTTTGTCCACGATAACCAATGGGCCGGGACCATACCACGGAAAACACCCCGACACGAGTACACTGAAAACACCCCGACACGAGTACACTGAAAACACCCCCACACGAGTGCACAGTGGTAAATAGCATTCCCCCGGCTGCCGCCATACCCACACACGGTCACCATACTGATGGAATCATCAGTCCATAGAACCCGTTTCCGTTGATCTACGGTCCACGATAAATGTTCTAGTGTACGATACCCACTGCGGAGAGACTTTTCGAACGTCCTGTATGTGTGTATACTGTATATATGATTACCTGTAGTTATAAATTGAGTTTCGAATTCATAGTTCAAAGCAGATTTTTCCGGTTTGGGTCAAATTATGTAACGTCCGGGTCCAAAATGTTTGAGCCGTTTCCAACTCTGATCTCATGTTCAAAATCCAAGATCACGTCGTTTTCTATTAGACCTTCAGTAAAGTACTCCAAGCTATCATCCTTCGCTCAACGTAGTTAAGATCGTGTAGCTTTCCCACTAGATATTCCGTAACGTATTCCGGGTTATCATTCCACACTGAAAGTCCTTTAGATAATATTATATGATTTATATAATACTATAACAGAAACAAAATTGATGTACAATTCTTGTAGAAGAATTGAAGATTTAGAGCTCGATGGGGCTTATTTAGACGCAACTGTTGCCTACATCTATCTACCTTGAACAAAAACTGAGGGCCATATCGGAAACGAACTTAGTAGGCGTATAAAACTTCGCTGGAGTGCATTTGGGAGAAAACGTACAATTTTCAAGAGCAATTTGCCATTATGTCTTAAAAGGAAAGTGGAAAATCAACGCATCCTTCTAGTTCTTACTTGTGGATCAGGCACCTGTACCTTTACTAACAAACGACATACAGAATGCGCGGAATACTGAAAGAGCATAGAGAGGTAACAAAATAGCCATTCACTGAATAATATCACCCACAACAACAGCATTTCTCATTAAATTCACAAATGGATTTAGATCACAGAAAGACGTTTATTGAACTTTGTTTTGAGGTTATATTTTTTTGATTTTGTTTATTGATCAGTAATTTTTCGTGGTGCGAAGACGAAACTGCTCAGAGGATTCAGGTGAAAAACATATGCAGCCAAAAAAAAAAAAAAATTCTTATTGTTCCATTATACACTCACGGACAATGAAATTTGCGCACCAAGAAGGAAGCATCGGAATGAACTGAAATTTTATGGACCCAATGATACAGATGACTGATACACATGATGGCAAAAACAGAGTTGCAGGACAATTACAGAGGAATCTGTGGCCCGCAATCCGGTCATCTTCAATACAGCCTCGCACCGACTCGTGCGGCGATACATGCTACAAACGCTCCGGCATGGAGGAGAACAAACGCCTGATGCTGTCCTGCGGCAGACTAGCCCACACGTGTTGGACGGTGTACTCCAAATCCCGGATATTGAGGCATGGCGGCAGCTGGCGTTTCAACTGGTCCCACACACATGCTCGACAGGATCCGGGGAGCGGGCAGGCCATGGAAGTGCCTGGATATGACGTAGGCAGTCATGTGCAACCCGAGACGTGTGCGGGCGGGCATTATCCTGCTGGCGTAGCGCACCTGGAATCCCGGCTGGGAATGGGAGCACATGGGGCCGTAGGATCTCATCCACATACCGCTGGCCCGTCAATGATCCACGTACCACTACTAGAGCTGATCGGCTATCGTACGCGATGGCTCCCCAGACCATAATGTCTGCAGTGGGGGAGGTGTGGCGCTCGATAGCGAGGTTAGGATCATGCCGTTGACCCGGGGACCTCCATACCATACGATGATCATCTGTCCTCAAAATGAAGCGGCGCTCATCGCTAAACACCAAACGTCGCCAGTCTGTTGCGTTCCACGTCGCTCCGGCCTGGCACTACTACTGCACACGGAGCCGGCGATGTTCCGGTGTTAATCGCAGCACACGTAAGGGGCGCTGGGATCGTAGATTCGCTTCCGAGAGGCTTCGGGAAATGGTTCATGGGCGCACAGGAGCCGCTATATCTGCCTGTATAGTGGACCGGGTCCCCATGGGATCCGTTCGTGCCTGGTGCACGATCCGCCGATCCTCTCTACCGGTGGTCCTCCTGGTCCGTCCGGAGCCGCTCCGCCGTGTGGCAGTACCGTCACATGTCAACTGTTCCCAACGCAGTCGGGCGGTATGGTCAGAACGATCCACGTGGCGGGTTGTACGGTGTTCATCCCGATGATCCTGCCTCTATCAAAGTCCGTAAGTTGCGCAAATCGACGTCTGTGGCGTCTACCGGGCATTCTTGTCACTCTGTACTCATGCTTGCGCTGGCCGCTGCTTTTGGCTTTCATGGGGCATCGACTACACGCCGGTTTATAAGGCTGTCGGTTCGTGCTGTCAGGGTGTGCGGTCATGCGCACTCGCACCAAACGTGAATCATTTGCCTACCAGCACGTACTCTAACTATTTGCAAAGTTTCGCGGTTGTAGCATGTTTTCTTCTAGGTGTGCAAATTTCATTGTCCGTAAGTGTAATATCTGGTTACTTCTACTCATGTTTCGAATATCTATTTGAAAATGAATATTCTTACGTTTTTGAGGAGTCACTCCCACAAAATAATAGGAGATGAGGATGAGATTGATAATCCACTTATATGCACAAATACAAACATGCACACGAAGACACACACGTTAGTACAAAAAAAAAAAAAAAAACCTTTTTATTCAATTCTCTGTTCGCAATTACGCATCTTTCTATGTTCGCACTTCGTGGCTTCTAACTCATCGAGGCTCAAACGCAACCAAAACCATCAGAGTTCCGTGGTTACGGTTCTTGCTTCACCCACGTACAATAAACACTTGCCAGCGTCTGGGCTGCCTCTACTAAGTCCAAGTTCCAAGAACTCATTTTTGTGGGTTCTTTCTAGATATTTATCCAAGTTGTGTTCTGTGGGTGCGCGTGCTTGAAAGAATTGCATAACAGAAAGAGCAAAGTGGTATTCTGCATATTATAATGAATATATCGCTTCTGCTACTGAATTATAATGAATTCAGCTTCTTCTAAGCTAATGCTTCTTCTAATGCTTGTTGCTTGTTAATTATATCATGAATAAACTTTCCTGCTAGTAGTGTAGTAATAATAATGAACAAGCTTTTAACTGCTAGTAATGTTGTAGTAGTAATTAAGATGAATAAAGTCTTATGCTGGTTGTTAATAATAATCAACTAATGAAATTAACCTAACAGCCAGACAGAGATCTGAGAAAACTATGAACTGAGAAAGACGTACTTACTAAGACAATCTTTTATTTGGTAAACTTCTGGCTCTCACATAAACAAAGATCTCTTTACACACGAAACAAAGCTCTCACGCACATAAACAACCGCTCTCTCTATACAACAACCGCTCTCTGACACAAAAACAACAGCTCACTTCGTACAACAACAGCTCTCTCCGTACAACAACAGCTCTCCCTACGCACATCAACAAAAAGCTCTCTCTACGTCTCGTTGAACGCGCCTATTTATACTGGCTACCACCACGTCATGACTTACACTCATTGCCAGATCTCATTCAGCGGGAGAAATAACATCTCGTTCAGTAAGAAGATAATTTACATAGTAAAATAAAATAACCAGAGATAGTAAAAATCAAAAGGAAAGTGAATCTAGAGTATACGTTACAATATGAGTGTTTCTTTTGTTGTATTTTTGTATTATTTGTAATTATAATTTCCGTTTGTCTCGTCCTGGAAGCAAAATTATTGGGGGACGGACTTCGCACTGAACTTCTACGGCTTTTGTTATTATTATTATACTATTATATTTTAGTGATTTTCATAGCATGCATTGCTGGCCAAATAGTACACGTATCAGTAACGATTTGTGTGCCTTTTCGATCGCACTATATTAAACTGTAGGACGTGAAGTACTTTTACAATTCAAACAAGACGGCAACGACGTATTGAACTACATTTTGTTACCTACAGAAGTCAGAAAATGGAACTGTTTCCAGTACCTTACTTTAAACATCGAAACTCATATGAGCTCCAGCTTTCATTTCCGATTCTCGTACGTTTACAGCAGGAGCATTTACTATCTCGGAAACCGGTGGCTCTTCCTCCGAAATGGCCTTACAAATTTTCGCAAATCGCATTGCTACAACGTACAATATTATTACGATCTACCGGAGCAAAAACTTTTCTTCATTATGGTTCATTATTTTTCGTCTAACGACAGGTAAAAAAAAAAATTGAAACATAACATTCAAACGTTTGAAATGTTAGTCGCAATAAATGGTCAAAATGTACCAAAACGTTATTGCAACATGGATGCTGCAATGTATTTTAGGTTCTCTCATGTATTCGAGAATTGCCTGACATGACAAATATACAGGTTCGTATATATAGTTGGCCATCGAATAAAAGCGCTTTGGATCGTTTTTAGATATCTTTATCACTCGCAAATAAATAGCAATAATATTTGTCCTGAACTCTAACAGCTCATAAAAGTCGAAAAAAGCGACCACACGAGATACAGCAGAAAAAATTAAAAGGCATGGCGGAACCACTTCTTAATGTTGTTTTGTCGTAGCCAGACGTCGGGAAAACGTTTTACATCTCAGGAAGACTTCCATCCAGCAGTACGCAGAAATAGTTGAATACTTACACACACTGACGGACATAAAGACTGCAACACCACGGTACTGTGTATGGTTATATTTCAAACTTTGTGCAGTGACACAGTATGGGATAAGATACCTACGGAAATTAATTACGTAACCTACCGCACGTGCTGTGGATATGTGGGACCTCCACAGTAAAGGGTGGGTATTATATGTGTGCAAAAGTTCTATCCGTTTCCAGTTGAGAAGAAACACATTTTTTTTAAATGCATAACATCTTTATTCCTTCACATAACTGCCATTATTATCTATGACCTCTTGTCATCTTTCTGGTAGTAACTCAATTTCCCTTCTGTAGAACTCCTTCGTTCTGGAATCAAAAACCCTTGCAATGCAGTTTCGACCGGTGTTGGAAACGGGTCAAACATTTTGGACCCGGACCTGACCTGGACGTCACATAATTGAACCCGACCCGGATCTGTAACTAACCCAGACCCGACCCAGACAATTCTGCTTTGAACGGTACTATATACACTGAAGTGCCATAAAAACTGGTACACCAGTCTAATACTTGGTAGATCCCCCACGGGAGCGCAGGACTGCAGAAACACGACGGGGCATGGACTCCACTAGCTTCTGGTAATATGCTGTAGGCAATGCACACCATACTTCCTGCAGAGCGTTCCACAATTCGGGTGTATTCCGAGGTCTCAGGTTCCTGTGTTCGATAGCGCGTTCCCATATGCGTTCTACCACGTTCAGATCTGGGTACTTGGGTGGGATGGCAACACCCCAAACTCAGATGAATGCTCCTCTAACGATAATGTGGCGCCCCGACACTTGTGTGGAGGCGCATTGTCCTATTGGAACAGGCCCAACCCATCAGCATGAATGCAGGAAATGAACGGCTGTACCTCGTCAGAAAGGATGCGCACATACCGTTGGCCGGTCACAGACGTTTGTAAACGTACCAGGGGTCCAAGTGAAGTCCAGCTAAACCCACCCCATACCATTACGGACCCCCACCAGCTGGTACAGTTCCATGTTGACAGGCGGGATCCATGGCTTCATGGGGTCTGCGCCACACATGAATCCTTCCATCTGCCCGATACAGTTAGAAACGCGACTCGTCAGACCAAGCTACTTGTTTCCAGTCATCAAGCGTCAAGTGGCGGTGTTGCCGTGCCTAAGCGAGGCGCATAGCTCTGTGTCGTGCACCCATCAAGGGAACTCGAGTTGGGCGTCGGCTCCAAAAGCCCATATCGTGCAGGCTACGTTGCACAGTCCGGTCGCTGATGCTTGTTGAGGCTCCAGGATTGAATTATGTTTATACCTGCGAGAGTGTTGCACGCCTATCGCGTGAAACGATTCTAGACAGCCGACGATGGTCACGTTCACATAATGTCTTTTTACGGCCACACTGTTATCGTTGGTTGGAGATTTTGGCAGAATTCTTGTTGTCACGGTACACCCTTGCAATGGTCGTCCGTGAAAATCCGAACTTCGTTTCTACCTCCGAAATACAGTACTATGGCCCATCTCACGAGCGCCAACTATGACACCGCGTTGAAAATCGCTTAAATCGTTATTACTTGTTATTCTCATGCCGAAAATAGCTCTGACAGCTGACAAGGAGGTCTATCGCTTTATATACGCACTGGCGGACGCAACCGAGTAGGCGCATAGGTGACGTTGCGATGTATTTTGCATAAGTTCGTCTGTACCAGTTTTCCTGGCACTTCAATGTATATAGGGCGTTGAAAAAGTCACTCCTCAGTGGGTCACCATCATCATCATTGTCAACCATTACCAATCCACTGCTGGACGAAGGTCTCCCCAAGTTTCTTCCACAACGGTCTGTCTTCCATGTTACTCCCACATACTTTCGAATTTCATCCACCCATCCCCCATGCGATCTTCTTCTGGGTCTTTTCATGTCCGTTCTAATCCAGCCTAAAATTTCGACTTTCCATCGATGGTCTGTCCTTCTGGCAATATTTCCAGCCCATTGCCATTTCAGGCATTTTACTCTGATAATGATGTCTTCCACTCTTGTCATTTTTCTGATCCAGGAGTTCCTCTTCTTATCTCTCCTGGTTACACCAAGCATACACCTCTCCATGCTTCTTTGAGTTATCTGCAGTCTTTGTACGTCTGTTTTAATTAAGGTCCGCGTCTCTGCACCGTACGTAAACACTGGAATGATACATTGATCAAACACTTTTATTTTATGACATAATGGCATATTGCTCTTGAAAATTATACTGTTTCTTCCAAAAGCCATCCAGACAAGTTTTATACGCCGATTAATTTCTTCATCAGTGTGACCTTCACTTGATATCTGCTGTCCAAGATAAATGTAGGTATCGGTTGTCTCCAGCTTTTCCCCATCAATCGATAAATCTTCATTTCTTGTACATAACTGGTGAAATAATGGTTGTACAGGAACGAAACGGGTGGCTAGGTATAGGTAAAGCACCATAACCAATCGAATGGGACCAACAGCGGCGCCCTCTGGCGGATATTTGCGGTACTAATAAAAACTAGCTTCGAAACAAAGCAAGATAGGGTAAAAAAGTCAATTGCAAAGTTGTAGAGCATCCGCTGGTTAGTAGGAAACTACACGTGGTTCGCCGGAAACCAGCAAGGAAACGCCTGTAAACACAACGAATGCGAATGTTGTCACATCGGAGTTGTCCTGTTTAGTTATAAGATGGTGAACTTTTAAGACTCAAAAATTTCATTTCTTGCTGATGTGAATCACTCCTGCTTTACAGAACATTGGTTAATAATTCTCCCGAAGATAGAGTTTTTGTCTTTCAGTCAACCGCAACTCAACAACCCACGCTTCTGGCGAGATTATTTCTGAGTCAATAGGCGTAATGCCAGCTCGCTTTTAAGCATTAGTAATGCCCTTAGCATGTGTAATACCAACAACACTTATTCACAGTTTGTATGTACTTTTAAAGATGCAGAAGAGCCGTTATTTTCAGCACAGTGCAGCCGCTGCTAAGATTAAAATCCCGACGAAAAGTGATCAAAAACGAGAAAATACACGAAAAGAAGCTTCACGTAGAAAGGGTTTGAAAATGCGATTTTCCCCCCTATTTATTCATAAGGGTTCATATTTCAAAGATCTGAAAACAGCTTTTTTTTTTTTTTTGACTGAAGGTTTACGACCACAGTGAGCAACTCAATGGGCTATATAAGCAGTCACACGTCCCTAATTTAGGGTCATTGGCTCCAGGGAAGGGAGAGAGCCAGTGCCGTAAGACAAACATAATATCAAAGCCTCACGGGATTCGAACCCGGACCCTTCGCGGACGAATAGTCACAAGCCAGCGCTTAAACCACTGAGCCGAGAAAACAGCTATGGGCGAAAACCTCAAGTTTACTATATAACGAAGTAAATTTCTCCGTCATTTTCGGTCCACGCCGGGATTCGAACCCGAGGCCACTTATTCCGGAACAAGTCGCTCTACCAACTGAGCTACGCAGACATTTATTCTGATTCCTATCTGCCTTCATGTCGTGTGCGTCCTGCTGGCAGGTACGTCACATCTCCTGCCAGCAGAAACACTTTAGCAATATAAAATCTGGTTTCATACCACCTAGGGAGAAAATTTCGCAAGCATTATGCATGCTAAATAATGTTTGTAGTAAACAACAGCTGAATGCATAATGAATTTTTAAAACTGGGTTTTTAGAAGTGCTAATATTTAAACATGTTGCTACACCCCCTAGTGGAAAAATTAGTGTTTCTGCAGAATCAAAATACATTAGATAATATTCGTCGCTTTAAGAACTAGTTACTGCTAGAAGAATTTTTCAGTTCGACCTGTAGGAACTGCGGTACTGTTAACGAAAAATATAATATTACGCCACCTAACAGAAAATATTTGCCTCAGCGAAACCGGAAATGGCACAGGCTATGCATTCTTATCCACCTTCGATTACATTGTTAAAGCAATGTTAGTCGCCGCTATAGAAATCGAATACAAAAAGCAAAAAGAATTTTTCAAATTAAACTGTGGAACACGGATATGGTTCCAAACGCTAATGAACTGAGGTTGCCGCTAGTAGGATAAACTAAACATATAGGATCACAAATGTCTGCATTACATCGATCATGGATAGAGCTAATCGATGCTATAATTAGGAAAAGATACAGCTGAATAGTAAAATTAAATTTAAGTCACAAATCAGGAACATCATATGTGATGAAATAATACACTGAAGAGCAATTGAATTAGAGACAGCTGGCGTTATGCAAATGTGGGGCTGTCGGCGGCCCTGTAAACGGAAACGATATGACGTATGCAGCGATCCGACAATATAAAGAGCGATGCGACGGGAATCAGTAAGAGTCGGACGCACTATGGGTAAGACGAAGGATCTAAGCGCATTTGATCGTGGGCAAATTGTTGGGGCCCGACAAATGGGTCACTCCATCTCGGAAGTCGTGCAGGCACTGGGATTTTCACGAGCCACTGTGTCACGGGTGCACCGTGAGCACATCGCATCCGGTAAAACCCATCCCTGCAAGGGCCAACTGCCGTGGCCAACAGCGTGTGGATGAGTGGGGTCATCGTCGGCTAGCTCGCACTGTAACAGCGGATAGACGGGCCACAGTGCAAGAAATCACTCGGCAATTTAACGCTGGTGCACAAAAACGTGTAAGCAGCCACACCATCCAGAACCATCTCCTCGCCATGGGGTACAGAAGCCATCATCCCACGAGGGTACCGCTGCTTACCGCACATCACATGGTGCAAAGATTAGCATGGGCGCGGGAACATCGCCACTGGACCCTAGACATGTGGGAAAATGTTGACTGGACTGATGAGTCGAGATTCACGTTGGTACATTCGGATGGCAGGATACGAGTACGGCACAAACCACATGAAGCGATGGATCCTTCTTGCCAGCAGGGTACTCTTATTCTCGTCTGGGGACTGTTTACGTGGACTGAAATGGGACCCCTGGTACGTGTGACATCGTCCCTCACAGGTGGTCAACGTTAACGGGATATCCTGCACGACCATTTGCTCCCGTTTGTGCGTCTTCAACATCCCACTGGGGACCTCATCCTGCGACAAGACAATGCAGCTCCCGAATTGTATCCGAATGGTTGGAAGAACACTCCACCGACGTGACCTCGCTTCCTTGGCCAGCTAGGTCCCCTGACCCCAATCCCATCGAGCACATCTGGGATGCCATCCAGAGAGATGTTCGAGGCTCTGACCCCCCTCCATCAAATCTTCGTGAACTGTGGGAGCTTGTTCAGCGGTCGTGGATCCGTATGGCTTCCCAACGCTTCCCATGTCTTGTCGAGTCCATGCCGAGACGAATCGCCTCCGTCATCAGGGCGAAAGGTGGTGCTACACGTTACTAGACAGGTACCTCTAATTCAAATGCTCTTCAGTGTACTGAATTCACGAAATATTTTCCTTTTAATTATGACAGTCGGAAGCAAAAAGTATTTTAAAATTCGGAGGTTTTTTTTTTAAAGCAGATAGCTAGAAAGTCTACATATTTTCTATCTTTTTTTTTTTTTTTTTTTTTTTTTTTTGGTGGTGTTGCTTCTTATAGTTTTTTTTTTTTTTTTTTTTTTTGGAGTTTATGGACCACCACCAAAACTTGAGGCTATATAAGCACTGGAGATCCCCAATATGGAGCCGTCGCTCCACATTGGGGATGGCGACAACTTTACCTCGACTTTACCTCTACCATCATTAAACCTCTTAAGCGGACGAAGTTTCTGAATCAAATGGTGCCCAAATTTTCTAAGCTTCCCAAACAGAAATTGTTCACATTTTACGAAAAACAATATCTTTTCCCCTCCTACCTCAGCAGTACCGAACATAAACCTGTCTCTAGTGATAAGATTTGGCTTCTATAATCCTATGTTCTCTGCTTCACGACCCTAGACAAGATCGGGAAGGGCTTGTTTCCCTGATTAGGACAACGTGCTACTAGGCAGGAACAAGTGTCTCAAACATCACCTCTCTTTCTTTTCTTAGGTTTGCCGACATTCTTATAGAACTTTTAGCAGATAATAAATAAGAAAGAATGAGTGTCAATCATCCTCCTAAATGACCACTTTGAAAAAGAAAGTGGTCATTTAGTGTCAGTCATCCCCCTAAATGACCACTTCGATAAGCTACGGAGAAAGTATCGCTCTCGGACGAACAAGTTCACTTATTCCAGACGCGCTCGACACACTTTTAGACAGCGAATATATTCGTTCGAGCTGACTGCAGCCAATTTTGCTAACCCCGAGTTAATTCGTTCCAGCCGGTTAGTGGTTTTTCGCTTTTCAAGTTCAGTAATAGTAGCTGGTCGCATAGAGCAGTGGTCCGCAAACGTTTCTCATGACGCACCCCTGCGTTGGCGAAACTACTTATCGCGCACCCATTGTGTGTATATATGCTAAACATACATACATACATACATTATAAAGACAACTATATTGACAAAAGTCACCTGACAACTAGAAGAGAAACACAACATACCATTTATTGACATACATTAGCCCGGTGTCGGCCCACCTTTGGCCTTGATGAATGCACTGACCCTTCGAGACATGCTTTCGACAAGGTATTGGAACACAGCGATAGGTATGCGCTTCCATTCAGTACATAATGCCGCCGCTAACTGTTGCTTAGTAGTAGGCCTTGGTTCCGAACTTCTTATGCGGCGCTCTAATTCATCCCATAGGTGCTCTATGGGATTAAGATCAGGGCTCTGTACTGGTCAGTCCACACACGATAGGAAATTATCGTCAAACCACGCTGTAACACTCCTTGCTTTATGGCTCGGTGCACTATCCTGCTGGTACCAACAAGGTTCGGTTCCATAGTATTGCCACAGAGTTGGTAGGGCATAATTGCCCAAAATATCGAGATAGACGTGCTGGTTAACAGAATTCTCCACGATAACCAATGGGCCGGGACCATACCACGAGAAACACTTCCACACGAGTACACTGCCAGCTCCAAACTTGACCATAAGAACAGTAAACCGTAGTAAATAGCGTTCCCCCGGCTGCCGCCATACGCACACACGGCCATCAGACTAATGGATCGTGTATCTGGATTCATCAGTCCATAGGACCGGTTTCCATTGATCTACGGTCCACGAAAAATGTTCTTTACACCATGCTAAACGACGAGTAGCATTCCGAGTGGAGATGAAAGGATTATGAGCAGCCGCACGACCACAGTAACCCATGGAATGAAGATCTCTGCGAATGGTACGTGTACATACCGAAGTTCCAGCATATTTACTCACCTGTACATTGAGGTCTTGTGCAGTACTCCGTCGATTAGCTGTAACGATTCTCCTGGGGCTTCGACGTCCTCTATCACTGATTTTCTTTGGTCTGCCGGTACGTTTTGCCATGTGTCTTCCATTTATTTAGTACATCCAAAACTGTTGACTTGGGTATGTTTAAACGCCTCTCGGTTTCTCTCTTGTACAACCCACTAATATAACACCCAACAATCTTTCTTTTCTCAAAGTCAGTTCTCTCCCGCCGCGACATTTTCACCCAACCTCACAGTGCGATATGATTGCGGTCGGCTGCAGGTTGGTTTTTATACCGTTTGCAGCTGTACCGCGCATACTGACAACACAGTGGATCCGTTCATTTGCTTTTGAAGGGGTGTCTGGTGGCTTTTGTCAATATAGTGTATATATAACTATCAAATCCTTACAAAAATTGACTTACATAAGGACCTACAATTATATACGTCATCTTGCAGCCGCCCGCTTTATTCTTAGATCCGCTTAGTGTCCATGGGTGTTGCGAGATAACATGGGAAAAAAGACTGGGGATTCGAGGGGTGGAAACCGACCCTAAAACACGCCGCTAATCACGTGACTGCAATAATAGGATGTCGTTGATAAAGAAAAGAGAAAGAAATAAAATAGAGATACACAATCTTCTCACTCGAATGTTCGTTTGAATCCATGAGTTTAGAAAATTTTCGCGCACCCCCAAAGAATCGTACCACCCACCCCGACGTGTGCGCGCATCCCATGCAGTTTGGAGACCACTGGCATAGAGAAGGGAAGCTCCTCGCTTGCAATTAGGTATGTAAGTGTATCTATAAAAAAAAATCTGTGGTTTTCTATGTTTATAGAGCACCATCCTGCTAGGCAATGTAAACGGTGCCCAAGGGTACAAGGGTTTATAAAGAAACAAACAAGGGTAAACATATAACAATTATATTAGGTGTGCAACTTAATTCTCGGCCCCTAACCACAAGAGATCATAGAACGTCGGCAAATGCAAATAGCTGTGTGCGATAATGTCCGATTGCAGCGCCATCCAGCAGCTTTCCAGGCAACCGTAACCACTCACAGCTGTAGTGAGAGAAGGGACGAAAGTTGACGGTGAAAGCAATGTCGTTCGAGAAGCAACATTTGAGGCACTACCACCTGTTCGCATTTCAGCTGAAAAAAGTGCCGCGAAAGCCCAGCAAATGATCTGTGCTGCTTTGGGTGAGGCTGCTGTGCCCTACAGTAAGTGTAAGAAGTCGTTCCAGCGGTTTAAGCAGGGAAACTTCGATCTCCGTGGTACAGAACGTCCGAGACAGCCACAGAAAGTTGACGATGATGAAATGTAACAACTGTTGGACGCGGATCCCTGTCGCACACAGTCACAGCTCGCCCAGAAACCCGGAGTAACACGGCAAGCCATTGCAAAGCGTCTGCACAAGCTTGGACGGATTCACAAGGAGGGCCGTTGGATGCCCCACCAATTCACAGCTGCGAACAAGTCTAGGCGCTACGATGTTGGTGTGTCTTTCCTCTCCAGATTCAAGAAGAAGGATTTCCTCCACAAGAATTTGACCTGTGATGAGAAGTGGATCCTCTACGATAATCCTAAGGGGCGCAAATCGTGGGTTTATCCAGATCAGCCTACCACCAGTACCGCCAAACGGAATATCCATGCCAGGAAGTTGTTGCTGTGCATATGGTGAGATCAGCGCGGTGTCGTACACTATATATGAGTTGTTGAAACCTGGTGAAACGGTCAATGCTGAGCGTTATTGTCAGCAACTTATTCGTGTGGGTGACGCACTGGAGGCGGAAAGGCCATACACCGGCAAGGGCAGAAGGTCGGTCCTGTTGCTTCAGGATAACGCGCCGCCTCACACTGCGAAAACGACTTTAAACACGATCACCGACCTGGGATGGGAGATTTTGTCCCACCGGGCGTATTCTCCCAGACTTCGCCCCGTCGGATTATCACCTCTTTCGCTTCCTGCAACATCACCTGAGTGATACGCACTTCACTTCTGTCGAGGAGGTCCACACAAGTATTGATGCCTTTATCAACTCGAAACAGCCCTCTTTTTCCGCAGTGGCATTCGGCAGTTCCCTGACCGATGGCTCAAATGTATCCAACACGACGGGGATTATTTCCCTGATTAGGTACGTATTCGATTTGCTATAATTTGCTGTCAACGTGTCGTGTCTGTGGCCGAGAATTAAGTTGCACACTTAATATTTGCCCAATTGAAGGGAGAAGGAATAACAATAAATGTGTAGTACGTAGTGAACAAAAGTATGTATATATCCGTACAACTGGGAGGAGAGACAGATTTAAACCGTGGAAGTAATCAAGTAGTTTACTCAACTGACGTTCCTGTTCAAGTGCCTGAGGGGAGGGGGGATCAATAATATCGGCATAAGAGCCACAGCAACCAGCATAAAAGTTCGAAAAGTTCACTAAAAGTCAACGTAACGGTTGATCATAATTAAATGTATCGTAATGTATACGATGCAAGTCAGCAAGCCATATTTGAGGAGCAATTCAGGTCAATTTGATTCGTAATTTGCGATGCGATATCGCTTAAATCTAGCGCTGGTTTCACGGTAGCAACTCCGTATTTCTCATCAAATCGCTTTCCTTTTGGATGTCGGGCTTGTCCTGTATTCGATACATCTTGCTGAAAAGGTTAATTAATATACAAAAAAAATAAAATAAATAGAGGTTTGCATGCTTGGAAGATGATTTTAATCCAAATTCTTTTCTCAAGCGTCTTGAGACAATCTGACACTAATTTCTGTCTTCTTAGAATGCAGAGACTCCTTGATTTACTTGCAGGAACTTTTAGGGAAGCGAATCACGATTCTTCGTACAGCAAGGTCATTTAGTGACATAGTGTTTCTTTCGGATAGTCACTCCTCTTCTTTTCGCTGAATATCTCATCATCTTTAAATTTCATGATCACATTGTGGATAGCAATCTTATTCACGTGCATATTATCCGTTTGGAGTATCTATAAAGTCACTGCGCAGTGGTCTAAGCGCTGGCTTATGATCATTCGTCCGTGGAGGGTCCGGGTTCGAATTCCAGTGAGGCATGGATGTTGTGTTTGTCTTACGGCACAGGCTCTCTTGCTTCCCTGGAACCAGTGACCCTAAATTAGGGACGGGCGACTACTTATAGCCCACGGTGGTCGTTATATCTTCAATCAAACAAACAAACAAAGTCACTGTTTGTGCCCTCTGAACTACGTTCACTGCTGTTTTTCTGCCATGCAATATACACTATCTACCAACAAGTAATTGGACACCAGTGATACCAAAGAAAAACGAAGTTTATTCACCTTCAATAGTTGGTGGAGTCTCCACGAGCGGCGATTACAGCTGCGACCCTCCGGGGCATACTCTCAACCAGGCGTTGTACGACGGCTAGCGGTATTTTCTTCCACTCGGCTTGGAGAAGACAGGTCAGTTCCTTCACCGATTTCGGACGGCGGGGGCGCCCCTTAAGTCGACGCTCCAACTCGTCCCAGAGGTGCTCGATAGGGTTAAGTTCCGGCCTCTGTGCAGGCCAGTCCATTCGATTAACCCCATTGTCAAAATACCAAGCCATGGTGGACCTCGCAACATGACAGTTGGCATTCTCATCCTGGAAGTAACATGGGTCCACCCCGTAAAACTGACACAACGTAGGAAGCGCTTGGTCATCCAAAATGGTGCAGTAGGTCTCGGCGTTGAGTATACCAGGAATTGCGACCAAGGGTCCCGTGCCATACCAGGAGAAACACCCCCATAGCATAAATTCACCGCCGCCGAACTTCACAGTTGGCACAATACATTCTGGCAGGAGGCGTTCTCCAGGCAGACACCAAACCCAGACCCTCCCATCCGAACGGTAAAGGGTGAACTTTGATTCGTCGCTCCAGAGAACCTGTTTCCACTGTTCAACGGTCCACTGTCGACGTTCTTTGCACCACGTTATCCGACCAGCGCTATTGGACTTGGTGATCAAAGGCTTGTGGGCGGCAGCACGTACATGATAACCGAACAGATGGGCTTCCTTACGGATGGTATTCATCGAAAGAACACTCCCGGATGCCTGTTGAAACTCCTCGCGGATGTGGCCCATCGATTTGGTGCGGTTCTTCCGAATTTCTCTGGCCAGCACCCGTCAGTCTCTAATTGCCAGTTTTGGGGGTCTGCCGGGTCGGGGCACATTCCGACAGTCACTTCTCATCTTCCACTTGCCAATCACGTAGTCCACTGTCGATTTTGGGTACTTCAACTCGCTGGATATGTCGCGCATGGATCAGCCATTTATGTGATACCCGACGATTACACCTTTCTCGAAATCAGAGAGCTCCGAACTGCGTGGCATCTTGCATGCGACTGGTTGCGTTGTTTTTTCCCACACGATATTAAACGGCGGCGGCCGTGACGTGTATCAGGACTGCAGATATCGTCGATTGCAGGGGTGTCCAATCACTTGTTGGTAGATAGTGTATAACCTCTTTGCCGGTGGTGGCATTCGAACCCAGGCCTTCCTAATACGAACGCGGGTGTTCTCCCAACTAAATTACGCCGGCAGGTCTATCGCCGTTTTAATGTCCATTTGATTCATGCGTCGCCTCTGTAGTACGTGACCGTCAGGTTACAGCCCACAACTCGAGATACAGAAAATGCCAGTAACAACCTCTCTGCGTGGAACCCAGCGACCAAATGAACTTCAAATGCTTATCCAACTCGATTAAACTTTGTTGTAGACATGTACACCGACGAGTCATTACATTACGATCACTCCCAGCCTAGAGAAAGGAGCGCGCATGGAGACCGAACAGTGGCGCAGGTGAAGTTCACAGAGCAGTAGTCTATATATACAACCCAAGGACGGTATTTCGGTTAGTAGAGTGTTCGGAGTCAGAATGGGAAAAGCTGGCGATCTATCGGAGTTTGATAAAGGACAAATTGTGATGACACGGTGCCTCGGAACTACAATCTCCGAAACGGCGCGGCTTGTGGGTTGTTCACGTGCCGCTGTAGTGAGTGCGTATCAAAAGTGGTGCACAGATGGCCAAATGACGAACTATCATCCAGCCGTGTGTCGTCCGCAGCTCATTGATGCCAGAGGGACGCGGAGACTGTCACGCACTGTTCACAGCGACAGCAGGGCCACATTGCGACAAATCACCCGCAGCTACAGCAGTGGTGATCACGGCAATGTGTCACAGCACACAGTTCATCGCAGCCTTCTGCGCATAGACCTGCGTAGCCGAAGACACAGCCGGGTCCCCATGCTCGCTGCACGTCATCGCCAACAACGCATGAAATGGTCCCAAGATCATCGAGATTGGGCCGTGGATGATTGGGGAAGAAAGTGGCCTGGGCAGACGAATCACGATTCCTGGTGCATCACGTAGACGGCCGAGCGATGATACGCCGATTACCAACGGAGGCTATGGCACCTGGATACACTGTGTGGCGGAAACAGGCCGGCGGCTGGGGTGTTATGCTGTGGACGATGTTTTCTTGGGACACTTTAGGCCCCATTATCCCAATAGCACAATCCCAGACAGCTCCCAGGTTTCAGAACATCGATGTGGAATAAGTTCCCCCATTCATGGCAACTATGGTCCTTGCTGGTTATGGCCATTACCAACAGGATTATGAGCCATGCCACACTGCCCGAATTGTCAAGGAGTGGTTCGAGGGACATGCTAGTGACTTTCTGTTAATGCCTTGGCCTCCAAATTCACCTGACATGAACACAGCCGAACGTTTGTGGTCAGGCCCTGATTACCGACTAGGCCCGTAAGGCACGGGCCTAGGGCCTCCAAAATCCCAGTATTTCCCCTCCCAAATTTTCGATTTTTTTTTTTTTTTTTTTTTTTGGTTATGTTTAAACCACACGTGGGATAGAAAAACTTCTCTGCCGGTGTCCATAATAGCCGTTTGAAAACAAAATAGGAATAGCGGGGCGTATTGCTCAATACGAAGATCTCATCGAACTGAAAAGTGGACATCTCTTCTACTATCGTGGGACAGATACTGGCAGAACTAGTGGTGTTGGATTTATAATAAACAAGAAACTGAAGGATAAAGTTGTAGAAGTTGAAAGTTCCTCTGAGAGAGCTGCACGACTCGTTATCCAACTATCGAGAAGATACCAGGCTCAGATTATTCAAACTTATGCACCCACCACAAGTCATCCTGAAGAAGAAATTGAAGAATTTTATGAGGAAATTCGTCATCTAAATAATAAAGGTAAGCAGCACTTGAAGATAATTATGGGAGATTTCAATGCAAAAATAGGGCAACGGCAACAGAATGAAACTTCAGTAGGTAAATTCGGTCACGGCAACAGAAACCAGCGTGGGAATACTCTCGTTGAGTTTGCAGAGGCAGAAGGATTTTTCATCTTGAATTCCTTTTTCAAGAAAAAGCCACACAGGAAATGGACATGGAGACATCCAATTGGGACGGCAAGTGAAATTGATTTTATTATGTGTAACAAAAAATTCGTCATCGAAGACTGCAGTGTGCTAAACAAGTTCAACACAGGTAGTGACCATAGATTGGTGAGATGTAAGATGCACCTCAACACTAAACTGGAACGTGGCAAGCTCATAAGACAAACAAAATGTATTGACATAACCAACCTTAAAAAACACCATAATACTTTCAAGTTGGAACTGAAGAACAGATTCTCTGCTTTAGAAGGCCTAACATCGGAAGAAGTGGATATTTCGGAAGTTAACAGAAAAGTAACCAAAGCTCTTATGGAAACAGCAACAAAATTAGCTGGGTCTAAGAACAAATTGCATGTAAACAAATTATCAGGAAAAACCAAAATGTTGATGCAAAAAAGAAGAGAGATGAGGACAACTAAAGAAGATGTGACTTCCAAAGTGGAATATATAGAGCTATGCAACACAGCACGAAAAAGTATCACTGAAGACGTAAGGAAATTCAACTGTGAGCTAGTGAGGAAAGCAATTGAAAACAACCAAAGCCTAAAGATAGCAAAGGGACATCTCAGTAAGGGAAGAAAACAGATTATGGCTCTGAGAAAAGAAGATGGTTCTATAACAAGAAATAGAGGCGAAATTTTGACAAGAGTGAAAGATTTCTACTCCAAATTATATGAAAGAGATGATACATGTACTCCAGACATCATGAAAGGTACCAGAGTTCTTCCAGTCCTCCCAGCAGAAGTTGCACATGCAATCAAGAACATGAAGCGGGGGAAAGCTCCAGGAGAAGATGGAATTACTATAGACATCATACAAGAAGCAAGTGGAGAAATTGAAACAGTACTCGCCCAAATTTTCACTCGATGCCTTAATGAAGGGAAGATTCCTGAGGATTGGAACAATGCTACAATGATCCTGCTACATAAAAAAGGTGACATTGAGGATCTCAGGAACTACAGACCTATCAGCCTCCTATCAGTGGTTTATAAAATCTTCACTAAAGTTCTTTCACACCGCTTGAAGGTAACACTGGACATGGCTCAACCGAGAGAACAAGCTGGATTCAGGAGTGGCTACACCACAATAGATCATATCCACGTACTGAGAGAACTAATTGAAAGAGCGAGGGAATATGAGCTTCCATTGTGCATGGCTTTTATCGATTATGAAAAAGCCTTTGATTCGGTGAAACCATCAGCAGTTACCACGGCTCTGAAATCCTGCGGTATTGAAGATGCATACATTAATATTATTAATAACATCTATGCAAATGCAAGTGCAAAGATTCGGCTGTTTGAAAATACAACACACATAAAAATTGGAAAGGGAGTGAGACAAGGTGACACCATATCTCCGAAGCTCTTTAATGCCACATTGGAAAATGTCTTTCAATCACTGAACTGGGAAAACAAAGGGATAAAGATTAATGGAGATTATCTAACCCACCTTCGTTTTGCTGATGACGTAGTCATTTTTGCAACTACCCCATCAGAGCTGCAGAGTATGATCCAGGAACTTGCTGACAAGAGTAAAGAAGTGGGATTAAAAATGAACTTTCAGAAGACAAAAGTGATGTTCAATGCTTTTGCAAGAAATGAAGATTTATCGATTGATGGAGAAAAACTGGAGATAACAGATACGTATGTTTATCTTGGACAGCAGATATCAAGTGAGGGTCACATTGATGAAGAAATTAATCGGCGTACAAAACTTGCCTGGAGAGCTTTTGGAAGAAACAGCATAATTTTCAAGAGCAATATGCCATTATGTCTTAAAAGAAAAGTGTTTGATCAATGCATCCTTCCAGTGCTTACGTATGGTGCAGAGACGTGGACCTTAACTAAAAGAGACATACAAAGGCTGCAGACAACTCAAAGTAGCATGGAGAGGTGCATGCTTGGTATAACCAGGAGAGATAAGAAGAGGAACTCGTGGATCCGAAAAATGACGAGAGTGGAAGACATCATGATCAGAGTTAAATCCCTGAAATGGCAATGGGCTGGACATACTGCCAGAAGGACAGACCATAGATAGACAGCCGAAATTTTAGATTGGATTCCAAGGGACAGGAAAAGACCCAGAAAAAGACCACATGGGAGATGGGTGGATGAAATTCGTAAATATGCAGGGAGTGACATGGAGGAGACTGGCACAAGACAGACCGTTGTGGAGGAAACTTGGGGAGACCTTCGTCCAGCAGTGGATTGATAATGGTTGACAATGATGAATGATGATGATGATTGCTCAATACAACGATAGATAGTCCGTGTGAAATGCGTATGCGTAGGGGAGAGAAAACTGAAAAGAGTAAACAAAAAAGATATCGAAAAGTGTAGTATCAAGCCACTATCCATTCGTAGAAGTAGGATCAGAAAAGGATGAAGTTCCAACTTCAAAAATTCTTAAAAAAAAAACACAACCAAGAACCGGCCCAACATAAGACCAACAGATATATTCATGGATGAAGTAGATAGTAATTGTGGACCAAAAAAAAAAAAAAAACAGGTAAGCGTGCGAAGTCGTCGTATAACGGAACCTCAGGTAGAAGTGTAGTGTAATTAAATTTTCAGTAAATAAGACAGCAACATATAAAAC
This sequence comes from Macrothele yani, assembly GCA_039090855.1. Lineage (NCBI taxonomy): Eukaryota > Metazoa > Arthropoda > Arachnida > Araneae > Macrothelidae > Macrothele > Macrothele yani. The sequence continues at coordinate 41,928,606 of CM077003.1, read as the reverse complement.
ATTATAAGTGTAGGCAGAAAACTGTCCTGAAAGAATATAGAGAGGTACTATTAAGAATGGGATTATCATTTTCCTGTAGGGGCCCCCGCAACGCTTACTGTGCCTAGGGCCCCATAGAACCTTAAGCAGGCCCTGTTTGTGGTTCGACTTGGAAACGCAGGTTCGTGCTAAATCACCACTACCCCGAAACGTGCGGTAATTAGAGGACCTGCTGTTGAAATTATTATACCAGATACCCCAGGATACCTATCGCCACCTCATCGAATCGATGCCTCGCATATAGTGGCGGTTGTTTCGCGGGCTAAAGGGGTGTCCTACAGCTTATTAGGTTGTCATAAGGTAATGGCTGATCAGTGTATGATACAGTTACAAAATGAAGCAGGACAATCGCGAAATGATATACTGCAATCTGATGAAATGGTAGAAAAATAATTGGCGTCTTAAACTTTGGTAAATGGTTGTAACATGCTAAGAAGAATGCTGTTCAAAAATGTGAAAAAAAAATACCTAAGACCTGATGTGACGGCATACGTTACATAAAATGCACGAAAAGTACCATTTCTATACTAAGCTTATAACTTAGGAAAAACAAAAATAAGTAATTGCTCGACATTAAAAAAAAATCTGTTTGTCACTGAATGATGTTCCGGAAAACCGTTCTCGTCCGCCAGAAGCAGAAAAAAAAAATATTCATCGTAAGATGTTTCCACTTGGCTTATTATACACGGAAGCAGATATACAGTAAACTATGAGTTAAGTAAAATATTTATCAGCCAGTTTCCGAAAAAAGAAAACAGTCATTAATCATGAGATATTGGCAATGGCATACGGTCATAAAAAAATCATCGAGAACAAGGCACTCAACATCTGCGCATCATCCAAATGCAGTGGATAAATAAACAGTATAGTAGACTATAAAATTAAAAAAAAAAATCAGTTCAATGAAAATACGCATATGTATATTCAACAGAAACTACAAGTTGTCGTGCAGCCAAGCCACTTGATGAACGCAATAGGTGCATACGAATGTGGAAGTGTGCTTTTAGCACCTATCATGGCGCTGACCGTCTTCGTTTGAGACGACTGCGCGGAGTTACATAAAGAAAACACTAATGATAGATGTTGCCAGATTCAAAATGGCACCTGTCGTGTTGAATACGCTATGGTCACCAAGACTGAACAGGAAACGTTTCCTTTTCCTTCACGCTAAAAATAGTTGGCCATATTTCTTTCCCTCCCGCCTTTTTTTTTTTTTTCGTCACTTCTTCCTCACCTGTGCGTCTTGACAACATTAGGTGCGATACGACTCGCATTATTATTTTTAAAATAATAATGAAATGATTTTTCTTATATAATGTTTTTTTTTTCAAAAAATGAAATGTTATTATGATAAAAAGTTTTTTTTTTTAGTACATGAGTTAGAGGCAATGCAATAATTTGTTAACTGAAGTTAACTTACTTTACAGAAATCCCACTTCCACAATTGTTTTCTCATCTGGAATTAATAAAAAAAGATGACACCGAATTTTCGGTTGTTATGAGCACGTCTTTTGAATACTTTCCGACGAGAATAAATTTATCAAAGTTATTCAAAGTCAATGGAACCGGTTAGAAAAGAAATACACCAGATTTCTACAATCGGTGAAACATCCAGAAATACAAACAGCTATTTATTTCCATCAGAAGCTAAAAAAAGTATGTTACTAAAATTAACAAATGGAGCACAGAGTTTCTCATAGCAGAAGGAAGTATAAGAGACAAAGAGATTTTCAAATCGAACAGTTAAAGGAAGAAATACAGAAGGAAACATGATATAATTCTACGCCTTTTAGCGGAAGAATTTTTCATAATGGAAAAGTGGAAAATACGCGAAAAATATTCTTCATGGAAAATGCTATGCTACGCAAAAAATACGTTCAAATATGTCTCCCAGATGCAGAGATACCGAGAAAAAGGTTTTAACCTTCACGACCTCTAGCGGGAAATCTGTGCATTATTTAAAGATGATAATGCTCTAAATCTCTATTGTAGCGAATGGCGTACAGTAAACAATAAATAAATAAATAAAAATTCTCAATTAGATTTTTAGAAGCGGAAACACAGCTGCAAACAGAAGTACATAAACACCACCTAGCGACAGAACTATGGACTATAAAACTCTTCAAATACAAACCTAAAGAATTCCACAAGATAAATGGCGTCCGATGTTGAAATAATTTTTTAAATCGCACACATAGAACAAAGATATTGAGAAAAACAGATTAAGCGCTGGTGCCACCTAGCGGCGAAAATGTGCATTATTTTGGATGGAAATACATATACACGGAAAATAGTTTTCATAGTTAGTAGTATCTGAAAGAAACAATTTATTCAATTGGGTTTTTAGTCGCGCAGATATTGCTGAAAACGGAAACGTGAACACACGCCCAAGACTTGTGCAATAAAGAAAAATTTGAAGTTATATGAGAAACATTTCGCATCGGAAATGCTCTCCAACAAAGAAAGAATTGTTCAAATGGGACTCTTAGAAGCAAAGATATCCACAAAATATGATATACATCTACCCCCCTAGCGGAAAAACTATACATTATTTGAGAAAGACAATATTTTGAAAGGTTTTACGGGGAGAGCGTAAGGGCCCACAAAATATTTTTTTTAATCGAACTTCCAGAAAGCTAGATTTAGCTGCAAATACATCAGAAGCAGCAATTAACACTTACACCCCCCACCCCCACCCCTAGTGGCCAAACCATTCTTTATGAAAAATTAGAAATTATATGCAAAACATGTCTCATCAGAAGCTGTATACAATGCAGGAAGAATTTTTCAAATCGGATTTTTTAGAAGCAGAGATATCGGGAAAACCGGAAGTTACTTTTACGCGCCCTAGCGGAAGGTCTATGCACTACTTGAAAATTTTGAATTATGTGAGAAAGATTTCGCACCCGAAACGCTCTCCAACAAAAAACATTTTTTTCATATTGGACTCTTAGAAGCTGAGATATCGACAAAAATAGGATATATATATTTATGCCCCCTGTGTGTGTGGGGGGGGGGACTATGCATTATTTCAAGAAGAAAGTATTCTGCAAAGTTTTTTCGAGGTGAGCGGTATCGATTCATTTCAATCGAGTTTTCAAAGCTCAGATTTCGCTGCAAATGCATCAAACGCAGAAAAAAAAAAAAAAAAAAAAAAAAAACACTTGCCCCCTTGGTGGCGAAACCATTCTTAACCAAAAATTAGAAATTATATGCAAAATATTTCCTATCAGGAGCTGTATCCGGAGCACGAAGAATTTTTCGAATTAGAGTTTTAGAAGCAGAGATATCGTGGAAAACGTTATTTCCTTTTATGCCCCCTAGCGGAAAATTTATGCATTACTTAAAAAGAGAGACTGTACCTAAAATAGTCTTCGATGTAAATGGTATCAAAAGGAAAAGGAATTTTTTCAATCGGATGTTTAGAAGAAAATATATGGAATAAAATGCATTTTGAATTCGGTATCATCTGCATTAACCCCCTCTAGTGACGAAGTTGTGCGTCGGGGGAAAACGGAATGCAAGGATCACCATTCTCACATTTCTAGCTTCTCAGTACAAAAATAATTTTTCAAATCGAACTAATAGTAGCAGACCTATGGTGTCCATAGACGGACGGATGGACAAAGTGGTAACATAAGCACGATTTCAAAATAGTATAACTACACTAATGATCCGAATTTCTTGGCGTAGAACAAAATTAAAACTTTCCAAGCTTTCGCACATCAACCAGATGACATTTTGAAGGAAAGCAGACTGCTAACTGCAAACTGGGCAATAGAATATTTCAACAATTTGAACGCAATGACTTGACTAGGCAATAAATGAATAGGCGCAAATGTGATAATTCGAAGAAACAAGGTCACGTTGGGTGGGCACGCGGTACCATGGTAGAAAACGTAGCATTATTTGAAGAATTGATTCCAAATACCTGGCAACTCCAGAGAGACTAACTACCATTGCAAACCTCGCTGCTGGTCAAGATTTCCAAGGTCACGCGAATGGCAGTAGATTTGGGTGTGGAGTATGAAGCTAATTTCTTTATATCACTCCACATAGGATCAGCGGACTTGACTTCTCTTGATAGGGCAGTGGTTATTTTCCCGTCTTTTGTATCCCTTTTTTGTTCGCTGATTCTAGTTCCAAACGAACGTTTGGTCATTCGGATGTAGTATCGCCTGGAGCCATCCGGATATTGTAGTGACATGGCATAAACACCTGCCTCATTGAGAAGAGGGGGCTAGTCAATATTTCTCTTAAGCATCCTATATAAAGATGCTGGAGACCTTATGCCGACACCGAAGTTCATCCACCTGAGCGCGTTTTTGAGTTGATAGGAAACATTTCGTATGTAGGTAATAGAGACCAGGTAGCGAAGTTGCGGCATAGAAAGATTAACACGGCTGGTTCTGGCTTTCCCGATTAAGTTATGCATCTGGTTCGACGTTAAGCCTGCCTCAGTGGACAATTCGACGTTGGATTTTAGTTCGGATTGTCTAGAACGAACATTGGAGGAGACAGCGAAGGTTCTTCTAATTCGAGAACGGAAGAAGGCCGTATTGTAAATCAGGGCAGAATGAACCATATGACGAAGTAAATTTCTCCATCATTTTTATGCCAGGGACGGGATTCGAACCCGCAACTCTAGAGCTCCGAGTGCTATCCACTATACTACACTTGCATGTGCTGTCACTACTATCTGCCTTTATCTCATGTGCGTCCTGCGGGGCAGACACGTCACATCTCCCCTCGGCTCCGGACCTCCGAGTGCTATCCACTCTACTACACTGGCATGTGCTCTCACTGCTATCTGCCTTTATCTCAAGTGCGTCCTGCGGGGCAGGCACGTCACATCTCCCCTCGGTTACGGAGCTCCGAGTGCTATCCACTATACTACACTGGAATGTGCTCTCACTGCTATCTGCCTTTATCTCATGTGTGTCCAGCGGGGCAGGCACGTCATATCTCCCCTCGGCTACGGAGCTCCGAGTGCTATCCGCTATACTACACTGGCATGTGCTCTCACTGCTATCTGCCTTTATCTCATTTGCGTCTTGCGGGGCAGGCACGTCACATCTCCCCTCGGCTACGGAGCTCCGAGTGCTATCCGCTATACTACACTGGCATGTGCTCTCACTGCTATCTGCCTTTATCTCATTTGCGTCCTGCGGGCCCCGCACGGGGATAACTGGTTTTCCAGTTATTTGGGGAGCGGCGCCCCACGGCCCGAGCTGACCTTGTGACTGGTCAACATCTGATGTCATGCCACCGCTTGTTTTTTTATTTTGGTGCTGTTGGTGTTTGCAGGGACGGCTGTTCATCCAGCTGTTGGAGAGTCGCGGCCCCACGATCCCGAGCTGGTCTTGTGTCTCGCTTTTTTGTTTTTATTTATTTTCTCCACTGGCTAGTTGCCCGTGTTGTATTCTCTACCTAATCGCTACCACGTTATGTACTAACACCCCGGTCTTGTGGTTTTGTTACCCTCCACCACTAACTGTTTTATATTAACCGCTCAGTTCGTAGGTTGCTGAGATTCCGTTTAGGTTCCCTGCCAGGATTTGTCTTCTTTGGATTTCTTTTTTTCCTTTTAGCTGGTTTGGGTGCTAGACCTACCTGCATGTTTGCCGCGATGCGGAGACCCGTGAGGCGGAAATGGGATGTCTGGCGGCTGAGGTCGCAGGAGACCGGATAAGTGCCTCCTGTGTACCAACACTCCTCTTCGACCCCGGCTTCGCTGTAAACGGGAGGCTAGAGACTAACCCACCTCTAGTTAGAAGTCTTGTACCAAGTTGTGTGCAGGGCTTTAGCGGCTTTTGTCGTATAGCACGGCAGGGTAAGCCCGGGGGCTGTGGGATCATGCCAAAGGCGTTGGCATGACGCTACCCGGAGGCCGAAGTGTCCGCCGAGTGCGTGTGATCACAGCCAACGGACTATATCTGCAACGTATAAGCTCCAGAACTGTGTCCAGCGTCATTTTCTTGGCTTGCAGACCTCCAGTTCTCCCTTGTAGGGCTCGGTGGTGGGTGGAGTAGTCTGCAGACGAATCTTCCTCCTTTTTTCCATGGGTAAACACAAGACCAAAGACTCCAGATTTAAGTCACCTGAGAAACTGATCGTTGACATCGACTCTCCTTCGTCTTCTCAACCTACCAAGTCTCATACCCTTAAACGGTCTTTAGACCTTGACCTGGACCAAGAATGTGGAACCTCTTCTTCGGCAGCTGTACCAGTTGCTCCGAAGCGTCGTCTCCCCTCGATTGCTGTGACTACGCATGCTACACACTTACTTGTAGAATCCATCGATCCGAATGAGAGACTGTCCACCAGATCTCCCTTTTTCATTTCTAAAGCTTTGGACGCTGCGGTTGGCCCCTTGAAGTCTGTGAGGAAGCTTCGCTCTGGGGACCTGCTTGTCCAAACTTGCAGTGTTTCTCAGAGTAACACTCTTATGCACCTCACTAGTCTTCAAGGCATTCCTGTCAAAGTGGCACCTCACCCGTTTCTTAACACCTCTCGGGGTGTTATTTCGGAGTTTGATCTCTTGCCATGCAGTGAGGAAGAATTGGTGACTGAACTTGCAGATCAGGGTGTTATTGCTGCACGTCGTATGATGTTCCGGCGCGATGGTTCCTTGATTAAGTCTAAAAATGTAATCTTGACTTTTAACTCCCCGAAAGTTCCGACCGAAATCAAGGCTGGCTACTTGGTCTGTGGAGTTCGCCCGTACATTCCCAGTCCTCTGCGCTGTTTCCGGTGCCAGAGGTACGGGCATTCACAACGATTTTGTAAGAGTTCTGCTCGTTGCGCAAATTGTGGCTCCAGTGCACATGACGGGGAAGGTTGCACTTCTGCGGCCTGCTGTGTTAACTGCGGTGAGGCCCATGCAGCTTACTCCCGCAACTGTATGAAATGGAAGGACGAGATGGCGATCCAGCGCCTCAAGACCCTGGAGGGCCTCTCGTACCCTGCTGCCAAGGCCAAGTTGGGTATTCCCAACAACCGACAACGTACTTTTGCCGCAGTAGTTCAGTCTCTGCCACAACCCGTGCAGCCCTTTGTTCCGCGCCCTGTAGCTCTCGCCGCACTTGCCAAGCGATCTACAGCTGAACAAGCGACACAGGTGGATTTCCCCGAGCTCCAGGTTTTTCGAATAGCTGAGTCTGCGCCTTCTCTTTTGAAGACGACCGACTCTTCCAGTTCCCAGCAGAAAGCCTGCACGTGCGGAAGACCCGGCCCTCAATCCGCAAAGGTGTGCAGTGTCCATCCAACTGTCGCGGTCCACCTGACCACCATTGCAACTGTCTCTGACTCAGCGAGGTCCCCACCCTCAACCAACATTATAGAGGAACATCGGGGGGAGGAGAGTGACAGTTCGTCCCCAGCCTCAACCAACATTGCAGAGGAACATGAGGGGGGGATAGTGGCAGTTCGTCCCCGCCCTCGGCCAGCATTGCATTGGAGTGTGTGGGGGAGGAGAGTGACGGTTCGTCCCCCTCCTGTGACTCATCCTTTGTGTAGTTGTGTTAAATAAAAAACAAATTATAATAATTATAATAGTAAGTTAATAAATTTTTATATAAACCCAATTAACTAACTTGTCTTCCCTGCTTTCATCATCCTTTTTTCCAACTTTTACCAAGCCTGTCTGCTCTTAATCATTTTCCACGCTTTTAAAAATCTGTAGCTGATAGTTCTTTGTCTGGCGCTCTTTGGCCAAATCTGGCCCTTGCGCCACTAAAATCAACCAACCAACCAACCAACTAACCGTCCTGCGGGGCAGGCACGTCACATCTCCCCTCGGCTACTGACCTCCGAGTGCTATCCGCTATACTACACTGGCATGTGCTCTCACTGCTATCTGCCTTTATCTCATGTGCGTCCAGCGGGGCAGGCAAGTCACATCTCCCCTCAGCTACGGAGCTCCGAGTGCTATCCACTATACTACAATGGCATGTGCTCTCACTGCTATCTGCCTTTATCTAATGTGCGTCCAGCAGGGCAGGCACGTCACATCTCCCCTCGGCTCCGGACCTCCGAGTGCTATCCACTCTACTACACTGGCATGTGCTCTCACTGCTATCTGCCTTTATCTCAAGTGCGTCCTGCGGCGCAGGCAAGTCACATCTCCCCTCCGCTACGGAGCTCCGAGTGCTATCCACTATACTACACTGGCATGTGCTCTCACTGCTATCTGCCTTTATCTCATGTGCGTCCTGCGGGGCAGGCACGTCACATCTCCCCTCGGCTACGGAGCTCCGAGTGCTATCCACTATACTACAATGGCATGTGCTCTCACTCCTATCTGCCTTTATCTCATGTGCGTCCTGCGAGGCAGGCACGTCACATCTCCCCTTGGCTCCGGAGCTCCGAGTGCTATCCACTATACTACACTGGCATGTGCTCTCACTGCTATCTGCCTTTATCTCATGTGCGTCCAGCGGGGCAGGCACGTCACAACTGCGGAGCATCAGATTGGGAACGGAGGTGGGTTTATAACAGACTTCCGTGTGAAGGTGGTTGTCATGCGATTTGCTCACTGAGACATCGAGATAAGGTAAGGTATCATTGCGTGTTCAAGCTTCATAGTGAGATTTATCGTAGGGTTGTGAAAGTGAAATTATCCAGTTTAGTTCCATAGTGAGATTGATCGTAGGGTGTGAAAGTGAAATTATCGAGTTTGCAGTTAGCAGTTTACCTTCCTTGAAAAAGCCATCTGGTTGATTCGCGAAAGCTTGGAAAGATTTATTTCTATTCTACGCCAAGAAATTCGGATCATTAGTATAGTTATATACTATTTTGAGTATAACTGGTGTACAATTCCTACTTATTAATAAGCAGGATTATTTATTACTAAAGACGTGCTAAATTATGCTTGATGATATGCAAATATCCGGTAAACTCTGAATACTGAATTGAAATGTTTGACGAAAAGCGATTCACTGTATATGAACAGAATATAAATTCCGGCATGGAATACAAGCTATGAATACCATGATGTTATTTGAAACGTCGTATTGGTGTGTATCAGAATTTTCAGCAACTGCTGTTTCCAAGAGTATAGCCCTAGTACTAAGAAGTATAGACGTGTACATGACTTGGATTGCTCTTTTTTTGTTTTTTAGGGAGTATGGGGAAATGGGAGGTGGGATGGTAAACTTCAATACGCAACAGATCTGCATTTTATGGACCCCAAAGCTAAAGAAACTTTATATAATTTTAATGTATAGTTTCTCAATGACAAAAAAAAATGTTTTTTTATTCAAAACAATTTTTTTCGCAGTTTTGAGATTCGGGTTATTATTAAAAGAATTGTATTACTTGATAGTGATCAAAACATTCATCTTAGCAGAAGTGGAAAATAAGTATTAAAAAGTCGCTTAGTCCCCCCCCCCCTTCTCCCCACCAGCCATATGGCTTCTGATGATTCGTCCGAGATGGATCCGGGTGCGAATCCCGCTAGGCATGGACGTTGTGTTTGTCTTACGGCACTGGTTCTCAAGCAGTAGTCCTAAATTAGCGACGGGTGATTATAGACCATCGAGTTGGTCACGGTGGTCGCTAAACAAACAAGTACAGTTGCTCGTAGTGGTCGTTCAACCCTCAAACGCCGCCCCAATTGCGCAGTGGTCTAAGCGTTGGCTGCTAACCATTCGTCCGAGATGGATCCGGGTTCGAATTCCCGGTGAGGCATGGATGTTGTGTTTGTCTTACGGCACTGGCTCTCTCCCTTCCCTGGAATCAGTGGCCCTAAATTAGCGACGGACGGCTGCTTATAGCTCACTGAGTTGCTCACGGTGGTATGTTAAACCCCAATACGCCGTTCCGGGGGCGCAGTGGTCTAAGCGATGGCTTCTGATCATTCGTCCGAAATGGGTCCGGGTTCGAATCCTAGTGAGGCATCGATGTTGTGTTTGTCTTACGTTACTGGCTGTCCCTTCCCTGGAACCAGTGGCCCTAAATAGGGATGGGCGACTGCTTATAGCTTACTAAGTTGCTCACGGAAGTCGTTAAGCCGCCCCGGTGGCGCAGTGGTCTAAGCTAAGCGATGGCTTCTGATCGTTCGTCCAAACGGGGTCCGGGTTCGAATCCCGGTGCGGCATGGATGTTGTGTTTTTCTTACGACACTGACTCTCTCCCTTCCCTGGAACCAGTGACCCTAAATTAGGGACGGGCGACTGCTTATAGCCTATTGAGTTGCTCACGGTGGTCGTTAAACCTCCAATCAAAAAAAAAAAAAAAAAAAAAAAAAAAAAAAAAGAAGTCGTTAAACCTCCAATCAAAAAAAAAAAAATACAAAAAACAAACTCTCAAACAAAAACAGAACTCCCAGAAGTTCGTCTTCTTTAGGTGGCATCATTGGCAGTCAGTTACGTCAGGACTCAGAAAAATACAATGTGTACGCTGTTAGAAATTAGGAATCTTCAGCGCTATAGACATGATGTTTGCTAAGATGCCACTTCGTTCTTCTGGAGTTATTCAGTACGGCGTTGCATTGCTGTTATCTTAAAGCTTCTTCGTCTACTTATTATGTTTAATTCTTCGTATTTCTTGTGTGTGTCTTTGAAGTTCTCTAAGGAAGAGTTCAGTGTTACTACCTTCAAGAAGCCCGATAAAGACGTGAACTTGGATAGTCGTAAGTACTTTTTGGTGACATTTATTATTATTCTGAGTGAACTAAAACATTGTCTCTTACGACGGGTTTTGGTGGTATTTTGTGATATCTCAGACTGAGTTTTTAAGATGCATTTGAATCGTTACATATCCTGTATTTCGCGTTCGTTAACTTATCAGTGATTTGCCACATTCTAGTAGCGTCATTTTCTCTCACAATCTGCAACTGGATTAAAAACTTAAAACAGAATTTCAAACGAGAGTTCCGATGAATCATTTCCTGAATGGCTTTGATCAGCCGAAAATATGTGTACTAATGATCTACGCACTGAGCGAATGTATAGTCTTACTTTAAGCAAGGTTTGTCATGGTTATGAGCCAAGAACCAAGGCCTGCGTTAGCACTGGAGGAACCAGGACAAGAAATATTAGTGCGTGTTGTGTTGCACACGCTTGCCTGTTATCGTCAGCCATGAACCAGAAACAGGAAGGCTCTTAAGGGTAGACACAAGAGAAAAGCAGACAAAACGCTTCCTGTAGTTTTCAAATCTTTTATAGTAATCACATAAGTTTATGACTAAACAAAATCAGTTCCTTCACCACAACAAAAACTCTCGCAAAGATTTTCTAACTTTCTGGAACACAGTCGAAATTTATGGATTGTTTTACGTCCTATCACTGGAGATTTCACGCAACATTCCAGACTACCTTAGAATGCTTCGGAATAAGCCTGGTTCTCTTCGAATATCATTTTTCGTTTGGGGGTTTAACAATCCTTGTGAGCATCTAAGCCTAAAGGAGTCTCCCTCGCTCCTGATTTGTAGTCATTAGTTCCACGCGCAGAGAGCCCATGTTGTGGGTCACTATTCGTGCCTTGCTTAGGACTCGTAGACGATGATCCAGAATACTATACTCTCCCACAATCTTCTGCATTTGTAACAGGCATAAAGTGAGAGAAATTTAACTATTCTGTTTGTTGCCTTAGCAGATAAAAACGAGTTTGAAGTTAACGTTTTTCGCTTCATTTGATAACTGTTTTGTTTTGGGGTTTAACGACCACCATGAGCAACAACAATCGTGGAAAAAAAAAACACCTGAGCCACACCCCTGGCTCAGTCCGAAATCGGTCCGGGTTCGAATCCCGGTGAGGCATGGATGTTGTTTCTCTTAGGGCACTGGCTCTTTCCCTTCCCTGGAACCATTGACCCTAAATTACGGACGGGCGACTGCTTATAGCCCATAGAGTTGCTCACAGTGGTCGTTAAAGCCGCCATTAAAAAAAACAAAAAAAACTGAGGGCAGTCGCTCATTTCTAATTTGGGGCCATGAAGCAACAGCCAGAGCCATCATAAAAACGCCGCACGTGCTTCAATCGGGATTCGAACCCGGGCCCATATCTGACAAAGGGTCAGAGGCCGGCGCCTTAGACCACATGGCCACCGGAGCCAACAAAAGTAATTTATTCATCACTTCTTTACTATTTCGCTGTTTTATTTGTCGCCATTTTTCGTTTCGCTTTAAAACTGGTTCTTCCTCCATTTCTTTCCCTCGTTTCTTCTGCGTGCGTACTTTCCCTCTTGTCCCCTCCCGCTTTTTTTTCTGTAAATTTTTACGGGGATCACTGTAACCATGACTCCAACGCGCATTTACGGCAGTCCGGACAAGTACACTTTTGAATGTAAGAGATCGCTGCTTTCACAACCTTTGAGTATCTCATAAGTACCCCCCCCCCCCACACACACACACACAGAATGGAATGAAATCATCCGTCCGAGATCGGCCCGTTTGAGTTTAGGCACATGGGTTGGAATGCATGTCTGATGGACCTGGTCTCACCCTGAACTGAAAAGTGGCCCTAAAATAGGGATCGGCGGCTATTAGGGTTGGTCATGGTGTACCTTAAATAATAATAATAATAAAAAGCCAAACCTTTCTTTTCTAAAAGTGAGCTGCCCCGGTGTAAGAGAAGTCTGAGGCGCTGGCTTCTGTCCATTTGTCTGAGATACAAGTAGTGTCTTAGGACGACGGCGCCTAGCTCTATCCCTTTCTTTCCTGGAACCAGTTGCTCTAAATTAGGGACGAGCGACTCTTTACAGCCCTATGAGTTGCTCACGTGGTTGTCAAATCCGAAGCAAAAAAAAAAAAAATTTCAAAGTGATCATATTTGACACAAAACTTGATTGTGACGACCGCTTTGATGCTCAGTATGGCTACAGCCATAAATGAAATACATGAAAGTGACAGTACCTTTCCGATTTTGTTTGATTTTTTTCGGAGAGTTAATGAACACCTTTATGAACACCTGGCTGTAAGGAGTTCCCCCATCTGAAATTTCAAGCCACCGACTATCATTAGCACTGAAAAAAAAAAGCCCATGCTTCAGATCATTTGACAACGAGACAAACTTTCCCGATCGATTCCGGCGAGAACGCACGTTTCCACGAACCCCTCCTATTCAATAACGTTTCTGAATAGAAAATGGCTACAAAAGGTTGATAAGAAACATAATTAGTTGCACCTGAATGCAGGAAGAGAATATTGTTATTCAGATTCCAGGCATGCGTCTTCTGTCAGAGTAATAAAGACCCGTTGCGTAACTACACAACGCGGCTGCGGGGAGGGGGCGCAGGTAATATAGGGGCGTACTGCAGCTGCCAGTTATAGTTTTACGCTCAATAATTAACCCAAAGATTCCTATGTTGCTTTAAGATATATTTAGCTTTGCCTAAGTAAATGTTTAGTTTCACTTTTAAAACACTGAATGTCCTACAGATTGAAAGTGTTCGGCTCTTTGACTTCGAGTTGCAATAGGATTACTCTGCAATGGGGTTTAATGAATACGATCGCTCTCTAATCGCCCTCTTTCTGCGCTGCTGAGGCAGCGCGAGGCTACAGTGGGCTTCCCCGATGGAGGATGTGTGAAAACAGTCAGTTACCTAGGATTACGTGCACGACAGGCGTCAACATTTATTCACAGCAGCCACAGATCTACCATGTGTAAGAGGGCGATTTCTTCAAGTGACTTATTTTAGTTTTGGACAAAGCAATTACACGTATTGTCAAATCCATTACTGAAAAAGTTAAATAAAACGACATGGCTCTATAGATAACACCATTACTTTTCCAGACACTCTCTCTGACTTCCCACCCCCAACGAAATCCTGGGAAAATTACTGTTCTTAGGGGTGCAGTAATTTTCCAGATCTTACGGGGGGAGGGGGCGCACGTTGTGCTAGTTACGCCACTGCTCAAGACATGATTCCACACTGTTTCGCAAGATGCAATATAAAAATATTCTGAAACTGAAGTTAGTGACTACGATACGAAGGTGAAAAAACGTGTATGAACCTGTTAGTTGACTAATGTCCACAAATCTCATTGGTTTACCTTCAATTTCTGATTTCCTAGCGTTCAGCGAAAAGTCAACAGCAATTACAGTTGCACAATCGTTTTACTGCTTAAGATTTGTTGCCCCTCTAAGTTTTACGTGCTTGTTTCAGAACTGATATGCAGATTTCTCTATCACGCACTGTTTTCCACAAAAGGATATTTTTAAAAAACATCGGTCGCTCCGGTGGCGCACAGGTCTAAGCGATGGTTGTTAACTATTCGTCCGAGATGGGTCCGGGTTCGAATCCCTGTGGGGCATGGATGTTGTTTGTCGTACGGCACTAGTTCTCTCTCTCTCTTCCCTCTCTCTCTCTTCCCTCTAAGCTCCAATATCAGTGAAACCCATGAAGATGCTCCTCTAAGCTCTGAACAAGAAAGAGAACAGTAATAAAGTAGGGAACTCCAAATGAAGAGTAAAGTGAAAGATTTCACCAGGAAATAACGGGAGAGAAGCTACCAAGGCAAATGAGGCCGCGAGTGGCCTAGTGGTTAGAGCAACCGCCTCCCGACCAGGTGGTCGCGGGATCGGTTCCAAGTTAGGTCGAGTTGCTGTGAACCACAGAACACTCGCCATGCGTCCGCGGATGGACACGTTCAGCCGTCGGCTTCGGCGTATTGGATCATTCGTCACAAATAAGGCTCTGTTCCTTCGCCCCCACCCCCACTTTCTTTGTTCTCTCTCCTTCGAAGCACTCGTTGTGACGTCAGTCTTTCACTCCCTACTATGTCAACTCGCACCTGTTGACCTGTCGTATCTGAGCCTCTGGGTTCAAATACGACAGGTCAACAACTTCGTTTCTAATACGCATCACAAGTCCCATGGGGCATAAGTCGTTGCGTCTAAACCTTCCTTGTGGGTGTAATTATCTGTGGGTCTAATTCAGAAGCATTTGTATCAAACTACTGCGTTGAGAAAGCGTGAAGATTTCTGTTTGCTGTTTTAGGCCAGTGAATAAATTGATTTATACATAGTAAGCTATGAGTTTTGATCTTCCATAGTCTGGTGTAATTTTAATTGATGTGTAACATTTTGTATACAAGTGTTATTAACAAATGTATAAACTGAGTAAAAGAACAAACACGTGTTCATAAACTAATACGCAAAAACTTTGCAGGAACTATTCAATAACGTTCTAGTGATTTTCTTCGTGTTAGTTTTAAAATATTTATTAAAACACAAATGACTTGAAACTTACATACGATCGCACAATTTACAGATTGATTACCTTTAATCAACGCTACAAATAATTTAATTTTGAAATTCAACCGAGAAAACCTCACGGTTTCGGAAATGAGTCAACTGATTTTCGATTGTGCGGGCATACCCAAGAAGAATCTGCTTCCGAATCAGTCGTTGGCTCACACATAACTGCAAACTGCTTCGCGCTTCATGGCATCAAAATGAGTTGAGCGATAAAAGGCTTCGTGAAGTTGAAGAAATTAAAAGGAATGCGACAGCAGGAATGACGTCGATAATTTCAAAGGAATCTGAAATGTGTTTCCAAAAACTTACGCGAAGGATCGGGTGGTGCAATTTGATGTGGCCATCAGAGACTACTTCAAAGGAAATGTTTCTTCTTATAGCACTTTTTAATGGGCTCAGCTCTGCAAATTGCTTTCGGACCGATTCGTCTGCTGTATACATGATACAGCAAAAAAAAAAAAAAAAAAAAACGTACAGTTTTGCCTCGTTTTCCCTTGTATATAAAAAGGTTGTCAATTTTTATTTTCGTATATTTGATTCGATATATTTTTTCCCTTGTATATAAAAAGGTTGTCAATTTTTATTTTCGTATATTTGATTCGAAACAAACCAGTCACGAACAATTGCCTACTCACCACAGCATTGAAAATCGAATTGCAAAAAAATAAACCGAAATTTCAAAAACCATGCAAAACATTATACAATAAAATAAAAAGTTTAAAAAAGAATTTTTAATTAGTCGATTTCCCTTTTTGGCTTAAAACCCCCTTTTTTCTTCCCCTCTTGCAGCTGGAAAATCTTAACATAAGCTTTTATGCAACCATCCCACCCACTCCCATGGGTTCATTTTTTCTGCCACCCCCTCACAAATTCTTTCTCCCTAACTCCATTTTTCTCTGTTCGCTATTAGTACTCACAAGTCCAGAAGTAGTGGAAAGTTTCATTTTCTTTGTCGTTCCCGTTATTCCTTATTCTTAAATCGTAAGTTTTTCTTTTGTTCAAGCTGAGATAAATTCTCAGCCGATTCTTGTGTACATAATGTAAATTTTCAGTTAAGTAAAAGTTTCGTTAAGCATATTTATTCCTTATCACCCATTATTGGCCCTTGTTTCATTCTGTATTTACTTGCAAAATTTTTCTTTGACTATTCTTGTTTTATTGCCTTTTTTTCTGTGGATAGCTTTTTATTTCCTTTTCTGAAAATGACACTGTTTTTACGTTTTGTTCTAGTAATTCTGCTAATACACTGTTTTTGGTTTTGCATTGTTTACCCCTGCATATATATAAAACTTTTGCTCGTATTTATTTTCGTTTATTTGCTTCGAATTTTCTTCTCGTCTTTGGGTCTCCGTTCAGTTAGTTAATCAACTTGTAATTGTATAGTTTTGTCTCGTTTTCCCTTGTATATAAAAAAGTTATCAATTTTTATTTTCGTATATTTAATTCGAAATATCTTCTAGTCTTAAATAGTTAGCTTTTAGGTAGGGCAACGCTGAAATCCTTTGCCTAGTTAAGAAAAATGTTTTTTTTTTCTTAAATTATTCTAATTTTTTTTAATGTTTTTACCATCAGAGCTTCCTTCCGTGACTTTTTTTTTTTTTTTTTCCTTCCGCTCCTTTTCAAAAGCTCGGTTTTTATTTTACTCTTATTAATTTATTTTATTTTATTTCGCTCGGTAATTTTTTAATTTTATTCTCTTTCTATAATTTTACTCTGTCGGTTAAATCAAAATTTATGTCCTTTAGGCAAAAGGATTCAGGCAGAAACCCAAATTCTAGGTTGTGGTGTTAAATGAAGGAGCATTCTGCATGTGTTGCCCTTGAAAACGGCATGTTATAAAATACCACCTTCATTTTTCAGTCTTGATCCTTTTTCAATTTCCTTTCTTCCATCCTTTTTTCTTTTTAACTCGTTTCTTTTTCCACGTTGGTTTCTTCTTCTCACTATCTGCTCTTTCCTTTTTTTTTCTCTTACATTTTCCTTCTCATTTATTCCTTTCTCTGTTTTTGGTTACCTTTTCGCTTCTTCTCTTGCATTTTTGGGTAAATACTCCATTGCAGCTTTTAATCACTTTTTTTATCTCTCTTTCGTCTTTTTATCTCTCTTCCTTTTTCTCCTTCATCCTTATATTGAATATATATATACAGTAGACTTACGAGTACACATAAGGAAATCAAATACAATTACAACACAAAGAAAATCACTGACCCAGGTTGATGCTCTCCTGAAGAAGGCAACCTGGTTTTCGTTTTCATTTTACCACTGGTATTTTTCATATTTGTACAGATTTGAATCTACGGCATTTTATTTGAATTTCTGGTTATCAGACTTCTTTGTTTTCATAAACCACTCGCCAATTTTGAATATTGCATTTTTCTAATTCGTTTATTCTTCGTGTATTTGCATTTTAAACTATTTCATGGAAACTTTTGCTTTGTGTTTCTTCATTTTTATGTTATCTATACTTCGTACTATATATTATGTATATACAGGGGTCGCGCTGCCGATCGCATTGTTCGCAATTTGTGAAAAAATAATCGTTTTGGCGAAAATATTGGCGATTACGTTTCTGTACTATTTATGACACTTTGGCGGTAAAAAAAAAATAAATTTGGCGAATAACTTGGCTAAAACTTTAAAAAAGCCAGAGCGACCGCTGTACAAACACACACACACAGTAGAAAACTATTACAAAGCAAAACAAACTACAATTTAGCCAAAGTTGAATTTAAACGAAACCCAAATACTGGCCAGTGGTTTCAGGAAAGACATATTAGTCAGCACCCTCATATAAATACACTACCGTCACCACTGTGGCGAGTGGTCTAAGCGTTGGCTTCTGACCATTCGTCTAAGTGAGCTCGGGTTCTTCCCGGATGAGGTACTTACTAGTGGTGTGTTTGTCTTACGGCACTGGCTATCTACCTTCCCTAAAACAAGTGGTCCTAAATTGGGGACAGGCGACTGCTTATAGCCATTAGAGTTGCACACTGTAGTCGTTAAACGACGAAACAATCGCACACAAAATACGATACATGCCACATCGGGACTCTAACCCGGGCCCATTGCGGACAAGCGGCCAAAAGCGAGCACCCTGAGACCAGTCAGTCTGAACTGATGTTAAAATTCACATACATGTGGAAAGGGGAATAACACGACTAAGAAAGTACGGTAGGGATGAAGATTTCTAGGATGTAGAAACCCTCCGTTCTTCGAACAATGTCAATACGTTGGAAATTCATTCAAACCTGACAAATGAATGCTCTTTTTTCTGGCTTTGTTAACATTATCCTGAGCTCCCTGTTGCTTTCTCAAGATAGCTTGCATCGTTCCTTTCGCGCGTTCTTGTTTCTTATTTTGAATTTACGGTATCATATTTATATATCAGCTTAGGAGAAAGAGCTTGTTAACTATGTTATCGTGGCCCCATTAATTTGAGCGAAACATTAACCTTTTAATATCTCGTAAGTTAAAATTATTTCTATTATCGTCAGCTTTGGGGGGAGGCATTATGTTGGCCCTTTTACTAGTTTTCAGCCAGCCGTTATTCCCGGAGGGGAGATGACCACTTCCTGGTGAGCTTTAGATGTTCGGAGAAAACACTATTACTGGATGTTCCGGTTGAAGTGAATGGTGTAATAATGGTTTTACAGCATGGGCTAAGCGGGTAAGAAGAAATGCGAACACTTGGCCCGTTTGGAATTCTTTTCATACCCTTTTTTACAAGGATGTATAAGAAATACGAAGAGCAGAATTTTCGACTCCCCAAGCAAAGAGAAGATTTTTAAATTAGCGGTATACGTCACCCAAAAAAACGCTTTAAAACTTATTTGTATACCTAATACATGCGATGGTCCCCGAATCTCGGGTTCACTGGATTTCTTTCGGTGCCCAGGCGCGTGGGAACCTGAAGAAATTCAGAGGATAGCCCTAATAGCACACCCAGCGGCGCAAGCGCAAAACTCACTCCCCGGCGAACAATTTGGGATCCTATCCCCCATTAACATTAGTTTCGATGGTTTCGAATAAATTGTACCAGTGTACATACAGGAAATATTACTAATTAAAGGCTTAGCTGTGTGTGTGACCTTTTGATGCCGCACCCGGTGGCTCAGTTGGTTCCCCTCCGTTTCCCCTAATGCATAATCTTACCCTAAGGTTCTTTTATCTTCCCTCTGCCGGCTTACTCGTTTTCCATCAATCCTTTCTTTAAGGGTGGGGTGAGAAAAAAGGTAATTTGTTGACAACATCGTACTACAACTTCGGACAGTTTCAAACAAGAAACGCCGCCGTACAATACCATTCCGGGCAAGAATTTCATAAGTTTTAGCGTTGCTTATTAGAATTGAAGTTTTCTTGGTTAGTAGTAAAAAATAATAATAATGGATTTCACTGTTGAAATTATTCAGTCAAAGAAAGGTCAATCTTTGTATGCTATAAATGGATATTTGTACGAATTAATCAACTAATTAAAATCCCAGCATGCCAATTTTAAAAATCAGATGGCTTTGCTTGACGTTGGAAACCGGCCTCTACAACTCAAATTGAAATACAAGAAATTCAATGAAAAAATAATGAAGTTGACAAACGAATATATCAACGAAGAATGTAGTTTAATTCATTTTATGTCATCTGTTGGATAAAATTTAACAGATACGGGGTAACTTAGCAAATACTGTTGCTGATTTAATTAGTTATTCAACAAATTATTACAATGTTTTTTTTTCAATGCCATGAGTGTTTTTAAGTTTTTTTTCTATGTCAAACTGTATATAAATGTTATTGCAGCTATGCTTCTGCCTACCAGTTAGGGCAAAAAATATATATGTATGTAATCTGTATATACACTATCTACCAACAAGTAATTGGACACCCCTGAAATCGACGATATCTGCGGTCCTGATACACGTTACGGCCGCCGCCGTTAACTATCGTGTGGCAAACAACAGCGCAACCAGTCGCATGCAAGATGCCACGCAGTTCGGAGCTCTCTGATTTCGAGAAAGGTGTAATCGTCGGGTATCACAGAAATGGCCGATCCATACGTGACATATCCAGCGAGTTGAAGTACCCAAAATCGACAGTGGCCTACGTGATTGGCAAATGGAAGATGAGAGGTGACTGTCGTAATGTGCCCCGACACGGCAGACCCACAAAACTGGGAGTTAGAGACCGACGGGTGCTGGCCAGAGAAATTCGGAAGAACCGCACCAAATCGATGGGCCACATCCGCGAGGAGTTTCAAGAGGCATCCGGGAGTGTTCTTTCGATGAATACCATCCGTAAGGAAGCCCATCTGCTCGGTTATAATGGACGTGCTGCCGCCCACAAGCCTTTGATCACCAAGTCCAATAGTGCTGCTCGGCTAACATGGTGCAAAGAACGTAGACAGTGGACCGTTGAACAGTGGAAACAGGTTCTCTGGAGCGACGAATCAAGGTTCACCCTCTACCGTTCGGATGGCAGGGTCTGGGTTTGGCGTCTGCTTGGAGAACGCCTCTGCCGGAATGTATTGTGCCAACTGTGAAGTTCCGCGGCGGTGGAATTATGCTATAGGGGTATTTCTCCTGGTATGGCACGGGAACCTTGGTCGCAATTCCTGGTAGACTCAACGCCGAGACCTACTGCACCATTTTGGATGACCATGCGCTTCCTACGTTGTGGCAGTTTTACGGGGTGGACCCATGTTACTTTCAGGTTGACAATGTCACCTGTCATGTTGTGAGGTCCACCATGGCTTGGTATGTTGACAATGGGGTTAATCGAATGGACTGGCCTGCGCAGAGCCCGGAACGTAACCATATCGAGCACCTCTGGGACGAGTTGGAGCGTCGACTTAAGGGGTGCCAGCACCGTCCGAAATCCGGTGAAGCAACTGACCTGTCTTCTCCAAGCCGAGTGGAAGAAAATACCGCTCGCCGTCGTACAACGCCTGGTTGAGAGTATGCCACGGAGGGTCACAGTTGTAATCGCCGCTCGTGGAGGCTCCACCAACTATTGAAGGTGA
Organism: Macrothele yani; assembly: GCA_039090855.1. Classification (NCBI taxonomy): domain Eukaryota; kingdom Metazoa; phylum Arthropoda; class Arachnida; order Araneae; family Macrothelidae; genus Macrothele; species Macrothele yani. The sequence continues at coordinate 41,907,356 of CM077003.1, read as the reverse complement.
ATAAACTTCGTTTTCCTTTGCTATCACAGGTGTCCAATTACTTGTTGGCAGATAGTGTATAAAGAAAGGCATGACGCCTTTCCTTTGCAAATTCAAATAGGAATACCAATTTAAAAAAGAACTAAACGTGACGCTGTGGAATTAATCGTAACTTTGACCGAACTATTAGGGGAAACAGGAATCGTAACTTCTAACCCAACTATATTAGGGGAAACGGGAATTGCAGTAACAATATTAGGGGAACCGGGAATATATATACGTAGGGAGAATGGGCCTCAACGAACCACCTGATTAGGGGAAAACGATATTCGGGGAAACGAGAGGACACCGGCTCAGTTTTTTAAGCGCCGGTACCAGACTGTTCGTCCGAGATGGGTCCGGGTTTGAATCCTCGTAAGGCATGGATGTTGTGTAAGTGTTTGTCTTACGGCATTGGCTCTCTCCCTTCGCTGAAACCAGTGGCCCTAAACTATAGGGACGGGCGACTGCTTATAGCCCATTGAGTTGCTCACGGTGGTCGTTAAACCGCCAAATAATAATAATAAATAATAAACTGGATCTTCTTTCGGCTTCAGAAAACGTCAGGAATTAGAAACAAACGGGCACTCGTGTGACGTCTCAGTTCTCCAGACCTGAGGGGGTCAAGTGACTGTACTTCAAGTCAGCCTTCAGGTACTATTGTTGAACAGCTATCTTCGCTAGAAAAGCAGTCCCTAGCGTTTAGAGCGAAAAGCAACAAAATTATCGCTCTGAATTCATTTGTTTGCTTAGCATTTTATTGGGCAAAATTTCTATTTAAGACCTAATTTTCAAAACGGAAGTGTTGCAGTACTAAATTTGATAAGTTTCTCAATTTAGAACCTCGCACTTTCGATGGTTGACTCTCTAGCTGGGAAACGTACGTGTAACTTGGATGGAATGGGGGGGTAGACTTCTCCTAACGTTCACAGCATGGCTACGATAAATTAAATTGACAATCGGGAAAATGCGAGAAGGGTATACTTCAGTAGACACTGGAGGGAGAGAGAGAGACAAAAGAAATGTACGGACGATGCAATAAGTATCAGTTTGTCCATGAGCCGTAAATGATTGGGGGGGGGGGGTCATGACGCAGATACAGTTCTTGCATTTTACGGAGACGCTGTGACCTGGATACCCTACCTTTGAACAATAAGTACCTCCTTAGGTTGACCTGGAGTACAGAGAAAACCACTGGCGTCAAAGGGAAAACCTTAAACTTTTTCTGTACTAATGTAATTCTCGGCTGAGCGTATTTTGATTTTGTTGACCTTACCGCAAAATTATGTATTTAGTACTTAAGCACATGCCTATCGCGGTATAACAATACGTGAGAGGACAGAGCTGTATATGGAAATTCGCTAACAGGTGCATTTAAAGAGAAAGCATTTACTTTAAAATTGAAAAAAAATTCACGAGATTTACATTAATTGCTCTCTGTAAATATACACAGGCAAACGTGTGTCTGTATATGTATACATAACAAGAAAGAGAATGGCTATGTTGCTGATATATTTGCTACCATAAAGACTCGAATTTTCGTAAAACCCAGGATTTAAGCATCAAACTTATATAGATATTATTGTACAAGTTTGGCGATTTTTCGGACCTTAAAAGGTCTATTGTGTCGTATTACGGGGTTTTGCCAATGGACCTTGGTAAACGTGGCTTTTACTATAACAGGGGTTGAAAAATATCTGAAAAGTTTCATGCCCAGGTGGGCATGCGCAGGAATTATTTACCTGCCCACATAGTAAAAGCTGGATGCCTAGGAAAAATTTTCTTTTAAGATAACAAATCAGAACCCTCATTTTTTTTTTTTTTTTAAGTTAAAAAATATGAACTTTTTTTTATATGTTTGCATTTCCGTTTTAAGGGTCTGTATTCAAAATGTTCAATGCACAAAAGCATGCATCTCAAGTTTTAAGATGATGCTGCAATTGGTATGATGATGGGGAAATTGGTATTTGACAAATTTAGTGATTCTGCCATACTCCTTCAGTTAAAGTGTTCGCCCTTTGTCACTGAACGTCGGAGGCTAGTTTCATCAGATGCATGCATCCCAACGCTGACTATAAGCAATCTTTGGAGCAAAACTACATAAGGTTCCGATTTCTGGATAACGTGCGCCAAGCGATCCTGTGGAAAATCGTGTTCGAAGCGACCCTGCTAATCGAATCATTTTACTTATACAAATCGTTCGTAGTCAAATTATTTACATCTGATTAATTAATTACTTACATCTTCTGAATTTTGTAGCTTTTGGCCTTAGTCCAACTTAGTAACATAAGCTTAATGCTTTCAGGCATTTTTTAAGGTCGTTAGAATTTCCAAATTACGCCATGATATTGCGAATGCATTTGTCTACTTGTGTGTGTATGTATGTATATATATATATATCATCATCATCATCATTGTCAACCATTATCAATCCACTGCTGGACGAAGGTCTCCCCAAGTTTCCTCCACAACGGTCTGTATATATATATATATATAAGGTGTTAGTCTCTTAAATTTATATATAATAATCATTGTCAACCATTATCAATCCACTGCTGGACGAAGGTCTCCCCAAGTTTCCTCCACGACGGTGTCTTGTGCCAGTCTCCTCCATGTCACTCCCGCATACTTTCGAATTTCATCCACCCATCTCCCATGTGGTCTTCTTCTGGGTCTGTCCTTGCCCCTTGGAATCAAACCTAAAATTTCGGCTGTCCATCGATGGTCTGTCCTTCTGGCAGTATATCCAGCCCATTGCCATTTCAGAGATTTAACTCTGATCATGATGTCTTCCACTCTTGTCATTTTTCAGATCCACGAGTTCTTATCTGTCCTGGTTACACCAAGCATGCACCTCTCCATGCTGCTTTGAGTTGTCTGCAGCCTTTGTATGTCTCTTTTAGTTAAAGTCCACGTCTCTGCATAATACGTAAACACTGGAAGGATGCATTATATATATATATATATATATATATATATATATATATATATATATATATATATATATAATTAAAATGATTCGATTAGCCGGGTCGCTTCGTCCACGATGGAATATAACAGGGTCGCGTCGCGCACGATTTCCAGAGGGTCGCTTGGCGCACGACACCCAGTTTCTGGACCTAGAGCATAATATAATTAAAGAAGTAATATTCTTCTATTTTTAGCACTGCATAACAATAATACAACTTCCGGTGATAAGCACTGACATGCGACGACTGTCCTTTTTCTTGTAGTAAGAAATTCTATTCCAAACTTTTCCTATTTTTAAATTTAGTTACCCAAACCGGGCAGCTAGATTTTATTTACCTGCCCAGGCCAATAATTTATGTGCCCCGGGCATCTCGGGCATGGTATTTTTCAAGCCCTGTAAAAATAAGATGGTTGTAAAACTCCGAAACTTTAAAAATTTACATACTGAAGAAGAATTAGGCGTTTTCGCATGAAGCAACACTGTTGAACATAACGATGTCGAGGAGAACAAAACTTTCAAGTTGATTCAGGAAGGCAAGGGTGCTAACGTGGTTCCACCAGGTTATTTAAAATAAACCTACAGAGATCCACCAGCATCTGGAAAACTGACTGGAAAGCCAAAAATATGTCGTCTGAGAAGTGTCATGTGGGTATAAAAACATGACCTTGATAAAGCAAAAACTAATCCAAATGTTTATTTAGCAGTAATTATAGACATCCAACAAGCCAAATTCTAACGGCAAAAATGCCTGGGAAACTGAGACAGATTTTCACGCACACAAAATTTACACTGTGCGAAGGAAACTTCCTATATCAAGAAATGAAATCGGAAGAGAAGATACGAGCGGTAGAAGTTCTCAAAAAGCTATCTCTGACCGGAAGGCCGAGGATCCAAAAGTGTTTAAAATACAGAAGTGCGTGTGCAAATCCGTTGGTGTTACGTAATTCTATCTACAGCTAAGCTTTTTCTAACAGGAGTCTTGAAACCGATTGAATAATAAGATACTTTGATGATTAAAATTTCTCAAATGAATTTTCTCATTTTTTTCTATGTTTTTACCTGTAAGTTGTATTTTATAAAATGTTTTAACGGTTTTTTTAATACAGCTTAGATAAGTATGTTTGAAATTCTGAAAATTATAAATCCGTAAAAAAATTCGATTCAGAGAACGAGTTACTAAATTACACACGGAACTGTTTTTGCAATAGTAAAATATTTTTCTTGTTCAGTAAATTTTCTTACTTTGACCATCTTTTCCTGGGACCAAGTTTTACCAACAGCGAAAGTTAAATGTTTAATTGGAGGCGCCTTGAACATTTTGCGACATGTGCATTCAAGAGGAATCGAAGTTTCTCACTTCTACTACCTGCTCATGGTAAATCCTGACTTTTACAAAACCTTACAGGGAAGCGAATAGTTTATTTTTCGGGTTTTTACCAACAATGTTTGGTAAAAACTAAAATTCGGGCTTTTGTACAGGCATGGCCCGATTTACACAGAATCGGGCCCTAGGTACCACACAAGATGACCCCCCAACCCTCCAGATTCTTGAAAGAGTAAGTACAATTGTTGCCACTAAATATTATAAATTATTTTAAAATTTGATTTAATAAATGGGACACTGCGGGCAAAATAGGAAATATCTATTAAACCTTAATATTAGCAAGGAAATTATTTTCAGGAAAAACAACTCCGCCCCCACCCCCAATGTTTTTTTTCATTCGTAATATTGATTAATAAAAAAGCATTTTTTTTTTTTGCTTTGCGAATTCCGGCCTCCGGGGCCCCCTAAAATGAGGGGCCCTAGGCGTAAATCGGGCCCTGTGTACATGTGAAGTCCGCTTTCTCGTGATGCATCCAGTCAGGGCTTGAAAAATGTCTGAAAATTTACATGCCCAACTGGATATGTGAATTTTCAAAATATCGTCTAAGAAAATGGCGCACGTAAACAAGCTGTAAATAAGTTTTTTGCCTTTTACGAAGAGAAATATTCGAATTCTGCAATTAAAAACGCTGTGATTCTGCAATTAAAAATCATGGATCTGGCCTCTTTCTAAATGTAGAATAAGCAATATTATTAAAATAATAATTGGAGAAAATCGTCAAGCAATAGTATTAAAATAATAGAGGGGGAAATCGTCAAGCATTGCTTTTAACGGGAAAAAGAACACCAAACGAATATCCAAAAACAGGTACGTACTTTTACAACTATTTCAAAAGTAAGGTCTCTAGTCTTAAAAAGAAAATCCGCCGACCCTAAGAGCAATCTTAGCTGAGTCGTTAAAAATCCCTGTATCAACTGCAAACAAAGTTAATAAACAAAGTTAAAAAAAAAATGTTCACAGCCTGAAGCTTTTTAGGCACGTGGTTGCTGAGCACAGAAAAAGTGTTAGCCTTTATGAAAATCACTTAGCCGCTCCGGTGGCACAGTGGTCTAAGCGATGGCCTCTGATCATTCGTCCGAACGGGGTCCGGGTTCGAATCCCGGTGAGGCATGGATGTTTTGTTTGTCTTACGGCACTGGCTCTCTCCCTTCCCTGGAACCAATGACCCTAAATTAGGGACGGGCGACTGCTTATAGCCCATTGAGTTGCTCACAGTGGTCGTTAAACCTCCAATAAAAAAAAACAAAAAAAAAAAGAAAATCACTTAGCCGGAGACAGACCGAAATTTATTGTGACTAATGATGAAGCATGGATCTAACTAAACTACTGTAACAAAAGAAAGAAAAAAGTCGATTTACTATCGCTAAAAACCAGAAAAAGACTTACACACTGGTTCCAAGAATCCAAAGAAAGTTTCAGTAAAGGATTCATGATTATTGCTGGTTACTTGTAAAATGGGGAATTAAAGTTTAGAAAAGTTGAAAAGAATGTTAAAATGAATTTTTCATATCGCCAAAAAAGTGTTTTAACTCCTATATTTAAAGAGGAAATACTATTCCTTCATCCACCTCCTCGAAGAGTACAGCCGCCACGATGGCGCAGTGGTCTAAGCGCTGACCATTCGCCCGTGAAGGGTCCGGGTTTGAATCCCGGTGAGGCATGGATGTTGTGTTTGTTACGGCACTAGCTCTCTCCCTTCCCTGGAACCAGTGGCCCTAAATTAGGGACGGGCAACTGCTTGTAGCCCATTGAGTTGCTCACAGTGGTCGTTAAACCTTCAACCATTAAAAAAAAAAAAAAAAAAGTAGAAATCCAACGGGATAAGGCTACCAGTCATACATCCAACTACCACTATTTCTTGAAGAAAAAAATGAAAAAAAAAAAAGAGTATCAAGTCATAGGTTTTGCTCATAATTCCTTTAAAGCCCTCGAGCTGCCACCAAATAGTCTATTGTGCCTTCGGACTGCAAAAAAAAAAAAAAAAAAAAGGAAAAATGCGATTTCTATTTCTAAAAGTAGACCAAAAACAATGGTTACACTTATGGAAAGAGGAGTGGAATAAAATACCACTACCAATTTTAAGAAATGCCCTGTTATCTTGGAAATCTAGATGTAGGTTCATAGTCTAGATAGAGAAAGGGCTATTATATAGAACATTTAAGAAAGATTTTTTTTAAACATTATGTTGCTGGAAAATCGTTCTAAAAATATATGAGCATCCTTTGTACCTTTCAACAAGCAATGGAAGGTTCCATAATTTATTCACCACAAATTTAGCTTCGCCGCCCTTATGAACATTCGTGCCGCCCCGGTGGCGCAGTGGTCTAAGCGATAGCCTCTGATTATTCGTCCGAAGGGGTCCGGGTTCGAATCCCGGTGAGGCATGGATGTTGTATTTGTCTTACGGCACTGCCTCTCTCCCTTCCCTGGAACCAGTGACCCTAAATTAGGGACGGGCGACTGCCCATTGAGTTGCTCACGATGGTCGTTAAACCTCCAATCAAAAAAAAAAAATGACCATTCGTCCGAGAAAAGGTATGTATTCGAATCCCGGTGAGGCAAGGATGTTGTGTTTGTCTTACGGCACTGGCTCTCTCCCTTCCCAGGAACCAGTGGCCCTAAATTAGGGACGGGGGACTGCTTTACAGCCCGCGGTCGTCGTTAAACCTTCAATAAAAAAAAAAAAAATTAGCTTCGATAATAAAATTTTTACTAATTCGTATTTAAATGTTTTCCATGCTTATTATATTGACTTCTCGTTTTTTCAGAAAACTCAAAACTTTCCATTTTCTTATTTTTTTAGAAATATGGGGGAAGGGGGCTGATCATCAGCACAGCAGCTCAAAGGGCTATAAACACTCGCCCGCTCCCGATTCAGAGCCACTGGTTACCGGGAAGAGACACAGCCGGCGCCAGCTAACAAGAACACCAACCCTCTCTCATTCGAGAATTTGTCCTGGACCCATCCGTCCTATCTCGGGCAAATGATCAAATACCAGTGCCGGAGACCACTTGATCATCGGGGCGACCCCTTAGAACCTGTTCGCAAACCCCAATTTGGGAGCTGTTAGCTTAAACTGTTTCTATAACTCCTCTTTTCCCTACAAATAAAGCTAGCACGATTGGTAAATAAATAGAGTAGTTATAATGGGGAAAATACGTAGTTTCAAAAGCAACTGTTTCTTTTGTGACATCAGATTTTGCTGACAAGTTCAAAAAATGTCGGAAGCTGGTAAAGACTTTGGTTGCTTCCACTTGTGTACGCGCCGTTGTTACTACCGATTCTCTAACAGGAACAGACTTCGAAATTAGGATGGGTGAGCATTATTTTTAGTGGGGCAAACTTGATAGCATTTTTTTTTTTTACAAAACACTGAAAGAACTAATTTTCAATGCAACTACAGCCTACAAAGGAACTCGTTCCCCTCCACCAAGCCCGGTGGCGCAGTGGTCTAAGCGATGGCTTCTGATCATTCGTCCGAGATTAATCCGGGTTCGAACCCGGTGAGGCAAGGATGTTGTTTGTCTTACGGCACTGGCTCTCTCCCTTCCCCGGAATCAGTGGCCCTGAATTAGGGACGGGCGACTGCTTATAGCCCACAGAGTTGTTCACGGTGGTCGTTGAACCTCCAATCCAATCCCCTCCACCTGGACACACACACATACATACAAGGGTCTGACTAGTTACACCACTGGTGAAAGATACAAGCGTTGTTAGAATGTCGCATTCAACTTTTTGCTTGATGCGTTGTCTTAAATTCCTTTTTTTTTTTTTTTTTTTTCTTCCCGCCCTGGTGGCTCTGTGGTCTAAGCGATGGCTTGTGATCATTCGTCGGAGATGGTTCCGGGTTCTAGTCCCGTGAGGCATGGGTGTTGTGTTTGGCTTACGGTACTGGCTCTCTTACCTGAAACCAGTGGCCCTAAATTAGGGATGGGCGACTGCTTATAGCCAACTGAGTTGCTCACGGTGGTCGTTAAACCTCTAATAAAAAAAATGCTTTTCAAAATTTCTCATTTTTCTTACGAAAATAGCACTGTACTTGAACAATTTAAAGGAAAACGTCGTTTTTGTTCATCTAAATCTAATTTCAAGCCGTGCCACGCCGACACAATCATCCCCTCTCCTTAATTCCCTTCCTTCAAGCCATCGACTTTTTGTTTTTTGATTGGTTTAACGACCACCATGAGCAACTGAGTGGGCTATAAGCAGTCGCCCGTTCCTAATTTAAGGTCACTGGCTCCAGGGGAGGGAGAGAGCCAGTGCCGTAAGACAAACACAACATCCATGCACAAGGGATTCGAACCCGGACCCCTTTCGTCGGACGAATGATCAGAGGCCATCGCTTAGAGCACTGAGCCACCGGAACGGCCGAGCGACTTTATGAAATAAAACACAAATTTGTTTACTTGGCAAAATCCAGAAAGTTAAATATACTGAAAAATGGCCCATTTTGAACTGGGTTGGCGGCAGGGTGGGCTCGCATCCCCTTGGCGACGTACCTGTTCTCTAAGTCAAAATTTCATTTTTTAAATAACTTCAAATTTTAAGTAAAAAATTAATATCAACGTGCGATTTTTAAATACTTAATTTTTATGGTAACAACCAAATCTAAGTGTTTATTTTTGTAACATTTGAAAATTTAACATGCATTAATATTAAATATAATTCCTACGGATTTCTAAGTGTTAAATTCGTTCTTTGCTTTTAGGCCAGTTTCCCATAATTTGCCATGTGCTGTTAACCAAAATCTTAAATTTCACTTGTTAATTAAACGAAGTCACGCTTCACTATTTTTAAAAGGCTGTTTCGATAAGAAATAAAACTCTTACATCCACGAAATTACTGTTAAGCAAATACTCATAAGAAATATGCTGAAATTAAAAACCATTGAAAGCTTTTTAAATCATTCTAAGTGTATAGTTTTTCTTCCCTTTCCTGGGCAATCTTCGGGTAGTGAGTGCCAAGCAGACACGTGATTTTTCAGGCACTTCTCGCTGCAGAGACCGAAAATCTGAAAATTTCACATGCGAATTTATATGATGTAAAACACTTTTCAAGCGGAGCAAAAAATAGTCTAGTGGTCAAAATTCAAAAACATATTTGAAACGTCATTCACGCTTTTAGTTGCAAGTTACTGCGGCGATGAAAGAGAAACAATTGATAAATATGTCACATTGCGTCATTTGTTTATCCGGTGTGAACAATAAACTGTAGTTGATGAGGTTACTGAAAGCGCGGAAATAACAAATCGCATCAAACAGCTTTATAACTAACATTCCCTTTTTTGTGTATAAGATAAAGTACATTTTGCAGACAAATGTGTACGATGAGTAATTTTTCTATATATCAGCTAAATAACTATCTCTTCCCAACTACAAGGAGTCCAATATATATAATAGTGATTTTACATAACTACATAATTACAATCCAAATACATAGAATTTCTGAAACACAATCTTTCACGCGAAGTGAGGGCCAACATCTGACATCAAAAGGCCAACATAGAGCTAGAAAAAAAAAAACAAAAAAATATTGGAAGAACACGACACGCTTCTTTAGACAGACCCTAGCGTAATTCAACACCAATGCTACGAAAATAAATAACATGTCTGGCGGATTGCAACAGATCGCTTGAGCTGACACCTCTTCCAGAACCCGAAGAAAAAGAAACGTCGGAGTGAGATGCTGGACCCGCCAAATTTTTCACTTGAGAGCGGAAGGCGCTCAACAGGAAGAATGAATGAAGACTTACCCAAAATATGAGATTGAAGACAACTACAAGGTATTTCATACAAGCGAAACATCCGGTGAGGGCCATTTCCAATCACAACACTGTAGAAAACAAGATCACATGAATAAAATACGCACAGAAACTAGAGTCCTCCTCTCGTCCTCTCTCCTTACTTTCCACTCGGTGAAGATTTCGCACGCTGGAGGACCAAAATAGAACACTGCTGCGCGCATGAGCGGTAGGAAGCCACTTCCGGTGCTTTTACAGAGCCATCTAGCGGTGACGCTTCCAAACAAAGCAAAGAAGGATGCCATGCTACTTCCAAAGCATTGTGAATTCACTTCGAGGCACAGGTGCTCACTCGTCCATTGCTGCTGAGCTTGTCAGAAAGTCGTGATAGCAATTTCTGCACAGCACTCTTCACCGAATAGGAATAAGCTAAATTAAATCTATTACGGCAAAGGAAAAAAAAATTACTGATAGAATACCCATAGTAAGTAGATGGAAACATAGAGAGGTTTTGGTGCGCCGCGTAGGGGGATGGATAGGGGTAGGGCAATGAAGGATCGTCACACGGTGTGGGGGAGGGATCAATCAGTTTATGCTCCCCAAGCACATGGGAGGGAAGTGAGTGACAGGTTCAGAGAATTTGTAAGTGTGTGTGGTGGTGGTGGGGGGGGGGGGGGGGGGGTTTGAATCACTTTTTGCTTTAAGAAACTGGTACGTGACAAAACTATTCGGCGTGTTTAATATTTGAATCGGAACGTAATCAAATAGGAGGTAACTGTTATTTAATGTTTAATTTTTTACAGCATATCTGTTTTACGCTTTCCAACCGTAGGTTGAAGAAGCGTATATGCTCCAGCTTTGTTCGTCCGTCCGCTCGATAACTCGCGTAAAAATGGTTCGATTTCGATGAAATTTGAGTATGTGGTAGGGGACAACCTGGGGACAAACCCTATTGAAAATGGGGTCAAAGGTCAGGACATGGTAGCGGAATCCATTCCATTACCTTTATGCGTCATAACTTGACTAAAAATACTTCTATTACGACAAAACTTTAGTATGTTTTCCCGGAAGGTATGCTGAACCGATTCTATTTAATATCATCGAAATGGGGTCAAAGGTCAGGACGCAGTTGCGAGATTTATTCCACAACCGTTATCCTCATAACTTGACTAAAAATACTTCTATTGCGAAAAAAACAACACTTTAGTATGTTGTTCCGAAGGTATATTGAACCAATTCTGTTGAATATCATCGAAATGGGGGTCAAAGGTCAGGGTACAGGAGCGAGATTTATTCCACAGCCATTATCGTCATAACTTGAGTAATGATTTCTGATATTTTGGAAAGCGTATCATAATCAATGCATTGCATGATTTTACTAACTTGTTTGTAAATTTTATATGTACGAAAAAAAGAAAATGGATTAGATATTTTGTTATTTTTATGCATTCGCACACACAATTATTAGGGTTCAGCTGCCTATAGATTGATAAAGTACAGAATTTCAATCCGAGATTCAGTTTCGTAACTTCTGTTTTAAAGCTCGAATTACATGACAGAGAACTGTTTCAATTTATTTTAATACTGCGTTATTTTATTATAGCCTAGGAGGGGCGTATCATCACCAACGGCCTCATCAAGCGAGGGTCACATTAGGCAGAAATTATTACAAAACTTGGATGGAGAGCTTTTGGAAGAAACAGTACAATTTTTAAGAGCGATATGCCATATCTTAAAAGAAAAGTGTTTAATCAGTGCATCCTTCCAGTACTTACGTGTGGAGCGGAGACATGGACCTTAACTAAAAAAGACAGATTGCAGACAACTAAAACAAGCATGGAGAGATGCATGCTTGGTGTAACCAGGATAGATGAGAAGAGGATAAGGCAAAGGAAAATGACAAGAGTGGGAGACATCATGATCGTGGATAAGGAAAATGACAAGAGCGGGAGACATCATGATCGTGGATAAGGAAAATGACAAGAGTGGAAGACATGATCAGAGTAAAATCCCTGAAATAGAAATGAGCTCGACATATTCACAGAAGAACGAACCACCGATAGACAAGAGAAATTTCCAAGGGACCCGAAAAGACCCAGAATACCACATGGGAGATGGGTGGATGAAATTCGAAAGCGTGCGGGAGAGACATGGAGGAGACTGGCTCCAGACAGTCTCCTCCATCAATGAATTAAAATCAGTGACAATATATCTTAAATGTGTGGCTTTGTTGGATTCGAATTGTTTTGATAAATTTTGTAAAAGCTCTCCTGAACATCTACTGTCAGAACTTTAAGAACTCTATGCTTCAGATTTTGATACAGCTCGACTAAAAAATGAAGTGAAGGTACAAAAAGAAATCAGTAAGAGACATTACTTGTTACATAAAGTTGAATAAATTGGACATTGTGTTTAGTGAGGTGTACAGATTAGGAGACCTAATATTAAAGTTTACATCTGCAACTGCCGAAAGAAGTTTTTCTGCATTAAGAAGAATCAAGATATATCTTAAAATCACACAAGGACATGTACATTCGAACAATTTGGCTGATTTGTCAATAGAGAAAAACATTCTTTTTAAATATGGAAAACTACTCTGAAGAAATTTATGAAAACGTAACACTCAAGTTCACACAAAAGGAAAGAAGAATGGAGTTCTTGCACAAATAAAGTATTCAAATCCTAATCCTCATAATTATTTGGTGTCATGTTAGCAACAGCATGCAGTAGTTTAAGTTACTTCTAGTATTTAACAGTTAAAAATAAAACTTCGCAATTTAAAACAAAATAGTACTATGTGTGGGGGGGGGGGGGGGGGGGATAGTCCGGGTCTCTGACCCAAGATGTGCCACTGGTCTAGCCCATTGTCGTTTCAGGGATTTTATTTTTGAACATGTCTTGTCACTTTCCTGTTCCAAGAGGCCCTCTTCTTATCTTCCCTTTAACAAGCGTGTACCTCTCTCCATGCCTCCTATCTTCCCTTTAACAAGCATATACCTCTCTTCATGCCTCCTGTCTTCCATTTAACAAGCATGTACCTCTCTAAATGCCTCCTTTAATTATTATCGGCAGTCACAATGTCTCTTCTAGTTAAGTTCCATGTCTCTGTTCCATATGTAAGAACTGGAAGGATGAGTTGATTAAACACTGTTCTTTTAAGACATAATGGTATAACTGTTTCTTCCAAATGCTCTGTAACCAAGTTTTATACGCTGATTAATTTCTTCATCAATGTGATGTTCAACAATGTGAACAACATTCTCTTCTTGCAACGTATACAAAAGCGTTCCTTCATTTTTGTATATTAACAACTGAGATCACAGAAAGAAATACGGGTTTACACCATATAATACAAAATTTTGAAGATAACCCGATTTTTGGTGTACATGTGACAAGGATGGTAAGTCAGATAATATCCGAAAACTTGAAAATTTTCATCGTCCTGAAGCGGGACTCTAACCCGCGTCTCCCAGACAACGTCCGGATATGTTATATTCAAATTAATCGGAAACTTGAGACTTGGTCGTTCTGGGTGGTGTAGTGGTTAGCATACCCGGGCGCTGTCTGGGAGACGCGGATTCGAGTCCAGATCCAGGACGATGAAGTTTTCGGATATTATCTGACTTACCATCCTTGTCACATGTACACCAAAAATCGGATTGTCATCTTTAAAATTTGTAACATTTGATATCCCCTGAACTTTTTGAGGAAGAAGTGCGTCTTTTAATTTGTCAAGGTTACCCAAACGGGCCAGCACATTACGGGGCAAATTCTGTAAATGGACAAACGGCAACAAAAAAACTGTTCCAGAAATCGGTGCAAAAGTTTAAATTCCAATTTTAATCGCATTGTAAGCAGTGGTAATTGCGCCCTCTCTTGAGCTGCGCCCACCACCCCACCCTAGTTCCGCCTCTGTGTCTTAGCTTAGGGACCCATTCAAATGGCTTAACCTAGGGGAGGGGCGTATTTAGAGTGGAAGCCAAGGATGCCTTGGCCCCTCATGAAAGTGTTTCATTTTTTCATGCTTTTGGTTAAAATGCGATTTACATTAGAAAAAAAGGGTTTAAATTTTTCTTCTGCAGGGTGTCCATAAAGTCTTTCACACATTACAAAAATTAATATAAAAAATGTAATAAAGGTACAAGGAAGGGATTGCACGACAATGATGGTGCACAAGCAAAGTTTTTTTTTTTCCAGTGTCAGTACACCTCCACATGGCACTATTTGTGAGCAGGAGGACATCTAAGCGATAATCGATTTTACGCCATGTTTTGTTTAACATCTCAGCAGAGACTTCCGTTATTCTGCCTTTCAACGTCTCGACTAAACTTGGTCTTTCACATAACCCCACAGGGAAAAGTCTAGAAGGGTTAGGTCGGGCGATCGAGGTGGCCATGTCATGGGACCGTCGCAGGCAATCCATCTCCAGAAATGTCATTCAGGAACTCACAAACCGTTGTTGACCAATGTGGTGGGGCACCGTCTTGTTGGAAAATAACTGAAGGTTGGAATGCATGCCACTGAGATGCTACAAAAAGTTCCAGCCTGTTCAGGTACTAGAGCTGAGTTCGGTCTCAATTTTCAGAGCCCGTATTATATCAGCCAGTGCCAACCCGAACCCGAATTTTATATTGCAAGACAGAGTCCGAGCGAACCCGAAAACTGGCTAACCTGTTCAACCATTAAAAAAGACATCTCCTTTTCCACACTTCCATTCTATCTTCCTCCTGCAATTATCCAATGTATTTCTCAATTGGGGAGTGAGGAAGAGACCTCTATCTATTGTTATATTGTAACGTAACTGTACGATTTACTTTGACCGTTCGTTTCAACCTGAAGTGCTTCGGGCGGTCGGACATCCAAAATGATCGGGCGGTGCTGCAATTGTATGCCGCTCAAATAATGCTAATCTTATCGTGCAATAATGCGCTGCGATATGTACGTTGCCAGATAGAATTAGCAGGGAGCTCGTGCGTGGAGATAGGGGGTAAATTATCGTTGGTATGCTATCAACAATCTGGAAAAAGCGTTTTCTTCTAGTTTTTTAGTTCTTGAAAAAGCTCTTTCTGCTCCGCAGAAACATACTAATGAGCTGCCTTATGGCATTTTCTACCCAAGCCCGGAATAAATAGCCATATCGAATGCCCGCTCCCAAACCAGAACCAGTTGCCGAAGAATTCCCTTTACCAACTATTAAGCGTCTCATTTGCTAAATCATATAAAATCACATTTATTAATAAAAAAAAAAAGAAATTATTTCGCTCTCTCTAAGAGTCCGAAGCACAGTAGATATTCTACAGCACGAGCCCGGGCCAGAATCTGGGCTCAGCCCGTCTCAGCCCTGCCAGGTACACGTTACATGTTGCCGTGTGCTCTGCAAAAAGAAGGGTCCTATGGTTCTGTCATGCATCAGGCCAGTGGCGGTGGAACTGCCTACGCTGCTAGGGCCCGGTCAATAATTTCAGCGAAGATTTTTATTTTTGAATTTTTATTATTATTTTATTTGTCATATGTGCGATCGTTTTGATGTGCCATAGAAAGTCCCTCTAGGTAAGTGGTTGGGTGGTCCTAATTCCCAACAAAGGCTCTTAGCCATTGTTTTTCTTCTATTTCTTCCAGGATGCGGGAAGGTAGGGGGTGCAGCACGATTCGAAATTTCGGGCCCGGTCAATGAACTGCACTTTCCGTCGCCCCTGCATCAAGCAGCACCATATATTCACCTTCGGGTTAGCCCTCTGTCGTTCGATGACATAATGGGGATTTTCTGATCCCCAGATACGTACGTTGTGCCTATTTTACTGTACCAGAAACGTGGAATATGGCTTCATCTGAGAAACAGGCACGGTGCAGATAATCAACATCTCCGTCGGAAATGCAGCACGGTGAGGCCGGTCATCAGGCTGAAGAGCTTGAACGATCTGTACCTTAGAAGCATACAGATGAAGACGTTTATGTAAAATTTTGTGAATCGTGGAACGGGGAATCCCAGTTTTCAGTGAAGCACGACGAATGGGATTTCCTGGGGCTTCGCAGAAATGTCTCCTGAACAGCTGCAGCTGTCTCATGTGTAACCGGTGGTCGGCCAGCTCGGGGCAGATCGCAAACACAACTCGTCGCTCTGTGTATTGTATTGTGTCTATTCACAACATTCTAATGTTCTTAATCAAAATTTTCTGCTGCTAAAATTCGGAACAGCTTCAGCTTTTTGGGAGCACTGCGTGTGAATTGCATGGCATGAAAACAAAAATGCTCTCACGGCCATCACGCAGACCCCCAGGAGCAGAAACAGCGCCCATAGCAATGCCCGTCGCAGATTCTTGGAAAGGTGTGCAGACTGTTTTTCTGTTTTCTTAACATTAATAGTTTTTAAGATATCTTTAAATTTTCAAACAAAGAAACGGAAATTTTCACGTGCTTCTATAGTTGGCTTCCGTTCCAGACGCAAAGCTGTAATCGGTATCATGCAGGGAACTGTTCACCTACCCAGTCATTTTATTTTGGCTTTCGTTCTTCTATATTTTTCAGATAACTTCAATTTGATGAAATACATATAATTGCTTTTTCTTCAAGAAAAAGAAATTATTACCTGGGAAGCGACATTTTTGTGCACTTTTAACACACCACACGCGTTTGGTGGTGCCACTTTGGAAGTTAATGGTTTCAATTTTATCTTTTTTTTTTTTTTTTTGGGGACTTACGGCCTAAACTGTCATCTAACTGAAAGTTAGATTGTTTTTTTGTTTTTTTTTTTTACAAAAGCCATATTTTTAAAGCGTTTTCTGTCTCGTCGGCATTCTGTAAGTTGACGCACCAACTTTTTTTTTTTTTCGTTTTGCTTTCAGATAGCTTTACTTGTTAGATTGATTAGGTGGGGTTTTTTTCCTTGCCAATTATATTTTTATTTATTTTTTTTTTTGTGTGTATTTTGTTTAAAACCCATATTTTTATACATTTTTATGGTCTGTCTTCCGTTTTCCACGAGGCATTCCGAAAGTTGATGTTCGTAATTTCGCCGTATTTGGCTTCCAGATAACTTCGTTTCAGTTAGATTAATGCTGGTTTTTTTTTTTACGAAATCCATATTTGCTAAGCATTTGCAACATTCCCACCCATTTCCGCGGGCACGCAGCATTTCGGAAGTTGACGGTCGCATTTTATTCATTTATTATTTTATTGCCAGATAGCTTTATTTCAGATTTTTATTTACTAAAACCATATTTTTAAGCGCATTTAATATCCCCCTGCTTCGCTTTGAAGGCCGTATTACCAGAGACGTCGCTAGACTTCGAAATCAGGATATGCCGCCCCGGTGCTGCAGTTATCTAAGCGCTGGCTTATGATCATTCGTCCGTGAAGGGGTCCGGGTTCGAATCCCGATGAGGCATGGATGTTGTGTTTATCTTACGGCATTGGCTCTCTCTCCCTTCCCTGGAGCCAGTGACCCTAGATTAGTGACGGGCGACTGCTTATAGCC
This sequence comes from Macrothele yani, assembly GCA_039090855.1. Classification (NCBI taxonomy): domain Eukaryota; kingdom Metazoa; phylum Arthropoda; class Arachnida; order Araneae; family Macrothelidae; genus Macrothele; species Macrothele yani. The sequence goes on along the minus strand of CM077003.1, from coordinate 41,889,767 downwards.
CATTGAGTTGCTCACGGTGGTCATTAAACCATAAAACAAAAAAAAAAAAAGAAATCAGGATGGGCGACGAGTGTGCGAGCATTATTTTTGGTGGGGCAAGCTGGTTAGCAACTTTTTTTTTTTTTTAGCGAAACACTGAAAGAACAAAATTTTTAATGTTTTTTTTTTTTGTTTCGTTTTTCTTTTAATTGAATTTTTAACGACCACCGTGAGCAACTCAATGGGCTATAAGCAGTCGCCCGTCCCTAATTTAGGGTCACTGGTTCCAGGGAAGGGAAAGAGCCCGTGCTGTAAGACAAATACAACATCCATGACTCACCGTGATTCGAATCCAGACTCTTCTCTGACGAATGGTCATAAGCCAGCGCTTAGACCACTGCACACCGGGGCAGTTTCAGTGCTTTTCAGTACCGGGTACAAAAGAATTCGTGTAATTTCGATCACCTCCACCTGGACACATTTATTAGTTACGCCACGGGTATAAAATACAAGTGTTGGTGGAATGTCGCCTTCAACTTTTTGCCCCCGCACGGGGATAACTGGTTTTCCAGTTATTTGGGGAGCGGCACCCCCACGGCCCGAGCTAACCTTGTGACGATTCCTCTTGCCTCTGCGGCTTTGACGATTACATAACCGAAGGGACAGCTGTTCATCCGGCTGCTGGGGGATGGCGTCCCCACGGCCCGAGCCAACATGTACTATATGTGATGATTTTCACATTTTTTATGTTTTTTCACTTGACATGAACCTGCCTCAGTTGTAGGTTGCTGAGGTTGTGATTATGCGCCAGCTCAGGATTTTAGTTTCTCGTTTTCTTTCCTGTCTTCTCCATTTCATGTTCCTTTCTTTGTTTTTCCGAGCTGGTTAGCTAGGCCTACCTGCACGTTTGCCGTGTGCGGTGACCCGTAAGGTGGAAAGGGGATGCTGGAGGCTGAGGTTTCTGGTGGCCTGGGTGTTGTTGTCGCCAGTTGCCAACACTCCTCTTTGCCCCCTGCTTCACCCTAAACGGGCGGCTGGGAACTAACCCACTCCTAGTCAATGAGGTCTGTGGCCGAGTGGAGCCCAGACCTCTAACGGCTTGTCGTTTCGCACGACAGGGTGAGTCTGGGGATAGGGTGGGCATGCCAAAGGGGTGTTCCCCAGGCATGGGAAAGTCTGGGTGCACGCCGAGCGCATGTCTGCCCTATCAACTTGCTATATCCGCTTGCTATCCCTAGAGCCGTGTCCTGCGTCCACTTGGGCTTGCGGACCTCCGGCTCTCCCTCGTTGGGCTCGATTGTGGGTGGGGAAGTCGGCGGACGAATTATTAAAAATTTTTTCATGGATGAAAACAAAATTTCCCAAGAACCAAAAAGCAAAAGAGGTATGGAGGAAGGCTCATCCCCTTCTGCAAAAAAACATGTCCCTGATTGTTCAAATGCTCGTTTCTTTTTTGTGCACTCATTGGACCCTTCAAAGCCTTTGAGTGCCAAAAGTCCATTTTGGATAAATAAAGCACTTCAATCCATCGCAAGCTCTCCTAAGAGCGTAAAGAAGCTCCAATCTGGAGATCTTCTTGTGGAGATGTCCACTGTGGCCTGCAGTACCACACTTATAAACACTACCACGCTGCTTGAGACTCCGGTCAAAATAACTCCTCATGGGTACCTAAATTCATCTCGAGGTGTTGTCTCCTCTCAGGACCTCGTTGAGTGTACTGAGGAAGAACTACTTGAAGAACTGAGGAGTCAACACGTTACGGGTGTGCGACGTATCCTCTTCAGGCGGAATGGGCAGTCCGTCCCATCCCGCAACATCATTTTAACTTTCGACAGTCCTTCCTTGCCTACGTCCATCAAGGCAGGGTATCTTCACCTAGAGGTACGCCCGTACATCCCTAACCCTTTGAGATGTTTTAGGTGCCAGTCTTATGGCCATTCTTAGCAGTCGTGCAGGAGCAATCCTAGGTGTGCACGCTGTGGTGCCACAGAGCATCTTTTGCAGGAATGCGTGGCCGAGGCCGAGTTTTGTGTGAACTGCAATGGTTCACACGCAGCATCAGCCAAAGATTGTCCCGAGTGGAAGGAAGAAAAAGAAATTCAAAGGCTAAAGACGGTGGAGAACATTTTCCTATCCTGAGGCCAGAAGAAGAGTGGTTCCTATTATATCTGATCGGCGATCATACGCTTCAGTGGTGGTTGCCAAATCTACGGTTGCCATTCAGACCGACATTCAGATCCCCCTAAATGTCTATACAATGTAAACGAAATCATCGCAGCCGGACTGGAGGCACTCCAGTCTCGAGCTAGGGGTCTGAAAGCGCCACCCACCACTTCGCCGAAGCAGACTCATCCTACCACCAACAAGGGAACTCAGGCCACTTCTTCTAACAAAAAAACAAAGCTCAGGATAAGAAAAGCATTTCTTCTCCAAAATCTCAGCAAAGGACTCAACATCGTGTGCCTCCCGTTAAGCCACTTGGGACAAAGCATGCTCCCATCTTGGCCCCTGGTCACACGCCTCCAGATCTGGGGGAACCCCCATCAGAGGTGATGGAGCCTGACTTCGTGTGATCATTTTCATTTCACTTTTAACCATGGCTTCAATCATTCAGTGGAACTGTCGAGGTTTTCAGACGAGTTTTGATGAAGTGAAACATCTGCTTTCATTGTACTCTCAGGAGTGTTTTTGTTTACAGGAAACAAAACTTAAACCATCAGAACTGCTTTCAGTTCGAGGCTACAGTGCATTTCGGACAGATAACCCGTCTGGAAATATGGCCTGTGGAGGTGTCGCTATTCTCGTCCCTCACAGGGTTCCGGTATCTTCCGTCGCGGTTTCCACAACTGTGCAGGCCGTGGCGGTTCGTATTTCTATGCCTGTACCTCTTACTGTCTGCAGTGTCTATCTGCCTCCGGACGAGAACGTAAGCGTCTCTGTTCTGGAGAGATTGGTCGATCAGCTGCCTTCATCCTTTCTTTTACTGGGTGACTTCAATGCCCATCATCATTTGTGGGGTAGTGTCAGCATCAGCACGAGAGGTCGTCGCATAGAGTCTCTTCTGTCCTCTGCCTCTTTGTGCCTTTTTAACACCGGTGCTGACACGTACTTCCATGAGCCGACAAGATCTTTCAGTGCGATCGATTTGGGCTTGGGATCACCATCGATTATTGCTGACTGGTCGTGGACGGTGTGTAACGACCTCCACGGGAGCGACCATTTTCCGATTTTGCTCTCGCATCATGCGAACTTGCCATCTTCTGCCTCCCGCCCTCCTCGGTGGAGAATGGAGCGTGCGAGATGGGAGGTCTTCACACCGTCAGCTTTGTTATCTTATGCAATGGTGACCCAAGAGTCAATCGAAGCAGCGGTTCTTGAAGTCACAAATTGTATTCTTCAGGCAGCTGATCTTTCTATACCAAAAACATTGACGACACTGTCCAGAAGTCCGAAGCCTTGGTGGACCCCTGAATGCGCAGCGGCTAGGAGAGCTCAACATAAGGCCTGGTCTACGTTTCGGCGTTATCCAACCGATGCTAATCTCGTTACATTCAAAGGAGCAAAATCGTATGCTCGGTTGGTGCGTCGACGTAGCAAGAGGGAGTCTTGGATCCAGTATGTTTCATCTCTCACTTCACGTGCCAGTTCGAAAAGTGTGTGGGAGAAGATTCGTAAGATCCGGGGTAACTAAAGCTCTCACCAGATCTCCATTCTCGAGAGTAACTGCTGCACATATGCTGGAGTCGGGGAGATTGCTGATTGTTTGGGGGAGGCGTTTGCCTCCGTGTCGAGTGACCTGGCGTATCCTACTTCTTTTCAAAGAATAAAATCCACTGCGGAACGCCAGAGAATCTCCTTTGCGCTTTTTCTCGACACGGGATATATTCCCCCTTCAGCATGGTTGAACTCGGGGTGGCTCTGCATCGGTCCGGCGCTACATCAGTCTGTCCCGATGGAATCCACTATGACATGCTCCGTCATCTATCGCAGTCGTCTCTCGAGAATCTCTTAATCTTGTATAATCGTATTTGGTCGGAGCACAGTTTCCCGGAATCTTGGCGAAAAGCTTTCGTTCTACCTTTTCCCAAACCTGGCAGGGATCCCAAGTCTCCCTCTAGTTATCGTCCAATTGCTCTCACTAGCTGTCAGTGTAAGGTTCTTGAACGCATGGTTAATTCCCGGTTAATTCATTTTTTAGAATATCAAGTACTTTCACCATCACAAAGCGGTTTTCTCCGTCATTGTTCACCTCACGATCATCTCCTGCACCTTGAGACATCTGTGCGCGAGGCGTTCGTGGGTAGGCAGCACCTGGTTTCTGTATTTTTTGACATTGAGAAAGCCTATGATCGAGCGTGGCGGCACGGTATTATTCGTGACCTCCACGCATGCGGGTTGCGAGGTAATCTTCCAACCTTCATTGTAAATTTTCTTCGCAATCTGGTGTTCCAGGTGCGCCTGGGTACGACTCTCTCGGAACCTTTACATCAAGAACAAGGTGTTCCTCAAGGTTGCATTTTATCAGTCACATTGTTCATCCTTCGCATTAATTGTCTCTTCACGAATCTTCCTCCTGCGGTTTCGGCTACTGTTTATGTTGATGATTTACTCATTTTCTGCTCGTCATCCAGCATGAATTTTATTGAAAGGCAGTTGCAGTCTGCGATTAACCCGATCTTTAAAGCGGCGAATAGCAATGGTTTCGTTCTTTCTCCCGACAAAACAGCGTGTGTCCATTTCTGCCGGAGGCGTGGCCTCCATCCTGACCCCGAGCTGCATTTAGACAGTGCAGCCATACCAGTTTTGCCGGAGACCAAGTTTCTTGGTCTGACCATCGACCGTGCGCTTACGTTCCGTGCGCACATTCGGCGGCTCAAGATTTCCTGTCTGCGGGCTCTATCTATTCTTAAGATCCTTTCGAGAGTCTCGTGGGGTCTCGCGCGTCGTTGATTCGCATTTACCACTCTCTAATACGCTCAAAACTGGATTATGGTTGTATCGTGTATGGCTCTGCTCGTCGTTCTGTTCTCCGGCCTTTGGACACTATTCACTATCAAGCACTGCGTCTTTGTTCGGGAGCATTTCGAACATCTCCAATTCCCAGCCTTTACGCTGACGCGAACGAACCATCGCTTGAATTACGCCGTTTGCAGCTGTCTATTCAATTCTACTTGAAACTTAGATCTTTTCCAGACCATCCATTATACGATGCAGTTTTTCATCCCCAGCATGCTCGTTTATTCGGGAACCGGCCCTCGTGCATTTCAACCTTCGGTCTTCGTATGGCGGCCGTAGCTCGTGATGTAGGGCTCCACTTGTTGGAGAGACCAGGGGCTTTGGGGATCCTCCATGGCACCCACTTGGTGTCATGGTTGATACCACCTTTACATCTTTCGATAAATCCTCAACCCCTGCGTCAGTGTACCAGCAGCTCTTCGCTGGGCACCGTGACCTCAATTCTAACTACACTCCTATTTTTACTGATGGCTCCAAGATGCATGGAGTTGTTGGATCCGCGGCTGTCTGTGTTGATGACGTTTCAGTAGCGCGGATCCCAGCTGAGGCCACGGTGTTTTCTGCGGAGATGTATGCTGTGTATCTCGCCCTTCTCCATGTTCGGTCGAGTTCTCATCATTGTGCTGTGGTCTATACGGATTCTTTAAGTGTCTTGCAGTCCTTATCATCTGCTGATTGCCGTGACCATCCTTTTCTCTTGGATGTGAGACGGTTGCTTCGTCGTTTGCTCGAGGCCGGTTTTCAGGTTCAATTTTGCTGGATTCCTGGACATGTTGGAATCTCGGGTAACGAGTATGCTGATGCGGCTGCTAGATGTGCTTCCTCTTTGGTCGTCACACCCTTGCCACTGTTTCACCGGGATTTCCGCTTTCTTGTTCGCGACCATATCAAGCGAACGTGGCAAGGTCTGTGGGACCAAGAGGTGGAAAATAAACTGCATCGTATTAAACCTAATCTTGAAATTTGGAAATCCACATATCGTCGGAACCGTAGGGAGGAAGTGGTGCTTGCGCGTCTCCGCATTGGGCATTGTCGTTTCACTCACCGCTTTTTGCTGTGTGGCGACACTGCGCCGATGTGTGAGACGTGCAATTGCCGACTCACCGTCACTCATCTTCTGTGTACCTGTGTTCGTTTTCGTGATGTACGTTTTCATTTCTTTCATTCTCATTTGTTGAACGAGGACGCCGCTACACTGCTGCGGCTCCTCAATGATCACTGCAATACTTTTGCTGTTTTTTTCATTTTTTAAACAAATTGACTATTTTAAACGTATCTAGATTTTAGCCCTATCATCTTACTCATTTCTCAGTTTTACTGAATCAGCTAGATTTTAATCATTGTATGATGTTTTTAATACTGTTTGTTTCATTATCTTTTTTAGCCCTTCCATCGTTCTCATTTTTCAGTTTTACATGATCAGTCAGATTTTTAAGCTTTTTACCACGTTTTTAATACTGTTTGCTTGTCTGTCTTGTCTCTGGCGCTCTTTGGCCATTCGTGGCCCTTGCGCCATAAAAATCAAACAACCAACCAACCATGACTTTCGAATACGAGAACTATTGTGAACGTTACGAAAATGCCTCACACGGGAGCAATGCAGCATAATTTAGCATTCATGGGATATGGAAGCAGAAAACCCATCACTGATAGTTCTGTGTCTGGCGCTCTTTGGCCAAACCTGGCCCTTGCGCCACTAAAATCAATTAACTAGCTAACTAATTCAACTTTTTGCTTTGCTCTTGATGCATTCATTGTCTTAAATTTCTTTTCAAAAGTTTCCAGTTTTTTTCTTACGAAAATAGTACTGTACTTGAACAATTTAAAAGAAAATGTCGTTTTCGTTTATCTGAATCAAATTTTAACGGTGTGCCACGCAGACACAATACCTCACCCCTCCTTAACTTCCTTCCTTCCAGCTAGCGACTTAGCCTTGCACTCCACTCATAACAAAGCAGTCGTCAGCCACTTTCTGCACTTTCAGTGGCATCCAGTCTTAAAGAGGCTAGTGTAGCTTTAGACTCAACTTTTAGTGTTGGAATCCACTATTTTGTTAAAAAAAAAAAAAAACAGAGCGATTAGTAGTGACCCTCTGGGTGAATTCCTAACCACCCTCCTCATTAGCCCCCCCCCCCCGGCCATACAAACATGAAAAAGAGGCTGAAACTAAGGAATTGGAAGAATGATGAACAACTGAATTTTCATGGCCCTGCGGTGCCATTTTTATAACCGATTTTGGAGACTTAAACAACGCACTTCCTATAAGGGAAAATACTTACGGCTACATGAAATAAAACACGACTAGTTACTTGGAAAAGTGCAGATTATATTTTAAAGTTCAGTATATTGAAAAATGGCCCATTTTGAACTGGGTGGGCAAAGACGAAATTCTGGGTGGGCTCAAGCCCACCCTCGCTCACTCTTGGCGACGACCCTGCGTATTACACGGTATTGCTGAAGATCGCATTTCTTTTATTTTTTTCCAGACAGGGTCATCTCAGTCGGATGAGGTAAACAGTTTTTTGCTTTACAAGAGCCACTGCCGTTTTTCTCACGTTTATTTTATGGGGTATAATTACGTATATCAATAAAAATGCCTCTCATCGCATTTCCACAAATTCACGAAATTTTTCTTAAAACTGTGGTCAATTCACAAATTGGATTTCATTCAAAAATCTTATGTGGAGCACTGCTTTTTACAAATCAAGTTAAATGTGACAAAATTGCAGTTGTTCTCAAAGTTGACAAACTCCTAACACAGCACCTAGATAATCATGTGGTGAGTAGTAGTTAGTACAACATAATTGCTGCAGGAAACAGGAATTAATCAATTAACTAAATGCAGAATAAAAAATAAAATATATGGAATTCAAATTATTTATTATTCCTTATATTTTCCAACCATTATTTTTAGAAATCCAAATGCATTTAAAGAATGTTTAGAACTATTTTATTTCCTTCAGAAATTAGTTTTTTTTTCTGCATTTCTTAACAGGGAAAAGCTAGTTTGACTATTTCAACTAGGTTCCAATTTTCACTATTATCAAAATCTCACTTCAACTTACGCTTCTTCAACCGTAAGTTGAAGCATATAGGCTTCAGCTTTGTCTGTCTGTCTGTCAGCACGATAACTCATAAAAATAGTTCGATTCCGATTAAATTTTAGTATGGGGTATAGGAAACAACTGGGAGCGAACCCTATTGAAAATGGGCGAAATGGGGTGAAAGGCCAGAACATAGAAGAGGGATCCGTTCCATTGCCCTTATGCGTCATAACTTGCGTAAAAATGCTACGATTGCGACAAAACTTTATCATGTTGTTCCGGAGGTATACTGAACCAATTTTATTGAATATCATCGAAATGGGATCAAAGCTCAGGGCACAACAAAATTTATTCCACAGTCATTATCCTTATAACTTGACTAAAAATGATTCTATTGCGCCAAAACTTGTGTATGTTGTTCCGGAAATACATTGAACCATTTCTGTTGAATATCATCGAAATGGGATCAAAGGCCAGGACATAGGAGCGAGATTTATTCCACAGCCATTATCCTCATAACTTGAGTAATTACTTCTGGTATGTTGGAAAGCGTATAATAATCAATGCATTGCATGATTTTATTAACTTGTTTATAACTTCGCTTTGTCGCAGTACAGGACAATAAATTTTATGGCAGAATTAACATTTAAGTATCCTTTTACTTTGCAGACAGTTTTTAGGGTTTCCTTTCTACGTTGTAGACTTCTGAAAAAGATTCTACTCTTGTGCGCAGTCCAATAACGTCGGCTGAACGGAAATCACCGGACGGTGTGCATAACTGGTACAGACGTTCGATTGTGTTTACGTGGTGCTAGAGCATCTTGATGATATTCCTTGTGCTCGAATAATTGGGGGACGGACTGTGATGAGTGTGGTCCATGACCCAAGAGTTCGATATAGCCCATAGGATCGCATCTCGTGGGTGGTCGGCCTTGTCCACTAAACACCACTCACAACGAGGACCGCTGTCTGCTCCAGTGAGTATTTGTCATTTTCTTGTAGGACTTCCGTCCACAGTGAGTAGAGTTTAGGTCCCAGCCACCTACACGAGATCGCCTTTTGGGCAGGACACAGAAACGGAAGGAATGAGAGCAAGTCTAGTGACTTTGACAGAACAGTTTGTAGTGAGATTAGAGTACAGTAGATGGCGCCACCATACAAGTACGATATTGCACATAAAGAGGTGAGAGAATTTCAGGGGAGACATAGATACCCTTTTAACCAGTGGGTCCAGCCTGGGGGCCGTCACTTAACGTGCTCGTCCGATGCACGGCGGATATTCAGCGATTGTTAGTAAATCACACCATCTCCGAAAGATCAGCTCAGGCTTGAACCTGGGAACCTTACATCGATAGTCTGAATCACTAACCACTAAGCCATCCGCGGCCGCTGTCTGCTCCTACAAGCCACATAGGGATCGACACCAGACAGCAAGTAGCCTTGCAAAACAACTGAACATGAGCACAGGACGCACAATCAAAGAATATAAAGCTTCGAGTGAAGAACTCCAACTCTCGTAGAGATAACTTAAAAGAGGCGACAACAGCGCCACCACAACCAAGAGATAATATGCTCTGCCGGAAAGCAAACATTCAGGAGCAAAACACGTTAGGGGGACTACAGCAGTGGAGCCTTTCTTTGATCCACGATGGTTTCCTTCGATCTGATGACTATATGCTTTGCTTAGAGCATTTTTTGTTGTTGTTGCTGCTTTCTGCTATCCCGCCCATCCCTCATTTTGGTGAGAAAAATATGCAATAACATTAGTATTATTATTTAAATTAAATTTTAGCAAATATTATAGTTAGGCCTGAGGATCCGTACAAAATGCAGACATTCCCTAATATCTGGCATTACTGAAAATGTTTCTGAAAAACTGAAGAACAAACAAAAGCCTTAACTAACCCGGTTGGCGTAACAAAACTAACATATCCGATTTGCGAAGTGATTATGTTACCGAGAAGGTAACAATCACGTGCTGTGAGTAGCTCGGCTGACTGTTCTTTACCCAAAGAATTGAAATCAACAGAAATACGCATGCGCAGTCTGCTCCGGCATCAGCCTGTAGTTGGCTCCTGTGCACTGCATTTTTATGTCTCAAGATATGGCGGCGCTAGTTACGTCTCGCCGAGCCTTAACTTCTTCTCAGTTAGATATTCTTTGGCACAATATCGCAGTTTACAGTGTCCAGCAGAGCTGAGACGGGCCGAGCCTGAGGTAGAGCCCGAGCCCGGTTCGGGTTCGGGCTCGGGCTGCGTAATACTTACTGGAATTCGGGCTCTGAGAGAGGGAGATAATTTTCTTCCTTTTTCTTTTAATGTTATTTTACATGATTTATCACACGAGACTTTTTACACTTTCGAGTTGTTAAGGAGAATTCTTCGGCAACTGGGTCTAGATGGGGAGTAGGAATTCGGCAGGGCTTTCTATTCCGAGCTTGGGTAACAAAATTCCATATGCCATGAATTACAGGATTTCTGCGTAGGAAAAGTTTCTATAAGAACTGTAGACAGTAGATAGCAAGCTGACGAGAGTTTGCTTCCTACGTCAAAGGGTAGCTCCCTGCTAAATCTATTGAGCAACGTACGACGTAGATTGTTATGCCTCTCGATTTTTCCTGATTTTTCGATCCCCCGAAACATTTCAGGAAGAAATGAATGGTCAAAGAAACTATAGAAATAGATAGGCATCCCTTTCCCATTCCGCAGTTGGGAAACACATCGTTTAATTGCTCGCATAGGAAAGACTAGAAGAGAAGACTTCTTTTTTAAATGGCTAAACAGGTCAATCATAGTTTTCGGGCCCGGGCTCTATTTTGCAATATAAAATTCGGGCTCGGGCTGACATACTTCGGGCTCGGGCTCTTAAAATTGAGCCCGAACTCAGCTCTGGTGTCCAGGCCCCTACACAAAGGTTGACTGTTTGCCCGACGACCAGTACGCTGTCTTCCATTAACAACTGCTCACCAGAGACAAAGAATATCTAACGAGAAGTTAAGGCTCAGCGAGACGTAACTAGCGCAGCCATGTCTTCAGGGAAAACATGCAGTGCACAGAAGCCAACATACAGGCTGATACCGGAGCAGATTGCGCATGCGTATTTCTGTTGACTTCAATTATTTGGGTAAAGATCAGTCAGCCGAGCTACTCAGACTCACAGCACGTGATTGTAACCTTATCGGTAGCATAAACACTTCACAAATCGGATATGTTAGTTTTGTTACGCCAACCGGGTTAGTTAAGGCTTTTGTTTGTTTTTCAATTTTTCAGAAATATTTTCAGTAATGCCAAATACTAGGGAATGTCTGCATTTTGTACGGATCCTTAGGCCTAACTGTAATATTTGCTGAAATTTAATTTAAATAGTAATACCAATGTTGTTGCATATTTTTCTCGCCAAAATAAGGGATGGGCGGGATTTCAGAAAACAACAAAAAACTGCTCTAAGCAAATAGTTATCAGATCGAAGGAAACAATCGTGGATCAAAGAAAAGTTTTACTGCCGTAGTCCCACCTAACGTGTTTTGCTCCTGAATGTTAACTTCCCGCAGAGCATATTATCTCTTAACGTAAAACAGGCGGCAACAGCGCCACAACATCTTATCTCTGAGAGTTGACCTTCTTTAAGCGTTAGATATTATTTGCCAGAGACACCGTATACAGTGGTCCAGTGAACATAAGGACTGCTCAGAAGAACAGTTGGGTACGATACTCTTTACTGATTAGAGTAGATTTAGTCTCTCTATAGTCCGGGCACACTTAACCAGATAACAGGAGATACGCTACAGCGACCTATTCACACCCACTGCACGAGATCTCTACGCCACTTCAAATGAATTTGCGAGATTCCAGAGAGCAGAACAGGTTTACAAGTATTCCACTAAACGCCAGCCGTACTTCTGCGAAGAGAGAGAAGCCGTGGGAGTGATCGGATCGTTGTATGACGTCATACTCTCGCCCGCTCGCTGTAATTGATATGCTTTCGTAAATACAGCATAGACCAAGTTTTAATTGCACAAATATCATTACGTTTTATCAATTCAACCATTATTTTAATGTTTTATGTCTGAAATCTATCTTTTGTCAACTCTCTTAATAGGCGAAAGTACGAACTATATTGCAATGGCGGAATCATGTTGCTTCTAGGCCTTCCACCCATTATCAGGTTAGGTGTGCCCGGAGTACAGAGATTCTGAACGTCAGCTAATCTGGCGTGAGGTTGGTACTGGTATCGCCCCGAAAACACTAGTGACAGGGATAGGTATGGCTGCCACGGTGTTTTTGTATGGGGGAGGCATTCTGATGGATGGACGTACGGAGCTGAAGATACTGGAAAGAGGAACTGCAACTGATGCGCGCTACTGCAATTAGGTAATCCTTCTCCATGTGCCAACGGTACCTCTGTTCCGAGGTACCGTTGTTCCGAGGTACCGTTGGCCTACAGTTCGTGTTAAAGCCGATACCGCTACACCCCATCATACGATCGCTGCTGGTGAACTGTTGGAAAGTGAAAACATTCAGCGGATGGATTGGCCAACACGTTTCCCTGACCTAAATCCAATAGAACACGTGTGGGACAGACTTGGAAACGAGTCAAAAATTTCAGACCCGGACGTCTCATAACTAGATCCAACCCGGATCCGTAACAGTCCCGGACAAATCTGCTTTGAACTATAAATTCGAAACTCAATTTATATATATATATAAGCTCATAAGACAAACAAAATGTATTGACATAACCAACCTTAAAAAACACCATAATACCTTCAAGTCGGAACTGAAGAACAGATTCTCTGCTTTAGAAGGCCTAACATCGGAAGAAGTGGGTATTTCTGAAGTTAACAGAAAAGTAACCAAACCTCTAATGGAAACAGCAACAAAATTAGCTGGGTCTAAGAACAAGTTGCATGTGAACAACTTATCAGGAAAAACCAAAATGTTGATGCAAAAAAGGAGAGAGATGAGGATAACTAAAGATGTGATTTCCAAAGTGGAATATATAGAACTATGCAAGACAGTAAAAAAAGTATCACTGAAGACGTAAGAAAATTCAACTGTGAACTAGTGAGGAAAGCAATTGAAAACAACTAAAGCCTAAAGATAGCAAAGGGACATCTCAGTAAGGGAAGAAAACAGATTATGGCACTGAGAAAAGATGGTTCTGTAACAAAAAATAGAGGCGAAATTTTGACAAGAGTGAAAGATTTCGACTCTAAATTATATGAAAGGGATGATACATGTACTCCAGACATCATGAAAGGTACCAGTACCAGAGTTCTTCCAGTCCTCCCAGCAGAAGTTGCACATGCAATCACGAACATCAAGCGGAGAAAAGCTCCAGGATAAGATGGAATTACTGTAGACTTCATACAAGAAGCAAGTGGAGAGATTGAAACTGTACTCGCCCAAATTTTCACTCGATGCCTTAATGAAGGGAAGATTCCTGAGAATTGGAATAACGCTACAATGATCCTGCTACATAAAAAAAGGTGACATTGAGGATCTCAGGAACTACACACATATCAGCCTCCTATCAGTGGTTTATAAAATCTTCACTAAAGTTCTTTCACACCGCTTGAAGGTAACACTGGACATGGCTCAACCGAGAGAACAAGCTGGATTCAGGAGTGGCTACAGCACAATAGATCATATCCACGTACTGAGAGAACAAATTGAAAGAGCGAGGGAATATGAAATTCCATTGTGCATGGCATTTATCGATTATGAAAAGGCCTTTGATTCGGTGAAACCATCAGCAGTTACAATGGCTTTGAAATCCTGCGGTATTGAAAATGCATACATTAATATTATTAATAACATCTATGAAATTGCAAGTGCAAAGATTCGGCTGTTTGAAAATACAACACACATAAAAATTGGAAAGGGAGTGAGACAAGATGACACCATATCTTCCAAGCTTTTTAAAGCCGCATTGTAAAATGTCTTTCAATCACTGAACTGGGAAAACAAAGGGATAAAGATTAATGGAGATTGTCTAACTCATTTTCGCTTTGCTGATGACGTTGTCATTTTTGCAACAACCCCATCAGAGCTGTAGAGTATGATCCAGGATTTTGCTGACAAGAGTAAAGAAGTGGGATTAAAAATGAACTTTCAGAAGACAAAAGTGATGTACAATGATTTTACAAGAAATGAAGATTTATCGATTGATGGAGAAAAGCTGGAGATAACAGATGCGTACGTTTATCTTGGACAGCAGATATCAAGTGAGGGTCACATTGATGAAGAAACTAATCGGCGTATAAAACTTTCCTGGAGAGCTTTTGGAAGAAACAGCATAATTTTCAAGAGCAATATGGCATTAAGTCTTAAAAGAAAAGTGTTTGATCAATGCATCCTTCCAATGCTTACGTATGGTGCAGAGACTTGGACCTTAACAAAAAGAGGCATACAAAGGCTGCAGACAACTCAAAGCAGCATGGAGAGGTGCATGCTTGGTGCAACCAGGAGAGATAAGAAGAGGAACTCGTGGATCCGAAAAATGACAGGAGTGGAAGACATCATGATCAGAGTTAAATCCCTGAAATGGCAATGGGCTGGGCATACTGCCAGAAGGACAGACCATCGATGGACAGCCGAAATTTCAGATTGGATTCCAAGGGACAGGAAAAGACCCAGAAGAAGACCACATGGGAGATGGATGGATGAAATTCGAAAGTATGCAGGAGTAACATGGAAGAGACTGGCACAACACAGACCGTTGTGGAAGAAACTTGGGGAGACCTTCGTCCAGCAGTGGATTAATAATGGTTGACAATGAATCAACAATGATAATGATTATCAATCCAAAATATATGTTATTCTTTCTCAAACTATCTTTCGTCGGATGATGATATGCTACAGTCTCATCGTTCAGTCCACTTTTCAAAACATGTGGCATTTTGTGGAATCTGGTTTAGCGACCCCTGTAAAGCTTGAATAACGTCAGCATCTGTGCTGAATGTTGCGCCTCGGAACTTCTCCTTCATTGTTGGAAACAACCAGAAACCGCACGGGGCGAGGTCAGGAATGTAAACAGGCTGTGGTATGATATCAACTCTGCATTTCGAAAGAGACTGTTGAACACAAGTAGCCACGTGTGGGCGGGCGTTATCATGGTGTAGGGCCAACTTACCCACCAGTTCCGGTCGCTTGATCAATATGTGTCGTCGCAGACGCTTCAAGACTGAAATGTAATACTCAGCATCAACAGTAATTTGTGAAGGAGCTTCATGCTGGTAGACTACACCTTTATGATCACAGAAAATTATCACCTTCCCAGCTGATTTGGCTTGGCGGATTTTTTTCGCAGGAGGCGAGCCTGTGTCATTCCAGGCACTCGTTGCGCGCTTCGCGAGAGGGTCGAAATAATAGACCCATGTTTCATCGGCAGTTATTACTGTGTTTAGAAAGTTTGGATCCTTTGCAATCATTTGTTTCCACTCATGACACGCCTGAACTCTGGCTAACAATTGTTCTCTCGTCAGGTGATCAGGTACCCATCTGGAACACACACGATGCAGCAGTAATTTGTCGCGTAGAAGGCGAAATGCAGATGTTTTTGAAACATTAGTTGACGCCAATATGTTTTCACACATCATTCGTCGATCTTCTTGCAGGATTTCTCAAACAGTGGTAACAATACGCTCCGTGGCCGCCCCGGTGGCGCAGTGGTCTAAGGCGTTGGCCTCTGATCATTCGTCCGTAAGGGGTCCGGGTTCGAATCCCGGTCAGGCATGGATGTTGTGTTTGTCTTACGGCACTGGCTCTCTCCCTTCCCTGGAACCAGTGACCCTAAATTAGGGACGGGCGACTGCTTATAGCCCATTGAGTTGCTCATGGTGGTCGTTAAACCTCCAATACAAAAAACAAAACACAATACGCTCCGTAACAACCCCAGTCCTAAGAGCGAGTTCTGCCGACAAACAATTTTTTTTAAAATGATGGTGCCATCTAAAAATTGTTGACAATCCAAACATTTATTTTTGTAAGATTTTTTCATTAAATGAACTGTTTCTGGAGCCGTTTTACCCAAACGATAGCAAAATTTCAACGCATTTCACTTCTTAACTCTGAATCACTCACCTCCATAGCTGTATGGCGAAATGCAGACGTACTTTAAACAACTGCGCAATAACAAAACCGGAATCGTTTGCCACGGCTAATAACTGTTGCCATAGATACTTCCTTAATTCAGTTAGTCGTCTGCGTGTTTTCCCCCCTTCGCACTGTTGCCAACTCAAAAATAATTACTCTTAGTTTTTTATGAAAACAGCCTTTGTAAATATGGCCCAAAGTAAAAAACATTTCCACATGTAGCTGGAAATTTAAGCCCAACGCGACTGAAAGCATACATTTTACGATTTATTTTACTTAGTTTGGTCACATTCTTTTTGGCATCTTTTATTCGCACTCCGATATGAATACATAGGACAATTTTTATTTTTTTCTCTAAGCACATCCCCAAAACACCGAGCACTTAGTCTTTAAATTTTCGGATTAAGTCAATGTATGTGTTACGCTGTTAAAATATTTAATCACATATTCCTAAAATGTCGTCATAAAAAGTCGATCCTCTCGTAACAAAAATCACGCATAAACTACTGCGTGTGAGTTGAATGAATAAATAAACTGGTAAACAAAAAAACGTTTTTTTTTTCAGAATGAATGAGATTAAATTGTTTTTCCACACGACTGGACGTTAACATCTTATACATAAGTTTCGGTAGGAATTAATGATATCAGTTTGTTCTGTGCAAACACATCTTTGTTGTGTCGACTCTATCGGAAATGCCCAGCCTGTTTCAAAACATCCGCTCAGTATTTCGCAATATGATTATTTGTTCTCGAAGATTGTGTGGAAACTGGTAACATCACATGGAAATCCCCTCTACTATATATAATAAATCTCCACCACTATACCAAAGTGAATATTTGTTAGAGGTTTCTACGAGAAACGATACTTTATTTAAAAAGAATTACTACTTTTTTCTCTACTGAATGCGTTTTGAATAGGTGCATTTCCCATTATAAATCCTTTAGATATACACTAAAGTGCCAAAAGTCATGGGATACGTGCGTAATATCGTGTAGGACCTCCTCTAGCCCGGCGAAGTGCAGCAACTCGACGTGGCATCGATTTCATAAGTGGCTGAAATACTTCTGCAAAGATGTGGAGCCATGCCGTCGGAATAGCAGCAAATGATCATATGTAGAGGATTTTAGGAAGCGGAGTATCTGATCCCAGGTATTAAACAACCCTTAGAAATAGGAAGCTAGGAAATTTGGGCTAGAGTGTCCGATAGGAAAGTGACACGGAAGCGAAGTAGAAAGGGGGAGGAAGACGCCCTTATTTATTACCAGGGGGCCAGTACCCGGGGTCCGACGGCTTAACATGCCCATCCGACGCACTGCGGATATTTAGTGGATCAAGCGTTCGTACCTGCCTGATATCGAACCTGAGGTCCTTTCCGTGGTAGTCACGAACGTTGCCCACAGGGCCATCCGGGGCCCTCGGAATAGCAGCCTACGGTTGTTCCCTGGTATCTGTAGGTGCAGGATTTTGGGTGCGAATGAACCTTTCCACCACATCCCATAAGTGCTCTATTGGGTTTATGTCAGGCAAACGTGGTGGCCACACCATCCGTTGGAAATTAACTGTACAAAATGCTCCTCGAACCAATTTTGAACACCTTGGGCCCGCTGACATGGTGCAGTGTCCGTCAGGTGTGAAAACACAAGTTTATCCGTGACGGGGATCGAACCCGCGCTACCCCTCACTCCGGAGTAAGATGCACTCGCAACAAAGCTACCCCGACGGAATGTACCTCTGCAGCTTTGTCGCCTTGACACGCGATTCACCTCCATAGTACGTCACACTGGAAAATCCCATCGTTGTTGGAGTACATGAAGTCCATGAAGGGCTGCAAATGGTCACCTAGCACAGCGACAAAGCGATTACCGGTTAATGACGTCTTTACGAGGACCAGAGAACCCAAATCGAGCCAAAGATACAGCACATATGTATGGAGCCACCGCCAGTTTGCACAGTGCCTTGTTGACAGCTTGGATACATGGCCTCATAGGGTCTGCACCACACCCAACCCCCACCATCAGCTCGCAACAACTGTTAGCGTGACTCATCGGACCACGCCACATGTTGCCAGTCTTCCAGGATCCAATTACGGTGTTCACGAGCCCAGGTGAGGTGCTGTGTCCGATGTCGTGGTGTTAACAAAGGCACATTGGTGGGTCTTCTGCTCCCATACCCCATGGACGCTAAATTACGCTGCACTGACCTGGTGGATATGTCTCTGGTACTTCCTGCATTGATTGTGGATATTATTTGAGCTAGCATCGCTTTGTCTGTTAGCATGCACAATCCTGGTCAGACGCCGCGGGTCACGGTCATTCAGCAACCGTGGCCGGCCACTGCGCTGCCCACGGTGGGTGGTATAACGCCTTCCATGAGGTATTCTCGGAACACACGTGACACCGTGGATCGAGAAATGTTGAATGTTCGCACAACTTCGGAAAGTGAATGTCCCATCCGTCTGGCTCCCACTATACCATGTATAACGAAGTAAATTTCTCCGTCATTTCTGGTCTACGCCGGGAATCGAACCCGAGTCCGCTTATTCCGGAACAAGTCGCTCTACCAACTGAGCTACGCAGACGTTCATTCTGACTCCTATCTGCCTTTGTGTCGTGTACGTCCTGCTGGCAGGTACGTCACACATGCCTCGTTCAAACTCCGATAATTCACTTCGGTTTGTCCATAATCCTACTGGCTGTTGTTCAACCTGACTCATGAGATTACACCACGCAACTGATAAAAATCCTGGCGTGCGTCGAAGCCTTTATACGACGGCAGCGCGAGGAACGCAGCGATTGGATGGGGAAGGATTATAAAAAGTCATTGTAAAGATTCTCAGCGATTTCTGCACAAGTTCTGTAGCACACAGTCACATATAAACTCCTTTTTTTCTTTCATTGAGGACTTTTTCTTCTCTTGACGTAATAACAAGGATTCTTCAGCCGAGATGTTTCAGAACGACGTCCGTACAGATTACCAGATGAGAATCTGATGTATAGTTTTAATGTATATGCATGCGCCATCAACTTCGTCTGTGCAGCCTGCGGTTTTTTTTTGCCTCAAAATAGTTGAGTGTATTGACGTAATGTGGTTTCGCAGTCGTTTGCTAGATACATCTGCTGACGACGCTTCGAACATTGTGGACACCGGATGTAACTTTAGTGACATCATTTTATGACGAAACGGGGAAAAAAAAAATGAGGTCAACGACATGCGTAAAAATGGTTGTACACCGTAAGTTTGAGTTAAATGGACGCAAGTTTAGCAATGATGTGTTCTAGGTAAGAATCTTGGGCACTCTCACCCCTCCCCTCCCCCACCCCCAAGCAAATAATGTATTTTTATTTTACTTAGTTTTTGCCGTTATTATTGAAATGGAAATCTCATTTTAGATGCATACATTCTATGACTTGAAAAAATATTATCCCTGTTTGTCTGAACCAGTGAAAGTCATACATACTGGAAATTCTCAAAAATAGTATTTGAGGTGCTGCCCCTATTCCAAGGGTCTATTTCAATGGAAAATAGAAAACATGAGTACAGTTCGAATCACTCGATCAAGTTAATTATATTTTTTGGCAGTTATTTATACGTCAAAAGCTTAGTGCATTTTTGGTTCTTTTGCTTACGTTCAATTTTTAAGTTCCAGAAGTTTTGAATAAGTTCTTCCACTTTGGACAGTTTGTAAGTTTGGTCAAATCTTAGAAAACAGTGACTTTCCCTACAATTCATCAATGATATATAACCCATTTAAATTCACTATGTATTAATAGCATTCAACATACAAAATGTCACACTTTGTAATTTCCTAACACGTGATAAATACAAATAGCACACAATTGAAAGTAGCTGGCGTAGAACAAACTTTTTTGGTTCCAGCTTGCAGTGGGAAACAGTCGCGGATTGGGCCGCCGGGATACCGGGAGAATTCCTGGTGGGCCGCATATTCTGGGCCGGTGGTAGATCTTATGGTAACTCAAGAAAAACAAATGCATATATATTTGTACTTTGCAAAAGCAAATAATGTGAAACAACAAAAACCGGTGAACAGATTTGAAATTCATTAGCGCCAGAGGCTGCATAAGAGAAAGATCCAATAACAATATGGCAAAATTTTGAACAAGAGAAATAAAAATAAAAGGAACACCATCAGTCACCAAATACACCATCCGAACCAGGCTAGCATCAAACGATGCAAAGTACCGAATAAAAGAATGCAGGGAAATATATTATTGACTGACCTCTTGTCGGCTTCGTCAAGGCCAAGCAACAAGAAAACACTCACTAATCTACTAAGACCAGAGAATTGTGGGTTTCTGCTATTTTAGTTTGCTAAAAGGGCCAATTAAATTTAGGGGAATAATGTCAATAAAAGGGATAACTAATAAAAACCCGTACCCAGCAAACTAAAACACATTTGCCCGACCTCACAACAAAAATTAAAAATGAAGAAAGTGAGCAATTAAAATCCAACCAATAAATGTGCCAAAGGGATACATTAAACTCGTACAAAAAGGAAACAAACTACCAGCCAAAAATAACCAGTAATCACAAAAAAAGTTTTTACAAAATAATCATAAACCAAAATAAATTAAACCAGAAAAAGCAAACAACCAAATGGAAAAGAAATCAGTAGCCAAATTTAGGTAAAAGGAGTACAAACTCCCTCAACACAAATCCAGAAAAAACAGTTCTAACTCCAAGAGTGAACAAACCAAAGTATGCTAAAACGGTAAAGTTTGTTTATCCTTTGACGGATGCAGAAAAAACAAAACAAAGCGAACTAACACACACACACACACGTCATATAGACCGTATGCATATGACGTCACAGCAGGGTAAACCATCCTAGCAGACGCCCTGGTGATCAACTGGTGTAAAGACACTGCTTGGATTTGCATTGTGGAGCGTTAAGGAAGATGGTGTTATGTGCTATTTTCGACTGCGGTAACCGAAGTGTGAGAGATAATCATGTGTCCTACTATAGATTACCATCTGAGTGAACGTAGTGGAATCAGAATTATAAAAAAAAAAAAAAAAATATTCAGAAGCGCCAAAATTTGTGGTTATCATGTATCAGCAAAGTTGACATTGATGACTGGAAACGAAGGAACATTCGAGTGTGTAGTTTACATATTGTAACAGGGATGCTCATAAATTTACTGATGCGTTATCTACAAAAACTCTATGATCTTTAGACTGGAATTAACCTTTCTTTATGAATGACTTGCACGATTTCATTTGCGCTGGAGTGAAGGCGTTCGTGCAAAAACGAAATAATTAAAAATATCGCAATGTTCTATTCGTGGCAAGACCTCAATATTATTCAGGAAAAATGAGTATAGGATTACGTATGGGTCACCACAAGTGCCCAATAACTTTAATTTGTCAGAATAAAGCTATATTTGATCGCCAGATAACCCACTTACGTTGCCCATGTAATGCATCTTTGATCTCACTTCTACACCAGTTGTTCTGCAAGAAAGCAGCAGACGAAAAAGTGACGCGAACCGCGGTTTCGTGACGCCAATGCATACGGTCTATAGACGTATGCATATGACGTCACAGCGAGGTAAACCATCGTAGCAGACGTCCTGGAGATCAACTGGTGTACAAGCACTGCTCGGATTTGCATTGTGGAACGTTAAGGAAGATGGTGTTATGTGCTTTTTTCGGCTGGAGTAACCGAAGTGGGAGAGATAATCATGTGTCCTATTATAGATTACCGTCTGAACGAACAAAGTGGGATCAGAATTATAAAAATTTTATTCAGAAGAGCCAAAATTTGTGGTTATCACGTATATTGTAACATCAGACACTCGATCACAACACAAAACATTTATTACTTTACACAAAAACATAAACTGGAATACACTCCGCGGTACAAACTGAACTTGTTGCTTAGCCAAAGCTCGGCATGTCCTCCTCCTTCAATATCTCTCACACAACTCCCCACATCACTCACCACACGCTCAAGTCATTAAATGTCAATGTATCATTCCGCACTTTTGTGCGTGGAAGTTCGTATTTTACAATATTGGCATTGATGACCGGAAACGAAGGAACATTGGAGTGTGCAGTTTATATTTTGTAACAGGTATGTTAATAAATTTACTGATGCATTATCTAAAAAACTCTATGAAGATCTTTAGACTAGAATTAATCTTTCTTATGAGTAGATTATGTTGTTCTTTACCGTGATTGTGTCCACTGCTATAGGAGAGGGAATATCTTATGGAACCTTCATATGTTAGGTTCCCAGGCCGATTTTGGAAAAATGATCTCATGATAACATTCACCAGTTTATTATTATTGTCATTATTACATATAACGTACAGAGACTTAGTGCTACTCGCCAGAATTATTATTATAGCCTTACCCGTGTAAAGCTGAGGATTTTTACCTTAGCTTAAGTTTCAGGTTGGGAAATATTTAAATTATTGAAAGGTAAACTTTTAAATAAAATAATTAGCCAAAGATGACAGGACTTTATCTTAATTAACTGTGTGAATACGTTGTTAGCACAGAAGCTGGTGGCTGTGCTGGAATGGAGAATTTCGGGTTCCTTTCAAGCAAAAACATTCCCCTTTCTACAATATTGTTCAGGAAAATTGAGTATGGAATATTATATGGGACCCCACAATTGCCCAATAACTTTAATTTATCAGAATAAAGCTGCTTTTGATCACCAGATAACCCACTTACGTAGCCCATGCAATGCATCTTTGGTCTCACTTTTGTACACCAGTTGTGTTCTGTAAGAAAGCGGCAGACGAAAAAGGGACGCGAACCGCGGTTTCGTGACGTCAATGCATACGGTCTGTACAATCGCGAAACGAATTTCCGCGAGGAAATAATTCTTCATAAATACATGGTAGGCATTCTGCTGCTATAATTGGCATATTTTCACTGTATTCCATGTAATCAGTTCCTTCAGAAAACTTGCAAATTTTCATCGTCCTGGAGCGGGAATCGAACCCGCACCTCACGATTTCAGGTCGCGCATGCTAGTTATTACACTACCAAGGACAAGGAAATTCGTTTAGTTGCTTGGAATTTCTTTGTCCTAGGTAGTGTAATAACTAGCATGCTCGACCTGAAATCGGGAGGTGCGGGTTCGATTCCCGATCCGGGACTATGTAAATGTTTTAGTTTTTTGAAGTAAGTGGTTAGATGGAATACAATGAAAATATGCCAGTAATAGCATTACCAAAAAAAAAAAAAAATAAATAAATAAATAAAAAGACAGAAAGAAACGTAGCAAACGTCCTGTTTAGCCAAACACTGTTATTAATACAACCCTCCCCTTTCTGGACTTTCAAATTTAAGATCCGTTCCTTTCAGCTGATTTCCTCTACCTCAATCATCTTTTGCTAATTGTAATCAATACAATATCAAATGTACTATCAACAATGTGGTATGGAAACTCGAAATTCGTTATACCTACGGTAAAATTTTGGGGTTGCTTTATGTATACGTTTCTACTTTTCTTTTTTAACGAAATTTGCATCTGATTTACCACTTTTTGTTCCTTACAGTTACATGAATTCGTTAACTGCAGTTCTGGAAAGTCTGTTTCAACTAGACCGAAAATACTTTTTCCGTTTAGTTACGAGTAATTAAATAAAAATTAATTTTCGCATTCTTTAATTTTTCCCACTTTATAAATTCACACTAAAATTCTTCTAAGTCTTGACATTTTCAATTTTTTCAAGATATTATTTTGTTTGTGACAGGTAAGTGAATAAACAATGGCATCGCTCTTTCCACATTTTATCAACACATAGCAACGGAAATTTTTTATCCGGTCACCACTGGGGATCCGAAGCCCAGATCTCTCGATATCTAACCGAGCTCGTTCAGTGATGGCACGTTAGCCTACGCTACGGTGGCCAACAATCAACAGGTAAGTCTTGAAAAATAAAATGAATTTTTTGCACATTTTGATTTCTCTTCTGACTAGCGGTGCAGACTCTATTTTACATTTCTGAATTCAACTATTCCAATAAAATTTATAATAATGGGGAAAAAAAAAACAAACTTCCATAGTCTTTCTCAGAGAATGCACCTTGCCTATTGCTTCTCAGCAACGGAAGTAATTTTCTTACTTTAAATTTTACTAGGGATTTGCATTCAGGAATATCTTATGAATTAATTATTGCCTCAATACAAAAACGCAATAATTCGTAGACTTGTGGTGAAAAGATGTTTAAACAGGAAACGGTAATGCTAACATAACGTTTCCGGAGGTATACTGAACCGGTTCTGTTTAATATCATCGAAATGGGGTCAAAGGTCAGGGCACAGGAGCGAGATTTTTTCCACAGCCAATATCCTCATAACTTGAGTAATTATTTCTGATATGTTAGAAAGCATATCATAAACAATGCATTGCATGATTTTACTAACTTGTTTGGAAATTAATTCAGTCCTCTTTACGAAGAAATCAAGAAATAGCATTTGAAAAGCGGGTTTTATAGAACGCGCAAATAAATTTCATCCGTGTTCGGGCTCTTCAGGTGAACTGTCAGTGGTGGAGTCTCATGATATATGAC
The DNA here is from genome assembly GCA_039090855.1 of Macrothele yani. Taxonomy (NCBI): domain Eukaryota; kingdom Metazoa; phylum Arthropoda; class Arachnida; order Araneae; family Macrothelidae; genus Macrothele; species Macrothele yani. Next base: position 41,865,079 of record CM077003.1, on the reverse strand, counting down.
GGACCCCACGCAGCATGCACGAGGAATGATCGAAAAGTAATGCACAGCTTTTTTTTTTTTTTTTCTCTTTGCAGTTTGGCAGACAGCGAGTTTGAATATCACGATACAAACAGGCTTAGCTGGATCATTTGTCGTCGTGGTGGAAGACAATGTGAACGACGGCACAAAGATATCGCGTTTGTTAGCGTCTTCTGCGAATGAAGAGCAACGCGGTGTAGTCTGATATTTGTGGGCGAAAGGGAAAACTCCGGCAGAAATTCCCAAAAGAAAGGGTCGAAGTGTATGGTGGTGATTGTCTGGGCCGCAGCAACATCTCCAGATGGTGCAGTTTGTTTGCAGAGGGCCGTGGCAACTTTACCGATTCACCACGTTCCGATCGACTGTAACAGAGTCATCACCTGCCACGGTAAAAGGCAATTTTGAGTGACCAGTGGATCCATCGGCTCACATTGCCACAGAAGTTCAACATTTCGTACGGTATAGCATACTGTACTGTGCATGACAAATAGCAATTTTGCAAGGTCAGCGGAACGATGGGTTCTCAAGAACTTGACAGACGATCAAAAGGGATAGAGAAAATTGAGCAATTTGGCTGGGAGGTGCTCCAGTACCCACCATATAGTCCGGATCTGGCTCTTTCGGCCTTCCATCTGTTTGGTCCCTTGAAAAGATTCCTGTGTTACACTACCATGACAAGGAAATTTGCTTCGATTCAGCTGACGAAGTCAAATCAGTTGTTCGAAGGTACGCCCAGAAAACGGACTTTTATGAATAAGGTTTGCTACAACTGGTACCACGCTGGGAGAAGTCTCGAGCGTCTCGCTTTTTTTACGCTTTCCAACCGTAGGTTGAAGAAGCATACATGCTCCAGCTTTGTCAGTCTGTCTGCACTATAACTCACGTAAAAATGGTTCGATTTCGATTAAATATTAGTATATGGTAGGGGACCACCTGGCAACGAACCCTGTTGAAAATGAGCTAAATGGGGTCAAAGGTCAGGACAAAGAAGAGGAATCCATTCCATTGCCCTTATGCGCCATAACTCGCGTAAAAATGGTTCGATTTCGATGAAATTTTGGTATGTGGTAGGGGACCAACTGGGGACGAACCCTATTAATAGAAAATGGGCGAAATGGGGCCAAAGGTCAGGACATATGAGCCGGATCTATTCCGTTGCACTTATGCGTCATAACTTATGTAAAAATGCTTCGATTGCGACAAAACCTTAGTATGTCATTCCGGAGGTATACTGAGCCGGTTCTGTTAAATATCATCGAAATGGGGTCAAAGGTCAGGGCACAGGAGTAAGATTTATTCCACAGCCATTTTCCTCATACCTTGAGTAATAACTTGAGTAATGATTTCTAGTATGTTGGAAAGCGTATCATAATCAATGCATTGCATGATTTTACTAACTTGTTTATGTTGAAAAATAGCTAAGAAATGTACTTTCACTGTGTATGTTTTGTTGTGCCTATCTGTTAAACTATTGCAAAAAAAGTGTGCGTTACTTTTCGATCCACCCTCGTAGCATCGATGTCAATTAAAGCAGTGCCATGAACTAACCGTTATGTAATACGTTAAATGTAAGTACTGTGCTTCAGTCACCTTTCCTATGAACGTTCAGACTTTTCTTCCTTAACAAGAGCTTAAATTTAAAACCTTTAAAAATGAAAACCTAAAAATGAATTTAAAACCTCTAAAAATAAATTTAAAAGTAATTACAATAAATATTACAGTTAATTACAATAAATATAATACAATAAAAATAATTAATTACAATAAATATAATTAATTACAATAAATATAATTAATTACAATAAATATAATAAGTAAACAGCCTAAAAATCCATTTAGTTAAGTAATAGTGTTTCTTCTGCACATATGAGGTGACTAAGTTCGAAATGCCTTTCATCTTCTTGTGGTGACATTTAGCCGTCTCAACCATCTAGTTTGTCATTCTCCCATATACTTTGGGATTGATGTATTCTGTGTCAGTATCCTGTTTATTGATTTTATGTGTATGTTATTCGATGTATATATCATAATGTAATATCCGTTTTATTATGAGTAAATATTGGTATAGCTGTCCACTATTGAGGATTGACTGACCATTAATCACCCGATTGGAGAATTTATATTTTTTCAAATTACTCACAGTATTTAGTTGGATGGTATACCTCGCAGATGTATATCGTGCAGGAGTGTTCTGCGGTGATCAACTACTTAAAACAAACGTGCGAAACAGAAATACGACGTTCATTATTTCGTCACAGCTATAGTACGGATAATCACGTAATACAGTATTGTGAATTCGGTTATTCCTGAGCTGAACTTTATAAATTTAAAACTTCTAAAAGATAAATTTTGAGTTATGACAGCGACGAACCACACACACAGCCAGACTGACACCACCGTGAAAACAGTCAAATCCAATTCGGGGTAACCTAAAATGTGTATTTCTGCTGATATCTCGAAATAGATTTTTTTTTCAATTACAGTACTTTTAAAAAATAAAGAGCAGGTTTAAGCGAAAAAAAGATTTTGGTATGGCGTGTAAAGGAATAGAGGCCCCAAAACCTAGGCTTAGAGCAACTCGGCTTCCCTTTGCGCATAGCCTAAGCGAAAGGGAGTTGCGACACATTTTTACTAAACCGACTCCTGTTCTATTACTTAATCACCCAAAAGCTAATGCAATGTTGCAAGTAATTTACAAAACATAATGACCTATATCTTTGCTGTACTGAAAATTAACGAATATTTCCAAAATAAATATCCTTTTATGTTAGGCACAATATGTTCCTTTATTGTTGTAATGAAAACTATGCGCTGTACCAACACAACGTTTTATTTACGTAAACCCAAAGAAACGAACGCACTTGAAGGGTTAAAAGCTCAGAACCCTCTTCTTTGGATGCTTATAAGTGGAATAAAAATAATTTTGCCTTACCGATACTGAATCGGAAAATTGTTTTCCGATTCCCTTGCATTATCTTAAGTATGCTTGAATCATACGCTACACTATTTATTTTTTATATATTTTTTAAATTAAAATGTGGAAGGTATTTTGCTTAATAAAATGGCATACCAACTTCTTGTACCTTCTAACGATCGTCCTAATGAGTGCTGTGAGGTATTACAGAGGTGATGCCCATGTCATGACGATAAGTAGAAGTGACAAGACCTTGCGGGCGTAGCTGGGAAAGCATTCAGCTCCGGAGCAGAACGATGCGAGTTCAAGGATTCCACCAGCAGGGAGGGGATTTGGTTCCGCAGTTCCTTCAAATTACTTTCATGTGAATGCAGAGTTTTACTTCACGAAATTGTATTGCCATCTCCAACGCTATATGATTTTGCACAAGGTTTCACCATTCACGGCAAATGGCACTCCCCAATTTTCCGCGTAAACTCCTAGTAGCAACAAATATTTACCTTTTCCTGAAAAAATAAGCCGTTTTTCCACCTTAGAGCGTCAGAACATATAGTGCTTGAAGGAAATATATATCATTCTGTACTTGACCTAGTTAATTACAAATTTGGTCACAACTAAATGGGGAGTTAAGGGTCTAGAGGGGCTTTATTAACCCACCTCTCTGAGTTGGGGAAAAGACGGGAAGAAGATAATGACCTTACCGCCGCAATTTTCTTTTGGGATTGCAATGTCCTGGAATATCTAAGGATTCAAGGGAACTTTTTAGCTTCAATTTACCTACATCTACATTCTCGAATTGCACTGTTTTTTTTTTTTTTTTTTTTTTTTGATGCAAAGTCCATTTCGAATAAACTCCACATATTTATTGTGCAAATTTAACGCCTGTCTAAAAATCTCCGTGTAAGAGAATGTTTTAGTCGATGCACGTTAGATATTTAAAAATGAAAATTAAAAGCGAAAATAATGATCTTATAGGGCAGGATGTATAACATATTGTACTCACCTGTTTTTAATTGGTTAACTGTTCATCTGGGCATTATGAGCAGTCAAATATGCTTGCAGCTAAACCACTGCAACTTAAAATGTTAAAAAAAACTTTTCAATAAAACATAGCACGCGGTTAAACCATAATCGGTACTGTTTATCTCCCGAATTTGAATTTTAGATGTAGCTGAAAATCTACAGAATAGGTATATATACATAAAAAAATAATAATAATCTTTAAATTTTTTACCTTTTCTTATTCCTTCCTCTTGATTTTGCACTTGTTATAATTACAGAAAAATTCAAGAAATCTTGTAAAATGTGCATATGGTCAAGAATGACTAAGAATGCAGTTTTACATCTTTTATTTAAACAATTGACTGGGAAATATTTGAATTTTAAATGCAGAAAACATTCATATATAGGGAAATAAATGAACTTTACATGCAGAATTGATAAAATCTGGTGGAAGTCTTTTTCCTATATTTCTGAACTTTAAATGCAATATTCATATACATATGGTGGCAAATATTTGCACTTTAATCCAGAATTCATATTCATACGCACGGAAATATTTGAACTTTAGGCGCAGAATTCATACACAGAGAAATATTTGAACTTTAGATGCAGAATTCACAACATCTGGTGGAAGTCTTTTTCCTTCTCAATGGTTTTAATATTTCTCATTTGCAAAGGCACTTAGTTTATCAACCACGAATTCCTGTAAGGAAAGATAAAAACAAATATGTGTTATGAGAATGTTTAAGTTACAATTTTTTTTTTAAATTTCAAACAATATTTGATAATGGTAAATGGATATTGTATGAACATTGTGTTCAAAATCAATGTAAGAAATAATTTTCTACTTCAGTGCATGTGTTTCATACACTGTAGTAGACAATCAGTGGGAATACACAATTTCAATGAGGCATGTGTCATCCTAAATTGCATACACAACAAGGAAATTGGCTTCATAAACAACTTCGATCCTGGGTGGTGACAAATGTTCAGCTGCACTTGAATATTCGCCGTGCTTCGAACGAGCACATTAAGTCGATGGACCCCCGGGTACTAGCCCCCGTTATAAATTAACGCGTATCCTCACTTCCCCTAATCCATTCCCCTAATTTCCGTTTACCCCAATGGCGTTTCCCTGAAATCGTTTTTACCCGAATTCCCATTTCCCCTAATCTCGTTTCCCCTAATTCCAGTTTGCCCTAAACGCGTTTACCCCAATGGCGTTTCCCCGAAATCGCTTTTACCGAATTCCCATTTCCCCTAATTTCGTTTGCCCTAATCTCGTTTCCCCTAATTCCCGTTTGCCCTAAACGCGTTTACCCCAATGGCGTTTCCCCGAAATCGCCTTTTCCCGAATTCCCATTTCCCCTAAATCTCGTTTCCCCTAAATTTCGTTTCCCCGAAATCTCGTTTACCCGAATTCCCATTTCCCCTAAATCTCGTTTCCCCTAATTCACGTTTGCTCTAAACACGTTTACCATAATGGCGTTTCCCCGAAATCGCTTTTACCTGAATTCCCATTTCCCCTAATTTCGTTTGCACTAATCTCGTTTCCCCTAATTCCCGTTTGCCCTAAACGCGTTCACCCCAATGGCGTTTCCCCGAAATCGCTTTTACCCGAATTCCCATTTCCCCTAAATCTCGTTTCCCCCTAATTCACGTTTGCTCTAAACACGTTTACCCTAATGGCGTTTCCACGAAATCGATTTTACCCGAATTCCCATTTCCCCTAATCTCGTTTCCCCTAAATCTCGTTTCCCCTAAATCTCGTTTCCCCTAAATCTCGTTTCCCCTAAATCTCGTTTCCCCTAAATCTCGTTTCCCCTAAATCTCGTTTCCCCTAAATCTCGTTTCCCCTAATTCACGTTTCCCCTAAATTCACGTTTCCCCTAATTCACGTTTCCCCTAATTCACGTTTACCCCAATGGCGTTTTCCCGAAATCGCTTTTACCCGAATTCCCATTTCCCCTAATTTCGTTTGCCCTAATCTCGTTTCCCCTATTTCACGTTTGCCCGTATTCGCGTTTTCCTTATTTCACGTTTGCCCTAATTCTTGTTTGTCCTAATTTTTATTAACAGAAATAAAACGGTGGGTCTCGATATCTTAAGAGAATTATTCTTTCCTTTCTTGTTGATGATGTCGATAACCATGCCAACAAAAATGTAACGAAGTGACGGATACGCAGCCACTGTATCCGTCACCCCCTCCCCTTCGCTGCCCTCCCTCACAGATAAAGTACTACATCGCATTAAACTTTTATTAAAGCAAGTGATAGTATTGAAAAGCATTCGCTAGAATTGTTAACGCAGAAGTCCCACTTTTTTAAGAGTTCTTAGCGTACTAGACCTTCTCCTCACCGTACGAGACTCTAAGCATGAGCCGTGGAAATGCCTTTTGCTAATTGAGTTCCCCCTTAACAGTAGACGTCAGTTTGTCCAGTTTGAATGTTTTCTCAGTTAGCACCATCACTGATTGGGTGTAGGAGAACTGGCCATCGGTAAACTGGCCACAAAAATTTTAACAGGCCGTATAAAAATTGCGTTTTCGACCGTTTCGTGGCAAGTTGGTTATCTGAATCACATCAAGTTTCCGTAATTTCGTCTTTCCTTAATTGCGATTATTAATGTAATTCTTTAAAAAAAAAATGTTTATGATCTACAACTGAACAAAAGATTTCAGGATTTACAAACTGCAAGTCTGCAATTAATTATCTGAGGGCATGTGCTGCCTCACCAAACCTTTCGGGGAGGGGGGGGGACACCAAAAGTTTAAAATATAAAATATATAAAGAATTTCTGGTCCGATCGGGAGATTTTCAGCATTTACAACCTACTGTCGGGGAGGGGGGGGGCACGTGTACAATGTTAAGTTCAACTAAATTTGTTTTGGATTTTATGGATTTTTACACTGCCTGAAAATAAACATCTTTCCTTTTCTTTCTGTTGAACTTGAAATCCAAAAAGGATAAAGAAAAAATTTTTGTAATTTAAAAAAATTTCAATGTCCCCTTTTTTATTCCTGAGAATTGATAGCGGTAATAAGGTGCACAAAACCCTCTTTTCAAATTTTTACTGTCTGCAGCAGTGGCTTACGCCGAAAGATCGTTTTCCAAACTTAAAATTATGAAAAGTTACTTCTGATTAAATGTGAAGCAGGAACGACTTTTTTTTTCGTTAGTAATTAAAACAAAATTGCTACAGACTTAGACAATTTGGACATTGTTATAAAGTTTGTAACAAAAAGAAAAACAAAAGTTAAAGTTAATTTTACCTAAAACTACGTTTGTTTGTGTGCTTTCTTAAAGCTTTAGTTTTTAATTTATAGGAAAAATAATTTCATTTATAATTTCGTTTAATACGAAAACCAATTATTTCGAATTCTACTTTTAGTTTTATACAATTTATTTTAATATGTACCAATAGAAGATATTTTTTGGTTAGAATAGTTCAAGAGACGCCCGTCATGTTCAATGCTATATATATATACACATAAGGGATAAAGTTTAATGGAGATTATCTAACTCACCTTCGTTTTGCTAATGACGTAGTCATTTCTGCAACTACTCCATCAGAGCTGCAGAGTATGACCCAGAAACTTGCTGACAAGAGTAAAGAAGTAGGATTAAAAAGGATCTTTCAGAAGATAAAAGTGATGTACAGTGCTTTTACAAAAAATGAAAATTTATCGATTGATGGGGAAAAGCTGGAGATAACCAATACCTACATTTATCTTGGACAGCAGATATCAAGTGAGGGTCACATTGATGAAGAAATTAATAGGCATATAAAACTTGCCTGGAGAGCTTTTGGAAGAAACAGTATAATTTTCAAGAGCAATATGGCATTAAGTCTTAAAAGAAAAGTGTTTAATCAATGCATCCTTCCAGTGCTTACGTATGGTGCAGAGACGTGGACCTTAACTAAAAGAGGCTTACAAAGACTACAGACAACTGAAAGAAGCATAGAGAGGTGCATGCTTGGTGTTACCAGGAGAGATAAGAAGAGGAACTCGTGGATCAGAAAAATGACAAGAGTGGAAGACATCATGATCAGAGTAAAATCCCTGAAATGGCAAATCGGCTGGGCATGTTGCCAGAAGAACGGACCATCGATGGACAGCCAAAATTTTAGACTGGACTCCAAGGGACAGGAAAAGACCCAGAAGAAGACCACATTGGAGATGGGTGGATGAAATTGGAAAGCATGCAGAAGTGAGATGGTTGAGACTGGAGCAAAACAGACCGTAATGGAAGAAACTTTGTGAGATCTTTATTCATCCAGCAGTAGATTGATAATGGTTGATGATGATGATTAAATATACATATATTTTCCTGAATTTGACGATAAAAAATTACATACAACGATTTTTTTCCTGAATTTGGCGATAAATCCGATTTTTTCCCCCTGAATTTTGGCGATAAAAGAAACGTTTTATTTCACTCAACGAAAATCAGGACAAACATGAATTGGGGAAAACGCCAATCAAGGCAAAGGAGAATTAGAACAAACTTGATACAGTAAACATTTTTAGGGGAAACTTTGATACGGACAAACGTGTTTAGAGCAAACATGAATTAGGGGAAACGAGATTTAGGGTAAACGAAATTAGGGGAAATGGGAATTCGGGTAAAAGCGATTTCGGGGAAACGCCATTGGGGTAAACGTATTTAGGGCAAATGTGAATTAGGGGAAACGAGATTAGGGCAAACGAAATTAGGGGAAATGGGAATTTGGGTAAAAGCGATTTCGGGGAAACGCTATTGGGGGAAACGAGATTTAGTGGAAACGAAATTAGGGGAAATGGGAATTTGGATAAAAGCGATTTCGGGGAAACGCCATTGGGGTAAACGTGATTAGGGGAAGCGGGTGTTCGCCTAAATTAAGGACGTTGGACTCTTCCCCTGCTTTTCCCCTCTCTGCCTCACCCGAAACACTGGTGAACTTCGGCATCATGCGATGTCAGTCCTTGGACCATATATATGCTCGATGATTTATACTAATGGACTGTACACTGGCAATAGCTGCATCAGCGCCGCTGTTGTCCCAACATGAGAGCATAAAGGATGCATGAGAGGGTATCAGATTACGTGACACGAGTCAGAAATGGTCGCTTGCCTTTTAATTCTTACGTTTTCCTATGAGCTGATAAGCCATTTTAAAGGATTAGGAATTAGTAAATTCTGTACATTTGAACTGTGGGTTTTAGGAATATTGTATGTAAGGATATACTCGTTGAGAAAACTACCTCAATCAAAATCTTATTGCAATCGTTTAGAAGTAATTAGATCGAAAAATGGTTGTAAGTTTCGTATGTGTTCCAACGCGAATTTGTTTGTTTGAACTCGAAATTCTGTGTAAAAATGGTGTTATGATTACTAATTTACGCTGCAGAACTTCACTATTTTGAGTGCATTATGTGAAAACTCCTCTCGCATAGTGAAAACTCTTCAGGTAAATTTACTAATGAGATATATACATGCACAGATCGGGTTGTTTACATATATAATGTGATGAACATATATATGTGTAATTTATAATATGATGAGAAGAGAATTTGGAACATGCATTCCGGTTTTTTGTTTTTTTCTTAAGTTAGTATATTTTTATGTCAATCGCCACAAGTTTTCTGGTTAAGCAATTGAACCTTATTGACTATTTCTGCCTCACCGTAATAATTATTGGAAATATGAAAAACAGGCCCAAAAAGTGGAATGGTTGCACTTGCTACTCTAATGAAAACTTATGCAAACTTTGAATCGCTATATACCAAACCGACAAGTTTTCTGATGAACTAAAAACATTATTCTTACTGAAACCGTGTTGTGCCAATTACTATACTTGTTAAGTAAACACCTTTCGTCTTTTGGAAAACAGTTAAAGCAGAAATCATAAAGTAAAACACAAAATTCATGCTATAAATACATCAAAAACTAAAACTATCTGGTGTCTCACACCTGTTGAACACCTTAAAAAAAAAAGGCGTTTAGCCTTAAATTTAAGATGACACCGAAGTGCTATAGTGAAATTTTTATAAAGCATCCGAAGAATCTAAGTATTTAATTCGTTTCTTACCCATGAAAAGTTATAGAACTTCCTTTACTAAATCGCTCAGAGCAACCATAAGCACAGCATGTGTGACCCATCTTTTTGACACATGTCACGTGATTTCGTTTCTTTCGATGTTGGAGCCAGAGATTTTGATGCCATGCGCAGTCTAGCAGTATATACTGTATGGTCGAAGCGTCAGTCCCAAGGAGGTTAGAATAGATAGTAAGGGCCAGCCGTTCCCGTCATGCAATCAAAGTGAAGCCACCGAAACGTCACGATCATGACGTCACAGCCAACAGCCTCTGCCGCCATGTTGGTGAGACGTGTTTGACGAGTCGCAGCCGATCAGTCTCTGCCGCCATGTTGGTGAGACGTTTGAGCATTAAATTCGTCTGCTCAAAGTGCTTCAAGTTTGTGACGTCATCCTTACTCCATCTATTCTAACCACCTTTGTCAGTCTCACTTGAAACTCACGCTAGTTGATATATCTCCTGTTCTCTCTATACCTACTATCCTGTCGTGAGTCGCTAGACTCCACCTTCCTTCTTCCATTTCCTGCTCAAAAGCCAGTAGAGGCAAAGCCCTCTGTAAATCGAAAGCCTTGGCTCACGTGACAGGAACAGAGGCCCAAATTTGTCTGCACTGATGAAACCGATCTTCAAGAACGGGGTCACGGGAACGTTACTTGTTTTCCAATACACGTTTTGCTTTGACATATGGGTGCACTGGAAAGTTTTTATTGCGGGAATATGGGCACGAGAAATTAGCATAAGCCTATTTTGTTACTTGTCTTCTAGCAGTTTGATTCCACGTGTGACGTTACATGATGTAATCAGACATACTCCTTGCTCTATGACAAATGAGAACTACCGTTAAGTATGTAGAACTTCGTGCATTGAGTTGCTTAAAAAATCATGACTTCTGGAAATGTTTTTCATAAAATATTTTCTCAAAATAATTATGAAGGAAACGATTGGGCAATGAATGAAAGTAACAGTCAAGGTATATGGACTCCGGTGATGTGAGCCGCGATTTTTTGTTACCCGGTTTGTTTCTACTTCCTCAAGATCGCCAAAGTTTAAGAAAAACATTTCTACAGATCATAAGGGTTTCTTACAAAGACTTTAGAGAAGAATAGACAGGCAAACAGCATGCTACTTCCGGCATACATAGAAAACCGCCATTGTAGGAAATAAATAGTGTGATGACGTGTCTGCGAGAGTATTTTAGTTCTAAACCTTTTAAGAATTTGATGTACCTTTTAAGATTTAAGTCTGTGACAAAATTTTTCTGTTTATAAGTTTTTTTTATTATTGTTATTTCTCTGCTCTGTGTATATGACCCGTCGCGATAGAGCCTCGTATTTTCCTGCTTGTTTGTATTATCTTGGATATGAGCATTTGCTAATTACAATATGATCAAGAAAGTTCTCGGGTCGTACGTGATCGTTCTTTCTACGTAATTTCATCTGTGCATTATGAATTGAATCATTCGTGCTTTCCAATAGGCATCTGGTCACTGCCAAATCCTCTCCCATTCACAGATGGCGCTGCACGTTCAGTTGGTCTCCGTCGTTTCAGAACCGCTAGCAATTCCGTTTGTCAGTCTATGCTTCTTTGGTTTCTTAAGCAAATCAACGCATGTATAGTCTGATTTTTTAACTTGGCACTTGATGATAATTGAATCGCCTATGCAAGCATTTTGGGTGCGACGTGTCGAAGGAGGGGATTTCCAATGCTCAGGGACAACCGGGAAAACTTCCCCAGTCACTTGTTCCCTGCGGGGCTAAGATTTTAAGACCCATTACCACGACAGACGCACCCTTTGGTTCATACCCCATTCACTCCATTGTTGTCTCTAACATTGCTTGCTGGGGACATAATCGTTGGGGAGCACTGTTCCCTTAAGAAGGATCACTTAAGAGACAAAGAAGCCCCCTTTCAGATCAAGCAATGTTTCTGCCACGCTTTCCACAAGAATTCCCCTCCTAGGGTGAGATTACTACGGAACCTTTCACCTGCTCTCTTCTTGCTGCAAATCACATGTATTTAGACCCGGGAAGTGCTCGCTGCACCCCCAAAGTCAGGCGATTCCATTATCGTCAAGTGCCAAAAAAAAAACAAAAATCTGGCTAGAGTTGTCCATTCACAGCTGTGGTTTTAATTAGTCATAGAAGGAAAAACATATCCGATGACGTTATGTGAAGTCACACTTGAAACCAAACAGGTGTAATATAAGTAGTAAAATAAATTTATGGTACTTACTTCTTTCTGTATTCCCGCGGTAAATGCTTCCCACGCGCACCCAAATAAAAAGAAAACCGTGTAATCGAAAGTAACTGATCTTGAAAATAGTATAAATATACTAGTGATCCGAATTTTTTCACGTAGAATAGAAAATCAAAATTTTCAAGCTTTCGCATATCAACCAGATGGCTTTCTAAGGAAACTGCCTTCCTTGAGAAAGCCATCTGATTGATGTGCGAAAGAAGTCATCAACCAGATGGCTTTCTCAAGGAAGGCAGTTCCTTGAGAAAGCCATGTGGTTGATCAGCGAAAGCTTGGAAGCTTTGATTTTCTATTCTACGCCAAGAAATTCGGATCAGTAGTATATAGTTATACTATTTTGAGTATAGTTGGTATGCAGTTCCTGTTTATCAATAACTGATCTTTTTCTGGATCTTACAAAGGCCTTTGATTGTCTAAACCATAATATTATAATAACAAAACTACATAATATAGGTATCAGAGGGATTTCAGCTACACTAATTAAAAATTATCTAACTAATAGATTACAGTTCACGCAAATTAACCACGGTAAATCACCAAAGGAAAAGATTATCATGGGTGTACCACAGGGTTCTATACTTGGACACATACTGTTCAACATTTACATTAATGATATTTTTATAGTATCAAAAAACATACACTTTATGCTGACGACATTACAATTTTGTTCACAGGTGGTGATAGCACACAAGTAATCAACCTTTATAATAACCAGATAAGCAAATATTACGACTGGCTGATCTCCAATGAACTTATTGTAAATAGGCCTACAGTTGAAACTAAGGCTATGTTTTTTACAAGACAGAACCTAAACCAATACCAAGATATAACTATTTATTATAATAATAAAATTATCATAGTGAATTATTTCACCTATTTGGGTGTAACATAACCTAAAATGGGATCGACATATGGAACATACTATTAATAAAATCTCTAGAAACATAGGAGTAGTTAGCCGAGTGCTTAATTATCTAACTTATAAAACCATCAAATTGTTATACTGCACTCTTGTGCATACACACTTTAACTATTGTCTATCTTGTTGGGGACAAACAACACAAACTATTATCAAATAAGAAAGATGACACCGAATTTTCGGGTGTAATAAGCGCGTCGTTTGAATCTGTTCTGACGCAAATTAAATTTATCAAAGCTATTCAAAGTCAATGGAACCGGTATGGAAAACAATAGTATCTGACGGAAGGAAGAAGTTTTTCAATCGGGTCTTTAATTCCTCAGATATTGCTGTAAACGGAATGGTGAGCTTACGACCTCGGAGAAACAGAGTTATCGACAAAAATAAGATGTGACTTTACGTCCCCTGGTGGGAAAACTATGCATTATTTTAGGAAGAAAGTATTCTCAAAAGGTTTATCCATATGAGCGGTATCGGTCCAAGAAAAAAAAATTTAGTCGAGTTTTCAGGAGCCCAGATTTTGCTACAAATACATCAAAAGCAGAAATTAACATTTATCACCTCTGGTGGCCAAACCATTCTTTACCAAACATTAGAAATTGTGTGAAAAATATTTTCCATCAGGTCTTGTATGCGATACAAGAAGAATTTTTCAAATCGGAGTTTTAGGAGCAGAAAACGCAATTTACCTTTGTGCGCCCTAGCGGAAAGACTATGATTTACTTGAAAATTTTGAATTTATGGGGAAAACATTTCGCATCGGGAACACTATCCAGCAAAGAAGGAATTTTTCAAATCGGACTTTTAGAAGTAGAGATATTGACAAAAGTAAGATATACATCTACGCTCCCTGGCGTAGAAACAATGCATTATTTCAAGAAGAAAATGTTCCTAAAAGGTTTGTCGACATGAGTTGTATAGGTCAACAAACGACTTTTTTTCAATCGAGATTTTAGAAGCTCATATTTTGCTGCAAATACATCAGAAGCGGAAATTAAGTCTTACGCCACCTGGTGGCCAAACCATTTTTTACAAAAGTTAGAAATTATGTGCAAACGATTTCCCATCAGGAGCTGTATCCGGTGCAGAAAGAATTTTTCAAATCTGAGATTTAGAAGTAGAGATATAGGGGGAAACACAATTTACCTTTACGCTCCCTAGCGGAAAGTCCATGAATTACTTGAAAATTTTGAAATTATATGAAAATCATGTCACAGGGAAAACACTATCCAACAAAGAAGGAATTTCTCAAATCTGACTCCTAGAATAGAGATATTGACAAAAATAAGATATACGTCTACGCCTTCTGGCGGAGAAACTGTGGAATATTTTAGGAAGAAAATATTCCGAAAATATTTATCGATGTGAGTGGCATCAGTCCACGAAAGAATTTTTTCAATCGATATTTTAGAAGCTCAGATTTTATGGCAAATACATCAGAAGAAAAAATTAACACTTACGCCCACTGGTGTCCAAAGTATTCTTTACCAAAAATTTTAAATTATATGCAAAAGATTTTACTTTAAGAGATGTATCCGCTGAAAAACAAAAATTCAAATCGGAGTTTTAGAAGAAGAGTTATCGGGAAAAATGTAATTTACTTTTACGCCCCTTACCGGAAAATCTATGCGTAATTTGAAAAAAGACTACATCTAAAATACTCTTCGACATAAATGGAATCGAAAGGTAAAAGTATTTTTTCAATCGGATGTTTAGAAGCCAATATGTGGAATAAAACGTATTTTTGAATTCGAATCATCTGCATATACGCCCTCTTGTGGCGAAATTGTACATCGTAAAAAAAAAAAAAACGAAATAAAGGATCATCATTCGCATATTTCAAGCTTCCGGATACAAAAAGAATTTTTCAAATCTGGCTAATAGTTGCAGAGATACCGTGGGTACAGACAGACGGACGGACGAACAAACCGATAACATAAGCACGATCTTTTTTTACAAAAGACGTGCTATAAATTTCAAGTACTCCAGAATAAATTTATTAGATTATTAGAATTTAAACTACACACTAATACTAATAAAATACTATATCTAAATATTTATTATTACTTGCGAGTAGATGTTAATCAACATAACATTTTGAAAACCATAACGCCAGGCGACGGACCGGTATGGCGATGCATAGTGCAGACGTCATAGTCTCTCGCCGCGATGCCGCCACACGCGGATCCGACCATCGTGGTGATGCAAGCAGAAGCGGGATTCGTCGGAGAAGACAATGTCGTGCCATTCCGTAGTCCAGGTGCGGCGTTCAACGGCCCACTGCCGCCGCACTCGCCGGTGATGTAACGTCAATGGTAATCGGAGCAATGGGCGCCGTGCGACAAGTCCCCACTCCTGCAGACGACGTCGAACGGTAAGTGCTGACACAGGTTGTTGCGCAACACACCCTAATTCCTGCGCTAATGTTCGTGATGTGGCGGTGCGAGCCGTCAATGCCCGCTGCACAGCATGCCGGTCCTCTCGTTCGGTGGTGTGCCACGGCTGCGGCAATCTCTCACGTCGGTCCGTCCGTCCGTCCCTCCCTCCTGCACCCACCGAATTCACACTCTCCTCACTGTGGCTGGATGTCGTCCCTCACCGACGCCGATGTCTCGGTACAATAAACCGCTGTCGCGATAAGCCACTATTCGTCCTCTGTCGAACTCCGAAACTCGCTGGAATGACTGTCGTATTCTGCGACGAGGCATCAGGAAGCTTCCCACGCATTGGTCCGGCAGCACAGCACACTTCCACTACTTACACCTAGCCTTCTGTGCAGCCTTCTTATAGTGCTTCTCGGTGGCGTGCCGGGCGCACATGATTTGCATATGCCCTGCAATGCAAATCGTTTGCATGTCCTCTCGCGGGCGACGCATGCTGCGAATTTCAGGCCAATCGGATGCTTCCTTGTTGGTGTTGCATTTTGGGTGGCCAGCAGTGTATATTTGTGTCAATCTGATAAATAATATATTGTCGCTTCATCACTATATTTGTCATAAAATTGTGCGGTCTATTGGCCGAGCATGTGACAACGAGTATATCTATTATCCCAGATGTGCCATCGAATAATATACTTCCAGCTGATTCTATGAATAAATGAGAATGTATGGAGTACACGTATTCCAAATTTGAAATCGAGCCGCGGGTGTCTTAATGGTTAGAGATCTAGACCACTGATGGAAGGACCCTAGGTTCAAACCTGGCGTGGTGGAGTAAATTTCTAACAATCGCTGAATATCCGCCCTGCATCGGACGAGCACGTTAAGTGACGTACCCCCGGGTAGGAATCCCCTGGTTAAAGTTCCTAAACCCCCTCCCCCACTAATTTCTCTCTGCCTTCTATGTGCGAAATCGTAGCTTGTACGGTGCCGCCATCTAGTGTGCTCTCTCTGACTTACAAACTAGCCTGTCCGAATCGCTAGTTTCATTTTAGAGCACATATATTTGAAATACCAAACATACTCACAATTCATTCCCTGTATCTACTCAAAAATGAGTATGTGTCTTTTCCATAAATGAGGCACAAGTACTCGGAGCTATTTATTATAAGCCCAGAATGTATTAAAAAATGAGTACGTTTTGCTTATTTCTAAGTACCAATTTTTAACAGTGTGTTATGTTATTCTGAATAACAGGGAAATCATTTCCAGATTATTTCAAGGTCGACAACCGGGGACTACTTACTAACCCACATACAGAGGCAGCAAATTTTCTGCTTCTGCGTAAAAGGGAAATGCAGACGCACCATCGTCCTTCCCCTTCGGCCTTCCCTGATTGACAGTTGTGAGTAAACATTAGATACTTTATCATCACATTAGCTGGGAGACATAAAGTATGTACTTTGAGCTTTATAGCATTTCGCGAGCGATATTCACTTCCTCTCCCTGACAATTGTAGCAGGATGTGTAGTTCCAAGCCTGGTGCTGCTGCTGTGCCCAATTTCAGTATTTATGTTAATGTGTTCCTTGACATCTGCTTGACGCCTATGACTTCAATTCATGTGAGTCATGTAATGAGTTTAATATCATGGTTAAACAAGTTTGTAAAATCATGCAATGCATTGATTATGATACGCTTTCCGACATGCCAGAAATCATTACACAAGTTATGAGGATAATGGCTGTGAAATAAATCTCACTCCTCTGCCCTGACCTTTGACCCCATTCCGATGATAATAAACAGAATTAGTTCATTATATCTCCGGAACAACATGATAAAGTTTGGTCGCAATCGAAGCATTTTTAGTCAAGTTATGAGAAAAATGGCTGTGGAGTAAATCTCGTTCCTGTGCCCTGACCTTTGACCCAATTTCGATGATATTCAACAGAGCCGGTTCGGTGTTCTCCCTGAACATCATGATAAAGTTTTGTCGCAATCGAAGCATTTTTACGTAAGTTATGACGCATAAGGGCGATGGAATGAATCCCGCTCCTATGTCCTGACCTTTGACTCCATTTTTAATAGGTTTCGTTCCCAGGGGATCCCCCTACCACATACTAAAATTTCATCGAAATCGAACAATTTTTACGTGACTTACCGAGCACAGGACGGACAGACAGACAGACAGACGGACAAAGCTGGAGCATATACAGTATACGCTTCTTCAACCTAAGGTTGGGAAGCGTAAAAATTAGAAATGATATGTCTAAAAAAGTAGAAATTCTTGCTAAGCGGGACGCTATGTGAAAATGTGTCGCTATTCTTGCAATGGTGGTAATTGAGTTATGTAAGTTCACAACCAAGATATGCTTCCTCACTCGTGTAAATTCGCACATGAATGAAGAAGACTGTGATCTATAATCAGTGTTTACGAACTTGGGAAAACAATTATAGGGAATATTTTAAAATTAAATTTCCAAGCGTTGGAATAATGTTGCATATCGTTAATAGGTGGCGCTCTACGTGCGTGAAGTACTGGAAACGTGGCATTTCCTTACCTTTTTCTTGAATATTAAAATTTTTCATACAAACAATTACTGAGTGGTTAGACTTTTGTTTATATCAGTAATTATTTAAATCACTTACATTACTTTTTTGGCTTTTCTACCTGCAAACTTATGTAAATCAGATGCTAGTAATCTAGGATGCTGCTTTTGTTTTTTAATTGAAAGTTTAACGACCACCGTGAGCAAGTCGATGGGCTATAAGCAGTCGCCAGCCCTTAATTTAGGGTAACTAGTTCCAAGGAAGAGAGAGAGGGCGTGCCGTAAGACAAACACAACATCCATGCCTCACCGGGATTCGAACCCGGAGCCTTCTCATGCGAATGGTCATAAGCCAGCGCTTAGACCACTACGTCACCGAGGTGACGCAGCTTTTTCAGAAATCACCATCTGATAAGGGAAAGACCTCACGAAATTCATTCACAAAACTAAGACCAACACAAGAAGCGGTCGCAAAGAAGCGCGATTTTCAGCGTCACCTATGAGCAGAAGACTGAATTGGATATGTATTTATATATCTCCACCTTAATCGTGACATACCTCCAGAAAAACCTGCAAGTAAAAAACGAAAATTTGAGCAAGTTCCATCGATTGTGGCTATTAGCATAAACTCAATGAATGAAAAATCCTGTGAAGAAAAGTTTCCAGCATGTTGGAACGAAGACATATTTTATTTTTTAAGAGGAATGTGAGTGGTTGGTGGTCAAGGATAAAAATCGGATGAAAATTATGCAGTTTTGGAAAAAAAAAATCGAACCCTGGCACTCTTTGTAGGTGGAAAAAAAAATCGAACCCTGGCACTCTATACATCTATAACACATGCCAAGATCTTTGTGGCTGCGAAATAAAACGAGCGATTCGAGAGCATACATTTATTTACCTACAACACGTTGGATTTGTTCGCCTCACTCACGACCAAACCGAGCCACAGAGCAGTACATACTAAGTGGAGTTAAATCATAACAAACAGTAAGGTTTACTAATTCCTGACATTGAGGGGCACTTAGGTAGCTGGATTAATGAATGTTATTGTCGTAAAACTAATGAAAGGAAATATGTGGAGTCATAAAAGTGTATATTTACTAAAACTATAGCGGCGACAATGGTATTTCGATTGTCTAGTTTTTCAGAAAACTATATTTTTATTAGTAATATATTGATGCGAAAATTGGGTCTAAATTAATTACTATTAAAAAGGGGGTTACGGACTTTTAATAGGCGTGGCTAAATTATGTCGATAATTAAATTAAATATTTGGCCTATTGCAAATTAAGTTGGAAAACTAACTTATTTTAATTAGGGAAGTCTTGTAATTCTCTTTGTCTGGGTGGAAACAAAGAAATTAGTGGATCATCTCTGGGGGGTCTGTGAGCAGCAAGGGACCACCCCAGACGGCAATTGAGAAGCACTCAGACTCTCATAAAGACGGTTTCAAGTGTGCCATTAGTGTCTAAAATCGGTTGGAAACATTGGAAATTACGATTATGAGGGGGCGAGGGTCAAAAACGGCACCATTCTTGCAGGAGCAACGACGCTCCGTGCGAAAGGCACGAGAGAAATCTCAAGTGTCTGGTGAAGAGAAGCATATGAGGCCCACGTGACAGAGAATGGCTGAAAAGTAGGAAAGGAAGAAAACAGTTATCTCGGTACACTGATGTAGGACGGACAGAGGAGAACGACGCTATGCGGCTTTACGCAGAGGTCAGCCGTAATGAGCCCGCTAGGTGCGAAAACCCGACGTCGGGCGATTACGTAAGCTAGCTCGGTATTTTAAGCGCGGGGTAAGCCGCTTAATACCATGAAAAAGGTAGAGCTTTAAAATAATTAGACGGCTGGGTAAGGCCCCTAATACGCTACATTGAGAGTGGCCAAGAGAAAGTATGAGTGAAACTCCACCTGCACCCAACTAAGGAACCACGCCTGATCTCCTGCTGACTAGCAGACGCTGGACGCCAAAGAAAAACAATCTGTTTCTCTCACGGAGGTTCTCCCTGCCTACATCATCCTCTTCCTCCGAGGCGAAAGGTTGCTGACCTGCGTGAACTCACAGGAGAGAGCCCGCTCCAAATCGACGTAAAATTTTTACGACGGGGACTCGAAGTGACAACCCCCGTTCCTTCTGCATCATCGAAGGAAGTGAAGATTCCTCCGGCGCTTAAATCACACAGGTGAAAAGGACAATCAAACAAAAATAAAGCGCAACGGTGTGTGTGTGAGTGCTACTGAACGAGTGTACTAAATACACGGATTTATGCATCAAATAGTCAACAATACGTGAGTACCTTTTGTTTTTGTCTATTGTTATCCTGTTACATTATGAACTAATACCAGACTCTAAATTAGAACTTTGATACGCCTCTTTGTGAGTCGGAAGTCTTATTCCTAAATCATTAGGCAAATGATATTAGCTCCGATATGGAGCCAAACATGTGTTTGTATCACCGTGGGCAATGCCCCGGGATAGAGTTTCCTCCTACAATAAAGCTGTTTAATTGTTAATCTTGCTCTATTCGTTCCATAGGCTCTGGTGTTGTGGATAATTCTTGCTATAAAATCTGTTTTCAGCAAACCTCACGTTCTCGCCAATTCATACCAGCTCCCGAACTAAAAGAACCTATAAGCCTCGTTCGTCTCGATTGGTGACGAGTGGTAATACATTATACCGCTCGGCGCGTTTTGATCACTTGGTGGTCAACGGTGGGATAACTACCCACGGCAAAATTCTTTTCAATTGGTAGCAGCGGTTCGTTCTCATCAATATGTTGTTCAGATTTAGACGAAAGTAAGAAACGACCCTGACACCGATGAAATGTGATGTAGCTACGAAATCCCATCTGCGCATGCGCAAGCTAAAATCTCACCTCAAAGTAAAAAGAAAAGTTAGTAAAATCATGCAATGCATTGATTATGATACGCTTTCCTACATACCGGAAATCATTACTCAAGTTATGAGGTTAATGGCTGTGAAATAAATCTCGCACCTTTGACCCCATTTCAATGATATTCAACAGAATTGTTTCACTATACCTCCGGAACAACATACTAAAATTTTGTCGCAATCGAAGCATTTTTACGTAAGTTATGAACCGTAAGAGCGATTGAAGGAATCCTGCTCCTATGTCCTGACATTTGCCCCCTTTTCCCCCATTTTCAATAGGGTTGGTCCCCAGATTGTCCCCTACCACAAACTAAAATTTTATCGAACCATATTTACGCGAGTTATCATTCGGACAGACAGACGGTCAAAGCTGGAGCATATATACGCTTCTTCAACCTACGGTTGGAAAGCGTAAAAAAGGTGAAATGTATTCTTCTATAGTATTATTTCATCAGAGAAAAAAAAAAAAAAGCTCCTAAATATAAAATTTACTCTTGACAGCTACTCGTACAATAGCTTTGTGTCTTAAGTTGTTCAAAGACTGATACAGAGACATCGTATAACCATTTGTACAATAAGTACCCGGTTTCTTACAGTGACACAATGTATATGTTAAATAGCTGATGCACAATATAGGGGAGAGGGGAAGGAATATCCTGTATCACAGTAAACAAACTTCATGCAATATGTTATCCACAATTTTTGCCAAGATCTTTGGAAAATTAATTTATACTCGACTAATTTCCTACCTTCAAAAGCATAAGATACTTAGTATCAATGTGGATTTTTAGCAGATAAATGTACAGAAATGGCATTGCTATACCTTCAAAATGCCATACAAAATAATTTTACTCAAAAATATACATTAGCTTTATTTCTGGATTTATCAAAGGCATTTGATACTTTAAATCATGATTTTCTTCTTTCTAAATTACAAAATATAGGAATTAGGGGTAACACATATTCACCTTTTAAAAATTACTTGACTAACAGACAGCAATATACACAAATTGAGCATTACCACTCCTCATTTCAAATTGAGATCAAGAGTACCTCAGAGTTCTGTCCTCGGCCCTTTATTGTTTAATATATACATTAGTGAGACAAGGTGACACCATATCTCCAAAGCTCTTTAATGCCACATTGGAGGGTGTCTTTCAGTCGCTGAGCTGGGAAAACAAGGGGATAAAGATTAATGGAGATTATCTAACCCACCTTCGTTTTGCTGATGACGTAGTCATTTTTGCAATTACCCCATCAGAGCTGCAGATAATGATCCAGGAACTTGCTGACAAGAGTAAAGAAGTGGTTTAAAAATGAACTTTCAGAAGACAAAAGTGATGTTCAATGCTTTTACAAGAAATGAAGATTTATCGATTGATGGAGAAAAGCTGGAGATAACAGACATGTGCGTTTATCTTGAACAACAGATATCAATTGAGGGTCACATTGATGAAGAAATTAATCGGCGTACAAAACTTGCCTGGAGAGCTTTTGGAAGAAACAGCATAATTTTCAAGAGCAATATGCCATTATGTCTTAAAAGAAAAGTGTTTGATCAATGCATCCTTCCAGTGCTTACGTATGGTGCAGAGACATGGACCTTAACTAAAAGAGACATACAAAGGCTGCAGACAACCCAAAGCAGCATGGAGAGGTGCATGCTTGGTGTAACCAGGAGAGATAAGAAGAGGAACTCGTGGATCCAAAAATGACAAGAGTGGAAGACATCATGATGAGAGTAAAATCCCTGAAATGGCAATGGGCTGGACATACTGCCAGAAGGACAGACCATCGATGGACAGCCGAAATTTTAGATTGGATTCCAAGGGACAGGAAAAGACCCAGAAGAAGACCACATGGGAGATGGGAGGATGAAATTCGAAAATATGCAGAAGTGACATGGAGGAGACTGGCACAAGACAGACCGTTGTGGAGGAAACTTGGGGAGACCTTCGTCCAGCAGTGGATTGGTAATGGTTGACAATGTTGATGATGATGATATACATTAATGGTTTATTTTCGCTGTCAACTCATATGGATCTTGTTGTGTATGCTGATGATACAGCTGTTCTTATAAAAGGAATAAAACTTAGGTGAAATACTAACACAGTGTAATACACAGTTGCAAACTATTTCTGACTGGTTAAATTCTAATCAGTTAATAATTAATGTTAATAAAACTAAAGCAGTGATTTTTTTCTAATACGTTATCTCCTTTAACATCAAATGCACAAATATCCCTTAATAATAAAAGTATTGATATAGTACCTTCATTCAACTACCTGGGAACTACAGTAAATTTTGACCTCAAATGGAATAAACATATTGATTTTCTTTTAATTTAATTAAACTATCTAAAATATTGGTATGGTCATGTTTGAAGGGAGATCTGCGCTTTTTTTTTTATTTTCTTTTAATTAATTAAACTATCTAAAAATATTTTTTATTTCTTTTAATTAAATTTTTTTATTTTCTTTTAATTGTTTTATTTTCTTTTAATTTAATTAAACTATCTAAAAATATTGGTATGGTGAGTAATATCCTGACTGATCTAATAACTAAAACATTGATCTCATTGTATTACGCACTGTTTCAAACTCATATTAATTACTGCATACTATCATGGGGACAAACTACACAATACAATATTAATAAATTACAAATTCTACAAAATAAATTTATTAGACTAATTGATCTCAGATCACATCCTAATACTCGACCTTTAATAAATTTAGAACAAAAGTATATCCTAATAAATATAATATACTTACTATTACTCAACTATACTATTTTAATCTTGGTAAAATTCTGTTTAAACGAATTAAATATAATTTATTTTCAGTTCTCATATTTCTTAATACACATGCACATTCGTATGAAACGAGGAATAAACTACAATTACAACCTATTTTCCAAAAACTGAATCAATTAAACTTACTCTAAATTACAGAGGCCCTCAATACTGGAATTCTTTACCTAGCAACCTGACTGACTTAAACAATTTTAATTTATTTAAAAAAAAAATTCAAACTATCTTCAATAATTAAAACAAAAAGGGAAAAAATTGGCAAAACGTCTCTGACTTGATGTGTATCTGTTGTTTCATTTGTTTCTTCTACGGGAAGTATGGGGCTATGTCAGGCTATTTTGTCTTTTTCCCTTGTCTTCCCTGTTGTTACAGTCTATGTTCATCATTTATGTACTGTCAATTCTTTTTTTCCCCCACTCTTCTTTTTATTTTTTTCTTTCTTCTAAGAGCATGTAACAACAAAAATAAATAACATGAACATGAATATCCGATCTCGCTACGGAACTTCAAAATTCGACAGACGATTAAAATTTAAAAGTAAACCAAATCTCAAGTATTCTCACGAATCGCTCCTATAACCGCTAATTTTTCATCATACGGATACGGAAAAAGTGAGAACAGAGTTTTCCTGTTAATATACAAAAGGAATTGCCGAAAGATTTCCATAAATTCAGAATTCTCTCGTGGAATTAAAGTTTCCTTCTGTCATTTCACGGAAAAGGTTGTATCAGAAATATGCTTCGTTAATTCACGAAAGAAATGACGGAAAGTTGCCCGTGAATTTCACATATTTTTTATAATATATAAACACTACAGAGGGTGAGTCGAAAGTTCTGCAATATTTGCATAAACGCGTGTGTTGCGGCTGGTATGTCACGGGTTTAAACTAGTTCAAGTCACGCGCTGTAGTCAGTCGAAAGGGCTATAAAGTGGTAGTCGTTGCTGTGAACAGCATTGTATGTCGTCGTTCTGTTTGTGGTTGGGACGCCGAAAAGGTGAACAGCCACAACCGCGAATTAGGGAACTTTTGCTTTACGAGTTTGAACTCTGCTATAACGCTGCTCAAGCAACACGAAACATTTTTCATGCGAAAGGGAAAGGTTCCGTGGAACATAGTACTAGAACCAGATGGTTCAAGAAATTTCGCTCAGGTGACAGAAACCTCGACGATCAGCCAAGGTCAGGTAGGCCGCGAACCGTGGATTTGGAGGCTGTGCACCAGGCCGTAGAGGCAGATCTGATAATCAGCACTCTGAGATTATCAGGCGAGCTGGGCATATCACAGACCACCGTGGTTCGTCTTCTGCAGGACCTCGGGAAGGTCTACAGGAGCTGCAGCATTGTCCCTCACGAATCGCCGAGTGGAAGCGTGGGCGAAACTCATAGAAAAACCCGCGCGAAGTACGTTTCATGAAAAGCGAGTCTATTTCCGTAATCCTAACCCATAACGGCAGTGGTTGAGCCTGGGACAGCTACCTGAATCTGTTGCCAAACGTGGGCGCTTCGAGCACAAGGTGATGCTCTGCGTCTGGTGTAATTTCGAGGGGATAATCCACTACGAATTTGTTCCAGGTGGTCGGACCATTAACGGTAACATCTACTCTAAACAGCTAGAGCGCATCATGAATGGAATACGGGATTACACCATACAAAACAAATACACATTTTGAAGATGACAATCCGTTTTTGGAGTAAATATGACAAGGATGTATATCGTTTTGAAGAAGTATCCAAAGGTGAACAGAAAGCAGGCTCTCCTGAAGCAGGAAACCGCTCGGCCTCAAACTGAGCGCTGGTCAAAACTCCAGGAATCGAACTGATGCCACACCCAGCATATAGTCCGGATCTTGCTCCGTCGGATTATTGCCTGTTCCGGCCCATGGCCCACTTCCTTCGCAGGCGGCACTTCAACAGCCAGGAGGAGGTGGCAGCTGGGATGAAGTTCTTCCTCCTCGAAGGACAAGAACTGGTACCGTCGCGGAATCGAAGAACTTGACAGATGGCTAAAGACGGTGCAACACGTGGCCTATTTTTTGAATGCTAGTCAGCTTCCGTCGCAAAGGCACGTATGTAGAAAAAGTGATCCAAATATTGGAAAACTTCCGACACGCCCTGTGTAAATTCAACAAGAAATTCATTTTATATAAAAAAAAATATATAAAAAAAAATACGTTTGTCCCAGATCCTTGAAATCTTAGATAGCTGTACACGCTATATACCTATTCTAGCTGCTTAAATATTGGGGAGGGGGCGCTACAGTAGCCCCTTTTATAAATAAGGGTTTCTTTCTCCGCCTTTCTACCTCGCTTTGGTGTGACTTTCCTGTCGGGTACTCTAGCCCAATTCTCCCAGCTTTCTGCTTCTGTTGTTTTAAGACCTAGGGTCCGACACTCCCTTACTAAAATTCTCTACCTAAATCTCTATAAAAGAGGAAGGGCACTGTGACGCAGTCTAAGTCGCTAGGACGAGCAAAAAGAAATTCGGGTCGGTTTGACTACGGCCCTGACAGGAAGCCAAATTTTGCTAAGACTCATACTTTACTACTGTGGCGAAAGATGCATAGCATTAAAAATTCATTTTTGCAATGGCTTTTACGAGGGTTGTACCGAAAGTAATGCAAAAGTGGACATAACTTTTTTTATTAACTGACAGAGGTCGTTCAAATTGCACATGTTGGTGGAGTTACTCTTTATTTACACAAAGGTACTACTCAACATGGTCTCCATCACAAGCGGTGCATTTGCGCCATCGTTGAACCCAACTCTCGAATACTGTTTGAAAAAATTGAGGTGTTAACTGTTGTACCCACTTCTTCACAGCCACTTTCACCTCCTCTGTGTCATCAAATCGTTGCCCCCGAAGACTGTCCTTCATTTGACCGAACAGGTGAGTCGCAGGGCACCAGATCTGGACTGTACTATGGATGAGGGACCGTCAACTAGACTAATTTGCTGATCGCCTGATTTGTTGCCAAATATGTGTGCATATGCTCTCGCATTGTCATTGTGAATATGGATCCTTTTCAGATTCTTTTTTTTGTCTCTTCCTCCTCATGGCTTCTCTAAGCTTCTTGAGTGTCTCAATGTGTCGCTCGGTGGTCACGGTAGGGCCACGTTCCAGAAAATTGAGGAGAATGACACTTTTATCATCTCAAAAAACAATCACTGCATGACTTTCTGTGCTGATCGCTGGCCCTTGAACTTCTTCGGCCTTGGTGAAGAGGTGTGACGCCATTTCATAGATTGATTCTTCGTTTCCGGATCGTAAAGATGCGCCCACGTTTCATCCCCTGTAACCAGATCGAAACAAAACGTGTCTTCATTGGCTTCAAACGCTTCCAGAAAATCAGAGCAGACTCCACCCTTCTCTCCTCCAAATCGGGTGTCAACTGCCGAGGTACCCACTTTGCACGCACTTTCCGATACCCTAAGTCTTCCACCATCTTGTGTATGGCATTGTGACCACAGTCCAGTTGTGCAACAAACTCACGGATTGTGACTCTTCTCTCCGCGCGAATCAGTTCATCCACTCGCTGACGATTCGTGTCAGTGGTCGCAGATGATGGTCTTCCCATTGCGTGGTCTGTTTTAAATTCTGATTTCTCCTTCTTTAAATTTCATCCATCTGTGCACATTGCTTTTGCTCCGTATACATTCTGTACCCTCCTGTTTATGTCGGACAGCCTGAACCCTTCCTTCGTCAAGAACACAATGATGGTACGTTGCTGCTTCTGCTTGGAATTCATAATTTACCTGCAATGAAGAAGAATTGTTACTCTAGAGGAAGAGTTACTCTACCAACATGTGCAATTTAAACGACCTCTGTCAGTTAATAAGAAAGTTATGCCCACTTTTTCAGTACTTTCGGTACAACTCTCGTATAACATTTAGCATGAGGTCTTCGTAATTTACGCAGATTGCAATAAGATATTATTATGTTTATGTAAAACGCGATTAAATAAGGGTATCGTTCACTTGATCGAAAGATCATTTGACCGAAAATCACTTCGCCAAAAATCACTTGATCGAAAGGTGCATTTCACCGAAGGGTCCCTTGACCGAAAAGTTCATTTCACCGAAAGGTCATTTCACCAAAAGATTACTTTACCTAAAAGTTCATTATATCGAAAGATCATTTCACCGAATGGTCAGTTTATCGAAAACTTAGAATTTTGTTATTAAGAGATCTGTTGGAGAGTGGTGCGGGTTTTTGAAAAACTGGCCACCAAAACATTATGGGATTGTATAAAAAATGCACTTTTAATTTCTATTAAACACCTCTCCATGAGTAGGTTTTTCAAAATATAACATCAATTATAAGGCCTAGATCTGGGCCTTTTTATCGAATTGTGTTTGAGCAAAAGCGCAACACTATTAACATAGCTTGTTATGTAAAGCTTATGAATATAAGAAATTAAAATTCGCTAAAAAGGCCTAGACTGAGGCCTAGGTCCCTAAAGTTGATTCTTTTTGTCTGAAAAAATGTGCAACGTTATTAACTTGACTTTTTATGTAAACCTTATGAACATGAGCACGCGCGATTAAAATTTTCTAAAAAGGCCTAAACCGAGGCCTAGGTCCCAAAAATTGATTCTTTTTGTCTGAATAAATGGGCAACATTATTAACTTGACTTTTTATGTAAACCCTATATGAACATGAGTACGCACGACTAAAGTTTGTTAAAAAGGCCTAAGCGGAGGCATAGGAACTTAAAATTAATTATTTTTGTCTTAAAACTAAATCTTTGCGTTCTTTGTGACGCGGAGAAATAGAAAGTGCAATTTGAATACGATCCCCTAACGTTTCGTCGTGGTCTGTTTTCCAAACTGGCACCATGCTTCAACAGATCCTGTAATGAAATCCAAAGTTTTCGATAAACTGACCCTTCGGTGAAATTACCTTTCGATGAAATGAACTTTTAGGTAAAGAGATCTTTCGGTGAAATGAACTTTTCGATCAAGTGACCCTTCGGTGAAATGAACGTTTCGATCAAGTGATCTTTCGGTGAACCAATCTTTTCGGTGAAGTGATTTTCGGTCAAGTGACCTTTCGGTGAAGTTAACGTCGGCCAAATGAACTAGAGCCATTAAATAATGTTCGGCGATAGTTTAGTAGCAATGAAATTAACTATTGTTTCGTCGCTTCATGGGACAGCATGCAGCACAATCAGATTTCAATGATAGTTTTGACAATGACGCACCATTTCCCATTGTCGTTACACCGAATTTTTTTACTTTGCATTTACTTTTACGGCTGTCGGGAAAGATAGATAGCATTAAAAAAACGCAACTACTAGCAGTTTAGCAAAAGGGTGTCCAATTTCGGTTGAATGGGACAGCATTTCTGTTTGGACAGACATTCATATACTGTAGTTCTTTTACGAAATTTCTATCTTGTTAAAAATTTCTTGAATGATTTAAGCACAAAGCGGGGAATTTCAGAGCACAAATTGCATGAGTAAATATCATCATCATCATCATCATTGTCAACCATTATCAATCCACTGCTGGACGAAGGTCTCCCCAAGTTTCCTCCACAACGGTCTGTCTTGTGCCAGTCTCCTCCATGTCACCCCTGCATACTTTCGAATTTCATCCACCCATCTCCCATGTGGTCTTCTTCTGGGTCTTTTCCTGTCCCTTGGAACCCAATCTAAAATTTCGGCTGTCCATCGATGATCTGTCCTTCTGGCAGTATGTCCAGCCCATTGCCATTTCAGGGATTTAACTCTGATCATGATGTCTTCCACTCTTGTCATTTTTCGGATCCACGAGTTCCTCTTCTTATCTCTCCTCGTTACACCAAGTATGCACCTCTTCATGCTGCTTTGAGTTGTCTGCAGCCTTTGTATGTCTCTTTTAGTTAAGGTCCACGTCTCTGCACCATACGTAAGCACTGGAAGGATGCATTGATCAAACACTTTTCTTTTAAGACATAATGGCATATTGCTCTTGAAAATTATGCTGTTTCTTCCAAAAGCTCTCCAGGCAAGTTTTGTACGCCGATTAATTTCTTCATCAATGTGACCCTCACTTGATATCTGCTGTCCAAGATAAACGTACGTGTCTGTTATCTCCAGCTTTTCTCCATCAATCGATAAATCTTCATTTCTTGTAAAAGCATTGAACATCACTTTTGTCTTCTGAAAGTTCATTTTTAATCCCACTTCTTTACTCTTGTCAGCAAGTTCCTGGATCATACTCTGCAGCTCTGATGGGCTAGTTGCAAAAATGACTACGTCATCAGCAAAACGAAGGTGGGTTAGATAATCTCCATTAATCTTTATCCCCTTGTTTTCCCAGCTCAGTGACTGAAAAACACCCTCCAATGTGGCATTAAAGAGCTTCGGAGATATGGTGTCACCTTGTCTCACTCCCTTTCCAATTTTTATGTGTGTTGTATTTTCAAACAGCCTAATCTTTGCACTTGCATTTTCATAGATGTTATTAATAATATTAATGTATGCATCTTCAATACCGCAGGTTTTCAGAGCCATTGTAACTGCTGATGGTTTCACCGAATCAAAGGCTTTTTCATAATCGATAAAAGCCATGCACAATGGAAGTTCATATTCCCTCGCTCTTCCAATTAGTTCTCTCAGCGCATGGATATGATCTATTGTGCTGTAGCCACTCCTGAATCCAGCTTGTTCTCTCGGTTGAGCCATGTCCAGTGTTACCTTCAAGCGGTGTGAAAGAACTTTAGTGAAGATTTTATAAACTACTGATAGGAGGCTGATAGGTCTGTAGTTTCCGAGATCCTCAATGTCACCTTTCTTATGTAGCAGGATCATTGTAGCGGTGTTCCAATCCTCAGGAATCTTTCCTTCATTAAGGCATCGAGTGAAAATTTGGGCGAGTACTGTTTCGATTTCTCCACTTGCTTCTTGTATGATGTCTACAGTAATTCCATCTTCTCCTGGAGCTTTTCCTCGCTTCATGTTCTTGATTGCATGTGCAACTTCTGCTGGAAGGACTGGAGGAACTCTAGTACTGGTATCTTTCATGATGTCTGGAGTGCATGTATCATCCCTTTCATATAATTTGGAGTAGAAATCTTTCACTCTTGTCAAAATTTCGCCTCTATTTCTTGTTACAGAACCATCTTCTTTTCTCAGTGCCATAATCTGTTTTCTTCCCTTACTGAGATGTCCCTTTGCTATCTTTAGGCTTTGGTTGTTTTCAATTGCTTTCCTCACTAGTTCACAGTTGAATTTTCTTACGTCTTCAGTGATACTTTTTCGTACTGTCTTGCATAGCTCTATATATTCCACTTTGGAAGTCACATCTTCTTTAGTTATCCTCATCTCTCTTCTTTTTTGCATCAACATTTTCGTTTTTCCTGATAATTTATTTACATGCAACTTGTTCTTAGACCCAGCTAATTTTGTTGCTGTTTCCATAAGAGCTTTGGTTACTTTTCTGTTAACTTCAGAGATGTCCACTTCTTCCGATGTTAGGCCTTCTAAAGCAGAGAACCTGTTCTTCAGTTCCAACTTGAAGTTATTATGGTGTTTTTTGAGGTTGGTTATGTCAATAGATTTTGTTTGTCTTATGAGCTTGCCACGTTCAAGTTTAGTGTTGAGGTGCATCTTACATCTCACCAATCTATGGTCACTACCAGTGTTGAACTTGTTTAGCACACTGCAGTCTTCTATGACGAATTTTTTGTTACACATAATAAAATCAATTTCACTTGTCGTCCCATTTGGATGTCTCCATGTCCATTTCCTGTGTGGCTTTTTCTTGAAGAAGGAGTTCATGATGAAAAACCCTTCTGCCTCTGCAAACTCAACGAGAGTATTTCCACGCTGGTTTCTGTTGCCGTGACCGAATTTACCTACTGAAGTTTCATTCTGTTGCCGTTGCCCTATTTTTGCATTGAAATCTCCCATAATTATTTTCAAGTGCTGCTTACCTTTATTATTTAGATGACAAATTTCCTCATAAAATTCTTCAATTTCTTCTTCAGGATGACTTGTGGTGGGTGCATAAGTTTGAATAATCTGAGCCTGGTATCTTTTCGAGAGTTGGATAACAAGCCGTGCAGCTCTGTCAGAGGAACTTTCAACTTCTACAACTTTATCCTTCAGTTTCTTGTTTATTATAAATCCAACACCACTAGTTCTGCCAGTATCTGTCCCACGATAGTAGAAGAGATGTCCACTTTTCAGTTCGATGAGATCTTCTCCTTTTCTCCTTACCTCACTTAGCCCCACGATGTCCCACTTGATCCTTTGTAGTTCCTCTTCCAATTCAAGAAGCCTTGAATCAGAAGATAGGGAGCGTCCATTGTACGTTGCCAAGGTCAGCATCAGATGGCAGCCTAGTCCGGTCCTCCGGGGATTCTTAGCACCCTCTGCCTTCATGTCGCACTGGCCGCTGCCTTGGCCAGGTACATTCCAGCTGCCGGAGACTGAGGGCCAAGATTTAAGTTGTGGAGTCATTTTGGAGGGGTTTGGCCATAATTCACCACGCTGGCCAAGCGGGTTGGTGAGTGTGGGATAGGATTTCCTCTAATCCCGATGGTATAGTTATACCGCTATTTGCGGTCGTCAGAGCCCCTTTAGTAGGAACAGGATGCACCACGAGAAGGCGGGGTTGACATTTGTCAAGGAGAGGCTGTGATGTTACGCATCACCTGACCTTACATCCCTGAGTAAATATAGTACGTGTTAATTAAAATAAAAAAAAAGTTTGCGGTAAAAAAGGCTGGGGCATAGTCCTGGATTTCTGACGGGTCCGATCATCTAGCGTGCGGTGTTTCCGGGGTTTTCCGGAGACTCCCTGGGTGTGGAGACGCGAATGCGTGGACGGTTCTCTCTGAAGTCGGCTCTGGACTAGGGATGGGCAAAAAACCTGGATGGTTTTGAACATCGATGTTTTTTGCAACCGATGATCGATGTTTTAACCTCGATGTTGCAGAAGTCGATACATCGAAAAAACATCGAGGTTTCGCCACCGATGTTTGGAACTCGAAGAGAATATCTTCTACTAAAAGTAAATGCATTTCTTTTTGTTACATTCATAACTATACAGAAGAAAGAAATATCACCTTCCTATTGATTGTTTTACTTGATTCGTTGGCGAAAACCGAGATCTTTCCCTCGAAGGCATGTGAGCCGATGCATCGAAAAAACATCGAGGTTTCCACCGATACATCGAAAAAACATCGAGGCTTTTAAGAAATATTATTAGTTACTTGGGGTTGAATTGGTGAGGAATTACCATTATATTGAACAGAGATTTTACCCACCGATATACCCATTCGGTGCTGCAGATCAAGAAGTGTGAAATCTTTTGGCTGTGTTAGCAAGACATCGTGGTTCACACCGATACATCGAAAAAACGTGGAGGTTTCCACCGATACATCGGGTGTTTTAACAGATATTACGTTACTAGATGTATCATTGTAACAATATTACGTTACTAAATGTTGTATCACCGTTACATTGAACGGAGATTTTACAAATAGATCGCCCATTCATTGCTGCAGATGGAAAAGTGCGAATTCTTCAGTTTATTAGCGAAACATCGAGGTTCCCACCGATGCATCGACGAAACATCGAGGTCTTCACGATGCATCGAGCGTTTTAACAAATATTATGTTAATGGTTGTTGAACTGGTGAGTATCATTGTTATATTTGAGATTTTACAAATCGTGTGCCCATTTACTGGTGCAGGTGGAAAAGTGCGAGTTTTTCAGTATATTAGCAAAACATCGAGGTTTACACCGATGCATCTAACAAAAATAGGTTTCTAATAATACATCGAACATTTTAATATATATTATTAGTTACCCGATGTTATTGGTGAGTACTGTTATATTGAACAGAGATTTTGCACATCTGTTGCTGCAGATTGAAAAATAAAAACGAATTTTCGGCTTATTAGCAAAAACATCGAGGTTTTCACCGATACATCGAAAATTTCCACCGATAATATCGATGTTTTGGGAATGAGTAATCACCGATGTCGATCATCGATGTTACCCACCGATGTGCCCATCCCTACTCCGGACTCCCTTCTCTGACGAGGTTTATCAGATTAGTGTCTATGCGCTGGGAGTAAAAATACAAGACGATTGTTATCTGTTGTCATCTGGTGGCAGACTCCTACGGGCATTTGTCCTTTATTCCCATGGTTGTTGTTGATGACGACAGTGCTAGGGGGGCCGCCCCGGTGGCGCAGTGGTCTAAGGCGCTGGCCTCTGATCATTCGTCCGTAAGGGGTCCGGGTTCGAATCCCGGTCAGGCATGGATATTGTGTTTGTCATACGGCACTGGCTTTCTCCCTTCCCTGGAACCAGTGACCCTAAATTAGGGACGGGCGACTGCTTATAGCCCATTGAGTTGCTCACGGTGGTCGTTAAACCTTTAATCAAAAAAAAAAAAAAAAAAAAAAAGTGCTAGGGGGGACGAGGGGAGGGAGTCGTTGCTCTGAGTGCTTCGTTTGTTATGACGTATGTCATATAAAGTATTGTCAATATACCATCCCGGCTATTCTTTTGTGCCACTTCCACCACTGCTGTAGGATTAGTAAAGCAGGAAAACATGTAGTTTTTAATATGGCTATCAAAACTCTAGTCAAAAAAAGATTTTTAACTCACCCGTATTTCACAAGACGGCCATTCTGATTCAGTTGAAGGATTGTGTCCCTTTTTCAGTGCCTTCAAACCCCAGAGGAGATGACTCACAGGAACAAAAAAATTTACCTCTTCGAAAAGACTTTCAATATCTTCATCACTAGGTGAGGATTTCGTAATTCCTTCGAGGTATGCTCCGATAAACATCTTCTAAAAAAAACAAACAAAAAAAAGACGTTTTGTACTCTTCGACCTGTAATGAATGGAACAATAAAATTGTTTGATAACCAACAATGAAAAATGGCAGGGGCTGTGTCGGAGCCACCGCCGCAGATCTTTTGGGCGTAGAATACGTCGCCAGGCTGTTGGGTGGGTGTTAGAAATGAGTTTTCACACAGTATTTAGTAGAAGAAAGATACAGGAGATGTGCTTGAATAAATCATCTCAAATGATGTATGACAAAAAAAATATTTACAGATGCTTGTAGCTTACGCTACTGCTTATTTACACGGTTCTGTACATTGATGATAGTAAAAAAATAGTTAATTACACTCGAGTGTCTGGTGAGGCAACAAAAGTCTCTGACAAAGCAAAGAATAGGAACAATTCAGCTTGAAGAGCGTTATACAATATTAATTTTGCACAGTATTGATGCAAGGAATAATACAGAATTCGAGCTTGCAGACATAGGTTCAAAAGACAGGTGATGAGAAATTAACAGAATGTGCAGCTTGCGCTACGTTAATTACAGGATTCGGTGCAACGTTTGCATGACAACAGTTAAGTGCAGTAGAAATCTGGCGAGGCAATATGAATCTCTGGTAATACAGAGAGTAAAATCAATCCAGAATGATGAGCACTATAGAGTATAAATTTTACACAATATTGATGAAAAAAAGTTCTGACCGAAAGGTGATACATTGTGGGTGACCTGGAAAACCAGGAGGTTGCAGGTGATCAAGGGACAAACATGAAATCGAAAGTTCGAAAGACAGATGATGAAAAATTTACAGATGAATGTGGCTCGCGGTACTACATGTTACATACAACGGTGATATGAAAAATAGTTATATACAATAATTTTCCTGAGAATACAAAAGAAAAAATAATCTCTGAAAATACAGAGAGAAGACACAACTCATCACAGTGAGTATTGGAGAACACAAATTTACACAGTTGAAAAGTAAAATTACACTGTTGAATCAGGAATTGAAGATAAGAATATACTGTAAAAACGACAAAGTTTACAGATGTCTGTGGTTCGTGAAACGACCTATATACATGATTCTGTACAATGAGAAGTTACAATTTATATATATTGGTTTGTCAGAGGTGGTAAAAAGAAATAGTCTCTGACATCGCAGAGAGAATACATAATTCAGCAAGATGAGTAATGAAAAACAAAAAAATTTACACATGAGTTATACACGAAATGATACATGTGAAGAGGATCAGAACAGAGTCTTAAAAAAAGCGTGAAAAGAAATTGACAATTATAAGTAGCTCATGCTTCGAACAATTCATAGGATTCTATACAATAATTGATCTACTAAAAGTGATGTACAATAGTGAGACAAACAAAAAAATTCTGATAAAATAGAGAGTACAAATAATATAGTACAGTGAATGTTGAGGAACAAGATTGCACTCAGTTGCGAAGCAAGAAAAAAAACAGGAAATGTGTATAGAAAAATCGTCTCAAAATGATATATGAAAAGAAGATTTACAGGTGCTTGTAGCTGACGCAACGACCTATTCACAAAGCTCAATATAGTGGTGAGAGAATACAGTTTATGTATGATAATTTGTCGGAAAAGACAAAAAATAGTCTCTGATGAAGCAGAGATTGAAGACAAATCAGCATGGCAAAAATTGTATCTATCAGGAGGTAGGTGAAACAAAAGTTCCGACTGTAAGGTGAAGCGTTGTGGGCGACCCTGCAAACCAAGTGGTTGCTGGTGACCAAGTTGATAGGAACTGTGGTTCACTGCAGCGTGCAACTGCAGTGGTAAGTTCTAGTCGAAGGCGGGAGAGTAGGCGATTACGAAAATGACAAAGTAACGCAGTACTGACTTTATTTATGTCAGTAGAAGCTTCGGGGGGACGCTGAAGATGATACATGTGAATTATATGTTTTACAAGCACGAAGATGTAGGAGCAGACTGCCGGAAGGTGAATAGGGCGAGAAGAGTTCAGAAGTAGTGTTCGGTAGGCGCTGAAGGTGAGGACGGTCTCACAGGATCGTTGCGCTAGCGTGAAAGCGAGATGGAGTATTGGCAATAATACTGTGCAATACATGAAGACATGCTGAACGTCAGCCTCCTCGCCACAATACGGACAGGAGGGTGAAGATAAAATGGTCATGCGATGTAAGATCGACGGCACAGGGAGGCGGTTGTGTAAGAAAAGCCAATGTGAATTGACTTCAAGGGGTGCTGAAAGTGGGGAAAGCGCAGCGGACCACACTGCGGAGGTAGAAGAAAGTGGAATACCAGAAATGGGAAGAGGTGCGGAAGAGCGAGAGAGAAAACGGTAGAGATCAGCTGTTGAGAAAGAGACAAGAGGAAGAGGTGGACCAATGGACGACAGAAAAAATGGGAGAAGGAGAGAGGCAGAGTGAACAGAAATGAGACCTGAGGGAGTAGCAAGCTCAGGGAACAGGGAGATTATAGTAGAAATAAGAGAGTTGTGAACAAAGTGAGCGTTGGCATTGAAACGGAGAGCAGAGGGTAGAGAAGAGAAGGGGAGCCAGGAAAGATCGGTGTTAACAAGATCGCTGACAGTAACGACTCCAGCTCTGAGCCATGAAGGAAAAGCAAAACATGGGAGATGGGGAATGTGTAGCAGAGAAGAAAAAAAAAGAGGTTCGGAAAGTAGGTCATTTGTGGAGGCAGGGAGAGAGCGAGAAAGAGGGAGGGAACGAAGAAAGGAGATAGCCTCTTTGTAGACAGGAGGGAAAAGTGTGAGAAGGGGACAGTGGTCCATGAGTAAGAACGAAAGGAGAGTAAAGCGAGTGAATGCGCAGAGTTTAGGTTTAGAGAAATTTCTTTGGTTGTTTACAGAAATCTTGTGCAGAGCGCAATGTATTTTGAGAGAATTACTTATTCTAGGCTGAGAAGAGTCTTGTTGACGAGGGGACGATGGTGCGAGAAGTAGATTGCGTATATAGGCATGACATCGACGATGATGTTTCTCGCGAAAGTCTAGTCGTTCTATTGTGTTTCCCAGCGTGATTGGCGAACTCGTAGGCACAAAGTTCAAGTTGAATTGTGAGTTTTCATGAAATCGAGCTCGTGTAGATTCGTTTGAGCGTCGACGTTAAAGTCTCCCATGATTATCATCGGTACCTCTGTGTCCCCAATCATAATCTCGCTGATTTTCTTGGCGTTTTCGGAGTACTTTATCATCATCGCAAAGAGAAACATTTCGAGGTCAGAGATGGAGAAGTTCGGGTGAATGTAAACGCATTCGAGAATGAAGCGTGACTTGCCGTTCAGTGTGACGTCGACGAGGCACGTCTTCCACGTAGTCTTCAATTATCCGTTTTCTCGCGTTCATGTATTTAAATTAAGAAATTGAGACATTTTGGAAATTTTCACAAAGTTCTCAACTATGTCACAATTTTTCACACACCTAATCAAGTTTTCTCACAAATATTATTACAGATATCGATAGATCTCGCGTAGACGAAACGAAAGACTCCTCGCGGTACCTACCATCACTTGCGGTTCCGAGTTATACTAATTTTATCGCGCCCGCCGAGCGC
The DNA here is from genome assembly GCA_039090855.1 of Macrothele yani. NCBI lineage: Eukaryota > Metazoa > Arthropoda > Arachnida > Araneae > Macrothelidae > Macrothele > Macrothele yani. Next base: position 41,826,906 of record CM077003.1, on the reverse strand, counting down.
CGATTTAACCACAAAATGACTGAAACGCGCGTCGCTCACTATTCCGTCGTCTGACCTTGAACGCTATTTCGGTAGACTCTGTGGGCCTTCCTCTCTTCAACTCAGTTATATTTCTGCTAGCTTTCATAGTATGAAATTATTGAAGGAAGTCTGGTGTACACTCAGGGGCGCCGATTTCAGTAAATTATTGGGAAGGGGGGCGTGACAAGATCAGATGCGGGAGTGGAATGTCCCTTCCACTGTTAGGAGGAAAATTAAAAAAAAAAAAAAAAGAGAGAAGAGGGTGGGTGGCAAAAAGATGAACTACAAGATTCGACTTATATTTTAAAACTCAATTGTAATTAATGACATCGACGATGATGAATAAAATAGAAATAAAATTAGAAATAAAATTCAGCAGAAATAAATTCTTTAGAAATAAAATTCAGCCTGTGATTTAAAAAAAAAAATCCGCAGAGATTTTATTTCCAAATGTATATAAAAAATGAGAAATTAGCGAGGTTACTCAAACAAAGAACAAGAAGCGCAAAAAATAAATAGATAAATAAAGGCGCTTGAGATTATGGGTTTTCGTATTTTTATTTATTTTATTTTTGATAATTGTTTTTAAACATTTACCACATATCACGAGAACATGTGAAACAAGTCACGGGGCTGACAATCCGGTTTCTTAGCAAATGAGCGATGCTGAATATAGGAAAAAAGTTTTTACTTATTTTGCTATATATCCATTTTTTGGAGATAAATCGCCTGGACTCCATAAGGTGGAGCTCGGTCCGTCTTATCAGGCAAAAGCGATTATTTAATTAAATAGGCCTAAAAACATTGGGTGGGCACTGCCCCCCCCCCCCAGTAAAATTATTGGAGGGGCAAAATTCTTTTTTGGAACACACGGATTTTTACCAAGGGACCCAGTACTGGAACGAAACGATAGACGTATTCCACGTCAAAAAAGAAAGCAAGCAAGAAAAAATTTCCTGAGAACTTGAATGTTTTCTCTTGGAGTACACTGAAGAGCAATTGAATTAGAGACAGCAGGCGTATGTGCAAATGTGGCGCTGTGGGCGGCCCTGTAAACGGAAACGACATGACGTATGCAGCGATCAGACAATATAAGGAGTGATGCGACGGGAATCAGTATGAGTAAGACGCAGGATCTAAGCGCATCTGATCGTGGGCAAATTGTCGGGGCCCGACGAATGGGTCACTCCATCTCGGAAGTCGTGCAGGCACTGGGATTTTCACGAGCCACTGTGTCACGGGTGCACCGTGAGTACATCGAATCCGGTAAAACCATCCCTGCAAGGGCCAACTGCCGTGGCCAACAGCGTGTGGATGAGCGGGGTCATCGTCGGCTAACACGCATCGTAACAGCGGATAGACGGGCCACAGTGCAAGAAATCACTCGGCAATTTAACGCTGGTGCACAAAAATATGGAAGCAGCCACACCATCCCGAACCATCTCCTTGCTATGGGGTACAGAAGCCATCGTCCCACGAGGGTACCGCTGCTGACCGCACATCACAGGGTGCAAAGATTAGCATGGGCGCGGGAACATCACCACTGGACCTTAGACATGTGGGAAAATGTTGCCTGGACTGATGAGTCGAGATTCACGTTGGTACATGCGGATGGCAGGATACGAGTACGGCGCAAACAACATGAAGCGATGAATCCTTCTTGCCAGCAGGGTACTCTTCAAGCTGGTGGGGGTGGCATTCTCGTCCGGGGACTGGTTACGTGGACTGAAATGGGACCCCTGGTACGTGTGACATTGCCCCTCACAGGTCAACGTTACCGGGATATTCTGGACGACCATTTGCTTCCATTTGTGCGTCTTCAACATCCCACTGGGGACCTCGTCCTGCAACAAGACAATGCACCGTTCCATCGCTCCCGAATTTTATCCGAATGGTTGGATGAACACTCCACCGACGTGACCTCTCTTCCTTGGCCAGCTAGGTCACCTGACCTCAATCCCATCGAGCACATCTGGGATGCCATGAGAGATGTTCGAGGCTCTGACTCACTCCATTAAATTTTCGTGAACTGTGAGAGCTTGTTCAGGGGTCGCGGATCCGTATGGCTTCCCAACGCTTCCGGTGTCTTGTCGAGTCCATGTCGAGACGAATCGCCGCCGTCATCAGTGCCAAAGGTGGTGCTACACGTTACTAGACAGGTATCTCTAATTCAATTGCTCTTCAGCGTAAATCGGAGTGGACTATCCAATTTCTGTGAAGTTTGTTTCTATCGCGACTCGGAGCTTTCATTTTTTAAGCGAGTGGGGGGGGGGGTGCACATTTTGGAAACCTGCAAATATTTCGGGGAAGGTAAATCGCAAATTTCCGATCTCCATTTTACCGATTGCTAACATGAAAACAATTCGAAAGATTACACTGTTAAACATTTTTTGGTAGGTTGCACCAAAAAGGTTGGTGCTGCACCACTTTCTGCGAAGAGATACACCATCGCATTTTGCAAAACAAAACCCGCCAACGTGGTTCTGCTTTTCACCACGTTATGGTACAAGTTTACACGCAAGATTGCACCATGATTTTGGGTTTATTTTGCACCACAAAATGGTGTATCTTTTCTAAAAAAAAAAATAATGGTGCAGCTGATGTAGCAACCCTTTTTGATGCAACTACCACAGAATTTTTAAGTGTGGTAAAAAGGCAATAAAATCTTTTTCAATGTGAGGAATTTTATAACGGAAAAAGAAAACAGCTTAAATTTTTTAGCAAATTGAGGGCGAATTTTTTTTTTGCAATGTTAATTTAAAAAAGTTAGGACTAATTGAGCGGAGCTCTCTTTACGAGACTCGCGACAATTAGTTGTTCGGGCATAGGTACGAGATGACACATCCTATCACCGTGATTTTTTGTGTGTAATTGGACATCGTCCATGGTCAGGTTTTGACGCCTTCCGATTCCCGAAATTCCGTGTCATTGAGGAATAATCATCCAAAGACTTGCATTTGCCGGGGTTTTTTCGGGTTTTGAGAAGGGGTCTTTGCTACCTATATCTCGTCCAAAGATCTTTAGCTGATCTCGGCGACACTTGCCACAGAGCAAGGGAATGACATGGTGTTGGTATCCTGGTGATTGGTCGTGTCGTATAAAAATGACTATTAAAAAAACTGACAAAATTTAATAATAATACTAATAATAAGACTCGGAACAATTAGTTGTTCGGGCATAGCTACGACATGACACATCTGATCACCATGATTCTTGATATGCGATTGTCCATGGGTCAGGTTTTGACGCCTTCCGATTCTCGAATTTCAATTAAAATGACTCCAGGGAAGGGAGAGAGCTAGTACCGCGAGACAAACACAACATCCATGCTACACCGAGATTCGAACCCGGACCCTTCACGTACGAATGGTCACAAGCCAGCGCTTAGACCACTGCTTCACCGGGACGGCATTTACGGTTCCTATACAGCTATTTCGTAAGGGCACGAGGCATATAAGTTTTCTATGTTTAAGAATGCGCGCTGGTAAGTCAGGAACCAAGAAAAATAATTTCTGCAGTTTCCACTACTGATATTGGTGCCGGTATGTAAATTTCGGGTAAAACAAGTGCCGTTATGAAATACCAGAAAAAAAATCAGTGCCGGTATGTCATACCGGCGTATATCGACCCATTTCGAGCACTGTAAGTAAATTAAATTTCAGTTATTTGAATATTGGAGGGGTAGTTGTCTTCGTACCTCCCCCCAACCCAAAGTACTTCTGTGCTTCTCAGAGGTGTGGGGAAAATGGGAATTATAATCGGTGCCCGGGAGCAAGACATAATTTTAGCTCTTGAAGGGGAGGGGAGGGGGGGGTAATTACTAAGTCTTATGTGCATGCAAGACTGATTCCAGAATAACGGAGAAGTTAGTTTTGGAAATACAAGCGCAACATTCACATCTTTTCAGGAATTCGGGCCGAGGAACCCACTTATAGAAGCCCAAGAACAAGGAGTCAGAGTTCCACGTTCCGGACTAGAGGTTCTCAACACAGGTGCGTGTCATTCATCATCATTGTCAACCATTATCAACCCCACTGCTGAACGAAGGTCTCCCCAAGTTTCCTCCACAACGGTCTGTCTTGTGCCAGTCTCCTCCATGTCACTCCCGCATACTTTCGAATTTCATCCACCCATCTCCCATGTGGTCTTTTTCTGGGTCTTTTCCTGTCCCTTGAAATCCAATCTAAAATTTCGGCTGTCCATCGATGGTCTGTCCTTCTGGCAGTATATCCAGCCCATTGCCATTTCAGGGATTTAACTCTGATCATGATGCCTTCCACTCTTGTCATTTTTCGGATCCGTGAGTTCCTCTTCTTATCTCTCCTGGTTACACCAAGCATGCACCTCTCCATGCTGCTTTGAGTTGTCTGCAGCCTTTGTATGTCTCTTTTAGTTAAGGTCCATGTCTGTGCACCATACGTAAGCAGGTGCATGCACCCCTAGGAATATCATCATTAGCGTTCTGTCTCTTTGAAAGGTAAAACGGTATCTCAGCAAGTCCTCTTCCTCCAGTTTCCTCTGTCCCTTGCTTTCTCCTTCATTTCTTGATAGCTTCCTGTGCCAATTATATCATCAAGCACCATTCATTACTCGTCCTCTTGCTCTTGGTCGCTTTTCTTCATTTTTCCCTTCTGTCATTCTTTTTTCAATTGGCTGTCTCCTCTTAACACATGTTCGATCGAGTTATTTTCTTTTTCTTATGGGCTTTAATAAATTCCTTTCTTCAACTCTTTGCAATACTTTATCATTGGTAATTTTTTTAATCCACTTTATTTTCTCCATAACCGTATTTCAAATACTTCCAATCTTTTAGCTTTCTTCTTCCCAGTTGTCCACGTTTCCGACCCATATAAAGTTATACTCTAAGTAGGAAAGTAAGCTTTTTAAATTTTTATTCATTTTATTAACAAACACATTCGTCGTGTTATAAAATGCATATTTTCCTTTGCTAATTCTTTCTTTTATTTCCATGCACATTTTCCATTTTCTTGGATTAAACTGCCAAATTACTTGAAGGGATATACCCAGCGTTTAATCCAAAATGAAGGATTTTTATGTGCTCAGTTTTTATTTAAATAATTGTCTGGTAATTGCGAGGTCACGTAGACAGGTCTTTAACCTTTCCTGAGTTACAGGCAGCATGACGACAAAATGAAATGTCTCTTTGACCACATGACAAAATAGAATAGGACTGGCAAGCCGCATAAAAAAGTGCAAAAATACAACGGCCGTTCCATAAAAACTGACAATAAAATAACACAAAATGAAGAAATATAGGTACAGCAAAATGTTATTCTTTCTCAAAGTATCTTTCCTCGGATGATATGCAACGGGGCACAGTTCATCTACAACTCCTTCTTTGAGAACTGTTCTTCTAAATCTTACTCTACTGAGTGTCTGAACAAACTTTCTGTACCTCTACAGAACGGTTACTGAAATTCTCCGGGTACTTTCATCCATATCTTTGTGACGTACATTGATCATAACACCCGCTCTCTGAGAAGAGCGTTTTCCCCATCGAAGTATTTTGCTAATGCCTTTGAATACATTTGTACATATTACTTTTAATTTGTTGCAGTAGATATTTTCTTTTTAACCTTTCATGTCAGTACTGCAATATACATAACATTTTAAGCACACATTCATCTCTGTACTCATTACTAGAATTGTTCATTTTGATTTTTTCATTGTGTATCTCTTGAGCATTACTCGTACATCATTATTCCCGCTCACTTTGTTGCTCAACTTTTCCATGTTTTCACTTCTCCTTTGTTTTGTTTTTTTGTCATTGTATATAGCACATCTGCAAATTTTCATCGCCATTATACATATGTCAATTATGTTTCTGTTGGCACTGTAAATACAGGCCCTCTGTTTTCTTCCATCCTAGTTTCTCAATAAACATGTTGAAACCTGCACATTTCGAAGTGTAGTCCCAGCAAGATGGTTTTGCAGGCTGCGAAAGAGGTGGTAGTCGGATGGGGCGATGTCAGGCAGGGGAATAGGCTGGATGCGGAAGTTTTTCCTATCCGAAGTCCTGCAACATGGCACTGGTCATTCTCTCTGTGTGTGTGGTTTTGCGTTTTCTTGCTGCAGCAGCAGCAGCACGCCTTTACGATTTTACGAGTGCTGGACGTTTATCCTGCAAAGCAGTGCGTAGACGCTGCAGCTGCTGACAGTAGACTTTCCCTGTAATGGTTTTGTTGGGTGGCAGCAGCTCGTAATGGATTATGCCTTGCATATCCTTGAGGCTAGTGTCCGTCCGTCGAATTTCTGGAAACAGCGTTGACATTTCCTGACATCCAGGGTACGCGGCCCATATACGATATTGTGTTTTCGCTGAATGTCGATGCGGAACTCATACAGCATGCCTATGTCTTCTGACACTGTCTGATAATGTCTTCTGACACTGCCATTTCCTATGCGGTTTAAGTACACAACGACTGCACCTAGAACTCCCGTTTACGCTCTCAAGTGGATCTACTCGCGTGATCCCTCTTATACTCACATTGGTCGACGTCATCGTCTGGGCACCAGGGGATTCACTACTGTAGGGCTTGCGCAAAACGGCATTACTTCTGAGATGACCTGATATCTCCTCAGTTGTGGAGAATGAAAATATTTAATATATTTAAAACTGTTTTGTCATATTGTTGTTGGACCTAACTATGCATATCATCCGGTTATTGTAGGTAAGTTACGTAAGATTGCCTGCTTATTGTATGTATTTGCCTTACCTCATTCATCTATTATTTAATACAGACATTTAACGTGGACCAGGAACATCAAACAAAGATCTTCGCTCTTTCCACGTTTATAAGTGTCACGGAAAAATTGTCATTGGCCGCCACCGGGAGTCGAACCCAGGGTCTTCCATTTACTCGCCGGATATGCTTCCGCTACACCACAGCGACTTCGAATTCCTCCAGACTCACACACGCTAACTGCCAAGCCAATTTGACAGGTTGCTTTCTTGGAGCCCCGCACAGTGCTAGGGATTCACCAAAGATGGTAAGCAGCAACTGAAAATATATAAATTATAAACGTGGAAAGAGCGAAGATCTTTGTTTGATGTTCCTGGTCCACGTTAAATGTCTGTATTAATTATTCATTCGCCTTCTAATTATTTCTTCAGTTGCTGCTTACCATCTTTGGTGAATCCCCAGCATTGTGCGGGGCTCCAAGAAGCAACCTGCCAAATTGGCTTGGCAGTTAGAGTGTGAGTCTGGAGGAATTCGAGCCCGCTGTGGTGTAGCGGAAGCATATCCGGCGCGTAACTGGAAGACCCTGGGTTTGACTCCCGGAGGCGGCCAATGAGAATTTTTCCGTGACTCACTTATAAACGTGGAAAGAGCGGAGATCTTTGTTTGATGTTCCTGGTCCACGTTAAATGTCTGTATTAATTATTCATTGGCCTTCTAATTATTTCTTCAGTTGCTGCTTACCATCTTTGGTAAATCCCCAGCATTGTGCGGGGCTCCAAGAAGCAACCTGCCAAATTGGCTTGGCAGTTAGAGTGTGAGTCTGGAGGAATTCGAGGCCGCTGTGGTGTAGCGGAAGCATATCCGGCGCATAACTGGAAGACCCTGGGTTTGACTCCCGGTGGCGGCCAATGAGAATTTTTCTGTGACTCACTTATAAACGTGGAAAGAGCGAAGATCTTTGTTTGACATCTATTATTTTTCTACGTCTTACTTGTCTTGTATGTTATTTATTCGATAATTTGGCCATTTGATTGTTTGTATTCATATATCGATTTAAAACCATTATATTTGGATTTGACGACATAACCTATTCAGTACGTCACGTCCTGCCTGTAGATTACTTATGTCTCCTTACATAAAAACCTCTTTTAGTACTTCCATCTGATGATTGTCTTTAGGAAGACCGAAAGTTCTTATGGCTTTATTTTTTAATCTTTTAACTTATACATTAAATAAGTTCTTCACTTCATCGGAAACTTGCGTACTGTTTTAATTATCGTGCTTTCAAGACTGCTACCTTCAACTTTAGCACAAAACAAGCAGTAATTGGCTCATATATCCGACGTAACATGTAATAGGTGAAATTCCAAATTTTTGCCAGTTACTTTAATATTTACATTTGTTAAATGTCTTGCCTATTGCATATCTCTCTCATATTATTTTGCCAATTATAGTTTTCACTTAAGTTTTATTTGCCTTCGATTAATTGATAAATAGCTCATGATTGAGTAGTTTTAACCAAACATAATGTAATATGCCAGAAAATAATTTTTAAAAATCTATCCGGTTACTATAACATCATTTCGTGCTATGCGTAGCGTGTAAAAAAACATAGAGCTAAGTCATTGCACGATCCAATTTCATGTAAAAATATCCTCAAGTACTATACTGAACTATATTTATTACATGAGGTTAAAAAGCTATATACAATAGTTTAAAAACCCAAGATCTTTCGCAGTAGCAGCTACCGCATCATCGGGTGACACACAGCATATGGGACCAGAGTTCTTAAATAGTTTTAATATGATGATATATGATATTTGCTCTGGTTTGAGTAGTCTGTGCCGAGGTTGCCATTTGGCCTTCGGTCTGAAGACTAGGTCGTTATTTTCTTTCATTCGTAAAGATCGGGACCCTATTCACAAACTTTCCAGACATGGGGTTTATTGTGTTCCACTTAGGTCGAGTAGTCCTGATGTACCTAATAGTACATACATAGGTTCTACTTTTAGAAATTTTGGTATCAGGTTGGCTGAACATCAGCATGTCAAACGTAAATCTACTGATACTTCTCTCTCACGCCTGGTCAGTGATGGTACTTACATTCCTGACTGGAATGTTTCGCATCTGGTGATTTACGGCCCAAAGAACAAAGTTTCTTTATTGTATATGGAAAGCATGCTTATTCACCAGTTCAGTGATAAATGGTGCAATGATGATATGCCATACCATATTCCTCGGGCCTGGAAGAACTTGGACTACCACTACCATTATAATTACTATTCTGAGTTTATTTTTGCAGAGGGCGTAACGAATGTATTTCAGTGATGTATATCATTACTGTACAGTCAGGCGGCGCTTTATAGTTTCTTCAATACCATCATATTAAAACTATTTAAGAACTAGCTCCATATGCTGTGTGTCACCTGATGATGAGGTAGCTGCTACTGCGAAAGATGCTGTGTTTTTAAACTATTGTATATAGCTTTTTAACCTCATGTAATAAATATAGTTCAGTGTAGTACTTGAGGATATTTTTACATGAAATTGGATCGTGCAATGACTTAGGTCTATGTTTTTATACGTTATCTATCCGGTTATAACGAAGTTCGAATATACGCGGTCGAGTCACATTATTGTGAACACCAGCCGATATCCAGAGTAACCGCCGTGGGCAGCGCGGACAGCAGCTAGACGAGCTGGGAGTGACTCAATATGGTGCTGGAAGGTGTTCACAGGTATGTGGAACCATGCTGACTGCAGTGCATCTGACAGCTGCTGGAGGATACGTAGAGTGAACAACCCGATCGAGGTGTTCCTACAGAAGCTCAATTGGGTTTCAGTCTGGGGAATTAGGGGGTCAGGGAAGTACTTCGAAGTCTTCATCATGCTCTTCCAACCACTCTCGGACATTTCTAGCTGTGTGACATGTCACATTGGCGTTCTAGAATATCCCATCCGCCCCAGGGAAGACAATCGGCATGTATGGGTGTATGTGGTCTGCAAGGATGGATTCATAACGAATTCAGTCCAAAGTGCCTTCCACCGGTTTGAGTGGCCTTCCTGGTGGCGCAGTGGTCTAAGCGCTGGCTTATGAATATTCGTCCGGAAAGGGTCCGGGTTCGAATCCCGGTGAGGCATGCATGTTGTGTTTATCTTACGGCATTGGCTCTCTAATTTCCCTGGAACCAGTGACCCTAAATTAGGGACGGGTCACTGCTTGTAGCCCATTGAGTTGCTCACAGAGGTCATTAAACCTCCAACAAAAAAAAAATCAGATACGCGTGGACCCAGAGAATGCCACGAAAACATTCCCCAGACCATAACACTGCTCCCACTAGTTTGTGTTCTTCCAGAAATGGTTGAAGAGTGTTCGTTCTCCGATGTTTCTCGCCTTATACGCGAATGTCCATCCGCTCGATGAAGCCGAAAACGTGACTCATCGGAGAAGGCAATCCTCTGCCAATCAGCGGAGGTCCAATTCCGATACTGCCGTGCAAATGTACGCCTTTTATGCCGATGCTCCTTCGTTAGCATGGTCAATCCGTCTGCATCGGAGCCCTATACGCAGTAAGGTTCGCTGAATTGTCGCCCCCTGGTTCATTCGACCAGTGAGTTGCTCCACTGCAGCATGTCGATCAGCCCTCGCGCACATTTACATCCGACGTTCACCTCTCACATCAATGGCACGTGGTGCTCCGCAGTTTCCACATTTCTTATTCGCAATGGTGCCATTTCTCTAATCAAGATACATTTTAACCACAACAGCACGCGACCAGTTCAGAAATTGCGCTGTTTCAGAAATACTGCCACCCTTGACCCGAAAGCCGATAATCATCCCTTTTTGCAAATCTGATAAATCGCTCCTCTTATCCATGACAGCAACGAGTGATGTGTTTTCATAATGCTTACAGCACAACTTATATACCCTCTAAGCCAGCTCACGATATGTGCCTTCATTCATTGGCTCCGCGCTGTGGACGACAAAAGTAGGAAGTGGTCATAAGAATGTGACTCGGCTATGTACACTGAAGTGCCAGAAAAACTGGTGCAGAGGAGCTTATGCAAAATACATAGCAACGTCACCTATGCGCGTACTCGGTTGCGTCAGCTAGTGCGTATATAAAGCGATACACATCCTTGCCAGCTGTCAGAGCAGTTTTGGGCATGAGAATGACAAGTAATAGCGATTTTCAACGCGGTGTCATAGTTGGCGCTCGTGAGATTGGCCATAGGTAGAAACGAAGTTCAGATTTTCACGGACGACCACTGCAAGGATGTACCGTGATTACAAGAATTCCGGCAAAACCTCCAACCTACGATACCAGTATGGCCATAAAAAGACATTGGGTGAACGTGACCATCGAGTGCTGTCAAGAATCGTTTCACGCGATAGGCGTGCAACACTGTCACAGGTATCATCGGAATTCAATGCTGGAGCCTCAACAAGCATCAGCGTCCGGACTGTGCAACGTACCCTGAGCGATATGGGCTTTGGGAGCCGATGCCCAACTCTAGTCCCATTGATGGTTGCACGACACAGCTTTGCGTCTTGCTTGTGCACGGCAACACCGCCACTGGACACTTGATGACTAGTAACAAGTAGCCCGGTCTGACGAGTCGCGTTTCCGACTGTATCGGGCGGATGGAAGGATTCGTGTATGGCGCAAACCCCATGAAGCCATGGATCCCGCCTGTTAACAGGGAACTGTACCGGCTGGTGAGAGGGGGTCCGTAATGGTATGGGGTGTGTTTAGCTGGACTTCACTGGGACCCCTGGTACGTCTACAAACGTCTGTGACCTGCCAACGCTATGTGCGCATCCTTTCTGACGAATTACACCGGTTCAGTTGGGGCCCGGGAGATGAGTTACTCCATCTCAGAAATTACCACGAAATTCGGATTTGCACGAGAGTGTACCCGGACTACACCATTAAAGATATTCAAAGTTCAACACATACACGAACAACAGCACAATTCTAAAAGAAGGGGGGTGATGTGTGGTGCAACAGTGGACACCGGACAAGTAGCATGTTTGAACTGAAATGCGATGAGTATGTTTACGCCAGACTATTGCAAACCATGATAACTGAAGCCGGAATAAGGTGAGCGCAATATGTGATGCTCCATATACTTCATTATTGACTTTTTATGTCTCATTGGATGTAACTTACATAAGCTTTTAAAATTTAATGTAAATATATCGTACATATAGAGATATTCTTTGGTTCAGATATAAATATTCCATTGTCATCGAAGTCAACTTGTCTTTTCTAGGCTCATATACTACTACAATGTGTGTAACAGTACTACAGAAGACTTTGTCCTGCCTGTCTCCCACGTATTTTATCGTTCAAATATATATATATATATATATATATATATCTTCTTGAATTGGAAGAGGAACTACAAAGGATCAAGTGGGACATCGTGGGGCTAAGTGAGGTAAGGAGAAAAGGAGAAGATCTCATTGAACTGAAAAGTGGACATCTCTTCTACTATCGTGGGACAGATACTGGCAGAACTAGTGGTGTTGGATTTATAATAAACAAGAAACTGAAGGATAAAGTTGTAGAAGTTGAAAGTTCCTCTGACAGAGCTGCACGACTTGTTATCCAACTCTCGAAAAGATACCAGGCTCAGATTATTCAAACTTATGCACCCACCACAAGTCATCCTGAAGAAGAAATTGAAGAATTTTATGAGGAAATTTGTCATCTAAATAATAAAGGTAAGCAGCACTTGAAAATAATTATGGGAGATTTCAATGCAAAAATAGGGCAACGGCAACAGAATGAAACTTCAGTAGGTAAATTCGGTCACGGCAACAGAAACCAGCGTGGAAATACTCTCGTTGAGTTTGCAGAGGCAGAAGGGTTTTTCATCTTGAACTCCTTCTTCAAGAAAAAGCCACACAGGAAATGGACATGGAGACATCCAAATGGGACGACAAGTGAAATTGATTTTATTATGTGTAACAAAAAATTCGTCATAGAAGACTGCAGTGTGCTAAACAAGTTCAACACAGGTAGTGACCATAGATTGGTGAGATGTAAGATGCACCTCAACACTAAACTTGAACGTGGCAAGCTCGTAAGACAAACAAAATGTATTGACATAACCAAACTTAAAAAACACCATAATACCTTCAAATTGGAACTGAAGAACAGATTCTCTGCTTTAGAAGGCCTAACATCGGAAGAAGTGGACATCTCTGAAGTTAACAGAAAAGTAACCAAAGCTCTTATGGAAACAGCAACAAAATTAGCTGGGTCTAAGAACAAGTTGCATGTAAATAAATTATCAGGAAAAACGAAAATGTTGATGCAAAAAAGAAGAGAGATGAGGACAACTAAAGAAGATGTGACTTCCAAAGTGGAATATATAGAGCTATGCAAGACAGTAAGGAAAAGTATCACTGAAGACGTAAGGAAATTCAACTGTGAACTAGTAAGGAAAGCAATTGAAAACAACCAAAGCCTAAAGATAGCAAAGGGACATCTCAGTAAGGGAAGAAAACAGATTATGGCACTGAGAAAAGAAGATGGTTCTGTAACAAGAAATGGAGGCGAAATTTTGACAAGAGTGAAAGATTTCTACTCCAAATTATATGAAAGGGATGGATGATACATGCACTCCAGACATCATGAAAGATACCAGTACCAGAGTTCCTCCAGTCCTTCCAGCAGAAGTTGCACATTCAATCAAGAACATGAATCGGGGAAAAGCTCCAGGAGAAGATGGAATTACTGTAGACATCATACAAGAAGCAAGTGGAGAAATCGAAACAGTACTCGCCGAAATTTTCACTCAATGCCTTAATGAAGGAAAGATTCCTGAGGACTGGAACACTGCTACAATGACCCTGCTACATAAGAAAGGTGACATTGAGGATCTTGGAAACTACAGACCTACCAGCCTCCTATCAGTAGTTTATAAAATCTTCACTAAAGTTCTTTCACACCGCTTGAAGGTAACACTGGACATGGCTCAACCGAGAGAACAAGCTGGATTCAGGAGTGGCTACAGCACAATAGATCATATCCACGTGCTGGGAGAACTAATTGTAAGAGCGAGGGAATACGAACTTCCATTGTGCGTGGCTTTTATCGATTATGAAAAAGCCTTTGATTCGGTGAAACCATCAGCAGTTACAATGGCTCTGAAAACCTGCGGTATTGAAGATGCATACATTAATATTATTAATAACATCTATGAAAATGGAAGTGCAAAGATTAGGCTGTTTGAAAATAGAACACACGTAAAAATTGTAAAGGGAGTGAGACAAGGTGACACCATATCTCCGAAGCTCTTTAATGCCACATTGGAGGGTGTTTTTCAGTCGCTGAGCTGGGAAAACAAGGGGATAAAGATTAATGGAGATTATCTAACCCACCTTCGTTTTGCTGATGACGTAGTCATTTTTGCAACTACCCCATCAGAGCTGCAGAGTATGATCCAGGAACTTGCTGACAAGAGTAAAGAAGTGGGATTAAAAATGAACTTTCAGAAGACAAAAGTAATGTTCAATGCTTTTACAAGAAATGAAGATTTATCGATTGATGGAGAAAAGCTGGAGATAACAGACACGTACGTTTATCTTGGACAGCAGATATCAAGTGAGGGTCACATTGATGAAGAAATTAATCAGCGTACAAAACTTGCCTGGAGAGCTTTCGGAAGAAACAGCATAATTTTCAAGAGCAATATGCCATTATGTCTTAAAAGAAAAGTGTTTGATCAATGCATCCTTCCAGTGCTTACGTATGGTGCAGAGACGTGGACCTTAACTAAAAAAGAGACACAAAGGCTGCAGACAACTTAAAGAAGCATGGAGAGGTGCATACTTGGTGTAACCAGGAGAGACAAGAAAAGACGAACTCGTGGATCCAAAAATGACAAGAGTGGAAGACATCATGATCAGAGATAAATCCCTGAAATTGCAATGGGCTGGACATACTGCCAGAAGAACAGACCATCGATGGACAGCCGAAATTTTAGATTGGATTTCAAGGGACAGGAAAAGACCCAGAAGAAGACCACATGGAAGATGGGTGGATGAAATTCGAAAGTATACAGGGGTGACATGGAGGAGACTGGCACAAGACAGACCGTTGTGGAGGAAACTTGGGGAGACCTTCGTCCAGCAGTGGATTGATAATGGTTGACAATGATGATATATCATCATCATCATCATTGTCAACCATTATCAATCCACTGCTGGACGAAGGTCTATATATATATATATATATATATATCATCATCATCATCATTGTCAACCATTATCAATCCACTGCTGGACGAAGGTCTCCCCAAGTTTCCTCCACAACGGTCTGTCTTGTGCCAGTCTCCTCCATGTCACTCCCGCATATTTTCGAATTTCATCCACCCATCTTCCACGTGGTCTTCTTCTGGGTCTTTTCCTGTCCCTTGGAATCCAATCTGAAATTTCGGCTGTCCATCGATGGTCTGTTCTTCTGGAAGTATGTCCAGCCCATTGCCATTTCAGGGATTTAACTCTGATCATGATTTCTTCCACTCTTGTCATTTTTCGGATCCACGAGTTCCTCTTCTTATCTCTCCTGGTTACACCAAGCATGCACCTCTCCATGCTACTTTGAGTTGTCTGCAGCCTTTGTATGTCTCTTTTAGCTAAGGTCCACGTCTCTGCACCATACGTAAGCACTGGAAGGATGCATTGATCAAACACTTTTCTTTTAAGACATAATGGCATATTGCTCTTGAAAATTATGCTGTTTCTTCCAAAAGCTCTCCAGGCAAGTTTTGTACGCCGATTAATTTCTTCACCACTGTGACCCTCACTTGATATCTGCTGTCCAAGATAAACGTACGTGTCTGTTATCTCCAGCTTTTCTCCATCAATCGATAAATCTTCATTTCTTGTAAAAGCATTGTACATCACTTTTGTCTTCTGAAAGTTCATTTTTAATCCCACTTCTTTACTCTTGTCAGCAAGTTCCTGGATCATACTCTGTAGCTCTGATGGGGTAGTTGCAAAAATGACTGTCATCAGCAAAACGAAGGTGGGTTAGATAATCTCCATTAATCTTTATCCCTTTGTTTTCCCAGTTCAGTGATTGAAAGACATTTTCCAATGTGGCATTAAAGAGCTTCGGATATATGGTGTCACCTTGTCTCACTCCTTTTCCAATTTTTCAGTGTGTTGTATTTTCAAACAGCCGAATCTTTGCACTTGCATTTTCATAGATGTTATTAATAATATTAATGTATGCATCTTCAATACCGCAGGATTTCAGAGCCATTGCAACTGCTGATGCTTTCACCGAATCAAAGGCTTTTCATAATCGATAAAAGCCATGCACAATGGAATTTCATATTCCCTCGCTCTTTCAATTAGTTCTCTCAGTACGTGGATATGATCTATTGTGCTGTAGCCACTCCTGAATCCAGCTTGTTCTCTCGGTTGAGCCATGTCCAGTGTCACCTTCAAGCGGTGTGAAAGAACTTTAGTGAAGATTTTATAAACCACTGATAAGAGGCTGATAGGTCTGTAGTTCCTGAGATCCTCAATGTCACCTTTTTTATGTAGCAAGATCATTGTAGCGTTGTTCCAATCCTCAGGAATTTTCCCTTCATTAAGGCATCGAGTAAAAATTTGGGCGAGTACTGTTTCGATTTCTCCACTTGCTTCTTGTATGATGTCTACAGTAATTCCATCTTCTCCTGGAGCTTTTCCCCGCTTCATGTTCTTGATTGCATGAGCAACTTCTGCTGGAAGGACTGGAAGAACTCTGGTACTGGTACCTTTCATGATGTCTGGAGTACATGTATCATCCCTTTCATATAATTTGGAGTAGAAATCTTTCACTCTTGTCAAAATTTCGCCTCTATTTCTTGTTACAGAACCATCTTCTTTTCTCAGTGCCGTAATCTGTTTTCTTCCCTTACTGAGATGTCCCTTTGCTATCTTTACGCTTTGGTTGTTTTCAATTGCTTTCCTCACTAGTTCCCAGTTGAATTTCCTTACGTCTTCAGTGATACTTTTTCGTACTGTCTTTCATAGCTCTATATATTCCACTTTGGAAGTCACATCTTCTTTAGTTGTCCTCATCTCTCTTCTTTTTGCATCAACATTTTGGTTTTTCCTGATAATTTGTTCACATGCAATTTGTTCTTAGACCCAGCTAATTTTGTTGCTGTTTCCATAAGAGCTTTGGTTACTTTTCTGTTAACTTCAGAAATATCCACTTCTTCCGATGTTAGGCCTTCTAAAGCAGAGAATCTGTTCTTTAGTTCCAATTTGAAGGTATTATGGTGTTTTTTAAGGTTGGTTATGTCAATACATTTTGTTTGTCTTATGAGCTTGCTACGTTCGAGTTTAGTGTTGAGGTGCATCTTACATCTCACCAATCTATGGTCACTGCCTGTGTTGAACTTGTTTAGCACACTGCAGTCTTCTATGACGAATTTTTTGTTACACATAATAAAATCAATTTCACTTGTCGTCCCATTTGGATGTCTCCATGTCCATTTCCTGTGTGGCTTTTTCTTGAAAAAGGAGTTCAAGATGAAAAACCCTTCTGCCTCTGCAAACTCTAAGAGAGTATTTCCACGCTGGTTTCTGTTGCCGTGACCGAATTTACCTACTGAAGTTTCATTCTGTTGCCGTTGCCCTATTTTTGCATTGAAATCTCCCATAATTATCTTCAAGTGCTGCTTACCTTTATTATTTAGATCACGAATTTCCTCATAAAATTCTTCAATTTCTTCTTCAGCATGACTTGTGGTGGGTGCATGAGTTTGAATAATCTGAGCCTGGTATCTTCTCGAGAGTTGGATAACGAGTCGTGCAGCTCTGTCAAAGGAACTTTCAACTTCTACAACTTTATCCTTCAGTTTCTTGTTTATTATAAATCCAACACCACTAGTTCTGCCAGTATCTGTCCCACGATAGTGGAAGAGATGTCCACTTTTCAGTTCGATGAGATTTTCTCCTTTTCTCCTTACCTCACTTAGCCCGACGATGTCCCACTTGATCCTTTGTAGTTCCTCTTCCAATTCAAGAAGCCTTGAATCAGAAGATAGGGAGCGTCCGTTATACGTCGCCAAGGTCAGCATCAGATGGCAGCCTAGTCCGGTCCTCCGGGGATTCTTAGCACCCTCTGTCTTCATGTCGCACTGGCCGCTGCCTTGGCCAAGTACATTCCAGCTGCCGGAGACTGAGGGCCAAGATTTAAGTTGTGGAGTCATTTTGGAGGGGTTTGGCCATAACTCACCACGCTGGCCAAGCGGGTTGGTGAGTGTGGGATAGCATTTCCCCTAATCCCGATGGTATAGTTATACCGCTATTGGCGGTCGTCAGAGCCCCTTTAGTGGGAACAGGATGTACCACGAGAAGGCGGGGTTGACATTTGTCAAGGAGAGGCTGTGATGTTACGCATCACCTGACCTTACATCCCATATATATATATATATATATATATATATATATATACACTGCTGGACAACTGCTAAGGACGGATCATAAGCGGCTATATAGCGCATAAAAAAGTAAGTGTGGTTGGATGCCAAGAGAAATAATATAACGTCAGAATGCCAGGACATTACAAGAAAGACAATTTATTGTGCTCTGAAATCCAGAAGGCTTTGGAACGTGTTCAAGGGACAAACAGGCCATTTTGTGCAGAATACGTAAACGTGAAAAAAATGTAATTACCGTCCGCAGGCGTTCCGGTGTAAGATGTCAATACGGGATATGGCCACCATGGAGGGCGATGCAAGATTCCACACGTCGTGTCATGCTTTGCACAACATTATCAAGCAGCTGTTGGGGTAATTTATCCCATTCCACTATCAGTGCACGGATGAGGGTGTCCTTGTTTATTGGAGGGCATTGGCGACCAGCAAAACTCCTCCCCAAAGCATCCCACACATTTTCAATGGGATTCAGATCAGGAGAACGTGCTGGCCATACGAGGCGTTGAATATCCTCGCTCTCAAGACACTCCTGGACAGCGACTGTTCGATGACATGTTGCGTTGTCGTCCATGAAAATGAATCTATCACCGACAGCACCACGGAACATGCGAACATGAGGTAGCAGAACATCATTAATGTATCGTTGGCCAGTCATAGTCCCAGTTGGGAGCACATAGAGAGACGTACGGCCATTGATCATGATGCCAGGCCATACCATGACACATACATGTCGGATATCGGTCCCTTTCCTGTATGTTTGTTGGACAATATGCAGTACCACTATCACGCCAGATCAGTTGTCGTCGACAATCAGACAATAGACTGTATCTACTCTCATCTGAGAAGAGGACAGCAGACCAGTCGTTATCAGTCCAATTGCCATGTTGATGGCACCATTGCAAACGGGCGGTACGGTGACGTCTGGACAATGGGATGCCCTCAACAGGACGGCAGGCGTATCGTCCTCCTTCATGCAAACGTCTGGCGACAGTTTTTCGGGAGATCGGCTTGCCAGTAGCAGCCATAAACTGATTTGCTACCTCACTAGCTGTGCTGCGCCGGTGTCTTTTTGTTGATAGCACTATGTACCGATCTTCTGCAGGTGTCGTACTGCGAACACGACCTCCCCCGTGACGTTTGCTACACTCTCCATTTGTTTGAAATGATTTCCAAAGCCGTGAAACAACACTGTGGCTGGCGTCAAACTCCCTGGCAACATCTGTTATTTTTCGCCCTTCTTCAATCTTGCCAATAATACGGTCATGCTTAAAATCATCTAAGTGATGTCGGGAAGACATACTGAAACTTGCAAGTTCGTCAATTGATTCTTGGCCTTTCAACTTTGCGTTTGAACAACAACGGTCAATACGCGTCAATACCTTTGTATCTCTTATCAGCGCTATGACGTCACGAACAAGTTCGGCAATCCAAAATTTGCATACGCACAACACGTCTTACTGTGTCCTGCACTTATGCTAATTTCCACATTTTCCTGCCTTCCATTTTATGGTTGCTATTGTCATCCGTCCTTGGCAATTGTCCGGCAGTATATATATATCATCATCATTGTCAACCAATATCAATGCACTGCTGGACGAAGGTCTCCCCAAGTTTCCTCCACAACGGTCTGTCTTGTGCCAGTCTCCTCCATGTCACCCCTGCATACTTTCAAATTTCATCCACCCATCTCCCATGTGGTCTTCTTCTGGGTCTTTTCCTGTCCCTTGGAATCCAATCTAAAATTTCGGCTGTCCATCGATGATCTGTCCTTCTGGCAGTATGTCCACCCCATTGCCATTTCAGGGATTTAACTCTGATCATGATGCCTTCCACTCTTGTCATTTTTCGGATCCGTGAGTTCCTCTTCTTATCTCTCCTGGTTACACCAAGCATGCACCTCTCCATGCTGCTTTGAGTTGTCTGCAGCCTTTGTATGTCTCTTTTAGTTAAGGTCCACGTTTCTGCACCATACGTAAGCACTGGAAGGATGCATTGATCAAACACTTTTCTTTTAAGACATAATGGCATATTGCTCTTGAAAATTATGCTGTTTTTTTCAAAAGCTCTCCAGGCAAGTTTTGTACGCCGATTAATTTCTTCATCAATGTGACCCTCACTTGATATCTGCTGTCCAAGATAAACGTACGTGTCTGTTATCTCCAGCTTTTCTCCATCAATCGATAAATCTTCATTTCTTGTAAAAGCATTGAACATCACTTTTGTCTTCTGAAAGTTCATTTTTAATCCCACTTCTTTACTCTTGTCAGCAAGTTCCTGGATCATACTCTGCAGCTCTGATGGGCTAGTTGCAAAAATGACTACGTCATCAGCAAAACGAAGGTGGGTTAGATAATCTCCATTAATCTTTATCCCCTTGTTTTCCCAGCTCAGTGACTGAAAAACACCCTCCAATGTGGCATTAAAGAGCTTCGGAGATATGGTGTCACCTTGTCTCACTCCCTTTCCAATTTTTATGTGTGTTGTATTTTCAAACAGCCTAATCTTTGCACTTGCATTTTCATAGATGTTATTAATAATATTAATGTATGCATCTTCAATACCGCAGGTTTTCAGAGCCATTGTAACTGCTGATGGTTTCACCGAATCAAAGGCTTTTTCATAATCGATAAAAGCCATGCACAATGGAAGTTCATATTCCCTCGCTCTTTCAATTAGTTCTCTCAGCACATGGATATGATCTATTGTGCTGTAGCCACTACTGAATCCAGCTTGTTCTCTCGGTTGAGCCATGTCCAGTGTTACCTTCAAGCGGTGTGAAAGAACTTTAGTGAAGATTTTATAAACTACTGATAGGAGGCTGATAGGTCTGTAGTTTCCGAGATCCACAATGTCACCTTTCTTATGTAGCAGGATCATTGTAGCGGTGTTCCAATCCTCAGGAATCTTTCTTTCATTAAGGCATCGAGTGAAAATTTCGGCGAGTACTGTTTCGATTTCTCCACTTGCTTCTTGTATGATGTCTACAGTAATTCCATCTTCTCCTGGAGCTTTTCCCCGCTTCATGTTCTTGATTGCATGTGCAACTTCTGCTGGAAGGACTGGAGTAACTCTGGTACTGGTATCTTTCATGATGTCTTAAGTGCATGTATCAATCCTCCCTTTCATATAATTTGGAGTAGAAATCTTTCACTCTTGTCAAAATTTCTGCCTCTATTTCTTGTTACAGAACCATCTTCTTTTCTCAGTGCCATAATCTGTTTTCTTCCCTTACTGAGATGTCCCTTTACTATCTTCAGGCTTTGGTTGTTTTCAACTGCTTTCCTCACTAGTTCACAGTTGAATTTTCTTACGTCTTCAGTGATACTTTTTCGTACTGTCTTGCATAGCTCTATATATTCCACTTTGGAAGTCACATCTTCTTTAGTTGTCCTCATCTCTCTTCTTTTTTGCATCAACATTTTGGTTTTTCCTGATAATTTATTTACATGCAACTTGTTCTTAGACCCAGCTAATTTTGTTGCTGTTTCCATAAGAGCTTTGGTTACTTTTCTGTTAACTTCAGAGATGTCCACTTCTTCCGATGTTAGGCCTTCTAAAGCAGAGAACCTGTTCTTCAGTTCCAAGTTGAAGGTATTATGGTGTTTTTTAAGGTTGGTTATGTCAATAGATTTTGTTTGTCTTATGAGCTTGCCACGTTCAAGTTTAGTGTTAAGGTGCATCTTACATCTCACCAATCTATGGTCACTACCTGTGTTGAACTTGTTTAGCACACTGCAGTCTTCTATGACGAATTTTTTGTTACACATAATAAAATCAATTTCACTTGTCGTCCCATTTGGATGTCTCCATGTCCATTTCCTGTGTGGCTTTTTCTTGAAGAAGGAGTTCAAGATGAAAAACCCTTCTGCCTCTGCAAACTCAACGAGAGTATTTCCACGCTGGTTTCTGTTGCCGTGACCGAATTTACCTACTGAAGTTTCATTCTGTTGCCGTTGCCCTATTTTTGCATTGAAATCTCCCATAATTATTTTCAAGTGCTGCTTACCTTTATTATTTAGATGACAAATTTCCTCATAAAATTCTTCAATTTCTTCTTCAGGATGACTTGTGGTGGGTGCATAAGTTTGAATAATCTGAGCCTGGTATCTTTTCGAGAGTTGGATAACAAGCCGTGCAGCTCTGTCAGCTCTCTCTCTCTCTCTCTATATATATATATGTATGGACTCAATTTCTGCTAAAACATCTCCCCAGACATGCACACTGCCACATCTGGCCTGTACTTGACCGACACCCGTGTTCGGGTGTTGGTTCTCGTGTGTCTGACTTCGTGTCCGTCACATCTGTGTAGTAAAAACCTCAATTCGTCTGAGAAGGCAACCTTTTTCCGCTCTTCCGCTGTCCGATGAAGGTAGTCCCATACGGACTGCAGGCGTCCTTGTCAATGGACCTGGGTTACGATGGGCGCCTTGACGCAGGGTCGACTCCGGAGACATATGCGCAACAATGTTCGTTCTACTGTTATCGGGAAAACGTACCTGTGGTCCATAACGTTTATTTGCGTGGTCAGTTGCTGCACTGTTGCGCGTCGATTGCCTTTTACTAGTCGACGGAGAGGACTTTCTCCTCTGCGGTCGATGGCCTTTGGGTCTCCACAGTTATGACGTCAGGAGGTACTCGATGTGCCAGCGGTCCATTCTTGCTACACCCTTACTATAGCACCTCGCGAACAGCCTACGAAGTCTGCTGTTTCTGAGATGCTTCCACCCTTGTCACGGTAGGAGACGGAATAGAATAAAAAGAGAGAGAGAGAGAGAGCGCGCGCAAAAGATAAAGGGAAAACAGGGACAGTGGGGGTAAAAAGCATGGGGATATTTCTTTGTTAATTTTTTGCTATTGTCATATTGTCTAGCATCTGTAACGTCTCGAAACAGGGTAAGGCAGAGCTTGGTACTGAAATCAGAGTAGGTGGGAGAAACTGTGAATAACAATCTGATCTACGTACGTATCATAATTAGGTCATAAAGCAAATTCGTAAAAATATCCCCACCGCTTCCTCCCAGATGGTCTTTTCAATACTTTCTTCTTTTTACTTGTTTTTGCTGCTCCCTCACGTCTCACGGGCGCTTCCCTTTGTTCCACCCACTCCGAAGTCAATCCCCGCTTGGATAGGGTGGGCTGGGAGGGAGACAGTGTGGCTGAGACCTTCAGAAGCCAGCAGCGTGTGTGTGTGTAAACCCTTTCATAATGGCTTCTGCCCCCTTTTAATACCCCCCCTACAGTAAACTTCTGGATCCGCCCCCGGTCCCACTTCATTTATCTTAAACGAAATAACGATTTACCAGTACTAGTTGATGTGTCAGAATATTAGTTCATGGGTAGAAAAAATGAATAGACTTAAAAAAAGCGTAAACTCAAGGTGGAGATAATACCAATACCATTGCGCCGTAAGCAATCAGTGACCATTTAAGTATAAAAATCAATTGCGTAGAAATATTGTGATGTGCACACTTCAACTTTCAGAATGATCTTCAAGATGATTTAGTTGGAAACACAGTCAAGAGACTCATTATTATTTTGTCAAAACTAAATTTTTTAAAAACTCTGCTGCGACACCCCTTATTTTTCAGCGTGTCTTGATGCTACGCTCAATCTGAAGGGAGTTTTGAAATTATATCAGCGTTAAATTGTTCTTGAAATTTGTTCGGGACTGAAATAATTTTGCAAACATATTTCAACTCCTATCCTTCATGTATGAATGACATAACAGAATTTTTTTCATGACGAAATTTGAGGTGCTGCCCTGTAAGTAAGTACGTGTGTTTTTATAATGGATCGCCAGACTAAAATTTCTGGTCTGGTTTGGTAGTCCGAATCCGCTTTTGCCTCATTATACAAATATGGCAACTGTGTTTGCAGAGAATCCTTGAAAACGAAATTCCCGCCAAAGTCAACAGTGTTTTTGACCCTTATGGCGATAACTAGATGGCAGCAGAAAAAAAAATCCACCCTGGTGTGCTTAAGATGTCTTTGTGGAGAATATTTCTACCACTAGATGGCAGCACAAAATATGAATGTTTCTCTAGTATCTAAAATGGAAATTCTTTTCTAAGTAATGACAATCGAAGAAGCTGGCTTTTTTTTTAAACTTAAAAGATGCTTGTAAATCTACATTTATCGGTAACTCATAGAATGTATTGTTTTTTTACTCTTTCAGTTCTACGTACTCCGTTCATGTGAAATTTTATGAGTTTTATCCATAAAGTACATTTACCAACACCTTTTTAATTTAAAAAAATCTAAACCAGCGTCTTGGACTTCTTTATTTATTAAATAATTTAAAAAATGTGTGCTTTACTTGATGACAATCTAGCCACAATAATTAGTTCCATGAACACAATCTCACTTCACTGAAAGCACAAAGCAATGTCACAAGCAGTAATTTCGCCTTGCAATGTATTTCGCCTTGCACGCTGTAATGTATTTCGCCTGGGAAGCAGTAATTTCGCCTAGCACGCCTAAATTTTTCATCTCCGTGCCACATTTTCCTTAAGTTACATCAATTAATGGTTCAAAGTCACTCGCAGTTAGTTTATTGCATAGTCGGTCAGTAGCTTAAACATAAATTTTCAAACCTTAAGCTAAATATTTGCAAAACCAACTCTGACTAGCTCTGCGCGATTTAGTAATTACAGTTCGGATGACAGATGACAGCACGTTACCACCGACACCTTATATCCCGTGGTACCTGTTAGTTCCAGCATATTTTGTAGCGGAAAGTGGGCGACGGATGGGCGAGTATTACTTTTGCTGGGGCAGGTTTATAACAACTTAATATACGAAACACTGAAAGGAAGAATTTTTAATGATTACTACCGGCTACGAAGGAATTCGGCGCCATCCTCGCGCACACGCACACACACAGGCGTAACTAGACTAGGCATTTCTACGCCTGGTGCAACCATAAAACATTGCGCCCCCATTTGCATTTCCGTCTTATGTAAATATATTAACAATTTAATAGTTCTCTCTCTCTCAAATCAAAATTGACGTCACATCAAACTTTCTCTCAAATAAAAATTTACGTCGTATCAAACAACTTTTGCTAAATGCTTCGGAAAAAAAATATATATATATATTTGTGCCTCTCAGATTAAGCTTGACGGTTCCATCTCGGTTATTTAAATTTTCCAATTAATTCGTTAGTTTCCTGCTAGAGGCGCTGAAAGCCAAAATATTTATTGGTTTTGACAGATTTTTCAAAAATCTTTGCGAATGATAGGGCATGAAATTTCATTAAATTTTGCCCATTTTAAATATCACTACTACACTGCTGGCCACCCAAAATGCAACACCAAGAACGAAGCATCCGATTGACCTGAAATTCTCAGCATGCGTCGCCAGCGAGAGGACATGCAAACGATTAGGATTGCAGCGCATATGCAAATCATGTGCGCCCGACACGCCACAGAGAAGCACTATAAGAAAAGTGCACAGAAGGCGGGGTGTAAGTAGTGGAAGTGTGTTGTGCTGCCGGACCTGTGCGTGAGAAGTTTCCTGATGCTTCCTCGCAGAATACGGCAGTCATTCTAGCACGTTTTGGAGTTCGACAGAGGACGAATAGTGGATTATTGCAACAGCGGTTTATCGTACCGAGACACCGGCGCCCGTGTGGGATGACATCCAGCCACAGTGAGGCGAGTATGGATTCGGTGGAGGCAGGAAGGACCGACGTGAGCGATTGCCGCAGCCGCGGCACACCACTGAACGAGAGGACCGGCATGATGAGCGGCGGGCATTGACGGCTCGCACCGCCACATCACGAACGTTAGCGCAGGAATTAGGGTGTGTTGCGCAACAACCTGTGTCAGCACGTACCGTTCGACGTCATCTGCAGGAGCGGGGACTTGTCGCACGGCGCCCATTGTTCCGTTTACCATTGACGTTACACCGCCGGCGAGTGCGGCGGCAGTGGGCCGTTGAACGCCGCACCTGGACTACGGAATGGCACAACATTGTCTTCTCCGACGAATCTCGCTTCTGCTTGCAACACCACGATGGTCGGATCCGCGTGTGGCGGAACAGCGACGAGAGACTGTATGACGCCATCATTTTGCATCGCCATACCGGTCCGTCGCCTGGCGTTATGGTTTGGGGCGCAATTAGATATGACACCCGTACCCCTCTGGTATGCATCGCCGGTACACTCAACAGCCACCGCTACATCTCCGACGTTTTGGAGACTGTAGTCCTTCCTTACCTGCAGGACCTGCCATCGGCCACGTTTCAACAGGACAATGCACGCCCGCACGTGGCACGCATGGTGCAACAATTCTTCACGGCCCACCAGGTGTCACTGTCGCAGTGGCCCGCCTGTTCTCCCGGTACGTCGCCCATCGAACACGTCTGGTCGCTGATCGGCAACCGAGTGGCCGGGCAAGCACCACCCGCGGCCACGCCTGATGAACTGTGGCAACGTGTGGAAGCAGCCTGGACCGACATAACCCAAGCCCACATCCAAAGTCTCTTTCGTTCTATGCCGTGGCGTGTAGCGGCCGTTATTGCCAGCCATGGGGGCCACACGAACTATTGATGTCTGCGTGTTCCGCAAGTCGCACGGGTCTGTAAGCTCAAACGTTTCATCTTTGTATCTGTTGTTATGTGTCCAGTAAATCTGGCTTTGCCATCTCGTGTCCTTCTTGGTGTTGCATTTTGGGTTGCCAACAGTGTAGTTCATGCCGCCCCGGTGGCGCAGTGGTCTAAGCGATGGCCTCTGATCATTCGTCCGAACGGGGTCCGGGTTCGAATCCCGGTGAGGCATGGATGTTGTGTTTGTCTTACGGCACTGGCTCTCTCCCTTCCCTGGAACCAGTGACCCTAAATTAGGGACGGGCGACTGCTTATAGACCATTGAGTTGCTCACGGTGGTCGTTAAACCTCCAATCAAAAAAAAAAAAAAAAAAAGTGTAGTTCATAAATTTCCTGGGTAAAGGGGTATTAGAGCTGAGGAAGATCTTGGTTACCCTATCCCAAAGGGAAAAGGCAGTAAACAGCAAAATCTCCCATCATCAGGACAGTTTTTACGAGCACTCCTCATTGCAATTCAGGGAGAAAGGTTCCTACACAGATGTTTTCCCTTGGCTGGCCGAAACATGAAAGATAATTTATGGCACAGTAGACCAGTTAAGTGTTCGCTTGAAACAATGAAAAGTGTGGGAAGCATGAATCCTTCCTTCAGCTACCCAAAAGGGAAGCTAAATTATTTTATAACAGTTCCTTTCAAAAGAAGTACATCGATAAGAAACTAAAATATGGAGTATCAGCAATAGAAAAAATATATATATCAGCTACTAGTATGAGAAAGTAAAATATCAATTGACAACACAATTAAAGTGATCGCTTTAAGGATTCATTTGTTTCGGTCCGTGAAAACGAAAACAAAACTGGCAATCCAATTATAAGTTTTCAGGGTCCCTCAAGCTCTTGGGGGCCTTAGGCGCGCCTAGTCGGAAATCCGCCTTTGAGCGCCAGCCAATCACAGCAAACCGTAACCAAGTTCATTGTACTAACTAATGCGCCCATGATAGTTGGCGGGGGAAAGGCATTCCGGTCAGTTAAACTGTAAGCCGCTGGTAAATACTGCTTGCATTTAGTTGCTATTTTGTTTCTTATGCTCCTTGGTATTTTGATATGCAAAAAAAAAACTGTGTATTATCCGTAAACATGCTTTTCCTAATTTCCAGTGTTTTTATTCCAGAGATAAGTTTGAGTTTGTCACCTTTTAAAAAAATAAAAATTTTGATTAATGAAATATTTTTAATAGTATTTTTTATTTAAAATCAGTTGCGGATATAACAGTGATAAAAAGGGGGGGTATAAAAAATAATGGTTCCAATCCAAGTTCCAACTTCTACTGCATTAGTAAGAGAAGCTGAGAAAACAATTTTTTTTTGCCCAAGTGGTTTTAATGCCTACCCAACTCATTGGGTTCGGCGCGCATTACCTATGGCCGCTTAAAGGGAATATTGAGCACGAGCTCTTGGAATTAAAAAGTTATCGTACCCACGAGTTTGATAACTATGTGCAGGATAACATAAATTTATTAAACTGAGATGTTTGTTGGCATAAACACGCTCACGCGTTAACAGCATCAGTCGATAATTGTATAATCTCTCAAAGATCAATAATTTATAATGACTGAACAGGATTTCCACATTTTCCAGTGGATTCAACAAACGAACGATTTTTTTTTTTGTGAAGAAAAAATTCTATTAATGTTACATTTAGTTGTCCTACCCCAAATGTTACATTTAGTTGTCCTACCCCAAATGTTACATTTAGTTGTCGTACCCCAAATGTTACATTTAGTTGTCGTACCCCAAATGTTACATTTAGTTGTCGTACCCCAAATGTTACATTTAGTTGTCGTACCCCAAATGTTACATTTAGCTGTCGTACCCCAAATGTTACATTTAGCTGTCGTACCCCAAATGTTACATTTAGCTGTCGTACCCCAAATGTTACATTTAGCTGTCGTACCCCAAATGTTACATTTAGTTGTCGTACCCCAAATGTTACATTTAGTTGTCCTACTCCAAATTTTACATTTAGCTGTCGTACCCCAAATGTTACATTTAGTTGTCCTACCCCAAATAGATAGGGATAAATAAAGGAATAATAGAGTACAAATTTGAAGTTGTGATTCCGTCTATTGGTTCAAATTCATTCACAGTGCCTTCAAATGCAAGATCACGCCTTATTTGTTTACCAATAAAAATGCCTTGTTTAATTTTGGCTTCAGATATTTTGGGGAACTTGTTCTTTAGAAAACGAAAGGCTTCTCCATCTTTATTCAATACCATTACAAATTTTTTTATCAAACCCAGTTTGATGTGAAGCTGGTAAGTACACGTTCTGAGGACTTACTGTAGGTTCAGCAGCAACATTTTTATTACCTGGAATTAAAGACTTTTAGGCCAGGTCTTTTTTAATGTAATGAGAATTTCTGTCCCTACCGTTCCATTCACAGAGGAAGCAGCAGTATTTTGTGTATCCAAGTTGTAGACCAAGGAGTGAAGCTATCACTTTAAGATCGCCAGAAATATTCCAGGAGTGTTTTTTGTATACTACACTCTAAAGCAACAGTTTCATATTTGCATATGTTTCTTTCAGGTACTGACGGATACATGTTTCCGTTATGAAGGACAGCTTTTATTTAAGCTTATTTTTGAGAAATCTATAAAATGTCTCCATTCTTCAGGTTTGTGTTGCTGTCCTAAGGCTTCAAACAATGTCTATATCATTGCAGTACACAAGATCACCGCTCTTTGTAAATAAGTGTACAAACTCTTGTTGTCGTCGAAGAAAACTACATACTTTTGTACTTGGTTGTAAAAGATTCCATCCGTTCAATCTTGTAGCCAATATTTCGGCCTGAATTTTTGCTAAATGAAGGCCCTGAACCAGATCATTTAATTCTCCTTGACTTATAAGGTGAGACACAGAATCTTTCCAGAAATCAGGGTCTTGTTGTGATTTATTTCATCAATATCAGCATCATCTAAACTCCATGGCTGTGGAGGTACAGGAAGATCTGGACCGTGAGGGTCTTATGGCCGAAGGAATATTGGGGTACTGAATCGTGTCTTTGCTCTTAGCTGCAATTCCAGATATCTTAGTGATGCAGAAGAGTCTGTTGAGTGGTCTTTCGGTTCTCTCCAAACCAATGGTACCGCAATGGCATTTGACGTGATCTCTTCAACCAGCCAGTCAACAAATGTGAGGCGCCCAAGATTTATCTTCATCACCCATTTTGCACTGGAAATAAAGCTCATGCGATTTTCTAAACAACCGTGTGAAATGTCGCCTTTGAGACTTTAAAATAAATTGTCTACAAATGTAGCAGAAACTGTTTGAATGGTTCACACAAGAACGCGGCATTATTTAACGTACACTTTGCACAATGCACGCTACTTTTTAAAACTACGAGAAAATACACGTTCTTCAATACCGATTAAATGCATTCGAATGACAAAAATGTTGCTCTGTTTCCCCTTCCCAGAAGGAATTGCACAACAGGAAGTAATGGCGCCAGTATGTCTACTCTCAGAAGACACAGCTATCCTAAATACAGACAGATGTCTCCGTTGGGAAATTACTTTAAGTAGCACAACAATAGAATTTCATTACAAGAAATTGGAGCAATTGCGACTTCGTATTTGGTTTCAACACCCGTAAATACATACAAAATCGGTAAAGTTTTCTTTGTAACAAACCCATTGTTGTTCAGTGTATTCCATTCGCGCTCGTTTTTCTTCCCTGTTACTTCATTCTTTGGGATTTGATTCATTTCCTCTTTCAGTGTTCTGGTAAAAGACCATGCGCTTTCTTGAAAAGTTCAACAAATTAGCTTGTCTGATATTTTTGTTTATACACTGGTTGAAACGTTTTAATTCACACTCGGGCGAGGAAGTTCTGGGTGCAAAACCATTAATGAAGCCCTCCTTCCCACGCAAAAAAGTGTGTGTGTACACTCAGTAGACAAAACATTAGAGATAGGGTTCATGGGCAGTTGCATGGTCATCCCACGCAGAGTGAAACAGACACCACCCAAACGCAGGCGATAAATAGACTAACAACAGGGCTTCCCAACGGTGTATCGCAATCGAAGAACACGAGTAAGAGTGGTGATCTGAGCGACTTTGATTGTGGATGCAATGTCGGCGCAAAATGGAAAGGCCATTCTTTCACCCAAGTGGTAAGGACCATAAGGTTCCCGAGGGCAAGCGTATCAAGGTTGTACTTGTACCGAGAGTATAGCATCGACGGACGTACCAGCGCCCAGAGAGCAAGCGGTGGCCGGGGTCGACGTTCACTATTCAGGCTCGTACAGACAGACCGCTTCGCAACGGCGGCACAAATGACATCCAGGTTAAATGTCGAGGCCCAAGTAATGAACGAACGGGTACTGCGCACGTCCAGGGTTCGGGTCCCTGTTCGGGTGCTATTCAAATGTTACAGGGCTTCGTGCTGAGTTCTATTACAGCGCCCTGTGTGGAGGGTTCGTTTGATGTTTCTTTTGCAGTAAGTTCGGTATCGGTGGTATAATCCGTAATTCTCCCAACTGGAGCAGAAAAATACAATACGAAGCATAGAAGAGTGAATCGACTGAGGCTAAATTTTGCAGTGAGGAAGACTTTTATTCAGATGTTACGGGGAATGTCCTTAAACCTTGTCCTGATCTCCGTTCTTTCTACATATTACTCCTCATAATCTCCTTCCGTCTCTCTCATCATCGGCCTCATTTTTCGCTACCTCTCTTCGTCCCAAAGATACTGCACCCCCGCTAAAGATCTCTCGCTTCGCCGACCTCCTGCCGCCCGAGTTCTCTCTGCTCTCCTCTTCCCCGATAGCTGACCCCCGAACCAAAACTTTCCCCCGTGTCAAGTCCGACGAAAATTCCTCCTAAGCAAAGTCACACCCTAAAGATGTCTCCTCTACTCGCTTTGCTTGGGACAGCTGAAAAGCAATAATGTCCAGTTTCATTCTTCTCACATCAACGAAACTATAAATCTAACACCCCTATGCTGCGACGCGTGGGGGAAAAGGTACTTTGCCTGTCGCTGCCCTTCCCATCCAAATGGCGGGAATTGAAAGAAAAAGACTACAATTCACGATCTCTAAAAATGGTTACAGAACCTCGCTTCTGATAAATATGGAAGCCCAGGTTACAGTCGTATCATTCTAGGTCGGCTCTATTTAAGGCGGTGGTGGCTCTGCGATGGTTTGGGGAGCTTTCTCATGGGGCACAATTGGTCTCTTAGTGTATCAGAAGAGGTTTAACCGGTGCGCGCAACCAGCTTGTGCTGGATGATAACTTACACGCTTTCATGGCATTCGCACATCCTGTGGCCGATGGTCTGTTCCAGCAGAACAATGCGACGAGAAACGCTCATCTGAATTTGGAACCATCCAGTAGCCCCCAGGTTCTCCGGATTTAAATTGTGTGCAAGATGTCTGGGATGACGTAGAGCGAAATATAAGATCTATGGACCCTTCATTGACGTCTCGGTCGGTGTTCTGGACAATGCTGCAAAAGAGGCAAGGTTGGCATTACCTCCGGCATCTGGTGGTGTCGATGCCTCGGCGTGTACTGGTTGTTATTCCCGCTACAGGAGGACCAACACGCTATTAGGTAGGGATCTCTAATGTTTTGTGTCGGAGTATTGTACAAGACGTCCGTGTACAGGTGAGTAAAACTGCTGGAACATCAGTATGTACATGTATCATTCGCAGAGAACTTCATTCCATCGGTTACCCCGGTCGTGCGGCTTCTCATAAGCCTTTTATCTCCACTAGGAATGCTACTCGTCCTTTAGCATGGTGGAAAGAACATTTATCGTTGACCGTAGATCAATGGAAACGGGTCCTATGAACTGATGAATCCAGATACACGATCCATCAGTCTGATGCCTGTGTCTGGGTATAGCGGCAGCCGGGGGAACGCTATTTACCACAGTGTACTGTTCCTACGGTCAAGTTTGGAGCTGGCAGTGTACTCGTGTAAGAGTGTTTTTCGTGCTATGGTCCCGGCCTATTGGTTATCGTTAACAAACCTGTTAACCAGCACGTCTACCTCGATATTCTGAACAATTATGTCCTACCAACTCAGTGGCAATACTATGCGGAGCCGAGCCTTGTTGGTACCAGCAGGATAATGCACATGCATAAAGTAAAGACCGTTACGGCGTGATTTGACAATAATTCCCTATCGTGTGTGGACTGGCCAGCACAGAGCCCTGATCTTAATCTCATAGAGCACCTATAGGATGAATTATAGCGCCGCATAAGAAGTTTGGAACCAAGGCCTACTACTAAGCAACAGTTAGCGGCAGCATTATGTACTGAATGGCAGCGCATACCTATCGCTGTGTTCCAAAACCTTGTCGAAAGCATGTCTCCAAGGGTCATTGCATGCAATTAAGGCCAAAGGTGGACCGACACTGTACTAATGTATAACAATAGAAGCTATCACTGTAATAAATGCTATGTTGTGTTTCTTTTCTAGGTGTCCGGTGACTTTTGTCAATATAGTGTATGCGTATCTATCTACGCACTCGCATATGTGAGTTTCTATAACTATCTGGGATGCAAGGTGAGGTGATGCGCAAACATTATATAGTGTCTCCTCGACAAATGTCAACGCCGCCTTCTCGTGGTGCATCCTGTTCCCACTGTAGGGCCTCTGACAATCGCCATATAGCGGTATAACTATGCCACTTGGATTAGAGGAAATGTTGTCCCACACTCACTAACGCGCTTGGCCAGCATGGTGAATTATGTCCTACCCCTCCCCCAAAAAATAACGATTCCGCAACCTAAACCTTGACCCTCAGTCGCCGGCATCATGATCAGAGTCAAACCCCTGAAATGGAAATGGATTAGACGTATTGCAGAAGAGCGGACCACCGCTGAACAACTGAAATTTTAGACTGGATACCAAGTAACAGGAAAATATCCAGATGAAGTGGAAGATGGATGAATGAAATTCGAATGCATGCCGGAGTGACATTGGAGAGACTGGCTCAAAATACACAGTTGATGGAAGAGACATGGAGACTTTGATCCATCAGTGGATTGAATAAGGTTGATTGGTGTACACTGCTGGCCACCCAAAAATGCAACACAAATGACACCAGATAGCAAAGCCAGATTTACTGGACACATAAAAACAGATACAAAGATGAAACGATTGAGCTTACAGGCCCGTGCGACTTGCGGAACACGCAGACATCAATAGTTCGTGTGGCCCCGATGGCTAGCAATAACGGCCGCTACATGCCGCGGCATCGAACGAAAGAGGCTTTGGATGTGGGCTTGGGGTATGTCGGTCCAGGCTGCTTCCGCACGTTGCCACAGTTCATCACGGGTGGTGCTTGCCGGGCCACTCGGTTGCCGATCAGCGACCAGACTTGTTCGATGGGCGACATATCGGGAGAACACGCGGGCCACGGCAGCAGTGACACCCGGTGAGCCGTGAGGAATTATTGCACGATGCGTGCCACGTGCGGGCGCGCATTGTCCTGTTGAAACGTGGCCGATGGCAGGTCCTGCAGGTGAGGGAGGACTACAGGTTTCAAAACGTCGGAGATGTAGCGGTGGCTGTTGAGTGTACCGGCGATGCATACCAGAGGGGTGCGGGTGTCATATCCAATTGCGCCTCAAACCATAACGCCAGGCAGGCGACGGACCGGTATGGCGATGCATAATGCAGGCGTCATACAGTCTCTCGCCGCGTTTCCACCACCTGCGGATCCGACCATCGTGGTGTTGCAGGCAGAAGCGAGATTCGTCGGAGAAGACAATGTTGTGTCATTCCGTAGCCCAGGTGCTGAGTTCAACGGCCCACTGCCTCCGCACTCGCCGGTGGTGTAACGTCAATGGTAATAGGAGCAACGGGCGCCGTGCGACAAGTTCCCGCTCCTGCAGACGACGTCAAACGGTACGTGCTGACACAGGTTGCTGCGCAACACACCCTAATTCCTGCGCTAACGTTCGTGCCGTCAATGCCCGCCGCACAACATGCCGGTCCTCACGTTCGGTGGTGTGCCGCGGCAATCGCTCACGTCTGTCCGTCCGTCCCTCCTGCACCCACCGAATCCCTACTGGTCTCACTGTGGCTGGATGTCGTCCCACACGGGCGCCGATGTCTCGGTACGATATAAACCGCTTTCGCGATAAGCCACTATTCTTCCTCTGGCGAACTCCGAAACGTGCTGGAATGACTACAGTTTTCTGCGAGGAGGCATCAGGAAGCTTCCCACGCACAGGTCCGGCAGCACAACACACTTCCACTACTTACACCCCGCCTTCTGTGCACCCTTCTTAAGTGCTTCTCGGTGGCGTGCCAGGCGCATATGATTTGTATATGCCCTGCAATGCTAATCGTTTGCATGTCCTCTCGCGGGCGACGCATGCTGCGTATTTCAGGCCAATCGGATGCTTCCTTCTTGGTGTTGCTTTTTGGGTGGCCAGCAGTGTATTAATTATATTGGACCATAATAACATGGTCAACACTTCATTACTCAATTATGCATTAGTTGCTCTTCAGTCATCACTTAAGGATTTTGAAGTCATTTAAGTGAAAGGATAATAATTGAGAATTTATTGTGAGTTGGTCATTCATGTGTAATGAGTATTTAGACTTCATTAAAATTCCACAGTAAGCAAACTAGTTGAATGCGCTAAAAAATCACAAGTAGATACTTAAATAAATACAACTGTCATTGTTGCATAAAAATATGAAGGCACGGGGGGGGGGGGGAAAGCTGACGATCGATTTTTGTACGTTCTGTATTTTTAAAATGAATTTTTTCTGTAAATTCACATCAATAATTTTCTTTCTCTTTATGCTGGGATCCATTTCTTTATAAAGGAATCCAAACCACACTTCTTCACTTTCTATGCTTAATATTGCTAAAGAAGACACGATTTTGGGTAATCGTTGATTGTAAATATGTTTCAATCATTTTCGCTTGGTAAATTATCTTTTGAAACTTACGACGGTTACTGGTAGGTTGAGAAGTAGTAAAGAGAACAATATATGGAAATATAATTGCTGTAATTGCAATCAACTTTGCTGAAATAGCTCTTATAGCCAAATCCTTAATCAAATCAGTAACATAGTTTAAGAACACCCTTTTAAGCCCGCCCTCCCGGTTAATTATCCCCATCCCCCAATCTCAGATCAGCACGGGGTATATATGGCTAAGCAATTTTCTGAGATTCAGGGGTGGCCTAGTGGTCAGCGTTCGTGACTGACACGGAGAAGACCTCGGGTTCGATTCCAGCAGGTACGAACGCTAGAACTAGTAAATATCCGCCGTGCATCGGGTGGGCACGTTAAGCCGTCGGGCTCCGGGTACTGTTCCCGGGTAATAAGTAAGGGCGTCTTCCTCCCCCTTTCTACCTCGCTTCCGTGTCACTTTCCTATCGGGCACTCTAGCCCGAGCTTCCTATTTTTGAGGGTTGTTTAAGACCTGGGGTCAGACACTCCCGTCCTAAAATCCTCTTCATCTGATCTGAGATTCAGGGTTTAGCTCTTCAAAGAAAACGCATATGCCAGATCAATATATTTAAAACACAAGGCTGTTTCTTTCTACAATCCGCCAGCGACACCCATTGGAGCGATTTTCATGATTTTTTTTCTTTAAATGAAAGCTACCGATCCACAGATCTGTCATCACTAATTTTTATTGTTATAAGTAATTTTTTTTAATGCTACCATGGCATTTTCTTTGCACAATCCGACGTTCGTCATTCTTGCGTTTGTTCTCGCTTCAGTACTTGCAGCGCCATCTACCTTTCTCCGGACTTAGAACCAAGCTCTCCGCTATCAACTACGCAGTTGTAATTATCCGAGTCGGTTCAGTAGCGTTCGATATTAGTAAAGAAACTTCCGTATATTTTCGTGAACTACTTTCTTTCACGTTGGGTGTGATCAGGTTGTATGTAAACATAGTAGGAAATCAGGAACTACCTGAAAGCGATCTGATTCGGTGGTACAGCCAAAAATAATAAAAAAATAAACGAAATAGCCTATGTCCACCGGAAAGAAATAAGCTTCCCAACGGTGAAAGAACTATCTAAATCGGTTCAGTAGTTTTCGAGATTACCTCAAACACCCCAACTTTGTTGTCTCTTTATACACTAGCGTGCAAAAATTAAGGACGAGACTTTTTTCGAATGTAACGTCGTGCAGAGGTGCTCCACATGGACTCAAATCATACCATAAGATCCCCAAGATGTAAGAATATGGCACAAGTGAGCAAAACCTTCCAAACAAGGAATCCAAAGGATACAAAGGCACTTTATTGAAAAGGTAGCTTCGAGCACAACTGGACAGAAGACAGAAACGTCCATGACAGGCGGCTGCCAAGAAAAATACAGTCTTTAGTAGGGGATATGATCACCCTGACTGCGTTGCAGAATTTACAACGTCTGTCCATGCTGAGGACGAGGTTGTCAAGGAGCTGTTGAGGCATCGCGGCCCATTCCTCTTGTAGCGCCAATCGCAGCTGCGGAATCGTTGCTGGCGTCTGGTGACGTGCTGCCATGCGTCTTCCGAGAAGGTTCCACACGTGTTCGGTTGGATTTAGGTCCGGGGACCTTGCGGGCCAATCCATGAGTTGAATATCTTCACTCTCCAACAGCTCTGCGACAGCCACTGTACGATAAGGTGTAGCGTTGTCGTCCATGGAGAGGAACTCAGGACACACAGCACCTATAAACAGACGCACGTGAGGCAGGAGAACCTCGGTACAATAGCGGACACCAGTGACTGAACCTCCTTGGAAGATTGGAGGTCAGTACGGCTACCAAGGATGATACCGCCCCAAACGAGAACTCCGCCACCTCCAAATCGTCCCCTTTCGATGATGTTGGAGGTGTGATTGCGTGTTCCCTGCTCTCTCCAGATGTGTATACGTCCAGAATCGCTCGTCAGACTACATCGGCTCTGATCGGCAAAGAGAACTCGACCCCATTGCTGATGTGTCCAGTTCTTATGTTCCGGGCCCCACAGAAACCGCCGTCTCCGATGAGCAGGCGTTAATGGCGCGCACCGTTCTGGTCGTCGTGCAAATAGACCACCTTCGTGTAGCCTCCTGGCCACGGTAAAACGCGATAACGGACGTCCAGTTGTCTGTTGCATGTGCCTTGCGATTTCTCCCGCTGTCCGCTGTCTGTCTCTTCTCGATTGTAGGACAATATACCGGTCGTCCGCCGCCATGGTTGCTCGTGGAAAACCACTGCTAAACTCTCGGACAGCTGTTCCTGCCGTTTGAAATGCTCTCCAAGCTCGTAAAAACTATGCTGTGAGCGATCCCGAACTCCTCGGCCACACTAGTCACACTTCGACCTCCTTCCAACTTCCCAATGACGCGACCTCAGGTAAAGTCATCCAGATGTCGTCTACTGGATTGCCTGTTGGCCATATCACACGGTGGCAGCAACTCGACGTCGTTCAAACCGATGTACCCCGTGCAATAGCTTTCACCGAATTGCTGAGCGTGTGTTTTATACCCTTCCGACCCCCCCCACGTCATGCTGCATATATGCGCACTCCCTACCGTACCGGACCCTAATCTATCTCCTGAGTGGTCTTTCGGTCTGTTCTGCCTGCTCGTTCCGCTGTTATGCTAATTTCCCCTCTTCGTCCTTAATTTTTGCACACCAGTGTATATAGATATAGATCATATAATGATATAAAAAAAATTGTTAAAACCATACTGGCAAAATAATACACATTTTTAACCCTATCGTGTAGATATCTATAGATTGGATATCATTTCGGGTCACTGAAAGAATTCCTCAATACTCCAATGTAAGCCCGTCAACGACGGGTAAGCACATGTTTATATAACAATGAGGAACGCCATCGTTAAATTTGCATACGAGTAGTTGGAAAAATTTATCGGAATATTATGAAAATTTTGTTTTTGGTGACCCATCTTATAGAGTGCTCATTAATAATTCAATCGTTTATTATACAGTAGTTATGCATTTTATTACGATTCGTGTTTATATGACAAGAAAATATTTCTGTCACAGCTTTTTCAACCGTGCATGGTACAAGTTACGGACTAGTTAAAGTTTAAACCTGATGGAGTTAGATTTTACGAACTGCTGCTTATCAAACATTTCCATCTTTAGCGATCTTGGCACGCCAGTCGATTTTCACGGACATCCTTAACACCACCGCACAAGGCCTTTTATCTGTTTTTTTTTCTTTTTGGGTACTCAATCCTTTTCTCATGCAGACATTCCTGAATCCGGTTTTCCCATTATTTCCTTGGCCTTCCTGTACCTTTCTTTCCTTCCTCTTTGGCTGAATAAATTCGCTTAGTAAGCATCTTACAACTCATTCTTTCAACATGGCCAAGCCATCTCAGGATATTTGTCTCCAACTTACTAAGAACATCTCGCTTCACATTATACATCTGCAATGCATCTTCGTCCCTCGCATGATCAGAATGTGTCTTGCCACAACTCCCCCTGTAAGTAACCCATTTCTCCAGCACACATACCAAGGTTTCACTTCCGTACATCACAATAAAACAATTGCGCTTTAAAGCGTATATGCTCCAGCTTTGTCTGTCCGCACGATAACTCGCGTAAAAATGGTTCGATTTCGATGAAATTTTAGTATGTGGTAGGGGACCACCTGGGGACGAACCCTATTGAAAATGGACGAAATGGGGTCGAAGGTCAATATACAGGAGCGGGATCCATTCCATTGCTCTTATGCGTCATAACTTGACTAAAAATGGTTCTATTTCGATGAAACTTTAGTATGTGGTAGACAAACCCCACCTGGAGACAAACCCTATTAAAATGGGCGACATGGGGTCAAAGGTCAGGACATAGGAGCGAGATCCATTCCATTGCTCTTATGCGGCATAACTTACGTAAAAATGCTTCGATTGTGACAAAACTTTATCATGTTGCTCCGGAGGTATACTGAACCGGTTCTGTTGAACATCGTCGAAATGGGGCCAAAGTTCAGGGCACATGAGCCAGATTAATTCCACAGCCATAATCCTCATAACTTGAGTAATGATTTCTGGTATGTTGGAAAGCGTATCATAATCAATGCACTGCATGATTTTACTAACTTGTTTTATACAGCGATTCGGGACCTTTTCGGAAATCCATCAGTCCAGTGAAATCCTCCAAAGGGAGCTATGACTTTCAGAGATGAATTCCCTCCCCTGCTAAATTCGCCTAATCTGCTTTCTCTCTGAAATGTATTTCCTAAGAATGCAAATTCATTGACCTGGGCAATCTTTGTACCATTTTAGGCTGATCTTGCATTCGATACAAACAGTTCCTCGCTCAAAAGCAATAACTTCGGTTTTCCTCTTATTTACACTTAATTTGAATTTCGTGCATTCGGGACAACATATTCTGCAACTCACTTTTGCTGTACACTAGAAGGACTGTGTCATCAGCATACAGAAATCTGTTCACAAGAAAAATAATTATAAAGACGAGAAACCAGTATTGTCATCACACGTGCATGCATCAATAAATAAACTACTGTTTGTATAAATTGAAACACCATGAAGGAATGATGGTAACCACGTGAAACTTACAGAACATGCAAATGATTAGAAGTGGAGTCATTGCGCATGTCTGGACCCGGCAGTGCCCTCTAGACAGCTGAGTGAGGGGGTATAAAGAGATGACTGTTTAGGATACACACCAGTAGTGAGGCTGCGGGTGTCCTAGTAGTAAACTTTCGTGACTGCCACTTTAGAAGACCTCAGGTTCGATCCCAGGCAGGTACGAACGTTCGAACCACTAAATATCCGCCGTGCGTTGGATGGGCACGTTAAGCCGTCGGGCCCCGGGTAAACCCCCCCCTCCCCGGTAATAAATAAGGGCGTCTTCCTCTACCTAGCTTCCGTGTGACTTTCCTATCGGGCACTCTAGCCAAAATCTCCTGGCTTCCTGTTTCTAAGGGTTGTTTAAGACCTGGAGTCACACACTGTCTTCTTAAAATCCTCTACGTACGATCTGATCTACACACCAGTAGTGCATCGCGGACAGCGAGTTGTAAAAGGTTCTCCAGAATTCAATAATGCCTCGGCGATGACGAAGGGCGTTATATCACCATACGACAGAGTTTGAACGGGAACGAATGATTGGTCTGCGTGGAGGTACATTTTCGTGCCACGACATTGAGGCTCGGACGGGACATAACGCCACGACAGAGTTTGAACGGGGAGCCATGATTGGTCTGCGTGAAGGTAAATTTTCGTACCGCGACATTGCGGTTCGGACGGGACATAACGCCCCGACAGTGACGCACGTGTGGCGGCAGTGGACCGGGTAGAACCAGGTGTATCTACAATATCCGGCAGTGGATCGAGAAATGTGACGACACAGTGGAATGACCGACACTACATCCGCATGGCAGTAACGAACCGTTCCGCATTTTCGCAAGTGTTAGCACAACAGTGGACAACTGCAACAGGTGTGGCACTGTCTGCCTCCACAGTTTCGACCCCGTCTGATGCACAAAGGACTGGTTGCACGCATCCCTTTTCGGCGGATTCCTTTGAACCATGGACGCCTCAGGCTGGAATGGAGTTTTCAATACAGACAATGGCGTGCTGATTGGCAACGAACGTGTGTTTTCGAATGAGTCCCGATTCAACTTGGACTACCACAATGGCCTCATACGCATTAGACGGTATTGTGGTAAACGCCTTCTTCCAGCATGCATTGTCGAGCGTCGTATGGGCTGAACGCCAAGTGTGATGGTGTGGGATGCCATTGGGTACCATTCGCGATATCTGCTGCTACGACTTGAGGGCAATCTCAACAGCGACCGTCTCATCAGGGATGATTTACAGGCAGAAGTCATACCCTTCCTTCAGAGCACTCCTGGCGCTACATTCCAGCAGGACAATGCCCGACCACATGTTGCCAGGAATGTTCAAGTCCTCTTTGCAGCACAGCAGATACCGCTTTTTCCCTGGCCCACACGTTCGCCAGACATGTCTCCTATTGAACATGTCTGGGATGTGGTCACTCGGCAACTAGCCCATCAAAGTCCTCCAGCGGTCCGTACCAATGATCTGTGGACTCGCATACATGCCGCTTGGCAAGCAATTACCCAGGACACCATCCAACGCCTTTTCGCTTCAATGCCATGCCGTCAAGAAGCACTTATTGCAGCTCGCGAACACTGAGAAAAACGTTTTGTTAATTTAGCAAAAAAATTTTGAATCAACCAAAAAATTTTGTCGATATAGAGTCAACAAAAATGTTTGTTGAACTTACAAATTTATTTTGTTGAAAAATATTGTTGATTTTACAAAATTTATTATCATGGCAAAACGTTTTGTTCATTTAACAAAATAATTTTGTCGATTTTTGGGAATTTCTTTGATCCAACAGTATGTATTGTTATCGTGATAAATCGTTTTGTTGCTGAAACCAAACATATTGTTATCGTGACACAGTAATTTCTTGCTCCAACAAAATTTAGAGTTATGTAGCTGGGACACTTTGTCCCTAAACTTTTTTCCGATGGCAACACTTTCCGGTGCAGTAAATTTAGGAGGGGCCCTTCGATCCAGGGTGTCCGCCATCTTTTTTCTCTCCTCCGTATTTACTTTCTAGTGGTGTTTAAATGAATTTGGACGGTGTTACGCCTCGAGGAAAACCTCTCACCGAGCGGATTGGAACCTGAGACCTTTAGTTCAGGAACTAGGCGTGCTAACCACTCGGCTACACGTGACCTTGCAAGCAAATTCGTATCTGCGGATTCAGCATTTGAAAGTGGGTACCTTCTGGAATGTTCACGGACGATTTGTACTTGACATAACGATGTATTGACACTATTTTGGTGCTTGTGTAACATGTTTCTAAATCCAATTTCTTTTTAAATGTTTTCCTTAGTTTTTTAATGAAACAAATTGACATTTTTGGTTAGACAAAAAAAAATCGTAATATTTTTTTTAACGTTCTTTATGTTCCAGGGTACTATCACCATGCAATCTTTGGTTGCCGCACGAATTTTGAAACACTGTATATATAACCTGTATATGAAATCAAGCTCTATACATAAATTACAACTGTTATCATAACTTAATGTGCACATTTTTATTTAAGATCAGGAACCGCAAGCCGTTATAAGAAATGTATTATTGCTTTATCAGAAATCTGGATTTAAATTTAATACGTGCCCCTGTGCATCTAATAAGATGCGGATTCTCTCATGTTCATAGTAATTATGAGTCTACAAAGTGAGGCCAAATTATCACTAAAATTCACTGAATCCAACCAAAGTAACACACAAATAAACACTAGCATAAAAATACGTCGGAATTATTAAGATATATTAGAAATCCCTTACCTCTGAATGTCTATCAGAGTTGACAGTTCCCGGTCTTCTAACAATGCACTCACTTCGTAGTCAGCCATAATTCAAAGCGAAATCTTAAGCGCAAAATGAGATTCTTCTGGTCAGTGGTATAGTCTGGCAGTGCCCGTATGGAGTAGCTAGTAATCACGTGCGCTTTGGCGTAAGATCGATGCCACCTCCATATAGTTGAATTAACAAAATGTAGCCAACAAAATAATTTTTTGGTTGCCAACAAAACAATTCCGACGGAGTTTTG
Organism: Macrothele yani; assembly: GCA_039090855.1. NCBI lineage: Eukaryota > Metazoa > Arthropoda > Arachnida > Araneae > Macrothelidae > Macrothele > Macrothele yani. Next base: position 41,783,570 of record CM077003.1, on the reverse strand, counting down.
CTAAAGCAACAAAATAAATCGACAAAACAGTTCAACAAAATTATTTTGTTGTTTCAAGCAAACTTTTTTTCTCAGTGAAGGCTTCACAAGATATTGGGTTTTGCAGGTAAAAATTGTTGTGTTCTTTTAAAAATTACATACTTATTTACAGTCATATCAGTAATGTGTGGTATAAATTTCATTCTAATCGCATGGTTCCTTCTTGGTGCTGCAGTTTTCACAAACAGTAGTGTATGTTAAACAGCTATGATGATATTACGCAACCATGTCCAACTTCTGCACAAATAGAAAACAATTTCGGTAAAACACCATTCTCTCGAACACAGGTTCTACAGTGTTACGTATTTTTTAGATCAAAATTACTTAATATCCTTACGCTATCATGAAAGAAATACGGGATTACGCCACATAATACAAATTTTGAAGATGACAATCCGATTTTTGGCGTAAATGTGACAAGGATGTGATGGTTATATTGAAATTGATCGGAAACTTGAAACTTGGTGGTTGCCGCCCCGGTGGCGCAGTGGTCTAAGCGAAGGCCTCTGATCATTCGTCCGTAAGGGGTCCGGGTTCGAATCCCGGTGAGGCATGGATGTGTTTGTCTTCCGGCACTGGCTCTTTCCCTTCCCTGTAACCAGTAACCCTAAATTAGAGACGGCGACTGCTTATAGCCCATTGAGTTACTCACGGTGGTCGTTAAACCTCCAATAAAAAAAAACAAAACAAAACTTGGTCGTTCTGGGTGGTGTAGTGGTTAGCATACCCGGGCGCTTTCTGGGAGACGCGGGTTCGTGTATCGCTCCAGGACGATGAAAATTTTCAAGTTTTCGGATATTATCTGACTTACCATCCTTGTCACATTTACGCCAAAAATCGGATTGTCATCTTCAAAATTTGTATCCTTACGCTATGTATTTGCTTTTCAATAATGGCGATGTATATTTATGAAGGTAAGAAATTTGGAGTGTCATGAAGATTAAGTACCGTGTTCCTCAAAAGATAAGATCATATTTTTGTACATTTCTTGGTGCTTTACATTCACGTATATGTCAGAGAGTGAACCAACTTCCAAACTTCAAACGACAGCAATATTTTTTGCAACCAGATAATTTTCAGAATGTCCATTAATTTTTTTTTTAAATTCAGAAACATTAGCTTTCAGAAAAGTGTAACGAATGAAACGTTATTAGCAAAATAAATAAGCATTTGCCGCAGAATATGTCGAAAAAAAAATTCCCGTTTATATTGCAAAGTAAAATTGATAAACAATTTAATTGCAGTGCAAAAATGTAACCACATCCTGGTCGCTGCCAGAGTTCGAAACGGGTCAAAAATTTCGGACCCGAACCCGACCCGGAAAAATCTGCTTTGAACTATAAATTCGAAACTCAATTTATAATTTATACGTGATTATACACACACGCCCACACACACACACACACACACACAGGGCGTTCAAAAAGTCTCTCCGCAGTGGGTAACGTAGGTAATATAGAAACCACAATAATGTATTACGGGAAAGTATAATTTACTCACTTGCTTACAGAAAATGTTGAAACTCTCGCCCTTCACAAAAACTTAACTGTTTTACACATTTTTCAAACACATCTGCGAGAGTCGAAATGCCCCTCTGCAGTAATGTTAAGGCTGTCGTCCCACTAGATCTTGATGGTGCCCAAGTCAAAAAAATTTAATTTACTTGCTGTATGTTTTATTTCAGTTTTTGCTGTCTTCTTGATAACATATCAAGCTTCGGAATATCTTTCACAGCAATACCAATTTTCATCAGCTTCTGATGAGTTGAAAGGTTTCTAAGCGATGGCCTCTGATCATTCGTCCGAAAGTGGTCCGAGTTCGAATCCCGCGAGGCATGGATGTTGTGTTTGTCTTACGGCATTGGCTCTTGCCCTTCTCTGGAACCAGTGACCCTAAATTAGGGACGGGCGACTGATTATAGCCATTTGAGTTGCTCACGGTGGTCGTTTAAACCTAAAATTTAAGAAGAAAAAAGTTTCCAAAATTTGCATGTTGATTTCGCATCACTGCCCCTCATAAGGAAGTGACACTCATGAAATCAACATTCGCATTTTGAAAACTTTCAATTGATCAGAAGCTTGTGAAAATTGGTGTTGATCGGAAACATATTCTGGTTTCTTAATAAGACGAAACAACTTCCAGAATTCACTCTTCCCCTTTTTGTTTTCAACAAGCACATATTTGTTGGCCTCGACGCCATTTTCAATCCCCTTAATATTAAATTGATCCATATTAACAAATAAGGCATTAATTCCGACACGACATGCAATGGAACGGGATGTTAGCACGTCAAACGAAAATCTCCGAATGCTCAATGCAAAAGATGCAATGTGAAAAGTAATTCTCAGTCTTGCAATGTGACACGCGGAGTGTGAGAGAATGAATCACCAGAGAAGCAGGCATCAGGCGTTTGCCTGTATCTTGCTCCGTATAATCGCACTGAAAACAAACGCAAAGGAAGTATCGTTTTACGATATGGTATCGGTGAGTCTAGCGCTTGCGTCGTATCGTCGATCGGCGGAAATCTTCGTTGCTTTCAGAAAGAGGCGGCAATATTTTTGTATGACAAATCTTTTTTCATTCCTCTAGCACCAGTATCTAGAACTGAATTCCACAGTACGCAATTTTCTTTGAAATATATTTTTTTTCCTTTCAAAAATAAAACAAACAAAATCCTGGTCGATTTCGGGTCAGGAATATCTTGACCCGACCCGTTTGACCCGCAAGAAATTGTTGACCCGCTGATTCGTTTCTATCTCAGGTCGCTGTAGTGGGTATATGATTAGTTTAGAAACCAGCCGCTGTATGTGAATGGCGCAACGATTCCGCGCTTCATCTTAGCAATGATCGTTAGGATTAATTTATTAAACATGAACTTTTACATACCATTTTCTCTTCACGGTCGGAATCACTGTATTCACTAAAAAAGTTTGCGATATCGAATCCCCTGAAATGGTACAAAAGCTTAGGTTAGTAGTATCGTTTTTTACTACATTGTTTATTTTTATTATTATACATAAATTTAGGTTCGGTATTACAATAGAGATGGCTAAAGATGATGGATGGAGACTGTTTAAAATTGGGTATCAACTGTAGCCCATTATAAAGGAAAATATTTTGTCCAATATAAAAAAAAAACGCGTCTTTGATCTTACGATAAGGCATTTGTAACACCAAATTTCAAATAAACATTTGTAACGTACCAGAAGATGTGACGTACCTGCCAGAAGGACGCACACGACATAAAGACAGATAGGAATCAGAATAAAGTGTCCGCGTAGCTTAATTGGTAGAGCAACTTATTCCGGAATGAGGGGACCCGGGTTCGAATCCTGGCGCGGATAAAAATGACGGAGAAATTTACTTCGTTATGCATTTTTAGCACGTCTTTTGTAAAAGAAAGGTCGTGCTTATGTTATCTGTTTGTCCGTCCGTCTGTAGACACCATATCTCTGCAACTATTAGTCAGATTTGAAAAATTCTTTTTACATTGGTGTTGTAGATGCGTTGCTTGTAAGGATTGATGACTGTGTTGCGCGACTGGGAAGCGAGAGTCTGAGGCTGAGCAGTGATGTCGAGGAGTGAGGTTGAGTAGTCTGTATCAAATACATATCTATCTGTATGTATGTGTGCGTGTGTGTGTGTGTGTGTGTGTGTGTGTTGTAGTAGTTAAAATGAATGTTACAAGGGTTAGCAGAATGATGTGTGCATAATTCTCTACTGCAACATAGCATGGAAAGTGGCGACGAGGTTACTGGAATCTACTGTTGAGGCTTCTGCTTTTGCTTCGTGACAAAATGGCTGCTTTTGCTCCGCCGTTGCCCTTACTGGATTTTCCCGGTGAGTTACAACTTCCCTTTTCTACGTGGCTTCGTTCGTTTCATACTTATTTAACTGCGTCCGGAGGTGAATATTATTCCGATGAGAGGAAAAGAGCTATCTTGTTACATTAATTCGATCATGAAGGTCAGCGAATCTACTATACGTTGGACACAGATGATAAAACTTTCAAAGCTTACTGTTGTTACGTTCGAGTCTTATTTTACACCGAAAGTGAATGTGGTGGCTAAAAGATACAAATTTCGTAAAAGAGCTCAGCTGGGAAATGAAACAGTTACTCAGTACATTTCAGCATTAAGGGAACTTATCGTTACTTGTCAGTTTGGAACGTTTACTGATAAAATAATCAGAGATCAACTCATAGAAAAAACGAGCGATTCTCGAAAGACTGCTTTTAGAACCGGATTTGACTCTGTCAAAGGCGTGTGAAATAGCTATGCAAATTTGAATCGGCAATGAAAGAGTCTAAATTGTTAACTTACTTCTGTAGAAGTTAAACGTGTTCAGGTTGTTTCCAAGGTGACAAAAGAAAAACAAAATACACACAAGTAAACAAGCCCAACCGACCTAGGGTCATGAGAAAATGAAAGTACGTAATTGCTATCGTTGTGGCTCAACTACGCACTTGGCGAATGCTCCTACTTTTCCTGCTAAAAATGTTAAGTGCAACGCATGTTCGAAAAGAGGGATATTTTGCAAAGCTGTGTCGCTCCCAGGGCTAGAGAATCCTTATTCTATATACCTGTGTCGCTCCTCACTTTTTGTAAATGAAATAACTGTTCCTAATGTTATTATATCTAGTGTTAATTCATTGGAAAGACCAAATCGTCTTTACAGCGATGTAAACATTGAAATACAGGGTAGTAGTTGCTCGGTAAAAATGCTTGTTGACACGGGATCTCCGGTCACAATACTGTCTGAAGGCATAGTTCGTCATGATTTTAATACTGTTGAGTTGAAGCAACCAAGTGTTTGCCTTAAATCGTATTCAGGAGAACCATTACCAGTCTTTGGTTGTATTTCTGCTAAAGTTAAGTACAAAAAGCAATCAGTGTCAACAGAACTGTTCGTCGTAAAGAATGGTGATCCAATCATGGGGACAGATTTAATTCAGGCATTAGATGTACGCATTAAAAGAAAAATGCTACGTTCTACAAATGTAAAAGCTGCACGTGAAGGGCATGTACAGGATGTAGCAAAAATAAATGAACTGAGTTGTGTAAAAGGATTCATACATAAATTTAAAATAAAGGCTAATGTGACGCCAGTTAAGCAACAATTGCGTAGATTACCACTATCCATAAAAGATAGTCACTAAAGAATTAGAGAAGCTTGAAGCTAATGGTGTCATTGAAAGAATAGACGCTTTTGAATGGGTTTCACCAATTGTAGTAACTAAACGGAAATCAAATGATATTCGATTATGTGTTGACTTACGGGAACCTAATAAAGCCATCGTGTCAGATTTCTTTCCCTTATTAGTAACTGACGAATTACTGTTAAATTTACGGGGTGTAGTTCTATTTTTTACGTTACATCTTAGGAGTGCATATCATCAAGTGGAATTGCATGAAAGTTGTAGGGACCTCACCGCTTTCATTACACATCTGGGATTATTTCGTTTCCGCCGTGTTCCATTTGGACTTTGTTCAGCTCCTGCTGCATTTCAAAAAATTATGTCAATAATTTTGGAGGGAATTATAGGTGTACAGTGTTACCTTGATGATATATAATTGTGTATGGAAAGAATCGTAAAGAAAATGATGATGCGTTGGAACGTGTACTACAGTGTCTAACTGCTTCCAGCTTGAAACTAAATATGGAAAAATGTCAATTGCATAAGGGTATCTTGAACTTTTTGGGATATAAATTGTCTGTCGAAGGGTTACAGCCAAATGAAGAACTAGTTGAGGCAATTATCAAGGCACCGCCGCCACAAAACGTACATGAAGTAAGATCGTTCCTTGTCATGGCTTCACATTAAAAGTTTGTACCGAATTTTGCTAGTGTCGTTGAACCTTTAAGAGCACTTACACGAAAAGAAAATAAATTCGTTTGGACACATGAATCGGAGAAAAGCTTTGACCTGGTGAAAAAACGAATTCTTGATAGTACTGCTATTTCAGTGTTTGACCCATCTCTTACTACTATAGTGTCAACCGATGCTTCCGACTACGGACTAGGTGCAGTACTTACTCAGGTATGTGAAGAAAATAAAGAGTACACTGTTGCATTCGCTTCCAGAACATTGTGCCACTGCAGAAAGGAAGTATTCTACCGTGGAGAAAGAATCGCTAGCTTGTGTTTGGGCAGTAGAAAGATAGAAAAAATGTTTGTGGGGAAATAAATTTATTCTTCGTACAAATCAACAGGCTTTGACAACATTCTTGTCAACGAAAGGAAATGGTCGGGCTAGCATGAGAATTGCGAGATGGTCAACTCGCTTGCTTGAGTTTAATTATGAGGTGATTTACAGACCTGGTACGGAAAACAATTGCCGCAATCACACGGGCATTCTTCTGTGTACAGAAACCCGATTGGAAACCTTCTTTCTTCAGTCAGATACAACTGTTTTCTAATAGTATCTGACCGATTGACTTTGAATAGCTTTGTTAAATTTGATTCGCGTCAGAACGGATTCAAAAGACGTGCTCATTACACCCCAAAATTTGGTGTCATCTTTCTTGTTAAAACTTAAAGCTAACCAAGAGATACCGAAGAAGTGTTTTCACGCACTACGTTATTAAATTGAAATCCAGTAAAATACCACTACCATTGAAAGTGAGGTCGCTGACTTAGGAATGCGAATCACTGTAGAAGTAAAACAGTAAAATTCACGAATAAGAGAACAAAATATTTAAAGTATTCCAATGGCGTAGCTCTCATAGGGCGAGGTGTTGCAGTTGCATTAGTCGCTTGAGGGACCCATTGCGGGCCGACGATAAGCTATCAAAAGGAGGAAAGGTAGCAATGAAAAATTGATATACCATTAAGTAATGAGACGAAATTTATATCAAAACAACAAACTACGAGGGTTGTACCAAAAGTAATGCAAAAGTGGGCATAACTTTTTTATTAACTGACAGAGGTCGTTCAAATTGCACATGTTGGTGGAATAACTCTTTCTCTATAGTAACCCTTCTCTTCATTGTAGGTAAATAATGGATTCCAAGCAGAAGCAACATGCTGTCATTGAGTTCTTGACGAAGGAAGGGTGCAGACTGTCCGACATCCACAGAAGACTACAGAATGTTTACGGAGATGACACCATTGACAAGAGCAATGTGCACAGATGGATGAGGTGAAGTTTAGAGAAGGGGAAACAAGCATTGAAGACAGACCAGGCAGAGACCATCATCTGCGGCCTCTCATACGAACCGTCGGTGAGTGGATGAATTGATTCGCGCATAGACTAGTCACAATCCGTGAGCTTCTAGCACAACTGGATTGTGATCACAATTCCACACAGATGATGATGGAAGACTTAGGGTATAGGAAAGTGTGGGCAAATTTGGTACCTCGGCAGTTGACACTCTATTTGAAGAACAGAAGGGCGGAAGTCTGCTCTCATCTGCCGTGAAAGCATTTGAAGCCAATTAAGACACGTTTTTTTTTTCGATCTGGTGACAGGGGATGAAACGTGGGCGTATCTTTACGATCCAGAAAAGAAGAATCAATCCATGGAATGACGTCACACTTCTTCACCAAGGCCTAAGAAGTTCAAGAGCCAGCGATCAGCACAGAAAGTCATGGTGACTGTTTTCTGAGATGACAGGGGTGTCATTCTTCTTGATGTTCTGGAACGTGGCCGTTCCGTGACCAGCGAGCGGTACATTGAGACACTCAAGAAGCTTAGACATGCCATAAGGAAGCAGTGAGCGAACAAGAATCTGAAAAGGATCCACATTCACCATGACAATGCTAAACCACACACATCTTTGGCAACAAATCAGACAATCAGCAAATTTGCCTGGGTGGTGGTCCCCCATTCCCTGTACAGCCCAGGTCTGGCACCCTCTGACTTCCACCTGTTCGGTCCAATGAAGGACAGTCTCCGGGGACAACGATTTGATGACACAGACAAGGTGAAAGTGGCTGTGAAGAAGTTTGTACAACAGTCCACACCTGAATTTTTTCAAAGAGGATTCGAGAGTTGGGTTTAACAATGGCGCAATTGCATCGCTTGTGATGGAGACTATGTTGAGCAGTACCTTTGCATAGAGAAAGAGTTAATCTACTAACATGTGCAAATTGAACGACCTCTGTCAGTTAATGAAGTTATGCCCACTTTTGCAGTACTTTCGGTACAATCCTAGTATATTTTGAATTGTCATTTACACAGATTCAAAATCATCTCCCTCCAACTCCAAACAACGGTCAGATCTTTCGTAAAGGTGTTAGAAGGCCCGGTGGAAGTCCTGAACCGGAGCCTCCTTCAATCTGTTTGTCACACTTTGTTGGATGTCCTCTATATCGCTGAAGAGCTCCCTTTTCAAGGGTCACTTCACCTTTGGTAAGAGAAAAAAGTCTGCGGGAGCCAAATCTGGCGATTAAGGTGGATGTTCGATCACGCAGATCGACTTCGAAGTCAGAAACTACTTCACAGGCAGTTCAGTGTGCAGGCATGTTGTCATGCAACAGAAACAATAGTTTTTGCGAAACAGTTATTTCCTGACATGTCTCATGCGGGTGTACAGACGTTACATTACTCCTAATTAATACTTACCATTCACTGTGGTGCCCACAGGAACGATTTCACGGTGGATAATTCCATCAGAGTCGAAAGAAACAATTACCATTGTCTTATATATAACTTATGACTACTAAACTGAAGAAATCAATTGAATGACCTTCAATTTGTTGGTCAGATTGAAGGTCGTTCAATTGATTTTTTTGGGTTCCCTACAGAAAGAGCTTGATTTTCTTAAACGAATTGCAGTACACAGTGGATATAACCCTTCCGTTATAGACAAAGCTGTTCAAAAATTTAGGAAACCAAAGCCTGTCTGCTCGCTCACGCCAATAGATCTCCCAATACGAAAGAGCTGGGCAGTTATCCCCTTTTGCTTCTCAGATTTGCTTCGGAATTTCAAAAATTCTCAAAAGTTTTAATTTCAAAGTTATTTTCAAACCCATAGACAAGATGAATTTTTACGGATCAAAAGACTACGTCGAAAACTAGGGAATTTATCAGATACCTTGTGAATGTGGACTTTCATATATAGTACAGACCCGCAGGACTTTAAGTTTCCGTGTGAAGGAACACAAGACTTGCGTACGGAACTATGAACTGAAGATTGTCACGGAAGTAACCATAATTTTGAATGGAAACTCTACGCTTATTGAAAAACCGGATTCGACTATCAAGCTCAATATACACTGGCGGAAAGTGAAAAAAGAACACCAAGAAGGAGACTTCTGATACCAACGAAATTTATACAGCATAATAACGGAGTACAGAGGATAACGTGATCAAAACATTATGGCAAAATACAGCTGTATTTACTGGTAAACTGAAAAATAACATTTCCATGTAACATGGTTAGTACGAGGTTGAACCGCAATGAACTGCGTCACACTGTGCAATTCTGGCATGGAGTCTGTCGTACAGATGTTGGATGTAAGTTTGGGGTATTGAGTTCCAAGCATCCTCAACCTGGACGCATAAATTGGGGATGGTCGTGGCTGGCTGTGGAGACCGGATAAGTCGTTGTCACATAAAATCCCACACGTGCTCAATGGGGGACAAATCCAGTGAACGTGCAGGCCATGGAAGTTGTCTCACACCCTGAAGTGCATGTTGCGTTGCACGTGCCGTGTGTGGGCGTGCGTTATCTTGCTGGAAAACACCACGATGGACCTACCTTACAAATGGCACAACAACGGGCTGAATGATGTTGCTGATGTAGGATGTGCTGTTTAACGTACCCGGTACAAACACTAGTTGTGTACGGGAGTAATAGCTGATCGCTCCCCACACCAGGAGACCAGGTGTAGGCCCTGTGTGTCGCTGGCGGATGCAAGAAGGGTGGAGACTCTCCCCTGTGAGTCTACGAACACGCGTACGGTCATCGGAGGCTCCCAAGCAGAATCTGCTTTCACCGCTGAACACGACAGATCGCCAATGCGTTCTCCAGTGCAGACGTTGGCGACACCACTGCAGCCGTTCCAGACGGTGGGCTGGAGTCAGAGGTACACATGCCAGAGGCACACGTGCACGTAGTCTTGCATCCAGTTGACGGTTGCGGATTGTTCGCACAGTCACCTCAGGTGCAACGGCAGCTCGGATTTGCGTCGCAGTGGATGTTCTGCTTGACAACGCCGCTCTTCTTATGCGTCGATCAGTCCGCTCATCAGTCCGTCTGTGACTCCCGGTTCCACGTCTTCTCGTGTGGGAATGTTCCTCGGACCATCTACGCCACCATCGTACCACCACCGATACTTCCCGTCCAATTCGCTCCGCAATACGACGATGAGACCACCTGGCCTCGCGGAGTCAGACTAGACGACATCGCTCAAAGTCCGATAACTGCTGAAATCGTACACGTCTTCCATGTCCAGGTATTACAGCTTCTTCAGGATCTTCGCACGTGTCCGTACGCCGACGACTGATTACATTCACTTTGCCGTACTCCTTAAATACCACCGACGATAATTTGCATATTATGCCGTCCTGTGGCGTAAGCGCTCACCGGTTGGTCCCGAAATTAACATTACACTTACGTACACTCGACCCCATTAACATATGTAAATTTCATGATCGTCCGCCAATTCCTTCTTGGTGTTCTTTTTTCACTTTCCGGCAGTGTATTAGAAGCTTTACACATACACCAGAACTTTTCATAGCTTGTCAACGATACGTCGACTCCATTTCTTTCAACCGTGTGGTAACAATTCAAAAAATCAGTGACCGTCAGAACTCTGATTATGTTTCAATGATTTGAATATTTACGCTCCATTCGTCCTGATGATGCCGAACCAGACGCTCTGCGAAACTATAGCCGATGTACACTGCTGGACAATTGCTAAGGACGGATCAAAAACGGCTATATAGCGCATAAAAAAGTAAGTGTGGTTGGATGCCAAGTGAAATAAAATAATGTCAGAATGCCAGGACATTACAAGAAAGACAATTTATTGTGCTCTGAAATCCAGAAGGCTTTGGAACGTGTTCAAGGGACAAACAGGCCATTTTGTGCAGAATACGTAAACGTGAAAAAATTCAATTACCGTCCGCAGGCGTTCCGGCGTAAGATGTCGATACGGGATATGGCCACCATGGAGAGCAATGCAAGATTCCACACGTCGTGTCATGCTTTGCCCAACATTATCAAGCAGCTGTTGGGGTAATTTATCCCATTCCTCTGTCAGTGCACGGATGAGGGTGTCCTTGTTTATTGGAGGGCACTGGCGACCAGCAAGACTCCTCCCCAAAGCATCCCACACATTTTCAATGGGATTCAGGTCTGGAGAACGTGCTGGCCATACGAGGCGTTGAATATCCTCGCTCTCAAAACACTCCTGGACAGCGACTGTTCGATGACATATTGCGTTGTCGTCCATGAAAATGAATCTATCACCGACAGCACCACGGAACATGCGTACATGAGGTAGCAGAACATCATTAATGTATCGTTGGCCAGTCATAGTCCCAGTTGGAAGCACATAGAGGGACGTACGGCCATTGATCATGATGCTAGCCCATACCATGACACTACATGTCGGATATCGGTCCCTTTCCTGTATGTTTGCTGGACAATATGCAGTACCACTATCACGCCAGATCAGTTGTCGTCGACAATCAGACGATAGACTGTATCTACTCTCATCTGAGAAGAGAACAGCAGACCAGTCGTTATCAGTCCAATTGCGACGATGTTGATGGCACCATTGCAAACGGGCGGTACGGTGACGTCTGGACAATGGGATGCACACAACAGGACGGCGGGCGTATAGTCCTTCTTCATGCAAACGTCTGGCGACAGTTTTTCGGGAGATCCGCTTGCCAGTAGCAGCCATAAACTGATTTGCTACCTCACTAGCTGTGCTGCGCCCGTGTCTTTTTGTTGATAGCACTATGTACCGATCTTCTGCAGGTGTCGTACTGCGAACAAGACCTCCCCGTGACGTTTGCTACACTATCTATTTGTTTGAAATGATTTCCAAAGCCTTGAAACAACACTGTGACTGACGTCGAACTCCCTGGCAACATCTGTTATTTTTCGCCCTTCTTCAATTTTGCTAATAATACGGCCACGCGTAAAATCATCTAGGTGATGTAGGGAAGACATACTGAAAATTGCAAGTTCGTCAATTGATTCTTTCCCTTTCAACTTTGCGTTCGAACAACGGTCAATACGCGTCAAATCCTTTATATCTCTTATCAGCGCTATGACGTCACGAACAAGTTCGGCAATCCAAAATTTGCATACGCACAACACGTCTTACTGTATCCCGCACTTATGCTAATTTCCACATTTTCCTGCCTTCCATTTTATGGTTGCTATCGTTGCTACTGTCATCCGTCCTTAGCAATTGTCCGGCAGTGTACAATAAACATTTTATTGTGAGAAATGTTGCTGTTTTTATTCTATTGCTAGCCTGTTGTACGCGTCGTTGACGGGCTATATCGGCAATTAGACTGGTAAATCAAGGTTTATAGAACTTTGTAGTACAGCTTCCCGGAATAGAATATTAGGATAAAAAATGTATTTGAATTATTTAGTAGTTGACACGTCCAATGTAAATAATTCAAAAAGTTTGAAAGCAGAAGGCTTATGCAATGAAATTGATTGAGATGAAAAGTACCTTATTCTTGTAGAGCCTCGGGATAAACAATATTAACAGTCCTTCCATTCGGAGCAAAGATGTAAAGATTTCCCCATTTCCGACTTTGGAACAACCAACCTACAGTTGACCATGGGGAAAAAACATGGACTTTTTAGATCCATTCCAACGACTTTTAGAGATTGCCCTTGTGTCTTGTTGATGCTCATGGCGAAACACAAACGAATCGGGAATTGAAGACGTTTAAATTGAAACGGGACATCAGATGGGATGATCGGGATCCTTGGAATAAAAACGTTTTTGCCTGCTGCATGTCCAGTCATTATAGTAGCTTCAATAACGTTCTTTATTAGTTTCTTGACAGATAATCTCGTGCCGTTGCAAAATGAAGGCGGATCTAAATTTCTCAGCAGCATAATAGGTGCACCAATCTTCAACTCTAAATTATGTGAAGATACTCCAGGTGGCTCCAAAGAGTTAAGAAACTCAGTTAGGTAGTTGACTGCATCGTCTGAATTCTGTATATTTACCGCTTCTTTACATGCAACCTGATCACACCCAACGCAAAGGCGCGAAGATAAGTAGTTCATGATAAATTTGAGCCATTTCTATTTTAGAATTAAGCGAAAACAACGTTTTATTTTCTAGCTCACAACGTCGTCACAGTATGATGACCTTCTGACGTATGACAGTTTTGAATTAATAACGCAGATTGAAAAACTACGTTCTATTTTCTTTTTTTTCTTCTCCGCCCTCAAAGTCATAATACAATCTGCAAACAACGCTTACAAAAAAGGGCGTGATAAATTTATTTACGAATGAAAATAGTCGTAACGGAATTCTAAAAAACGAAACGCCTAAAATTTATGGTGAACTGCTTTTCTGCAAGCCTTAAATTTCGGTGTGATCAGGTTGATGTCCACAAAGCGGAAAGACACACTCAGACCGGGTAGAAACGCGTAATATTAAATAACTGAAAATCAAATTCAAATAAAGGGAAATCGCTTCGAGGTGCACTAGAAGATGTCTACAGATACTTTCACAGCAAATTTCGTCGCTCTAGGTCGCTTAATTCTATGTGAAATCCGACCGACAGACACGCACACAGTCTGTTTTATATACACAGGCGGAAAGTGAAAAAAGAACACCAAGAAGGAATTGGCGGACGATCATGAAATTTACATATGTTAATGGGGTCGAGTGTACGTAGGTGTGATGTTAATTTCGGGACCAACCGGTGAGCGCTTACCCCACAGCACGGCATAATATGGAAATTATCGTCGGTGGTATTTAAGGAGTACGGCAAAGTGAATGTAATCAGTCGTCGGCGTACGGACACGTGCGAAGATCCTGAAGAAGCTGTAATGCCTGGACATGGAAGACGTGTACGATTTCAGCAGTTATCGGACTTTGAGCGAGGTCGTCTAGTCTGACTCCGCGAGGACGGGTGGTCTTATCGTCGTATTGCGGAGCGAATTGGACTGGAAGTATCGGTGGTGGTATGATGGTGGCGTAGATGGTCCGAGGAACATTCCCACACGAGAAGACGTGGAACCGGGAGTCACAGACGGACTGATGAGCGGACCGATCGACGCATAAGAAGAGCGGCGTTGTCAAGCAGAACATCCACTGCGACGCAAGTCCGAGCTGCCGTTGCACCTGAGGTGACTGTGCGAACAATCCGCAACCGTCAACTGGATGCAGGACTACGTACACGTGTGCCTCTGACATGTGTACCTCTGACTCCAGCCCACCGTCAGGAACGGCTGCAGTGGTGTCGCCAACGTCTGCACTGAAGAACACAATGGCGATATGTCGTGTTCAGCGATGAAAGCCTCCGATGGCCGTATGCGTGTTCACAGACGCACAGGGGAGCGCCTCCACCCTTCTTGCATCCGCCAGCGACACACAGGGCTGGTGTAGGAAGCGATCAGTTATCACTCCCGTACACAACTAGTGTTTGTACCGGGTACGTTAAACAGCACCTCCTACATCAACAACATCATTCAGCCCGTTGTTGTGCCATTTGTAAGGTCGGTTAATCGTGGTGTTTTCCAGCAAGATAACGCACGCCCACACACGGCACGTGCAACGCAACATGCACTTCAGGGTGTGAGAGAACTTCCATGACCTGCACGTTCACCGGATTTGTCCCCCATTGAGCACGTGTGAGATTTTATGGGACAACGATTTATCCGGTCTCCACGGCCAGCAACGACCATCCCCGATTTACGCATCCAGGTTGAGGATGATTGGAACTCAATACCCCAAACTTACATCCAACATCTGTACGACAGACTCCATGCCAGAATTGCACATTGTCACGCAGTTCATGGCGGTTCAACCTCGTACTAACCATGTTACATGGAAATATTATTTTTCAGTTTACCAGCAAATACAGCTGTATTTTGCCATAATGTTTTGATCACGTTATCCTCTGTATTCCGTTATTATGCTGTATAAATTTCGTTGGTATCAGACGTCTTCTTCTTGGTGTTCTTTTTTCACTTTCCGCCAGTGTATATAGAGGTTGTCTTGGCACGTGATTTTTGCAACCGGAATTTCTTCTGCCGGGGAAAAGGTGTTCCACGCCATTCCATGCTGTGGCGTTTTCTTTCGGGATCAAACTGAAAACACCAACTTTCATCACGGGTGACAATTCTTTGTAACAAACCACGATCTTCATCAACTGCATGGATAAAATTTTGACAACGTGCAACCCAGTGCTCTGTTCGTATGGCATGCAGCCCGCTACAATGCAAAAGAGATGGTGCTATGGGCACGGGCGTCACGGCCGATGGGGATTTGGGGACGCGTTCCCCCATCATCATCAAACAAAGATCTTCGCTCTTTCTACGTTTATAAGTGAGTCACGGAAAAATTCTCATTGGCCGCCACCGGGAGTCGAACCCAGGGTCTTCCAGTTACGCGCCAGATATGCTTCCGCTACACCACAGCGGCCTCTAATTCCTCCAGACTCACACACGCTAACTGTCCAGCTAAGTTGGCAGGGTGCTTCTTGGAGCCCCGAACAATGCTTGGGATTCACCAAAGATGGTTAGCAGCAACTGAAGAAATAATTTTGCCAAATGGGGAACAGAGGGACAGCCTACATTGACGTCGGAAAATTTCTTTACAAATCAATTAAAACATTGAGAATATACGTATTTTTACAAATCAATTAAAACCTTGAGAGCCGCCCAGGTGGCGCAGTGGTCTAAGCGATGGCTTCTAATCATTCGTCCGAAAAGGGTCCGGGTTCGAATCCCGGTGAGGCATGGATGTTGTGTTTGTCTTACGGCACTGGCTCTCTCTCCCTTCCCTGGAACCAGTGACCCTAAATTAGGGACGGGCGACTGCTTATAGCCCATTGAGTTGCTCACGGTGGTCGTTAAACCTCCAATCAAAAAAAAAAAAAAAAAAAATTCTGGTTATTGCATCATGAAGTATCTAGAGGTGGATAAATTGACAATGTGAGGGAAAGGGCAGCTCTCAAGTAAAAGTAATGCATTGTTTTATAGTGAGAAGAACAAGAGAGTTGGGAAGGTAAGGGAAGATATATCTATGCCTCCCCCCTACCTCCTCCAAATAATCAGAAGAACAAGAGAGTTGGGAAGGTAAGGGAAGATATATCTATGCCCCCCCTCCTCCCAATAATCAGAAGGTGGTGACGCCTATGGCCATGGGTATAAAACTTGGACACTGATGGCGTCGTGGGAAAACTCCCAGAGCAGTAAACTGCCACATTTTCTTCTGTTGCAAAGAAAACGTCCACACTAGTAGACTCCTGCATCTTCTCATATATGTACACAAACTGTGTTTTGCCAGCAGTGCTGAGATGAAAAGGAAAGTTTTCCTAGTGGAACAAAATGAAATGTACGAGTTTTCCTTGGCGAACAAAGCAAAACGTGCGAGTTCTCCTAGGTGAAACAAGAAAGATGACACCAAATTTTCAGGTGTAATAAGCACGTCTTTTGAATCCGTCCTGACGCAAATTAAATTTATCATAGTTATTCAAATTCAACGGAACCGGTATGGAATACAATAGTATCTGACGGAAGAAAGAAGTTTCTCAATCAGGTATTTAACCCCTCAGATATTGCTGCAAACGGAATCGTGAGCTTACGAACTCTTAGAAACAGAGATATCGACAAAAATTAGATGTGACTTTACGTCCCCTGGTGGGAAAAAAATCATTATTTTAGGAAGAAAGTACTCTCAAAAGGTTTATCCATATGAGCGGTATCGGTCCAAGAAAAAACAATTTAGTCGAGTTTTCAGGAGCCTCGATTTTGATTCAAATACATCAGGAGCACCTGGTGGCCAAACCATTCTTTACCAAACATTAGAAATTATGTGAAAAATATTTTTCATCAGGTCTTGTATGCGATACAGGAAGAATTTTTCAAATTGGAGCTTTAGGAGCAGAAATAACGCGGAAAACGCAATTTGCCTTTGTGCCCCCTAGCGGAAAGTCTTATAATTTACTTAAAAATTTTGAATTCATAGGAAAAACGTTTCGTATCAAAAACACTATCCCAACAAAGAAAGAATTTTTAAAATCGGACTCTTAGAAGTAGAGATATTGACAAAAATAAGATATACATCTATGCCCCTGGCGTAGAAACCATGCATTATTTTAAGAAGAAAATGTTCCTAAAAGGTTTGTCGGCATGAGTAGTATCGGTCTACAAACAACGTTTTTTTCAATCGAGAATTTAGAATCTCATATTTTGCTGCAAATGCATCAGAAGTGGAAATTAAGATTTACGCCCCCTGGTGGCCAAACTATTTTTTTACAAAAATGAGAAATTATGTGCAAACGATTTCCCACCAGGAGCTGTATCCGGTGCAGAAAGAATTTTTCAAATCGGAGATTTAGAAGCAGAGATATAGGAGCAAACGCAATTTACCTTTA
Source organism: Macrothele yani (assembly GCA_039090855.1). NCBI lineage: Eukaryota > Metazoa > Arthropoda > Arachnida > Araneae > Macrothelidae > Macrothele > Macrothele yani. The sequence goes on along the minus strand of CM077003.1, from coordinate 41,765,986 downwards.
CGCCCCCTAGCGGAATCTCTTTGAATTACTTGACAATTTTGAAATTATATGAAAAACATGTCACACAAGAAACACTATCCAACAAAGAAGGAATTTTTCAAATCGGACGCCTAGAAGTAGAGATATTGACAAAAATAAGATATACATCTACGTCCCCTGGCGGAGAAACTGCGAAATATTTTAGGAAGAAAATATTCCGAAAACGTTTATAGATGTGAGTGGCATCAGTTCACGAAAGATATTTTTCAATCGATATTTTAGAAGCTCAGATTTTATGGCAAATACATCAGAAGCGGAAATTAAGGTTTACGCCTCCTGGTGGCCAAAGTATTCTTTACCAAAAATTAGAAATTATATGCAAAAGATTTTACTTTAGGACGTGTATCCGCTGAAGAAAAAAAAATTCAAATCGTAGTTTTGGAAGAAGAGTTATTGGGAAAAATGCAATTTACTTTTACGCCCCCTGGCGGAAAATCTATACGTAATTTGAAAAAGTAACTATATCTAAAATACTCTTCGACATAAATGGAATCGAAACATAAAAGATTTTTTCAATCTGATGTTTACAAGCAAATATGTGGAATAAAACGTATTTTTGAATTCGACATTATCTGCATTTACGCCCTCTAGCGGCAAAATTGTACATCGTAAAAAAGAAAACGAAATGAAGGATCATCATTCGCATATTTCAATTTTCCCAATGCAAAAATAATTTTTCAAATCGGACTAATAGTTGCACAGATATCGTGGGTACAGACGGACGGACAAACCGATAACATAAGCACGATCTTTTTTTTACAAAAGACTTGCTAAAAAGCAAAACGTACAAGTCCTGCTAGGTGAACAAAGCAAAATGTACGAGTTTTCCTAGGGGAACAAAGCAAAACGTTGGGATTTTCCTAGGGGAACAAAACAAAACGTTCGAGTTTTCTTAGGGGGACAAGGCAATATGTGCGAGTTTTCCCTGTGGAACAAAGCAAAACGTAGGGATTTTTCTAGGGGAACAAAGCAAAACGTAGGGATTTTTCTAGGGGAACAAAGCAAAACGTAGGGATTTTTCTAGGGGAACAAAGCAAAACGTAGGGATTTTCCTAGGGGAACAAAGCAAAACGTAGGGATTTTCCTAGGGGAACAAAACAAAACGTTCGAGTTTTCTTAGGGGGACAAGGCAATATGTGCGAGTTTTCCCTGTGGAACAAAGCAAAACGTAGGGATTTTTCTAGGGGAACAAAGCAAAACGTAGGGATTTTTCTAGGGGAACAAAGCAAAACGTAGGGATTTTTCTAGGGGAACAAAGCAAAACGTAGGGATTTTCCTAGGGGAACAAAGCAAAACGTAGGGATTTTCCTAGGGGAACAAAGCAAAACGTAGGGATTTTCCTAGGGGAACAAAGCAAAACGTAGGGATTTTCCTAGGGGAACAAAGCAAAACGTAGGGATTTTCCTAGGGGAACAAAGCAAAACGTAGGTATTTTCCTAGGGGAACAAAACAAAACGTACGGATTTTCCTAGGGGAACAAAACGTACGAGTTTTACTAGGGGGACAATGCAATATGTGCGAGTTTTCCCTGGGGAAAAAGCAAAATGTGCGAGTTTTCCTAGGGAACAAAAACAAAACGTACGAGTTTTCCTAGTGGGACAAAATGAAATGTACGAGTTTTCCTAGGGGAACAAAGCAAAATGTACGAGTTTTCCTAGGGAACAAAAACAAAACGTACGAGTTTTCCTAGTGGGACAAAATGAAATGTACGAGTTTTCCTAGGGGAACAAAGCAAAATGTACGAGTTTTCCAGTGATACAAATGCATACGTAAGATCATAAAATTTATGTAGAAGCTTTCCGACTCACTAAATCTTGAACTGTTATTTTAATATTTTTTATGTGATAACATGCAATAAAAGTTAATCAAAAGAGATAACGAATTGGTCTTCAGGTGCGCTGACAAGGCACGTATAGGCTGAGGGCCATTTTGGGAGATCTTAAGTTACAAGCTAAATATTTTACATTTATAAACATTTTATTAACGCTAATAAAAGTCACTCAACGGATCCTTCCTCCACTGTTTACAAGGCACTTAGGCCGCAGGTCTTTTTAGACAGTCTTCAGTTAAAAACCTTCTGCCATTATGAACTTACATACACATTTATATCACTATGAGAAACTCATACATTTCGTTTTGGTCAACTAGGAAAATCCCCACACTTTGACAAGATCTTCGAACGAAACAATTCGTATGTATGCTCTTATAGTATGAGGACGTGTGAAAGTTTGCCTGGATCCCAGCTGATTACTGGAAACGTGTGATATGGTCCGATGAATCCTCACTTACATTATTCCCAACAGTAAGACTGCTTTATGTATGGTGAACCTCCAATTGTGACGTCAAGGAAGCATACAATTCGGAATATCTGGCTCCATCTGTCAAACATTGAGGTGGATATGAGATGGCCTGGACGGCCATATCCTGATATTCGGCTGGTGCCATCATTATCTTACATGGTCGAGTTACTGCCAGCGAGTACTGGAACATTCTAGCATCCTATGGTCCAAATGTTGTTTCAACAGAGATGCCATTTTTCAAAATGATAATGCGCCCATACATGCAGACAAAACAGTTCAGTCTTAATTTCAGGAGCACCAAAGTGAACTGCAACATTTGCACTTGCCAGTGACTTGAATAACATTGAACTACTGTGGGCAGTTTTGGAGATCAGAGTGAGAAGCAGATTCCCTCCTCCAACATATCTGAAGCAATTGGCTGATGTTCTGATCGACAAAGGGTACAACATTCCACTGGAGACTATTCAAATGCTGTATGAATCTGTCCCAAGAAGGTTGGAAGCTGTATTAACCCCTTTTAGCGGCCGATGTGAACCAACATGTGAAATGCCTCGACCAAGATGTGTCAAAACATTTTCTGGCTCCACAAACGGAAATGTTCACGCAGGTGCCCGGTTTTTCAAGCTATGGTAAAATAATTCTTTACCTCCTCTTATCTGAGCGGTAGTGACCATAAACTTGCCAGTGGTAATAAAAGGAGCTCCTTTCTAGTCTTTTATTTTCTGCTCCATAGCTCATCTGGGCTCCCTGACACGTACATCATGCCACTAGGTAGAAACAAGTAACTCAAGCATCTTCTGTCTCCCTTCTTAGGTTCGTCGTCATTGTTATAGCCCTTTTATCAGGTAATCAGAAAAGATTAGTGTCAATCATCCTCCTATGAGCATTTTGAATAACAAAGCTATACAACGCTTTCTGATGTGCAGCTTGACTCGTCCCAGCAGCGTTCGGCTCATTTCCCAGACAGTGAAGATATTTGTTTGAACTGATTTCAGCCCATTTTGTCAACCCCAAGTTAACTCGTTTCGGCCGGTTAAAGGCTAATGGTGGTCCAATACCTTATCAATAAAGACATATCGCCTATTTCCCAAGTGTTCACATTATTTTGTCCAAGCCTTGTATAAAGATAGGGGCTCTACCTTAAACCAATTAGAGAATAACAGGCTTCCCGTGAGTGTGAAATTCTATAAAACGAATAGACAGGGAGAAAAATGAAACAACGGAAGAAACAAACTACCAGAAAACATAAATGCCATTCTGTAGAAAAGGAATGGGTTCAAATGTCTCCATTTTTTTTTTTTTTTTTTAATTTCTGGCCGTCGCTTTTCTGTAATAGTAGTTTACGCAATCACAGAAATAATATCCAAATCATCTTATGTAAGGTGATTTTAAACTCAATATTCATTTTTAGTCTGAAATTCACAGTACTGTGATTACATCAACACATTATTTTCAGTCTCAGAGATGGCGAGTTCGTTTATATTTCAGTCTGAGCGAAGGCGAGTTCGTTTATGTCTCAGCCTGAGCAAAGGTGAGTTCGTTTATATTTTAGTCTGAAAGAAGGCGAGTTCGTTTGTATTTCAGTCTGAGAGAAGGCGAGTTTGTTTATAGTGCTAAAATTTCACATCAAACCTTTATATACAATTGGGAAACGAATTTCTCCGAAGAAATAATTCTTCATAAATACATGGTAGGCATTGTATAATACCTGTAGGTGTTCCTAATTCAAAGCTAACTCAGTGTACACACACACACACACACACACACACACACACACACACACGTGGGTTGGTATTAATTCTTCTGGCACTTGTTTCTATTTCTCACACCACAAGTTATCAGGGTGTCTACCAAATTTGGAAAACACAATTTCATTAACAATAAGAAATTTTCATAACCACTTTTAAAATACGTCAGTATATATGTACATCGGTTGCATTGGCTTTTTTTTTTTTGCAAGTTGCAAAGAAAGCGATCCGCAGCGCTACTCCTATAGATATATGTTCCTATCCAGGCTGCAGTATATACACCAAGATCCCGAAATATAAACATGTACACGCACACGCAAAATACACACGCACACACAATACACGTGCACACACACACACAATGCACACGCAAAATACACACGCACGCACACAATACGCACACACACACACACAATACGCACACACACACACAATACACACTCATACTGTATATATCAAAAAGGGTAACACTATGCCCCCTCTTTTTCTTTACGGAAAACGTGCCCCCTGCTGTTCTGCTAGCAACAAAAATCTACTTTGAGTGCACTTAAAGTAAGTTTAAATTCTTAAATACCCACCATTTCACTACAAGATTTCATTACATATCTTTCTTTAACATTTATTCCTGAATCCGAACTCCATAGGTAGCATAATGTAAATTGCTAAATCGATCTCAAAATTTTGTGAACAATATTATGTACAAGTATTTCTATACTATTTTTTTTTTTTTTTTTTTTTTTGCTCCATCAGTTTTCTTTGTGGAGGAGGGAACAAATGCCTCTTTTTTTGACACTTAAATCATTAAATGGATTGCGCCTCATGTGGTCAGTGCATGGATAATTACCTAAGTTTTTTTTGCCAGAAAATGAGAAATTACGAAAAATAAAAATAAATTAATGTCCCCCAAAGCAAAATTCGTCTTTTTCTTGACTTTCATGACCTTTTTCTGAATTCTTGACTTTTTCACGCCTTTGATGATTTTCATTACCAGTGGTTATTTTGATTTTACTGTTGTACGAACCACAGAATTTTAAAATAAATTTCTAAGTGATGCAGTAAATTTAGTTTTTCCGGCAATGCGGTTGCCATCCTTATAGTGCACAGTGACCACTTTAGAGAGAGAGAGAGCACATAAAATGTGTAATGATCAGAGAAAAATGTTGAATGTGTGGCATCATGTATATTCAAACTCAATTGTAATACTACAACTAACCTGATTAATCTTACAAACTTAAGAAAAAAACATGGAAAGATGACACCGAATTTTCGGTGTAATGAGCACGTCTTTTGAATCCATTCTGACGCAAATTAAATCTATCAAAGCTATTCAAAGTAAATTAAACCGGTATGGAAAACAATAGTGTCTGACCGAATAAAGAAGTTTTTCAATCTGGTTTTTAAACCCGCAGTTATTGCTGTAAACGGGATCGTAATCTTACGCTCTCTAGCTGCAGGATTGTGCGTTAAGAAAAATTTGAATTTATGTGAGAAACATTTGGCAGCGGAAACGCTCTCAAAACAAAGAAAGAATTTTTCAAATCGGACTCTTCGAAGCAGAGAAATGGACAAACATAAGCTATGCATCTACGCCCCTGGTGGGAAAACCTTGCCTTATTTTAGGAAGAAAGTATTCTCAAAAGGTTTTTCGATGTGAGCGGTATAGGTCCAAGAAAAAAAAATTACTCGAGAGCTCAGATTTTGTTGCAAATACTTCGGAAGTAGAAATTAACACTTATGCCCCCTGGTGGCCAAACCATTCTTTACCAAACATTGGAAATTATATGAAAAACATTTTCCGTTAGGAGCTGTGTGCGATACAGAAAGAATTTTTGAAATCGGAGGTTTAGAAGTTGAAATAACGCAGAAAACGCAATTTGCATTTGCGCCCCCTAGCGGAAAGTTTCATTTACTTGAAAATTTTGAATTTATATGAAAAATATTTTTCATCGGAAACACTATCCAACAAAGAAGGAATTTTCCAAATCGGACTCCTAGAAATAGAAATATTGACAAAAATAAGAAATATATCTAAGTCTCCTGGCGTAGAAACCATGCATTATTTTAAGAAGAAAATATTCCAAAAAGGTGTATCGACGTGAGTGGCAACGGTCCACGAAATAATTTTTTTCAATCGAGATTTTAGAAGCTCAGATTTTATGGCAAATACATCAGAAGCAAAAATTAACGCTTACGCCCCCCTGCAAAAATTTTCCACCAGGAGCTGTATCCAGTGAAGAAAAAAAATTCAAATCGGAGTTTTAGAATAAGAGATATCGGGGAAAACGTAATTTAGTTTTAGGCCCCCTAGCGGAAAATCTATGCGTGACTTGAAAAAGTTACTATACCTAAAATACTCTTCGACATAAATGGAATCGAAAGACAAAAGATTTCAATCGGATGTTTAGAAGCAAATGTATGGAATAATACATATTTTAAATTAGACATAATCTGCAGGCAAAATTGTACATCGTAAAAAAAAATAAAAAAAATCAACGAAATGAAAGATTATCATTTGCATATTTCAAGCTTCCCAATGCAAAAATAATTTTTAAAATAGGACTAATAGTTGCAGAGATATGGTATCTACTGACGGACGGACGTACAAACCGATAGCATAAGTACGATCTTTTTTTTTTTACAAAGACTTGCTGAAAACTTGAAAGATGACTCGGAGTTTCCGGTCGTAATGAGCACGTCTCTCGAATCCATTCCGACGCGAATAAAATTTATCGGCTATTCAAAGTCAATTGAACTGTAAAAAAAAAAAAAAAAAAAAATGCACCGGATTTCTACAATCTATAAAACATTCAGAAATAGAAACAGCTACGTACTTCCACCAGCAGCTAAAAAGTGCGTTACGAAGATTAGCAAATGGCACACAAAAAGTTTCTCACAGCAGAAGGAAGGTACCGGAGACAAAGTGATTTTCAAATCGATCACTCAAAAGAAGAAATATAGTAGGAGACATGAAGACATGACATACCTCTATGCCTTCTAGCAGAACTTCTTTGCATAATGAAAAAGTTGAAAATAGGCGAGAAGTATTCTTCATGGCAGAGCCTAATCTAAGGAAAAAGAACTTTTCAAATACGTCTCCAGCAAGTAGATACCGAGAAAAAGGGTTTGACTTTTACGCTACCTAACGGGAAATATGTGCATTATTTAAAGAGGATAATGCTCACTATCTTTATTGTTGCGAATGGCATACAGTTAAAAAAAGAAATTCCTCAATGCGGTTTTTAGAAGCTGTGATACAGCTGCAAACAGAAGTGCACGAACACCACCTAGCGACAGAACTGTGAACTACAAAACTCCTCAAATACAAACCTAAAGTGTTCCACAAGGTAAATGGTATCCTGTGTTAAAATAATTTTTTTTAATCGCAAGTTTAGGAGCGAAAAACAGATTAAATATTTGCAACCCCCTAGCGGCGAAACTGTGCATTATTTTGGGAAGAAAATATACAGAGTGAGTGGTATCTGACCGAAAAAAATTGTTTTCAATCGGGTGTTTGGTCTCGCAGATGTTGCTGTAAACGGAAATGTGAACTTACGCTCTCTAGTGGCACCCTTGTGCGTTAGAGCTGAGTTCGGGCTCAATTTTCGGAGCCCGAGCCCACCCGAGCCCGAATTTTATATTGCAAGATAGAGCCCGAGCCCGAATTTTACATTGCAAGATAGAGCCCGAGCCCTTCCGAGCCCGTGGTATATCAGCCCGAGCCCACCCGGGCCCGAATTTTATATTGCAAGATAGAGCCCGAGCCCGTGGTATATCAGCCCGAGCCCACTCGAGCCCGAATTTTATATTGCAAGATAGAGCCCGAGCCCACCCGAGCCCGAATTTTATATTGCAAGATAGAGCCCGAGCCCACCCGAGCCCGAATTTTATATTGCAAGATAGAGCCCGAGCCCACCCGAGCCCGAATTTTATATTGCAAGATAGAGCCCGAGCCTTTCAGAGACCGTGGTATATCAGCCCGAGCCCACTCGAGCCCGAATTTTATATTGCAAGGTAGAGCCCGAGCCCGTGGTATAGCAGCCCGAGCCCGAATTTTATGTTGCAAGATAGAGCCCGAAAACTGGCTAACCTGTTCAGCCATTAATAAAAAAACATCTCCTTATCAACACTTCTATTCTCTCCTCCTCCTGCAATTAACCAATGTATTTCTCAATTGGGGGAGTGCGGAACGGACCTCTATCTATTTTTACAGTGTAACTGTACGATTTTCTTTGACCGTTCGTTTCCACCTGAAGTGCTTCGGGCGGCTGGACATCCAAAATGATCGGGCGGTGCTGCAATTGTATGTTGCTTAAATAATGCTAATATTATCGTGCCATAATGAGCTGCAATATGTACGTTGCTAAATAGAATTAGCAGGGAGCTACTGCGTGGAGATAGGGGGTAGATTATCGTCGGCAACCTATCAACTATCCAATATCTATAGTTCTTGAAAAAGCTTTTTTCTCTGCAAAAACACAATGCGCGGCCTATGTCATTTTCTACCCAAGCCCGGAATAAATAGCCATCTCGAATTCCCGCTCCTTAACCAGAACCAGTTGCTGAAGAATTCCCTTTACCAACTATAAAGTGTCTCATTTGATAAATCATATAAAATCACACTTATGTACAAAAAAACTTCTCTCCCTCTAAAAGCCCGAACCGCAGTAAATATTCTACAGCCCGAGCCCGATTCGGGCCCGGGCTCTGCTTCGGGATTTCGGGCTCGGGCTCAGCCCGTCTCAGCTCTATTGTGCGTAAAGAAAAATTTAAATTATATAGGAAACATTTCGCATCCAAAATGCTCTCCAACAAAGATTTTTTTCAAATCGAACTCTTACAATTAGAAGCAGAAATATCCACAAAAGTAAGGTATACATCTACGCCCCCTGGCAGAAAAAAATTGCGCTATTTCAAGCAAGGAGATATTCTCAAAAGGTTTTTCGAAGTAAGTGTAATCGATCCAGGAAAGAGTTTTTTTTTTCAATCGAGTTTTCAGAAGCTCAGATTTTGCTGCAAATACAACAGAACTAGAACCAAAGACTTACGCCACCATTCTTCAACAAAAAGTAGAAATAATAGCAAAACATTTGCCATCAGCTGTGTCCGATGCAGAAAGAATTTTTCAAACTGGACTTTTAGAAGCAGAGATATCGGGAAAAACGCAATTTAACTTGCCCCAAGCGGAAAAATCTGTGCCTTTCTTGAAAAAGAGGACGGTACCTAAAATAGTCTTAGGTACAAATGGTCTTGAAATGAAAACGTTTTTTCAATCTGATATTTTGAAGCAACTATTGGGTTGGTGCTAATGAAACGTCCGGCGCGAACGAGCAGTGGAGACAGGCCCCCACCACAGCGGAATGGAACCACACACAGGTGTTGCGGGTACTACGTCACAGAGTTACTATAAAGAGCTAGTACGTGTGTGAAGAACAAGACTCACGCGTGGTTTGTTTAGACGTAACGTGGTTTGCAAAGGAAACGCGCAGACGCCGGATTTGAGTCATCTTCCTGTATGAATTTAGACTTGGCCATTCTGCAAGAATTGCTGCTCGAAACGTTAACAAAGCAATTGGGGAGAACACAGCCAACGAACGAACCATTCGGCGATGGTTTGTGAAGTTTCGAAGCGGACATACGGACCTCCAAATCGAAGCACGTGGTCGCCGACTTGTTGCTGTTTCTGACGATGTTCTGTTACGTGTGGTTGAAGCGGACCTCCGAAAAACGTGTCGTGAGATAGCGGCAGAGGTAGGTGTCCACCACACGACAGTTGTTCGGCTTCTGGCTTCGCTGGGTAATTTCAAAAAGCTGGATATGTGGCTGCCGCGTGAGTTGACAACTGCCAACAAAAGACTATAGGCGTTTGGAAGTCTGCACACCACTGCTTGCCAGGAATAAACAGGAACTTGTACTGCATCGTATCGTCACCTGAGACGAGAAGTGGGTCCTTTATGATAATCGGAAACGATCTGCACAATGCTTAAGCAAGGAGCAGCCTGCTGGACGGCACCCTAAGCCACCCCTACACACCAAGGAGATTATAATTATTGTCTGGTGGTCCATAGCCGAGATAACTCATCGGAGTTTCTTGGTAAGAGGCCAAACCATCATTGCAGAACGTTATTGTGCTGAATTACACCAGATACACCGGAATTGCTACAGAAACAACCGGCTTTGGTCAACAGACATGGTGGTGTTCTGCTCCAGGACAACGTCCTCCCTCATGTCGCGCAACAAACGATGCTGGCACTAAGTGCTTTGGGCTATGAAGCACTGCTTCATCCTGGCTATTTCCCGAACTTGTCTCCGACAGAATATCATCTGTTCCGTCGCCTGGATCACTTCCTGTCCGGGAAACAGTTCACGACAGAAAACGAGGTTCAATTTGCAGTTGATGAATTCTTCGGGTCCCAACCACAAGACTTTTTCGTTCCGGGATCATGGCCTTGCCGGACAGATGGCAACTATGTGTCGATGCCAAGAGGGATTATTTTGCCTAGGTAAGTTGTCCTACTTTACCGTTCTCGCCGTCCTTTGCCGGATATTTCATTCGCATCAACCCATTATAGGGAATAAAATGTATTTTGAATTCGATATCTGCACTTACGCCCTCTAGAGGCAAAGTTGTGTATCGGAAAAAGACCGGAATGCAAGAAACGTCATTTTGGCATTTCAAGCATTCCAGTGTGCAAAAAAATTTTCAATTGCACTAATATTTGGTGCAGAGATATGGTGTCTAGAGACGGACAAACCGATAACATAAGCCCGATCTTTTTTTTTTTTCAAAAGACGTGCTAAAAATGTGCATGGAACATCCGATTCTGTGGAGATCATATGAGCTGTCGTCTACGAAAACCATTGAGAATTGTAAAGGTACAGTTGGTGGTTTTACTTCCGCTCCAGCGGAACGACCTGATACTACATCAGCGTCCGTTGCTTGATACAAATTGAGGTTATAAAAACAGGTGGAGAGAAATGGCACGAAAACTTGCTCAAAGAACTACTCATCAGTCACTTTTGCATTGGCCTCAAGAATACAGGCCTTCGGCCAAAAAAACTCCAAATACATCACCGGAAAAATCTGTTGCTGCAAAATCCCAGCCACTTCTCAGAGCTTCCAGTGCTTTCTCAGAGAGCTCTCTCCATCTTTTCAAATAAAAATACCGCGATTCAGTGGTAGCATGGAAAGTTTTCTTTCAGTTGATATTTTCGTATGCGTCTTTACGTAAGCCTGAACCTTATGGGATTTTTATGTTGCATGCTAATAATACCCGGGATACTCCACAAATCCCCAAAGTTCTTGGTTACACCGTCACTGTTCTTAGACTTGTTAAGGTAGTGTGGGAAATAATTTTTACTGCAACGTTTTCTCAGCCAGTTCCTTCTCTTCTTCTAGTTATCAAGACATTCCTCATTCTACGATGGAGTGGAAGAGGAAACTTTCCTCTTCTACACTGCCTGACAGAGAAAATGCCACACCATAAAGGAATGCTCGAAAACAGACCAAACTGCACACAAAGATAGCCAAGCAGGTCCTGAACAAATGATTTAGTCTCCAGTGGTCCCGAATATACAGGATGATCAATAAGGAGTGTGGCCCCCATTTTGGGCAATACAGCGTTGAATCCGACGTTGCATCGAGGCAGTGAGAGTCCGAATAAAGTCCTGGGGTATCGTGGACAATGTGGTGTTGATCCGAGTCCACAGTTCATCTTCATTTTGCGGGGGTGGGAGGGTACTCAACCGACGTCCAATCTCCCAACTTCTTGCCCATCGAGAAGTTGGGAGATCCTGCTAAACACGGAAGCATCCGCACACCGTGGAAAGCATTCAGGCTGATCCGAACGGTATGCGGCCGGCCGTTATCCGGGTGAAAAACGGCGTTTGGGATGTCCTACGGACACGGTGATGCCGCGGGCCGCGGAACCTCGTCCCCATAGCGGCGTGCCGTCAGTGTGCCCGCAATGCGTACCAACTGTGAGCTGCCGTTTGCGCTGATAGCACCCCCACACCATTATTCCACGTTGCCGGGGCCGTGCGGCGCCCCACATTGGCGGAGGAATCCGCCCGTTGGCCACGTCGCCTGCAGACTCTCACACGGCGATAATCCGTAGTGAGACAGAACCGCGATTCATCGCTGAACACCACACTGTTCTATTCGGCAGCTCTAGAGCGACACCACCCCAAGCGGTGACGACATTGGCTCGCTGTAGCCTTTGCAAAGTGGTGACGACATTGGCTCGCTGTAGCCTTCGGTAGCCTTCGCAACGTATGGCTGGACAGGAAACCAGACGCAGCCAATCGGCGCGACGCTGTCCGCGTCGGTATCGGAGCTTCCTAGCCTCCCCGTACACTCTGTAGAATGTCGCCCGTTGTGGCCTGTGGGTCCACTACGGCGTGACGTCCGTGCTCCGGTTCTCCTACGACGTTGCACAGATCCTTTCTGGGACCCCCGTCTCTAAATGCGACCGACGGTTGTGGCATCACGTTGCGTTTCTTCCGACTTTTGCGTTTAATACGACGCAAGGACCATCCGGCGGTACGAAGGCCTACGATGACATCTCTCGTGAACTCATCTGTTTGACGGAATCGCATAAGACGGCGTCTTAACGGCGTTGGCACCCTTGTTCGTTCTCCAGACACAGTTACAGCAGAACCACTCACTTTTCGCGTTCGTGACGACGTCTCGGCTGACGGGCTGGTTGTCCGCTTATATCCCGCTCGCCGTTCGTCCCATTGGCCTGCGAATGCAATTATTTGCATAACTTGTACGTGTGCACCCATCCTGCAATTTGCATTCTGCTGCGTTCACGTTTTCGTGATGTGGCATTTTCTTTGTATTTCGTCGGATGAAGAGGAACTTTACCATTCTACCATAAGGATGATAAAAATATTACAAGTTAATACGAGACCAGCTCGGAAGTAATGCAGGTCAGAAAGGTGGCATCAATACTACTTTTGCTCCTCACTTTTTATTATGGGCAAAATTTGTTAGACTGTCCGAATGCCATATGCACTGTCATAGGCAAATTAGTTACTTTCCGATATTATCTGCATGTACGCCCTCTAGCGGCGAAGTTGCGCATCGAGAAAAAACTAGAATGCAAGGAACATCATCACATTTCAAAAGTATTTGCAGTACAAATATTTCCTGCAATTGCTCACAGCGGTACGTTATGAAATCTTCACAGAATTTAACACCAAATTTTAAGTAATCTTTACGATCCCTTTAGATAACTTACCTATAGTTATATGTGCAATGTTGGCCGCCGAACATTAAGGATTCAGCATCAAAATTGTCTTCATCGTTTCTGTCGGAAAGAATATTTTCTAAAACAAGAACAAAGTTCTTTGTTAGTGAGCTTTTTCTGTACAATAAGCACATGTATTTGCATCGTTTAAAAAAAAAAAAAAAAAGCATTTTAACGATTTAACCAAAGCGGTGTTTTTTTAAAGGATGCTAAAGTCACACCGGAAATCAGGAAATTTCGATCATTTTTTTTTATTTGTTATTTTTAATGTAGTTGTTGCGCGTAACTCCAATTTTGTGTGTGTGTGAGGGCATGTGCTGCAAACTTTGTATCATGATCAATCCACTGCTGGAAAAAGGTCTCTCCAAGTCGCTTAAAAAGCGGTTTGTCTTGAGCCAGTCTCATCCATGCGACTTCGGCATTTTTTTCGAATTTCATCAACCCATCTCTCACTCGGTCTTCTTCTGGGTATCTATCTGTCTCTTGATGTACAGTCAAAATCCCAGTTGTCCATCGGTGGTTCTTCTTTCTGGCAATATGTCCAGCCAAGGACGTCGCTAGACTTCGAAATCATAATAGACGACGGGTGGCGAGCATTATTTTTGGTGGGGCAAGCTTCATGGCAACTTTTTTTTTGCTTTCGAAACACTGAAAGAACGATTCTTTAATGCTTTGATTTAGAGGTGGGACGAATTCTAAATTTTCTCTAATCCGAATCCAAAAAGGTCCTCGAATCTCCCGATTATCGAATCCTTCATATAATGCACTATCTACCAACAAGTAATTGGACACCTGTGATAGCAAAGGAAAACGAAGTTTATTCACCTTCAATAGTTGGTGGAGCCTCCACGAGCGGTGATTACAGCTGCGACCCTCCGGGGCATACTCTCAAACAGGCGTTGTACGACGGCATGCAGTATTTTCTCCCACTCGGCTTGGAGAAGACAGGTCAGTTCCTTCGCCGATTTTGGACGGTGGGGGCACCCCTTAAGTCGATGCTCTAACTCGTCCCAGACGTGCTCGATAGTGTTAAGATCCGGGCTCTGCGCAGGCCAGTCCATTCGATTAACCCCATTGTCACCATACCAAGCCATGGTGGACCTCGCAACATGACATGTGGCATTGTCATCCTGAAAGTAACATAGGTCTATCCCGTAAAACTGCCACAACGTAGGAAGCGCATGTTCATCCAAAATCATGCAGTAGGTCTCGGCGTTGAGTGTACCAGGAATTGCGACCAAGGGTCCCGTGCCATACCTTGAGAAACACCCCCATAGCATAATTCCACCGCCGCCGAACTTCACAGTTGGCACAATACATTCCGGCAGGAGGCGTTCTCCAGGCAGACGCCAAACCCAGACCCTTCCATCCGAACGGTAGAGGGTGAACCTTGATTCGTCGCTCCAGAGAACCAGTTTCCACTGTTCAACGGTCCACTGTCGACGTTCTTTGCACCACGTTAGCCGAGCAGCGCTATTGGACTTGGTGATCAAATGCTTGTGGGCGGCAGCACGTCCATGATGACCGAGCACATGGTATTCATCGAAAGAACACTCCCGGATGCCTGTTGAAACTCCTCGCGGATGTGGCCCATCGATTTGGTGCGGTTCTTCCGAATTTCTCTGGCCAACACCCGTCGGTCTCTAACTCCCAGTTTTGTGGGTCTGCCGGGTCGGGGCACATTCCGACAGTCACCTCTCATCTTCCACTTGCCAATCACGTAGGCCACCGTCGATTTTGGGTACTTCAACTCGCTGGATATGTCACGTATGGATCCCTACGATTACATATATACCCGACGATTACACCTTTCTCAAAATCAGAGAGCTCCGAACTGCGTAGCATCTTGCATGCGACTGGTTGCGTTGTTGTTTCCCACACGATATTTAACGGCGGCCGTGACGTGTATCAGGACCGCAGATATCGTCGATTGCAGGGGTGTCCAATTACTTGTTGGTAGATAGTGTAATTATTATAAGAAAAAAAGGGAAAGGAAATACTTCTACTTAAAACTAAACGTTTTTAATTGAAGCAAAATTTGAAATCTAATGAAAAATAAATTAAAGGATACAGTTTTCAAAAAATATTCCCATACTTATTAAGAAGATACAAATCAAATTTGTAATTTACATTTACTAAATGAAGTACATAACTCTTGAGTCTTGAGGCTCATTTCCATTTTCTGAACATAATTTGGCAAAAAAAAAATTGAGTAACAATTTACATTTTTGGCAGCATTCTTTAATAAAAAAGTTCCAAATCTAATAAACAAATCTATACAAACACCGTTTATTGGTGTGAAAGTATATTTAAAGAAGAAATACAAGGGAAAATTGTATCTCCCGAGCTTTCGCTTTCCAACCGGGAGGCTTTTTTCAAGGGTTGCAGACGTTACTAACAAGTCTGGCGAGTATGCAATCCTTGAGAAAGCCTGCAGGTTGGAGAGCGAAAGCTCGGGAGATACAATTTTTCCTTGAATTTCTTTTTTAAATATACTTCCACACCAATAAACGGAGTTTGTATAGATTTGTTTATTGTATTTAGGTGTGAATCCCGTTCAACAAGTGTTCCAAAATCTTTTTAAATAAAGCAAGTGTAGAGGTGGGGAGGATTATTTCAAGAGTTAATGTAGATAAACAATAAACATGGAACCCTAAATTGAGCAAATTCTTTCCAGAAAATTAAGAAAAATTAAAAACTAGTTGGTTTTAAGAGTTAAAACACTGAACTCTTTCAGGGCAATGTAAAAAATCAGAAACCTTTAATGGAGATTTTTATTTAAAAACACTAGCATTCGAACTCGCTCTGGGTACTTCATTTTTTATCCGCTATGACACCTAATGTGCTTAATAGGCTTTCTGACATTACTGTCGATGGTGGTGTGATTAAGAAATTTTTAGAGAGTTTCCTCAAATTTTGGAAGTAACGAGCTATTTCAATCGACACACTGTTGACGATCTGCTTCGATTGTTTTCTAATGTCGGAACTGGTCATGCTGACAAAAATTCGAACGAATATAGCTCTAGAACAAGCACTAGACTCCATGTTTTTTTAGGTTAAGATTCGAAAGATTCGAATAACGAAAAAAGAACTAACATTCGAGTTTTTGAATCTCGAATCTTTTTCAAGGTTCGAGGATGCAAATGTGCCATCCCTACTTTTTTCTTTTTTTTTTTTTATTGAAGGTTTAACGACCATCGTGAGCAAGCTCAATGGTTTATAAGCAGTTGCCCGTTCCTAATTTAGGGCCACTAGTTCCAGGAAAGGGAGAGAACCAGTGCCGTGAAACAAACACAACATTAATGCCTCACCGGGATTCGAACCCGGACTCTTCTCGGACGAATGGTCATAATTCCGCTTAGACCACGGCGCCACCGAAGCGGCTTTAATGCTTTTCACTACCGGTTACAAAGGAATTCATGCAATCTTCACCCGCACCACCTGGACACACATACATACACTGAACTGACTAATTACGCCACTGGTGTAAGATACAATCGTTGCTAGAATGTCGCCTTCAACTTTTTCTCTTGCTCTGAATACGTTGTCTTAAATTACTTTTCAAAATTTTGCATTTTTGCTTACAAAAAGTACTGTACTTGAATAACTTATTTAAAAGAAAATGCCGTTTTTGTTTATCTAAATCAAATTTTAACGTCGTGCTACGCAGACACAATATACCCCCCCCCCTTTCCTCCCTCCCTCCTTAACTTCCTTCCAGCCTGCGACTTTGCCTTGCACTCAGGGGCGGATTCGCCCATCGGGACACCTTGGTATTTCTCGGTGGACCACTCCAAAAAAATGGCCCACTTTCTCCTATTCTTTTTGTCTGGATTTTTTGGACGGAACGAATAATTATTTTAATATTTATGAACAATAATCCTTAACTTCATTTGAGCTTTATTAATACAGGCATTTGACGTGGACCAGGAACATCAAACAAAGGTCTTCGCTCTTTCCACGTTTTATAAGTGAGTCACGGGAAAATTCTCATTGGCCGCCACCGGGAATCGAACCCAGTGTCTTCCAGTTACGCGCCGGATATGCTTCCGCTACAGCACAGCTGCCTCGTATTCCTCCAGACTCACACACGCTAACTGCCAAGCCAATTTGGCTGGTTGCTTCTTGGAGCCCCGCACAATGCAGGGGATTCACCAAAGATAGTAAGCAGCAACTGAAGAAATACAGTAATTAGAAGGCGAATGAATAATTAATACAGACATTTGACGTGGACCAGGAACATCAAACAAAGGTCTTCGGTCTTTCCACGTTTATCAGTGAGTCACGGGAAAATTCCCATTGGCCTCCACCGGGAATCGAACCCAGGGTCATTCGTAACTGGAAGACCCTGGGTTCGATTCCCGGTGGCGGCCAATGAGAATTTTTCCGTGACTCACTTATAAACGTGGAAAGAGCGAAGACCTTTGTTTGATGAGCTTTATTTCTGCGTGAAAAGGTATTTCCTTTAAAAACGAAGCGTTTGCTACGTTTTTAATAAATATATATATATATATATATATTTTTTTTTTTTTTTTTTTTATATATGTGGGGCTTTTTCTCTGAAATGACATAGCAAAATTCTCTGCACTCATGTGAGAAAAGTACTGCTGTAACAAGCACGCTGTTATATGTTAATAAATCTAAAGCTCGTTGGACTTGAACGCCAGGGTCACAGGAAAGCCCTGCTTTCCTTTTGTAATTTCGAAGTCACTAGTACCCATCTTATTCCATACCCCGTTATCCGCAGACTGACACAGAGCATAAAGCGATTCTCCCGCAGAGATATTCTGAAATCCGTATACCACAGCTATTTGTCGTAAAGGGAAGAATGTCGACCCGGTGGCGCAGTGGTCTAAGCGATGGCCTCTGATCATTCGTCCGAAAGGGGTCCTGGTTCGAATCCCGCTGAGGCATGGATGTTGTGTTTGTCTTACGGCACTGGCTCTCTCCCTTCCCTGGAACAAGTGACCCTAAATTAGAGACAGGCGACTGCTTATAGCCCATTGAGTTGCTCGCGGTGGTCGTTAAACCTCCAATTACACCCAAGCACAGTAATTTCCCCAGGATTTCGAACACGAGGGAGGATGAATTTTTCGCTGGTGGTTGGAAGGGGGGTTAGGAAGTCAGATCAGAGGCTCTGCAAAAGTAATGGTGGTACCTAGAGCCCTGTAGTTTTACCTTTTTAAGTAATAGGTTTGACAATACGTGTAACTGCTTTGTCCAAAACTAAAATAAATCACTTGAAGAAATCACCCTCTTACACGGACATATCTGCGGCTGCTGTGAATAAATGCTGACGCCTATCGTCCACGTAATCCTAGGTAACTGAATGTTTTCAAACATCCTCCACTGGGAATCCCACTGTGGTTTCGCGCTTTTTCTCAGCAGTGCGGAAAGAATTCGATTGGAGAGCGATCGTATTATTTACAACTTATTGCAGATCAATCGTAGTACAACCCGAAATCAAAGAGCAGAACACTTTAAATCTGTAGGACATTCAGTGTTCTAAAAGTGAAACTAGGCATTTATTTAGGCAAAGCTAAATACACTGCTGGCCACCCAAAATGCAACACCAAGAAGGGCACGAGATAGCAGAGCCAGATTTAATGGACACATAACGGATACAAAGATGAAACGATTGAGCTTACAGGCCCGTGCGACTTGCGGAACTCGCAGACATCAATAGTTCGTGTGGCCCCCATGGCTGGCAATAACTGCCGCTACACGCCGCGGCATCAAACGAAAGAGGCTTTGGATGTGGGCTTGGGTTATGTCGGTCGAGGCTGCTTTCACACGTTGCCACAGTTCATCAGGCGTAGCCGCGGGTGGTGCTTGCCGGGCCACTCGGTTGTCGATCAGCTACCAGACGTGTTCGATAGGCGACATATCGGGAGAACAGGCGGGCTATGGCAGCAGTGACACCTAGTGGGCGGAAAAGAATTGTTGCACGATGCGCGCCACGTGCGGACGCGCATTGTTTGTTGAAACGTGGCCGCTGGCAGGTCCTGCAGGTAAGGGAGGACTACAGGCTCCAAAACATCGGAGATGTAGCGGTGGCTGTTGAGTGTACCGGCGATGCGTACCAGAGAGGTGCGGGTGTCATATCTAATTGCGCCCCAAACCATAACGCCAGGCAACGAACCGGTATGGCAACGCATAATGCAGGCGTCATGCAGTCTCTCGCCGCGGCGCCACCACACGCGGATCCGACCATCGTGGTGTTGCAGGAAGAAGCGGGATTCGTCGGAGAAGACAATATCGTGCCATTCCGTAGTCCAGGTGCGGCGTTCAACGGCCCACTGCGGCCGCACTCGCCGGTGATGTAACGTCAATGGTAATCGGAGCAATGGGCGCCGTGCGACAAGTCCCCGCTCCTGCAGACGACGTCGAACGGTACGTGCTGACAGTTTGTTGCGCAGCACACCCTAATTCCTGCGCTAACGTTCGTGATGTGGCGGTGCGAGCCGTCAATGCCCGCCGCACAACATGCCGGTCCTCTCGTTCGGTGGTGTGCCGCGGCTGCGGCAATCGCTCACGTCGGTCCGTCCGTCCGTCCCTCCTGCACCCACCGAATGCATACTCGCCTCGCTGTGGCTGGATGTCGTCCAACACGGGCGTCGGTGTTTCGGTACGATAAACCGCTGTCATGATAAGCCACTATTCGTCCTCTGTCGAACTCCGAAACGTGCTGGAATGACTGCCGTATTCTGCGACGAAGCATCAGGAAGCTTCCCACGCACAAGTCCGTCAGCACAACACGCTTCCCCTACTTACACCCCACCTTCTGTGCACCCTTCTTATAGTGCTTCTCGGTGGCGTGCCGGACGCACATGATTTGCATATGCCCTGCAATGCTAATCGTTTGCATGTGCTCTCGCGGGCGACGCATGCTGCGAATTTCAGGCCAATCTGATACTTCCTTCTTGGTGTTGCATTTTGGGTGGCCAGCAGTTTATAATTACAAGGCGAGTGTCGTTTCGTTATTACAGCATGAAAAAAATTCATGAATTCTTCTGCGTTTGAGGCTTCTCGATCTGGAACTTGAAATCAATCTAACTCGATTTTTCCTCAATCACCAACAATTCTGTTCATCCGGCGCTGTTATTTTATATTTTGCTGGAAAACCAGTGGCTCTAAATTAGGGCTAGGTGACGCCTAAGATGCTTTCAGGGAGTGGTCGAACTCCGAATTAAAAAAAAAATCACTCGGTTAGGGTGTTTCTTCTACAATGTTATTTTCTAAAGGAACATCCGTACTTCTGTTTCCTAAAAAAACTCTGTCTTATGATCAAATGCTGACAATAGAAACGAAGCAAAACAAAGTAAACAACAACAAGAGGGACGTTTTTGGACATCAACAAATGTCAGCAATTCAAGATTCGGAACCCTTGCTATTTGAGCAACAAAAACAGACTGTTACAACTGTTACCTACCAAGTGTGATGTTAGATCTTGATATAACCTCCAGTAATACTTAGGTGCACGTATGAGCTACAAAAATAGATAAAATACGTAATGCACTGACCCTCTGTGCAACTCTCTTCCGGCCAAAAGAGTTCTATACCTCTGGACAAGCAGGGTAGGTAAGCACTTCGTTTTGTTTGGGGACTTAAAGAGCATCGTCAGCCACCCAATGGGCAATACTGCTGTTAATAGAAATTGTAACACTAAGATAGAAACAAGAAATCACAATGAAATTAATGGGAGTGATCACTTATGGTACAAGCTGCAAACGATCACAATTACATACCGGTTCGTGATGAGGAGGGCCAACATTATTAATAAGTAAATCCACCATGGGCGGTGATAACCGACCCCACACGCCGTGGTATTGAATGAAGCAGAGTTTTGATGGTCGTCTGAGGTACTGCATTCCATTCTGCTTCTACAATCATCCACGATTCGTTGGTTATGACACGCGGCGTGGCCATGCGAGCCAGTGGTTGCGCGATGACACTCCATACGTAATCTATTGGCGACAAATTTGGCGAGCGTGCAGGCCAGGGAAGACGAACGATTTGATTCGCACAGAGTACGTCTTGAACAGTACTACGAGAAATATGTGGTCAGGCATTGTTGTCCTGTTGGAAGACGGCTCCCGGGATCGTCTGAAGGAAGGGTAGAAGTTCAGCATCCAACACTTCCGTGATGTAGCGTTGGCTGTTTAATGTGCCTGTGATGCGTAGTAGGCGAGTGCGTGAATGAAACGCAATAACGCCTCAGACCATCACACTAGGCGTGGGACCGGTATGGCGCTACACAATGCAGCTTTACAAATGCCGTTCATCACGGTATCTGTCGTGATGCATTAGATTGAATCTGGACTCGCCCGTAAACACAATATGCTCCTATTCAGCACTCCAGTTTCAACGTTCGCGGCACCACTGCAATCACTGGCGCCTATAGTTCAGAGTCAAGGGAAGTCACTGCAATGGACAGAGAGCAACGAGACCTCTCTTCAGCAATCAGTGATGAACAGTGCTTGTAGACATCGGACGATGTGTGACCATCCTCCATTGCTACGCAAGTGTCGTGAATGATGTTGTGCGCGACGTCACTGCCATACGATGCAAGTGCCTGTCTTCCTGCTCGGTCGT
This sequence comes from Macrothele yani, assembly GCA_039090855.1. Lineage (NCBI taxonomy): Eukaryota > Metazoa > Arthropoda > Arachnida > Araneae > Macrothelidae > Macrothele > Macrothele yani. The sequence goes on along the minus strand of CM077003.1, from coordinate 41,744,053 downwards.
GCGATTTCGAGCTCCAGACCCTGGACGACGATGCGTAGAACCTTCTGCTGTCCATTGACGCCATGTACGCAAAACGGTAGTTGCGTTACGCCCTACGCGTGCAGCAATATCATTGTATGATAAACCATCTTCTCTGAGTCCAACGATTCTACCTCTTTCAAACTCCGTCAAGGGTTCGTATGGTAGTCTCGTCCTCCTACACGGCATGTCTACATGTTAACAACTGTGTAGCCGCCCCGGTGATTTAAGCGATGCCTTCTAACCATTCGTCCGAGATGGGTCCAAGTTCAAACACCGGTGAGACATGGATGTTGTGTTTATCTTACGGCACTGGCTCTCTCCCTTCCCTGTAGCTCTAAATTAGGTTGCTCATCCCTAATTTAGAGCCTGTAGCTCTAAATTAGGGATGAGCAACTGCTTATAGCCCACTGGTTTACTCACGGTGGCCGCTAAACCTCCATTAAAAAAAACTGCGTGCGGTCGAGTTTAGTGATAGCAAGTTTAAAACCCTGCTCTCTGTACGCCTTCTTTTATACCTTCTGGTGTGACGTTTTCGATGGCGTTGCGCGCGCATGTGCGCTGCAAATTGTAATAATTTGCATCACCCATGGTGTCCTATTCACAATTCGAATTTCGCATAAAGCCGAGCATTTCTTCATGGTGTTGCAATTTCTATTAACAGCAGTGTATACGAAGTTGCATGTCACAAATCTGGCGCCACAGGTCCCACGGAGGGGAGAGACAGAGTGCGTCACTCGGATTTTTTTTTGATTGGAGGTTTAACGACCACCGTGAGCAACTCAATGGGCTATAAGCAGTCGCCCGTCCCTAATTTAGGGTCACTGGTTCCAGGGAAGGGAAAGAGCCAGGGCCGTAAGACAAGCACAACACCATGCCTCACCGGTATTCGAACCCGGACCCCTTACGAACGAATGGTCAGAGGCCATCGCTTAGACCACTGCGCCACCGGGGCGGCCACCCGGATTTCAAACCTGGGTAAATCTTGGACGAATGATAATAAGCCAGCACCACTGGACCACCGGGGTTTAGTTTGAATTCAGAGCAAGGAATGCTCATCCGACGAATACGTATTTTTCGAAATTTCGATCACTTTCTTCCTTGAAATTTCCCCGTTTCCTAATATTTCTTGTGAGAATTCAGCTTCTCTTTCGAAGTGCAAAATTCTCTAAAATAGGAAAGATTCCCTGAATGAAATAGCGCTGCTACAATGCACTCCAGATTTCAGTTATTGCCGGACACAAAACGCGGTGCCTCCTGTTACAGAGAATTAAGAATTTTTGAAATATATTAAATCTCTCGCAACGTTTCTTGAGTCTCGTGTTTCTCTTTTTCCTTTGCTCTTTTGAGCCTGGGAAAGTTTCACCTTTTGCACGTTGTCAGGAAGTAGGGATTTTCAGAGGGCGCCAAAACTGTTGCGTCTTTAGCCATTGTTTTACAAAGATATCACACTGAAGTAGGTCATTTGAAAACTTGGCTTGGTGTTTCGTAGCCGCATTGGCATCATCAAATGCAATTAGTACTTTTCGCATGTATGTTCAAAAGTAACCTAGGGGAACGCGGGAAACGTTTAATCCCAGCTTTGTGTTTTACGCCGCCTTTATTCCTCGGGAGAGAGACAGCAGTTTTTTGTGGAAGCGAAGGGGGGTGAATTTGCCGGGAAACAAAGATGTAGCTGGAGGTCAACGCGAGGGATTAGAAGCGAGTGGTCACGAGATGACCAGCGGATTTGTTAAAGTAGCGGGAGGAACTAAGATTTCCCCGGTGAAGCAAGAGAAAGACGAGAGAATCGTCGGGAACAAGGATTATAGGGATATAAAAATTGTTTGGGGAAAAGGATAGGAAGTCAAATAAAAACCTATGTACAAATAAATATACTCCAAATGAAAGGTACTGAAGCATTCCATGAATATTTAAGCGTCCTACTTATTATTATTATTATTATTATCATCATCAACTACGTAGCACTACGATCGTTATTTACAACGTTACCTTGGAAAGAATAAACTAAGTTAACATTCTACTACGACCCGTACACAAAACGACAAAGTAGGAAGGAATCTGATTCCACTTATTTCAGTGTTACTGATTCCACCAGCTATTTTGGATTTCTCAGGAAACAAAAGTTTCTATGTTATTATGTACACTATCTACTAACAAGTAATTGGACACCTGTGATAGCAAAGGAAAACTAAGTTTATTCACCTTCAATAGTTGGTGGAGCCTCCACGAGCGGTGATTACAGCTGCGACCCTCCGGGACATACTCTCAACCAGGCGTTGTACGACGGCTAGCGGTATTTTCTTCCACTCGGCTTGGAGAATACAGATCAGTTCCTTCACCGATTTCGGACGGTGGGGGCACCCCTTAAGTCGACGCTCCAACTCGTCCCAGAGGTGCTCGATAGGGTTAAGGTCCGGGCTCTGCGCAGGCCAGTCCATTCAATTAACCCCATTGCCACCATACCAAGCCATGGTGGACCTCGCAACATGACAGGTGGCATTGTCATCCTGAAAGTAACATGGGTCCACCCCGTAAAACTACCACAACGTAGGAAGCGCATGGTCATCCAAAATGGTGCACTAAGTCTCGGCGTTGAGTCTACCAGCAATTGCGACCAATGGTCCCGTGCCATACCAGGAGAAACACCCCCATAGCATAATTCCACCGCCGCCGAACTTCACAGTTGGCGCAATACATTCCGGCAGGAGGCGTTCTCCAGACAGACGCCAAACGCAGACCCTGCCATCCGAACGGTAGAGGGTGAACCTTGATTCGTAGCTCCAGAGAACCTGTTTCCACTGTTCAACGATCCGCTGTCGACGTTCTTTGCACCACGTTAGCCGAGCAGCGCCGTTGGACTTGGTGATCAAAGGTTTGTGGGCGGCAGCCCGTCCATGATAACCGAGCAGATGGGCTTCCTTACGGATGGTATTTATCAAAAGAATACTCCCGGATGTCTGTTGAAACTCCTCGCGGATGTGGCCCATCGATTTGGTGCGGTTCTTCCGAATTTTTCTGGCCAGCACCCGTCGGTCTCTAACTCCCAGTATTTTTTCCGACAGTCACCTCTCGTCTTCCAATTGCCAATCACGTAGACCACCGTCGATTTTGGGTACTTCAACTCGCTGGATATGTCACGTATGGATCGGCCATTTCTGTGATACCCGACGATTACACCTTTCTCGAAATCGGAGAGCTCCGAACTGCTTGGCATCTTGCATGCGACTGGTTGCGTTGTTGTTTCCCCACACGATATTTAACGGCGGCGGCCGTGACGTGTATCAGGACCGCAGATATCGTCGATTGCTGGGGTGTCCAATTACTTGTTGGTAGATAGTGTATATAATGACTCAGAAACTTTTGTTTCATGTTATTATATTTCTTACATCAGTGATATACATAATAATACCCTGACAAATAACAACAATAGAGTTTCATGTGCAATTTGTGTACAAGTTCTATAGTAAAAATACATGCAATGAATACAAATGTTTTTATTACCTCCTGGTAGTCCATTGAGGCTGAAAACAACTGGAAACTGTTTGTTCTTAGACTTTTCCTCCAAGGTATTGCTGAAAATATTACACAAGAAATATGTTCAGTATGTTAATCTGGAGAAATATTAACTGTTTAAATTGCGTAAGCAATTTGTGATGTACTACAGTGGTGTGAAAACAACAAACTGCAGTGATACATTCCGTTTGTGTCGTTTAGTCGATTAGAACGACTTGCTCCACAGCGAGGAGACGGAGGTTCGATCCTCGTCACCGACAAATTTGTGTTTTCATAAATTACGAAAAGAGGAATAACACCAAAGAATTTAGAAGAAATGTTTCTTCCCATTTTCTTTTCGTTTTCTATTTGTTTTTATGATTTTTGCAAAGCGAATGTTATATATGCAGTAGTGCCGGTTTATACTGAACCCATTTTTAGCTAGATCTTGGATTTAACGAGCAAAGCAGAAACTTTTGTTTGGTACAATGTTAATTCAAGGTTAATTTGATCGTTTTCAACGAACAAAATTTAATGAAATCACCGTATCTAATTAGAGAGAAAGCTAAGACGATCACTTTTAACAAGCATAATGATGACAAAATTTAATGAAATTCGATTTTGAACGACGCTGAGAAAATCTGCTTCGTACTGTACTGGAATGGAGGAATAGAAATGGTGGCATACAGAACGGTATTGCAACACCGCAGAGTGTTAGTGGAAGAATGTTGTTAGAAAAGCAATGCGGAGAAAGTACATCATGTGATCAACATGTGACACTCACTATGAGGCGCATGTCTCATGATGTCAAACCTCCCACCCACCAAGTCTCATTCCTGTCGGTTGCTTTTTTGAGGGTGGGGGGGGGGGTGCAACTATTTTTTTTGACGATGAGTGTATATATAATAGTTATCGTGACTACAAATGTTCAATAACAAACGAGAATAGACGATACATTTGATTGAATATAGATGTGTGTGTGTACTTAGTTTCCAAACACAGTTGTGTTACAGAGCTTGGTGCTGACTTATATTGCAGCGCCCTGTGTGGAGTGTTCGTCTGATGCTTCCTTTGCAGTAATTCTGTATTGGGGGTTTAACCCGTAATTCTCCCGACTGAAACAGATAAATACAATACAAAGTATGTAAAAGTGAATCGACTGAAGCTAAATTTTGCAGTTAGGAAGACTTTTATAATCAGATGTTACGGGGAATGTCTCTAAGCCTTGTCCTGATATTCTTCCTTTCTATATCTTATTAACCCTTCATAATCTCCTTCCGTTTCTGTCATCATCGGCCTCATTCCTTCCTACTTCTCTTTGTTCCGACGATACTCGCACCCCCACTAAAACACTCCTCCTTCGTCGACTTTCTGCCACCGAGTCCCCTGTTCTCTTGCTCGGAGAGAACCCCCTCTCTCCCGTGTGAAGTCCGACGAATTCCTCCTAAGCGAAGCCACACCATAAGATGCCTCCTCTCCGAAAAACGCAAAGATCTTTTACTGCCCTCGCCGGCCCCTCTCTTCTTGCTTCGCCGCTTTGCTTGGGACGGCGGAAAAGCAATAATGTCCAGTTTCATTCTTCTCACAACGACGAAACTATAAATCTAACATCCCCTCTGCTGCGACGCGTAGGAAAAGAAGTACATTGACGTTTGCTTTCCAGCTCATCACAATGGCGGGAAATGAAGGAAAATGATTACAATTCACTATCTCTAAAAATGGCTACTGAACTTCACTTTTGGTAAATGTGGAAGGCCCCGGCTACAGTTGTATTAATATAATTTTTTTTTACAATTGTATTTTCAGAAGCTCCCTCTCTTCCGCACACACACACACACACACACAATAAAATCAATGATATAATTACTCTACCTAGCGGATAAATTGTGCAGTAGGGAACGCTGGATGTGGCACAGCGGTGCAAGCGCTGTCTTCTGATCATTCGTCCGTCCGGGTTTGAATCCTGTCGAGGCTTGGATGTTGTGTTTGTCTTACGGCACTAGCTTTCCCTTTTTCTTGGAGTCAGTGGCCCTAAATTAGGGACGGGTAACTGCTGGTAGCCCATCGAGTTGCTCACGGTGGTCGTTAAATCCCCAAACAACAACAAAAGGTGGAGAAATACCGATAAACCTTACTAGGGAAATTCATATCTAAAGCAAAAAGAAATTTCCCAGTGTGATTTCTAGGAAGAAAGATACTGTATGCACAAGAAAACACGGCCAGTTCAACCACAAGGTGGCTTCTTAGGGGGTTTAACTGAGGGCATCATGATTTAGATTTGATAAAATTGAATGAGTTAATTAATGAAAAAAAAAACACCATTTTATTTTCTGTTGTCCCTCCGATAGTCAATATTACTTACGAATACTTGAGTAAGCGAGGAACTGAGACCTTCGCTTGCACACTTGGTAAGTCAGCTTGCAGTAAATCCGGACCGAAAGTGTGCTTCTCTCGAAAACTTCCATTAACTAGGCCTGTACCTACACAGGATGGACAACGAAATTGAAGCACATGGGTTTAGGACACAACAATTTATTAGTACGGTGTAAGGCCTCCTTTGGAGGCCAACACAGCTGCAATTCCTCGTGGGAAGGACCGATACAACTCCTGTAAAGTGGCCAGATAGATTTGAAGCTATTTCTCTTGCAGAAAAGTGGCTAGTTCAAGACGTGATGCTGGTAGAAGAAAACGTTTCCTGGCTCGCTCTTCCAGAACACCCCAGAGTGGCTCAATAATGTTCAAGTCGTGTGATTGTGCAGGCCATGACAGATGTTCGACCTCACTTTCATGCTCAGTAAACCACTCTTCCACCAGTTTGGCTCTGTGTATCGGTGCTTTATCATCCTCATACACGGCACCACCGTCAGGGTGCAATGTTTGAACAATTGGGTGCACCTGGTACTCCAGAATTATCCGATAGGCCGTGGCAGTGATGTGCTCCTCAAGAACAATCAGCGGACCGACAGACTGCTACGATATTGCGGCCCAAACCATCACTGATTTACCTCCGTACTTCACTGTGGGCAATAAACAGTCCGGGTAGTAGGCCTGTGAGAGATGTCTCCACACGTAAACTCTCCTGGTTGGGGGAAAGACAGTGAAGACGATTCATCGGAGAACGATACACATTTCATGTTGTCCAACGTTCACGATTTGCGCTGTTTGCACCATTGCAACCGACGTTTGGCATTCTCACTCGTGGTCCAGGGTTTGGCGATAGCAACACGACCATGAATGTTGATTCGGCGAAGCTCCCGACGAACAGTTTTGATGGAAACAGGTGAGTAGCGGTGTGTATTCAACTCTGCGGTGAGTTGTGCAGCGGTGGTTTTGTTTTTGGCTACCATTCGTGTTAGCACCCGGACGTCCCTGTCCGACAGCTTCCTCTTACCTCGATAGTTACTCATATTGGATGTGGTTCTTCTCTCGTGCTGGCGTGCCGACATGACCCTGGACACCGTAGCTCGCGATACACCACAAAGACTTGCTGTCTTGGACACAGACGCACCGGTGAGACGCGCACCAACAATCTGTCCTCTGTGAAATTCGGATATGTCTCCCATTGTGTTGCGTGGATCGCACTTTTTGACGTCCAACTGTGCTACTGCTCTGCTAATGCAACCTTCACACTCCGCTCTCGTTGATCGACTGCGGAATAGATGCAGGCTGGCCACCAGGTAGCGCGTACAGCGGCGTGACACGTGTGGTGCTATTTGCGCAGGTGTTTCAGTTTCGTTGTACACCCCCTAAATGCAGCAAGCAAGTCAGGCGACAGAATTTTTTTAAAGAAATTGGATTCTGTATCATGCGGTTTTTAGTGGTAATATCAAAACTGTCTACTTCTATCGCAAAGAGTAGCAAAGCTCAAACCCTAAAGGTTAGTAGGTGTCACACTCAGATTATTTTCTAATAAGAACAGAGGCCAGTGTAAGAAAAGAAAGTTCTACCGCTATGTTCATTCCTCTGGAATTCTATTTTTTTTTTCTGTCTGGAGGGATCCAAGAAAGATTTACGTTGAGGATTTTAGGGAGTGTCTGACTTCAGATCTTAAACGACCCTTATAAGTGGGAAGCTAGGAGATTTGGGCTAGAGTGCCCGACAGGTAAATCACACGGAAGCAAGGTAGAAAGGAGGGGGAAGACGCCCTTATTCATAACCGGGGGTCAGTACCCACAGTCCGACAGCTTAACGTGCCCATCCAAAGCACCGCATACATATAGAGGTTCGGTCGTTTGTACCTGTCTGAGGCCACGGATGGACTAATGGTCAGCGTTTGTGACTGCCACGGAGAAACCTCAGGTCCGATCCTAGGCAGGTAAGAACGCTCGGTCCACTAAGTATCCGCCGTGCGTCTAATGGGCACGTTAAGCCGTCGGACCCCGGGCTCTGGCCCCCGGCAATAAATAAGGACGTCTTCCTCCCCTTTCTACCTCGATTCCATGTCACTTTCCTATCTGGCATTCTATCCCAAATCTCCTAGCTTCCCATGGGTTGTTTAAGACCTGGGGTCAGACACTACTTTCCTAAAATCCTCTATATATGATCTGATCTGGTCTGATCCGTACCCGTCTGGGCTGTGTGCTTTCGCTCAATGCACTTAAGCAACTTTTTTTTGATTGCAGGTTTATCGACCACCATGAGCAACTCAATGGGCTATAAGCAGTCGCCCGTCCCTAATTCAGGGCCACTGGTTCCAGGGAAGGGAGAGAGCCAGTGCCGTAAGACAAACACAACATCCATGCCTAACCGGGATTCGAACCCGGACCCCTTTCGGACGAATGATCAAAAGACATCGCTTAGACCACTGCGCCACCGGGGCGGTCAACTTTATTTTTTTCCTTTCTCCATTACGTTCGAATTCCATTATCGCTACTGCTCCGTCTCCTGACAAGAGCTAGGCTAGCTATCTGCAGATTTTCAAAAATCTTCTAATTGCCGGGACAATCTCCGTTTAACAACTACTTAATTTTCTTGTTAAACAATAAACAGTCCCTCGTTTGGCCCTTAAAAGGAAATCATTTCCTTTTATCTCCTTCATCGTTTAAGTACTCAAAGCAGAAATTTCCCTATATAAGTTAAGTTTAAAAAAAATGTACATTGTTGTTACGTTGTGCAAAAAACAACTTATATTTATACACTGAGTGGCCACTTTATTATGACCACCCCCTCAGTACTTCGTTGGGCCACTTTTGCCTTTAATACTGCGTCGATTCTTCGTGGCATGGACATAGGTGGTTTGTAGAATCTCAGACCATGCTTGATGAATTGCACTTTTCAGGAGTGTAAGATTGCAGGGTTGTGGATCCAGCTGTCTGATGGCTCGTTCAACTTCATCCCACAAATTCTCAATGGGGTTGAGATCTGGAGATTGTGGCGGCCACCTAAGCAAAGTAAACTCAGCGGCATGTTCCTGAAACCAACCCTCTACAATACGAGTGCTATGGCAGTACGCATTATCTTGTTGAAATTCGCCATCGCCATTGGGATAAACCATGCACATGACAGGATGCACTTGGTACACAACGATGTTTAGATATGATGCGCCAGTCAGACACGAATTAAAGGGCACAAAGCAGGCCAGGAAAACATTCCCCAAACCATAACGTTGCCTCCACCAGCTTGAATGATTGTAGCAATGCATTTGGGGTCCATGCTTTCGTGCTGGTTCCTCCAAATTCTCACTCGGCCATTGGCATGATGCAACTAAAAACGTGATTCATTGGACCACATAATTTGTTTCCAATTATAGACTGTCCAATCTCTGTGCTCCTGTGCGAACTGGAGACGGTTTCTCTTGTTAACTGCAGACAGCAAAGGTGTTCGAACAGGCCTTCGGCTGCCATATCCCATCCGATGCAGTGTACGGCGAACAGAGATCGTTTGAGGGGATCCTTGATTAAGATGGTCTGTAATTTGCTGCACTGTTGCCCTTCTGTTGTCTGTTACCAGTCTGGACACTCTCCATTCCACCCGAGCAATCACTACATGTAGAGACCCAGTTTTTTGGCTGACAGTCCAGTCTTTAAACACTTTAACAACAGCTGCTCTGGAACATTTCCCGAATGCGGCGGTTTCGGTGATACTCGCTCCATGGCTCCGAGCTCCTACAATCATCCCACGTTGAAAGTCCGTCCAATCGCATTTTTTACCCATCTCTTCACCCAAAAATCACCTCTACTACTGTCGCAAGCTTTTCTTTTTATACTAGCCTCGCCCTCTGGCGGCAACAGCGTACAGCCATAGCTCATTTACTTAAAACTGTCAGGTGGTCATAATAAAGTGGCCACTCAGTATATAAGTTAAGTTTAAAAAGAAATTGACATTTTTGTTACGTTGCTCAAAAAGCAATTTATATTTATATAGCTAAACAATACTGCATTGAGTAAATCTCTAATTTTTCTTATGCTTTCATTAATTTCCTGTACACCACATATTTCCCTGCCACTATCCATCTCCCCAGGAATTATCAGGAATTACCACGAACAAATCGTACTCGTCGGCCACTTGAGCTACAGCATCAAAAATTGGAGACTGGCACGTAAAGCTAACGGTGGAACTTTTACTAACACCCCAATAAATATTTTACTTCATCTCCCCCGCTAAACTTGACCTTACCACCCCTCCACTAACAACAGGATTCCCCAGTGTTTTCCCACTGTCAACAGGATTCTCTGACCATCCTGCGGTTTTGATCAGGGCTCTCTCAAAATCCATAAGTTGCGTAAATCGACGTCTCTGGCGTCTACCCGACATTCTTGTCACTCTGTACTCTTGCTTGCGTCATCGGCCGGTGCTTTTCGCCTTCATGTGGCATCGACTGCACGGCGTTTATAAGGCCGCAGGTTCGTGCATGCAGTGCCACCACAGGGAAGTGTGCTCATGCGCACTCGCACCAAACGTGGATCATTTGCATACCAGCACGCACTCTAGCTATTTGCACAATTCCGCGGTTGTAGCATGTTTTCTTCTAGGTGCGTAAATTTCATTGTCCCTGAGTGTATTTACACAGGTTAAAATTTTAGGACATTCCTTATTGGGGTACTGTTTTTTCCTTAGCTAGTAAGGAAGCGATTTTAATGGGCTTTGCCCACTCCTTCCAGCATACAGTTACAACTCTATTTTTTCGTTCTTCTCCTATAAAACGCTTTCCACTCATAGGACTCTACCACGAACCTACTCATTCGTTCTTCAAACCATACAACTGAATGTGAATTGGCCCTAAACATCAGATATTATCGTATCGTATACTTGTCTGGGATAGAACACGAGACTTTCCTTGACTCCTAGGCCACCAGCGGCCGGGCGGATTCAAGAAAGAAACTTGTTTGGTTATCTAAGTTATCGATCAAATAAGAAATAGCCCGTGACATTAATTTGAAGACAATTTTGCGAACAATAAAGCATGCAAAATGAAATTTTAATTTAAATCAGGCCAGTGAGTAAATAGATGTAGTTTCCATTAGTTTCTTTCTATGTACGTAGTTTACACTGTATTTTTGCATCTTGAATTTACTGAATAAATACAGAACTCGAAATAGAAATTTTGAACTGCCGGCATACACATATTAAGTCAAAAATTTCCCGAAAAAAAAAACGCCGTTGAAAATGTAATTGACAGTTACGTGGAATACTATTGCACCATAAATCAGAGACGACGGCAATCGATTACAGTTGGTTGGTTTGTGGACTGCAGCGACACTGCTTGTGCTTCACTAAGAGCTAGGATTAGACTTGTTTTTAGCGAGGAGTCTCTATCCCGAAATCAACTGACTAACGAGATTTAGGAATCTTGGATAATCATGCATTGGTGATTCAGCTGGACTTTAAGGTCCCCAGCTGAGAAGGCATCCCCTTCCAATTGGGACTGTCATGAAGTAAAAATTTTTGCAATTACACTATCTACCAACAAGTAATTGGACACCTGTGATAGCAAAGGAAAACTAAGTTTATTCACCTTCAATAGTTGGTGGAGCCTCAACGAGCGGCGATTACAGCTGCGACCCTCCGGGGCATACTCTCAACCAGGCGTTGTACGACGGCTAGCGGTATTTTATTCCACTCGGCTTGGAGAAGACAAGTCAGTTCCTTCACCGATTTCGGACGGTGGGGGAACCCCTTAAGTCGACTTTCCAACTTGTCACAGAGGTGCTCGATAGGATTAAGGTCCGGGTCTGCGCAGGCCAGTCCATTCGATTAACCCCATTGTCCCCATACCAAGCCATGGTGGACCTAGCAGCATGGCAGGTGGCATTGTCATCCTGAAAGTAACATGGGTCCACCCCGTAAAACTGCCACAACGTAGGAAGCGCATGGTCATCCAAAATGGTGCAGTAGGTCTCGGCGTTGAGTCTACTAGGAATTGCGACCAAATGTCCCGTGCCATACCAGAAGAAACACCCCCATAGCATAATTCCACCGCCGCCGAACTTCACAGTTGGCACAATATATTCCGGCAGGAGGCGTTCTCCAGGCAGACGCCAAACCCAGACCCTGCCATCCGAACGGTAGAAGGTGAACCTTGATTCTTCGCTCCAGAAAACCTGTTTCCACTGTTCAACGGTCCACTGCCGACGTTCTTTGCACCACGTTAGCCGAGCAGCGCTATTGGACTTGGTGATCAAAGACTTGTGAGCGGCAGCACGTCCATCGTAACCGTGCACATGGGCTTCCTTACCGATGGTATTCATCGAAAGAACACTCCCGGATGCCTGTTGAAACTCCTTGCGGACGTGGCCCATCGATTTCGTGCGGTTCTTCCGAATTTCTCTGGCCAGCACCCGTCAGTCTCTAACTCCCAGTTTTGTGGGTCTGCCGGGTCGGGGCACATTCAGACAGTCACCTCTCATCTTCCACTTGCCAATCACGTAGGCCACTGTCGATTTTGGGTACTTCAACAAGCTGGATATGTCACGTTTGGATCGGCCATTTCTGTGATACCCGACAATTACACCTTTCTCGAAATCAGAGAGCTTCGAACTGCGTGGCATCTTGCATGCGACTGGTTGCGTTGTTGTTTCCCACACGATATTTAACGGCGGAGGCCGTGACGTGTATCAGGACCGCAGATATCGTCGATTGCAGGGATGTCGAATTACTTGTTGGTAGATAGTGTAGATCCTTCGTTATAAGAATGAATGAATATTCAGTCTTAAATTAATAGCAATCTCACCGCCCTTCACATAAAAAAGTCCTAGGTGGGAAAAATTTATACTTATTGCTGGAAAAGTAAAGAATAATGGAAAAATTATGTTTAATCTATTACTCCCAGTTCTTCATTCTATGAAAAAAACTCTTCATATTGAATATATTAAATGAATGATACAATAAAAACTACAGATATCTTTAGTTGGATGATCTGGGCCGTGGGCAGTTTCATTTCTATCCTTTAAGGCTGTCTTTGAATGGGTGTTAGGGTTCATCTTCTACGTTAGATGGCGCAAAAATCACTCCTTGGGCGTGGCTTTTACGTCTTGAGGAACTGTCCTAGAATTTGGCGTCAGCGAATCACTGCAGACCTCGCCATATTCAAAATAGAAGCGGACTCTCGGTGGACCCACAATGAAAAGACAAATACGCGCTGTTACGTTTTAACCAATGACGTTATCTGAGGGTGGAGCTCAGTAAGTAGGCGGAGTTTCTATAGCTTAATTTCAGGGGTTTCCTGCTAATGTACACATTTTCTCTTCAAAAAAATGAGCGCACAGTAGGATCTAAGATGATTTATGGAAGAAAAGATTCCAATCTCACTTTTGCTACCATTCATTTATTTCTATTTTATTCAGATAAATAGAAAAATCAGACAAGAAATCAGATATTTCGTTTCTTCCAGACAAACACTGCTAACTTATCGCGCCACCTAACGACAAATTGGAATACTTTCGAGTCAGATAAATTGTATTAAAAAAAATTCTAACAAATTTTTCGGAATAATAACTGTGGCATATATTAGCTATGGGTTGTTTTTATCTGTGCTCAAAATTTTAAACACTACAAAGTAACTGTCTTCGAGAAAGGGTACAAAATAATTTACATTACTGATATAGGATAGAATTCATTTTGAGGTCCCCCTTAAAGGAGTGAACTCATAGATATTGTGTACACCACTCCTCTAACACTTACGGTTCCCCCCACAGCTGTTTGTCAAGGGCACTAGGTATATGGAGTTTTTATGTTTAAGAATGCGCGCTCGTAAGTCATGGACAAAAAAAATAGTAAGAATTAGTAAATGAAAAAAAATATTTCCGCAGTTCTCGCAAATAAAATTAGTGCACGGTATGTAAATTTGGAGTAAAAAAAGGTACCAGTATAAAATACCAGGGAAAGAGCAGAACCGGTACACCATACCGGCGTATACCAGCCAGTTTCGAGCACTGAATAAATGCAATATGTTTTGCCACACAAATGAATAATTAACTTTTGGGACGCAATCCTGATGGTGGCTTGCCGAAGGTGTTAAGCTCCCTGCATGTAAATAGTCGAAACATCAGAATATAATACTTTTTTCTTTATACCGTGAACTTAAATTGCTGAAAAAATAATCAAGATTCAATAATTATGTTTACATCTTAATCGATGTTTAATAAAATATACTTACTTTACCCAAGTTATCGATTCCATGATAGGTACGCTCTCCAGCACGTCTACAACATCAGGATGCAATTTCTCTTTGTCTGGAATACATTTAAAGAATTCGGAGCAGCTGTCGAAAAAGAAAATAACATTTACGCGGTCTCCTAACCTTTACATCAGAAAGAGACAAAGCACGAAACAAAGGAAGGAAGATGAAGGGGGAAAAGTAATTTAAATGCATTTTCATCATCAACAACAACGGAAAGGAAAACTACAAGGGAGAAGAAAATATTCGAAATACTTGTTGTACAGGCTGAGCATCCATTTTATCGAAATGGCTACGGCTTCGAAGTGTGTAGGATATTTTTTGCTTTGGGGTGTATCAACATTCACTCTAACTATAAAATGAGATAGCTTTGGGATAAAACCGCGTCGAAACACTACATCCATTTATATTTCATTAAATTAAAAGGTGAAGGTAGGTGTATATAATATGTCCATGCAGTTAATATTCGACTAAAAACTTCAACACCTCTTTGTACTTAGAGCCTTTTCAGTGAGACAGAAATTGAGATTACGGTAACATTAGCAAGAGGTGTGGCCCCTCTTGTTGTGCTAGTATATACAAAGGCCGCTCCATAAAACAGAGTAATTTTTTTTGAGTTGGCAACAGTGCGAAAGGGAAAAATAACCTCGTAGACGACTAACTGAATTAAGGACGTATCTGCGGCAACAGTTATTAACCATGGCAGATGATTCTGGTTTTGTTATTGCGCAGTAGTTTTAGGTACGTCTGCATTTCGCCATACAACTATGGAAGTGAGTGATTCAGAGTAATAAGAAGTGAAATGTGTTGTGCGACAAAATTTTGCTATCGTTTGGGTAAAACGGCTCCAGAAACAGTTGATTTAATGTAAAAAAGCTTACAAAGATAAATATTTGGATGAGTCAACGATTTTTAGATGGCACCATGATTTCAAAAAAGGGCGTTTATTGGTAGAACTCTCTCATAGGCCTGACAACCTGAAAGTGTTGTTAACTGTTTGGGCAATCCTGCAAGAAGATCGGCGAAAGACGAGTGAAGACATAGCGGGTTCAACTAATATTTCAAAAACGTCGGGATTCCGCATTCTATCCGACAAATTATTGCGTCATCGTGTGTGTGTTCCAGATGGGTACATCATGACCTCACGAGAGAACATTTGTTGACCAGAGTTCGGGTGTGTCGTGAGTGGAAACAAATGACTGCAAAGGATCCAAACTTTCTAAACACAGTAATAACTGCCGATGAAACATGGGTCCACTAGTTCGACCCCTCACGAAGCGCGCAACGAGAATCTGGAAACACACACGCTCGCCTCGTCCGAAAAAAATCCGCCAAACCAAATTCAGCTGGGGATAATTTTCTTTGATCGTAGAGGGTAGTCTACCAGCATGCCGTTCCTCCACAAATTACTGTCAATGCTGAGTGTTACATTTCAGTTTTGAAACGTCTGCGAAGACATATCAATTAAACGACCGGAACTGGTGGGCACAGTGGATCTTACACCACAATAATGCCAGCCAACATGTGGTTGCTTGTGTTCAACAGTTTCTTACGAAACGCAGTATTGAAATCATGCCACAGCCTGCCTGCAGTCCTGATCTCACTCCGTGCGATTTCGGGTTGTTTCCAACAATGAAGGTAATACGGCGAAACAAACCTGTTCTTAATAACTTCTTAGTTTATGACTGTCCAGGTTTGTTCAACTTTCCCTTGAAGATACAACATGCTATATTCTGAACTCAGTTTTGTTCTCAGACGCCAGTTTTTGGCGCCCTAGGTATGCAGAAGCAATGATAAATCCTGTGACGAGGCCGATTATGGTAGAACAACTTGTAGACACTGAAGAACGCGTGCTCTCTGTAGACTGGAAGTACACATTTTTTGCTGGAATGTAGCATTGGGCCTTCTCTAAAGAAGTGGTAAGAGCACGGGGCTACTGGGCGGTTTGTGTTTCCTCCGTGATTGTGAATCGTGATGAATTACCACGCCATGATCGCAATAGTCAACTCTATATGGAGCTCAACGATACACGACTTGAAACCTTTTTCGTCGATAAAACGCTAACAGAGTCCTTGTTCTACTGCAGACGGATGTGGGCTCTTCTCTCTGAAGACGATTCTTCGCAGTTCGCCAAGCCATTCAGCCAGCCCGTTTCCCTACTGCAATGCGGCATGGCATACCTGTGGTTTTGACTGAGTGGTATGGGGAGGAGGCGGCTTCCATCCTGTACCAGCTACTAGCAAGGAGTTAATGAATGGTACCGATAGATACCAGTGGTCCCCCATAAGCATTTGTTATCTCATTGGATAACTATCTGGTTTATTTTCCTTCCTGTACCAGCTACCAGCAGGGTGATGATGAATGACACCGATGGATGCCGGTGTTACCCCGTCAGTTGTTCTCTCACTGGATAACTATCAGGTTTATCTTCCCTCCTGTACCAGCTACTAGTAGGGCGATAATGAATGATACCGGGGTTGCCCCATCAGCTGTTCTCTCACTGGATAACCATCTGGTTTATTTTCCCTCCTGTGCCAGCTAGTAACAGGTCGATAATGAATGATACCGGTGGTTCCCCATCAGCTGTCCTCTCGCTGGATAACTATCTGGTTTATCTTCCCTCATGTACCAGCTAGTAACAGGTCGATAATGAATAATACTGGTGGTGCCCCATCAGCTGTTCTCTCTCTGGATAACTATCTGGTTTATCTTCCCTCATGTACCAGCTAGTAGCAGGCCAATGATGAATGACACCGATAGATTCCGGTGGTACCCCATCAGTTGTTCTCTCACTGGATAACTTTCTGGTTTATCTTTCCTCCTGTACCAGATACCAGTAGGGCGATAATGAGTGATACCGGCGGTGCCCCATCAGCTGTTCTCTCACTGGATAACAATCTGGTTTATTTTCTCTCCTGTACCAGCTACTAACAGGGTGATGATGAATGATACCGGTGGTGCCCCAACATCTGTTCTCTCACTGGATAACAATCTAATTTATTTTCCCTCCTGTACCAGCTACCAGTAGAGCGATAATGAATGACAGCGATAGACACCGGTGGTACCCCATCAGCTGTTCTCTCGCTAGATAACTATTTGGTTTATCTTCCCTCCTGTACTAGCTACTAACATTGCGATGATGAATGATACCGGTGGTGCCCCATCAGTTGTTCTCTCACTGGATAACTATCTGGTTTATCTTCTCTCCTGTACCAGCTACTAATAGGGCAGTAGTGTATAAAAGGCCGGTTCTGCATCAGTGGAGGATCAATGTTAACCTATGGGATCCTCCACTTTGGTGGGTGGAGGATCATGTAGTAGCAGAGGATCGCATTTTACAACATCTTGGGTGATTGCGTGGGACTGATAACGTCATGAGGGTGCCGCAGGGAGCTCGGAGATGAGACTGCACCGTCTTAACATGACATCATGAGGTTGTGGAGTTGGCGTTATGGTTAAATTAGTATTTCGCAATACTATCTCGGTACGGTGGGTGGGTGTTACAAATGTTTCAATTTTTCTTTTATCTAACATGTATTTGTAGAAACTATTCTTTCAAATCCCCATTTTGTTCATTTTTCTTTTTATTTCCTTCGGGTAATTTCTAAATTTTGAATAATTTTTTTCCAAAGAATTTGTTTTTCTTCATGCATTTTAGGATTCTTTAGAATTATTCGATAAATAGATATGTATGTCCTGGTGTTGGGTGGCATAACTATTCTGGTGGATGAAATGTTTCCCCGGCTAGCTTCATTTTCCCCTCAGGGAAATTTTACTGAGTGTGCGTTTTTGCATAATTTTTCTTGTTTTATTTATACCAAACTTTTTCATAGATGATTTTTTATTTTTACCACTTAAAGAATTTTTATTTAACGAGGTTCAGGGACTTTTGTTTAATGTTTGTTAGCGGAATAATATTCGAAGCTGATTGTATTCGTATTTCGATCGAGAATTATTTCTTAGCCTACGATCTATTTTTGAATGTGATTTTCGCTCTTGATTCATGCATTTCTCTTTCGTCTCAGTCCTCTACTGTTGAATTTTATTGTTTTATTTTTATTTAAACAGTTATTTTTTCTTTATTTCATAATTATTTTTTTCATTTAGCGAAGTTTTTCATATCAACATTTATTTCTAAAATATCGCTTTTAAGAAACGTTTTTATTTCTTCTTTTTTCCTCTTAAATCATTTTTCTTACTTGGTTTGAATGTATTCCTATATAATTAAACCATTTTTCTATCTTGCTTTTCATGTAAGATAACGTGAATTATACAGATCTTCAGTGGTTATACGTAGAATTCGATTGTAAAAATATTCTTTTCCCAACAAAAGTTTCTTCACTATTACTTTTGTCCTTATTTAACTTAAACTATTTTCCAAAATGCTATTCTATACTAGTATTCATTAAGCTTCACGATATATCGGCATTATTCTACTTCTACTTTTATTAAGAATTAATTTTTCCATTTCTTTCCAACAAACGTTTCTGCATTACTATTTCTTTTCCCTGTGTAACTTAAATTATTTTTTTAAAAATGCTGTTCTATGTTTACATGTCATTAAACTTCTCGATGTATCCGATTTACTTATTTTTTTCAAACTTTACAAACTTTAGTGTCCACTTTTATTCTAACTTTATTTTTTTCAATTTCTTTCCAGGAAACGTTTCTTAACGACTAGATATTGCACGATGTACCAAAACTTCAAATTTTTGTTTCCCTACATAGCTTATATTAAATTTCTTACTTCCTAAAAGCTTGCATGTACGTGAAATACGCATTTATTTTTATTCTATCCTAGTTTGCTATACTTTTTTATTCATTGCCGCAACAGAAAAACATTCACTCTCAAAACATGCATTCTAAACAGTTCGTACTTATACTAAAATCTGTATTATTTGCAATATATTTTCTGTGCATTTTCCTAACTCGACCGAAAAAATATGTATTCTGGAAACATCGACAAAGTCCGTACTTCCATTAAACATCGTATTCTTACCGATATTCTTTTTCGCTGTATAGCATCCTGCTAACTCATCAGAAACACAGTATTCCCACCACATAGCTAAAAGATCGTATTTCTCCAAACAAAAGTAATCTTTTAAGAAAGACTTACTTCTTTTCCCTGTATAACGACTTAATCTATTTTGCGAAATGCTATTCTGTTTACGTATTTGTTTAAGTTTGCTTTGCAACTGCTTTATACTGTACTTCTATTTTTTTTCATAGGTTTTTTTTTTCAGTTTCTTTCCAACAATTTTTTTCTTAACGACTTTATCTCCCTCACTTTTCCATAAAAATTTATTTTCCTAACATCAGAAATGTAACAAAAACTTCAGATATCTTTTTAACCTCTCCAACATTTATTCTCATGTCAAATCAACTAAAATATCATACTTTCATCAGAAATTATATTCTTAACGAGTTATTTTTACTTTTTTTTATGTATTACCAAATATTTATTGCTAACTCACCTCACCAAAGTCAGTATGAATATACCTAACCGCATTCATTTCCCTCATTTATTTCGCTTTACATCGAGATGCGCCAAAACTTCGTGTATATTTCATTCACACAATGACCAGTTCTAACGTGTCAGACATTGCGCAATATGTGAAACCCCTGTGTTTGTTGTATTTCCCTTTAGGCGTTAATTTTCGTTTTCACTTACTTTCCTTTTAAATAGGTGCTCTCTATCGTAACTGTTTTCCTGATCACACCTCATTTATTTAATTACTTCAAGAACATGTTAGTTTTGAACATGGAGAACAGTCAATGATATTCTGTTTTCTCTTGATTCTTATAAAGGAACAGACAGAAAAAGTCCCCCACACTGAAACAAACATTGTTAATTCGTTGCTTTCTTGTCTTTCATCACATCAAATTTTATAGTTCCACTTCAATGATATTCTTAACGCTTCACCTTGTGTTCAGACATTTTTTATCTATGTCTGTACACAGACATAGATAAAAAATGTGTGCTTAGAAGCTTTTTCCCGAACACAATAGCTGAATCTCATACAGCAACTCAGTGAACAATGTATATCACTTCATGCAGTCCTAACAAAATGCTTTTATGCATACAAATGTTATGTTCGCTCTAATTCACTTCGAAGTTGTGAGAGCAAGCTAACAGAAGTTTTTCAGAAACCATTTACGAAGTTATTTGACTTTTTTTTTCCATAAAATTATATTTGAAACGCTCGTTTTTCTAAAGTTCAACATATGAAATGTTGATTTTTTAAAATGTAAATATTTGAAACGTTCATTTTTCATAAAGTTCGTTTTCGAATCGTATAAACTTTAACAAGTAAAAGAAATGGATTTGCTGTTTTGACTAAGAGGGCGATTTTTTAAATTTTTGTTTTCTTAAAATTACAAAAATCCCATAGAATAATATGGGAAATGCCTTCCAACTAAAAGTCAATATTTCAATCGATCATTTTCTTTATAAGTCAAATATTTGAATCGTTCATTTTTCTAAATGACAATATTTAAACGTTCATTTTTCATAAAGTTTAATTGGATCACATGACTAAATTAATTTCTCACATCTCAAAAAAGTAGACGTCAAACTTTTTTATTCTTCCATTGCAACTCTCCAATGCATATCTTCTCAAAACTTTGTAAAATGAGTGCTTCTACATGCACTGTTCCCCCTATGACTTCATTTTTCCCTATGCGAACAGAAATGAACTTGAACAACCGTCTTAGAAAATGCCTCGTTCACATTTTTCCTCCCGACTCTTGCAAGAGCAAACACTTTGCCTTTACCCGGCAACAGTTCTTAAAATTTAATGTATCACGACTTCTTCATGAAGAACATTAAAACCAAGTCAGCTTAATGGAATAACCTTTTCAGCTTTAACATTCCTTCAGTTTATGGGGAAAGCCCATTGGATTCATTCACATCATCACAGTTTCTTATATTTCAATCTCAAGTAGACTCGGTTCTTTTTTTTTCTTTTCAAGATACAATTTCCTTCACGTTTTTTTTTTCAACCTGCTCTGGTAGAATCCAACATCTTTTTTCCGTTGACCACAGCCTATGCATATTAAAATTGAATTTTCTATCAAAGCAACTAGAACACATGTCTAAACCAATTTCTCTCATCTCAAAAAAGTATCCATCAAACTTTCTTATTCTTGCATTGCCTCCCTCCGGCCCTGTCGGACGAGCAAGAAGGAGCAACAGTTGTCTGGGGCGTAGCCCGAAAGAGCTCCCTACCTGATCCACCCCTTCGTCCTTCGGCGCCTTCAGACTACGCCTCAGGAACCTCCGGCTATGTAGGGAAACAAAAATTTGAAGTTTTGGTACATCGTGCAATATCTAATCGTTAAGAAACGTTTGCTGGAAAGAAATTGAAAAATAAAGTTAGAATAAAAGTGGACGAAAGTTTGTAAAGTTTGAAAAAAATAAATAAATCGGATACATCGAGAAGTTTAATGACATGCAAATATAGAATAGCATTTTTAAAAAAATAATTTAAGTTTCATAGGGAAAAGAAATGGTAATGCAGAAACGTTTGTTGGAAAGAAATGGAAAAATTAATTCTCAATAAAAGTTGAAGTAGAATAATGCCGATACATCATGAATCTTAATGAATACTAGTATAGAACAGCATTTCGGAAAATAGTTCAAGTTAAATGGGGACAAAAAAAGTAATAGTGAAGAAACTTTTGTTGGGGAAAAAAATACTGTTACAATCGAATTCTACGTAAAACCACTGAAGATCTGTATGATTCACGTACACTTACATGAAAAGCAAGATACAAAAATGGTTTACGTTATATATAAGAATGCATTCAAATCAAGTAAAAACGATTTAAGAGGAAAAAAGAAGAAATAAAAACGTTTCTTAAAAGCGATATTTTAGAAAAAAATGTTGATAAGAAAAACTTCGCTAAATGGAAAATCATCTGTTTTTTTATTGTACATCGTGTTTTATAATTGCAATGCTAGTAAATATTTTGCTCTTTTACTAGTCAGTAACGTATATAGACGGTTTCAGTTCTTTGTTTCAATATAGTGCACGTATGATTATTATCTTGGGTCGGCACGTCGAACCTGTTGATCCACATAGTCCCACAAGTACTCTATGGGATTGAGGTTGGACGATTTTGCCGGCCATGAGAGAACGGAGACACCGCTTTGGTGTTCCTGGAACCAGTCACGCACACCCTTAGCGACGTGGCACGCCTCATTTTCCTGTTGGTAGACACCACCAAGGTAAACGTCCAACATGAAGGGATGCATTTGGTCAGCTGGGATGCACAGGTAGCCATGGCGTTCAGGAAGCCATCAAGTGGTACCAGCGGTCCCAGGTCATACCAGGAAAACATACTCCAGACATGCACACCTTCATTGTCGGCCTGTACTTAACCGAAAAAGATATCCAGGTGTTGGATCTCGTGTGTCTGACGCCGTATCCACCACCGCCCGTCACTTCTGTAAAGTAGAAACCCCGATTTGTCGGAGAAGGCAACCTTTTCCCACTCTTCCACAGTCCAATGACGGTAGTCCCATGCGAACTGCAGGCGTCGTTGCCGATGGACCTGGATTAACATGGGCGCCTTGTCGCAGCGTGTATTCCGGAGACCAATGCAGAACAGGGTTTACTCTGCTGTTATCGGGAGGCACGTACCTAGGTGTCTCAGCGTTCATTTGCGTGGTCAATTGCTGCACTGCTTCTCGCGTCGATTGCCCTTTACCTGTCGACAGAGGCGTCATTCTCCTCTGGGGTCAATGGCCTTTAGAGCCCCATAGTTATGGCGTTGGGAGGTACTCAATGTGCCAGAGGTCCATTCTTGGTACATCCTTACTGCAGCATCTCGCAAACAGCCCACGAAGTTTGCCGTTTCTGACATGCTTCCTCCCTTGGCATGGTAGCCGATGATCATTCTCTTTGAACGTCCGTCAAATCAGTACCTCTGACCATTGTGCTCACGTCAAACACTACGGCTCATATGTCCAGCCCGGCCGCTTATATCTCCTTGTGGTCGACCTTGTCACGTGCACTCTATGACGCGCATGGGGGCGTACAATGTAATTCCGGTGGTGGTAATATTATTCTGATACACCGTGTATTTTTATTTATATAATTATTTTAAAGAAAATGTACAAACACCATTTATTTTTTTCGAGCATGCCCTGAGATTTACAAAACTCCACTCCTATGACTCATTCCCTCATTTTTTCCGAGGGAGTGATTATTATTTTCGGTAATATATAATCTTTCCACGGTTACCTTTTCAATTCTTTGTCCAGGAATATTTCTTCTTCGTTGGCGAGATCTTCGAGTTTATGCAATTCGACTAGTCTCTGAGCAACACCTGTAGGGTCACTCTTTAATAGAACTTTGTATTTATCCTTCGAAGACCAGGAATGAGACTAAAAATAAAAAAGGACATTTAAACAAACTTTTCCTGACGTACGTAGTCATAATCATGTATCACATCATACACATTAGAGATGAGTTCGTGCTCAATTTTAGGAGCCCGGGCCGTTGTGCATTATACACTGGCCAAAGATATGGCCCAAGCAAGGATTAGTTTAAAAATCATTAGTTTAAAAAGTTTAGTTCAGTTAATCCACTTCACAATATTAATATGTTTTAGAAATACTACGCATAAAAACCAAATGTTCTAAAATATGGATTTGAAAATAAATAATCAACGTGCCCCTTCGGCCGTATCAGGGGAATCAGTAATTTTGGTAAAAGCTGAAGAAAAGAAAATCGTTTAGAAACAAAAAATTCCATTCGTTATTTCTTTTTGATTTCTAAATTTACTTTTATTTTGAATAAACTGCATTATAAAACGCATAACGCCGTACAGACAGTTGCAAGCGTTTGAAATTTTGACTCTAGAAAACTAATCTTTGCAATATAATTTACATATATGCTAATTGGTAAAGGTAGTTTAGAGTGATGTAGTAGAATATTAAAAAAATAGCATGTAGGGAAATTTCTAAAATTAAAAAAAAAAAGAACGTCAAAACATTCTAGACCAGATTATTCTGCATTTTGTAACATTAACAAAGCTTTGCGCCTAAAAATATAATAATCACAATATTATCATATGTGTTGTAAAGTACGACTTTCACGCACAAAAGCACGGAAGGATACATTGGGTTGTAAAGTACGACTTCCACGCACAAAAGCGCGGAAGGATACATTGACATTTAATGACTTGAGCGTGTGGTGAGTGATGAGGAGAGTTGCGAGAGAGATATCGAAGGAGGAGGACATGGCGAACTTTGGCTAAGACAACAAGTTCAGTTTGTAACGCGAAGTGTATTCCAATTTATGTTTTTGTGTAAAGTAATAAATGTTTTGTGTTGTGATCGAGTGTCTGTGATGTTACAGACGAAAGTTAGAAGTGGAGGCACCGGCAAGATTCGAACTACGAAAGATAGAAATGGAAGGCACTTGTGAGATTCGAACGACGAAAGACAGGAAGTGAAGTCATCTGTGAGATTCGAACTACGAAAGACAGAACAACTTCAGCGGCGTTCTTTATGACCGTGGGAATCGATGAGTTGAAAGTTCTTCAAGCGTGCGAAAGAACCAACGCGACAGGGATATTTTTTTTTTCCTCTTTGTGTTGGGAAGAACAAAGGATTGTGACTGTAGTTTGTTTTTTTCGAAATTATTTGTTCCGTATCGAATTTACACCACATTAGATGTTTATGTAAGTACTGTTTTGTTGTTGTTCTTAGAGAATTATCCAAAGGAATGAAATATCAAAGCAAGTTTTTTAGAAGTTTCCGGACACGGAATTAAATAGAAGGAAATAATTTCTGTAAAGAAATAGTACATTCAGATGAACTGTTTGAGGCTAGAGTATAGGTAAATGTAGAATTTTGTTGTAAACAATTTCTGTGAACGTATACACATATACGAAAATAGAAGGAAATAATTTCTGTCAAGAAATAGTACATTCAGATCAACTGTTTGAGCCTAGATTATAGGTAAATGTAGAATATTGTTGTAAACAATTTCTATGAACGTATACACATATACGAAAATAGAAGGAAATAATTTCTGTCAAGAAATAGTACATTCAGATCAACTGTTTGAGGCTAGATTATAGGTAAATGTAGAATATTGTTGTAAACAATTTCTGTGAACGTATACACATATACGAAAATAGAAGGAAATAATTTCTGTCAAGAAATAGTACATTCAGATCAACTGTTTGAGCCTAGATTATAGGTAAATGTAGAATATTGTTGTAAACAATTTCTATGAACGTATACACATATACGAAAATAGAAGGAAATAATTTCTGTCAAGAAATAGTACATTCAGATCAACTGTTTGAGGCTAGATTATAGGTAAATGTAGAGTATTGTTGTAAACAATTTCTGTGAACGTATACACATATAATATAATAAATAAACATTGGGTACACGTTGAGCTTGTTGAAATGGCTTTCTTAGGAAGAGCTCGAAAAGAAGAACTTCTGCAGTTGGCGGAAGAATTGGATATAGAAGTTATGCCAAATCTCAAAATTCTGGAATTAAAAAATAAAATTGTCACCTTTGAAGGATATGAAAAGGATTTCGTGAAAGAACTTTTGGCAGGTATAAAAGAGCGTAGAGAAACAGAAAGACAAATGGAATTGGAGCTTGAAAAACGTAGACAAACAGAAAAACAAATGGAATTTGAGCTTGAAAAACTCAGAATAGAAGCTGGACGTCAGCCGCTGGGAGGTAGTTTGGAGCAAAATGGAAATTCTCATAAACCGAGATTAGAACTTCGTCATTTGATGAAAACATTTGACCCAAAAGACAGTGATATAAGTATTTACTTAGTTTTATTTGAAAGGCAAGCACAACAAGCAGAAATAAAAAGGGAAGATTGGGTCACGAATTTGATAGGACTTTTGCCCTACGAAATATCAAAATTGATTGCCAAAGAAAATGTGGAAGACGCTAAAAACTATGAATATGTTAAAAGGTTACTTCTTAAAAGATATAAGTTAAGTCCAGAGAAATTTATATTGAAATTTGTACAACACATGCGTACATCAGAGAAGACCTGGAGAGATTTCGCCTTCGAGTTAGAAAATTATTTTAATGAATGGATTTCAGGACTTAAAATAGGCGATTTTGAAGGGCTAAAAAAATTAATGATCACAGATCAATTGAAGCAGAGAGTGCCTATAGAAATAAGGGAGCATTTTATTGATAAATGGTCAAATATTGTCTCACCTACAGATTTGGCTGATCTGGTGGACAATTATGAAAGTGTAAGAGGAGGAATCAAGAAAATTTCGTCGAATGAATTTTGTGCTTCAAAGAAAATGCAAGGCAGTGAGAAAAAAACTAGGGATAACTATGATCGCAGAAATTTTATGAAAAATGGATTCTATAACAAAAATTATGTTAAGTCAGATGTAGGACAAGGGTGGTCAAAACGGAATGTATCTCAGAATGAAGAAAAGTATAATCGCAGACGGAAGATTCAATGTTACGAGTGTGCATCTTATGATCACATTAGACCTCAGTGTCCTAAGCTAAAATCACAGAACTCAGGAAGCGTAAATAGAATCAGAGAGGAAACTGAAGGGGATCTCTTGGCACCCTATACCTTTGAAGGAAAAATAAATGGAGTTACCATGCCTATTCTTCGGGATACAGGTTCATCAGTTGATATCATTTGTCAAGAGTATGTGTCGCCAGGTGAGTTTGCTGGAGAACATGTGTGGGTACAGCATCTTCTGGATGAACAAAAGGTTTGTTTACCATTGGCAGAAGTTGAACTAGAATGTGAATTAGGTCATATTGTAACTAAGGCTGCAGTGATTAGAAAGTCGCTAGATCAAGGTAGATATTTACTTGGAAATAAGACTGCCCCTTTGTTAAAAAAATTGATATGGAGTGGCCACTTAATTCAGAACAGGTAAATGTGGTGATTACTCGGTATCAAGAAAAACAAAAACGAAACAACGAAGAGAGAAATTCAGTAAAGAATGATTCAGGAAAGAAAGAAAAACAAGCCCTTGAAGGAGAGGCTGCGAAGAGTTTGCCGTACCATATCTAGATGATGTTGCCATTTTTTCCGAAAACTGGGGGATCATTTGATACATCTTGAAGAAGTGCTACAGAGGTTGCAGAGGGCTTCCTTGACCATAAAACCTTCCAAATGTAAGTTTGCTCAAGATCACGTCTTGTATTTGGGTCATATTGTTGGACAAGGATATCGAAAACCAGCGGAACGAAAGGTTCAGGCCATACAAAATTTTCCTACGCCAAAGAACAAGACGCAAGTAAGATCTTTCTTAGGCCTGGCGGGATATTACAGCAGATATATTCCAATGTTTTCTTCGATAGCAGCTCCCTTGACAGACATCTTGAAGGGTAAAAATCGTAAAGAGGAAATTATATAGTCAGAACAATGTGAGAAAGCTTTTGTGGAACTAAAAAAATCTTTATCTAGTTTTCCTGTTCTGTATGCCCCTGACTATGAACGTAGATTTATTCTACAAACTGATGCTTCAGATCAAGGAATGGGAGTCGTCCTCTCGCAAGAACAAGAAGATGGCGCTGAACATCCTGTACTCTATCTAAGCAGAAAACTTTCGACAGCAGAGAAGACATACAGTACCAGTGAAAAAGAATGTGCCGCCATTATATTTGCGGTACAGAAACTGAAATGCTACCAGGATGGTCAAAATTTCCTCATACAAACTGATCATAACCCTCTCGTTTGGTTACGCACCAACGCAAGTTCAAATGCTCGTCTGATGAGATGGGCCCTATCTTTACAAGCATATGATTTTGTTATAATTCATCGATCGGGAACAATGCACAAAAATGCAGATGGTCTGAGCAGAGTTCCAACTTTAGATGATCCACCTTGATCATGCTATGTGTCTGCTAGTGAAAACATTTTTTTTTTTTTTTTTTTTTTTTGGTTGTGATATATAATACATAGAAATTGTTGGAAAACACGTAAAGATGATTGTTAAATTAACTCATATATTTCTCTTTGTAAATGGATTATGACTCATTATGTGAACTATGACAATTATATTGTAAAATGACAAGAACTTTTTACCACTGGAAAAAGTTCCTCTGGAGTGAGGAGGGATTGTAAAGTACGACTTCCACGCACAAAAGCGCGGAAGGATACATTGACATTTAATGACTTGAGCGTGTGATGAGTGATGAGGAGAGTTGCGAGAGAGATATCGAAGGAGGAGGACATGGCGAACTTTGGCTAAGACAACAAGTTCAGTTTGTAACGCGAAGTGTATTCCAATTTATGTTTTTGTGTAAAGTACTAAATGTTTTGTGTTGTGATCGAGTGTCTGTGATGTTACAGTGTGTGCAGTTTCCATATCAAATTCATCATGAAAAAGAGAGAGAGAGAGAGAGAATCGCCTCTAATGCCTCAGCGCTTCAACTTGATATTCTTTTCGCTAAAACACGATCTGCTGCACTAAAAACCAACGTCACCCCAAAAATCGCGGGAGTGAGGAAATTTAAGAAAATAAATAACAATACTTCTAACTGCACAATTTTGGAAATTAATACATCATTTTAAAGATAAGATTCTTGATTTTAAATAAAATATAAAAAATGGGAACGTGATTTTTTTTTTCCCAGTTTTTTGACCTCCTTAAACTAATCCTTGCTTGGGCCATAGCTTTGGACAATGCATAATGCAAGTCTTGCTAAGCAAAATTTGTCTTGCAATGGCAGCTAGCTTAGGAAATTGAAAATCCTTCCAACATGGTAATAAATCCACAATGTAATTCAACCGGGTCGGAATTACACGTGTTGAATTAATTACAATAATGAAATTCAAGCCGTGTAATTTCGAGCCCGGGCCGGGGCCGAGCTCATCTCTAATACACATATATACTGTATACATAGTGTACACACCAATGAGCCATTACATTATGACCACCCCCCAGCCAAGAGAAATGAGCGCGTCTGGGGACCGAACGGTGGCGCAGGTGAAGTTGATACATACAACCCGAGGAAGAGCTTTCGGTTAGTAGTGTTCAGAGTCAGAATGGGAAAAACTGCTGATTTATCGGAGTTTGATAAAGGACAAATTCTGATGTCACGGAGCCTCGGAAAAGGCGCGGCTTGTGGGTTGTTCACGTGCCGCTGTAGTGAGTACGTATCAAAAGTGGTGCACAAATGGCTAAACGACGAACCGTCGTCCAGCCGCGTGTCGTCCGCAGCTCATTGATGTGAGAGGGGGAGCGGAGACTGTCGCGTATTATTCACAGCGACCGCAGGGCCCACAGTGCGACAAATCCCCAGCAGCTACAACAGTGGTGATTAGGGCAATGTGTCACAACCCATGGTTCATCGCAGCCTTCTGCGCATGGGCCTGCGCCGAAGATACAGCCGGGTCCCCATGCTCACTGCACGTCATCGCCAACAACGCATGAAATGGGCCCAAGATCATCGAGATTGGACCGTGGATGATTGGAAGAAAGTGGCCTGGGCAGACGAATCACGATTCCTGGTGCATCACGTAGACGGCCGAGCGTGGATACCCCAATTACCAACAGAGGCTATGGCACCTGGATGTACTGTTGGGCGGAAACAGGCCTGCGGTAGCGGTGTTAAGCTGTGGACGATGTTTTCTTGGGACACTTTGGGCCCCATTTTCCCCAGTAGCACAATTCCTGACAGCTGTCAGGTATATATCTGAGCATCGTTGCGGACCAAGTTCACCCATTCATGGCAACTGTGTTCCCTGCTGGTGATGGACATTACCAACAGAATAATGCGCCATGCCACACTGCCAGAATCGTCAAGGAGTGGTTCGAGGAACATGCTGGTGACTTTCTGTTAATTCCCTGGCCTACAAATTCACCTGACATGAACCCAATCGAACATTTGTGGTTCAATTTGGAAAAGCGGGTTCGCGCTAAATCACCACCACCCAGAAATGTACGGGAACTGGAGGACCTGCTGTTGACATTATGGTACCAGATACCGCAGGATACCTATCGCCACCTCGTCAAATAGTTGTCTCGCCGAGTGACCGCTGTTTTTGCGGGGTAAAGTGGGTCCTACAGCTTTCTAGTGTGGTTCACAAAACAAAATTTTTGAAAGTGTGAGGTCTTACCGTTTCAAATTATTTCGTTTCCAGTTGTAAGCATGTGTGCAGAGTTTCGTGTCAATTAATTAATATTTAGAGGTCTCTCAAATGTCTTATTTTAATTAAAGTTACCGAAAATGACTATGATTTATACAGGGCCGGCTGGATCATAGAAATCACGCCGGCAGGAACCCGCGCCTTAAGGGGCTCTGCTGTTCATGAAAAAAAAAATCATTTTCAATAGAATTTTTTTATAATTATTATTTTTTTTTGTAAGTTTTGGGGCGCGTGGCCCGTAAATAGATGTTCTTTTTTTGTATCCAATCCCCCCCATTTTTGAATAGGTTATCGCCCTTCGCCGTACAAATACTGAGATTTGCTGATTTCAAGAGATCATTTTAACCACCTTAATATTTTCCGCATTCATGAAATAGGAAAATTAAATTTCATAGCTTTGTGGCCAATATTTTTATATATTTAACAATTTGGGTGCAAACCAGATACTTAAATTCAAAGAAATAAAAAGAACAATATCAAAGCTGGTTTCGGGTTACAAAATGGTGTCAAATTATTCAGTGACTTATAAAACATTACTATAAATAAAAAAAATTAATTCTCATATATGAGCACATAAAAAAGTTTAAAAAGTCACTAATTTTTCAGTTACTGCACTTTGCGTTAAAAATCAGTCATTAAAACATGTATTAGGGGGAAAACAGATATTAATACCAAATTCTTTTTAGAGGGATCCGTATTATTTCCTACACAGAAATATCCGCACTCCAGAACTTTTCGCTACGCAGATATCTGTTTTTCATTTTGTGAGGAAGATTTTATAAGTCACAACACAACTTAAAACCCATCTGCCCGGAAAGAAAATCGTAGAATTTAACAGTTTTTACTCTATATCTCCCTCTGCCTCTCTGAACTTTCAGTCCATATTAAGGTCTTTTTCTTTTAAGGTGGATCCAGCTCAAATCTTTGCATTGCATTTCCAATGGGCAAACTTCTGGAGCCATTTTCTTCGCAATTAATGCGTTCCCAAGGATGAGAATTTGAACATCGATAAAAATAACTTCATGCCTAGAATACTTAATATTTTCTAAAACTCAACCACAATTATACAGGGTGTTTCGAAAATATCAGGCCAAATTATAAGGGTGGTAGAGGGTCCCAAAATAAAACAATTTTTGTCAAATAATATGTGTCCGGAAATGACGCGTTTAAGCGCTGGCACCTAAAGTAAGATTTGAAATACAAAATGAAAGACAGGTAAAATCGAATGAAACAAACTTTTTTAATGAGTCCTGTTTTTTATAGTAGATACTCAAAAGAGCGACCACCAACACTTACAGAAGCTTCACATCGTCAGCGCATGGATTGGCGTACATTATTAAAGAACAATAGGCCCTCTAGAGGGCCGAGGGCTAGAACAATAGGACCTCTAGAGGGCCGAGGACTAGACGGGGGTGGTCAAAAGGGTTTAACAGAGCTGTTGGATGAAGGGGGAGTTGCAAGGTATGTATCTATATACCTTGGGGGAGTTGTGGGCAATGATGCTGATGATGATGAGGTTGACAAAGGTAGTGTCGGCCGGTGACAACAATGAGCTTGTGACCACGTGTCCGCCATTTTATGAAACAAGAGCTCATTGAGAAACAATACCCCCTGCAGCCTGGAGGGTAAGGTCGAAAGGGTGTGATGAAACCAAGGAGTTTAGAAGAGGAGGTGAAGGGACCCGTTTTGTGTGAAGCCAAAACAGATCAGCTGTTTCTGTCCTCTCTCTGAGGTGGTGGGAGTCTGCGCTGTGAGAGTTCGGGAACGTGACGTCACTTCCTGTGGCTTAAGCAGTTTTGCTTAGCGCATTCAAACCAAGGATGGAAAGAAAGAATATTTCGGACTTCTTATTTCTTAACGTTAGGCTTTTGGTTATATTTTAAACATGGTTACTTGCACATGGGCAGTATGCATGGTTGCTTGCACATGGGCAGTAAGTAACCATGCGCACTATGCACTTCCGCTCAAATAATCATTATTTTGTTCATTTTTTTAAAGAAATACCAACATATATTTTCCTGTTTTTTTCTGGAAAATTTTTATTATAGGAATGAATATTTCAGCCTCAATTTTTTTGATGCCTGTATGGGTAGAGTAAGGGTCCGAAAAACCCGTTCAAAATCGCGATTTCCTCATAGAGATATACAGGAGATTCTTAGGTTGGGCGCATTGACGTAGTCAGCTGATAAAAAGTGGCGTCACGCCAGAAGCACAGTGAGAGGGGCTGTTGCCAGCTCCTCTTACTTCTAACCTCCTTGGATGAAACTACTGACGAAGATAGTGTCTTGACGGTGGCAACGATGAGCGCGTGACCACGTGTTTGTCTTTCTTTTTTTTATTATATTTTTTTTTTATGACATGTTGGCTTTTGTGTGACTCATATTCCGACTTGTTGGCTTTGTTTGGCTCATATTCCGACATGTTGGCTTTGTGTGACGTATATAAAAAAGAGTAGTAGGGAAAATGATTTCATTTGAACTCTACATGGGAAGGTGGCAACATGAATTTTTCAATTACGGTGAAGAGTCTTAAATTTGAATGTTGTAATGGAGAGTGTTCTGAAACAAGCGTATATAAATCCCGGCCGAGAAGGAAGTTTGGCTGGTGTAAATACCTTAAGTTTGGCGATTCGACAGTTGTCTCGTCGGGAATAGTGCACTGCACAAACTTTGAGCAGCTCGCTTGCAGCCCCATCGATCAAATGCATATCTGCGAGCTCTGAATTCTTGTAGCGATACATGCCGTTGAAAATTCGAGGCGGCCCCGGTGGCGCAGTGGTGTAAGCGATGGCATCTGACTATTCGTCCGAAAGGGGTCCGGGTTCGAATCCCGGTGAGGCATGGATGTTGTTTGTCTTACAGCACTGGCTCTCTCTCTCTCCCTTCCCTGGAACCAGTGACCCTAAATTAGGGACGGGCGACTGCTTATAGCCCATTGAGTTGCTCACGGTGGTCGTTAAACCTCCAATGAAAAAAAAAAAAAAGAAAAAGAAAATCCGAGCGGGGAATGACGCCTTACGCCACAGCAACGATGTTATCGACGACTGACCTAAATGCGGCATTTCCGAACACACGTTCTTTAACAAAAAAATGTTTAGTTTCGGCACCTCTACCACCCTTTACAATTTGGCCAGATATTTTCGAACACATCCTGTATTAAAAATCAATACCTCTTCCTTTGGTGGTGTTGAGACCAACGAATAGATTGCGCAACATTTGCATGTGACTTACTAAATACAATCACGTCACATTTTTTTCCCAATAATTTCATTATTCTTTGGACTGCAATCAACACTTGTGTCCATCCGTCATGTGATAGTCCGGGATGTTTAGAACGATTCGAGCCATTTAGATTAAATATTTTAACAATAATTTTGCTGAAAATGTTGCACAGTGAGCTTTAGGGTTTATTTCGGAATTAAAAATCAGCAACACCTACTAATCTGTTTACATTTTCAGCTAAATTATTATCAGAATATTTAATTTCAGTGGCTGAAATCATTATAAACCCTCAAGACTGTCGCCTGGATACACTGAAATTCTGATTCCATTCCGAAAACTATTGAAAAAAAAATTCGACGTGGTAGCATTTTTTAATACATGTAGTTCCTGAACATTTTTTAGCAGATTTAGTTCCCGAAACTAGTCGCACACATCCTTAGCGCAGTGCCACGTCGCTAAAGGTGTGCGTGACTTGTTACCGAAACACGACAGCGATGTCTCCCTTCTCCCTTAGCCGCCGAAATCTCCCGACCTTAATCCCATAGAGCACTTGTGGGACTATTTGGATCAACAGGTTCGACGTGCCGTCCCAAAACCACGTCA
Source organism: Macrothele yani (assembly GCA_039090855.1). NCBI lineage: Eukaryota > Metazoa > Arthropoda > Arachnida > Araneae > Macrothelidae > Macrothele > Macrothele yani. Next base: position 41,709,968 of record CM077003.1, on the reverse strand, counting down.
TCTCCGGGACCTCCGTGCTCTGCTGCAGTCCGAATGGGCACGTGTGCCTCGGGCAACCTTCCAGGGCTTCACCGCGTCCATGCCACGCTGTTTCGTCGCTGTCATCCGGGCCAAGGGTGGTTATTCCCATTATAAGGTAGGTGGTCATATTCTGATACGACCGTGGATATATACACTGAAGAGCAATTGAATTACAGACAGCTGGCGTTAAGCAAATGTGACGCTGTGGGCGGCCCTGTGAACGGAAACGACATGACGCATGCAGCGATCCGACAATATAAGGAGAGATGCAACGGGAATCAGTAAGAGTCGGACGCAGTATGGGTAAGACGAAGGATCTAAGCGCATTTGATCGTGGGCAAATTGTCAGAGCCCGACGAATGGGTCACTCCATCTCGGAAGTCGTGCAGGTACTGGGATTTTCACGAGACACTGTGTCACAGGTGCACCGTGAGTACATCGAATCAGGTAAACCCATCCCTGCAAGGGCCAACTGCCGTGGACAACAGCGTGTGGAATGAGCGGTGTCATCGTCGGCTAGCTCGCATTGTAACAGCGGATAGACGGGCCACATTGCAAGAAATTACTCGGCAATTTAACGCTGGTGCACAGAAACATGTAAACAGCCACACCATCCAGAACTATCTCCTCGCTATGGGGTACAGAAGCCATCGCCCCAGGAGGGTACCGCTGCTGACCGCACATCACAGGGTGCAACGATTAGCATGGGCGCGGGAACATCGCCACTGGGCCCTAGGCATGTGGAAACATGTTGCCTGGACTGATGAGTCGAGATTCACGTTGGTACATGCGGATGGCAGGATACGAGTACGGCGCAAACCACATGAAGCGATGGATCTTTCTTGCCAGCAGGGTACTCTGCAAGCTGGTGGAGGTGGCATTATCGTCTGGGGGCTGTTTACGTGGACTGAAATGGGACCCCTGGTACGTGTGACATCGTCCCTCACAGGTCAATGTTACCGGGATATCCTGGATGACCACTTGCTCCCGTTTGAACGTCTTCGACATCCCACTGGGGACCTCATCCTGCAAGAAGACAATGCAGCTCCCGAATTGTATCCGAATGGTTGGATGAACACTCCACCGACGTGACCTCGCTTCCTTAGCCAGCTAGGTCACCTGACCTCAATCCTATCGAGCACATCTGGGATGCCATCGAGAGAGATGTTCTAGGCTCTGACCCCCCTCCATAAAATCTTCGTGAACTGTGGGAGCTTGTTCAGGGGTCGTGGATCCGTATGGCTTCCCAACGCTTCCCGTGTCTTGTTGAGTCCATGCCGAAACGAATCGCCTCCGTCATCAGTGCGAAAGGTGGTGCTACACGTTACTAGACAGGTATCTCTAATACAATTGCTCTTCAGTCTCTATATAAGTACGTCGTCTTTTATAAATCGATTATAAAAGAAAGCCTTCTCCTGTACATTTCGCACAGCAGGACGTCTTATTTCAACAAGACGTCCTGCTTAGAGGAGCATTCCAGTGAATGCACAACCCTCGAATGGTCCTCTCACTCTCAAGATCTGAACCCAACTGAGATCTGTGGGACGATGTGCATGTGTCTTCAGGAGACAAAGCTTCGCATGACGGACACTCCTTCGCTGCGGAGACATTCCATTTTCCGCAAAGATCACCTGGACGGCGTTATCGCCTGCGGAGGAGTGGCCGTCGTTGTTCCTCATGGTGTTCCTGTCACTGCAGTTGCCCTTCGGACGACTTTGCAGGCAGTGGCAGTGAGACTATCTGTGAACACTCTGTTCACGGTGTGTTCCATCTACATACCACCAGATGAAGCTGTAAGCCTTTCGGATCTGGAAGATATAGTTGACCAGCTGCCGACTCCTTTCTTCATCTTAGGAGATTTCAATGCACACAGTCCGTTGTGGGGTTCTACCACTCGTGACTCCAGGGGCCGTGTTGTCGAGTCCCTTCTCTCCAACACGTCCCTCTGTCTCCACAACACCGGGGCAGTCACTTATTTTCATGAACCCACCCGCTCGTATTCAGCCATTGATCTGTCCTTGAGTTCGCCATCGTTATATCCTGGCTGGTCCTGGAGCGTGTCTGATGATCCCCTTGGCAGTGATCACTTTCCCATCTTTCTCCGTCTAGCAGATGTCGGGTATCGTTACCCTACTCGCCCTGCTAGATGGAATATTGATCGAGCCAAGTGGGACACCTTCACGTCTTCAGCGACCATTACTCCAGACATGGTGACCTCGGGTACGGTCAATGACGCTGTTGCGGCGGTAACGGATTGTATTGTGCAAGCGGCAGAACTTACCATCCCCAGGACGTCTACTAAACTTCCACGTCGCCCGCGACCTTGGTGGAATTCCACTTGCAAGGCAGCTCGTCAGGCCCAACATCGGGCTTGGGGTAGGTTTCGTCGGTACCCCACCGACGCGAACCTACTTGCTTTCAAGAAAGCCAAATCGTACGCGCGTTTGGTACGTCGTCGTAGCCAACGGGAATCTTGGATAAGCTACGTATCCGGGATTAACACCACTACCAGCTCTAAGATCGTTTGGGACAGGATCCGCAAGATTCGGGGTAAGTACCCTTCTGGGGAAATCTCCATTCTTGAGAATGGTGGAGGAACGGTTGCTGACGCTCAGGGTATTGCTGACTGTCTGGGCGCCGCATTTTCTTTGGTGTCCAGCAGCCGCAAATTACCCTGCTTTGTTCCGGCAGTTACAGCCGCGGCTTGAACGGTCCAATGTTTCCTTTGGACCGTTTTCCGCTGCCGATTATAACATCCCGATGACTGCCGTCGAACTGAAGATTGCCCTGAATCGGTCAGGCCGAACATCTGTCGGACCGGATAACATCCATTATGAAATGCTGAAGCACCTTTCTCCGTCCTCTCTTGAATGTCTGCTGGCCCTGTTTAACAGGATCTGGCACGAGCGTGACTTTCCCGAATCTTGGCGCACTGCCATTGTCGTTCCTGTTCACCTGGTAAAGATCCCGCTAACCCGTTGAACTACCGACCAATTGCTATGACGAGCTGCCTTTGCAAAGTCCTAGAGCGCATCATCAATTTTCGTTTGGTTTTTTATTTGGAATCACGTCACCTTCTTTCACCTCATCAGAGTGGATTTCGGAAATTCCGTTCCACCTCAGATAATCATCTTCGCCTTGAGACATCTGTCAGGGAGTCGATTGTCCGGCGTCAGCACTTGGTCTCCGTGTTCTTCGATATGGAAAAAGCCTACGATCGAACTTGGAGATACGGCATTCCCCGTGAACTGCATGACTGCGGATTGCGGAGAAATTTGCCAACCTTCATTGCCGGATTTCTCCGGAACCGGATGCTCCATGTGTGCGTCGGTTCGACCCTCTCTACGTTATACCCACAAGAGCAGGGTGTCCCTCAAGGCTCCATTCTTTCTGTGACATTGTTCATCCTTCGTGTTAATCATATTTTCACTCTACTTCCTCCGACGGTCCGTGGCACCATGTTCGTGGATGATCTGCAGATCTCTTGCGCATCTGTCAACATGCGCACTATTGAGCGGCAGCTGCAGTTGGCCATTAAAAAGATCTCTACCTGGGCCTCCCACAATGGATTTGGCTTCTCGACCCAGAAGACCGTTTGCGTGCATTTTTGCCGCAAACGGGGTCTTCACCCAGACCCCAGCCTCCGTCTGGGGTGTTCTACCATCCCTGTGGTGTCAGAATTCAAGTTCCTTGGGCTAACTTTTGACCGAGCGCTCACCTTCCGACCTCACATCCAGTCTTTGAAGGTGAAGTGCACGAAGTCATTGAGTATCCTGAAGGTCCTCTCTCGAACATATTGGGGTCTGACAGGTGCTCAATGCTTCGCATTTACCACTCTCTCATTCGGTCAAAGTTAGACTTCGGTTGCATAACGTACGGTTCGGCACGTCCTTCCGTGTTGCGGCCTCTGGATCCTGTACATCACCAGGCTCTGCGGCTATGCACTGGTGCTTTCCGTACCTCTCCCGTGCATAGCCTGTATGTCGAGGCCCATGAACCGCCGTTGTGCATCCGTCGTAAGCAGCTGTCTCTTCAGTGTTTTACAAAACTGAAATTTCTTCCTGATCATCCACTGCATAGTTGCATCTTCCAACCGGATTGTGTCCGCTTGTTTTCCCACCGCCCCTCCTGTGTTCCGACGTTCGGGATTCGGATGTCTGCCATAGTGCGCGATGCTGGTCTCAACATGTCTAGGATTGGTTTGACCACCTTTTTCAACCATCCTCCTTGGCAGCCCGTTCTAGCAACGGCTGACCTTTCTCTTTGTGTGTGGCCAAAGTCGTCCACTCCTGCTCTGGTGTACCAGCAGCTCTTTGCTGAAAAACTGTCTGTCTATCCGGATTTCGTGCCTGTGTTCACCGATGGCTCGAAGTCCGGGGATGTCGTTGGATCCGCTTTCGTGTGTGGCGATGCCTCCCATGCTGAGAGGCTTCCGCCTGAATCCACTGTCTTTTCGGCAGAGATGCGTGCGGTACACCTTGCTTTGTGCCACATCCAGTCTCGATCGCATCGTCGCGCTATGGTTTGCTCTGATTCCCAGTCCGTCATCCAGGTTTTATCTTCTCCGCAGGACACGGACTCACCTGTCATCCGTGCAGTCCGTCGTCTTCTTGGAACTTTGGAGGGTGATGGCTTCCTGTTCCGATTCTGTTGGGTTCCTGGCCATGTTGGGATCCGGGGTAACGAGCTGACAGATCTCTCTGCCAGGTCTATTTCCTCCATGTCGCCAGCTCGGCTACCACTGTCTTTCCGCGATTTTCGACCTTTGATCCGGACATTTCTCCTGGACGAGTGGCAGTTCCTGTGGTCTCAGCAGGGCAGCAATAAGCTGCATTCTATCAAACCGCAGATCGGACTTGGAAGTCTAGTTTGCTGACGAACCGTCGTGAGGAAGTTGTTCTTGCACGTCTCCGCATTGGGCACTGTCGTTTTACTCACCGCTTTTTGCTGTGTGGTGAGGGTGTCCCGGTGTGTAACTGTCGTCTCACTGTCCTTCATGTTTTGTGTACTTGTGTTCGTTTTTGTGATCATCGTTTTCGTCATTTTCACTCTCATCTGTTGGACGAAGGAGCAGCTACGCTGCAAACTATTCTCGCCGACGCCTGCGACATGAAAGCAGTGTTTTCGTTTTTACAAGATATTGAATTTTTTAAACTCATCTAGATTTTAACTTGTTCACTCTCATATTTCATTTTTACCGCATCAGCCTGTTTTTAACCTTGTGTACGTTTTTTATTACTTTTGTTTCGTTTTGATGTCTTTTGTTTCGCGCTCTTTGGCCAACCATGGCCCTTGCGCCATTAAAATCAATCAATCAACCAACCAACCAACCAAAAGGCAATCTCGCTGTAGGTGGCTGGGACCGAAGCTCTACTCACTGTGGACGGAAGTCCTACAAGAAAATGACAAATGCTGTTGCTGTAGTGAATCAGAGTACGAGGTCGGCGAGTAGATGGCTATCTTCATGAATGACGAGTACTGTGATATGATCTTGCTGTACGGCGAGTATCGGCAGAATGCAAAAAAGGCTGCAAGGTTGTATAGAGTACGGTTTCGTACACTTCAGCATCCAGCTGCACAGACAATTGCCAAATTTGTCCGGCGATTACGATTACTGAGCGTCATCGTTTCGGTTGTCCCATTGGTGCCGGTGTGAGAGTACATCCTGCGGATGTTTTTGGGCTATTTTCTTGCAAATCCCCGAAGTAGTACGACGGCAGTGAAGCCGTGTTTGTGGATTTTCAACCTCACGGGTGTGCAAATCTTGAACGAACATGGTGCGCATTCCTACCGTGCTGCTGTCGTGCAAAATTAATGCCTGGTGATCTTCAAAGGCGGTTATGACTTTTGTAACTCTTTCTTGAACACCTTACAGGAAAAGCCGTGGTTTTGTAGACATTCTCCTATGGACTGACGAGTCAACATTTTCAAGGGGGCGGGGGGATCATCAATCACCAGAACTCCCACTACTGAGATGTGAGAAATCCACACAGGACGAGACAAGCACGCCATCAAGTACGCTGGTCACTTAATGTTTGGTGTGGAATGTGACAAACATCCTTAATTGGATCTGTGTTCACTGAGGGAAATTTAACAGGTCAGCGTTACTTACAGCTGTTATGTGGTCCAGTAAGCGATTGGTTGGATGATGTTCTTTTGAATGCGTTACCACGCATATATAGTTTCAACATGACGACTGCCTTTCCCACAAAACCTTTCCAGTTCGCTCGTTCTTATCTCGCACGTTCGGCAATAATATTATTGTGGTTGTACGGAATGGCCGCCACGGTCACCCCACCTAACACCGATGGACTGCTGCTTTTGGGGATATCTGAAATATCAAGTGTACTCTACGGAGCTTCCAGTGTGGCAGATTTAAAGGAACACGTCGTCAGGGCCTGTAATTATGTAACCCCTGCGATGCTGCATGCTGTTCGAGATGCATTTCTGTCCCGAGTCCAGATGTGCATCGTCGCTGATGGTGCAAACGTCGAACAATGTGTACGGTAGAGTACACCCCGGGTTAGTTGCACCTGTACTACACGAACTGTGTGTTGCGTCTGTGTTGTTTTGTGTGTAATTTATAGTTTACTACTTTAACGTTTCTTGTCTTTTCTGCAAGGGTTTCTGTTGAACCAAGTGTCGTTTTTGTACTAATTAAATACCGCTCTTTCACTTTGTTGTGGTACTTTTTTGCGTATCTCTCTTGGTTTCTGAGTTAGTTTTGCTAAGTTCCGTATTTCGCCACTAGTAGTAGTAGTTACTACTACTAGTAACTACTACTACCATGCGCAATCGATTGGACGTGCTTGGCGGTACAAGCACATCCAATCGATTGCGCATGGTCACTTTCCTGTAGGTACACGTTACTTCCGTGGCTTTACGGTACGACACGCGTTTTAAAAGTTAGAGGGGGGGGGATAAACGGACTTTCCTAAGAACCCTGTATACACTGCTGGACATAGAGAATACCACATCATAAAGGAATGCAGGAAATGAGGCACATGTACACAAGTAAACGGGAAAGAAGTCATTTGTTTCTGAGGGATTGATGAATACTGTGGGCGAGGAGACAATATCACGTGACCTGAGTTAGTGGGTCGTGTGACCACCATGCTTGGCTGTACATGCGGCACACGGCGTGTCATCTGGTGGAAAAGTTTCCCGATTGACGTCCTGAGGTAAGTTAACCATGTGTCGTTGTCCTGCGTCCACAGTTCATCTACCTGTGCCCACAATTCATTGCCAACCATGTGCCAATGACGTTCCACGTGTTCTTTATAGGGCAGAAGTCTGGTGATCGCGCTGGCCAGAACAACCATCTGGATACATTGTAAGAACTGTCTTCTGATGATGGCAGGCGTTATTATTTTGTAACTGGGCATCCATCAGCTGTATCAAGGTGATACGTTAACAACAGGAGCTGCAGTTTTTCATTAACGTATCGTCATACTGTCATTGTACACACTATCCGGATGAACTGTTGCTGAAACTAACAATGCCCCAAACTATGACATCAAGCTGAGAAGGCACTCACTGGAGGCAGCAAGAACATCCCGGTGACTACGTCGTTTCCAGACTATCAATAGGCGATCGTCGGTGCTGAGATAGAAGCAAGACTCGTCCCTGAATACACGGTTCTATTCGTCCCGCCAAGCTCATCTGGTACGGCAGCGCTGCAACCTTGCATGACGATGTGTTGCGGTTAGTGAATGTTGTTGAATGGCTGGAGAGAGCGCAAACCTACCACCAGCCAATTTGCGATTCCCCGTCCGTGCCGACCTGGGGATGTGCACGTCTGCCTGTACACCTCGTCGAATATGACATTCGGACATCCACCTACGTGCACCAGTCCCACTACGGCGACACACGTTACCTTCCTCCAAAACAATGTCGCCATATTCGACCGGCAGTTATTGTATCACAACGCGTTTCCACGGCGATATAACGCAGGGACCAACTAGCCGTATGATGAAACCTGTAATAAAAATGTTCGCGTGACAGCAGGATTCTCAATGACATAGCCCAGGAATTCTCACTCCACACGCGTGCTTTTGCCAACGAGATCCTCCAAGGCAGTGGTTCAAACGCCCAGATGAGAACGAACAAACTTAGCTGCGCCGAGCCGTTTTGCTCTTTCATATCTTTCACCTATCACGTGATTGGTTCGCAACTGTGATCATTTACATAACCTAACTTCGACACATATCCACCAATTTGCATGGCTTTCCGACAAATGTGCGACACTTGTCGCAGCGCAGTCAGTTGTGTGTCGGTCAGTGTATGCACGGTCGTATCAGAATAATATGATCACCTAATAATGGGAACAACCCCCTTGGCCCCGATGACAGCGGTGAGACGGCGTGGCATGGATGCAATGAGGCCCTAGAAGGTTGCCCGAGGCACACTTGCCCATTCCGACTGCAGCAGAGCACGGAGGATCAGGAAATATCGTGGTTGTGGGTCGAACCTGTCGATCCAAATATTCCCACAAGTGGATTGAGGTCCGGCGATTTCGCCGACCAAGGGAGAACGGAGACATCGCTGTCGTGTTTCTCTAGAACCAGTCGCGCATCCCCTTACCAAAGTGGCACGTCGCACTGTCCTGTTGGCAGACAACAACACCGCCAGGGTAAACGTCCAACATGAAGGGATGCATGTGGTCAGTAGGATAGACAGGTAGCCATTGGCGTTCAGGGGCCCATCCAGTTATATCAGTGTCACTGCTGGCTTGTACTTGACCGACAAGAGTGTGTGGGGGTGTTTGGATCTCGTGTGTCTGGCGCCGTCCGTCGCTTCTGCGGAGTATAAAAATCTTGTTTCGTCGGAGAAGGCAAGCTTTCCACTGTCCAATGACGGTTGTCCCATTCAAACTGCAGTCGTCGGTGTCGATGGACCTAGGTTAACATGGGTGCCTTGACGCAGCGTCGACTCCGGAGACCCATAAGGAACAGGGTTCACTCTACTGTTATCGGGGACACTACCTGGGTGTTCCAGCGTTAATTTGCGTGGTCAATTGCTACACTGTTGCGCGTCGATTGCCCTTTAGCAGTCGACGGAGGCGACGTTCTCCTCTGGATCGGTGGCTTTTGGGGCTCCACAGTTATGACGTCGGGAAGTACTCGTTGTGCCAAAGGTCCATTCTTTGTACACGCTTACTACAGCACCTCTGCCCATTGTTCTCAAGTAACGCACTATGGCTCATCGGTCCTGGCCGGCCGCTTATATCTTTGTGTGGTCGACCTTATCACGTGCACTCTGTGACGCACCTGGTCGGGTACACTGTGATTCCGGGGGTAGTCATATTATTCTGATACGATTGTGCATATAGCAATGTATTCCCAGAAATTCGTTATTCAAACTTTGACCTCCCTGTCCCTCAAATATCACGATATTTGAGGTGGGGGGAGGGGTTCATCAACCTTACACGCTGATAAGATTGCTAATACTGAATTGAAATTTCCCGAAAAAAGGTAATACACACTTACCTCAAAATTCTGTTCAAGACACCAGCCATCTGAAAGTCCATGTATTTTGGGACCCAAATCGTTCTCTTCCAAAATTTTCAATGCATTCCTCATAGGAACGTCCTGCATATCATATTTTCTCAGAACCACCTCCCTGTTATCAGTATCGTCTACATCATCCAAGACGCTGCATTTATAGAGCTCGCAGAACAGGCCTGCTCTGTGGAAGAAAAGGAAATAAAAATTACTTTTGTGTGAGGTCACACAATAAAGCAACCGGAGGGATTTATGTAAAACAATGTACAGAGATCAATCGGATAACTACCCTGATTCAACAGTGTGATAAGTGTTACACTGAATTCTCCTCGAACGGTAACCCTTTCCCCACTAGACATATGGATTAGGCCCATATATAGAAAGGACCATGGAGGTTAGAAGATGAGGAGGTGAAAGGACCCGTTTTGAGTGAAGCCAAAACAGATCAGCTGTTTCGATCCTCTCTCTGAGGTGGTGGGAGTCTGCGGGAGTTCGCAAACGTGACGTCACTTCCCGTGGCTGAAGCAGTTTCGCTTAGCGCATTCAAACCAAGGATGCAAACAAGGACTATTTAGGACTTCGTATTTCTCAACATTGGGGTTTTGGTTATATTTTAAACATGGTTACTTGCACATACGTAGTATGCAAGTAACTATGCGCAGTGTGCACTTCCACTAAAAAAAAAATCATTATATTGTTCAATTTTTAAAAGAAATACCAACACATATTTTCCTATTTTTCGGAAATTTTTGGTAATACAGGAGATTCTCGGGTTGGACTCATAGCCGCAGTCAGCTGATAAAAAGTGGCGTCACGCCAGAAGCACAGAGAGGGGGACTGTTGCCACCTCCTCCTTATTCTAACCTCCTTGGAGAGGACACAAGCTATAGTAAGCTGACACTCATGACGTCATGAAGTCGACTGCAGCGCATCATCGACCTACAACAGAACTACCGTTGATTGATAGGTGGGCTTCCCCCAAGTAGCACATGACGTTTAAAGGACGTCGCATTTCGGTTGCAAAAGTTGATATTTGGTCTTCCTATACAAAGATTACGTTTGATAAACGTATGTTAAATGTTACATCCGTTACCGTTGCGATTTTGTCACATTCATTACGTTTGCTAAACTTTGCATTTTCGTCATGTTAGCAAGGTCACAGCTAATCTTTGCGTGACGTTACATTCAGGCGAAAAAGAACTAAATTATACTGTTGATAAAACAGTAAGCTTGTGTATAATTGATAAAGATTATTGAATTCCTCCTCTTCTTTTTTTGCTTATACGACTAGAAGCTTTTATTCCATTGGTTTTAAAGCAGCTTCTCGTCTGCGGCTGAGTTGTGCTCTGACCTGTGTGACGTCACTTGTACTACGGACGGTGAGTTATGGCGGCCAGCGCTGCTTGCATAAGGGTCTCTACCTAATCGAGGATTTTATCGTTCTTAAAAGGTAATTCTTTTCCTGTTTCAATTCATAGGCTTCGATTTCGAACACAATTCATGTATTCGTTTCGTAACTCGTGTAGTTACGCTTAACACGTGAACACATTCATGTATTCGTTTCGTAACTCGTGTAGTTACGCTTAACACGTGAACACATTCATGTATTTTCTTAACAGGTATATATATCATCGACTGCATTTTAAACTAGGAGTAGTAACGAATTTGTTAGATTTTCGGATCTAAACACAGCTGTTTCGTTTTTAATTTCTTTGTATTTTCGTGAAAGAGTACCAAAAATATACTTCAAAGAAAGGATGGGGGGTGGTGCATGTCAAAACGAAATTTTAGAACTTTTCATTTTTATGAGCTACTGAATATTTGGTTAGATTTTTAAATAACAAATGCAGCTAGTTGTAAAAGAAATTCTAATTCTTCAAATGTTTAAAGAGCGGTATTGAATTTGTACTTAATTGCTCAAATATGCTAATGTGCTTCCATGTGCCTCTGTGTGGCAAACATTGTTGCAAACGCAGCTTATTGGTATGTTAGTTATAAAGGATACTCTATATTGCTGTTATCATATATTAGATCAGCATTTCTTAGGGCTCATTCAGCCAGTTTTTTTTTTTTGCAAGAAATATATTTGGTGTAGAGTAACAGAAACGGAATATGCTATTGGAGAGATACTTATTAAATCCAGAAAGCTTCAAGGTTGAAAAAAAATTCAAAACCCACCCTGTACAGAGTCCTGTGGCCAAGAAGTAAATTGTCAGTCACAATTCAAAGTCTACATAAGGCACGCAAAAATTTAACTTTTTTATTTTTATTTTGAAAATGAACGTTTTATACCAGATGTGAATTAAGCAGCATACTGAAATTATAATGTATCTGTATCCAAATGGAATATATACAAATATCCAATGCAACATTTTGTTAGACTGTGGGAGTACACACTTACATCCAAATGTGCCCATCTCCCCCTTCCACATATCAGAGTTGTGCCTATCAAATAATGAAGCAGAGGAATGCTATTGAACCTGTCGCAGGCAAGGTGGCCAGTTGCTTTGCTTTTCCAGTTACAGTTTACTAAATTTTTGTTCAAATTTCAGGAATGGAGGGTGGGAGAAGTTGGAAGCAGAGTTGTATAAAAATAAAATGTATCTGTGTACACAACCATTGAAACAAAACTTGCTGCAAACCCGCATATCACGATGACAATAGAATAAGATAATTTAAAGAAACAATAAAAAAAATTATTATTAGGACATTACAAATTCCGATTACGGCAAAATGTAATTGAATATGTTTGTGAAATTGACCTTTATAGCAAAATATTGGACTATGAACCTCATAAAAACAAGAGAATTAAAAGAAACATTTTATACCCAGAAAACAGTTCCATTAATGAACCTTTAAAAATTATAAATAGTATTTTTAACAGCTTAGTTCAAAAATTACTGTCGACTTACAAAATACTTAACGAAGAGATATTAATTTAATAACTAGCTGCCTGAAGAGGAACCTGGCAATAAAATTTAAATTCCTTCTGTGTAAAGGAAACTTTTGATACAGTTCCTATGTATTGAGAAACAGGCCTTGATAAAATCTAGAGGCCACAAACGTCTGTAAAAACAAAAGAACTGTGGAGATGTGAAAAATACTTGAACATTCACTTCAAGTTAAAATAGAATTAAGTATATTAATCTGAGTAAAGCCTTGAGTAAGTGTTTTAATTTCTGTAAATAACATTTTGATTTTTTTTTAATCTACAAGAAAAAAAGTATTGGCAAAATCGGCTAATAATTTGAAAAACTATCGGCGTGCGCACATACTTTTACATTCTACTACTTTGGTTGGAAGTATAGTTTTATGAAGATTTTTTCGAATTTGAATTAATTTTCTCTCAACAATATTATTGTTGAACACATATAATTGCTCCTTTGTTTTTGTAATGCTTCAAAACCATCTTGATAGCTGTTTACTTTTGGTGCTACTGATTTTGAATTTTAATGTTCACTCTGAATTTTGTAGCTGTTTGTTTCCATATGGCAAGAGTAATAGACCAATTTTTGTATTTGCTAGTTGATTCTGTATCTTCAGATTTCTCTGAATGAATAATCTTTTCATTTCTAAGCAATTAAATTAGAGAGCCACAAACCAATATTTCTATTCACTGTCGGATTAATACTTTTCCGATTAGGCCAGTGCTTCCTAATTAGCCTTTCTCTGAATAATGGATCTCTTCTATTACCAGATTGTTAAGGGCAACAGATTAAAGGCTGGATCACATAGCTACGCTGTGTGGAAAAGCCATACAAACTGTCAAACAGTTTGATTGTACCTACCCGGTAGAGATAACATTGGGGTGTGACATTTTTTTTCAGCAATGTATGTATGTATGCATGTATATATGTATATATATATATATACTAGTCACAAAAAGTTAGGGATATTGCACATAAACGACAGAGTGTGTTTACAAAAACAATTTAATGGACAATTTCTGCGCACAACAAGAAGTACCACAATATAGACAAAAGTGTATATTCAGAGAATGTCCATACCTCTGGATTTCAGTATACAGTAACACTACTTATGTGTCGAAGAACATCTTTACACCAACGAAGCATACTTGCAGTGACATTATTGATGAGTGTCTGGTGCAGTTAGTCCCATATTAGTCAACACATTACAGAGGTCTGCCAGTATACTGAGGTATGGAATGCGGTTATCTAAACGTTGCTGTATAGATTCCCAAATTTTCTTAATAGGATTAAGGTCAGACCTGAAGTAGCTGTAAAGATTCGATCTTGTGGTTTTCCAGCCAGGGCCGGTCCAAGGGGTAGGCCAGGTGGTAAATGTGTAGATTAGCGTCCTAAATTATTTCGTTGAAAAAATTTTAGTACCTGGAAAAAGTGTGATGTACAGATTTTAGTGTATGGAAATTAATGGCAAATGGTGCGGAAATTGCATATTTTAAATGTATTTTAAAGATATATTTTTTTCGTAATGTTGAATTGTGAGTCTGACGCTGTGAAGAGAAGCTGCGGTAGGCCTAATGTATTGCTCCGGCAAAGAATGTGATGCTTTGGTCCTTTAAAAGGAAGGTTTGTTGCTGTGCCAGAATGATGGGCGGAAGAGTACAAGAGAAAGAGGTTACGTTGTTGGCAGGAGAGCAATAAATGTAGTGATACGCTACAGAAAATAGGTCCACAGCATCCACCCTTTATTTTGTTGTATCCTGTATGTTGTTGGCAGGAAAAACCGGATAATACATCTTCGATTTGCAAAAGATACGTATGAGTAAGATAGAAACTGACCTGCCAACAAGCTATTAACAGGAGAACCAAAAGTGCAGTGACACAGCAAATCAGCTATGAATAAACGCTGTTCAAACCAGAACCGAAAGTTATAGTTCCCCAGTTTCCTGTACAACATAGAAAAGCATGTTAGTACTTTCTATTTTGAATCAAGGAATCGTATGCGAAAGAACGAAAAATTTCTCAACATCTGCTTTAAAAACAATGACAAAACATGAACGAACTATATTGTGTAACGTATGAGTATAACACGGCTCGCTCTCGTGGCAAGAAAATACCCGCTTGGACTTGTAGTCGTCCGCGCGTGAATTAAACGCTGCAGCGAATCTTCCTTTCAGTGAAGCAAAGCTCCACGTCGTCGCCGTAGCGATGCGCAGAGTAGCAGAATATAGACGTACACGCGTACGCCATACGCGGATAGTTTGCAAATTATTAGCAGATTTTGCAGATAGTTTTTGCTTGTAGATTAAAAAAAAATGTTATTACAGCAATTAAAACACTTACTCAAGGCTTTACTAAGAATAATATATTTAATTCTATCTTATTATGAGAATGTTCAACTATTTTTCACATCTTACGATAGAGAGTTATTTTGTTTTTGCAGAAGTTTCTGGCCTTTTGATTTTATCTAGGCCTGTTCTCAATATATAGGAACTGTAACAAAAGTTTCGTTTACACAGAAAGATTTTAAATTTTATTGCCAAGTTACTCTTGCAGTTGCCAGTTATTAAAATAAAATATTTCCCTTACGTATTTTATAAGTACTATTTTTGAATTATGTTGTTAAAAATGCTATATATAATTTTTGAAGGTTCATTAACGGAACTGCTTTTCTTGATATAAAAATTAGTCTCTTGTTTTTATGAGGTTCATAGTCCAAAAATTTTAAAGTTTTGGCCTTAAGGTCCATTTTACACACATTTTTGCGGATTCAGTCGTAATGTTCTTTTGCCCTCTCTGGAATCTGTAATGTTCTAATAATTATTTACTGTTATATTAATTTTTCTTTAAATTATCTCGTTCCATTGTTGTCGTGATTTGCGGGTTTGCAGCAAGTTTTCAGTTTCAATGGTTGTGTACGCAGTCACATTTTATTTTTATGCACCTCTCGCGATGCGTTAGGCCTACTGCAGCATCACACTCAGTTCAATATTACGATAGAAAATCTTTAAAACACATTTAAAATATGAAATTTCTGCACCATTTGCCATTAATTTCCGTACTCTAAAACTTTTAAGTCACGCTTTCTCTAGGTACTGACATTTTTCCGACGAAATAATTTAGGACGCTAATATACATATTTACCGGCCAGGTAGGCAGCCACCAAATGGAAGGGATGCCAAATTAGCCCATGGATTTATAAATTTTCTTACATAGTAAAATTATCCGCTAACTTTTTTTTTTTAATTTCTTTTATGAGCTAGTCTGTATTTGCCACAAAAATGAAAGCTGAATACTCCTTTGTTGTTTCTCTGGAACGTGCAGAGTTCCTATATATATATACCACCAACGACAAGAAGATGCATTTTCAATTCTTGTGTGTGTTTTTTTTTGAGAATTCTTCTCTGCTGCTTTTTACGCATTTGGGTTTTCAGGGAAACAAAATTAACATTTTTTTTTTGTTCGTTCCTGATGTTTGTTGACATTTTTATATACACTGAGTGGCAAATTTATTACGACCACCTGACAGTTTTAAGCAAATGAGCTATGGCTGCGCACGCTGTTGCCGCCAGAGGGCGAGGCTAGTATGAAAAGGGAAAGCTTAGTGCTTGCGACAGTAGTAGAAATTATTTTTGGGTGAAGAGATGGGTAAAAAATGTGATTTGAGGGACTTTCAACGTGGGATGATTGTAGGAGCTCGGAGCCATGGAGCGAGTATCACCTGAAACCGCCGCATTCGTAAAATGTTCCAGAGCCGCTGTTGTTAAAGTGTTTAAAGACTGGACTGTCAACCAAAAAATTGGGTCTCTACGTGCAACGTGTGGTCGTCATCGACTAGTGACTGCTCGGGCGGAACGGCGTGTGTTCAGACTAGTAATAGGCAACAATGCAGCAAATTACAGACCGCATCTTAATCAAGGATCCCTCACATGATCTGTGCACGAACTGTTCGCCGTACACTGCGCGGATGGGATATGGCAGAAGAAGGCCTGTTCGAACACCTTTCTGTCTGCAGTTAACCAGAGAAAACGTCTCCAGTTCGCACAGAAGCACAAAGATTGGACAGTCGATAATTGGAAACAAATTATGTGGTCCGATGAATCACGTTTTCAGTTGCACCATGCCGATGGCCGAGTGAGAATTTGGCGGAAACAGCACGAAAGCATGGACCCCAAATGCATTGCTACAACCCTTCAAGCTGGTGGAGGCAACGCTATGGTTTGGGGAATGTTTTTCTGGCATGATTTGGGCCCTTTAATTCGTGTTGATCAACGTCTGACTGGCACATCATATCTAAACATCGTTGCAGACCAAGTGCATCCTGTCATGTGGATGGTTTATCCCAATGGCGATGGCTACTTTCAACAAGATAATGCGTCTTGCCATAGTTTTCACACAGTATTTATTAGAAGAAAGATACAGGAGATGTGCTTGAATAAATCATCTCAAATGATGTATGACAAAAAAAAATATTTACAGATGCTTGTAGCTCACGCTACTGCTTATTTACACGGTTCTGTACATTGATGATAGTAAAAAAACAGTTAATTACACTCGAGTGTCTGGTGAGGCAACAAAAGTCTCTGACAAAGCAAAGAATAGGAACAATTCAGCTTGAAGAGCGTTATACAATATTAATTTTGCACAGTATTGATGCAAGGAATAATACAGATTTCGAGCTTGCAGACATAGATTCAAAAGACAGGTGATGAGAAATTAACAGAATGTGCAGCTTTCGCTACGTTAATTACAGGATTCGGTGCAACGTTTGCATGACAACAGTTAAGTGCAGTAGAAATCTGGCGAGGCAATATGAATATCTGGTAATACAGAGAGTAAAATCAATCCAGAATGATGAGCACTATAGAGTATAAATTTTACACAATATTGATGAAAAAAAAAGTTCTGACCGAAAGGTGATACATTGTGGGTGACCTGGAAAACCAGGAGGTTGCAGGTGATCAAGGAGACAAATATGAAATCAAAAGTTCGAAAGACAGATGATGAAAAATTTACAGATGAATGTGGCTCGCGGTACTGCATGTTACATACAACGGTGATATGAAAAATAGTTATATACAATAGTGCTCGTATTATACAGGATTGGTTTCAGGAACATGCCGGTGAGTTTACTTTGCTTAGGTGGCCCCCACAATCTCCAGATCTCAAACCCATTGAGAATTTGTGAGATCAAGTTGAACGAGCCATCAGACAGCTGGATCCACAACCCTGCAATTTCACACTCCTGGAAAGTGCTATTCATCAAGCATGGTCTTAGATTAGATTCCACAAACCACCTATCAACATCTGGTGGAGTCCATGCCACGAAGAATCTACATCGACGCAGTATTAAAGGCAAAAGGTGTCCCGACGAAGTACTGAGGGGGTGGTCATAATAAAGTGGCTACTCAGTGTATAACAAATAAGGCTTGAGTGACAAGCCTTATTGTTATGTACATCTTGGAAATAAATCCCAAATTCCCACAGCCTAGGGTAAAGCTGGAAAAAAAAAACACTTTTTACTATGAAAACTGCAACAAAGCTCTTACAGATTGCGAACCATATGTAAATCAATGGTTTTCTATCCACTCATTGATAGCACATTGTTTGCCATTCAGGAAAGATTTGCTCAGTTGCAAAAACTTTCCAACGCTTCGGGTTTCCTTTATAATTTGAAGAAATTGCCTGGCAGGGGATTCTTTAAAAGAAAAGTGTATTCAGTTAACAAAATTCCTTAAGGATGCTGACAGCGAAGAGAAAGATATCGATGGGGAACAACTGTTTGAAGAGCTGCATCATTTTCAAGCAGTTATGAGCAAATGCAGCTCAGCTACTACAATAGAAGCTCTAAACTTCATATTCCAGCATGATATGGTTCATTGTTTTCCCAACAGTAGGATTTGCTTTCGAATATTGCAATTTTTGTCTGCAGGAAGCGGGAAAAGAAGTTTTAATAAATTAAAGCTGATAAAGACTTATTTGAGATCTACAATGATGCAGAAACAGCTGTCAGCATTATCCATCATTTCTATTGAAAACGATATTGCACAAAATTTTTTTCTGAAGCAATGAAGAGGTTTTTGCAAAGTAAAGCCAGACATGAACGTTTCATGTGAATAACGCAAACAACTATGTATGATTCCGTCATTTTGTGAGTAAAATTATCATTTTTATATTGGACTATTTATTTGTAACATAGCATATAATAGTGAGTTAGTGACATATCTACTGAGCATGTTAAGTTGAGATTAGAGCTATTTGCTGTGTTTGGGTGCTTACTGCAAAAAAAAAAAAAAAAAAAAAGATCAAAGGAGGGGGGAGAATCAAAGGAGTCTTTCTGGCTGTCGAAAAAAAAAAAAAAAAAAACAGGAAAAGTTTAATGCCTTTCAATAGGTTTCATCAGTAGTTTAGCTTTTTTTCTCTTCCTTTTTTTTTTTTATTCCAGTTAATTGTAACTGCAGCTTGTGCTCATTTTGGCTTTTCACTTTACTAGTAACTTGTTTTTCAGTGTTTACTTCCCTTTTTGTTTCTTCTTGTTTGATTCTTAATATATATAAAGATAAATTAAAATTTGGGGGTATATCATAATATAATTTTATGAGCATAATTTAAAATGTTTCCAGCACTAATTAGGGCAAACTTTTGAGTTTGATTTACATTAAGAAATAATTGGGCATTCAAAACAGTTGAATTATATAAAAAAATTGCATAAATGATTTTTTTTAATTTTACTCAGGTTTGGTTATTCGTGGCTCTAGTTAGGAAAGTTAGGGATGTTATGCAAAATACAGGTGAGTGTAAATTAAGTACAACCTCCTGTAGCTTTAAAACTTGAGCTTATATCCCTCAGATCAGTATTTCCCCTCTTCCCAGTAGATCTCTCTGTAGAGTACAACTGGATCACCCTGTGAAAGTAAACCAACTTGGTGACTTCACCAAGTTTGTAAATATAATATTAGTGGAATTAAAGGATTAAACCATGTGTGAAATTATAGAATAAATAAGCAACATTTATTCACAATTAAATAATTTATTTTAAGATCTATAGTTTTGTTGAGCCTTTAGCTCATCTTCAGCAGGACAAAAGGAGCATAAACATTCAGATGTGACATTTTCAGCTTGTTGACGATCATGGATTTTGGTGAATTGTCTCCATGCAATTGAAAGCAATCGAGTAGGTGTCATGTTGTTGACAAGTCATAAAGAAAAGTCATGGAAACAAATTGGTGTTTTCTACACATGTATATCGTGCAGTACATCTATGCGTTACAGAGGATTCCTTGCAGAAAAAGCTAGATTTTTGCCGGCGCAGTGGTCTAAGCACCAGCTTATGACTGTTCGGTTCTTCCAAGTAGGTTGGGTTCAAATCCCGGTGAGGTATGGATGTTGTGTTTGTCTTACGGCACTGGGTCTCTCCCTTCCCTGGAACCAGTGACCCTAAATTAGGGACAGGCGACTGCTTATAGCCCATTGAGTTGCTCACCATGGTCAGTAAACACAACAGCAAAAAAAAAAAGCTCAATTTTTTTTTTGTAAAGAAAGTGCAGCACAGAACACATGACTTACGTATGGAACTGAAGAAGTCGTCTGTAGCCCAACATTGTCATGAAAATAATTACCAGATTTTTTTAATGCTACGCTTATTGATAAACCTGATTTGACTATCAAGCTTAATATATTAGAAGCTTTCCACATATAGTGCAACTGCTCATGGCCTGTCAACGACATAACATCTACTAGATTTCTTTCAAACACGTGGAAACAACTTGCCAAAAGCAGTGACTGTCAGAATGCTGATGATGTCACGATGATTTGGACGTTTGCACTCCATTTGTCCTAATGAAGCCAAGCCAAATTCTCAGTGAAACTACAGTAGATTTAAAATCTTAAAATAAAATATTTAATTGTGAATAAACATTGCTTATTTATTCTATCTCAACAGCACAAGTATTGTAGTCATAAAATATATTTGGGAATTACTTGGAGCAAAAACATATACCATACAAGAGCATTAACCAGAAAAAAAAATCTTGTGTTTCTTTGAAAAAAAAAAAACCGTTTGCAGTGGGTGTTTTTTTTTTTAAAGTAACCCCCCACATACACCTGTTTATTGAGGGGGGAGGGGTAAAAACCCTGCTTGATCTGCAGCATTTCCATTCGGTAGACATTTTGTGTGTAGCTGGCTTGCAAAACTCCTAAAGCAGCAACTGCATCAATCTGCCATACACCTGCATGTAACATGTCAGCAGCCCTATTTCTGATGTCAATGCTTAAACGTCGTCTGGACATCTTTTCAAGTTAATCCTACTCTGAAGAAAATGCATTCAGCAAACTTGTAGTCAAAGCAGTGAGACGACCTGTTTTCCACTTCTCGGAATCTACTTTTATCGGAGCTTGCACACACACACCACATGCTGTGTCATCATTATGCTAATTTATGCTGATAACCTATCTTCTGTAGTCACTAAATATGCATATCATCATCATGTTTCCCCTTTGAAACCATAATATCCCAAACTTTTGTGAGCACTATATATATATACATTTGATGAAGAAATTAATCGGCGTACAAAACTTTCCTGGAGAGCTTTTGGAAGAAACAGCATAATTTTCAAGAGCAATATGCCATTATGTCTTAAAAGAAAAGTGTTTGATCAATGCATCCTTCCAGTGCTTACGTATGGTGCAGAGACGTGGACCTTAGCTAAAAGAGACATACAAAGGCTGTAGACAACTCAAAAAAGCATGGAGAGGTGCATGCTTGGTGTAACCAGGAGAGATAAGAAGAGGAACACGTGGATCCGAAAAATGACAAGAGTGGAATACATCATGATCAGAGTTAAATCCCTGAAATGGCAATGGGCTGGACATACTGCCAGAAGGACAGACCATCGATGCACAGCCGAAATTTTAGATTGGATTCCAAGGGACAGGAAAAGACCCAGAAGAAGACCACATGGAAGATGGGTGGATGAAATTCGAAAGTATTCGGGAGTGACATGGAGGAGACTGGCACAAGACAGACCGTTGTGGAGGAAACTTGGGGAGACCTTCGTCCAGCAGTGGATTGATAATGGTTGACAATGATGATGATGATGATGACATATACATATATTCTCTTATGATTCAGAATACATGAATTGTGTTTGAAGCCTATGAAAATAATGAAATGAATACATGAATTGTTCATTTGTTTCATTATAACTTTTTGTGACCACCTATAAATTGAAACAGGAAAAGAACTTATACATTTTAAGAACTTAAAGTTAATGTTATGTACAGAAATAGAGAGAAGAGCAGAGCACATTGTCAGAGTACAACAACAAATAGCATTAATGAACAACCAATAGAAGAAAATATTTTTTCTGGTTGGCCAAACAATGCAAAGGGTTACTCTTGAAATGAGTATACATGTATGAGTAGCAACAGAATTTAACCCAAGACAGAACAAACTAGATTGGGAGGCTGTTTTCATATCTTATTTGCATACAAATTCTTCAAAAAGGTGTTTCAACATGCATAATCAATTCATTCTTACAATTATTTATATGCTACGTACTGTAAAATACGAACTTCCACGCACAACAGTGCGGATTGATACACTGACACTTAATGACTTGAGCGTGTGGTGAGTGACGTTACGGAGTAGCGCGAGAGATACTGAAGGAGTAGGACATGCCGAGCTTTGGCTAAGACAACAAGTTCAGTTTGTACCGCGGAGTGTATTCCATTTTATGTTTTTGTGTGAAATAGAACTGTAATAAATGCTCTGTGTTGTTATCAAGTGTCTGTGATGTTACAGTACACACAATGGGAGTCTCAAGTGGAAACTAAAAATTTCAATTTCTAAGCACAAGATATAAATTAGGGACATTATTACACTAAACAAACTTCGTCAAATACTAAGGCAATTAATAACCAAAATTTAAGCCTAAATTCGCAAACTAGTGAAAAAAAAGATTAAGAACCAAATACACATGCGTTGAAAAAATACAAAGCAACTAATATACCAAAATAAAAGGCTCCTCTGTAAAAATACAGAAAAAATGATAAAGAAACGTAAACTGAGATATAAATACACAGATCTGCAGATGAAACACAGATAGCCTTGAGCTACACCTAAAATAAAAAATAAAAACAAAGCTGTGAAAGTACTACTTCATTTATCTCCCAGCATAATTTCACCTCACATTTCTAATAATCTATCAGCAAAATTTCAAATGTGTCCGAAAAACTCGTAAACGACAACACAACTGACTCAGTTTTATGTTGCAATAACTTAGATGTTAGTGGTATTAAAATGTTTACTTTATGTTCAGGCGTTTTTAGTCGTACGAGTTAAATATGAGCGACTGAATTTTCAAGAAAATTGCAACAGCCACGACGAAGCCAGTGAAATGGACTTGAGTCAAAACATAGTTTGCGAAGTCGTATACTTTGTGAACAATAAATATACAGGGTGTCCGAGAATTATTGGACACAGTACAAAATTATGTAAAACAAAACATTAAACAGATAGAAAAAACTGACTGTACTAACTTACACTGTAACTACACAAGTTAATAAATTTCGATGTGAGATCCCTTGGTTGCTCGTAGTACGTCCAAGCGATACTCGATTTCATGCCATGTATTGGCAAGCATCTGATGAGTTATGGAATTAATAGCAGCTGTGATACGCTGCTTCAGTTCCTGCAAATCAGTACAAGGCGTCTGATAGACACGATCCTTCACATAACTCCACATGAAATAATCCAATGGAGTTAGATCTGGGGAGCGAGGAACTACAGAATGGGACCACCACGCCCAATCCATCTGTTGGGGAAATGCTCATTTAGGCACTTACGTACACACATTGACCAATGCGAAGGCGGTCTTGTTGGAAAACGACGTCATATCTTTTGATCTGGGGTATAGGGAAATTTTCTAGCATATCCAAGTAAATGTCGCCATTTATGGGTTTTTTCGCAGAAGAAAGGGCCAATCACTTCTCTTTTTGATAGGGCGCACCACACATCAACTTTTGGAGAATCACGTTCCAGTTCAATAGCAGCATGAGGTGGTTCACTGCCCCATATCCAACCAAAACATGGTTTACGAAGTGAAACAATACCTGATACATGAATGTGGATTCATCACTAAAAATTACAGTACTGAGAAAGTTTTTATCGTTTTCCACTCGATTCAGCATATCCACAACGAAATCGTATCGCAGATTGTGATCATTTACATGCATCTTTTGCTCTCTTTGAATTTTATAAGCATGAAACTAATTTCTTGTGCAAGATATTGTGAACTGTCTATTTTGGACTGAACAGTTCTCTGCTTGCTTTATAAACGGATTTCCTGGAGCTTCGTCGGAAACTTTCATAGCTTGGTCAACCATCTCACCTCTGACGCTAGGCCTACCGGCTCCTCAACGATGTTCCACATTGCCAGTTTCTTTAAACTGTTTCATTCACCGCTTAGTTGAATTTGTTGACGGAGGATTGCAACCCTACTCTAAATGATACCGTCTTTTAACTTTAATGACAGTCTTTAATTCCGCAAGCCATAACACACACATCGCCTTCTGCTGTATGGATGACATGACTACTGATTGCGCATTTCTCATACATTCCTCAACAGGCCACACCTAGCGCTATCTATCGGATTCTGGGAGTAACAATTATGCAATACAAAAATATAGAAACCGTGTTAGTAATACGTGACATAGAAAAACAGACAATGCTCATAGTTTTTTTTTTTTACATAATTTTGTAATGTGTTTAATAATTCTCGGACACTCTGTATAATGGTGAGAGATTGTGTTGCACTAGTAACTGTGATAGAAATGCTTTCTTTTTTATAACATTACTTTCCTAACAAAGTCATCCCTTATAATGCTTAATCAAAAATAAGTGATAGTAAAATAACTATTAGGAACAGGAAAAGTTTTGTGAAGGGGCCTTCATATGATGAAAATGATATTTTATGATATGATGAAAATGATTTTTTAGGTTAGCTAAGAACTTCATTTATTTACCCCCAAATTTTTGTAGTCTAGGTAACACAAGACTGTATACAACAGATTATCATGGCAGCTTTAAGATAAGCATTACCGTACGTCCCTCTTACGGAGCACAAACGTTGCTAAAACGGTTTTGCTACGTTATGGAAACATCGTTTAAACGTTTGTTTTCAACTTAATATGCAAAGTAAAAGATTTGAAGAGAGTGATTCCGTATCAACTCAACACAATTTGAATACATTTTTTACCTCACCATCTCAGATTTTAATGAAATTTGGTACATAGGTGGCCTCTATATAGATTAAGAAAAATATTAAATTTCATCATCATATACCCACCGGTTTTGAAAATACAGCTATATAAAATGTCCAAAAACACCCCAAAATCGGAAGATTGATATGTCTTTAAATTGTGATTGCAGCTCCCCTAATTAAGATAGAGAGATGGGAAAGGTATCTTTTTGTAGTATTTTTTATCCTCTTTTATTTGATATAGAACATCATAGGGGTTAAGATTAAAAAAATGTTAAAATTAAAATTTTGAATTTTTCAAAATGCGACGCTCCAAAAAATTCTATTTTTTTAAACAATCATTACATGTTTGGTATTTGATTGCGTGAGTTGTAACTTGGGATGATAATGGGTTTACTTAAAAGCTTTATTCATATTTAGCCTAACACAAGAGTTTAATGAAAAAAACAATGAAAAAAACATGTAAACTGAAAATAAATTTGATCTAAATCTCAAAAAAGTTTCATTAATAACAATAGATATAGTATTTTTGTTATTTAAAACCATTTATTTAAACAATGTTTTATTTTTAATTGATTTGTTTAAAATCTGAGACTACATGGGTTTACAAATTTTATTAATTTCATTATTCAGAATTTGTAATAATTCACAATACAATATAAAAAAAATAAACAGACTTTAAAAAGTAATTTCAATTACTGCTCAAGAAACACATCAAAATAATAACATATGGCATTGAATTGCTTACATTTATGCAAATTATATTCATAATATAAACTTAGATCGTCACTTAAAGCAGAATCTCCTAAAATTAAAAAAAAGTTGCATCATTGTTTTGAAGTGAAATCACACCTGTAGATCCTTGATATAGTCTTTAAAAGCTTCAGTAGTTTGGTGTATTTCTGTTTCAGAGAGATTGTAGAGTCTTCCTGTCGGAGTCTAAGGATTTACTTTACACAAGACGTAACTTACAGGAATCCATAATACATCATGTGGGCTAGGGTAGGAAAAGGATGTAGATGGACCAGCTGGATGTAAAAAAGAGACCTTAACTTCATTCTCACTCTCTTCTTTTGGTAGAACATACGCTACCCACCAGTTGTTTTCATAGATTATGGTTATGTAACTACTAATTTCTGTTATTTGCAGTCTGTCTTGTAATGCTGATTCTTTTCAGTAGCTGACTCGTTTGATTCTGAGAACATCTTCACTTTTATTTTTGAATTACTCAATGGGATAGGAATAAAAGCATGAAGTTTCTGGGTACCTTGTATTTTTAGAGACTCTGCTTAGGCGATTTTCCAAAAATTGGTCTGTTTCTATGTATTCTTCTTGACTTACATATGTAAAGTTTGCCACAAAAATGTTCTGAATTGCCCATTCGGACAACTGAAATGGTGTTTGAATTTGATTCTCGCAAAGGCGTTGTAAGCTGGCTCGGGCAGCTAACCTTTTCAGCGTTCCACCAACGCCATCACATGGCCCCTTCCCGTGTGCTATTGCTGAAAAATGCCATTCAGCATCAATGTTGAAGTCATCTTGATGGAAACATAAGTTTGTGAAAAAATTTCCGATTTTTGCACTGGGCTGCAGACCCGTCAGAGAAATAGTACATTTTTTTGACGCTGTTGTCACCAAACTTACTTTTCAAGAAGTTAATAAGTTTTTTTTTTTTTTTTTGGAAGCAGTACAGTGCAATTGTGTTGTGCTCTAAACATTCAGAAATTACTACAAATCTTGCATGTTCAGTCTTTTCTGTTTTGTAATAGATGACAAATGGGTGGACTGCGGCTTGTCCACTGGTTCAGTGATAGCTCTGGGCTTCATCTTGAAGAAGAAAACTATAATTTTCGGCAAAATCACAAATGACGAGAAATTCTGAGTCCTTAAGGTTTTCCTTAGTACTATTCATAAAAGAGCTTTGCTGCTTAGCAATGAAGTCATGTCTGACCAAAGCAGACAGTTTTTCGCAAAACAAATCAATAAAATCTGAAGTTGATTTTTCTAATGTCTCCAAGTTGCATCTGTCAACTGTAATCCATTGGCGAAAAGTTAGTTTTTCAACCAAGTTCTCCTCAAAACCGTGTTCCATTACATTTCTTACTTCCTCATTCCCAGGACAGGCGGGACACTTCCCCAAATGACAATCTATGGAAGCAGGGTTGCACAATACTCTTGCAAGACTATGTTTGTAGGAAGATAATTGTCCATTCGTTAGTGAACCAATTCTTGCATTTTCCATCATCAGTTTTACATTTTGGTGTGTGGTGCATACACATACCGTATGAGTACCACTAGACCCTACCAGGACACAGTTATTTGGTCTGAGCTCTGCGAATTTGGAAAAGCTGACTTTCGTGCCTGCAAATTTATCTTTGAATGACTTATGAGCTTCTGTCAAATTACATAAAATCAGCCTCTTTGACAATTTAACTTTATCTCCGTTTTCAGTCCTAACAGAAACACAATCTTTCATTCCAGGTAAAACCCGACTAATTTCATCACTTTAGTAAAACGATCGTACTACTTCAACTACTTCAGAAGAGAGACTCTTACCTGGTTTTTTATTAAGGCTTTCCAAAATTCCTTTCTCCTTCAGATTTTGTTTTATTGTCTTACCATATAATTAGGAGCATTGAACTCCATGACTCTGGTAAGCAAGTCAAAATCATCAACTGTTTATCTCTAGTGCAGTTAGAAAAATTACTTTTAAGATTGTCCATAAGAGAGTCATGAAGTATTTCATCCTCGTCATCAGATGATTCTTGAATATTCGTAAAAAGCTTCCGTTTCATAGCAGAACTGATTTTTTGAATTTTGGTTGAAGCATAACATTTAGATTTTAGCTTTTTCTTATTGACAGCTGATTCACCCAATTCATGGAGCGAAGTATTCAGTGTTTCAATTACTTCTGACGTAGATGCAAAATTTTCGTCCATTTTCTGATCAGCGCAGGTTTCATTTGCTTCTTGACTAATTTTTAAAGTTTTCAGCTGCTTTCTGCAAGAATCACAAAATTTAGTCTCTTTTGATAAGTCATAAAAAATTTCCAACATCCAGTCTGCCACATTTCTTAGCATTTTTTTTTATCCCTTACTCTATGATCACTTTTTTTAAATGGATTGAAACATTGTATTACTGCATATCTTGTACTTTCCATTGTTGATTATTTGTGCATAAAATGTAAAATTCAAATAGTAAAATAACTGCCTCACGTTACCTGTTATTTTTATTTTTCCTAAAAAAATCCTGCACAGCTTCAATTTATAGAAGTCTAGTTTCAAAACTGAAAAGGATATACTTTATTCAATTTAAAGTTTTCAACCACAAAAGTTTTTAAACACATATCACTTTCACTGCATGAAACACATATGATCACCATCAAAACCTAAAGCAGACTGAGAAACACATCTGATCACCATCAAAACCTAAAGCAGACTGACGTCTGCAAGGTAGGAATGCAAGTTGCTGCTTGTTGGGTCTTGTTACCAATGATCTATACAACAGAATCAGTTTTTCAAGTCAGAACATGCAGAGTTTTTTCCAAAACAAAATGTAGCCTACAGTACAACTGCAGAGTCTTTTTTTTTTATATATTGTATTGTGAATTATTACAAATTCTGAATAATGAAATTAATAAAATTTTTAAGCCCATGTAGTCTCAGATTTTAAACAAATAAATTAAAAATAAAACATTGTTTAAAAAAATAGTTTTAAATAACAAAAATACTATATCTGTTGTTATTAATGAAACTTTTTTAAGATTTAGCTCAAATTTATTTTTATTTTACATGTTTTTTTAATTTATTTATTTTTTCATTAAACTCTTGTGTTAGGCTAAATTTGAATATAGCTTTTTAAGTACACCCAATATCATCACAAGTTACAACTCACACAATCAAATAACAAACATATAAAGATTGTTTTAAAAAAATTGAATTTTTTGGAGCATCGCATTTTGAAAATTTAAATTTAAATTTTAAGATTTAAAATTTTTTAATATTAACTTTTACGGTGGTGTACATCAAATAAAAGAGCATAAACAATACTACAAAAAGATACCTTTCCCATCTCTCTATCTTAATTAGGCGAGCTGCAATCACAATTTAAAAACCTATCAATCTTCCGATTTTGGGGTGTTTGTAATATTTTATATAGCTGTATTTTCAAAACAGGTGGATATATGACGATGAAATTTGATATTTTTCTTAATCTATATAGAAGCCACCTATGTACCAAATTTCATTAAAATCTGAGATGGTCAAGTCAAGTCGCTGTGTTGAGTTGATACAGAATGACCCAAGAACGAAATATACACGTTGATAAAGCGTTGTTCTAACGTTTTGTAACGGCACACGTAAAGCCAAAAAAAAAAAGTCTTTAAACCGGAATAGAACCTTCGATAAAACGTTGTAGTAACGTTTTTTGAGACGTTTGAAAAAGTTGTTTTGACGTAATACACAAAGGACAGCGACGTTTAATTGAGCAGATTTAGACGTTGTTTAACCATTGCTGTAACGTTTCCTAAACGTAATACAGAAAGGAAAAATTAAAAATTAAACGTCTCTCAACGGTTGTTGAAACCGTTTCTCAACGTAATAAAGAGGGAATATGACGTTTAAGTAACGCCATTTAAACGTTGCTAAGCGGTTGTTAGAACCGGTTCTCAACGTAATAATGGAAGGAATATGACGTTCAAATAACGTCATTCAAACGCTTCTAAACGGTTGTTAAAACCGTTTCTCAACGTACCAAAGGAAGGAATATGACGTTTAAATAACGTCATTTAAACGTCTTAAAAGCAGTGCTACAACGGTTGAAAACCTATTGAATCAACGAGACATCTTAGCGTTTTTAAAACGTAATATTGTGACGTTTTTCCAACGTCATTCCGAACTGGTTTTAAAATGTTTTACAAACGTTTTTGTGCTACTTGGGCCAGGAATCACCACGAACCACATGATTTTGTCCATTTGAGGTGAGCTTTGAGCTCCCAGCAGAGTAGAAGACGACGTATACGACATATGCTATTATTTTCCGGATTTTTTTTTTTTTTTGGTTGCTTCTTTCAGTTTCCTATAGCATTCTAATAAATGGCATTATTTGTGCTTATTCCTGACTGATCGTTAACTTTTCCTTTGCAAATTTCATAGCTTAGGTTTCTACGTGTCGCGGTTGCACATTTCGTTCGCGTATATTTTGTCATTGTTTTCTTCACAATACAAACTGTGACTCGGCTTTACTTTCAATACTGATTTGTATTCAATTGTCATTTGTTTCAATATCTATCTACGCTTTTGGCTTCGATATCTATTTTACGTTATTGTCATCTTTCCGATGTCTCACTTGGTTTACCCAGTGCTAACCTAGTGCTCTGCGGGAGGGTTGACGGCTATTGTTGAGGACGAAGGTCGTTCGGGGGCGGGTCGGAAGGGGGCGCAAAGCAGCTGTTCCTCAACCACCCCCGAGCACTGGGTTGCAATAGCAACCATTGCCGACGGGACGGGGTCACGTCACATTTAGCTTCTGTTGCAGATCGATGGGGGTGCCACGTGCAATGGGAGGAGTTTCCACAGGCTTCAATGTCTGTTTCCACTTTATATATCCTTATTGGGTTAGGCCGAAGCCCTAAGGAAAGAGCGCTGTTTATAACGTAGAGCCCCTACCCGAGGACCATCGACTTAGTGTACCTTCTCAACCCCGACGGTTGTTCTGCATCATTGAAAAACTAGAATCTTTCATCCAAAGGTCATGAGGGTTAACCAATAGTTTGGTGGCCGAGAAGTCAGAGGCGTAGGTTTCTGGCTAATCGCCCAAGGCGGAATGCCCTTCTCGGATGAGGCTTAGGGGTGTGAACCCGTCTTATACCGCTGGCACTTCGCCCTTCCCGAAATCAGCGTTTTAAAATTAGGGACGGGTGACAGCTTATAGCCGTCAGAGCTTCTCATGCGCACGCCTGTGGCTCAGTAGTTCAAGCACTAGCATTCGTCCGAGATGTGCCCGGGTTTGAATCCCGGATGAGGCGTTGATAGTGTGTTTGTATAACAGCACTAGTTCTTTCCCTTCCTTGGAACCAGTGGCCCCAAATAAGGAACAGGCGACTGTTTATAGCCCATTGAGATCGTGTCGTCCCAGTTCCGTACGTGCCATTTCCGTACAAATGAATTTTTGTCCCATTTCCGTACACATCCAGATCATCTGGTGCGATATCCGTAAAGAGGCGTGATGATCCGTAAGCAGTGAGATATGCGTGAAGGAAGACAGAGGATCAGGGGAGTACTGGGAGCCCCCGCAACTTCCCTCCATACTGCGGGAGAGTTGAGGGCTATAAGGGCTTCTGGCCTCATCAGGAAAACGATTTTACAAAAGTATTTTGTGGAAACTTCATAGGAAACTGGTTAAAGAAATAGCCCGAAATATTTGACGGCAGCTTTGAACAAAACATTAAAAAGAAAAGCATTTTTTTCCACGGTTTTGAAATTAAGCATCTCCAACGAACGCGTAAATATGGCATTAATGGGCAGCCTGTTTGCGCTTCAATTTTTATTGCTATTCCCCCTTACCCTATCATGAGCGTCTATTGGTTGATGAAAACAATGAATGGCGATCTCTGTTACGTCGAAGGAATTTGTTGTTGTTGATTGTTGATTGGAGGTTTAACGACCACCGTGAGCAACTCAATGGGCTATAAGTAGTCGCCCGTCCCTAATTTAGAGCCACTGGTTCCAGGGAAGGAAGAGAGCCAGTGCCGTAAGACAAACACAACATCCATGCCTCACCGGGATTCGAACCCGGACCCCTTTCGAACGAATGATCAGAAGCCACCGCTTAGACCACTGCGCCACCGGGGCGGCCGAAGGAATTTGGACAGGGGATCAGCATTTACTTTCTCCCTCAGCGTTTCCCACGTCTGATACCAGGTGTGGTGAAACTGTACGGAAATGGCACTAACCGATCTGCTATGTACGGAAATAGGACAAAATTCCTTTTGTACTAAAACGCCCTCCCCCTCTTAAAGATCCCATGATGGTCTCTGAACCCCGAAACAGAAAAAAATAATTACTCGCTACCCACCAGTGATGTAGTTCTAAGAAAAAAATCCTTAGCGGTAAACTAGTTTGGTGAAACAAACTCAGAAAGAAGGCTTTTAAAATTTTCAATTTAGAATTTGGTTTGTTGTTTTCACCAGTTAGTATTTTTCAAAGTTTTATTACTAATTATTCTTTTCAACTTTTATAAAAGTTGCTTAATTGGAGCAAAGTTAAGGAAAAGATAACGGTCACGCAGCAATCGATGCTAAGAAAGTTATGTTTCCTTTTAAATAGTGTTCTGTCATTCCGTACGATTCCAAATATTCGGTGTGAATAATATGAATCAGTCACACTGAATACAATCAATACATGTATGCAACTTATATGTCGCTCTTGTTACGATCCTGAGCTGGGTGTGGCGGATATCTTTTGTGCTGTTTTTACCAACTAGTTTTTCATTCGTGCTAAAATCACACACCTTCTATGCAAGATTTGAATAATATATTTTCACATTAAAAGCACCTTTCAATACAGTAAAATATATACATTTAAGATCTTTCGGGGCTACTATAGTCCCATCATCAGAAATAAAGGTGAACAGCCCGAAGAGGAAGTATCAATATACACTGAGTGGCCACTTTATTATGACCACCTGACAGTTTTAAGCAAATGAGCTATGGCTGCACGCTGTTGCCGCCAGAGGGCGAGGTTAGTATAAAAAGCGAAAGCTTAGTGCTTGCGACAGTAGTAGAAGTGATTTTTGGGTGACGAGATGGATAAAAAAAGGCGATTTTAGGGACTTTCAATGTGGGATGATTATATTAGCTCGGAGCCATGGAGTGAGTACCACCGAAACCACCGCATTCGCGAAATGTTTTTTTTTATTTTTTTTATTTGAGGTTTACCGACCACCGTGAGCAACTCAATGGGCTATAAGCAGTCGCCCGTCCCTAATTTAGCGTCACTGGTTCCAGGGAAGGGAGAGAGCCAGTGCCGTAAGACAAACACAACATCCATGCCTGACCGGGATTCGAACCCGGACCCCGTTCGGACGAATGATCAGAGGCCATCGCTTAGACCACTGCGCCACCGGGGCGGCCGAAATGTTCCAGAGCAGCTGTTGTTAAAGTGTTTAAAGACTGGACTGTCAGCCAAAAAACTGGGTCTCTACGCGCAACGTGTGATCGTCATCGACTAGTTACTGCTCGGGCGGAACGCAAAGTGTCCAGACTGGTAACAGACAACAGAAGGGCAACAGTGCAGCAAATTACAGACCATCTTAATCAAGGATCCTGCCGCCCCGGTGGTGCAGTGGTCTAAGGCGTTGGCCTCTGATCATTCGTCCGTAAGGGGTCCGGGTTCGAATCCCGGTGAGGCATGGATGTTGTGTTTGTCTTACGGCACTGGCTCTCTCCCTTCCCTGGAACCAGTGACCCTAAATTAGGGACGGGCGACTGCTTATAGCCCATTGAGTTGCTCACGGTGGTCGTTAAACCTCCAATCAAAAAAAAAAAAAAAAAAAAATCAAGGATCCCCTCAAATGATCTCTGCCGCCTCGGTGGCGCAGTGGTCTAAGCGATGGCCTCTGATCATTCGTCCGAAAGGGGTCCGGGTTCGAATCCCGGTGAGGCATGGATGTTGTGTTTGTCTTACGGCACTGGCTCTCTCCCTTCCCTGGAACCAGTGACCCTAAATTAGGGACGGGCGACTACTTATAGCCCATTGAGTTGCTCACGGTGGTCGTTAAACCTGCAATTAAAAAAAAAAAAAGAAAAAAATGATCTCTACACGCACTGCATCGGATGGGATATGGCAGCCGAAGGCCTGTTCGAACACCTTTGCTGCCTGCAGTTAACAAGAGAAAATATCTCCAGTTCGCACAGGAGCACAAGGATTGGACAGTCTATAATTGGAAACAAATTATGTGGTCCGATGAATCACGTTTTCAGTTGCACCATGCCGATGGCCGAGTGAGAATTTGGCAGAAACAGTACGAAAGCATGGACCCCAAACGCATTGCTACAACCCTTCAAGCTGGTGGAGGCAACGTTATGGTTTGGGGAATGTTTTACTGGCATGCTTTGGGCCCTTTAATTCGTGTTGATCAACGTCTGACTGGCACATCATATCTAAACATCGTTGCGGATCAAGTGCATCCTGTCATGTGGATGGTTTATCCCAATGGCGATGGCTACTTTCAACAAGATAATGCGTCCTGCCATAGTTCTCGTATTGTACAGGATTGGCTTCAGGAACATGCCGGTGAGTTTACTTTGCTTAGGTGGCCCCCCACAATCTCCAGATCTGAACACCATTGAGAATTTGTGGGATGAAGTTGAACGAGCCATCAGACAGCTGGATGCACAACCCTGCAATCTCACATTCCTGGAAAGTGCTATTCATCAAGCATGGTCTCAGATTCCACAAACCACCCACCAACATCTCGTGGAGTCTATGCCACGAAAAATCAACGCAGTATTAAAGGAGAAAGGTGGTCCAGCGAAGTACTGAAGGGGTGGTCATAATAAAGTTGCCACTCAGTGTATATAGCCCACTGAGTTGCTCACGGTGGTCGTTAAACCTTCAATTAAAAGAAAAAAAAATATTTCTCATAACACTACTCCCAGGGGCGGCTCCTGCTGTGGGGCTGCAGCCCCCCCACCCAAAGCAGTTTTTTTTCATGCTGTACCAAGAGAGAGAGGTTTTCTGAACTCAACTGGAAGTTTTTCCTGCATAACACCACTGGGAGCGGAAGAAACGTTGGCTGACTGCGCTGCTTGCAGCCCTGACAGGTATTGAATCCAACCCATGTGGGGAAACTCTGCCTACTCCCACATCAGTTCGTTTCCTTAGAATAAAACTTCCCTGGGGACTGCATTGATGGCAGCCTCGATAGCGGGGTTGCTCACGCATGCAGTCTCTCGTTGGGTAGGAATGCATCGCAGGGCCTGTGTGCTTTGTTGATTAATACGGTTCTTGTGCTTCCGAATAAGAAATAAAATAAGGGAATGATTTAAAAATAATGACGAATGTTGAAATAAAGTATTAAATAAAGTATGTTTGAATGTATTACTCAACCTGGTTTTTTTTTTTTTTTTTTTTTTTTTCCAATTTTTGATTCCTGCTTTTATTCAACGTAATAATTCTAACAACAATGTTACTCCCATCGAAATGTAGAATATTTGTGTTTGCTAATAACAAATACTCAGTTGCTGGGACTTTTGCAAAAAAGTTTTACTTATATTTTCTCTTCTGGTCAAAATGGGCATGTGAACAAATTGCGATTAAGAACAGCGTTCAGTATTGGATAAATTGAAAAAAAAAAAAAGAGAGAGAGAGAGAGAGAGAGATTAATTTCTGCAGCGAAATACTTTATTTTTCGAAATGTAGTACATTTTATTTTTCGAAATGTAGAATATTTGTGTTTGCTAATAACAAATACTCAGTTGCTGGGACTTTTGCAAAAAAGTTTTACTTATATTTTCTCTTCTGGTCAAAATGGGCATGTGAACAAATTGCGATTAAGAACAGCGTTCAGTATTGGATAAATTGAAAAAAAAAAAAAAGAGAGAGAGAGAGAGAGAGATTAATTTCTGCAGCGAAATACTTGCACAAAATTGATTTCTTCACTAACCAAGAACAGCAAAATTTTCGCTTTTAAACTCACGTAAATTTTTATTCACCAAAAATCATTGATGTCACTTAACTGAGTACATTTTATTTTTCTGCTGCATCCCCCCACCCCCAAATAAGCTACGCATTTCAATTGAGGTAGTGCATTATACTTAGTTACTTTGAAAAGAACATTTAATCAGATATCATTGTTTAGAAAATTTACGAAGTTGGTAAATTTTGGAAAACAAATTTTTCCACACTAAATTGTTATCATGACTTCAAAATTAAAACTGGACTGAATATGATTACTATCTGTTTTTAATAAAGAGAATGCCTGTGTGTGAGTATCGCAATAACAACTCATCGCGAAATTCTGGCAGACCCTTCAAAATTCCACAAAATGTTTTTCATCGCCGTCTAAGTTGCAGTGGCCAGCATCAAGTCGAAGTTTCAAAGGGAGTGTATCAGAAGAAAAAATATTTATTGTCATATTTCTAGGGGTCACAATGAGACACTTGAGAACGCGTACATGACCTTGAGTTTGTGTCTCCGCTGCCACGCCACACGCATTATTTTTTTTACATTTTTTGTCCTTATACACTTGTATATACACTGCTGGCCACCCAAAATGCAACACCAAGAAGGAAGCATCCGATTGGCCTGAAATTCGTAGCATGCGTCGCCCGCAAGTGGACTTGCAAACGATTAGCATTGCAGGGCATATGCAACTCATGTGCACCCGACACGACACTGAGAAACACTATAAGAAGGGTGCACAGAAGGCGGGGTGTAAGTAGTGGAAGTGTTTTGTGCTGCCGGACCTGTGCGTGGGAAGCTTCCTGTTGCCTCTTCGCAGAATACGGCAGTCATTCCAGCACGTTTCGGATTTTGGCAGAGGACAAATAGTGGCTTATCGCGACAGCGGTTTATCGTACCGAGACATCGGCGCCCGTGTGGGACAGCATTCAGCCACAGTGAGGCGAGTATGAATTCGGTGGGTGCACGAGGGACCGACGTGAGCGATTGCCGCAGCCGCGGCACACCACCGAACGAGAGGACCGGCATGTTGTGCTGTGGGCATTGACGACTCGCACCGCCACATCACGAACGTTAGCGCAGGAATTAGGGTGTGTTGCGCAACAACCTGTGTCAGTACGTACCGTTTGACGTCGTCTGCAGGAGCGGGGACTTGTCGCACGGCGCCCATTGCTCCGATTACCATTGAAGTAACGCCAACGGGGAGTGCAGTGGCAGTGGGCCGTTGAACGCCGCACATGGACTACGGAATGGCACTACATTGTCTTCTCCGACGAATCTCGCTTCTGCCTGCAGCACCACGATGGTCGGATCCGCGTGTGGCGGAACAGCGACGAGAGACTGTATGACGCCATCATTTTGCGTCGCCATACCGTTCCGTCGCCTGGCGTTATGGTTTGGGGCGCAATTAGATATGACACCCGCACCCCTCTGGCACGCATCGCCAGTATACTTAACAGCCACCGCTACATCTCCGACGTTTTGGAGCATGTAGTCTTCCCTTACCTGCAGGACCTGCCAGCGGCCACGTTTCAACAGGACAATACGCGCCCGCACGTGGCACGCATCGTGCAACAATTCTTCACGGCCCACCAGGTGGCACTGCTGCCGTGGCTCACCTGTTGTCCCAATATGTCGCCCATCGAACACGTCTGGTCGCTGATCGGCAACCGAGTGGCCCGGCAAGCACCACCTGAGGCTACGCCTGATAAACTGTGGCAACGTGTGGAAGCATCCTTGACCGACATACCCCAAGCCCACATCCAAAGCCTCTTTCGTTCGATGCCGCGGCGTGTAGCGGCCGTTATTGCCAGCCATGGGAGCCACACGAACTATTGATGTCTGCGTGTTCCGCAAGTCGCGCGGGCCTGTAAGCTCAATCGTTTCATCTTTGTATCTGTTGTTATGTGTCCAGTAAATCTGGCTTTGCTATCTTGTGTCCTTCTTGGTGTTGCATTTTGGGTGGCCAGCAGTGTATATATACATGTATATAAAATTTGTAACCACTATCAATCCACTGCTGGATGAGAGTCTCCAAGTTTCTTCTTCCACAACAGTCTGCCTTGAGCCAGTTTCTTTCATGCGTTCGAATTTCATGCACCCATCTCCCCCTTGTCATCTTCTGGGTATTGTTTTTTCCCTTGCTATCTAGTTCAGTATTTCAACTCCCCGTCAGTGGCTCTTTCTCCTAGCAATATGTCCATCTCATTGCAATTTTAGGAATTCTGATCATAATGTCTTCCACTCTTGTCATTTTCCCGATCCACGAGTTTCTATTTGTATCTTCCCTGGTGACATCAAACATGCATCTCTACATGCCTCCTTCAGTTGTCTGCAACATCTGTATGTCTATTTTAACTGAGGTCCATGTCTGTGCTCCATGCCTAAGAACTGGAATTATGCACTGATTAATCAGTTTCTTTTTAAGAAATAATGCATCCGACCAAGTTTTATAGGTCGATTATTTTCTTCATAAAAGTGGCAATGTGGCCATCGCTTAGTATCATGTGTTGCCTAATTTAGGTATCGGTACCTTCTACATTTTCCCTATCAATCGCTAAATATTCATTTCTTGTAAAAAAAAAAAAAAAGCATTTTCGATCAATATACAAAAATTAAGGACTAAGAGAAGAAATTAGTATAACAGCGGAACGAGCAGGCAGAACGGACCGAAAGACCACTCAGTAGATAGACTAGGGTCCGGTACGGTAGGGCATGCGCATATATGCAGCATGACGTAGGAGGGGGAGTTTCGGAAGGGTATAAAGCACACGGGCGGTGTACGCTCAGCAATTCTTGGGCCGCGGGTGGCCGAGTGGGCAACGTTCGTGACTGCCACGGGAGGGGCCTCAGGTTCGATCCCAGGCAGGTACGAACGCTCGATCCACTGAATACCCGCCGTGCGTCGGATGGGCTCGTTAATCCGTCGGACCTCGGGTACTGGCCCCTCGGTAATATATAAGGGCGTCTTCCTTCCCCTTTCTACTTCGCTTCCGATGTCACTTTTTTATCGGGCGCTCTAGCCCAAATCTCCTAGTTTCCTATTTCTAAGGGTTGTTTAACACCTGGGGTCAGACACTCCCTTCCTAAAATCCTCTACATCATGATCATGATCAGCAATTCGGGGAAAACTATTGCACGGTGTACATCGGTTTGAACGACGTCGAGTTGCCGCCAACGTGTGATATGGCCAACAGGCAATCCAGTAGACGACATCTTATTGACTTTACCCGAGGTCGCGTCATTGGGAAGTTGGAAGAAGGTCGAAGTGTGACTAGTGTGGCCGAGGAGTTCGGGATCGCTCACAGCATCGTTTCACGAGCTTGGAGAGCATTTCAAACTACAGGAACAGCTGTCAGAGAGTTTAGCAGTGGTCGTCCACGAGCAACCACGGCGGCGGACTACCGGTTTATTGTCCTACAGGCGAGAAGAGACAGACGGCAGACAGCG
Source organism: Macrothele yani (assembly GCA_039090855.1). Taxonomy (NCBI): domain Eukaryota; kingdom Metazoa; phylum Arthropoda; class Arachnida; order Araneae; family Macrothelidae; genus Macrothele; species Macrothele yani. The sequence continues at coordinate 41,671,128 of CM077003.1, read as the reverse complement.
GGAAAAATCGCATGGCACATGCAACAGACAACTGGACATCCGTTATTGCGTTTTGCCGTGGCCAGGAGGCTGCACAAAGGTGGCCTATTTGCACGACGACCAATACGATACGTGCCATTAACGCCTGCTCATCGGAAACGGCGGTTTCTGTGGTGCCAGGAACACAAGAACTGGACACATCAGCAATGGGGGTAGAGTTCTCTTTACGGATGAGAGCCGATTTAGTCTGATAAGCGATTCTGGACGTATACACATCTGGAGAGAGCAGGGAACACGCAATCACACCTCCAACATCATCGAAAGGGACGGTTTGGAGGTGGCGGAGTTCTTGTTTGGGGCGGTATCATGCTTGGTAGCTGTACTGACCTCCACATCTTCCAAGGAGGTTCAGTCACTTGTGTCCGCTATTGTACTGAGTTTCTCCTGCCTCACGTGCGTCTGTTTAGAGGTGTTGTGGGTCCTGAGTTCCTCTTCATCGACGACAACGCTACACCTCATCGTACAGTGGCTGTCGCAGAGCTGTTGGAGAGTGAAGATATTCAACGCATGGATTGCCCCACAAGGTCCCCGGACCTAAATCCAACCAAACACGTGTGGGACCTACTCGGGAGACGCTTGGCAGCACGTCACCAGCCGCCAGCAACGATTCTGCAGCTGCGATTGGCTCTGCAAGAGGAATGGGCCGCGATGCCCTAACAGCTTCTTGACAACCTCGTCCTCAGCATGGACAGACGTTGTAAATCCTGCAACGCAGTCAGGGGTGATCATATCAACTACTAAAGACTGGATGTTTCTTGGCAGCCGCCTGTCACATGGACGTTTCTGTCTTCTGTCCAGTTGTGCTCGAAGCTACCTTTTCAATAAAGTGCCTTTGTATCCTTTGGATTCCTTGTTTGGACGGTTTTGCTCACTTGTCCCATATTCTTACATCTTGGGGATCTTATGGTATGATTTGAGTTGATGTGGAGCACTTTTCTGCACGACGTTACATTCGAAAAACCGTTTCATCCTTAATTTGTGCACGCCAGTGTGTGTGTATGTATATACATATATATTATTAATATTATTTAACGGACAGCATCAGCACACGCTCAGTAACTTAGCTTATTCGAAGTGATATCTACAAAATTGAGATGCAGCCCCCATCTCAGCTTATCACGAGCAGCCACTGAGTACCCCCTCCCCCCAGTGATGTAGTTCTAAATATTGGGTTGTCGGAAAAGTCATGACGTATTTTGGCACCCGATGGCGGTTGGGCGGTTTTGGAAGTACTAAAGACATGCGCAGCTCTGTTATCGCTATGGCATTATACAGGTGCCAGTTCTAGTTGCAATCTAAAAGGAATAGTGAGCGATTTGGTTGATTTGCGGAGATTTGACATAAAGTTGAAGATGGAAGATCAAACTGTGCATTTCGCCATATTTTACTCTTTTACTTCCGTAAAGGAAAGAACGCGCGTCAAGCTTGTGAAAAGTTGCGTCAAGTGTACGGTGAAAATGCTCTACAAGAGCGTCAGTGCCAGTGGTGGTTCGCCAAATTCCGTGCTGGTGATTTTGACCTCAACGGTGCTCCTTGTTCGGGAAGGCCCACCAAGGTTGATGGCGACCAAATCAAGGCACTGATGGAGTCAGACCTACGTTACACGACACGAGAGATTGCAGACACATTGCACATCGCCGCCGCGGTGGCGCAGTGGTCTAAGCGATGGCCTCTGATCATTCGTCTGAAAGGGGTCCGGGTTTGAATCCCGGTGAGGCATGGATGTTGTGTTTTGTCTTACGGCACTGGCTCTCTCCCTTCTCTGGAACCAGTGACCACTAAATTAGGGACGGGCGACTGCTTATAGCCCATTGAGTTGCTCACGGTGATCGTTAAACCTCCAATCAAAAAAAAAAAAAAAAAAGAAAGAAACCTTCAATCAAAAAAAAAAAAAAAAAAAAAACATTGCACATCTATCGTTCAAGCGTTCACGACCACCTGAAGAAGCTGGGATACGTAAGCAAGCTCGATGTGTGGGTTTCCTCATGAACTCAAAGAAGCTCAGTTGACGGCTCGTATAAACATCTGCGATATGCTCATTAAACGTGAGGAAAACGATCCTTTTTTGAAGCGACCGATAACTGGTGACGAAAAGAGGATTGTGTACAACAATGTGCTGCGCAAACGGTCTTGGTCCCGACGTGCTGCTTCGCCTCAAACGACATCCAAAGCAGATATTCATTAGCGGAAGGTTCTGGTCTCAGTGTGGTGGGATTTTGAAGGTGTGTTTTTCGAGCTCCTACCACGGAACCAAAAAAATCAATTTGAATGTGTACTGTCGGCAATTCGGCAGTTTGAACGAATCCATCATCCAAAAACGTCCAGAGCTCATTCATCGTAAAGGTGTTGTGTTCCATCACGACAACGCGACACCACACACAAGTTTGATCACCCGCCAAAAATTATTGGAGCTTTGGTGGGATGTGTTGCCACACCCAGCATACTCGCCTGACCTTGCGACGTCAGACTTTCACTTGTTTCGCTCTCTTGAACAGTCCTTGCGTGGTATAACGTTCAATTCATATGAGGCTGTAAATCAGCACCTTGTACAGTTTTTCGCCACGAAAGGTAGGTCCTTCTATGAACGAGGCATTCTGCAGCTCACTGAAGGATGGCAAAAGGTTATCGAACAAAACAGGCATTGTATCGTTGATTGATCTTTGTTCTTTCTATTAATAAATGACCTTTACAAAGCATGGCTGAAATACGTCATGACTTTTCCGACAACCCAATAAAAAAATGCCTTTGCGGTTAACGGACAAGGAATATTACCCTTGAAATTTTCAAAATCTGATTCATTGTTTTTATGTATTTCTTTAATTCTTATTATTAATTACCAATATTAATATAGTATATATATACTAGAACTGCGTAATCTGAGCAATTTTAAATAACAGGAAGAATGTAACTTGAGAGACATATGCTACGATTTTAATTTTTTTATTTAAATACGTCTCTGTGTCATTCTATACGATTTTAAATACTTGGGAATATTTGTGAACCAACACAGTGTCCTTAAATTATACGATTCAATATGACTAATGCGCCGGGTTTTTTCAATATGACTAATGTGCCGGTTTTTTTTTCAATATGACTAATGCGCCGGTTTTTTTTCAATATGACTAATGCGCCGGTTTTTTTTCTATATGACTAATGCGCCGGGTTTTTTTCAATATGACTAATGTGCCTTTTTTTTTCAATATGACTAATGTGCCGGTTTTTTTTCAATATGACTAATGCGCCAGTTTTTTTTAATGACTAATGTGCCGGGTTTTTTTAATATGACTAATGCGCCGGTTTTTTTCAATATGACTAATGCGCCGGTTTTTTTTTCAATATGACTAATGTGCCGGGTTTTTTCAATATGACTATTGCGCCAATTTTTTTTTCAATATGACTAATGCGCCGGGTTTTTTTTCAATATGACTAATGCGCCGGTTTTTTTTTCAATATGACTAATGCGCCGGGTTTTTTTTCAATATGACTAATGCGCCGGTTTTTTTCAATATGACTAATGCGCCGGTTTTTTTTTCAATATGACTAATGTGCCGGTTTTTTCAATATGACTAATGCGGCGGGGTTTTTTTTCAATATGACTTATGCGCTGGGTTTTTTTTTCAATATGACTAATGTGCCGGTTTTTTTTTCAATATGACTAATGCGCCGGTTTTTTTTTCAATATGACAATGCGCCGGTTTTTTTCTCAATATGACTAATGCGCCGGGTTTTTTTTTCAATATTTTTTTTCAATATGACTAATGCGCCGTTTTTTACTGAGATTATGTGGTACATTTGGAAGATTTTCGTGTTGCCCGTAAGGAGGCAGGGAATAAGCAAAGGGGGGTACTTTTATTGAAGCCAATACCACTGGCGGGTTTTTAATATAAAAAATGTCCATCAATACCGTTTTCTCTCTGAGCACTGCCATCTTAACCTCACCGAGTAGCCATCTATCACAAATTTATTTTGACTGTCGTGTAGACAAAGGAGTTCACATTCTCTTTGTGATAGAATCTTATGATTTGTGATACACCCTATTGCGTTACCCAACTGTGTATATCAATCCATACAATAATTTTTATTTGTTTATTTCTGGGTTTAATTACTACTATGGGCAACTCGCATGGTTATAAGCAGTCGCCCGTACCTAATTTAGGGTGACTTGCTCCAGGGAAGAGACATATCGAGCACCTTTGGCTATGCACACCATCCCATGACTCATCCGGGGTTGGGACTCAGTCTTAGGTCGGAAGAATCGTCAGAAGCGTACACTTTAGAGCACTGTACTACCAGGGCGGTCATTTCTGTATGAACATTTGGTTAAGATACGAGCATGTTTGCACAATGGGCACAGTTTTCTCTATTTTTATATACATGACCATTTGAAAAAGTTCCTTTGCCCAGATTTTTTTTTTTTTTTTTATTGAGGGTTCTAACGACCACCGTGAGCAAGCAGTCGCCCGTCCCTAATTTAGGGTCACTGGTTCCAGGAAAGAGAGAGAATCAGTGCCGTAAGACAAACACAACATCCATGCCTCACAGGGATTCGAACCCAGACACCTTACGGACGAATGATCGGAGGCCATCGCTTTGACCACTTCGCCACCGGGCGGCGTCCGGATTCTCTTGCCATGTAACCAAGAAAAGTGCCTTAACGCCACTAAGGCACGCTAAGCCCCTTCTACACAGCGACGCGCCTAGCGGGGGCTCAACGGGTTCTAAGCACCCGGGCGCCAGATTCCGGGGGCGGAAGGACCCACAATCAATTTTTTCGGTTGATAAATTAATATCAGTGACGTGGGAGAAGTTATGAAAACGTTATACTTTGAGAAATCGAATGCTAAGTGGAACGTTTACTTTTTAGTAAAAATAACTCATTTATAATTCAACAGAAAACGTCTGCAAATCAGAGAATAATTTTTACTGTTTTGTTCAGTAACAAATACCGCGGGCAAAGGATTGAAAATTCTTTTTCTATTTTTTTTAAATCTTGAAGATTTCAGCATTCATGAATGCGTGGCCAGCGTTATGACTAATGGGGCTAATATGTAGGAAAAACACAATGGACTTCGAAAAGCATAATTTGTCGACTTAAGACCCTTACTCATTTTATGTACTTTGAGCGGCTCATACTTTAAATCTGCTCGTAAATGACGACGAGAAAATTTCCCTACAGATTGTGAACATTTTCAGCATTGTTCAAGAAATATATGCATACTTTTTTGAATTACCTTATCGTTAGCAAATTTTCAAGAAAGAGCTTCCAGCGTTGACCGTAAAACAGGGTGGGAAAACATTATAGGATTGATGCAATACGGGTAACGAGCACGGGGGTACAGTTTCGATGTATCCCACGATATTAGATATTTTGGTTAGAATAGTTAAAGAGACGCCCGTCATGTTCAATATTACATGTATAGGTGATGCGTAACAACACAGCCTCTCCTTGACAAATGTCAAACCCGCCTTCTTGTGGTGAATCCTGTTCCCACTAAAGGGGCTCTGACGACCGCCAATAGCGGTATAACTATACCATCGGGATTAGAGGAAATGCTATCCCACACTCACCAACACGCTTGGCCCTCAGTCTCCGGCAGCTGGAATGTACCTGGCCAAGGCAGCGGCCAGTGCGACATGAAGGCAGGGGGTGCTGAGAATCCCCGGAGGACCGGACTAGGCTGCCATCTGATCCTGACCTTGGCTACGTATAATGGACGCTCCCTATCTTCTGATTCAAGGCTTCTTGAATTGGAAGAGGAACTACAAAAGATCAAGTGGGACATCGTCGGGCTAAGTGAGGTAAGGAGAAAAGGAGAAGATCTCATTGAACTGAAAAGTGGACATCTCTTCTACTATCGTGGGACAGATACTGGTAGAACTAGTGGTGTTGGATTTATAATAAACAAAAAACTGAAGGATAAAGTTGTCGAAATTCAAAGTTCCTCTGACAGAGCTGCACGACTCGTTATCCAACTCTCGAGAAGATACCAGGCTCAGATTATTCAAACTTATGCACCCACCACAAGTCATGCTGAAGAAGAAATTAAAGAATTTTATGAGGAAATTCATCATCTAAATAATAAAGGTAAGCAGCACTTGAAGATAATTATGGGAGATTTCAATGCAAAAATAGGGCAACGGCAACAGAATGAAACTTCAGTAGGTAAATTCGGTCACGACAACAGAAACCAGCGTGGAAATACTCTCATTGAGTTTGCAGAGGCAGAAGGGTTTTTCATCTTGAACTCCTTTTTCAAGAAAAAGCCACACAGGAAATGGACATGGAGACATCCAAATGGAACAGCAAGTGAAATTGATTTTATTATGTGTAACAAAAAATTCGTCATAGAAGACTGCAGTGTGCTAAAGAAGTTCAACACAGGTAGTGACCATAGATTGGTGAGATGTAAGATGCACCTCAACACTAAACTCGAACGGGGCAAGCTCATAAGACAAACAAAATGTATTAACATAACCAACCTTAAGAAACACCATAATACCTTCAAACTGGAACTGAAGAATAGATTCTCTGCATTAGAAGGCCTAACATCGGAAGAAGTGGATATTTCTTAAGTTAACAGAAAAGTAACCAAAGCTCTTATGGAAACAGCAACAAAATTAGCTGGGTCTAAGAACAAGTTGCATGTGAACAAATTATCAGGACAAACCAAAATGTTGATGCAAAAAAGAAGAGAGATGAGGACAACTAAAGGATATGTGACTTCCAAAGTGGAATATATAGAGCTATGCAAGATAGTACGAAAAAGTATAACTGAAGACGTAAGGAAATTCAACTGTGAACTAGTGAGGAAAGCAATTGAAAACAACCAAAACCTAAATATAGCAAAGGGACATCTCAGTAAAGGGAAGAAAACAGATTATGGCACTGAGAAAAGAAGATGGTTCTGTAACAAGAAATAGAGGCGAAATTTTGACAAGAGTGAAAGATTTCTACTCCCAATTATATGAAAGGGATGATACATGTACTCCAGACATCATGAAAGGTACCAGTACCACAGTTCCTCCAGTCCTCTCAGCAGAAGTTGCACATGCAATCAAGAACATGAAGCGGGGAAAAGCTCCAGGAGAAGATGGAATTACTGTAGACATCATACAAGAAGCAAGTGGAGAAATCGAAACAGTAGTCTCCCAAAGTTTCACTCGATGCCTTAATAAAGGGAAGATTCCTGAGAATAGGAACAATGCTACAATGATCCTGCTACATAAAAAAGGTGACATTGAGGATCTCAGGAACTACAGACCTATCAGCCTCCTATCAGTGGTTTATAAAATCTTCACTAAAGTTCTTTCACACCGTTTGAAGGTAACACTGGACATGGCTCAACCGAGAGAACAAGCTGGATTCAGGAGTGGCTACAGCACAATAGATCATATCCACGTATTGAGAGAACTAATTGAAAGAGCGAAGGAATATGAACTTCCATTGTGCATGGCTTTCATCGACTATGGAAAAGCCTTTGATTCTGTGAAACCATCAGCAGTTACAAAGGCTATGAAATCCGGCGGTATTGAAGATGCATACATTAATATTATTAATAACATCTACGAAAATGCAAGTGCAAAGATTTGGCTGTTTGAAAATACAACACACATAAAAATTGGAAAGGGAGTGAGACAAGGTGACACCATATCTCCGAAGCTTTTTAATGCCACATTGGAAAATGTCTTTCAATCACTGAACTGGGAAAACAAAGGGATAAAGATTAATGGAGATTATCTAACCCACCTTCGTTTTGCTGGTCATTTTTGCAACTACCCCATCAGAGCTGCAGAGTATGATCCACGAACTTGCTGACAAGAATAAAGAAGTGGGATTAAAAATGAACTTTCAGAAGACAAAAGTGATGTTCAATGATTTTACAAAAAATGAAGATTTATCGATTGATGGAGAAAAGCTGGAGATAACGGACACGTACGTTTATCTTGGACAGCAGATATCAAGTGATGATCACATTGCTGAAGAAATTAATCGGCGTACAAAACTTGCCTGGATAGCTTTTGGAAGAAACAGCATAATTTTTAAGAGCAATATGCCATTATGTCTTAAAAGAAAAGTGTTTGATCAATGCATCCTTCCAGTGCTTACGTATGGTGCAGAGACGTGGACCTTAACTAAAAGAGACATACAAAGACTGCGGACAACTCAAAAAAGCATGGAGAGATGCATGCTTGGTGCAACCAGGAGAGAAGAAGAGGAACTCGTGGATCCGAAAAATGACAAGAGTGGAAGACATCATGATCAGAGTTAAATCCCTGAAATGGCAATGGGCTGGACATACTGCCAGAAGGACAGACCATCGATGGACAGCCGTAATTTTAGATTGGATTCCAAGGGTCAGGAAAAGACCCAGAAGAAGACCACATGGAAGATGGGTGGATGAAATTCGAAAGTATGCGGGAGTGACATGGAGGGGACCGGCACAAGACAGACCGTTGTGGAGGAAACTTGGGGAGACCTTCGTCCAGCAGTGGATTGATAATGGTTGACAATGATGATGATGATCATCATCCTCAACCATTATCAATTTTCTGCTGGATGAAGGTCTCACCAAGTTTCTTTCACAGTGGTCTGTCTTGTACCAGTCTCCTCCATCTTACTCCTGCATGCTTTCGAATTTCATCCATCCATCTCCCACATGGTCTTCTTTTGGGTCTTTTCCTGTCCCTTGGAATGCAGTCTAAAATTTCGGTTGTCTATCGATGGTCCGTTCCCTTGGCAATATGTCCAGCCCATTACCATTTCAGGGATTTTACTCTGATCATAATGTCTTCCACTCTTATAATTTTCCTTACCCACGGGTTCCTCATCCTATCTTGCTTAGTTATATATACTGTGTGTGTGTATCCATCGAGAAGCTGTAATATGTTTATCATTCTACATGACGAAACTTTTTTTTACCGGTAATGCTGACTTCTGTGTAAATTGACAGAGGAAGCGGACTTCTTGAATTATTCGTAGTGTCATCTGAACTAGAGTTTTTCAGATTTTCTTTTTCTTCAGTTTTATATGAGACAGTAGTATTTTTTGGAAAATCTCAATTTACCGGAAATAGAAAATAATGTTGCTAAAGATATTTGTTTCATGTAAAAATGAATAAAAAATTGAAAAATATTCTCGTACAAGGGGCTTGCACCCGGGCGGCAAATGCCCTTGGCGCTCCCCTGCTTCAGCATCACTGTCCCTTCTATTCCTCTTCCAACAAAATAACCTTATGATGTTTCACTAAAAATAATTAATAGCAAGATAACTTATGTACAGAAATAGGAAACGTTTTCTGAAAGGGGTTGTCTTTCAATGCCCGTCCCGGGTCACCTCATGACATAATCCGGTCCTGGTGCTCCGCTTTGTGGGAAATGCATAATGTTTGATCAGCATTTATACATAGCTTGTCCCAAAACAACTGAGAATAGTTTAATAAAAATTTTTTAATACTGCGTTCGACCTTCCCACGAGTCTCGAAAACACGGTAGTCTTTGTAGTAAAAATAGCAACTGGCCACACCTGTTTATTACGCATGCGTCGTCGGTAGTGTGCAGTTAAAGGCTGTCTTTGAATGAGTGTTAGGGTTCATCTCCTCTCCTATACCTGCAATGTAAATTCTTTTGCACATATTGTCTCGAAGATTAGTACTTTGTAGTGTCCGAAATTTTGAGCACAAATAAAAACTGCCCATAGCTAATATATGTCGCAGTTATTACTCCGAAAAATTTGTTTGAATTTTTTAAGTTCAATTTATCTGACTCGAAAGTATCCCAATTTGACGCTGCATAGCGCGATAAGTTAGCTTAACAGTTTTTCTGTTTAGAAGAAACGGAATCTCTTATTTCTGTCTGATTTTTCTAATTATCTGCGCCAAAGATAAATTAATAGGGGTAAAAGTGGGGTTGGAATCTTTTCTCTAATAAATGATCTCAACTCCAACTGTACGTTCATTTTTTGAAGAGGAAGTGTGTACATTAGCAGACAACCCCTGAATTTGAGCTATAGAAATTCCACCTACTTACTGAGCTCTACCCCAAATAACATCATTGGTTAAAAAGCAACAGCGCGTATTTTGTGTTTTCATCGTGGAATCAACGAGTCACAGCTTCCATTCTGAATATGGCGAGGTCTGCAGTAATTCGCTGGCGCCAACTTCTGCAACAGTCACTCCAGACGTAAAAACCACGCCCAAAGAGTGATTTTTGCGCCATCTATAGCCGAAGATGACCCTTACACTTGTTCAAAGAGATCTTTAATACGTTTTGTTTTTTGAACCCCTAACAAGTGTTTTCGCTCTGTGAATTTTCGAAAAAATGGATGTGAAAGAGGAACCAAGATGCGCCTCTGAATATTTCTGTCGACTTCAGAAGTCTGTCGGAGAGTCTTATGCAAGAGGCTTATAAAGATGAATGTCTAGGAAATTCAACAATTTACAGCATAAAGAATTTATGGATGGTCGTGAGTCGGCAGACGGCAGCTATAATCGCGTGTAGGGGAATACCTTCACCGAGTGCTGCAATACCTTGTAAACATCATTGCAATAGGTGTTGTTATACGGGAAGACAGGCACTTATCAAATAGAGATATCAAAGATATGGTTTCCTTTTCAAAATCATCTATTCACAGAATTTTTACCGGCGTGAAACGAATTTGTTCAACTTGGGTTCCCCATTTCTTGACAAAGGAACAAACGGATCGTGCAGTTCAGGTTTGTCAGCAATTAAAGCAAATGCTAAACGAAGATCCAGAGTCATAAACGGGTTATTACAGGGGATGAAACTTGGCCCGAAATTAATATACTGAGAATATGTTTGAAAAGGTAATTCACAGAAAAGAAAAAATTATGATAATGACGCACCAGGTTAAAGTTGCAGCATATACAGAAATAAATAAAAAAAAATTGGGGGAGGCGAACTATATACTAAATTAATACTGAAAAGGTATTTGGAAAAGAAAATCACTAAAAAAATGGTAATAATGTTACTACAGTCTATATTTATGTGTGGTTTTAACAACTTAGCCGCCCCCGTCCCCTAGTCTGTTTTGGAATTAGGAATTAGAAATATATTATTTTCTCACTATTTATCTGCATAATGTTCCAGGACATACAAACCACGGTAGTCAGAGCTTTCATCCATGAAGGAGAGGAGGTTCTTGCTTTAAATGAAAAGATTTTGAGGCTGCCAATTAGACTAAATTAATACTTAGACTGTGTAACTCTCAGCACAATGTGCACACAGAAATAAATAAATGAAAAATAAACTTAACCTTGTACTGATTTCGCTCCTCGTGGTTACGAACATGTCTTAGAACATGCATGCATGGTAGTTTTTTCCCACACATGTAATGAAAATTGAAAATACAAGTGTTATATAAAATCAAGATACAAATATATTTACTTGTATGGGGGTTTAGGGTAGCTAGACTGGGGTTAGGATTTAGTTCCCCTGTAATGATGATTATCAAATGTCTTTGCCAAAATTTGGAGATATCCCCATTGTTAGTGAGGCACACAGGAAGACCAGAATCATTAAGTAGCTGCTGCACACATAGAATATTTTGTTTTCCCTGACCTGTTACTTAAGGTGGAACTCAAGTAATTTTGCTTCCCATACTTCCAATGGAAAAACTTCTGTACACATTTTCTTCCCAATTAATACGTTCACAAGAATGAAAATTTGAACATCGATTAAAATAGCTTCATTTTATAACTTGGAATACTTAATATTTTCTAAAACATAACCATAATTATGCAATCCAGCATTTGTTTGTCTACTGACGTCATCAAAGTACAGGTCGCGCCATCTTTTTTCTGGACAATTCATGCGTTCCCAAGGATGAAAATTTGAACATCGATTAAAATAGCTTCATTTTATAACTTGGAATACTTAATATTTTCTAAAACATAACCATAATTATCCAATCCAACATTTGTTTGTCTACTGACGTCATCAAAGTACAGGTCGCGCCATCTTTTTTCTGGACAATTCATGCGTTCCCAAGGATGAAAATTTGAACAGCGATTAAAATAACTTCATTTTATAACTTGGAATACTTAATATTTTCTAAAACATAACCATAATTATCCAATCCAGCATTTGTTTGTCTACTGACGTCATCAAAGTACAGGTCGCGCCATCTTTTTTCTGGTTTCAACACCACCAAAATAAAAGTTATTGATTTTTAATATAATTATGGTTGTTTTAAAAAATATTAAGTATTCCAAGTTATAATATGAAACTATTTTAATCGATGTTGAAATTTTCATCCGTGGGAACACACTAATTGTGAAGGAAATGTGTACAAAAGTTTTTCCATTGGAAGTATAGGAAGCAAAATTACTTGACGTCCACCTTAAGCAGTCATTTTTCAACTTAGAGTAGTTTTTTAAAAATATATTTAAAAACACGGAAGCGCACTTTAGTCCCAGTTCAAATTTAGTTTGATTACATTTTGAAAATTTTCCGTTTACTACATTCAACTCTTCAACTATCTTTGCCACTATAATTTTTTTAACATAAATTTTACATTTTGTACATGGAGTAACTGCTTACAATCATCAGTCAAAAGGAATTTAAATAATTTGAAGCAAATAATGAATATTTTCACACTGATGTCTTCGGCTACCCATGGACATGCCCGTCGCTTAGCGTGACGTCACAAGCAAGTTCCGAATCCGGTGGCCAGGCCCGTAAACATAGAGAGGTGGAGGAGTCCCGGCGGGTCGCATATGCTACTATTTCAACCCAGGTCGCAAATGCGACGACTCCGTCTCGGACGAATGGTCAAAAGCCATCGCTTAGACTAATGCGCCACCGAGGCGGCCATCAATATTCAATCACATAACAACAATACTTATTCTTCGATTCGCACAGATACCAAACTTCAGCCTCTTTCGCTATATCAACTATCTCCAATCCATTCTTAATCTCCGCTCTCCTCAGCACTACCATCACATTCAACGTCATCTGTATGTTTTGCTCTGACTCACTGACAGCGTTCTCCACTTTTAAAAGCTGTGTAATGCTTCTTAGTTTAAAAGGGTAATCGTATGTATGGAAAATCAAGACAACTTCAGAATCAAAGAAGTAGTTATTTACAGTTCGTCGTTTATTGAGCCAATGCGCTTCTCGATACACCGTAAAAAAATAAGTGGTGCGAATTCACGGTCAATTTCTGAAAATAACGTACAGCAAATTTGCCGGTAACTATCAGTCTATTAACGGAATTTCCGTTTTTAAAAGTGCCCCTTTTTTTAAAAAAACTTCCGTATTTTCACAGATTTTCCGCAGTCCGTTTATTCCAGAAAAGTCCGTTTCAAGTATTTTCCGTATTTAAACTGAAATTTGGCAAAATACAACGCGCTGAATATTTTAACCGTTACGCGAGAGAATCTTTGAGCCGGTAGCGAGGATCTAGCCCGGGCCGTTTAGGTTGAAGCCGCGCGTCTTAACCACTGAGCCAGAATGTCATGGGAACCGGGCTCACATTCAAGGCAAACCTTAACTGCGCGGTGGTGATATTTTTTTCAGTAATGCGACTGATTTATTCATTTTATTTTCTATTAGAACTTATTTTTTTTAATACGCTTCTAATAATTTTATTTTTTCTGTACGAAATCTGATTGCAAATCACGTGGGTTTTTTTTGCGTTTTTTTTTTCATCGTGATTTTTCGAAGCAAGATAATGATTTGGAGTTGATTTTTCAAGTCGTACTTATTACTGCTCTCATGTATTTTAAGGTGGCAACACTGCGATATCGCAGTACGAGACGCCAGCTGTCAGAGTCAGTATACGACGTTCGATTGAGGTGCGAAGACGTATTTGTTTTACTCGGTGGAAAATGGCAACTTTCGTCCCGACAAAACAGCATTTGCAGGAAGTGTTGGTGCATTACTTTATTATTAAGAAAAGCGCTGCCGACAGCTACCGCTTAATGTCAGAAATCTCTGGTGAACATTCCCCATCCATAAAAACATGTGAGTATTGGTTTAAACGATTCAAAAGGAACGATTTCGATGTCAGTGATAAAGAACGTTCTGGACCACCCAAAAAAATTGCTGATGCCGAATTGGAAGCTTTACTCGACGAGGATCCGTGCCAGACCCAAAAAGAACTAGCAGCAACATTAAATGTTAGTCAACCATGCATTTCACAACGTTTAGCTGCCATAGGAATGGTGCAAAAAGAAGGGAATTGGGTTCCACATGTTTTGCGGGAAAGAGACCTTGAACGTCGAAAAACCATTTGCGAATTGGTGCTTCAAAGGAAAAAAAGAAATGGTTTTTTGCATCGTAATATTACTGCCGACGAGAAATGGATATGGTACGATAACCCTAAACGGCAGAAAGCATGGGTGAAGCCAGGTGAAGCCAGGTGAAGCCAGGTGAACCAGGTCCTTCAACACCAAAACGCAATATCCATGGTTCAAGGGTAATGTTGTGTATCTGGTGGTACCAGAAGGGTGTGATCCACTATGAACTGCTGAAACCGTCAGAAACTATTACTGGTGATCGGTATCGAACCCAATTAATGGGTTTAAAACGAGCTGTCATGCAAAAACGACCGGAATGGGAGAATAGACACAACAAAGTCATCTTACAGCATGTCAACGCAAGACCACATGTTTCTCGACCTGTGAAAAAGTACTTAGAAGGATCCGACAAGGAAGTTCTACCCCACCCGCCATATTCACCAGATATTGCGCCATCGGATTACCATTTGTTCCGGTCGATGCAGTCAGCACTTTCGGGAGAACGTTTTAGTTTTTACGAAGACATCAAAAATTGGCTGGACAACTGGATCTCTTCCAAGGAACCGGAATTGTTCCTACGGGGGGCATACGTTCACTGCCCGAAAGATTGGGTAAAGTTGTAGCTTCAGAGGGAGCATACTTCGATTAATAATAAAATATTGTTTCTGTTCTTTAACAACGTGTTTTGTTCACCTCAAAACTTATTTATATACCAAATACTATTTCATAAAACTTCTAAATGTAAATTTTACTCTAGATACCTACCTAGATTTTGTCTTAAAGACTCCCCAACTTGATACATAGACATTGTACAATGAATCACCTGGACAATAAAGTTAAGTATTCGGTTTCTTACGGTAACACAATATATAATAGCTGTTGCAAAAAATGGGAGAAAGGAGAAGAAATATCCTGTACCACAGTAACCAAAATTCATGTATATACATCATGAAAGAAATACGGGATTACGCCATATAATACAAATTTTGAAGATGACAATCCGTTTTTGGCGTAAATGTGACAAGGATGGTAATTCAGATAATATCCGAAAACTTGAAAATTTTCATCGTCCTGGAGCGGGACTCGAACCCGCGTCTCCCAGAAAACGCCCGGGTATGCTAACCACTACACCACCCAGAACGACCATGTTTCAAGTTTCCGATCAATTTGAATATAACCATCTCAGGATTCGCTAGTCGAAGCAACCGGCATTCATGTTTTAGCGAATCTGGAGGTTAAGTGATGGTTATATTCAAATTGATCGGAAACTTGAAACTTGGTCGTTCTGGGTGGTGTAGTGGTTAGCATACCCGGGCGTTTTCTGGGAGACGCGGGTTCGAGTCCCGCTCCTGGGCGATGAAAATTTTCAAGTTTTCGGATATTATCTGACTTACCATCCTTGTCATATTTACGCCAAAAATCGGATTGTCATCTTCAAAATTTGCATGGATATACTATCAACAATATTTCGACACGGAACTTCAAAATCAAATACTTCGACAGATTATGGAAATTTAACCGGTAATCAAACCCGCAAGTATTTCTGTGAGTCTCTCCTATTACCGAACATTTTTCGTCATATGGATGCGGACATAGGCGTAACCACTGGGGGTGGGGGTCAGGACCCTCCCAGATTTTCAGAGTCGGGGATCCCCAATGTAAAGAAAGGACACCCCCTCACACCCCAAAATTTTCTGGAATATAATGATATAATGCACACTTTTTAATGATGTAAACCAACTAAATTTAATAATATAACATCAAACAAAAGTCATCGCCCTTTCCCCGTTTATAAATGAGTTACGAAAAAAATTTCATCGGCCGCCACCGGGAATCGAACCCAGTCTACTAGTTTCGCGCAGGGTATGCTACCACTGCACCACAGCGGCCTCCAATTCTCCTGACTAACTGCCAAACCACATGGCAGGTTGCTCCTTGGAGCCCCGCACAATGCTGGGGATTCACCAAAGATGGAAAGCAGCAACTGAACAAATAACTAGAAGGCGAATGAATAACAAACGTGGAAACGAGCGATGACTTCTGTTTGATGTTCCTAGTCCACGTCAATTGTGTGTATTAATAATATAAAATTGAAATTTTTCGTAGAACGCAAGCACGTGTATAATGTGTACTTAATAAAACAGCGATACCGATTCCTAATAAGCAAAGTCAGTTCTGCAACTTTGTAATTTACATTTCTGCCCTATCATAGTTTTACAGTTGTGTTCCCTAAGTTCAACAATTCGCCAACAGAAGCGCCTATGTCGTGCCCGTTAGATCATGCCTCAGCAAATGCTTTGCTCCTGTGTGTGTGTGTATGGGGAAGGGGGGAGAGTCCTAAACTCTATCTTATACAGTATGTATATAATATTGTATATATAGGGATGCAAGGTCAGGTGATGCGCAATATATCGCCTCTCCTTGACAAATGTCAACCCCGCCTTCTCGTGGTGCATCCTGTTCCCACTAAAGGGGCTCTGACGACCGCCAGTAGCGGTATAACTATACCATCGGGATTAGAGGAAATGCTATCCCACACTCACCAACGCGCTTGGACAGCGTGGTGAGTTATGGCCAAAATTCCTCAAAAGTGCTTACACAATTTCAAACTTGGCCCTCAGTCTCCGGCAGCTGGAATGTACTTGGCCAAGGCAGCGGCCAGTGCAACATGAAGGCAGGGGGTGCTAAGAATCCCCGGAGGACCGGTCTAGGCTGCTATTTGATGCTGACCTTGTCTACGTATAATGGACGTTCCCTATCTTCTGATTCAAGGCTTCTTGAATTGGAAGAGGAACTAAAAAGGATCAAGTGGGACATCGTCCGGCTAAGTGGGGTAAGGAGAAAAGGAGAAATCCACTTTTCAGTTCAATGAGATAATCTCTTGTACTAACGTAGCACAGATACTGGCAGAACTAGTGGTGTTGGATTTATAATAAACAAAAATCTGAAGGATAAAGTTGTAGAAGTTGAAAGTTCCTCTGACAGAGCTGCACGACTTGTTATCCATCTCTCGAGAAGATACCAATCTCAGATTATTCAAGCTTATGCACACATCGCAAGTCATCCTGAAGAAGAAATTGAAGAATTTTATGAGGAAATTCGTCATCTAAATAATAAAGGCAAGCAGCACTTGAAGAACATTATAGGAGATTTCAATGCGAAAATACGGCAACAGCAGAAACCAGTGTGGAAATACTCTCGTAGAATTTGCAGAGGCAGAAGGGTTTTTCATCATTAACTCCTTTTTCAAGAAAACGTCACACAGGAAATGGACATGGAGACACCCGAATGGGACGACAAGTGAAATTGATTTTATTATGTGTAACAAAAAATTCGTCATCGAAGATTGCAGTGTGCTAAACAAGTTCAACACAGGTAGTGACCATAGATTGGTGAGATGTAAGATGCACCTCAATATTAAACTCGAACGTGGCAAGCTCATAAAACAAACAAAATGTATTGACATAGCCAACCTTAAAATACACCATAATACCTTCAAGTTGGAACTGAGGAATGGATTCTCTGCTTTAGAAGGCCAAACATCGGAAGAAGTGGATATTTCTGAAGTTAAAAGAGAACTCACCAAGGCTATTGTGGAAACAGAAACAAAAACAGGTGGTACTAAGAACAAGTTACATATGAAGAACATTTCAGGAAAGACAAAAATGTTCATGCAAAAAAGAAAGGAGATGAGGACAAATAAAGACGTAACTTCCAACGTGGAATATATAGAGCTATGCAAGACCGTGAGAAAAGGTATCACTGAAGACATAAGGAAATTCAGTTGTGAACTAGTGAAGAAAGCAATTGAAAACAACCAGAGCCTGAAGAGAGAAAAAGGACATCTCAGTAAGGGAAGAAAACAGATTATGACTCTGAGAAAAGAAGATGGTACTGTAACAAGAAATAGAAGCGAAATTTTGACAAGGGTGAAAGATTTCTATTCAAAACTATATGAAAGGGATGATACATCTATTCCAGACATGACGACAGGTACCAGTGCCAAAGTCCCTCCAATCCTCATTACAGAAGTTTCGTATTGCAATTAAGAACATGAAACGGGGAAGAGCTCCAGGAGAAGATGGAATTACGGTGGACATTATACAAGAAGCAAGTGGAGAAGTTGAAACTACACTCGCCCAAGTTTTCACCAGTTGTCTTAACGAAGGGAAGATTCCTGAAGATTGGAACAATGCTACAATGATCTCTCCATTAAACAGGTGACCTTGAGGATCTCAAGAACTACAGGCCCATCAGCCTCCTTTCAGTGGTTTATAAAATCTTCACTAAGGTTCTTTCACATCGCATGAAGGTAACACTAGACATGACCCTACAAAGAGTACAAGCTGGATTCAGGAGTAGCTACAGCACTATAGATCATATCCATGTACTGAGAGAATTAATTGAAAGAACAAGAGAATATGAACTCCCATTATGCATGGCTTTTATTAACTATGAAGAGGCCTTCGATTCCGTAAAACCATCAGCAGTAACAATGACTTTAAAATCCTTCGGTATTGAAGATGCATACATTAGCATTATTAATAACATCTATGAAAATGCAAGTGCAAAGGTTCGGATATTTGAGGATACAGCCCAAATAAGAATTGGAAAGGAGGTGAGACAAGGTGACACCATATGTCCCAAGCTCTTTAATGCCACATTGCAAAATGCCTTTCAATCATTGAACTGGGAAAACAAAGGGATAAAGATTAATGGAGATTACTTAACTCACCTTCGTTTTGCTGAAGACGTAGTCATCTTTGCAACTACCCCTTCAGAGCTGCAGAGTATGATCCAGGAACTTGCTGACAAGAATAAAGAAGTGGGATTAAAAATAAACTTTCAGGAGACAAAAGTGATGTACAATGCTTTTACAAGAAACTAAGATTTATCTATTGATGGAGAAAACATTGAGACAACAGATTCCTGCATTTATCTTGGGTGGCAGATATCAAGTGAGGGTCACATTGATGAAGAAATTAATCGGCGTATAAAACTTGGATGGAGATCTTTTGGAAGAAACACTACAATTTTTGAGTGCAGTATGTCATTATGTCTCAAAAGAAAAGTGTTTAATCAATGCATCCTGCCAGTGCTTACGTATGGAGCAGAGACATGGATCTTAACTAAAAAAGACATACGAAGACTGCAGACAACTCAAAAAGGCATGGGGAGATGCATGCTTGGTGTAACCAGGAAAGATAAGAAGAGGAACTTGTGGATAAGGAAAATGACAGGAGTGGACGACGTCATGACTAGAGTGAAATCACTGAAATGGCAATGGGCTGGACATGTTGCCAGAAGAACGGACCATCGATGGACAACAGAAATTTTAGACTGGATTTAAGTGACAGGAAAAGACCCAGAAGAAGACCCCATGGGAGATGGAAGGATCAAATTCGAAAGTATGCTGGAGTGACATGGAGGAGACAGGCCCAAGACAGACAATTGTGGAAGAAATTTGGGGAGACCTTCATCCAGCAGTTGATTGATAATGGTTGATGATGATGAAGAGGATAATATATGTATACATATAATGTGTGTATGTGTGATCGGATCCCCCCCCCCCCCAGATTTTGAAACATGGTTATACCACTGGATACGGAAAAACTGAGAACGGAGTTTTTCAGTTAGTATACGAAAGAAATTGCGGAAAGGTTTCTGAATATTCAGAATTTTCCGTTAACACTTCTTGAAAACGGTAATTTATGCCGTCAATATAAGCAAGGAATTGCGGAAAGGTTTCTGAATATTCAAAATGTTCCGTTAACACTTCTTGAAAACGGTAATTTATGCCGTCAATATAAGAAAGGAATTGCGGAAAGGTTTCTGATAATTCAGAATTTTTCCGGCGTACGAAAAATCCATGAAATTCAGTTTGTTTGTTTTTTTCGTCATTTCAAAGAAAAAGTTGTACAAAAGACATCCTATGTTAATTCACGAAAGAAATGACGAAAAATGGCTCGTAAATTTCAGAAGTTTTTTTACAGTATGTGTTTTTCACCACTAAAGAACTCCTAGATGATCACGCAAACAACTCTTAACAGCAATAGTAACTTAATCTGATTAACGTGAGTTACTAAACACAATAGTAGATTAACGAAACTCTTACAGGAATATAAAACACCAATCAAATTAAATTGACTGTATGAAAAAGACCTCTTACAGCTTAAGACAGTTTCCACGACTACCACACCTTTTGCTACTAACTACATACATTACACAAAGGCCATTCCATAAAAACTGAGAGTTATTTTTTAGAGTGTGTGAAAACGCAAGTTTGTCCCCTCACTCCGGAGTAAGTCGCTCTCCCAACTGAGCTACACGGGCAGAATGTTTCGCTGCAGCTTTATCGTCTTGACACATGTTTGTAGTACGTCACATCATCTCCATCTTAAAGTTGTTATTTTTTGGTTTTCGAAGCGAAGTAAGAATTTTTCATTAATTCCAAACAATGTGTGGAACAGACATCACACGTTTTTCGAAGAATCCAACGGCCAGTGGATCCATTTTTCACAGTCGGACGCCAATGTGAAAAAACAAGTTTGCCCGCGCCGGGCATCGAACCCGGAACCCTCACTCCGGAGTAAGTCTCTCTCCCAACTGAGCTACACGGACAGAAGAATGTCTCGCTGCAGATTTGTTTTCTTGTTACATGTTTTCACCTCTGTAATACGTCACGGTTGGCAACTGTGCGAAGCGGAAAAACTTTTTTGTGTGTTGGCAACAGTACGAAGCGAAAAAAATCATTACGCAGACGACTAACTGAATTAAGGACGTATCTACGGTAACAGTTATTAGCCGTGGCAGACGATTCTGGTTTTGTTATGGCGCAGTTGTCTAAGGCACATCTGAATTCCGTGATACAGCTATGGAGGTGAGTGATTGAGAATTTAGTAGTAAAATGTGTTGTGTGATAAAATTTTGCAATCGTTTTGGTAAAACGGCTCCAGAAACAGTTGATTTAATGGAAAAAGCTTACAAAGAGAAATGTTTGGGTGAGTCAACGATTTTTAGATGGCACCATGATTTCAAAAAAGGGCGTTCGTCGGCAGAACTCGCTCCTAGGCCTGGTCGACCTGAAAGCGCTGTTGCGGAGGTTATTGTTAACACTGATTGAGAAATCCTGCAAGAAGATCGACGAATGACGTGCGAAGAAATAGCGGCGTCAACTAATATTTCGGAAACGTTGGCATTCTGCATTCTGCGCGACAAATTACTGCTGCATCGTGTGTGTTCCAGATGGGTACCTCATCAGCTGACGGGAGAACAATTGTTATCCAGAGTTCAGGTGTGTCACGAGTGGAAACAAATGATTGCGAAGGATCCAAACTTTCTAAACACAGTAATAACTGCCAATGAAACGTGGGTCCATTATTTCGACCCTGTCACGAAGCGCGCAACGAGTGTCTGGAAACGCACAGGATCGCCTCCTCCGAAAAATATGGTAATAACTTTATTTGATCGTAAATGTGTAGTCTACCAGTATGCCGTTTCTCCACAAATGACTGTCAATGTTGAGTATTGCATTTCAGTCTTGAAGCGTCTGCGACGACTCATATCGATTAAGCGACCGGAACTGGTATGTAAGTAGATCCTACACCATGATAACGCCCGCCCACATGTGGCTTGTGTTCAACAGCTTCTTACGAAATGCGGCACTGAAGTCATGCCACAGCCTGCCTACAGTCCTGATTTCGCCCCGTGAGATTTCTGGTTGTTTCCAACAATGCGGGAGAAGTTCCGTGGTGCAACATACAACACAGATACTAACGTTATTCAAGCTGTACAGGGGTCGCTAAAGCAGCTTCCACAAAATGCCTTCGCCATATTCTTTGAGAAGTGAACTGAACGATGGGGCCGTTGCATATCACACAGAGGAAGATACTTTGAGAAAGAATAACATATATTTTGCTGTACCTATATTTCTTCATTTTTGTGTGATTTTACTCTCAATTTTTATGGAACGGCCGTTGTTATATCATGTTCTTAGCTTGTCAAACATGTACGCATCTTCACTCTTGACCTCAAGACTGTTGCCACATAACATTCAGTGAGGTACAAAATATAATGTTAATACTGAAAAGCTGAAAGAGAACTAACTCAAAATTTACATAGAGAAAGACAACTAAAAAATTATAAAACTAAAAACGTTAGTTAGAACAACTAAAAACGTTAAGTTAGAATATACGTCATAGCTGTTCGAGAAAGTAGTGTACCATTCACTGTGTGACGCACTGCAGAGGGTGACGCACATGTTAAGACTGCAATTAGCAGTGATAATCCCTTGCCGACGTAGCTTAATTTGGAAAGCATTCGGCTGCGGAGCAGAAGGACTGGAGTTCCAGTACGTCACCGGCAAATCTGGATTTTCAAAGCTGAGAAAATGTTAAACCAAGAAGTAACGAAATTTACGTAAGAAAACAGAAACTCAAAACGTTAGGTTAAATAGATTAATCTTTACAAATAATACCACTTACTTCTGAATTTGGGAAACTTTGATTTTATCTGAAGAGCTACTCCATGGTCCACTCAGAACTTCTGGGCATACACTGCGGGCTAAGACTTCTATATGTTCAGGGCAACTCATGTTTGAAAAGGGAAAAATCAGGAAATTGAAGAACAAGTTTCTACGTATTTCTTAAAATTCTTCTTAAAGTCTTTCTTCAGCGCTACAAAGATCTTTTTCAGATGTGCGGCTTCAGTAAGCGATAGATGGTCAATAAATTCTGTATATTTCTGTGCCACTTCCTTTTTCAAAATCCTGTCATTTTTTTTTTTTTTTTTTGTAAATTCAACTAATTTGCTAGATTATGAAATCTTATTCTTTTTACTAGTGACTAGCGCTAGAATGCTTAGGTTCTTGTATTTCTAAGCTGAAGAGAAGAGTTTCCTAAGGAAAAACTTTAATTTATTTCTCTGAATTATATTTCTGCACTTAGAATTCCACGGGGTTATTACACCTACGTCTTAAGATTTGTTCGCTACTGGAATTAAATCGTCTACAATTTTCCCAGCTCTCGGGAAATCGAAGCAAACGTGGATGCTCAGTTTCCTAAACAAGTGCCCTTTCTTTCCCCGCAACACATCGGCGAAGTGAAGAGATGCCTAGTACACGTCGAGGTCATGCGAGCTTCAAACTGTCATTGAAGATGCTAATCACGAGAGCATTTGTCATTTTCATGTAGGACTTCCGTCCACAGGGAGTAGAGTTTAGGTCCCAGCCACCTACAGCGAGATCGCCTTTTGGGCAGGACACAGAAACGGAAGGAATGAGAGCAAGTCTAGCGACTTTTGACACAACAGTTTGTAGTGAGATTAGAGTACAGTAGAGGGCGCCACCGTACAAGTACGATATTGCACATAGATGGGTGATGATGCTAATCACGCGCGACTTGGCACATTTTATAAGTCAGACCCAACACGTGACAACGGCGAAATTTGAGCTTACTAAGAAGTTGGCACTGCTTCTTCTTTTTCTACAAAATGAAAAAAGTTCCACGTAACAGAGCGAGAGGAAAATAATGTTGTTTTGCAAGAGTAATTGGCGTTTCTCAACACTAAGACCCCCAACTTCCTTCCACATTCGACTGCCAGCTTTTTATCATAAAATATTCATGACCATTGCGTCATTATAGTGAAACCCATTCGTCGAAGAAAGATGCTCCTTTTTCAACACAGTAAAAAGTTTTCTGAAATTTTTTTTTTTTTTCGTTTGGAGGTTTAACGACCACCGTGAGCAACTCAATGGGCTATAATCAGTCGCCCGTCCCTAATTTAGGGTCACTGGTTCCAGGGAAGGGAGAGAGCCAGTGCCGTAAGACAAACACAACATCCATGCCTGACCGGGATTCGAACCCGGACCCCTTACGGACGAATGATCAGAGGCCAACGCCTTAGACCACTGCGCCACCGGGGCGGCTTTCTGAAATTTACGAGCCACTTTCCGTCATTTCTTTCGTGAATTAACGAAGCATATTTCTGATACAACTCTTTCCGTGAAATGACGGAAAGAAACCTGAATTTCACGGATTTTTCGTACCACGAGAGAATTCAGCAGTTTCTTTCATATATTGACAGTAAATTACTGTTTTAAAGATGTGTTAACGGAAAATTCTAAATTTTCAGAAACCTCTTTGCAAAATTCCTTTCGTATATTAACTCCGTTCGCACTTTTTCCGTATCCGTATGACGAGAAATTACATGTAATAAAAGTGATTGGTGAGAATACGTGACGTTTCATCAAGACTCTACGAGACCCGCCATCTTGTATTGCTGCCTTCTCTTGTATTGCTGCCTTCTCTTGTTAAATAACGGGCAAGCGTATTTCACAAATTGCTCGGGCAATTTTGCACATTTTGGAACACCGTTTGTGGCTAACGCAAGATATATGATAAATAAAGAGTTCCCTGGTTTCAGAATTTTTATTGACCTTTCCCTTCATTTTTTTATCTGCAGCGAAAGTCGTACCAACTCGTCTTCCATAGTTTTATTAATTAATAAAAAATACTTAGAGTCCAAAATGAAAATCTGAAACCAGGGAACTCTTTATTTATCATATATCTTGCGTTAGCCACTAACGGTGTTCCAAAATGTGCAAAATTGCCCGAGCAATTTGTGAAATACGCTTGCCCGTTGGTTAACAAGAGAAGGCACAATACAAGATGGCGGGTCTCGTAGAGCCTTAACTTTTAAATTTCAATCGTCTGTCGAATTCTGAAGTTCCGTAGCGAGATTGGATATTGTATATAGGGATATTTATTATTGGATATTTTGTTCATTGTGGCATAGGATATTTCTTCTGGTCTCCTCCCTTTTGTACACCAACTATTGGTTGTCGGAAAAGTCCTGAGGTATTTTGGCACCTGATGGCGGTTGGGGGTTTTTGGAAGTACTAGAGGCATGCGCAGCTCTGTTTTCGTTATGGCATTCAACAAGTGCCAGTTCTAGCTGCAGTCTAAAAGGAATAGTGAGCGATTTGGTTGATTTGCGGAGATTTGACATTAAGCTGAAGATGGAAGACCAAACTGTGCATTTTCGCCATATTTTACTTCCGTAAAGGGAAGAACGTGCGTCAAGCTTGTGAAAAGTTGCGTAAAGTGTACGGTGATAATGCTTTACAAGAATGTCAGTGCCAGCGGTGGTTCGCAAAATTCCGTGCTGGTGATTTTGACCTCAACGATGCTCCTCGGTCCGGGAGGCCCACCGAGGATGATGACGACCAAATAAAGGCATTGATCGAGTGAAACCCATGTTACACGACACGAGAGATTGCAGACACATTGCACATCCATTATTCAAGCGTTCACGACCACCTGAAGAAGCTGGAATACATAAGCAAGCTCGATGTGTGGGTTCCTCATGAACTCAAAGAAGCTCAATTTACGGCACGTATAAACATCTGCGATATGCTCATTAAACGTGAAGGGAAGCAGCGTGGTAATTTGTGGCATCTCCTGCTACTAACACACACACACACACATATGTATATATAATATATTATAATATAATATCAAAAAAAGCATTTCCTAATTGCTTCTGCTCCCCCCTACACACACAGAGTAAACTCTGGTGGCAAAGCATTTTGTTGCTTCGAAAAATCATAAAGATAAATGCTTAATTTGTGAAAAGTCCTCCTACAGAAAAAAGAAATTATTAGAAATCTATTCAGGAAAAAAATAAGCTTCAACAGAAAATAAAATGACTAAATCACTCGTATTAATGACAAAAAAAAAAATCATTGTCACGTAATTTGTGTTATGATGTACTTGACGCCAGTTTCCGACTGTCTGTGGCTCAGGTTTTAAAGGCGTGCGTTACCTGTTGAACCGGTCCTGGTTCAATTCTGACGGGAGCCGAAGGATTATCTGGGAGAAAGGGCCATAAAATGTAGGTTTGTCAGTTTTGCGGAATTTCAGTTTAAATACGGAAAAACCTGAAATGGACTTTTCTGACTACGGAAAATCTGTGAAAAAAATACGGAAGTTAAAATGAACGGGCACTTTTACAAACGGAAATTTCTGAAAAAACACGGATACCTACCGACAACTTTGCTGCACGTTATTTTCAGAAATTTTCCATGAATTCACACCACTTATTTTTTTACAGTGTACCTCTTGAATGAATTTAACCATTTGCCCCCTCCTGCTCTTTTTAGCATGCCTTATGTAAAAAAAAAAAAAAAAAAAAAAGCGGTTGGGCTCAGTTCTGATTGAGCCGTCTGTTTGGAACGTGGGAATATAACGACTTGCAGATCGGAGTGTTGAAATGAGCGAGTTCGAAATGGGCTGGGTGCGGGTTCAATCGGTGTGTTGGATTTTTGTTTTGTTTGGCTGCAGCTGCTTTCAAGCGTTCTCAATAGTCTCTAGTTCGTTGGGCTGCGATCTTCTTGGGCTTCTTACATTACTCATCACTTGCTCTTGCTTCTCGTTTTGATTTTCCCCACTTAAGCTTGCGTTCATTCTGCGAATTCCACGGCATTGCCGAAAATGTTAACCCGTTCACACGAAAACAAGTTTTAAAAATTTAGGTTTAAACCACTGCGACATGTTCTTTATATACCTGAATAGATCTCGTCGAGAGCTTTAAAATGATACCACGCACAGTCGTTTTACACTCACGGTTGTCCAGATAAACCGCGATATTGTCAGAAGTGTTCAGCGGTTCACAAGAAAACAATTTAAATGTTCAGTTCAAACCACTGCGAAATGTCTTCGTATATTTGAATAGATCTCGTCGAGAGCTTTAGAACGCTACCGCGCACAGTCGTGTTGCGCTCACTGTTTCCGAGATAGAGTGAGTCAAACGCGGCGGCACCCCATGTAGAAATATTGCGTCATCTCCCGCGCGCACAGGGGACGACGGGAGGGGAGCATCGCGCGTACGAAGAATTGCGCAGTACGTGAATGGGACTCCATGCTGTTTACGAATGTGCTAACACGATTAGTGTGCGGCGCGTACAGGGGTTGTCCAAAATAATGGAAACACCTTGAAACAATAGGTGTTACGCACCTGATGTGATGTGAGAGCACCCTTGGCATTTAAAACTGCTTGAATCCTCCTTGTAACGGACGCATACAAGTCCTGGATGGTGGTAAGTGGTATGTTGTACCATTCTTCCTGCAGAAACTGCTCCAATTCCTTGAGAGACGCCGGAGGAGGATAACGGGATTGCACTCCGTTTTCCAACACAGACCACAGGGGCTCAATAATGTTTACGTCCGGTGATTGTGCAGGCCAGGGAAGGTGTGCAACTTCATCCTCATGTTTCACAAACCAAAATTGAGCATTTCGACTTCTGTGAATCGGGGCATTATCATCTTGAAAGGTGCTATCCCCTGAAGGAAACAATGTATGCGCCATTGAATGCACATGGTCGGCCAAAAGAGTGACATATAGTCACTGCTAGTGATCCGTCTGCGTAAAGTGATAATGGGTCCTGCTGCAAACCACGAGATCATGGCCCAAACCACTACGGAAACGCCCCCTTGCTTCACTGTAGGAAGGAGACAGTCTTGGTTTTATGCTTCTGCGGGGGTTCTCCACACGTAAACCCGTCCTGTGGCGGGGAATAGTGTGAAACGTGATTCACCGGAAAACAAGACATGTTCCCATTGATCCGCAGTCCACGTTTTATGTTCCTGGCACCACTGTAGTCTCCGTTTCATGTTCACCTGTGACACCAGGGGTTTTGCAATCGCAGCTCTGCCGTAAATATTGTGCTTATGCAATTCCCTTCGCACGGTATGAGTCGACACTGGGTTTTGGAGATGTGCATTAAGCTCAGCAGTCACTTTCGTCGCCGTGGTCTTCCTCCTTGTGGTCACAATCCTCTTTAATGTCCTCCTGTCTCTCGCAGTGAGTTTAGTTGTCCTTCCACAGTTGTGTCTCGCAGATGATGTTGTGCCGTGCACATTGTATGCTGTCATGACCTTCGACACGGTACCTCTCGATACCCCCAATACCTGTGCCAATGTGGTTACCGACGCACCAACCAGACGAGTTCCGACAATCTGCCCTGCTTTGGAACTCCGACAGGTCACTCATTCTGGAACGAAATTATGCAAACGCCGATATACATTGCAATCACACAGACACTTGAGACTATAAGCAACACTTTTTTACAAAATAAAATTGTAGCTACGTGTTGTTCGTTTTACTCAAAAAGCAGCACATACCAAAATCATTGTTTTCAGCGAGGTGTTTCCATTATTTTGGGCGACCCCTGTACTTTTAACGCTATAATAATTTCAATCGGGACCTATTTTTGTCACAGAGGGTCGGCCGTAAGTCGCCCCATACTATCCGCGTAGTTAGACTTAGTCCTACATCAAAATCCTTTCTCGGTTGTGTACCGTGATTTGTATAAAGAACATTTTGCTCCGTTTTTCTCCTTCAAATAAGGCAGAGTTTTTTCCCATAGGAGCAATTACTGAAATTTTAATTATTCGAAACTTAAGAAAACTTTTTGTAAATGAGCAGTACTTAAATATTTTTCGCCTTCCTTGATGGCGCAGTAGTCTAAAAGGATGGCTTTTGACCCTTTGTCCGAGTGACCCGAAATCTGGGAAGGGTGACAGCTTACAAAATTTTTAGTTTCCCCATGGAGGTAGTTAAACCCCTTCCTACGCCCAAAAAATCCTCGAAAAAGAAAAAAAAAACCAACACGATCTTAGCAATGAGATTGGGTTAAATGACTTAATCTCATTATTATTTGACCACTTCTAAATGACTTAGACGTCTGAAAATTGGCATCTTTGATGGGTTTTAAGGATAACAAGAAAAGTCCGAAAAAAAAATATCAAAATAACGACTTTCGAATATTGTATGCTTTAATTTTTTATGCTTTCCAACCGTAGGTATATGCTCCAGCTTTTTCCGTCTGTCCGCACGATAACTCGCGTAAAAATGGTTCGATTTCGATGAAATTTTAGCATGTGGTAGGGTACCACCTGGGGACGAGCCCTATTGAAAACGGGACAAATGGGTCAAAGCTCACGACATAGGAGCGGGATCCATTCCATTGCTCTTATGCGTCATAACTTGCGTAAATATGGTTCGATTTCAATGAAATTTTAGTATGTGGTAGGGGACCACCTGGAGACAACCCTATTGAAAATGGATGAAGAGGGTCAAAGGTCAGGACATAGAATCGGGATCCATTCCATTGCCCTTATGCGTAATAACTTATGTTAAAATGCTTCGATTAAGACAAAACTTTTCATGTTGTTCCGGAAGTATACTTTACCGGTTCTGTTGAATATCATCGAAATGGGGTCAAAGGTCGGGTCAGAGGAACGAGATTTATTGTACAGCTATTATCCTCATAACTTGAGTAATAACTTGAGTAATGATTTCTGGTATGTTGGAAAGCGTGTAATGACACAGGTCTGCAACCAAAAAACTGCACAGGATTTTTATACTGTTTCTTATAGATTTTTACTCACTGAAACCGGGTAAAATACTCAAAAAATTCCATCACGTCAGGTTTTCTTGCAACACTCGTGTTTCTAGTTACATTTAGAGTGAAACTCCCGTTTAACTCGAAATCTGGTATCCTATTCTTGATTCTAAAAATCCTATGCAAAAGTGATTTCTTACTTTCATTTAATATGTATTAGAGTGAGAGTCAAGAATAAATACAAAGAGAAAATTGAGCGGAATGGGGGTGGGGCAGTGGAAGATTGGAAGGGCAAGGGTAGTGTTGGCGGTGTGAGGTAGCTCATTTTGATCATGTCCCAGCCGGTTTAATTTGTTTAGAGCGAAAAGTGAGGAATCTTACTGGCTGGGTTGAGCATGTTTATAGACGTTCTCTAGGGTATTAGGAATGAGTGTAAACAAGCGTATTGTCAGTTTTGATCATGTTTCAACATGCTAAATAAGTTCAGGATCTAGGTTGCTTTGGTTATGTTGCATAGCTTATATAGATGACTAATGGATATTCAAGGCTAAAAGTGCGTAGAGAATCCCTCGAAAGCATTAATTTTTATCTTTAAGAACGGGAAAAAAAGAAACTTTTTGCTGTTTTCTTTTATTTATATGCAGCGTCATTTTGGAATTCTTTTTTTATCGAGCCAGAGGAAGAAGCAGGTGTTGCCGATTAACCTGCCCAGCTACAGAGAGAGACGATCGGCAGACGCGCATATGTCAACATAACCTCGTTCGCTCTCGTGTTCACCTATGTTTTACGTGTTATTTCACTGGTCTTTTTGAAGGGAGCGAGGCTAGTTTCCATCTGCTTCACCACAGGAAAAGCGTTTGCTTCTAGATGTACAGAGAGTCAGTGTGTGTACTCAGTGTGGTGTATACAAACAGCGAGGAGCCACACTCAGTTTACATTTGGCATTCAAACGTGACTGTGCTCGTGTTTTTATTTATATATTATGGCTCCAAGAGGTTGTGTTATTTCTCCTGACAACTTTTGTTTTATTTGTGGTGAATACACTGTTAAAAGTCAACAAAGAAACATAAGTGATTTCGTGAAGAAAGTGAATTTTGCTTACTTCAAGTTGAAACTTGGGGATCAAGACAAAGCCTGGGCTTCTCATAAGGTGTGCAAAAGGTGCGAGGAAGATCTCCGTTTGTGGTTTAAGGGTAAGAAACACTCATTTCGTTTTGACATTCCTATGATGTGGCGTGAACAGCAAAACCACACTACCAACTGCTATTTCTGTTCGGTAGATGTGAAAGGTTTCAATACAAAAAATAAAACGAAAATATCTTACCCAAACCTAAATTCAGCTATTCGTCCAGTGCCTCATAGCTCTACAATACCAGTTCCACACCCACCTTCCAGTTTGAATGATATCCTGAGTGATTCTGAGGACGGAAACACATTACCTCCCTAGGACGAATCTAGTTCAGACTTTTCTGTTGATGAGGGACCCCAACTTTTTTATCAGAGCGAGCTCAATGACCTGGTTAGAGATTTAGGCCTTTCAAAAGATGCTGCCGAATTGCTGGGGTCAAGATTAAAAAATAAAAACCTACTGTCACCCGGAACCTTATTTTCGTGGTACAGGCACCGAGAGAGAGAATTCACTACATTTTTCTCCAAAAAGGGAAATCTCGTTTTTTGTAGTGATGTTCAAGGGCTAATGAAGTGTTTTGAAATAGAATATGATTCATCTGAGTGGCGCCTATTCATTGATTCCTCAAAAACAAGCCTCAAAGCAGTCTTGCTGCATAATTGGAATAAATTTGCATCACTTCCTGTGGGACACTCGGTGCATTTGGAGGAAAACTATAACGATGTGGCAATGATTCTTAAGAAAATAAAATATCAAGAACATCGCTGGATGCTTTGTGGAGACTTCAAAATACTAACCGTGAATACTAACCGTGTTGTTGGGCCAGCAGGCAGGTTATGCGGAATATCCCTGCTTCCTTTCCTCGGCGAAAATAACGTCATTAATACAACTTTTGTTCCTCCTGAAAAGGTTTTATTACCACCTCTTCATATTAAAATGGGGCTTATGAAGCAGTTTGTGAAATCACTGCCAAAAGATGGGGAATGTTTCAGATATCTGTGTTCCAAGTTCCCAAAACTGTCTGAAGCCAAGTTGAAAGAGAGAGTTTTTACTGGCCCCGACATACAAAAACTGTTATCCGATCCCCTCTTTTCCGAAACAACGGGAGAAAAAGAAGCGTGGGACTATTTCAAAGACTTAGTGCACAAGTTTTTGGGTAATACTCAAGACCCTCACTACAAAACCATTGTACAACGCATGTTGGCTGCGTATAAAGCTCAAGGATGCAAGATGAGCTTAAAAGTTCATTTCTTACAATCCCATGTCGACTATTTTCCCGGAAAACTTGGGAGCCCTCAGTGAAGAGCAGGGTGAAAGATTTCATCAGGATGTCCGTGATATCGAGAGACGCTACCAAGAACCATGGGACGTCAATATGCTAGCTGACTACTGTTGGATGCTCAAGCGGGAAACAAAGTGGAAAGCGGAAGCGTGTTCGGAGAAGTATCGAAGAGAAGAAGAAAATGTTTCATAGGCAAAAAGAATGAACACGGAATGTTGAGTACATTTCATGAAGAAATTGTTTGTTTATTATAAGAAATATTTTTTAGTTCATTGTAATGAAATGGTGGTTTTCTCATTATTGTAATGCTTTTTTTATGCAAACACCTTGTATTTTTCAAAAAATCTGTACGTGATGGAGGGAAATGGAGGTCATTTTTGGATTCAGCACACTCGAAAACATAAAATTTACCAAAAACATCCCATGCAGCTGAAAAATAATATTTTTTTTTTTGCAGACCTGTGTGATCAATGCATTGTATGTTTTTACTAACTAGTTTTCTTTCTACCTGACAACCAAAAATTCAAAAGGGTGGCTTAGCTTTACTGTTCAAAATGTTGACAGGTTTAAAGATAATTATGCCTGAAACGTTGAAATGATGTAAAATTTCCAAGAACTTCAAAATGAATGGGCGACGAAGCCTGCTACCGTTTTACGTCATACCGAACGCATTAACTTACGACCCTGTTTTAAATCATAAAAAAGTTACGAATCTTAAATTATTTTTCTTACCCTTAATTACTTTTCCCTTTCTTTAATTTTATGTTCAAAAATGATTTTATAGATCACCGTTCGGATTAAGGGCAGTAAGATTATAAAATCCAGTATTTAGGGTTTCATATTTTTTTCTTAATTAATTCATTATTCGTCACTAAGGGACAACAGGAAATTGTTTGTTTCGGTGCTAATTTTGTCCTCAAATTGTAACGCTTGAAGTACAAGTAGGTGGCCTCTGTCTGTTTGTTATTTGGAAGTGTCCCATTTGTGCTTGTTAAAGCATCTCGAGTTCGTGCCCCTTTGACGATTAGCTAATTTTTCAGTTGATGACACAAAGTATTATAAGATTAAAACCTCTTTGTATACTGCATTTCTCAATTCACACACACACACACACACACACACACACACACACACACACACACACACACACACACACACACACATTTAATTCGTTCCCATTTAGTGCTTCTCTTGATGAGGTTATAAGTTCACTCACATTTTTGTGATGGAGTCAAATTGCAATTTTGTGATAATGATGAACTCATTTTGTTTTATCAACGGAGAAGGGAATGTACTTGATACTAGTATAATCTCGTTACGAAACCATTAGAATAAAACTGAACTCAAGCTTGTTACCCAGGACACTACGCATGCCGAGTTCATCATTGTGCCTTTTTACAAGCGCTACTTCACGTGATATTAATTTTGAATGAATATATCCGTAGGCCAGTAATTATTTTAACTCTCAAAAGAAAATCCTGACTTTTCTACGTTTTCTATGTATTCTTGAAAGCTTTTTTTTTTTCTAGAGCGGATTCAGGAACAGAAAGAAATGCAACAATTCATCACGTTGCGACGAATTGTTGCATATTTCTTTCTGTTCCTGAATTTGTAAATTCTTTAACTGATTTTTATTAACAACTAAATGTAGGATAAATAGCGCATCCAGCGGGGGGTGATTGGAGCGATCGCTCCCCTCAAAGGGATTTAAAAAAACCTTTTTCACTTTTTTTTTTAAATGGCCAAGATTATAAAAAAAGATGTTTTTTTCTTTAGAAAATTGCAGGGGCGGATTTCCAAAGAGGCGCTCTAGGTGTGCGCCTAGCACCCCGGAACGTTAGTGATCCCGAAAACGTACACTGAGAAAAACGTTTTGTTAATTCAACAAAAAATTTTGTCACTATGTATTAAACATATTGACTGTATAGTCAACAAAAAATTTTGTTAAATTTGCAAAATTATTTTGTTGAAAATTATTGTTGATTGAACAAAATTTATTGTTATCACGACAAAACGTTTTGTTCATTTAATGAAATGATTTGACGATTTTTGGGAATTTGTTTGATCCAACAAAACATATTGTTATGAAAGAAATATCATGAAAGAAATACGGGATTACGCCATATAATACAAATTTTGAAGATGACAATCCGATTTTTGGCGTAAATGTGACAAGGATGGTAAGTCAGATAATATCTGAAAACTTGAAAATCGGAAACTTGAAACTTGGTCGTTCTGGGTGGTGTAGTGGTTAGCATACCCGGGCGTTTACTGGGAGACGCGGGTTCGAGTCCCGCTCCAGGACGATGAAAAATTTTCAAGTTTTCAGATATTATCTGACTTACCATCCTTGTCACATTTACGCCAAAAATCGGATTATCATCTTCAAAATTTGTATTAAACATATTGTTAAACATATTGTTATTTGTATTAAACATATTGTATTAAACATATTGTTATCATGACAAAATGTTTTGTTGCTGCAACAAAACATATTGTGTCACGATAACAATATGTTTTGTTGCAGGAACAAAATATTTTATCATGATAACAATATGTTTTGTTGGGTCAAACAAATTCCCAAAAATCGACCTAATCATCTTGTTAAATGAACAAAACGTTTTGTCGTGGTAACAATAAATTTTGTTCAATCAACAATAATTTTCCACAAAATAATTTTGCAAATTCAACAAAAAAAATTTTGATTCAACAAAATTTTGTTGAATTAACAAAACGTTTTTCTCAGTGTGTAACTGGATTACCAGTTTTGGTTTGGTTTGCACTGACCGAAACAAATCAATCCTTAAAGCGACCACCTTATTTGCATTATTAGTTGTTATTTTGCTTCCTCATATTAGTAGCATAGCGTGTATTTTTCTTTGCTGTTGTTGATACTCCAAATTTTTGAGCTATTATTGATGCGCTGGTTTTAAAAGGAACAGTTATAAAAACATTTAGCCTTTTTTTTTTTTTTTTTTTTTTTTTTGTGTTGGGGGTTTAACGATTACCGTGAGCAACTCAGTGGGGTATAAGCAGTCGCTAGTCCCTAATTTAGAGCCACTGGTTCCAGGGAAGGGAGAGAGCCAGTGCCGTAAGACAACCACATCATCCATGCCTCACAGGGATTCGAACCTGGGCCCCTTTCGGACGAATAATCAGAAACCATCGCTCAGACCACTGCGCCACCGGGGCGGCTCATTTAGCCTTCCTTTTAGTTGAATAGTTTCTTCACAACAGAATTTCAATATTTTGAATTTTCGAGTTTGACAGCCAATTAGGGGTGAATACATGAAAGTATATGGGACACTTAAAGTGCCAAACTTTATATCCTTTGATTTCCTATTGGCAACAAAAATATTTTTTTGAAATACCTCTAAAAACAAAAAAGAGTTCAATGTGCACGGGCAGACAAAGCGTGTTAGCGCTGTCTTACATCGGCGCAGTTTCTAAAAAAAGGATGGCATTTAAGAAAAAGTAAAAACTATTTTCTTGACCTAATTTTTTTAATCTGACGGATGAAAATTTCTGAACCGATGAGAAGGGGTGGAGGAGGAGGGGGAGAACTGAATGTTTTAGCGCCTAAGGCCCCAAAACATCTAAAGTCGCCTTTGGAAAATTGTGGTAATAAATGCCGATTTTCGTAAAAGTTTTTATAACGATTGAAATCTGCTGCGAATTTAGAGATTAAATGTTCTATTCAAGCTTCAGAGATACAGAGAGAGTGAGCAGCTATAAAACAAACTAGAGTTTCAGAAACAAAAGAAGATGAGAGAGGAAGGGAAAAGAGATTTGACTGATCACAGAAATCAATAGGTGTGCTTTGTTTAATGTCATTTTCTTACTGGAAATCACCAGTAAGGCAATGAATGGCGCAGAAATGACTTGATCATGTGACGTAAATGGAAGTTCCTTTTGAGAGAACTGGAAATCCTGCATTTCAAAAGAATGAACGATTACACCGATGAGTCATTGCATTATGACCATCCTCAGCCTAGAAAAATGAGCCCAACTGGAGACCGAAAGGAAGAGCAGGTGAAGATCACAAAGCAGTATATATACAACCCAAGGATAGGCTTTCGGTTAGTAGAATATTCGGAGTCAGAATGGGAAAAGCTGCCGATTTATCGGAGTTTGATAAAGGGCAAATCGTGATGGCACGGGGCCTAGGAACTACGATCTCGGAACGGGATGCTTGTGGGTTGTTTACGTGCCGCTGTAGTGAGTAGGTGAGTACATATCAAAAGTGGTGCGCAGGTGACCAAACGACGAACCGTAGTTCAGCCGTGCGTCGTCCGCAGTTCATCGATGCCAGAGGGGAGCGCAGACTGTTGCGCATTGTTCACTGCGACCGCATGGACACCGTACGGCAAATCACCTGCAGCCACAACAGTGGAGATTAGGGTAATGTGTCACAGGCACACTTCATCTCAGCCTTCTGCACATGGGTCTGCGTAGACGAAGATACAGCCGGGTTCCCATGCTCACTGCAAGTCGTCTCCAACAACGCATGAAATGAGCCCAAGATACCGCGGATGATTGGAAGAAAGTGACCTGGTCTGATGAATCAGGATTCCAGGTGCATCACGTAGACGGCCGAGCGCAGATACACCAATTGCCAACGGAGGCTATGGCACCTGGATGCACTGTTGGTCGGAAACAGGCCGGCGGAGGCGGTGTTATGCTGTGGGCGATGTTTTCTTGGGACACATTAGGCCCCATTATCACATTAGCACGATCGCTGACAGCTGTAAGGTATCTGAACATCGTTGCGGACCAAGTTCACCCATTCATTGTGTTACAGTGGACACCCCCCCCCAATCCTAAAACCTGAAGAAAATTCTAAAATTTGTCCGCCATGTCGCGTATTGTATGAGGCAGCTGGGAATCACAGTTCGGCAGGCTCACATGTTCTTTAACAGTTTACAGGTTTTTTTATTTATTTCTCATTTACGTTGTTTTTTCTTTCGGCTGTTCTCTAAATTATTTCAAAAAATTGCGGGATAATTAGGAAGTCGCCCCAATGCTTTTGAAGGTAAGAAACGTAATATTTTGCCATTTTGAATTGCTAGACCTCACACATAGCCCTGAAGTGAAACATAAAAATTACTATCTCAAGGGTCTTCGAGGGGGTGAAAAACGAACTAGGGAAATGTGCTTTCGAATGCGGATGGAAGCAGCATTGTTCGAAGTGGTTTTTCACTTTTCTTTTTTCTTCTTTCCGCTTGTAGCTTAACGCTGTGGTCCGTATGTTTACTTCAGTGGGTGGGCCAAGAGACCCTCAGCAGACAAATAACTCTGTCAGCAGGAAAGATACTCTGACGTCTGTGAGGGACAATGGGCAATTAAGAGTATAGAATCGCCGAAAAGAATAGGGGGTGAATTCGAGCGTCGTTTTCGGTCGGCAGTTGCTGCTATACGCTTAAAGAAAAACACGTCTGATTGCGCTGAGCCGAGAAAACTAATCTCAGGGTTGGCAGTCACAACTCGTTAAAAATGGAAACAAAACCTGCGAGGGGCATATTTGAACTGCATACTCAGGCAGGGTAGATGTTATGCTAACGGAAAGGAACTGACTGAATTGGGAATGAACGGTCAAAAAGGACGGAAGGTAGCGACCGACGGAATCTACTATAGCAGCAGCGGAAGTGAGGGGGTCCCACTCTCCAGGCAGCTGTCGGTCAGAATTATTTCTTCACGACAACAGAAATCATTTCCCAGGAACACAGAAAATCAGTCTCGGAACCCGCAACAGCAGATGTGAGAGGGGCTATTTTGTTTAACGGCCACCTTCAAATCGCCACGAGAGTTGATTAGTGTGCACTCTAATCA
Organism: Macrothele yani; assembly: GCA_039090855.1. Classification (NCBI taxonomy): domain Eukaryota; kingdom Metazoa; phylum Arthropoda; class Arachnida; order Araneae; family Macrothelidae; genus Macrothele; species Macrothele yani. Next base: position 41,633,188 of record CM077003.1, on the reverse strand, counting down.
TTGCAACAAAGTGCGGCGTGATATCACCATTTTCATTGTGTGCTTTAGATCACGTTGTGTGTTTCACTTACATCAAGCATCAAAGTGAAGTGTTAATTCCTCGGTGCTGCCACATGGTGCAAGTGTTTGTGTGTGTGTGCGTTTTTGTCGTGTTTAATTATGTGATGCACACTGGATTTGCACAGCAAAGTCACGAAACTGTAAGTAGACGAATATTTCCTATTTTTCTTCGCACATCTGCGAACTTGTGCCATCCCAACACCCAAAGCTGCATAGACAAAGATGCAGCAATGCTGAGTGACTGAACCTCAGAGAACGTACATGCACATACACCCTTCGATTTCTTTCAGGGCTCATTTCCTGATTATTTTTTTTTACAAGAATAAGGGAGAGGGTGTGGCCACAAATTCCGCTTTGACGGACAGTTTCTTTTAACTCTGGTTCAGGGCCAACGTCAGCGGGGCAGGGCTTTGCATGTGCATGCTTAGATTTAGTTAATTAACTTCGGCAGTATTTCGCACCTATAATCGTATACCGCAAATTAACGTGCTTGTGTATTTTGTGTCGCGAGTGTTATTTTTAATGTGATCGTTTGCATATAATTTTTTTTTTCATTCTCTAAGCAATTGTATATGAATATCACCTGCCGCTCTATTTAGTGTGTTAACGATAGTATCTCTTGATCAGATCGTCCGGTGGGGACTCAGTCGGCTTGCGTCGTCCGACAGTAGAGTGTGATACTGTGTGCTGCCCACATAAGAGGAGCAATTGTCTATGCTCCCAGAGAGCGCCGTATCTGTTTAAATCTCACAGAACGTAATTAAATGTTGTGTTGTGCATTTGTGAATCATGTGTTATTTGCGAAAGTGGCATTTGTGAATCATGTGTTATTTGCGAAAGTGGCATTTGTGAATCATGTTTTATTTGCGAAAGTGAGTGTTGTACTGGCTGGTTGGGTCTTGAATGTACCGGAGTAAGATCCAGACCACGACACTCAGTCACGAATTGGTGATTGCGGGTGAACCTCATCACAACTCTCTGATCCCAAAGTATCGCTTTTCAGTTTATTTTATTTTTTATTGTTGTTGTTATTTTTGTTCACACGGTGGATTCACCCAAGCCTTATGCTTCGGGTCATCCTTCAACTTTTCATTTTTTATGTTCTGGTGTGAATCTTTGAGTGCAGCTGTGCACCTGAGATTCTCACCTGGTGCCTCGGCCAACTAAATTGTACGACAGGTTCCAAGCACCGTTACCGGCAGACTCGGCAGGAACACTGCTAGTGCCGTGTAACATTAATGGTGCCGTTGTCCCAGGATCGATACCTATATTTCGCAACTAGCGGAACAGCACTCATGTTCGTAAAATACGTGCGAATTGACTGCCAATACTGTTTTTATTTAGTTTTGTTCTGTGCGAATTTTGTATAATTTAGCATTAAGTAAACCTTAAGCTGTTTTCTAAGAACTGCCATAATTTTAGTGGGTAAGAAAAACAAAATGGCTAACACGAAGAAATCGTCATCTGCGAGTCACGTGGATTCAGATGATTCTGATGGTCACTCTGACGGAGAACATGTGAGCACTGGGGCTGCAATTGTTCCGGAAGAGAGTACACCCGTTACAAGTACAGCGGGTACATCACAGCTGAGACAAACAGCTTTAGCCGCACCTATGGTTTACGGTGAGCAAATAGCGGGATGTATAAACATGTTGAGGCTATTTACAGGCACTGATCCGCTGTATCGTGCCAAACACTTTTTTCGGGATGTCGAAAGTGTAGCGATGGTGGGTAGATGGAGTGAGCAAACTAAACTCGCGATTGCAAAATCTAAATTTCGGGGGAGAGTTGCTGAATTTCTATCTGATAGCGATGAGCTAAGAGCTGAAACCGAATATGTAAATTTTAAACGGCTTGTCATTGATCGCTTTCAAGCCAAAGAGCCATTGGTAACGCGAATGAAGCAGTTTATGAATTGTTTGCAATTGCCAGGACAAGACGTTCGGCAGTACGCAACACGTCTTAAGAGCGCAGCTACGAAATATCATGGTCATAAGTCGGATATGTCCGAAAAGACAAGGAAGCACAGGGCTCAAGAAGCGATGTGCAAATTTATTTCAGGCTTATCTGAATCGATTAGGCGTTGGGTAATAACAAAATGCCCGGAAACTTTGGATGCTGCGGTTCTCATCGCAATTCAAGAGGAGGAGAATTTAGCACTCATGGGTAGAAAAACTTCGGTGAATACGGTGGAAGGAGGTAGAGGGGACGAGGAGTCGGTAATGCTGGCCCGCACTTTACAACAGATGTTGTCGCGCTTGGAAGCCACGGAGAATACGGTAGGGCAGTTAGTCGGGAATTCTCAGGGAAGAGAAGACAGGAAATCGGAGGGGAATGAGATAAATAGAGAGACATTTCAGCGATCTAACCCCCAGCTCTTCGAGGCGGAACGAGCTAGATGGAAGGAAACAAGGCTAGATGAACGCCGGGGTTTCGGTAATCGAAATGATTCACTCAAGGAGAATTGTGGATCGCAACAAACACGGCGCAGCAAAAGTAGAATTGTGTGCTTTGGGTGTGGATTAGAAGACCACGTGATCCGGTTGTGCCCTAATTTGGATGGGTCAAATAGGACGGAGACTATACCCAAACAGGCATATAGCAGAGGAAGTGGAAGAGATTCTCATTACGAGGTATCAGGAAAATTTGGTACTCAGAAACCAGATTCCAAGAATAAGTCTTTAAACTAAATAAGGGTCGATTTGTAAGAGGTATCTCGGCCCAGTCAGAGTTTAAATCCTCTCAGGTGCGTTATGTTTCTATTCAAAGTGGGGACAATTTGCCGATTATTAATGCAGATCTCGAAGGTGACAAAATTAAGTTATTAGTCGACACGGGATCATCGGTAACTCTTTTGGCGAAAGATGCTTATTTAAGATTGAAAGGTCGCAGGAAATTGACTCCCATCAATTCAGATTTAAGGATAAAAAGCATCACAGGGGAAATCATTCCAACCTTAGGATGTTACAACGTAAACCTGCGAATCAAAGGGAGAAATATTTTAGTCAAGGCTCATGTGTCAAAATACCCGCTGAGTGAAAATTACTCAGCATTGTTAGGAATTGATGCGATGCGAACACATCACTTAACCTTCTCTGCCCATTCGAATCAGCTGTTGTTTCCCGACCCCCACCCACGCAGTGCTCTCCACAGAAAGAGAGGGACGCTAACGATATGCTTGAGGAGGGGGTGACTGTTGCCTCCCTGGCGCAGAAAACTTGTGTCCCTCCCAACGCAGAAATGTTCCTTCAAGTGAAGTTGGGAACACCGCCTCGTATGAGAGTTGAGACTGTCTTGTTTGAACAGCATCCACGTGCACGCAAAGATGGATTACTTTTGGCACGGTCTGTTAATAACGTCGCATCAAGTGGTTTATATGATGTAAAAGTAGCAAACACTAGTAGTTCCCCAATTTGGTTAAACAAACATACTAAGCTATTTCAAGTAGAACCTGTGGAAATCACTCAGAATTCACGGGAAATAGGTGTAACGCAGCGCGGTACTTTGCCTGTGTCTGCCGGTGATTTTAAATTGGACCATTTGAATTCTTTTGAACGTGAGAAGGTTTTGGAATTACTGATGACATATTCCGATGTTTTTGCACGGGATACCATATATTTGCCGGGCACTGACCTCGCTGAACCTGAAATTCATCTAACAGATGACAAACCCTTTAAGCTTCGCCCATACAATGTTCCGCATGCTCTTAGACCTGAATTAAAAGCTCAAGTGAATGAATTACTGGATGCTGGAATTATTTCTAAGTCTGATAGTCCATATAGCTCCCCAATTGTCCTCATTCGAAAACGGGACAATTCATATCGTTTCTGTTGTGACTTTCGAAAATTGAATCAGATAACCAGGAAAGACAGTTACCCAGTCCCCAGAATACAACAGACCCTATCTCTTTTGCATGGATGCCGATTTTTTCGAAAATAGACCTTTTGGCAGGGTATCATCAAATCAAAATCAGGGAACAAGACAAGCACAAAACTGCTTTTTCCTGCGAATTTGGCCATTTCGAGTGGAACCGTCTCCCGTTTGGATTGTGCAACAGTCCTGCAACTTTTGAGAGAGCTCTAGACTCATTGCTTTTTGGACAAGCGTGATGATGGCATTCTAGTGTACGTCGACGATATCTTGTGTGCATCTAAGACCTTAAATGAACACTTAGAGAAACTGGAGTTAATTTTCCAACGTTTAAGAAGGCACAAGCTTAAAATTAAGCCGAGTAAATGTGAGTTTGCGACCAAGGAGGTTACATATCTTGAGCACCTTCTGGATGGTCAAGGAGTAAGGCCAAACCCTGAAAACGTAGAGGCCGTACGGGATTTTCCAGCCCCACGCACTGTTAAGCAATTCCGAGCCTTTTTGGGAATGGCGGGCTACTACAGGCGCCATATGAAAAATTTTGCAACCATTGCCCAACCTTTGACAAATCTCACCAGGAGAAATGTAAAATTTATCTGGGATGAGCAGTGTGAGGAGTCCTTCCAGCAATTGAGGAGGGCGCTCATAAGTGAGCCGCTGTTGGCTTACCCAGATTTCTCGAAAAGGTTCTTCGTGACCACAGATGCATCCAAATTGGCTATTGCGGGTATACTCGAGCAGGAGGACGAAGCGGGCGTCAGACATCCTATTGCATTCTTCAGCAGGAAACTTAACCCCGCAGAACAAAATTACAGTACAACTGAGCAAGAGGCTTTGGCAATAGTTGCATTCATCACGCATTGGCGGGAATATTTAGTGGGTAGGCAGTTTACAGTTATAACTGATCACAGACCCTTAAAGTGGCTGATGACGCTAAAGACTCCCAACTCTAGGCTTGTTAGGTGGAATCTCAGAGTATCCGAATATGATTTTGATGTAATGTATCGCCCAGGGAAGAAGAATACAAACGCGGATGTGTTGTCGAGGCATATTGCAGCAGTGGTGGCAAGTGATGCGGCTCCAGGCCCTACACTTGATGCTGAGGCCATAAAGGCTGCACAACGGGCAAACCCGAATTTGGTCGAAGTAATCGATTGCCTCGAGGAGCGTGACTACTCTGCTGTTGATAAAATCACAGATACCTACTTCATGCGAGACGACCTGCTATATCATTTTTCCTTGCCAGCCAAAAACAGTCCACGCAGACTTGTTACTGAACAGTTGGTGGAGCCCGACTCTCTAAAATCTGAAGTAATGAGAGCGGAGCATGATGGTATAAGCGCAGGACACTTAGGGTTTGAGAAGACATTGGGGCGAATTAGACTCAAATATTTTTGGATCAATATGTTTGCTGATGTAAAACATTACACTGCCAGTTGTGAGGAGTGTTTAAAACGCCGGGGCTACAAGAAGAATCATAAGGCGGGTTTAATTACCCCGGAAATCGTACCAGTTCCGTGGTCAAAAATGTCCATGCACATCGCAGGACCACTTCCCACGACAGAGAACGGGAACAAGTACCTATTGGTAGTCACCGACTCTTTTACCAAGTATATTGAGCTAATCCCCTTAAAAACTCAAACAGCCAAAGAAGTAGCTGAAACATTCTCGACGCACGTTATAGCGAGACATGGTGTACCTCATACTTTGTTGACTGACAGAGGAACGAACTTTTTGTCAGAATTAATGTCCGAACTCTACAGAACATTAAGCATTATAAGAAACTGAATACGATCCCGAGGCATCCGGAGACTGACGGACAAGCGGAACGAAGTATCCGTACCGTGATGCACTCCTTAGCGCTTTACTGTTCTCCGACTGAGAAAGATTGGGATAAGTTTACAGATTTTGTAGCTATGGTGTACAGAGCGGCCACTCACAGCGCTACTAGGGAAACTCCCAATTTCCTCATGTTCGGAAGGGACTTGAATATGCCTGGGCATTTGCTGAGCGAGGAAATTCCTTGGAGCTACTCTGAGCACCCGAATAATGCAGAGAGCTTGGTTATGCGAATGTAGGAATCATTCAGAATTGTTCGCGATAACCTTGAAGAGGCAGCCCAAAACTCAAGGGACTATCGGGCACGGACTGCAGTAGATAAGCAAATCAAGGTGGGTGATCTTGTTTATCAACACGACCCTTCGGCGTCCAAGGCAGGATCGCGCAAGCTGATGAAACCGTCCATAGGACCCTTTAGAGTGGTGGAAAAGACTTCACCAGTTAACTTCAAAATTGTGCCGGTGAACGATATGAGGCGTCCTCGCCTAACCCATGTTGATAGGATCTTTAAAGCCCCACAGAGAAGGGTATTCGACACGTGGCATTTCCGGGAAACAGTTCGTGATGCGGGAGATGAACCCGAGTCACAGCACCTCGCACGAACCACATGGGAGTCCAAAGATGCAGAATTGTATGAAGATGATGAATGGGAGAGCTCAATGTGGATGCTGCAGTCGGGCGACCCAACGTCCTCCGCAGTGATTCCGCCTCCCTCAGAAACCGAACCCTTTGCAGCGCGAACCCGCATGATTGTGGATCCTTTACTTGTGCAGGGAAGCCAGGTCAAAAGTCCTCCAATCATTTCGCGGGCGTCGCTGAGACCAAGGGATGATTACGGGCGGGTGTTAAGGGCTAGTAACACCATGCCACACACTGACAGACGGGGAGCAGTCGAGAGTATAGTAGAACCCCAGGAAGACGGTGACACCACGATTATCTACGATGTTGAGAAGGAACTCGAAGACAGTGGAACGCAAGAATTTGGCATCGAGCGCAGATAAAAGCGGGTGTAGGAGCATCGAACGTGAGAGATCTGTGGAACTCGTGCATTCTCGAAGCTATGCCTCATATTTAAATTTCCTTTCCGCCACTCTCGACGGGCAGCAATGAACGTGTGATGAAATCCTTAAACTTTCCTCCCACTCTCAGGGCACTTAAATCCGGAATTAGGTGCCTTGCGACGGTGGAAAAGGGTCGAGTGTTTTCAGTTAAAAAAATGGAATGATTGGATGAATAAACTTCACCCAGTCATCCCTTTTTTTTCATCGGGGATGGAATGTTAGAGTGGACACCCCCCCCCCCTCCTAAAACCTGAAGAAAACTCTAAAATTTGTCCGCCATGTCGCGTTTTGTATGAGGCAGCTGGGAATCACAGTTCGGCACGCTCACATGTTCTTTTACAGTTTACAGTTTTTTTTATGTATTTCTCATTTACGTTGTTTTTTCTTTCGGCTATTCTCTAAATTAATTAACAAAATTGCGGGATAAGTAGGAAGTCGCTCCAATGCTTTTGAAGGTAAGGAACGTAATATTTTGCCATTTTGAATTGCTAGACCTCACACATAGCCCTGAAGTGAAACATAAAAATTACTATCTCAAGGGTCTTCGAGGGGGTGAAAAACGAACTAGGGAAATGTGCTTTCGAATGCGGATGGAAGCAGCATTGTTCGAAGTGGTTTTTCACTTTTCTTTTTCTTCTTTCAGCTTGTAGCTTAACGCTGTGGTCCGTATGCTTACTTCAGTGGGTGGGCCAAGAGACCCTCAGCAGACACATAACTCTGTCAGCAAGAAAGATACTCTGACGTCTGCGAGGGACAATGGGCAATTTAGAGTATAGAATCGCCGAAAAGAATAGGGGGTGAATTCGAGCGTCGTTTTTGGTCGGCAGTTGCTGCTATACGCTTAAAGAAAAAACACGTCTGATTCGCTCGGCCGAGAAAACTAATCTCAGGGCTGGCGGTCACAACTCGTTAAAAATGGAAACAAAACCTGCGAGGGGCATATTTGAACTGCATACTCAGGCAGGGTAGATGTTATACTGACGAATTGGGAATGAACGGTCAAAAAGGACGGAAGGTAGCGACGGACGGAATCTACTATAGCAGCAGCGGAAGTGAAGGGGTCCCACTCTCCAGGCAGCTGTCGGTCAGAATTATTTCTTCACGACAACAGAAATCATTTCCCAGGAACACAGATCATCAGTCTCGGAACCCGCAACAGCAGATGTGAGAGGGGCTATTTTGTTTAACGGCCACCTTCAAATCGTCACGAGAGTAGATTAGTGTGCACTCTAATCATTGCAACAAAGTGCGGCGGGATATCACCATTTTCATTGTGCGCTTTGGATCACGTTGTGTGCTTCACTTACATCGAGCATCAAAGTGAAGTGTTAATTCATCAGTGCTGCCTCATGGTGCAAGTGTTTGTGTGTGTGTGTTTTTGTCGTGTTTTATTATGTGATGCACACTGGATTTGCACAGCAAAGTCACGAAACTGTAAGTAGACGAATATTTCCTATTTTTCTTCGCACATCTGCGAACTTGTGCCATCCCAACACCTAAAGCTGCATAGACAAAGATGCAGCAATGCTGAGTGACTGAACCTCAGAGAACGTACATGCACATACACCCTTCGATTTCTTTCAGGGCCCATTTCCTGATTATTATTTTTTTACAAGAATAAGGGAGAGGGTGTGGCCACAAATTCTGCTTTGACGGACAGTTTCTTTTAACTCTGGTTCAGGGCCAACGTCAGCGGGGCAGGGCTTTGCATGTGCATGCTTAGATTTAGTTAATTAACTTCGGCAGTATTTCGCACCTATAATCGTATACCGCAAATTAACGTGCTTGTGTATTTTGTGTCGCGAGTGTTATTTTTAATGTGATCGTTTGCATATAATTTTTTTTTCATTCTCTAAGCAATTGTATATGAATATCACCTGCCGCTCTATTTAGTGTGTTAACGATAGTACCTCTTGATCAGATCGTCCGGTGGGGACTCAGTCGGCTTGCGTCGTCCGACAGTAGAGTGTGATACTGTGTGCTGCCCACATAAGAGGAGCAATTGTCTATGCGCCCAGAGAGCGCCGTATCTGTTTAAATCTCACAGAACGTAATTAAATGTTGTGCATTTGTGAATCATGTGTTATTTGCGAAAGTGGCATTTGTGAATCATGTGTTATTTGCGAAAGTGGCATTTGTGAATCATGTGTTATTTGCGAAAGTGGCATTTGTGAATCATGTGTTATTTGCGAAAGTGGCATTTGTGAATCATGTTTTATTTGCGAAAGTGAGTGTTGTACTGGCTGGTTGGGGCTTGAATGTACCGGAGTAAGATCCGGACCACGACACTCAGTCACGAATTGGTGATTGCGGGTGAACCTCATCACAACTCTCTGATCCCAAAGTATCGCTTTTCAGTTTATTTTATTTTTATTGTTATTTTTGTTCACACGGTGGATTCACCCAAGCCTTATGCTTCGGGTCATCCTTCAACTTTTCATTTTTTATGTTCTGGTGTGAATCTTTGAGTGCAGCGGTGCACCTGAGGTTCTCACCTGGTGCCGCGGCCAACTAAATTGTACGACAGGTTCTAAGCACCGTTACCGGCCGACTCGGCAGGAACACTGCTATTGCCGTGTAACAATTGTCATGGCAGCTGTGTTCCCTGCTGGTGATCCATTATCAACAGGATAATGCGCCACGTCACACTGCCAGAATCGTCAAGGTGTGGTTCGAGGAACATGCTGGTGACTCTGTTTTAATGCCCAGGCCTCTAAATTCACCTGACATGAACCCAATCGAACATTTGTGGTTCGACTTGGAAAAGCGGGTCCGCGCTAAATCACCACCACCCCAAAATGTTCGGGAAGTGGAGGACCTACCGTTGATAGGTATCGTGGAGTATCTGGTACCAGATACCCCAGGATACCTGTCGACACCTCATCGAATTGATGCCTCGCCGAGTGGCTGCTGTTTTGCGGACTAAAGGGGTCGTACACAGGGACGTCGCTAGGCTTCGAAATCAGGTTGGGCGACGGATGGACTAGCATTATTTCTGGTGGGGGCAAGCTTGATAGCAACTTCTTTTTTACGAAACATTGAAAGAACGAATTTTTAATGTTTTTTTCTTTTTCTTTTAATTGAAGGTTAAACTACCACCGTTGCACTTAATGGGCTATAAGCAGTCGTCCGTCCCTAATTTAAGGTCATTGGTTCCAGGGAAGAGAAGGAACCCGTTCCGTAAGACAAACACAACATCCATGCCTCACAGAGTTCGAACCCGGACGCTTCTCTGACGAATGGTCATAAGCCAGCGATTAGACCACTGCGTCACCGGGTCGGCTTCAATGCTTTTCACTACCGGCTACAAAAGAATTCGTGCAATCCCGACCCTCTCCACCTGAACACACATACATACATAGATGTAATTAGTTACGCCACTGGTGCAAGCTATAAGTGTTGGTAGAATGTTTCCTTCAACTTTTTGCTTGCTCTTGATGCATTGTGTTAAATTTCTTTTCAAAATTTCCCATTTTTGTTTACAAAAATAGTACTGCACTTGAACAATTTATTTAAAAGAAAATGTCGTTGCTGTTTACCTAAATCAGATTTTAGCCTTGTGCCACGCAGACACAATACCTCCCCCCCCCACCCTCCTTAACTTCCTTCCAGCCATCGACTTTGCCTTGCACTCCTCTCCTACAAAGCAGTCGTCAGCCATTTTTTGAACTTTCACTGTCTCGGGGAGTCTTAAGAGCGCTTGTGTAGCTATAGACTCCACTTTCTGTATTAGAATCCCCAATTTTGTAAAGAAAACAAATAGCAGATCAATTAGTAATTACCACATTCAGTGAATTCTAACCAACCCTCCTCATTCGCCCCCCTGCCCATACAAACATGAAAAAGAGGCTTAAACTAAAGAATTGGAAGAGTTTGGAACAACTGAATTTTCATGGCCCTAGGGATGTTATTATAACCTTTCTACGGAGACGTGAACAGCGCACTTCCTAGGGAAAAATACGTAGGAATACATGAAGTAAAACAAAAGACTTATTTTTACTTGGCGACTCCAGATTATATTTTAAATTTAAGTATATTGAAGAAAAATGACCCATTTTGAACTGGATGGGCAAGACAATTTTCAGGGTGGGCCACCCTCGCACCCCCTTAGGAACGTCCCTGGTCTTACAGCTTATTAGGTAGGTGGTCATAATGTAATGTCTCACCTGTGTATTTTAAAGAGGAATTACCGGTCATATTAATTAGGAATGATTCGATGACTCGAGCTAAAAAAAATTATTAAATTAAGCCACCCAAATGGAAGGGCTCAAATTTATTTTGAAAGATTCCATCTGGACTTGAAACATTCAAAGCACGGAGCTCGTCTCTTCGCAAAACAGGCAACTGAACGCCAGGAAAAGAGTGCTGATTTTTTAGTTGTTTTTCCCACTTTCTGATTTTAAAATTTTGCACAAACGTTTGATGGAAGAAGTTCTTAAAAATCATGCAACGCCAATTTGTTTACGCTTTCAACCGTAGGTTGAAGAAGCGTATATGCTCCAGCTTTGTCCGTCCGCACGATAACTTGCGTAAAAATGGTTCGATTTCGATTAAATTTTAGTATGTGGTAGGGGACCACCTGGGGACGAAACCTATTGAAAATAGACGAAATGGGGTCAAATGTCCTGACATAGAAGCGAGATCCATTCCATCGCGCTTATGCGTCATAACTTACGTAAAAATGCTTCAATTGCAACAAAACTTTTGTATGTTGTTACGGAGGTATCTGTTTAATATCATCGAAATTAAACAACCGGTTCTGTTTAATATCATCGAAATGGGGTCAAAGATCAGGGCACAGGAGCGAGATTTATTGCACAGCCATTATCCTCATAACTTGAGTATAGTGATTTCTGGTATGTAGAAAAGCTTATCATAATCAATGCATTGCATGATTTTACTAACTTGTTTTGGATACCTTTAGCCATGGAGATCATTTTGCACTCATTTTATTCTTCAAATGACGCGAGGGTTGACAGATTTGGTTCCCCCAACCCTCTTATTTCTGGTTCTGTAGGACAAATTTGAAAATGAACATCACTTATGAAATACGAATCGATGCCATGGGCGAAAGAAATATCAGATTGGTCTCGGGGTAAAGCATAAATTTAGAGTATATGAACTGTTCTCTGGATAGATAGGTAAAGGAACTCCTGTTTGCTCTCGTGGATTTTTTTTTCTTTTTTTTTTTGGTTTTCTGCTTTACGAAATATATAGGCAGACCAACTCTCTATCTCCCGTTATTTATGTTCTTTACATATTTATCATAACATACACTGCCTGACAGAAAAAAATGCCACACCATGAAGGATTGCTAGAAAGCAGACCAAACTGCACACACAGATAGACAAGTAGGTCCTGAACAAATGATTTCATTGTCACATACAGACTTGGCTCCAGTGGCCGAATATACAGAATGATCAATAAGGAGTGTGGCTCTCATTTTGGGCAATACAGCGTTGAATCCGTCGTGACATCGAGACAGTGAGAGTCCAAATAGGGTCCTGGGAATATCGTGGACCATGTGGTGTTGATCCGAGTCCACAGTTCATCTTCATTTTGCAGGAATGGAAGGGTCCTCAACCGATATCCAATCGGGTCGTACAGATGCTCGATGGACGAGAGGTCGGATGATCGTGCGGGCCACAGAAGTATTCAAGCTGATCAGAGCGGAATGCGGCCGGACGTTATCTTGTTGAAAAACGGCGTTTGGGATGCCCTGCGGATACGGTACTGTCACGGTCCGCAGCACCTCGTCAGCATAGCGGCGTGCCGTCATTGTGTCTGTAATGCGTACCAGCGGTGAGCGGCTGCTGGCGCTGATAGCACCCCACACCATGATCTCTCGTTGCTGGGCCATGTGGCGCTCCACAATGGCGGAGGAATCCGCCCGTTGACCACATCGCTTCCAGACTCTCACATGGCGATCATCCGTGGTGAGACAAAGCCGCTATTCGTCGCTGAATGCCACACTGTTCCATTCGGCACTCCACGCCACTCTGGGGGGACACCACGCCACTCTGGGGGGACACCACGCCACTCTGGGGGACACCACGCCACTCTGGGGGACACCACGCCACTCTGGGGGGGACACCACGCCACTCTGGGGGGGACACCACGCCACTCTGGGGGGACACCACGCCACTCATGGGGGGACACCACGCCACTCATGGGGGACACCACGCCACTCATGGGGGGACACCACGAAACTCTGGTGGGGACAGACAGACTGACATATCTGAAGACCTACGGTTGGAAAGCGTAAATTATAGGATTTTTTCAATAGGATTATAGGTTGAGCATTACTTGTCGGAAGTGTTTCGCATTTCGGTTTTTGGAGTATTTGCATATGGTCTACCTATATAATGAGATGGATAGTTTGGGGATGGGGAGGGACCAAGTCTGAACACTAAATCTATTTATATTTCAAGAAATTCAACTTGTTCGCGAACAGCAAATCAGCAAACTGTATCATTTGCCAAAGTTTCTTTAATGAAAAGAATATATTTTGTAAACGAGCCGATTCCTTCGATCACGACTGCTTTTTAATAGACATCAAATTTTCCCCAGTGTGTCTCGGTAAGATTCACGTTCCAGTCAGGAAAAGTAACATTATTCAAAAGTGTAAAAAATACTATAAATTTCATGAACGTTTTGAAGCGAACTTATCTAAAAAACCAAGAAACAAAATTTCGTAAGATTTAAAAACAAATTCAAACCGAAAACCGTATACACTAAACCGGAAGAGTCAACGAATAGCACAAACGAATTCAACTAAGAATCGATTTGCTAGAGTCAATCCCCGAAAATCGTTCAGTGGAAGAGTCAACGAAAAACACAATCTAAGAACCGATTCACAAGAGTCATTCCCTGCGGAAATCGTCCAGCGGAAGAGTCAACGAGTGACACAAACGAATCTATATAACTCAGAATCGATTTTCGAGAGTCAGTCCCCACTGAAATCGTCTTCCGGAAGAGTCAACGGAACGACACAAACTGATCGGACTCGATTGACTAGTCATTCTCCGTGGAAATCGTTCACCAGAAAAGTCAACGAACGACGAAAACGGATCTAACTCAGAACTGATTCGCGAGAATCAGTCCCTGCGGAAATCGTTCAACCGAAGAGTCAACGAACGACACAAGCGTATCCGACTGGGAAACGATTAAAAAAACCATTCCCTTGCGGAAATGGTTCACTTGAAGAGTCAACGAACGACACAAACGTATCCGACTCGGGACCTATTCCCGAGAGTCATTCCCTGCGGAAATCTTTCAGAGGTAGGGTCAACGAAGAACAAAATAAGTCCGATTCGCGAGAGCATTTCCTGCGGAAATCGATCACCGGAAGTGTCAACGAAGAAATCGAACGAATTGTTTTAGTATGTCGAAGAGTAAACATAGATTTGCCCATCGCTGCAACAGAACAGAGCGTCAGAGACACAACAAGGGTATCTGAGGTCACATGGCGAAACAGTCGGGGTGTGCAGAGACCTACTGCACGACGATGGAGAACCTTACCAGAGATTTCTGTAATTTTCCACCTGTGACATCATGACAATGCTAGAAAATAAGCTTCTAATTTCAGATGTTTTCGGGTTTTTTTTAAGGTTTTTTTTTTTAACCAGTATTTTAGGAGCTGCGATACTTAATAAAAATATGCACTCACTTATGAAAAGACATAACAAAAAAACTTGGAATAACGTGCAAAATATGTGCAAAATGTTCATAATAGAAGCTATGTAATGGAAAATGCGTTTTTGAAATACGGTTTTTAGGACCAGAGATAGCAAGAGAACAGTTATATATACGTATATATATATCATCATCATCATCATTGTCAACCATTATCAATCCACTGCTGGACGAAGGTCTCCCCAAGTTTCCTCCACAACGGTCTATCTTGTGCCAGTCTCCTCCATGTCACTCCCGCATATTTACGAATTTCATCCACCCATCTCCCATGTGGTCTTTTTCTGGGTCTTTTCCTGTCCCTTGGAATCCAATCTAAAATTTCGGCTGTCCATCTATGGTCTGTCCTTCTGGCAGTATGTCCAGCCCATTGCCATTTCAGTGATTTAACTCTGATCATGATGTCTTCTACTCTCGTCATTTTTCGGATCCACGAGTTCCTCTTCTTATCTCTCCTGGTTATACCAAGCATGCACCTCTCCATGCTACTTTGAGTTGTCTGCAGCCTTTGTATGTCTCTTTTAGTTAAGGTCCAAGTCTCTGCACCATACGTAAGCACTGGAAGGATGCATTGATCAAACACTTTTCTTTTAAGACATAATGGCATATTGCTCTTGAAAATTATGCTGTTTCTTCCAAAAGCTCTCCAGGCAAGTTTTGTACGCCGATTAATTTCTTCATCAATGTGACCCTCACTTGATATCTGCTGTCCAAGATAAACATACGTATCTGTTATCTCCAGTTTTTCTCCATCAATCGATAAATCTTCATTTCTTGTAAAAGCATTGAACATCACTTTTGTCTTCTGAAAGTTCATTTTTAATCCCACTTCTTTACTCTTGTCAGCAAGTTCCTGGATCATATTCTGCAGCACTGATGGGGTAGTTGCAAAAATGACTACGTCATCAGCAAAACGAAGGTGGGTTAGATAATCTCCATTAATCTTTATCCCTTTGTTTTCCCAGTTCAGTGATTGAAAGACATTTTCCAATGTGGCATTAAAGAGCTTCGGAGATATGGTGTCACCTTGTCTCACTCCCTTTCCAATTTTTATGTGTGTTGTATTTTCAAACAGCCGAATCTTTGCACTTGCATTTTCATAGATGTTATTAATAATATTAATGTATGCATCTTCAATACCGCAGGATTTCAGAGCCGTGGTAGCTGCTGATGGTTTCACCTAATCAAAGGCTTTTTCATAATCGATAAAAGCCATGCACAATGGAAGTTCATATTCCCTCGCTCTTTCAATTAGTTCTCTCAGTACGTGGATATGATCTATTGTGCTGTAGCCACTCCTGAATCCAGCTTGTTCTCTCGGTTGAGCCATGTCCAGTGTTACCTTCAAGCGGTGAGAAAGAACTTTAGTGAAGATTTTATAAACCACTGATAGGAGGCTGATAGGTCTGTAGTTCCTGAGATCCTCAATGTCACCTTTTTTATGTAGCAGGATCATTGTAGCATTGTTTCAATCCTCAGGAATCTTCCCTTCATTAAGGCATCGAGTGAAAATTTGGGCGAGTACTGTTTCGATTTCTCCACTTGCTTCTTGTATGATGTCTATAGTAATTCCATCTTCTCCTGGAGCTTTCCCCCGCTTCATGTTCTTGATTGCATGAGCAACTTCTGCTGGGAGGACTGGAAGAACTCTGGTATCTTTCATGATGTCTGGAGTACATGTATCATCCCTTTCATATAATTTGGAGTAGAAATCTTTCACTCTTGTCAAAATTTCGCCTCTATTTCTTGTTATAGAACCATCTTCTTTTCTCAGAGCCATAATCTGTTTTCTTCCCTTACTGAGATGTCCCTTTGCTATCTTTAGGCTTTGGTTGTTTTCAATTGCTTTCCTTACTAGCTCACAGTTGAATTTCCTTACGTCTTCAGTGATACTTTTTCGTGCTGTCTTGCATAGCTCTATATATTCCACTTTGGAAGTCACATCTTCTTTAGTTGTCCTCATCTCTCTTCTTTTTTGCATCAACATTTTGGTTTTTCCTGATAATTTGTTCACATGCAACTTGTTCTTAGACCCAGCTAATTTTGTTGCTGTTTCCATAAGAGCTTTGGTTACTTTTCTGTTAACTTCCGAAATATCCACTTCTTCTGATGTTAGGCCTTCTATATATATATATATATATATATATATATATATATATATATATATATATATATATATATATATATCAGTGGCGTCGCGTGCCCATTTAGGTTGGGTGTGCACTGTTATGAGGAAAAGACATGCAAACATTTTATTATGTATCACGAGTTGCAAATTGCAAAATTCGCGCATTGGTTTTGAACATAAGAAAGCATTTCTTCTATTTAGCTGTCGTCTAATATCTTATCGTAAAGATCTTTACATACACTCCATTGTAAGAAAAAGCTGACTTTCGTGTGCAAATACTGGAGTGATGAACGAATTTTCGGTGTTGTTTACTTTATAAGTTTTAAATACAGAACGAGTTTTACTTTCTTTAAACCGCTTTACACAATTTGCAAAACCTCTGGAAGAAAATCGGACACTTAGTACATCGTCAACCTAAATGGATGTCAATATTCAAATTGTATATTTAAATCTGTGCTCATAAACACACCGATTCACACAGTGACGAAAAGGCAGAAAAATAGTAATTCGTAGTAGAACGCTGAATCGTGTATATGACTCCACGCTATTAAAAACGCATTTTATTTTTTTAAGCCCGCATACCTTGGGAATTTAAACTTCTATTAAAATACCTTTACATTTTTTAAGCCCGCATACCTTGGGAATTTAAGCTTCTGCGTTGAAACCACGAGGAAATAAAAACATGACCTATTGCGCCATCTGGAGAGCTTTGAATTACAATTGCTTTAACGACTTGGGGTGTCTTCTGGTAAAATATCACTCCTGCAGCTGCAAATATTACTTACTACATTTTGTCTACTGCAGAGAGCAACGAACCTTCTCCTCTTCACGAATATATTGCACAAGGGCATTAAGTTTAGCGGACAAACTTCAGGGAGTCTTATTGGAAATACATTTAAAAAAAAACAATATAATGGCAACTCGTATCACAAAGTTGAATTGCACTGCTCCGTGGGACTCGAGCGGTGCTCATTTTGGATAGCACACCTTGAGAGTTCCGCTGTTACATTTGTAACCACAGTGAAATAAGAACGTGACCTGCAGCGCCATCTGTGGAGCGCTTGTACCACAGCTGCCTTAACAGGGCTGTTAGAATACAAGGGCTGGGTCATTCCTTTGAAAAACTTTGCCGCCACGGATCTCCTCAGTGGTGACAGATGACCTGTTTCTGACGTCACTGTGTTGGAACTCCGGTTGGAACGTTGGAGCCATGAAGCTGCTGTGAAGGGTCTCTCTATTTTCGCTACGTTCTTTCCTTTGCTTTTTTGTGGATAAGTATTCAGCTCTTAGAACTTGCTTTTTGAGAAATCGTTCAGTTAGTTTACGTTGAAATACTGATAATAATAACGAGTTGTGCTGTGGCTACTTGTAAGAACCATTACGAAAAAACTAAAGGTCAGTATATTGTGTACCATGCATTTCCTTCGAAAAAATCCAGATTTAGTGAAGGAATGGCTGAACAAGTGCTATAGGTCAGACTATGAATGTCGCGAATGCTAGAATTTTCAGTGATCATTTTCATTCTTCCGATTACGAAGATAATTTAAAAAATCGCCTACTTGGAAGACCGGAGAAAAAAAATACTGAAACAAAATGCGGTGCCTGTTCTGAATCTGCCGAACTGTCAACAAAACGGACACTGTGTCACTCCTCGAAGTAACAGAAAGCACAAACGAAATATTTTAAAAAAGTGCTTTCGATCGGATGGATATTTTAAGACTGAAAAAGATTTGTGTGCAAGAAACGCAGGATATCTGTTATGAAGTTGATTAAACATTAGAGAATATCAGTTGTTCTTCCTGTATCAAAATAACTGAGGAAAATAGATTGCTACTTGGAAATGTTGCATCCCTTAAAAAATAAATTTAAATTTTTAAAAATTGAGAGAACCAAAGCGTTAAAAATGAAAGCTAACGGAAGGCGACAGCGACTATATCATAGGAGGGGGGGGGGGGATGACTACGCAAAGATTATTGTAGGAAAACAGAGTTCTGAAAACAAAGCTGAAAATTACTGATTTAAAGAATAAAAAACTTAAAAATGGAAGCGCGTATTAAAAGTGTACTAACCATTTAATATACAGTATAAGTGCATATATAGCAGTAATTCAGAATGCAAAGGCATCTGATGTTCAACCAAAGTGGGGGCCACTATACAAAAATATATATTAATTAATTCATAGATTTTTAACAATTATATACAAAGGAATAAGGACATTGTGTTAATTTCTTGTTCTTTAAAAATTTCGCGCATTAAAGTTCGTAATTTGAATGTAGTACATTAGTAGCTTTACGTGAAAAAAAAAAAAATACTGATTTTGAAAGATGTCGAAGATTCACTACAAAAACACCGCAAATAAAGTTTAAGGAAAAACGAAAAGAAAAGCATACGAAAAAATTTGCGATTTTATTATTGCTGTTCGAAATTCAAGAAATTAAACAGAGAAGGAAACGTGGGGAAAAAAATTACTTTTTTCACTTCAGGTGATCTATTTGCGCAATCTCGCAGATCAAATATATTTTAATGCACACATCTGGTGGATGGTGCAAGACGTTGACAAGAAAACTTATGACCTGAAAATTTAAACGTATTGTGTGTGTATAACGAAAATTTTCATTTCTAAAGACAAATGAAAATTAAAACAGATCCCCAGTCTTTTCTCTTACTTTTTATTTAAGTCTGTTAAATACCTAGAATGAGTCATTTGTTATATTTCTTTAAAAGAGCCACTGAAATGCTCGTTAGCTTTCATTCTCTCACTGCAGCAATCCAGCTGTCAGCTCCGTTCCAACATACTGACGTCACACGCTGGCGTTCGTAGGGATTCGCGTGTCCGAAGCCTATGACCCAGCCCTTGTATTCTAACAGCCCTGTGCCTTAAGGGCGTCGGATGTGCGCACGCGAAACAGCGCACCCCAGGATTCTAGCACGAATGCGATATGCTTACTGAACGAACCTTTTCTTCTTAATAAAAACATCATGTGGGGAAATTAATTTTAACCACCTCTCGAAGCCCTTAGGACGAACTCTGGCGAGAGTTTTTGTTAAAAATAAATCCGAAAAAATAATATCGATAATGTAGGTTAAATTGCGACTCTGTGTGGGTGTGCGCCGCACACCTAGCACACCCCTGATATATATATATATGTGTGGGATGTAAGGTCAGGTGATGCGTAACATCACAGCCTCTCCTTGACAAATGTCAACCCCGCCTTCTCGTGGTGCATCCTGTTCCCACTAAAGGGGCTCTGACGACCGCCCATAGCGGTATAACTATACCATCGGGATTAGAGGAAATTCTATCCCACACTCACCAACCCGCTTGGCCAGCGTGGTGAGTTATGGCCAAACCCCTCCAAAATGACTCCACAACTTAAATCTTGGCCCTCAGTCTCCGGCAGCTGGAATGTACCTGGCCAAGGCAGCGGCCAGTGCGACATGAAGGCAGAGGGTGCTAAGAATCCCCGGAGGACCGGACTAGGCTGCCATCTGATGCTGACCTTGGCAACGTACAATGGACGCTCCCTATCTTCTGATTCAAGGCTTCTTGAATTGGAAGAGGAACTACAAAGGATCAAGTGGGACATCGTGGGGCTAAGTGAGGTAAGGAGAAAAGGAGAAGATCTCATCGAACTGAAAAGTGGACATCTCTTCTACTATCGTGGGACAGATACTGGCAGAACTAGTGGTGTTGGATTTATAATAAACAAGAAACTGATGGATAAAGTGGTAGAAGTTGAAAGTTCCTCTGACAGAGCTGCACGACTCGTTATCCAACTATCAAGAAGATACCAGGCTCAGATTATTCAAACTTATGCACCCACCACAAGTCATCCTGAAGAAGAAATTGAAGAATTTTATGAGGAAATTTGTCATCTAAATAATAAAGGTAAGCAGCACTTGAAAATAATTATGGGAGATTTCAATGCAAAAATAGGGCAACGACAACAGAATGAAACTTCAGTAGGTAAATTCGGTCACGGCAACAGAAACCAGCGTGGAAATACTCTCGTTGAGTTTGCAGAGGCAGAAGGATTTTTCATCTTGAACTCCTTCTTCAAGAAAAAGCCACACAGGAAATGGACATGGAGACATCCAAATGGGACGACAAGTGAAATTGATTTTATTATGTGTAACAAAAAATTCGTCATAGAAGACTGCAGTGTGCTAAACAAGTTCAACACAGGTAGTGACCATAGATTGGTGAGATGTAAGATGCACCTCAACACTAAACTTGAACGTGGCAAGCTCATAAGACAAACAAAATCCATTGGCATAACCAACCTTAAAAAACACCATAATACCTTCAAGTTGGAACTGAAGAACAATTTTTCTGCTTTAGAAGGCCTAACATCGGAAGAAGTGGACATCTCTGAAGTTAACAGAAAAGTAACCAAAGCTCTTATGGAAACAGCAACAAAATTAGCTGGGTCTAAGAACAAGTTGCATGTAAATAAATTATCAGGAAAAACGAAAATGTTGATGCAAAAAAGAAGAGAGATGAGGACAACTAAAGAAGATGTGACTTCCAAAGTGGAATATATAGAGTTATGCAAGACAGTACGAAAAAGTATCACTGAAGACGTAAGAAAATTCAACTGTGAACTAGTGAGGAAAGCAATTGAAAACAACCAAAGCCTAAAGATAGCAAAGGGACATCTCAGTAAAGGAAGAAAACAGATTATGGCACTGAGAAAAGAAGATGGTTCTGTAACAAGAAATAGAGGCGAAATTTTGACAAGAGTGAAAGATTTCTACTCCAAATTATATGAAAGGGATGATACATGCACTCCAGACATCATGAAAGATACCAGTACCAGAGTTCCTCCAGTCCTTCCAGCAGAAGTTGCACATGCAATCAAGAACATGAAGCGGGGAAAAGCTCCAGGAGAAGATGGAATTACTGTAGACATCATACAAGAAGCAAGTGGAGAAATCGAAACAGTACTCGCCCAAATTTTCACTCGATGCCTTAATGAAGGAAAGATTCCTGAGGATTGGAACACCGCTACAATGATCCTGCTACATAAGAAAGGTGACACTGAGGATCTCGGAAACTACAGACCTATCAGCCTCCTATCAGTAGTTTATAAAATCTTCACTAAAGTTCTTTCACACCGCTTGAAGGTAACACTGGACATGGCTCAACCGAGAGAACAAGCTGGATTCAGGAGTGGCTACAGCACAATAGATCATATCCATGTGCTGAGAGAACTAATTGAAAGAGCGAGGGAATATGAACTTCCATTGTGCATGGCTTTTTATCGATTATGAAAAAGCCTTTGATTCGGTGAAACCATCAGCAGTTACAATGGCTCTGAAAACCTGCGGTATTGAATATGCATACATTAATATTATTAATAACATCTATGAAAATGCAAGTGCAAAAATTAGGCTGTTTGAAAATACAACACACATAAAAATTGGAAAGGGAGTGAGACAAGGTGACACCATATCTCCGAAGCTCTTTAATGCCACATTGGAGGGTGTTTTTCAGTCACTGAGCTGGGAAAACAAGGGGATAAAGATTAATGGAGATTATCTAACCCACCTTCGTTTTGCTGATGACGTAGTCATTTTTGCAACTAACCCATCAGAGCTGCAGAGTATGATCCAGGAACTTGCTGACAAGAGTAAAGAAGTGGGATTAAAAATGAACTTTCAGAAGACAAAAGTGATGTTCAATGCTTTTACAAGAAATGAAGATTTATCGATTGATGGAGAAAAAGCTGGAGATAACAGACACGTACGTTTATCTTGGACAGCAGATATCAAGTGAGGGTCACATTGATGAAGAAATTAATCGGCGTACAAAACTTGCCTGGAGAGCTTTTGGAAGAAACAGCATAATTTTCAAGAGCAATATGCCATTATGTCTTAAAAGAAAAGTGTTTGATCAATGCATCCTCCCAGTGCTTACGTATGGTGCAGAGACGTGGACCTTAACTAAAAGGGACATACAAAGGCTGCAGACAACTCAAAGCAGTATGGAGAGGGTGCATACTTGGTGTAACCAGGAGAGATAAGAAGAGAAACTCGTGGATCCGAAAAATGACAAGAGTGGAAGATATCATGATCAGAGTTAAATCCCTGAAATGGCAATGGGCTGGACATACTGCCAGAAGGACAGATCATCGATGGACAGCCGAAATTTTAGATTGGATTCCAAGGGACAGGAAAAGACCCAGAAGAAGACCACATGGGAGATGGGTGGATGAAATTCGAAAGTATGCAGGGGTGACATGGAGGAGACTGGCACAAGACAGACCGTTGTGGAGGAAACTTGGGGAGACCTTCGTCCAGCAGTGGATTGATAATGGTTGAAAATGATGATGATGATGATATATATGTGTGTGTGTGTGTGTGTGTGTGTGTGTGTGTGTGTGTGTGTATTATATAATATAATCTCCCAAGCGAGAAAATCGTGCATTTTTAAAGTGGAAAATGTTCACAATGTTCACAGTAACGAATTTAGTAAGGATGTTTTTAACGGGAATCTCTGCATATTCGTTGCAGTTCGGAACCGTAAGAAGTTACATCATGTAATTGAAGGACTGAACACTATTCTAAGTCTTCAAAATTGAAGAAACGTGACCAGGAGATAGTACTAAGGACAAAAACCAATGGGTGTATTTCCGTTTTGGCCCAAATCAATTGACAAAGGTGAACGAGTGGTATGAAAATGGCGTTAGAACACAAGTAGGGAAAATCATCTAACATGTGTTGTGGTGCTTGATATGTAACCCCAAATATCCGTTATGTCCCCATGGTTCAAAATAAGCTCATGTCATACAAAAACCTGTATTCCATGTGTAAATGAACATTTGTGGCATTGAACACATGACGGAAGCAAAGTGATTTAAAACAATGAGAACAACGCAAGATCCCAAAGTTATCACAGTACTGACAATTGTCATTGATATCTGAAAAACAAATACGTTGAACATTATCAAAAAAAGCGTCATCACTTTCACAGTATCCAATTGTTTTTCATGGATATAACAACAGGTTGTTGAATTTTTCTGACTGCAATTAATTGTGTATGAATGAATGCAGGAATATGATGTTATTTCGGTGATGGAGTACAAAATTATGGACATTGTGACGTGTTACATAATCAGATATTTTATGTGCATATATTTTATACTGGCGGAAAAAATAAACATCGAGAGGTTGAATGAAACCTGTTGTCTTTGGTGGTATGATTTTCTCCACTTGTGCTCTTAGACCATTTTCGGACCACTCGTTCACCTTTGTCAGTTCATTTGGGACCAAAACGACAATACACGCATTGGTTTTTGCCCTCAGTACTATCTCATGGCCACGTTTCTTCAATTTTAGAGAGTGACCGTTGAAAGGCTTCCCTTGTATGTAAAATCTCTCTCTCTCTCTCTCTCTCTCCCTGCCGACGAAATGATCTTCGTGGTAAATCGTATGATCGCATCCAAAGATAAAAGGAATTTTTCAGTCGGATTTTTAGAAGCAGTGGTATGGAATAAAACATATTCATTAGAATCGGCGTTTACGCCACATAGCGGCAAGATTTTAGATCAGAAAAACTCTAAGGATCTTTGCATTTATTTACAAAAAAAGGTCTCGCTACTTGAGTTTATCAGAGACGACGCTAGATGTCACGACGGGCGACCCACTGACATCACGCAATAGCATAACGTGCGATGCACGATTTTTTAATTCTCGTTTTTTTTTTTTTTTTTTTTTTTTTTTTTTGAAACTGATATTAAATGTATATATCTTGTCTGCTAAAGAAGCAAAAAGTATATATTCTGAAGAAAAAACGAAATTTAGTTTCTTACGAACGTAGCATGATAGACCTCTCTAGTAGGCGATTAAGGAAATCGTTAGCTCTCAGGTAATATAAGGCGAATATCATACCTGTACTTAGGGCTGTTACGAAAGAGGTACGAGAAGTTCCTTGTGGATGTGTGACCAGAAGTCATAAAGTAAGGATATGTTGAGTGGAAACAGACATTGAAGCCTGTGGAAACGCCTCCCATAGAACATGGCGCCCTCATCGACCTGCAACAAAAGCAAAGTGTGACGTGATCCCGTCCTGTCGGCAATGGTTGCTATGGGTCCCAGTGCTCAGGAATGGTTGAGAATCAGCTGCTCTGACCCCCTCCCTCCCCACGACCTTTGTCCTCAACTCCTGTCACAAATTAAACTAAGTGAGGCAATGGAAAGATAACAATAACGTAATGTAGATATCGAAGCCAAAAACGTAGATATCGAAACAGATGACAATGGAATACAAATCAGAATTGAAAGCAAAGCAGAGTCACAGTTTATATTGTGAAGAAAACAACAACAAATATGCGGGAATGAAATGTGCAACAAAGACACGTAGAAACCTAAGTTATGGAATTGGCAAAGGAAAAGTTAACGATCAGTAAGGAATAAGCAAGAATAATGCCACTTATTAGAATGCTACGGGAAACTGAAAGATTCAAACCAAAAATGATCTTGAAAATCATAGATATTTGTCGCATACGTCGTCTTCAACTCTGCTGGGAGGTCAAAGCTCAAATGGACAAAATCACGTGGTCCGTTGTGATTCCTGGGAAGCCCAGCTGTCAATCAACGGTATTTCTGTTGTAGGTCGATGGTGCGCTACAGTCGACTTCATGACGTCATGAGTTTCAGCTTACTATAGCTATACTCGCGGCAATGCTAACCTGATTACACTGTTAAGGTTGTGAAACCGATTCGCCGACATGAAATCTCTTGTTTATCAGTATTTCTCCGCGCACTAATGGAGTGCTATGTGTCTCGGACCCTTCCCCCTAAAGATGACTGAAGGCCAGACAAATGAAAACTTCCCGCGTTCAATCACGATGTCCCCCTCCACTCCCACACCTTCGCAACCTTGCCGAGCACCAGACAAACGATTTCTGAATGAGTATTTTAAAACAGCAACCACGAAGAAAAGAGTAAGCTCATTACAATGGCCGCTAAGCCATTACTCTGCCTCCGGCTAACAATGCTCCCCTCCCAGTTGCAGTAAATATCCTCGTGTTAACTGTATAGCATCTCTGAAGCCAAACAGAAGTGACAATGTCGCCTCCAAAATGCCAATATTTGTATTTTTTAGAAACGAAACCGAAACTGGGATCTTCAGTTTTTTCAATGTGCGTACGTAAGACATTTAGAATATCTACACTGAAGAGCAATTGAATTAGAGACAGCTGGCGTCATGCAA
Organism: Macrothele yani; assembly: GCA_039090855.1. Taxonomy (NCBI): domain Eukaryota; kingdom Metazoa; phylum Arthropoda; class Arachnida; order Araneae; family Macrothelidae; genus Macrothele; species Macrothele yani. Next base: position 41,607,321 of record CM077003.1, on the reverse strand, counting down.
ATATGGAGCTGTGGGCGGCCCTGTAAACGGAAACGACATGACGTATGCAGCGATCCTACAATATAAGGAGTGATGCGACGGGAATCAGTAAGAGTCGAAAGCAGTATGGGTAAGACGAAGGATCTAAGCGCATTTGATCGCGGGCAAATTGTCGGAGCCCGACGAATGGGTCATTTCATCTCGGAAGTCGCGCAGGCACTGGGATTTTCAGGAGCCACTGTGTCACGGGTGCACTGTGAGTACATCGAATCCGGTAAAACCATCCCTGCAAGGGCCAACTGCCGTGGACAACAGCGTGTGGATGAGCAGGGTCATCATCGGCTAGCTCGCATTGTAACAGCGGATAGACGGGCCACAGTGCAAAAAATCACTCGGCAATTTAACGCTGGTGCACAAAAACGTGTAAGCAGCCACACCATCCTGAACCATCTCCTCGCTATGGGGTACAGAAGTCATCGTCCCACGAGGGTACCGCTGCTGACCGCACATCACAGGGTGCAAAGATTAGCATGGGCGCGGGAACATCGCCACTGGACCCTAGACATGTGGAAACATGCTGCCTGGACTGATGAGTCGAGATTCACGTTGGTACATGCGGATGGCAGGATACGAGTACGGCGCAAACCACATGAAGCGATGGATCCGTCTTGCCAGCCGGATACTCTTCAAGCTGGTGAGGGTGGCATTCTCGTCTGGGGGCTGTTTACGTGGACTGAAATGGGACCCCTGGTACGTGTGACATCGTCCCTCACAGGTCAACGTTACTGGGATATCCTGGATGACCACTTGCTCCCGTTTGTGCGTCTTCGACATCCCACTGGGGACCTCATCCTGCCACAAGACAATGCACCGTGCCATCGCTCCCGAATTGTATCCGAATGGTTGGATGAACACTCCACCGACGTGACCTCGCTTCCTTGGCCAGCTAGGTCACCTGACCTCAATCCCATCGAGCACATCTGGGATGCCATCGAGAGAGATGTTCAAGGCTCTGACCCCCTCCATCAAATCTTCGTGAACTGTGGGAGCTTGTTTAGGGGTCGTGGATCCGTATGGCTTCCCAACGCTTCCGGTGTTTTGTCGAGTCCATGCCGAGACGAATCGCCGCCGTCATCAAGGCGAAAGGTGGTGCTACACGTTACTAGACAGGTATCTCTAATTCAATTGCTCTTCAGTGTATATCTTCATGTTCTTTCTTAGGTCACAGTTAAAGTTTGAAAAATGCTTTTAAATTGGAACTATTTTATGCAGTGGAAGTACACGCTCCGTAACTTAAACTCCATAGTCAGGTTAGCCTTGCCCAGAGTATAGTTTTCTCTCTATGACCAGAAGTGTCTTGTCGATGTGTGACCAGAAGTTCCTTGTGGATGTGTGACCAGAAGTTCATTGTGGACGTGTGCCCGGAAGTTTCTTGTAAAAGCGTGCTGGAATTTTCTTGTGGAGGCGTACCTAGAAGTTTCTTATGTACGTGAGTCAGGAAATTTTTTGTGGAGCTTTATCCAGGAGTTCCTTGAGGACGTGAGCGCGGAAGTTTCTTGTGGAGCTTTACCTAGGAGCTTCTTGTGAAGGCGTACCTAAAAGTTCCTTGTGGAGGTGTACCCGGTAGTTCCTTATTAATGTGTATCCAGAAGTTCCTTGTTGAAGTGTGTCCAGAAGTTCCTTGTGGATTTCCTGTCGTACGAAGAATCTGTGAAATTCAGGTTTCTGTCTGTATTTCACGGAAAAGATTGTATCAGAAGTATGCTTCGTTAATTCACGAAGGGAATCGCGGAAAGTGTCTCTTGACCTGCCTGGAAGTTCCTTGTTAAGGTATGCCTTGAAGTTCCTTGTTAAGGTAAGCCTTGAAGTTCCTTGTTAAGGTATGCCTGGAAGTAACTTGTGGTGGTGTGCCTGGAAGTTACTTGTGAAGGCGTGCCCAGAATTTCCTGGTGAAGGCCTACCTAGAAGTTCCTTGTGATGGTGTGCCTAGGAGTTTTTGTGCAATCCTCATCCCTATCACAAACTCGGGCGCCACATCATCTGGGCGATCATCCTACCGATTACTCAGAAACATGCAGCCCCAGAATCTCTGACAATGACTGATAAATGGGCCGCATATCTCCTGATACAGGCACGCACCTGACGTTCAATCACTACACCAATTCCCCTGATCTATAAATGGGTTCTCACACCAAAGTGACTGAGGGCTCATGTCGTGCCTTACACTCGGCTTCCTTACCAGAGACACGATGGATTCTGGATAACAAGAAAAGATCTGTAGGCCAGGGATATTTAGTAGCAAGATCGCGCCCAGCGGAATGCACGGTATGAAAAGCACCTGGAAAGCATATTCTGAAGGGGCGGCAGAAAGCCCCAGTAAATTTTTAAGATAAATAAATTAATATCAAAGACGTGGGAGAAGTTTAAAAAAAACGTTTTTCTGTGAGAAATCGCAATGCTGCATGTTACGTTTATTTAAAAAAATCATTATATAATTCCCATCGTGCAACATTTCATCAAATTGGGAGTGAACCAACATATACAGGGGTTGTCCAAAATAATGGAAACACCTTGAAACAATAGGTGTTACGCACCTAATATGGTGGGGGAGCACCCTTGGCATTTAAAACTGCTTGAATCCTTTTTGGAATGGACGCATACAAGTTCTGCATGGTGGTAAGTGCTATGTTGTACCATTCTTCCGGCAGAAACTGTTCCAATTCCTTGAGAGACGCCGGAGATAATGGGAGCGCACTCTGTTTTCCAACAAAGGCCACAGGGGCTCAATGATGTTTAAGTCCGGTGATTGTGCAGGCCAGGGAAAGTGTGCAGCTTCATCCTCATGTTCCTCAAACCACGATAGAAGAGTTCGACTTCTGTGAATCGGGACATTATCATCTTGAAAGGTACAATACTCTGACGGAAACAATGTCTGCGACATTGAAGGCACATGGTCGGCCAAAACAGTGACATAGTCACCGCAAGTGTTCCGTCCGTGTAAGGTGATAATGGGACCTGCTGCAAACCACGAGATCCTGCCCCCAAACCATTACGGAACCACCCCCATGGTTCACTGTAGGAAGGAGACAGTCTGGGTTGTAGGCTTCTGTGGTGGTTCTCCACACGTTAACCCGTCCTGTGGTGAGGAGAATAGCGAGAGATTTGATTCATCGGAAAACAAGACACGTTTCCAGTGATCCGCAGTCCACGTTTTATGTTCTTGGCACCACTGTAGTCTCCGTTTCATGTTCACCTGTGACACCAGGGGTTTTGCAATCGCAGGTCTGCCGTAAATATTGTGCTTATGTAATTCCCTTCGCTCGGTATGAGTCGACACTGGGTTTTGGAGATGTGCATTAAGCTCAGCAGTCACTTTCGTCGCCGTGGTCTTCCTCCTTGCGGTCACAATCCTCTTTAACGTCCTCCTGTCTCTCGCAGTGAGTTTTGTTTTCCTTCCACAGTTGTGTCTCGCAGATGATGTTGTGCCGTGAACATTGTATGCTGTCATGACCTTCGACACGGTACCTCTCGATACCCTCAATACCTGTGCCAATGTGGTTAACGACGCACCAAGCAAACGGGCTCCTGCAATCTGCCCTCTTTGGAACTCCAACAGGTCACTCATTGTACCTTCACCTGGAACGAAATTATGCAAACACCGATTTACAATGCAGTCACACAGACTCTTGAGACTATATGCAACACATTTTTACAAAAAAAAAAAATGTTTAGCTACATGTTCGTTTTACTCAAAAAGCAGCACATATCAAAGTCACTGTTCTCAGCGAGGTGTTTCCATTATTTTGGACAACCCCTGTACGTGAGATTCGGGAAGCTTTCTACAAAACCGCTGTCTTTGTGATCGACGTCAACGCATGAATTCTCTGTTACATGTCGTCTCGGGACAGTCAGAGTAATCACGGCCCTGATTGCGAGAGTTTTGTCCTGCTCCCATGCTGTCGTGTCTGAACCTCACACAGTGCCTACCCAAAAGACATTCTTTAATTTTTGCTTGTTTTTATTCTGCAAAACAAGACCGGTTCAAGCCGGTACGCAAGGCATCGGGGGCGCCTTCTCTTCCTACATTTAAAATTTGGCAGCCTTTAACTACGCAACTTCAATTATATTTTAACAAGTTAGTATAATCATGCAATGCATTGCTTATGATACGCTTTAATACATACCAGAAATCATTACTCAAGTTATGAGGATAATGGCTGTGAAATAAATCTCGCTTCTGTGCCCTGACCTTTGGCCCCATTTCGATGATGTTAAACAGAATTGGTTCAGTTTACCTCCGGAACAACATACTAAAGTTTTGTCCCAATCGAAGCACTTTTACGTAAATTGTGGCGCATAATTGCAATGGAATGGATCCCCTCCTATGTCCTGACCTTTGACCCCATGTCGCCCGTTTTCAGTAGGGTTCGTTCCCAGTTGTCCCATTACCACATACTAAAATTTTATGGGAATCGAACCATTTTTACGCGAGTTATCGTGCTGGCAGACAGACAGAAGGACAAAGCTGGAGCATACACGCTTCTTCAACCAACGGTTGAAAAGCGTAAAAAACTGTATTGCCTGTGTAGTAAAAGCTTTTTTCCGGGGGCGTCTGTTCCGTTATTTCCTTTTACAGCCGTGAAGAATAAAGATCTCGATGGATGTGGTCGACTTCCGTAAGTGCGACTTCGTACACCTCAAATTTTGTGCCATTTCGTGCGATTTCGGTACATATAACTTAAGAGGCTTATGACCTAGTGCTAGTTCCGTACAGGTTTAAACTAAACCGATTAATGAACAAGCCGCACCCAAAAATTAAGAAATTGGTTAAAAGTTTGAAAGAAGAGGCAGAATATAATGGTTTTTTTTGAAAAAGAGACATTGCCTGTAGCTTGAGAAGAAAGCACGCCTTAAGAAATACATCAACCTCGACAAACGAATAAACAGAATCTTTGATAATTATTATGCAGCACCATCTCGTGATTCTGAGACCATGAAAAAATGTTTAAAAGCTCTGGCCTTCGTTGGAAAATTTGAGTAGTTATAAAAAATTGAGAAAAAATGTAAAAAGAAAACCTTAAAACAAAAAATGTAAGAAAATTTTGCATTAATAAAAGACAAAGGGATAATCACGTATATTTTTGAAACACGCCAAGCATAACGCTGCCAGTCCTAAGCCTGGATAAAGTGTGAAGGGAAAAACATGCCAATATGAAGCAAGAAACCATCATCACATGTACACACGCTTGTTTTCATATAATTTCATCTTTGAATTTTTGTCATTTACGTTAAAATAAGAAATAAATTTTACAAAGATTTCATAAAAAATTAGAGCAATATCTCAAAATTGTTGTTATTTTTCAATTTAGTCAATTATTTGTTATTAAAACTATTTCATTAATCAACCGTTTATATATGAAGGGCCGAATTCCCTCTACTCCTTTGTACGGAACTCGCACGTTGTTGAAAAATTTTCCTCGCACGAAATGGCACAAAGCTTGAGTTGTACGGAAGTCGGCCATCTCAATGGCAACTTCTTCAAATGTAGGAAAGGAGTGAGCGTGGGTGTTCAAGCTTAGATAAAACAGCATCTACATACATCCAGGGGCGGCGAAAAGTGAAATTCGTTGACAGAGCCCGAAATTTCGAATCGAGGTGAAATTTCGATTCGAAATTTCCCGCTTTCCGGAACAAACAGAAGAAAAACAATGCCTAAGGAGCTTTTTTGAGGATTAGGACCACCCGACCACTTACCTAGAGCAACTTTCTGAGGCACATCACAACAGAAAATCGCACATATGCCAAATAAAAAAAAAAATAAAAAACATTTTTGGCTAAAATTACTGAAATTATTGACCGGGCGGTTCTGCCGCCACTGTGTAGAAGACCAAAGCAAGTTAAATTTTGCTGTAAATACAGAGCAGCACCGTCTGGCATTACCTCAGCTTTTCTCTTTATTCAAATGGTGGCTTTATACAGCATATACACTTGTACAGGGTGCATAGGAAAGTCCCTTCAGCCTGAAATAACTTGCGAACGGAGAGAGGTACAGTTATGCAAGTGAGATAACGGTATAGTATAGTGACTACGCCCAATCGAATGCAATAAATAGCAGCGCCCCTAGTGGCGAAATGCGGAAGTTAGCCATTGCAAATCGGAAACGAAAAGAGATAGAGCAAAATTTCCAATTACAAAGTTGTAGAGCGTCAATTAATTAGTGCAAAACGACATCATTTGTTTTACACGGATAAGATAAATTGTCGCCTGAATACCCTAAAATGTCCGAAATCAATGCGCCACCTTTTGTGTGAACGTTTGAAGGGAACAGGCATAGGTATGAGCAAATACACACAATTTATTGCATAAATGCGTACTAATGTCAATACAGTTTGATGACGTTAGATAAAACCAAAAACGGCAAACTGGCGCACAGTGATAAAAAGTTAATGTCGAGTATGTTCGAGGAGTTCGCTATTGCCCACGATACACATTTGTATTCGTGAAAGTAACTTTGCATGCACATTTCTCAGCATGGAAGGTGTCACACTATTGCAAGCCTCTGTAACACGACGACGTAGATCCAGCAGACTTGTAGGCGCTGTTGCATACACCTGATTTTTTACGTAACCCCAGAAATCCAAGCTCGCCATTCTCAACACAGCGTACGTAAACCTAAACTCCTGATCAGGGTACATCCTGCTACTGGTTTTTATATCGTAGGTACGGTACAACGTCACAATCTGCATTTGCATACGGCTCCATTTGCGAAATGTGAATATGCAGATTCGAATCGCCGCACGTCGATTTCGGACATTTTAGGGTATTCAGGCGACAATATTTCCTATCCGTGTTAAAAAAGATGTCGTTTTGTACTAATTAATTGATGCTGTTACAACTTTGTAGTTGGAAATTTTGCTCTATCTCTTTTCGTTTTCGATTTGCAATGGCTAACTTCCGCATTTCGCCACTAGGGGCACTGCTATTCGTTGCATTCGATCAGGCGTAGTCACTTTACTATACCGCTATCTCACTTGCGTAACTGTACCTCTCTCCGTTCGCAAGTTATTCCAGGCTAAAGTGATTTTCCTATGCACCCTGTATATACGTATGTACATTGCAGAGTAAGATCCAGGAACTTTCTGACAAAAGTAAGCAAGTGGGATTAAAAATAAACTTTCAGAAAACTAAATCGATGTACAATGCTTTTAGAAGAAATGAAGATTTATCGATTGATAAGGAAAAACTGGAAATAACAGATACCTATAGTAATTTACCTTGTGCAACAGATATCAAGCAAATGTCACATTCATGAAGAAATTAATCGGCGTATAAAACTTCGCAGGGGAACTTTTAGAAGGTACAGTTCAATTTTCAAGAGCAATATACCACCATCATGTGTTAAAAGAAAAGGGTTTAATCACCCACAATCTTTCCAGTTCTTACGTACTTACGGAGCAGAAACTTGGACTAAAAAAGAGAAACAAATTTTGAAGACAACTGAAAGAAGCATGGTAAGATGCGTACTTGATGTATACAGGGAAGATAAGAAGAGGAACTCGTGGATAAGAAAAATGACAAGAGTGGAAGACATCATGATCAGAGTAAAATACCTGAAATGGCATTGGGGTGGACATGATCAAAATAAAATCCCTGAGATGACATTGGGCCGGGCATATTGCCCGGAAAACAGACCACCGATGGAACACCGAAATTTTAGACTGGATACCAAGGGAGAGGGAAAGACCCCGAAGACCACGTGCGAGATGAGTGGATTAAATTCGAAAGCATGCCGGAGGGACATGCAGGAGACTAGCTCAAGACAGACTGTTATAGAAGAAACTTGGGGGAGACCTTCATCCAGGAGTGAATTGATAATGGTTGACGATATTTCTCATGAGTTAATTGCATTAGGGCCCTATTCAATTGATATGTGGATTACAAAAAAATAAAACAAAAACCGGTGACTATTTACTGTATGTGCTCCTCATACCTTAAACCCCCCCCTTCCCCTCCCTCTTCCTTTTTAGCACGTCTTTTGTAAAAAAAGATCGTGCTTATGTTACCGGTTTGTCTGTCTGTCTGTACCCACAATATCTCTGCAACTGTTGGTCCGATTTGAAAATGTCTCTTTGTGTTGGGAAGCTTGAAATATGCGAATGATGATCCTTTATTTCTTTTTTTTTTTTTTTTTTTTACGATGTACATTTTCGCCGCTACGGGGCGGGCGTAAATGTAGACGATGTCGAATTCAGAAATACGTTTTATTCCACATATTTGCTTCTAAACATCCGATTGAAAAAATACTTTTATCTTTCGATTCCATTTATGTCGAAAAGTATTTTAGATATAGTTAATTTTTCAAATTACGCATATATCTTTTGCTAGGGGGCGTAAAAGTAAATTATATTTTTACCGATACTCTTCTTTTAAAACTCCGATTTGAATTTTTTTTCAGCGGATACACTTCCTGATGGAAAATCTTTTACATATAATTTCAAATTTTTGGTAAAGAATACTTTAGCCACCAGGGGGCGTAAGAGTTAATTTTTGCTTCTGATGTATTTGCCATAAAATCTGAGCTTCTAAAATATCGATTGAAAAATTCTTTCGTGGCCTGATGCCACTTACATCGATAAACATTTTCGGAATATTTAATTCTTAAAATATTCCACAGTTTCTCCGCCATGGGGCGTAGATGTATATCTTATTTTTGTCAATATCTGTACTTCTAGGAGTCCGATTTAAAAAATTCCTTCTTTGTTGGACAGTGTTTCCAGTGTGACATGTTTTTCATATAATTTCAAATTTTTCAAGTAATTCATAGACTTTCCGATAGGGGGCGTAGAGGTAAATTGCGTTTTTCCCTATGTCTCTGTTTGTAAATCTCAGATTTGAAAAATTCTTTCTGCACCGGATATAGCTCCCGATGGGAAATCGTTTGCACATAATTTCTAATTTTTGTAAAAAAAATGGTTTGGCCACCAGGGGGCGTAAATCTTAATTTCAGCTTCTGATGTATTTGCAGCAAAATATGAGCTTGTAAATTCTCGATTGAAAAAATTCGTCGTTTGTAGACTGATAGTACTCATGTCGACAAACCTTTTAGGAACATTTTCTTCTTAAAATAATGCATGGTTTCTACGCCAGGGGGCATAGATGTATATCTTATTTTTGTCAATATCTCTACTTCTAGGGGTCCGATTTGAAAAATTCCTTCTTTGTTGGATAGTGTTTCCGATGCGAAATGTTTTTCCTATAAATTCAAAATTTTCAAGTAAATCATAGCCTTTCTGCTAGGGGCACAAAGATAAATTGCGTTTTCTGCGTTATGTCTGCTTCTAAAACTCCGATTTGAAAAATTATTCCTGTATCGCATGCAAGACCTGATGGAAAATAAGTTTTCACATAGTTTCTAATCTTTGGTAAATAATGGCTTGGCCACCAGGGGGCATAAGTGTTAATTTCTGCTTCTGATGTATTCGTAGCAAAATCTGTGCTCCTCAAAACTCGACTATTTTTTCTTTTTTTATCTTGGACGGATAAGTGCCCATAAGGAAAAACCTTTTGAGAATACTTTCTTCCTAAAATAACGCATGGTTTTCCCACCAGGGGACGTAAAGTCACATCTTATTTTTGTCGATATTGTTAGATCTTACCTTTACAGGCTGATGTGGCCGCGGCACCAGGTGAAGTATCGCCTGCAGTGAAGCACCCGATATCTCCACCGAAAATAATAAACATCTAAATAAAAACAAAAAAACACTGAAGAAAATTTTGTCAAAAATTTTGCTCTCCTCCGCTGCTGCTAGGGGCTAGCAAGGAGTTTTCCTACTTGCGTTGACAACCGAAAATTCTGCAACAACAAATTAATTATCTGATTCCAATAATTAATAATGACCTCCCATAATTAATTATAACAAATTAATTATTAACTTCCCGCAAAACCCGTACCGCGATTGGGCGTGGATGCCTGGATTTAACTCCAGCACGTCCCAATCTACCGAAAATCACAGCAACGCACACACACACTCGAAAAGATACCCAACGCTCATTTCACGTACGCTTGACATTTAATATCCAACGTTATATTATATACACTGCCACCTTTATCCATGAAGTGGCACAAAAATCTGCTGAGATGAATGTATGGTGGGCTGCTCTAGCGGCAGCTTAATTATGCACAATGATTTAAACACTTTATCACTGATCAAACGATAACACTGATTTAACTAACTCTGATTTAACAATTAACACTTATTCATACACTGTTCACTGATGAAATTCTAGTATGCACAATAAACAAATAGAGCGAAGGAAACATATGTGAGAGATTACCCAAAACATTTAAATACACACTTTAGAAAACGATAATTGAGTACGAGCGTGGGTACCAGCAATTAAAATGATACAGTAATTATCATGACGGCCGCAGTTTAATTATAAGCTATATATATCTATCTATACCATTACACACACCTGCATAGGCTTGATGCCAAATTAGCAGGGAAGAGCTCTTAAGACTTATGGCCATAACACAAATAAAAATCACGAATAAAATGTGTTGGAGGCCTCCGCTGTCGTGCTTACTCCCTTTCACAGGGGACAGAGTTCTATACGCTGTTCACTGTCCGACGGCACTTGTAAGTCTTGAGCAAATGTTCATATAAAGACCACATACCTTGGCAACCGTTGTCTGAGGTCCTCAGCGCAGAGAAGTTGCAAGAAATATCCTGCCTGTTTTCGTAGGTAGACCGCCTAGGCAAAAGTGCACTAATGTCGACCTAGTATCGGTCGAGAAGTCCAAAGGACTGAGATGTCCTCGTTTAAGAGGGGATCATTCATAGCCCTCCTTACTTGCTTCTCTGCTTCTTTTTCCGAGCTCTCCCAGCGGTCAGCTCTCAGGCCTTGGTTCCATGCCCCTCGCTGGTGCTGGTCTCCTGCGTGTCTTTGCCTTCGAATCCGCCCTCCGAATGCCTCGCCGCTTGTTTTTCTCTTCTCCTCGTTTCTCTCCTCTTTGTCCTGTCACAGGGGTTCTCTTAGCCACTTGAAAAGGGATTTATCACCTTGTTTTCAACTGTGGGTGGTAGTCGGTTCTCCCTTATCCCGTTCAGTTCGGAGAAAAATGCAACCACCAGAATGTCTCTTGGCTTCCAGAGGGAATTTTGGGGGTGAGTTTTGCAGACTTGCGTTAGAGTTGAAAATGCACGCGACTGTTGCTATGAGTCCGAAATAGAGATGGTCTGTCGCCATGTGGCCTTTCACAATTCTCGTTTGCCAGAAGGCTACGAATTATGCACTTATCAAATAATGAACAAATTTTAACAATGGCAGTGATGAACAAATTAGAGGATCAATTACCGTAATTAATTATAACTATGAGTGTCGCCTTGCAGTTACATCGAAACACAAATTTACCGCATAAATGAAATATAAAAATTTTCCACAAGTTAGGCTGCACCCTATAACAATCCTTCTACCTTCCAAAGAAAAAAATATGAATGTATTTTTTTCATTGAAGAATGGAAAATTTTGAATATGGATATATCCCTCTTTCTTTCTTTCCCATATTCCATGACATGTCTAATTCCGGATTTTAAACATATCAAGGGTAATGGGAAAGTCTCGATAACATCTCTGATCCATTCATCATTGCCCATAACAAGAAAAGAATATAAACATAAGTTACACAGGTGAGAGCCAATGTGCGTCCGACCAAAACCCTTTTGGACTCACGTGCCTTTCCTCTTATCTAGGTCTGCACTTCTGCGCGGTCCTGAGTTTGGCTCGCGAAATCTTCTTCCTCCTCACAACTGTATATTTCTGTGCTATCACTATCCTCCTCGTCTGCAACCATTTCTTCGCTGGATTTTTCCTCTTCAGCCTGATGTCCAAAGCTGAGAGGTTTCCCCACTCTCCCGTGCTCGTCTCGGGGTCTCAACGACGCTCTCGTTATGATAGGGGGAGTTTTTTCTTTGCTCCCCTCTGCGTCTCCTCCGTGAGCTGCTGCGTCCTCCAACATGGGAGCAGGCTGGGCGGCCGTCCCGGTCTCTTCCAACCCCTGACGTGTTTCCGATTCATGCGGCTGAAAACAGCGCATATCCCTTGTGATCACCGGCCAAGCGGGAGTCACCCAGTCATCATCCTGCTCTGAGAACTCTTCTTCATGATGCCCTTCATCTGCGGTTGGCATACCTATGCTCGACGAAATTTCCTCATCCCCCTTTTCATCCTGGAATTGCCCTGTGTCAAACACCCTTCTCTGTGGTGGTTTGAAAATCCTGTCCACGTGTGTGAGTCGAGTTCGTCTCATATCATTTACTGGGGCGATTTTAAAGTTCACTGGGGATGTTTTCTCAATTACTCTGAAAGGTTCTATAGAAGGTTTTGCCAACTTTCGCGACCTTGTTTTGGATGCTGATGGGTCGTGCTGGTACACTATGTCCCCAATCTTGATCTGTTTGTCTACAGCCGACTTTGCTCGATATTCCCTGGAAGTTTGGGCTGCCTCTTCCAGATTATCCTTGACAATTTTATACGCTTCTTGCATCCTCGTGACTAAGCTCTCGGCGTAGTTCTGGGATTCAGCGTAGTTAAAAGGGATTTCCTCATTCAACAACTGTCCTGGCATGTTCAGATCTCTTCCGAACATGAGAAAGTTGGGTGTTTCTTTAGTAGCACTGTGTGTCGCGCTTCTGTAGGACATGGCCACAAATTCTGTATACTTGTCCCAATCCTTTCCCTTAGGGGAACAATAAATTGCTAAAGAGTGCATTATTGTCTGAATTTGTCTTTCGGCTTGTCCGTCTGTCTGTGCATGGTGTGGAGATGTATTCAGTTTTTTGATGCCAAACTTACGGTACAACTCGGTCATTAAATCGGACAAAAAATTTGTTCCTCTGTCCGTGAGTAACAGATGTGGGACACCGTGACGCGCTATCACGTTAGAAGCAAATTTTTCGGCAATTTCTGCAGATCGCATAGTCTTTAATGGAACCAGCTCGATGTACTTAGTGAATGAGTCGGTGACAACCAATAAATATTTATTTCCATCCTCTGTCAGTGGAAGAGGTCCAGCGATATCCATCGAAATTTTGGACCATGGGACAGATACAATTTCCGGGGTAATTAGACCCGCTTTTTGCTTCTTTTTGAAACCACGACGTTTCAGGCATTGCTCGCAACTCGCAGTGTAGTTCTTGATGTCTGAGAACATGTTAATCCAAAAGTATTTCTGTTTAATTCTCCCAAGGGTCTTTTCAAAACCGAAGTGACCGGCGCATAGTCCGTCATGTTCTGATTTCATCACTTCTGATTTTAACTTATCAGGTATCACTAACTGTTCTGCGATCAATTTCCGTGGGCTGTTTTTTGCTGGTAAGGCAAAATGAAATAAAAGGTCGTCCCTCATAAAATAGGTGTCAGTAATTTTGTCGACTGCTGAATAATCACGCCCTTCAAGACAATCATTACTTCAGCTAATTTAGGATCTGCTCTTTGTGCTGATTTCAGAGTTTTGTTATTAAGTGGTGCAACTGCGACTGTATCATTGGCTTCCACTGCTGCAATGTGCCTAGATAGCACGTCGGCGTTTGTGTTTTTCTTTCCTGGTCGATATTGCACATCGAAGTTATACTCCGACAGACTAAGATTCCATCTGACCAGTCTAGAATTAGGAGTTTTCAAATTCATAAGCCACTTTAGAGGTCTATGGTCGGTAATAACCGTAAACTGCTGACCTACCAAATATTCGCGCCAATGGGTGATGGATACGGTACAACTCGGTCATTAAATGCCAGTGCTTCCTGTTCTGTCGTGCTGTAATTTTTCTCAGCTGGATTAAGTTTCCTGCTAAAGTAAGCGATGGGGTGTCTGTGTCCTTCGTCATCCTCCTGCTCGAGAATACCGGCAATCGCTACTTTGGAGGCGTCTGTGGTGACGAAAAATTTCTTGCTGAAATCAGGAAATATTAATAGTGGCTCACTCACTAGTGAACGTTTCAGCTCTGGAAAAGATTTCTCGCAGTGTTCGTCCCAAATGAATTTCACGTTTCTCCTAGTAAGGTTTGTTAACGGTAAGGCAATGGACGAAAAATCTTTGATGTGGCGCCTATAATATCCTGCCATTCCAAGGAATGCTCGAACATGTTTCACTTTCCGTGGAGTAGGGAATTCCCGAACAGCTTCCACGTTCTGTGGGTTAGGTCTAATGCCCTGACGATCTAAAAGGTGCCCTAGGTATGTCACTTCTTCCGCCAAAAATTCACACTTACTGGGCTTAATTTTTAGATGGTGCTTCCTTAATCTCTGGAAAATTAATTCCAATTTCTCAAGGTGTTCAGATAATGTCCTGGAGGCACACAAGATGTCATCCACATATACCAAAATGCCATCATCTCTTTTGTCCATAAATAGAGAATCAAGTGCTCTTTCAAATGTTGCCGGACTGTTGCAAAGTCCAAAAGGCAAGCGATTCCACTGGAAATGTCCGAATTCGCATGAGAAAGCAGTTTTATGCCTATCCTGTTCTCTAACTTTAATTTAGTGATAACCAGCCAAAAGGTCAATTTTTGAAAAATACTTGCATCCATGCAGTAAGGATAAAGTTTGCTGGATTCGGGGAACAGGGTAGCTATCCTTTCGGGTAATATCATTTAATTTTCGAAAATCAATACAGAAACGATAAGAGTTTCCGCGTCTCACGAGAACAATAGGAAAGCTGTAGGGACTATCTGATTTTGATATGATTCCTGCGTCAAGTAATTCGTTTACCTGAGCTTTTACTTTGGGTCTTAGGGCATGTGGTACAGTATACTGACGCAACTTAATAGGTTTATCATCCGTGAGATGAATTTCATGCTCTGTAAGATCCGTACCTTCTAAGTCTAAAGAATTCCGTGCAAAAACATCAGAATATTTCTGCAATAAATTTAGCATTTTCTCTCGTTCGCTAAATCCCAGGTGGTCTAATTTAAAATCTTCCACAGAGATTGGTTGAGATTTTCGGGATGTTCCTTGCGAACAACGCTTAACTTCCACTGGTTCTGCCTGAAAGAGTTTCGTATGTTTATTTAACCAAATTGGTGAATCACTGTGGTTAGCCGCTCTTACATCATACAGTCCGCTTGCCGAAACATTATTAACTGACCGTGCTAAAAGTAACCTATCTCTGCGTGCTCTCGGTAATGGCTCGAACATAATACTTCCTTCTGTTTTCCCCACTGAGGGTTTACTAAGCGCCACTTGGAGAAAAGTTTCGCTGTTGGGGGGAATGCAAGTTTTACGAGTCAGTGCTGCTATCCTGGGGTGTCTGTTGGAAACATCATTACCTCTCCGCTCCTGTGGGGTGGGTGGCTGAGATGGGGGTCAGGGAAGTGAAGCTGGTTTGTATCTGCTTCGAACGTAAGACGGTGGTTTCGTAAAGCATCTATTCCCAACAAAGCTGAGTAATTTTGACTCAGGGGATTTTTTGTCACAAATGCCTTGACCCATATGTCTCTTCCCTTAATTCGCAGATTTACCTCGTAGCAACCCAGCGTTTGAATCACTTCTCCTGTGATTCTTTTGATTTTTACATTTAAATCAACAGATTTTAACTTTCTGCGAAATTTTAATCTACGATAAGCATCGTTAGCTAATAAAGTGACTGATGACCCTGTGTCAATTAGCACTTTAATTTTATCCCCATCCAGATCCGCATTAATGATTGCTAAATCATTCCCATTTTTCATAGACACGTACCGCACTTTACAGGTTTTAAATATTTCTGAGCCGCACTACCTCTCACAGTTCGACTCCGATTCAGTTTAACTGTTTGTTCTTACGCTCGAGTCCTTGAGCACTAAACTTTCCTGTTGATTGATAATGAGTATCTCTGTCGTTGTTATTCCTAAACCTCTGTTTCGGTGTTGTTTCTGCCCTATCCCTATTTCGACCGTTATTCGGGCATAGCCTGATCACATGACCTTCCTGTCTGCATCCGTAGCACATAATCCTGTTGCTCCTGTACTGCGCTTGCTGGTTCTCAGCGCGCGAGCGATTTCGAGTACCCGATCCTCTGCGTTCATTATTATTTGCCCCATACTGTCGAACGAGTTCGAGTCCAGATGACTGAAACCTGGGTAACTGCAAACTTTCTTCCTCTCTGGAGTTTCTTTCTCGTCTCCGATTTTCGCTTTCCTGAAAATTTACGGCTAACTGACCCACTGATCTTTCCGTCGCTTCCATTCGTGCCATCATCTCTTCCAAAGTACGCGCTAATAAATCAGATCCTGGGTTTGTTTCCGATCTCTCTACTGCATTTACTGATGCTTTCTTACTCATGAGCGCCAAATTATCTTCTTCCTGAATTGCTGTGAGAATAGCAGCTTCTAGAGTTTCTGGGCACTTCGTTAAAACCCAGCGCCTGATAGATTCGGATAAACCAGATACAAACTGACACATCACTGTCTGATCCCTATGCTGCCTGATGTCTTCTGACATATCAGTTGTATGACCAAAATATTTTGCCGCTGCACTTTTGAGTCGCGTTGCATACTGTCTTACATCTTGTCCCGGCATTTGAACACAGCTCATGAATTGTTTCATACGGGTAACAAGAGGTTCTTCCGCTTGGAAACGATCGATCACTAGACGTTTAAAATTTTCATAATTTCCTTCTAATCTCAGCTCATCACTATCTGACAAAAATTCTGCAGCCCTTTTCCTGAATTTCGACTTTACTACTGCCAATTTTGTTTGTTCGCTCCATCTCCCTACTGTAGCTACATTTTCTACATCTTGAAAAAAATGTTTGGCACGATATAGAGGATCTGTGCCTGTAAAATATCTGAGCATATTAATGCATCCTGCTATCTGTTCACCGCCGTACATTAACATACCTGGAGCTGTCATTCTAGTCTCTGACACTCCTGCGATACTTGTTACTGAATTACTAGTTACCAGATCGGTTGATTCTCCCGTGGGAATGCTATGTTCCTCCCCATCATGATGATCAGAATCATCTGAGTCAGTAGGTTTGGTGTTCGGCTTCTCTCCTTTATTTGCCATATTTAAATACACTTAACCTAAGGCAGTCTTTTACACAAAAATGCTTAAGGCTTACAATACTTATGATATGCTAAAATATGCTCGTACTGAAATAAATTTGATATGGCAGTCAATTCGCAATATTCCGAACGTTTGTGTGTGTTGCTCTGCTTTGGAGGTACAAACAAGTAAGAATCCTGGTCATCGGAACCAATTGTTGGATCTTACCTTTACAGGCTGATGTGGCCGCGGCACCAGGTGAAGTATCGCCTGCAGTGAAGCACCCGATATCTCCACCGAAAAAAATAAACATCTAAATAAAAATAAAAAAACACTAAAGAAAATTTTGTCAAAAATTTTGCTCTCCTCCTCTGCTGCTAGGGGCTAGCAAGGAGTTTTCCTACTTGCGTTGACAACCGAAAATTCTGCAACAACAAATTAATTATCTGATTCCAATAATTAATAATGACCTCCCATAATTAATTATAACAAATTAATTATTAACTTCCCGCAAAACCCGTACCGCGATTGGGCGTGGATGCCTGGATTTAACTCCAGCACGTCCCAATCTACCGAAAATCACAGCAACGCACACACACACTCGAAAAGATACCCAACGCTCATTTCACGTACGCTTGACATTTAATATCCAACGTTATATTATATACACTGCCACCTTTATCCATGAAGTGGCACAAAAATCTGCTGAGATGAATGTATGGTGGGCTGCTCTATCGGCAGCTTAATTATGCACAATGATTTAAACACTTTATCACTGATCAAACGATAACACTGATTTAACTAACTCTGATTTAACAATTAACACTTATTCAAACACTGTTCACTGATGAAATTCTAGTATGCACAATAAACAAATAGAGCGAAGGAAACATATGTGAGAGATTACCCAAAACATTTAAATACACACTTTAGAAAACGATAATTGAGTACGAGCGTAGGTACCAGCAATTAAAATGATACAGTAATTATCATGACTGCCGCAGTTTAATTATAAGCTATATATATCTCTATACCATTACACACACCTGCATAGGCTTGATGCCAAATTAGCAGGGAAGAGCTCTTAAGACTTATGGCCATAACACAAATAAAAATCACGAATAAAATGTGTTGGAGGCCTCCGCTGTCGTGCTTACTCCCTTTCACAGGGGACAGAGTTCTATACGCTGTTCACTGCCCGACGGCACTTGTAAGTCGTGAGCAAATGTTCATATAAAGACCACATACCTTGGCAACCGTTATCTGAGGTCCTCAGCGCAGAGAAGTGGCAAGAAATATCCTGCCTGTTTTCGTAGGTAGACCGCCTAGGCAAAAGTGCACTAATGTCGACCTAGTATCGGTCGAGAAGTCCAAAGGACTGAGATGTCCTCGTTTAAGAGGGGATCATTCATAGCCCTCCTTACTTGCTTCTCTGCTTCTTTTTCCGAGCTCTCCCAGCGGTCAGCTCTCAGGCCTTGGTTCCATGCCCCTCGCTGGTGCTGGTCTCCTGCGTGTCTTTGCCTTCGAATCCGCCCTCCGAATGCCTCGCCGCTTGTTTTTCTCTTCTCCTCGTTTCTCTCCTCTTTGTCATGTCACAGGGGTTCTCTTAGCCACTTGAAAAGGGATTTATCACCTTGTTTTCAACTGTGGGTGGTAGTCGGTTCTCCCTTATCCCGTTCAGTTCGGAGAAAAATGCAACCACCAGAATGTCTCTTGGCTTCCAGAGGGAATTTTGGAGGTGAGTTTTGCAGACTTGCGTTAGAGTTGAAAATGCACACGACTGTTGCTATGAGTCCGAAATAGAGATGGTCTGTCGCCATGTGGCCTTTCACAATTCTCGTTTGCCAGAAGGCTACGAATTATGCACTTATCAAATAATGAACAAATTTTAACAATGGCACTGATGAACAAATTAGAGGATCAATTACCGTAATTAATTATAACTATGAGTGTCGCCTTGCAGTTACATCGAAACACAAATTTACCGCATAAATGAAATATAAAAATTTTCCACAAGTTAGGCTGCACCCTATAGCAATATCTCTGTTTCTAAGAGTCCGATGTGAAAAATTCTTTCTATGTTGGAGAGCGTTTCTGGTGCGAAATTTTTCTCATATAAATTCATGTTTTTCTTAACGCACAAGTCTGCAATCAAAGGGCGTAAGCTCACGATTCCGTTTACAGCAATATCTGAGGGATTAAAAACCCGATTGAAAAACTTCTTTCTTCCGTCAGATAGTATTGTTTTCCATACCGGTTCCATTGACTTTGAATAGCTTTGATAAATTTAATTTGCGTAAGAACGGATTCAAAAGACGTGCTTATTGCACCCGAAAATTCAGTGTCATCTTTCTTCTTTTTATTGGAGGTTTAACGACTGCCGTGAACAACTCACTGGGCTATAAGCTGTCGCCCGTCCCTAATTTAGGGCCACTGGTTCCAGGGAAGGGAATTAGCCAGGGTCGTAAAACAAACACAACATCAATGCCTCAATGGGATTCGAACCCAGACCCATCTCAGACGAATGGCCATATAAGCCAGCGCTTAGACCACTGCGCCACTGGGGCGGCCTTCTTTTCCTTAGGCTTCCTGTAATCTATTTCTGAGATGTCTCTCCTCACTTCTGTGTAATGAAAGGCAGATAGGAGTTTCCTTAGCCGATGAACATAATAAATCATTTGGAAGGATATATGGTGGAAAGCAAAAGTTAAAACTTATCTTTATCGTACAGCAATAAGGAAGGGGAGCCTCATACTTTGGCACATATTTCAAAGGAGGACGCCTGCTTTTTATAAAATTTGGGCGATTAATCACCCTTGAAGTAAAGCTATCACGTGGACACGCGTTCCAAGAAAACAGTAATAAATACATCCTAGGAAGAATATCTGCTGAAACGAAAATGTATGCAATAGAATGGGAAGAGTTGGGATGTAGAAAGGAGATATCCTTGAAGGAAAAAGTGCAGAGACTTGTGATTTTTGAAAAATCCCAATGTACATTGCTTTGAATTTAGCATGTGACGTCATCAACTATCCTCTTTCATATGCATTTTATAGCACGTCTTCTAAAAAAAGAACTAGCTGATAGCCTGCCATGCACGGGTGTAAAAGCTGTAACTGAAATTTTTGTAACACGAATCGTAAAATACATATACACTTGAATGAAATACGGGGTTACACCATGTAATACAAATTTAGAAGATGACAATCCGTTTTTTTAACTGTCATATATCATTCATGAATTATCTGCTCCTCCGGGCAATTACGGGATATGATTTTTAACCTCCAGATTCGCTAAACATGAATGCCGGTTGCTTCGACTAGCGAATCCTGTGATGGTTATATTCAAATTAATCGGAAACTTGAGACTTGGTCGTTCTGGGTGGTGTAGTGGTTAGCATATCCGGGCGCTATCTAGGAGACGCAGGTTCGAGTCCTGCTCCAGGACTACGACATTTTCAAGTTGTCGGATATTATGTAACTTACCATCCATGTCGCAATTGCACCAAAAAACGGATTGTCATCTTCTATATATACATATACACAACTATAATAAACGGTTGAATTATATTATTTGCGCATGCTAAATGCCGACAGCAAGAAACTTCTGGCCGCCCCTGTGGCGCAATGGTCTAAGCGATGGCTTCTGATCATTCGTCCGAAAGAGGTTCGGGTTTGAATCCCGGTGAGGCATGGATGTTGTGTTTGTCTTACAGCACTGGCTCTCTTCCTTCCCTGGAACCAGTGGCCCTAAATTAGGGACGGGCGACTGCTTATAGCCCATTGAGTTGATCACGGTGGTCGTTAAACCTCCAATCAAAAAAAAAAAGAAGAAACTCGTGAGCAACTACATACATGCTCAACGTAATGCAGCTGCTCTCTCAGACGAAATTCACTGACAGCAATAAACTCCTGAAACACTTCAGGCTGGATGTGCTGCAATTTACTCGTATTACCTAAATTTTTACATTATATTATTTTTAACGTACTGTGACCGTCATATGACGGGTTAAAATGTATTAACCTATATTATAGCTTTCTGCCATGGGGATATTGAATGGGAATATTACAAAAAAATTCTGTTGGTGACCTATCTTATAGACTGCCCATTAATAATGTGAAATAATATGTCTGGCTTGTGTTTCTTCAAAAGTTTCATTTCGTCATCGATTAGTTTTACCTTCGTTCAAGATATGCAAAGTATTGAAAGATTGGTTTGCACGCCAACGCCGTTGTTGTTCTCTATTTAAGCGACGTTTTCTTTCAGCTTTATCTTCTTTCATCTTGTACTACAAAGAAAAAACTCCACGGAACCAATAATTTTTTTAAATTTCCATCGCAGTGAATCAAAACTACGCCTGCAGTTACTTTCTTACAATTTTACTTGTTCGTTTTTATGAAAAAAAATACTCTGATTCTTTTTTTTATGAATAAATAACGCTTATTCCGTTTTATGAAAAAAATTACACTGCAATTTTATTCCTTTTCATGAAATTACTCTGCAATGCGAAGAAAATGAAATAAAGCACCACATAACACCTACGTAACAGAACAAACGTCGCAGACAGTTGCTCGAGCACGTGAATGTTGCCACAGATGAAGTCGTTTCTATTACTAATTTTATTTTATTTTCTGGTATTTCTCCTGGATTTTACATATCGTGCGATAGCGGCGAGCGTAGCTCCAATTTCGGCCACCGGATTAAAACAGATCGCTGCAAGTACTGAATGACGTCAGAGCATTAGAGACAGACGTAGCCTATTGTATAGGTTTTATTGAGTTTGCGAAGAAAATGAAATAAAACACGACAGAACACCTACGTAACAAAACAAATGTCGCAGGTAGTTGTTCGCGCGCTTGCGTGTTGCCACAGATGAAGTCCTTTGTCTTACTAACTTTATTTTATTTTCCGGTATTTATCCTGGATTTTACGTATCGTGCGATAGCGGTGAGCTTAGTTCCGATTTCAGCCACCGGATAAAAGCAGATGGCGCTGCAAGTACTGAGTGACGTCAGAGCGTTAGGGCTAGGGAAAGACGTAGCCTATTATATAGGTTTTGTTGAGTTTTTCTCAGTTCAAGAGAAATTGGCTGTAGATGATAGTGAGTTGCTGCGACTTTTAGCACGTCTTTTGTAAAAAAAGAACGTGCTTATGTCATCATTTTGTCCATCTGTGGACCATATCCCTGTAACTACTAATCCGATTCGAAATATTCTTTTTGCATTCGGAAGTTTGAAATGTGAGAACGGTGATCCTTGCCTTTTAGGTTCTTCAACAACGCACAACTTCGCTGCTAGAGAACGCAAATGCAGATGCTATCGAATTCAAAATATAATGTGCTCCATATAATTGTTTCTGAACATCAGATTGAAAATATTCTTCCTTAAAATAGATGCCATATACTATATAATGAAGACTATTTCGGTTTCTAGTAATGCACAGTTTCTTTTTCTAGTAATGCACAGTTTTCCCGCTAGGGAACGTAAAGTTAAATTGCGATTTCCCCGATATCTCTGCTTCTAACAGTCCGATTTGAAAAATTCTGTTTGCATCGAATAAAACCCTTGGAGGTAAATACTCTGCATGTAATATTGGGGTTTTGGTCAAGAATGATTTTGTCACTAGGGGGAGTAAGTCTATATTTTTATTTCTGATGTATTTGCTGCAATATCTGCACTTCTGAAAAATCGATATTAAAAATTATTTCGCGGTCAGACACCACTCACGACGTCAAACCTCTTTTCATAACTTCCTGTTTAAAATAATGCACAGTTTCTTTGCCAAGGAGCGTATAGATATGTATCATATTTTTGTCGATATCTCTACTTCCGACAGTCCGATTTGGAAAATTCTTTCTTTATCGGAGAGTGTTTCTAGTGCGAAATGTTTTGCATATAATTTCATATTTTTCTTAACTCACACATGTTCTGATTGAAGTTCTACGTTTTCATTTGCAGCATATTGGCAGCAACATCTGCTAAAACCAATTGAAACAATCCTTTTTCAGTTCAGATACTATTAACTGCCAAAACATTTTGTGTACATATTGCCAAAATAGTGTATAGTTTTTTCGCTAGGGGCACAGGTGTCGAATCGCTTTTTGTGAATATCTCTGCTTCTGAAAGTCTGATTTAAAAAATTCTTTGAACACCACATAACATTTTTTTTTTTTTTGTGGAACACTTTGCTTGTACTCGTGGGGTTTTGTATTTCCCAGTTCTGGCATTAGATGGTGTTAGTGTGTGTTTCTCTTTGCAGGCGTGCCTCAGCTTCTAAAAATCCTATTGAAAATTTTCTTTTTTTATGCATGCCATTTGCTACAATAAAGAAGCGGAACATTATATTTTTTAAATAATGCACGGTTTACCCGCTAGGGGCCAGAAATGTCAAAACATTTTTCTCGCTATTTCTGCTTGCAAGAGACGTATCTGAAAAATTATTTTTTCCTTATTGCTTTTTCTATGAAGAATACTCTTCGCATATCTTTTACTTTTCCATTATTCAAAATTCCTCCGCTAGGGGGCTTTAAAGGAATATGTTTTCCTGTATATCTGTTTTGCAAACTGTTTGATTTCAAAGTCGCTTTGTTTCTGGTATCTTCCTTCAGCTAAGGAAAATTTTTTGTGCACAATTTTTTAATTTTTCGTAACAGACTTTTTCAACAACTAGACGGAGAAGGTAACTGATTCTATTGCAAAGTGTTTTATCGATTGTGGAAATGCGGTTAATTTTTTAGCACATCATTTGTGAAAAAAAGTTTGTGCTTATGTTACCAGTTTGCCCGTCCGTCTGTCCACACCATATCCCTGCAACTCTTAGACCGATTTGAAAAATTCTTTTTGCATTGGGAAGCTTGAAATGTGCGAATGATGATCCTTCATTTCGTTTGTTCTTTTTATGATGCAAAGTTTCGCCAATAGAGGGCGTAAATGCAGATGATATCGAATTCAAAATACAGTTTATTCCATATATTTTCTTCTAAACATCCAATTGAAAAAAATATTTTACCTTTCGATTCCACTTATGTCGAAGACTATTTTAGGTATAGTCACGTTTTCAAGTTACATATAGATTTTCCGCTAGGGGACGTAAAAGTAAATTGCGTTTTCCGCGGTATATCTATTTATAAAACTCAGATATGAAAAATTCTGCAGCGGATATAGCTCCTGATCGGAAATCTTTTGCATATAATTTCTAATATTTGGAAAAGAATGGTTTGGCCACCAGGGGGCGTAAGTGTTCATTTCTGCTTCTGATGAATTTGCAGCAAAATCGGAGCTCATGAAAACTCAATTGAAAAAATCTTTCTTGGACCAATACCGCTCACATCGAAAAACCTTTTGAGAATACTTTCTTCTTAAAATAATGCATGTTTTTTCCGGCAGGGGGCGTAGATGCATATCTTATTTTTGTCGATAGCTCTGCTTCTAAGAGTTCGAATTAAAAAATTCTTTCTTTGTCGGAAAACGTTGACACTGGAAAAATGTTTCTCATGCAATTTCAAATTTTTCTTCAAGCATAAGTTTTCCACCAGAGGACGTAAGTTCACGTTTTCGTTTACAGCAATATCTTCGGAACTAAAAACCCGATTGAAAAAATTATTTCTTCGGTCAGATACTACTAACTACGCAAACTCTGTGTTCGTATTTTCTTCCCAAAATAATGCACAATTTATCCGCTAGGGTGGTGCTAATGCTTAATCTGTTTTTCTCAATATCTCTGCTTGCACATGTGCGATTTAAGAACTTCTTTCAACACCGGATGCTATTTACCTTGTGGAACACTTTAGGCTAGTACATGAGGAATTTTGTAGTTCACAGTTCTGTCAGCAGGCGGTATTTGTGTACTTCAGTTTGCAGCGGTATCGCCACTTCTAAAAACACTATTGAGAAATTTCTTCTTTACTGTATGCCATTCGCTGTAATGGAGATGTGGAGCATTATCCTCTGTAAATAATTCGTGAAGATCGAAGCCATTTTTTTTTTTTCACTATCTCTGCTTCCGGTCTATTTGAAAAGTTCTTTTTTTTAAGCGTAGTTTTTTTTCCATAAAGAATATTTTAATATCGCCTATTTTCAACTTTTCCATTACGCAAAATTCTTCCGCTAGCAAACGTAAACTTATGTCATGTTTCCTTCTACATATTTCTTCTTTTAACTGTTCGATTTGAAACTCTCTTTGTCTCTGATACCTTCCATGTGCTATGAGATACATTTTTACCCCATTTGTTAGTGTTCGTAACAAAAATGCGTTTTAGCCGCTGGTGGAACTAAGTAGATTTTTCTGTTTCTGGATGTTTTATCGATTGTAGAAACTGGTTTTTTGTTTTGCAAACCGATTCCATCGACTTTGAATAGCTCTGATAAATTTAATTAGCATCACAACAGAATCAAAAGACGTGCTCATTACAACTGAAAATTCGGTGCCATCTTTCTTGTTTTCTTTGTAATGGGTTTCATTGTTATGAATTACTTTGAAATTTTTTATTCGTGTAGGAACGGATTCAAAAGACGTGCTCATTACCGATGAAATTTCGGTGCTTTCTTCCTGTTTGTAAGGCAGCGAGTTAAACAAAATAAGCAAGAAAGGATAAAAACCAACATTCGTTTCTGCCTGCGTTTTTGTTTTCGGGAAGGTGGGGGAAGGAATTACGATTCTCCTGAACATCAAAGACTGTATATGTAAAAGCCCATTCTTAATTTCGAGCAGCTGGTGTCCGGAAAAGGAGAAAATCAGATCAGATCATAAGTACAGGATTTTAGGAGAGGAGTGTCTGACCCCAGTTCTTAAACAACCCATAGAAATAGGAAGCTAGGAGATTTGGGTTAGAGTGCCCGATAGGAAAGTGACACGGAAGCTACGTAGAAAAGGGAAGGAAGAGGCCCTTATTTATTACCGGGAGGCCAGTACCCGGGGCCCATCCGACGCACGGCAGATATTTAGTGGTTCGAGCGTTCGTACCTGCTGGGATCGAACCCGAGGTCTTCTTCGTGGCATGTCACGAATGTTGACCACTAGGCCACCCGCGGCAGAGGGAGAGAACCAGGGCCGACATTCCCCGTTTTATAACTGGGCAAGCCGGGCCCAGGGCGCCAAATTTTAGCAGGCGCAAGAAGGAAATTTTTTTAAGACAGGATTTGGAATAATTGTTTAATAATATCTTTACGGTTTCAAGAATTCCGCGAGTGAGGAAACGACTCTACACATGGGCATTTAATATAAGAGCAGGGAAAAAAAACAGAATTATGAAAAAAGAACCTAGTCCCAAAAATAAATCCAAATACGGTACATACAAAAGAAGCAATGGAAAGACAGTTGCTCGAAAAAGTAAACATACATTGTGTTAAAAATCTAGCTTCTCAGAAGAGGCTGTGATCAACTGTCTTTCAGAATTGGACTTAGACTTTAAGTTTTGTCGTGGTCAAAGCTATGAGAGAGAGAGTTTTAACCAAGGGGACTTACATTCCCATTTGGGACGATTCTAAAATTCTAACTGCTCCTCATACAAAATCTCAGCTGTTATTCACTGAAAGGCATGTACATCGATAAATTATCTGAAACTTGCTGTAATGATGAATTGCCAAGAATCATCCCCCGACCTTGGAAGTATCTGCTTACAGATTTATTAACATAGTTTCTACTAGCTAATGACTGTGTTTTTGCTGTTAATGACTGGACATGCGCAATATATCTCATGACGACTGATTGTATGCCATCTGTTCATTCATGTATCTATTTATAAGCTGCCTCTTCCACTGTATGTGTTCATTGCGTATGAGGATGGGTGCCTGTTGGCAGGACCCGAAAGGCCTCACGCTTTTAAATTTTTAACTATCATTTAAGTTTTTATTCCATCATGAAACTCTTTTATATATCGTGTGAAGACGGTTTTTCGTTTATAGTATGGCTATGACAGTGCATCTAACATGTCGGGTCTCCTATACTCAGCACTCCAAGCCAAAATTAAAAATCACAATTCGCTAGCTGAATATGTTCCCTCGTAGCAATTCAAAAATTATGAGGGGGCTCAAGTAGTTTCATACCCAAACACAAAAAAATAATTGCTAATCTAGGATAATCAATTAATAATTAAGCACTAATTATCAATAATTCATTATTTAAAATAATCATATAAATTCATTAATAAATTAACGATTTTATTGATAATTAAAAGACTGATTTACAAAATTTTGACACAAGACTTAGGTAATGTGCTGGGCTATATACACTCACGGTCAAGGAAATTTGCGCACCAAGATAAGGAAACATCGGATTGAACTGAAATTTTATGGACGCAATGGTACACATGATGACAAAAACAGAGCTGCAAGACAATTACACAGGGATCTGTGGCACGCAGTCCGGTCATCTTCAATAACGCGTCGCACAGCCTCGTGCGGCGATACGTGCTGCAATACGGTCGACATGGAGGCGAACAGACGTCTGATGTTGTCCGGAGGCAGAACACCTGGCCTCTGTTCTGATGCCCCCCCCCCCCACCCCATACACACACTCTTGTTGGACGGTGGGCTCCAAATCCCGGATAGTGCGGCACGGGGGCAGCTGGCGTTTCAACTGGTCCCACACATGCTCAATAGGGGACATGTCTGGGAAGCGGGCAGGCCATAGAACTGTCTGGATGACGTAGGCAGTCCTGGGCAACCAGAGCCGCACGCGGGCGGGCATTATCCTGCTGTTATAGCGCGCCTGGAATCACGGCCAAGAATGGGAGCATATGGGGCTGTAGGATCTCATCTGCATATTGTTGCCCGCCAATGATCGACGTACACTACTAGAGCTGATAGGCAATCGCAGGCAATGGCTCCCAGACCATAATGCCTGAAGTGGGGGAGGTGTGGCGCTTGATAGCGAGTTTGGGATTGTGCCATTGACCCGGGGACCTCCACGCCCTGACACGGTGATCATTTGTCCCCAAAACGAAGCGGCACTCATCGCTAAACACCACACGTCTCCAGTCTGTGGCGTTCCATGTCGCTCTGGCCTGGAACCACTGCAAACGGAGCCGGCGATGTTCCGGTGTTAATAACAGCACACATAAAAAGCGCTGGGATCACAGATTCGCTTCCGGGAGGCGTCAGGCAATTGTTCGTGGGTGCACAGGAGCAGCCACATCTTCCTATATAATGGACTGGGTCTCCGTGGGATCCGTTCATGCCTGGCTGACGATCCGTTGATCCTCTCTACCGGTGTTCCTCCTGGTCCGTCCGGAACCGCTCCGCCGTGTGGCAGAGCCGTCACGTGTCCACTGCTCCCAACAAAGTCTGACGGTATGTTCAGAACGATCCACGCGGCGGGCTATTATACTGTGCGCCGACCACTCTGCGTTTTTCAGCTCATGATCAGGCCTTTCTCAAAGTCCGTAAGTTGCGTAAATCGACGTTTCTGGCGTCTACCCGACATTCTTGTCACTCTATACTCTTGCTTGAGTCGGTAAGTACTTTTCGCTTTCATTGGGAATCGACTATACGCGCTGGTTTATGAGGCTGCCAGTCCGTGCTTGCAGCGCCACCACAGGGTTCGCGGTCATGCGCAATCGCATCAAACGTGGATCATTTGAACACCAGCACACACTCTAGCTATTTGCAAAGTTTTGCGTGTTGTAGCATAAGTTTCGCGGTTGTAGTATATATATATATATATATATATATATATATTTCACAATAACTCAACCAACACCGTTATTCGATACGCAATGACACCTTCGTCAAGATTTGAAGTCCCTCTTCAAACATTTTATCGTTGGACGACAAGTTTGGTATCACGATTCTGCAATGCCGTGTATTTCCAGTCAGCAATCACTATATGGGTAGAAATACAACTTTTGTTGGTATTCATAAACGTATCCGTAACTTTAATAAGAAATTTATTCTGACATTTACCGATGAGGCAAGTAATAATTTTGCAGGCGTATGCAAAAAATTTTACTACAATATTATTAGTGAAGAATTGGGTTCGGGAGAATCATAGTCCACTCTGGCAATGAATAGGAACATTATTTGCAAAAAGATTATTGCATTGCATAAATTACTTAAAATAGCTAATTGTAACTTGCGTTTGCCTTTTCTGTATGCAGTCCCCAAGTTTCATAAGAAACCTATGAAGTTCAGATTTATCACTTCCGCTGCCAATCGCTATGGTACAGCAGCAGTTGGCTAAATCTTTGAACGTTTTTTTTTACAAAATATTTCTTCCAGTATTTCTGATTCATGGATCATCAAAAATAATCAACCGATAATAGATTTTTTACAACATCATATAACGTAGAAGTCTTGTCGTACTTCTACGTTATTTTAAAAAACATAACCATACTATGAAATAATTCCTAAATTAAACCTTAACAGCCAGACGAAACATTTAGAACAGAAGTCAAACTTACGGAAATGATGCTCTATTTCTCCTGATCATATATACATGTAGATCGGTATCAACATTAAACACACCACACCGCTACGTTCCACATTAATCGCTCTCCAACACAACGCTCTACAGGCAACAGTTTACTCGTAGTTTATATCTCTCGTTCTTATCAAAACAGGCATACATCACGTTCATTCAACCTCATTTATGTTGCCAACGGTATTCATTTGAGAGAAAAGATATCACGTTAAGTGTGAAGTATAACTGCGAATAAACTCAAGATTTACATAGGGAAAGAAACTAAAAAAAAAAAAGTTAATTTAGAATATACGTCACAATCATGATGATTTTCATAATTTATTTACTTCCATTGACCTTCCGGATCTGAATAAAGTCTGCGCTACTTTGTATGAAGACAATCGCGGGGCGTCACCAAGAATTATTGGAATAAAGTGAAGAACTTTTGCTTATTTAACAACTACATTTGCATGAATAAACACCTTTTTGTGCAGACAAAGGGTATACCTATGAGAGCTAAATTTTTCAGCCTTTTAGCTAATATTTACCTTCATACATATGAAAAACAATTTATCTCGAAGTTCAAGGGTCCTGACTGTGCAGTTTGCACTTTCAATCATCATGATTTTGGTGAAATAGCTTTGGAAATTTATCCTAATACCTTAGTACTTGAAACGGAGGAACAAACTACTCAAAGGTTCCATTACCTGGATTTGGACATAAACCTCACAGAAAAATAAACAAGTTAGTAAAATCATGCGATGCATTTATTATGGTACGCTTTCCAATATACCAGAAATCATTACTCAAGTTATTACTCAAACTATGAGGATAATAGCTGTGTAATAAATCTCGCTCGTGG
Source organism: Macrothele yani (assembly GCA_039090855.1). NCBI lineage: Eukaryota > Metazoa > Arthropoda > Arachnida > Araneae > Macrothelidae > Macrothele > Macrothele yani. The sequence goes on along the minus strand of CM077003.1, from coordinate 41,577,060 downwards.
GCGCTGACCTTTGAACACATTTTGGGGATGTTAAACATAATTGGTTCAGTATACCTCCGGAACAACATGCTAAAGTTTTGTCGCAATAGAAGCATTTCTAGTCAAGTTATGAGGATAATGGCTGTGGAATAAATTTCGCTCCTGTGCACTGACCTTTGACCCCATTTCGATGAAATTCAAACGAACCGGTTCAGTGTATCTCCGGACATAATAAAGTTTTGTCGCAATCGAAGCGTCTTTACGTACGTTATGATTCATAAGGACAATGGAATGGATCCCGCTCCTATGTCCTGACCTTTGACCCCCATTTCGCCCATTTTCAGTAGGGTTCGTACCCGGGGGTCCCTACCACATACTAAAATTTAATCGAAATCGAACCGTTTTTACTCAAGTTATGACGCATAAAGGCAATGGATTGAATCCCGCTCCTATGTCCTGACCTTTGATCCCATTTCACCCAGTTTCATTAGGGTTCGTCCCCAGATGATCCCTATCATATACTGAAATTTCATCAAAATCGAACCATTTTTACCCGAGGGATCGTGCGGACAGACGGACGGACAGACAAAGCTGGGGCATATATGCTTCTTCAACCTACGGTTGGAAAGCGTATAAAGAAGACACTACACTACAACTTTGAAGTGAAATACTAGATAAATTGGCAGTCATATGTGTCAAACTCCGTTTTTCGTAATCTTTTGTTCTCAGAATTTTTCAGGTATGTTAATACTGCAATAATTCTACAGCGTTACTTCATAATCTTAGAACACAGTTTAAAACCTTGCGTTCAGTTGGTTATTCTTTCAGATATTTGATTATTTACTTCAAACAAATGATGAAATCTGCACGAATACAGGATTTTTTCATCAATCAAAAGTATTTTGAAATCACTGATATTATTAACACAGGACCCGACAATATTAATTAAACATTTTTTTAAGTGCCACTTGAAGAGTCGCTAGTGGTTGAAGACTTAAGCACTAACCTCTTCACTCTGTCTGCCTTATATTATTTTCATACTTATTTAGTATTCAGGTTTTCATAGTAGTTGCATAGATGGTGCCAAAGTCGATTTGATTCACCAGTATTTCGATATATTAGAGTTCAGTCCGTTCAGTGAAGTTTTGTTTTTTATTGCTGTTCTATTTGGTGACCCGGGGAGCACTGGGACGATCTTTTGAGCACAATCCAACTATTGTCACAGTCGAAAGGTCACTAGGTGAACAGGTGCTTTCCTGAAGAGAACTGTTCATATTCAACTGTTTCTTTATATTTGTATTTTGGATAGAGGTATACATTCTGTTACTACGAAGAGCTTCACCGGGGTGAGTTTTATTATTTACTTTCCATTTCTTCGGATTTTATATTTTATTCAGCTCGGAGTATGGAATTGGCACCACATTTAAGTGCTATAAGAGTTTTAGTGTTACATGTTGGTTTGTTCGGACTTTGTTAATTGGTGTTGGTTGAGTTATTGTGAAATATATTGAGCTTCCATTATTTTTTGCTGCTTTGCGCATTAAATGAAACACTCTTGAGCTTTTTAACATATTTTTGCGGATTTTGGCTTCTCTTGATTCTTTGTGTCGGTTTGTTAGAGATATTATGTGTGTGTGTGTGTGTGTGTGGTCAGCTGCGGCGGACGGTGCATTTCAACAGCTCAAATAGTGTTTAATTTCGCCTACTGTTCTAGCATTCCCTGATCACATGCAATCGTTTCCAAATTTACACAGATGCCTCGAGTGTTGGTGTAGGAGCTGTATTTGCGCAGCATAATAATCCTGTTGCGTACGCTTATATACTTTATTTCTGCTGTTTTCCGACACAAATCGCGACAGTATATTTATCACTATTTCTCGATCTTTTTTTCTTTCTGGAGGGAGGGAAGGAAGGGTTCATAACAATCGTGTTAGCAACCTAATGGGCTATAAGCAGTCGCCCTGCCGCCCCGGTGGCGCAGTGGTCTAAGCGATGGCCTCTGATTATTCGTCCGAACGGGGTCCGGGTTCGAATCCCGTGAGGCATGGATGTTGTGTTCGTCTTACGGCACTGGCTCTCTCCCTGGAACCAGTGACCCTAAATTAGGGACGGGCGACTGCTTATAGCCCATTGAGTTTCTCACGGTGGTCGTTAAACCTAAATAAAAAAAAAAAAAAAATAAGCAGTCGCCAGTCCCTAATTTAGGTCCACTCGTTCCAGGGAAGGGAGAGAGCCAATACAGTAAGACAAACACACCAGCCGTGTCACACAAAAGATTGGAGCCCGAGAGCGGTCAAATGTCAAAGCAGAACACTGCGCCAAAAAATAAAAAAAAAATCAAGTTACCATGAATGAAATACTGGATTACACCGTATAATACAAATTTTGAAGATGACAATCCGTTTTTTGGTGTAATTGTGACAAGGATGCTAAGTCAGATAATATCCAAAAACTTTAAAACTTTGTCGTCCCGAAGCGGAAATCGAACCCACGTCTCCCATAGAGCGCCCCGGTGTGCTAACCACTACACCACCCAGAACGACCAAATCCCAAGTTCCTGATCCATTTGAATATAACCATCACAGGATTCGCTAGTCGAAGCAACCGACGTTCATGTTTAGCGAATCTGGAAGTTAAGAATCTTATCCCGTGATTGCCCGGAGGAGCAGATAAATCATGAATGGAATATCTTGATGAAATAGCTTAATGTAATATCTTGGAAATGGAATATCCGGGCAATCACGGGATGAGATTCTTAACCTCCAGATTCGCTAAATATGAATGCCGGTTGCTTCGACTAGCGAATTCTGTGATGGTTATATTCAAATTGATCAGAAACTTGAGACTTGGTCGTTCTGGGTGGTGGTGTAGTTAGCTTACCCGGGCGCTATCTGGGAGATGAAGGTTTGAGTCCTGCTCCAGGACGACGAAAAGTTTTCGTATATTTCTGACTTACCATCCTTGTCACAATTACACAAAAAAAACGGATTGTCATCTTCAAAATTTGTATGTATAATTACAGTTATGCTTATAGCCATTGACCGATACCCTTTTTAAAAATCTGAAGACTACATTTTTATGTTTATTCACATATTTAAAGAGTGCAAACAAAAATGAGAAAAATTCGCATGAAAGTGAGTGTTCGTAATTTTCAGTATTTTTTATGGCGCTCACCTGTTGCTGCAAATTTCAAAGTGTTACCCTTAGTTCAGCATTGCGAAACGTTTATAGGCTGCATTGGTCTCCCAGGTGGCCGAGTGGTCTGAGGCGCTGGCTTCTGACCATTTGTATGAGATGGTCCGGGGTTCGAGTTATGGATGGTGGCGTTCTCATCCGAGGCGCTGGCTCTGCCTCTTCCTTGGAACCAGTGACTTGAAACTCGGAACGGGCGACTGCTTATAGCCCTCAGAGTTGCTCATGATGTTTCTTAACTTCTTCCTCCGAAAAAACATTCTGGCTGTCAAATCTATCTGCTTCAGCTGCTTTCTTTCTGCGCTTGCATAACAGGCCAGTTCCGCTGCCAGTAAAGCGAAAGCGTTGAATTGTATCACACGAAGTCACATGAGCTACTTTCCCATGAGAGTTTTACCTCGCAGTAGGTCTTTGTATGCGTGTGTGTGTTGTGTGTGTGTGTTTAACATTTTACCTTTACTAACAGGCAGAAAATGTTCCTCTTAAATTACGAGCCCGGGTGGTGTAGTGGTCTAAGCGCTCACTTTCGACAGAGATGGATCCGGGTTTGAATCCCGGTGAGGCATATATGTTGTGTTTGTCTTACCGCGCTGTCTCTCTTCTTTGCCTGGAACCTATGTCCCTAAAGCAGGAACTGGCGACTGCTTATAACCCTCAAAACTGCTCCAGGTGTTCCTTAACCCCTTCCTCCGAAAAATGTGTGGCCGCCCCAGTGGAGTAGTGGTCTAAGCGATGGCTTCTCATCATTCGTCCGAGATGGGTCTACCTTCGAATCCCAGTGAGGAATGGATGTTGTGTTTGTCTTGCGGCACTGGCTCTTTCCCTTCCCAAGAAGTAATGACCCTAAATTAGGGATAAGCGACTGCTTATCGCACACTGAGTAGCTCTCGGTGGTCGTTAAACCCCGAATAAAAAAATAAAAATAAATCGTGGCTGTCAAATTTGTCTGCTTCATCATCTTTCTGTTCTATAAATTCTGAGCCTGTCATAACGGGGTAGTTCTGCTGCTAGTAAACGAAAGCCTTGAGTTGTATCATACAACATAAATACTTTCGCAGGCGCTTGACTTGCAGGATTTATTTTCCCATTAAAGTTTAAATTCACATTAGTTGTATATACACTGACGGAAAAAAATCCCAACCCCCACGAAAAAATAGTTGTAGAGGAATGAAATGGCGGCAATACATTTGTATAGGTAACATATTTAATCGATTAAGGTTTCAAGATCACAGCTTATTGTAAAGGCGAGAAGAGCCATTTTAAATGTGAAATGCTGGTACATTAATAACCGTTGTAACCGCCAGAATGTTGAATGCAAGCACACAAACGTTCATGCATTGTGTCGTACAGGTGCTGGATGTCAGTTTGTGGGATGGAGTTCCATGCCTGTTGCACTTGGTCGGTCAATACAGGGACGGTTAATGCTGGCTGGGGGGGGACGCTGGAGTTGTCGTCCAATGATGTCCCATACGTGCTCGATTGGTGAAAGATCTGGTGATCTAGCAGGCCACGGCAACATGTCGACACTCTGTAGAGCATGTTGGGTTACAACAGCGGTATGCGGGCGAGCGTTATCCTGTTGGAAAACACCCCCTGGAATGCTGTTCATGAATGTCAGCACAACAGGTTGAATCACCAGACCGACGTACAACTGTGCCGTCAGGGTGCGTGGGATAACCACGAGAGTGCTCCTGCTGTCATAGGAAATTGCTCCCCAGACCATAACTCCAGGTGTAGATCCAGTGTGTCTCGGTCGCAGACAGGTTTGTTGCAGGCGCTCACCTGGCCTCCTTCTAACCAGCACACGGCCATCACTGGCACCCAGGCAGAACCGGCTTTCATCAGAAAACACAACAGATCTCCACTCCGTCCTCCAATGAGCTCTACCTTGACACCACTGACGTCGCAAACGGCAGTGGTTTGGAGTAAGTGGAATGCACGCTACAGGGCGTCTGGCTCGGAGCTATCCTTCAAGCAACCGATTTGTAACAGTTCGTTGTGTCACTGTGGTGGCAACTGGAGCTCGAATTGCTGCCGCAGACGCGGTACGATGCGCCACGGCCATACGCCGTACACGGCGGTCTTCCCTCTCAGTAGTGCCACGTGACCGGCCGGAACCCTGTCTTCTTGAGCCAGTACCTTCCCTTGACCACCGCTGCCAACAATCATGCACAGTGGCTACATTCCTGCCAAGTCGTTCTGCAATATTGCGGAAAGAAAATCCACCTTCTCGTAGCCCTATTACACGACCTCGTTCAAACTCCGTGAGCTGTTGATAATGGTTTCTTCGTCTTCTTAAAGGCATTCTTGACTAACATCAACACCCTACGTCGAATCTCAACGATAACTAACGCTCACGAACGTTATAACGCGTATTTACAGCAAACCTGCTTTGCATGTTCCGAGGGGCGCTACTAGCGCCACACGTATGCGTCGAGCGCGAAATTTGCATAGACGTCATCTTACAGATGTACTCTCACCGCCTACCAACTGTCGTTTATCTAGCACAACCCCTTTTTGGTGTTGGGATTTTTTTTTTCCGTCAGTGTATATACTTACTACAAGAAGAAGCAATTTCAACAGGGATTAAAAAAAAATTTAAATGCTTTTCAAATGTGTTTTTAATTTTTTGTTTGTTGCTAAAGATTGGTGTTAATCAGGGTTGTAGTGGAGGGTATACGGTGGTATACACCATATACCCTATGCTTTGTTTTGACAGAATAGCATATACCTTCAATGTCCATATTATCAACAGAACTTCAATCTCGAACAACATCGCTGCCAAGAGCTGAACATCTAATAAAAAGAACCCTAAGAATTATAGAGAGCTTCGGAGAAAATCCTGGGGAAAAAACTCATTTAGCATTAGCAGCGAACGAGGAATTATTATTTAAAAATATCCCATTGATTCCTAACAACAAAATTGTACCTATTAACCAAACCAGTTTATTCAAACCACGGTTGACAGGATAAAATCATGACTGTGTTCAGATTCAAACAGTGAAAATGTACAACTTCTTGAAGGTATTTTTTCATTAGAGCGAATAAATATTAAAACAGATGACGTGCGCTATGGAGAACTAGAAACCAGGCGAATCTGCAGAAGTTTTAATGTTGATGAAATGAAAGCTAATCAGAGACTGAGAGGATATACTGAAAACGTCCAAGTTGTACCAAAAAACTTAAAACCCCTCTTAAGAACGATTTCAACTCTGCCTTGTTCGACAGCTGAATGCAAACGAGGATTCAGTTTAATGAACAACATTATAACTGATCTCGGAGCATCTTTGTTAATTTTCAATGTATCTAACCTGATGTTCATAAATTCAAATGAACCGCCCATTGAACGATTTAATCCAAAAAAATATGTGAGATCTTGGTTGATGAATCATCGTTCAGCAACTGATAGTAGATCAAGAGTTTCTTCTAGAGAAGAACAGTGCTTTAAGGACTTATCTCGTCAGGCTTTTTTTTTTTTTGATTGGAAGTTTAACGACCACCGTGAGCAACTCAATGGGCTATAAGCAGTCGCCCGTCCCTAATTTAGAGTCACTGGTTCCAGGAAAGGGAGAGAGCCAGTGCCGTAAGACAAACGCAACATCCATGCCTCACGGGATTCAAATCCGGACCCCTTCTGGACGAATGATCAGAGGCTATCGCTTAGGCCACTGGGCCAGCGGGGCGGCCATAATTATCTTTAAACCTTTCAGTATTTTGATCAGTAAAGCTGAGCCTGCCTTTTGAACTGTTTGGTTTATAGATTTTTTTAAGTATTCGGACTTTAAGGACTATCAGCATGCCAATTTTCAGATCTCGAGGTTATTGAGTGAGAAGTGACAATCATAAATACACTATCTACCAACAAGTAATTGGACACCTGTGATAGCAAAGGAAAACGAAGTTTATTCACCTTCAATAGTTGGTGGAGCCTCCACAAGCGGCGATTACAGCTGCGACCCTCCGGGGCATACTCTCAATTAGGCGTTGTGCGACGGCTAGCGGTGTTTTCTTCCACTCGGCTTGGAGAAGACAGGTCAGTTCCTTCACCGATTTCGGACGGTGGGGACCACCCCTTAAGTCGACGCTCCAACTCGTCTCAGAGGTGCTCGATAGGGTTAAGGTCCGGGCTCTGCGCAGGCCAGTCCATTCGATTAACCCCATTGTCACCATACCAAGCCATGGTGGACCTCGCAACATGACAAGGGGCATTTTCATCCTGAAAGTAACATGGGTCCACCCGTAACATTGCCACAACGTAGGAAGCGCATGGTCATCCAAAATGGTGCAGTAGGTCTCGGTGTTGAGTCTACCAGCAATTGCGACCAAGGGTCCCGTGCTATACCAGGAGAAACACCCCCATAGCATAATTCCACCGCCGCCGAACTTCACAGTTGGCACAATACATTCCGGCAGGAGGCGTTCTCCGGGCAGACGCCAAACCCAGACCCTGCCATCCGAACGGTAGAGGGTGAATCTTGATTCGCCGCTCCAGAGAACCTGTTTCCACTGTCGACGTTCTTTGCACCACGTTAGCCGAGCAGCGCTATTGGACTTGGTGATCAAAGGCTTGTGGGCGGCAGCACGTCCATGATAACCAAGCAGATGGGCTTCCTTACGGATGGTATTCATCGAAAGAACACTCCCGGATGCCTGTTGAAACTCCTCGCGGATGTGGCTATCGATTTCGTGCGGTTCTTCCGAATTTCTCTGTCCAGCACCCGTCGGTCTTTAACTCCCAGTTTTGTGAGTCTGCCGGGTCGGGGCACATTCCGACAGTCACCTCTCATTTTCCGCTTGCCAATCACGTAGGCCACTGTCGGTTTTGGGTACTTCTACTCGCTGGATATGTCACGTATGGATCGGCTATTTCTGTGATACCCGACGATTACACCTTTCTCGAAATCAGAGAGCTCCGAACTGCGTGGCATCTTGCATGCGACTGTTTGCGTTGTTGTTTCCCACACGATATTTAACGACGGCGGCCGTGACGTGTATCAGGACCGCAGATATCGTCGATTGCAGGGGTGTCCAATTACTTGTTGGTAGATAGTGTATATATATGGTCACCTTAAGCAAGGGCAGCCGTTTCCCTCGTGTAATCAATATGAAGCCATGATAATTAACACAGCAATCAGACATCTCTGAATTGACTGTATTTACTGTTCTTCACGTAATATCAATCACATCATAAAACGTGAAAATTGTATCGCCCTGCAGCGGGAATCGAACCCGCATCTCCCGATTAGCGTCCGAGTATGCTAACCGTTACACCACCCAGGACGAGAAAGTCACAAGTATCTGAGTTTTAAAAGCATCGGAAAGTAGTCCGACCGCATTCTTATTCGAAGCAACTCTGCTGCCATCAAACGTTGTTAAGCATATCACCAGTCGTCCAAGTATATAATGTGAAAAATATATTCCTCTCATAATACATGGAAAATACGTCGTGGTAATTTACACAGCAATCAGACATCTCTTAATTGAGTGTATTTACTGTTCTTCACATAATATCAATCACATCAGAAAACTTGAAAATTCCATCGCCCTGGAACGGGAATCGAACTCGTATCACCCGATTACCGTCCGAGTATGCTAACCGTTACATCACCCAGAAGGAGTACCCCACCAAACCGTTACACCACCCAGAAGGAGTACACCACCAAACCGTTACACCACCCTCTTCCTGGGTGGTGTAACGGTTAGCATACTCGAACGGTAATCGGGAATTGCCGGTTCAATTTTCGCTCAAGGGCGATGAAAATTTCACGTTTTCTGATGTGATTAATATTATATAAGCTGACCAGAAGTCCCCAATTCTTGAGGACAGTCCTCGAATTTAGTTTACTGTCCCCAAAAACGTCTGATGCCTTTGTGGACGTAAATTGTTTTCAAATTTTGATGTTTGTCCTCAAACGTCCTCGAATTTACACTTCCTCATTAGCTCGTTAGAATTCTAATGAAAAATGTTCTTAAAAGTATTATTCGTTGTACTGATTTTTCGACATGCTTCTTGTGAAAAGAAATTTTGACTTTTTTTTTTTTTTTTTTTCTTCTTTCCGAGTTTAAGCAACTCTAAGTACTATAGAGTTTTGCGCCGACGTCATTTTTGACGTCACGGTTACTTCCGGGTGGAGTGGTTAAGAGAACGTTCGGCTGCTAAGGTTTCCATAGGATTAACATGGGAAAGCGATTTATGGACTCTCTGTCATTCGATTGTTTGAAGTTTTAGAAATGGTTAAAAGTTGTGTGGCGTATGGGTGCTTCTCAAAGTACGAGTACGGTAGTGGAATTTCAGAAAAACGCCTGATTATAAGGAAAATAGCCGTAAATCGTAAGGCATGGTCGCCCATGCCGTTTGACAGGATCTGCAGTATAAACACTTCATTTCAGTATCGTAAATCTGCATATTTTACTACGTTAATAGTCGAATTTATATCGGTATATTTTTTATTTTCTTACTCACTCTTATGTATTGTTTTCAAGTTTTTACGTATCCCCTTGTTATTCTGTTTAAAATGTTCTGAATGCATGACGGATTAACTTTGCCGTCGAATCGGAAATTACTTAGCTTTCGTGAACTTTCAAGATTTTGTACCGTTACTGATTTATAATTACGGGAACGGATGCCTTTTTTTCCGTACCAAAATTTAAGGATATACGTCCACACAGAATTAATTACATGGTGCTGTCATACATTATTGTGTCTTCCGTTTTCTCGGATCGGTTTTATTATTTATTTAATTTTTTTGGTGAAAAAATAGTCCGTTTTTCGGTATATGACAAGTTGGTATTTTCTTTTTTTTAATTGCAATACACACTGGAACCAGTCAGAAATGTAACAACTTACCTTAGACCGGATGGGGAGATTTTCGTTTTCAGTCTTCAGAATTAATACATTTCTAACCCACCCATTAGTAAAATATTTATATGCATCAAGGATTTTTATAAGATTTTGGAGCTTTTCCGGTATAACACGAAAAACTGCCTACTAAATAGTTATAAATATGGTGATAGTTCAGATCAGGGAGGACCATAGCAACACAAACTTCCAGACGATAAAAATATCTTTCAGAAATGTCATATGGATCTTCTATGCCATTATTTCTAAGCTTTTCTTCGTAACGTTGTTTTTCTACCACATTAGCATGGCAAACTTTGTCAGAAAGAACAGTTTTTTTTTTCATTCTTTTTACAGCAGCAGCAGCCATTGGAAAACATGGAGAGATACCACCAGCTCGGGTACTTTCTAACCACCCGGAAGTTCAGCAGACAGTTTTGTGACGTCACGTGCAAAGGCTCTCTAAGCAGTCACCTGTCTCTAATTTGGAGACATTCGTTCTAGCGAAGGGAAAGAGCAAGTGTTGTAAGACAAACACATCATCCATGTCTCAGTCGGGACTCGAACCCGTATCCACTTGTACGAATGCTCAGTGGCCAGCACTAGGACCGGTCCAATTTCGACTGTACTTGATCTAAGTTTCTCCAAAAACTTTGGCAAAATGAAAATTTCGCCATGCAATTAGTTTGGTGTGCAGCTTCATTTTAATTCGGCACATATACAAGGTAAAGCATTTCACTTTTGCTAATACATGTATATTCTGGCCATCATAATTCTACTTTGTCAATTTGTCAATACAAATTACCAACATTTTACAAGATATATCCTTTTAAGACCTAAATTTTCATATGTAATATCACACTTATTGAAGCAATGCCGTTTTGTGACAAAAAGATTTGCATATTTATTTTGAGTACGTATATGTCCCCAAATGAACTGCCGATATACGGATGCCACGCCCTTTTGTCCTCAAATCAGTGTTGCAATATCTGGTCACCTTAATATTACGTGAAGAATCGTAAATACACTTAATTCAGAGATGTCTGATTGCTGTGTTAATTACCATGACGTATTTCCCATGTATTATGAGAGGAATATTTCTTCCACATTATATAAGATAAAGCTACGGAAGGCCGCCCCGGTGGCGCAGTGGTCTAAGCGATGGCCTCTGATCATTCGTCCGAACGGGTTCCGGGTTCGAATCCCGGTGAGGCATGGGTGTTGTGTTTGTCTTACGGCACTGGCTTTCTCCCTTCCCTGGAACCAGTGACCCTAAATTAGGGACGGGCGACTGCTTATAGCCCATTGAGTTGCTCACGGTGATCGTTAAACCTCCAATCAAAAAAAAAAAAAAAAAAAAAAGAAGCTACCGAAACGTCACGATCATGACGTCACAGCCAATCACAGCCTCTGCCGTCATGTTGGTGAGACGATTGTGAAATAAAGTCGTCTGCTCAAGTGCTTTAAGTTTGTGACGTCATCCTTACTCCATCTATTCTAACCTCCTAGGCTATAACCAAGATGGCTAATATAAAACTTCTGGAGATGCCAGGGTGTCTTAGCCGGGAAGCCACAAAGTGTAGAAATTTTTATTTTGTTTGCAATTACAATACCCTACGGAGTTTCTCGCAGTTTCAGCTGTGTATGGTACTTTGAACTGCTTAGTTTTGGGTTGCGAAAACTATGTTTAATATCAAACCGGAGAGCATAACTCTTCACCGAGAGTAAGTTTTAAATTTTAATGCTCTGTTTTGGTTTGAACTTTCACTTACGTTTCATGTTATTTCAATTTAAAATATAAATGCCAAGGTGTCTCAAATTAATTAAGAATTTTATAAATCCATCATTTTCTCACACATCGGCAGCAAGTTACGATGTAAAAACAAACATTTAAGACAAAATAATGCGATTTGGCCAACACAGAATGCTTTGCAATAGCCTTGGAAACCACCACCTTCCCCACACTTTAACAATAGAGTTTATATTAGGTGGAGAAATCGCTGGTTCCAAACACCTTTCAGATACATAGACTGAAAGTTGTTGTCATCAAACAGAAGTCATCGCTCTTTCCACTTTTATAAGTGAGTCACGGAAAACTTTTTCGTGACTTACTTATAAACGTGGAAAGAGCGATTACTTCTGTTTGATGTTCCAAATCCACGTCAATTTTCTGTATTAATGGAAGTTGTGTAAATCAGTTGGCGACATTTTGAGCGCAGAACTTGTATGGCAAAACATCATGTTTCCTATGGAAACAAAGTTAATTAAGCTCTTTTACCTGCGAAAAAGAAGTAATTTTACGTTGTCATAATACTGCGTATTAATTTTTTTTCAGTGGGGGATGAATTGGACGTTGCACCTTTTAACTTACGCTTAAAGAAAACATCATTACCGTAATTTTTGGGGGTATGAAATAACTGAAGGGAAACGTCGCTTGTCCTACGTGTAAAATATATTTCCTATTCTATTTCTCGCAAACTGCGTGATCTAGTTGCAGGACATTCGTATTTCACACTCTAAGTAATGTTAAAAATTATTTTAATGTGGCCATTTGTTTATTATTAAAAGAAGTTGCCGAGAACAAAACTTTTACTTGGAGGTTTTTCCCGCAGTATTATGAGTTCGTAATAGCTACTCAACGGGAGAAAAAATAAATAAAATTAAATGTGATAAAAGAAAATGCCCTTATTACCTAATTTAGAGTTTCGACAATTTTAAATCTCGGGGATTAAAAGTCTCGGAAAAGAGAATTGTTTAAATTAGAAAATTTGTAGCTCATTAAAAAGTTTTGTTTAATTGAAAATTTGTTTCGCTCATTAAATCTGACTATATTATTTTCTGAAACACTTTACAATATATACATACTATTATAAAAACAAAAAATAATAAATTTTACTGCTGGTTTTATACATTAAAATATGGATGTAACTGATATAAACCAAGGAGGTTAGAATAATACTTCGGGAGATGCCCGGAGTCTCTTAACCGTGAAGCCACAATGTATGGGAATTTGGCGTTGTTTACATGATACCCATGTAATTTCAGCTGCGTGTATTTTGGAATTTTGTAGCTAGCTTTTGGTTGCAGAAACCATGTTAATATCCAACCGGAATGAATTATACTTCTTACATGAGTGAAATTTTCAATTTTAGCGTTATGCTTTTAGAATTCGCATTAACGTTCGTGTATTTCAATTTAAAATAAAAATGGGAAGGAGGCTGAAAATAATTAAAAATTTTATAAATTTAGCATTTCCTTACACATCGGCAACAAGTTACGATGCAAAATTGGAAACATTTGCAACGAAAGAAGGCGATTCGACCAACACAAAATGCATTGCAATAGCCTTGAAAACCATCAGCTTTTCCACACTTTAACGGCCGTCGCTCGCGATTATAGGTTTCACGCAAAGTGGCACTGCTGCATTAACAAGGGCATCTCCAGATACCTTATTCTAACCTCCTTGATATAAACACGCGTACGTCTTTAGTAAACAACATGTGACAGATTCTTGCCGTACAGCCCTGAACTTCAAATGTCGCACAGTTAACTAACGGTTTTCCAGTCTATGTATCTTAAAGGTTTTTGGCTGGCTCTGCCACCACAGATCACAGCTAATCTTTGGCGTGAAGTCATATACAGGCAAAAACAAACTAAATTATACGGTTGATAAAATAGTAAGCTGGTGTAATGGATAAAGATTATTAAATCCCTCATTTTATCTGTCTACGCGCCTCATAGCTTTTGTTCCATTAGTTTCAAAGCAGCTTCTTGCCTGGACATGACGTCACCTGCAGCGCGGGCGGTAACTTGTAGCGTAGCCCCCGATAAGTAAATACCTTCCGTAATTGCGAAAAACCGGGCAACAACTTTTGCCTTTAACGCTCGCCAGGGGTCGGTGGAGGCAAGCTTGATGTCGTTATGAATCGGTATAAATACATGTTTATAACGCACGTATTTTGTTGTGATTAAAGTCAGAATTCCTATTCGCGTATAGATATTACTCAAAGGAAACGATTTTATCAATGGATGCAATCCTGATACACTGCATTGGGCCAGGTTGTTTATTCAACAATGAGAATTCATATGTCATTATGAATTTTCTAGTGACAACTTGCCGACCACGTGCAGTGGCTTGACAATAATTGTGAAAAGATTTTTTTTTTACCTAAAATCTGCTGTATGTATGAAAGAAAGGTTATTCTGATTATAAAACTGAATTCAAATTAAATATACAACTCATTCATTGTTTGAATGGGTTGTATATCTTTAAAATACATAAATTTTCTGTTGATCTATTATCTGAATCCTGCATATTAAAAACTGCATATTAAAAAACGCTGCCAATTTCCCAACTGTTAATGACTTCATAATATGTTTTTGCTAATATTGCATAGTGAGAAGCACTTCATTACTTTTGTCAATTGCAGTGTGCCTACTGTAATTGCAATTAATATTACTGTAAAATGCAGCAGATATAGAAAGTTTTATTCATTGCAAAAAGCATTATGCATTCAAAGAGTTGATAATTTAACAAAAAATATATATTTCACTGAACATTTTGTGTGTTATTTTTTTTCTTGTGTATTTCTTAAAATTTTTTTAACAACACTCGCGTTGCTTAGAGTGCTTTTGAAAACCAGAGTTTCTGTTGTGGTTTTACCGACTGAGCAATATCTAATGTGAAAGCATAATTTAATATGTTCGATGCTCAACAGTTCTTTCATATTACAATTAAAGGGGCTAACATATTTTCTTCCTACAGATCTGATTGCTGGCGCAAATCGTAAAAAATGTTTGCAATTAAACGAAGCCTAGTTATTGATATTTCAAAATGGTATTTTTATAAGCGGTTATGTCAGTTTTTATACCTGTTCGAAAAATTGAAAAGGTTATCACGAATCGAAATTATGAACTTATGAACGGGATTCTTTTTTTTAATCTCCAAGTAATGTTTATGTCTATGCTTTTTAAAAATATCATTCGCTCATATCTGCTCTCAGCTTAGGGCCGTAGCCAAACTCTATACTTACGGCATGCTCAATAAAAGTTAGGGCATGCTCAAAAAGCTACCGTATATACTCGTGTATAGGTCGATCTCGTGTATAGGTCAACCCCCCGATTTTTATCTGAATATTTGCAGTTTTTGTATATCCAGTGTATAAGTCGACCCTCCGATTTTTATGTTTTTGTATACCTATCTTGTGTATAAATAAAAAAAAAAATATTTTCCGAGGATGCGGAAATGTGAACCTATCTATTGTTGTAGCTGGCTCTCGCAAATTTGCTTGCGGCAGTTTCCCGCAAAATGTGGGTGGAATTGAGGCACAATTCTGGGAAGATGATAGGGCTCACCACCCTAGTTAGAGAGTTTTCAGGAGAAGGTTGTTACACATTTTAACAATATATGAACACACTTTTGCACATAGTCCCCCCCTCTACTCCCACTTTTTGCGAGCGAGTTTTCTGCAGTTTACTTCATTCATGGAGAGTAAAGCATTTGTTCCTACAGCAAACGAATCTTGATGCGTTTACCAAACGTCGTAAGGCAGGCACAACGTTATTTAAAAAAAAAAAAAAAAAAGAAGCACTTCCTGAAGCATATTTGGAAAGCGTAAATAGGTCTTGATGTCAACCTGATATATATTTTTTATCCCATAAAGAATATGCATGCCGTAAAAAATAAATGTGTAGCTTTTGAAGTTTTCAATTGATTTCTTTAAAATTTTAAATGAATCTTTATTTTGATGTATTGCGGACACTGTAAAATTTTCACGCAACTACATATTTAAAAAATTGAAGAAAATTTGTTCTATAAAATTTTCTACCACTACCCTCTGCAGTGTAGCAGCTGTCGGTCAACTGCTGAGTTGTAGGAGTGTGTGATTGACAGAGAGGTCGTTTATGTACAACCGAGTTGCATCCTTCCTCTCCACCATGTTTGTGACAAACAATTGGCTTTAGTGACAAAACCAAACATCGCCCCATTGAGTAAAGATGCAATCCTTTTTTTTTGCTCGCTCTTAAGTCTTCAGAAAATGTTACTGTTTGTTTGATTTTTAGAGCCGAGGCACACTCAGTTTAATTGCAAACTTAAGTAGGTTGTTAACCTAATGCAGTTTTCTACTATCAGCGGCAGCGTTATTCTGGGCGATCGGCCAAGTTTTAATAAGCATGGGCAGAGTCTCCTTTTGCAATAGTCTATCCTTTTCGCTCTTCATCTTCATTCACCCTACCCCCCGTCGAGTATTGAGCACGGTCGTAGGTCACTGCAAGGTGAAGCTTAAACTACTGGCTAACGCATTCACCTCTTCCATCTGGGTGATTTACCAGCGGGGCAGTCAAGGCCATATCGACAGATCTAAAATGGACTTTGAGCCATCCTTGTGAAATGAGTTTTTCTATTAGTGCATAAAAAGAACTCGTACATATAAAATCAAGAAAATTCTTAGCAACAATTTTCTTCTGTACCAGTAACACCCATAAAATGACTAAATATACAACTGCAAATGAACTGATGGCGCAAAGGGCTCTAAGTATGCACATTTCCATAAGGCATCAAAATTTTGGTTTTCAACCTATCAGAAATATTTTCCGTGTATAGTTCGACCCCTAATTTCGACCTAAATATTTCATTAAAAAAAGTCGACCTATACACGAGTATATACCGTATATAATTTTTACCTTTTTTTGAGCATTACTGAAATTTTAGAAATTTCAACCCAGACTAAGTACCTTAACTAGGTACAACAGGTACAAAAGTACCATTTTTGATTAACATAAATAAAAAAACAACAAGTAACATTTTGTAAAATAGAAATACATTTATAATCGTTGCTTACCAATAGAAAATCAAAATAGTTGTAGTGGTCGGTTTTTCTGACCATTACATTTTCTCAAAAGTAAATCCACGTCGGAAGCTTTTGTGCGGTTTTGTTCGAACGCAAGAAAGGTTAAACTCGACATTCATTAGGGGCACATCTAAAGTCGCTGTGGGTTGTTTATTCCCGTCAAAACAGAAAATGTGGTTTCGCAAGTAGCCGTGCTTGTCATTCCGAAATGATTAAAATAATTAAGGGAACTTACCACATAGTTTAAGACAACGACATAGTCTTCAAACTTGCTTCGTACGTGTGGAGTAATTTATCAGCATTCCTTCCGAATAGTTTGTAAGATTATTTTCATGAACACCTTGCAAATTCCAAACTCGTTAGATTTATATAACAGCCAAGTGAGCCAGGAGTACTCATTCTGCACGATAATGCTTGCCGACCTCGTACGGCCCTGCGTGCTAATACAGGTAACCAGTAGCGTAACTAGGGCGGGGCGGCCGCCCAGGGTGCAGGCCAGCCAAGGGCGCAAGAATCTGCACATCAGCGATCAGCCTCCCCCATATATGTGCGTAGCATATATATGCACACTAACCAAGCTACCGAAACATGTTACTATGCCTTGTATTTTCTTTTTCCCATATTTTTAAACATGTATTTCCATATCCAAACACACATTTTTTGAAGTTACACTACAATTCAAATATCATTGTTGACTTTGGAAACATTTTTTTGTTTAAAACATATGTAGGAAATGTACATTTCCGGAATTACCTCTCATGAAAATAATTAAAATGTGTTGTAAGGCAAAATACTGCGAGTCACATTTATTTTTTTTAAGTGTCACTTTGTACAAAAAGGCTTGAAGTTTATTAGGGGTTTACAAAGCCATAAAAGTAGAATATACTGTGCTTCAGGAAAAAATAATCTAGATTACAGATTCATTCATTGTAGTCACTTCTACATACAACTGCACGCTAAACTGAATTATATTGCTGGAAAATGTATTATAATTATTGATTTTCCAAACATTTTCTCTCTGTATATATATGTGAACTGTAGACATCATACAAGAAGCAAGTGGAGAAATCGAAGCAGTACTCGCCCAAATTTTCACTCGATGCCTTAATGAAGGAAAGATTCCTGAGGATTGGAACACCGCTACAATGATCCTGCTACATAAGAAAGGTGACATTGAGGATCTTGGAAACTACAGACCTATCAGCCTCCTATCAGTAGTTTATAAAATCTTCACTAAAGTTCTTTCACACCGCTTGAAGGTAACACTGGACATGGCTCAACCGAGAGAACAAGCTGGATTCAGGAGTGGCTACAGCACAATAGATCATATCCACGTGCTGAGAGAACTAATTGAAAGAGCGAGGGAATATGAACTTCCATTGTGCATGGCTTTTATCGATTATGAAAAAGCCTTTGATTCGGTGAAACCATCAGCAGTTACAATGGCTCTGAAAACCTGCGGTGTTGAAGATGCATACATTAATATTATTAATAACATCTATGAAAATGCAAGTGCAAAGATTCGGCTGTTTGAAAATACAACACACATAAAAATTGGAAAGGGAGTGAGACAAGGTGACACCATATCTCCGAAGCTCTTTAATGCCACATTGGAGGGTGTTTTTCAGTCGCTGAGCTGGGAAAACAAGGGGATAAAGATTAATGGAGATTATCTAACCCACCTTCGTTTTGCTGATGACGTAGTCATTTTTGCAACTACCCCATCAGAGCTACAGAGTATGATCCAGGATCTTGCTGACAAGAGTAAAGAAGTGGGATTAAAAATGAACTTTCAGAAGACAAAAGTGATGTTCAATGCTTTTACAAGAAATGAAGATTTATCGATTGATGGAGAAAAGCTGGAGATAACAGACACGTATGTTTATCTTGGACAGCAGATATCAAGTGAGGGTCACATTGATGAAGAAATTAATCGGCGTACAAAACTTGCCTGGAGAGCTTTTGGAAGAAACAGCATAATTTTCAAGAGCAATATGCCATTATGTCTTAAAAGAAAAGTGTTTGATCAATGCATCCTTCCAGTGCTTACGTATGGTGCAGAGACGTGGACCTTAACTAAAAGAGACATACAAAGGCTGCAGACAACTCAAAGCAGCATGGAGAGGTGCATGCTTGGTGTAACCAGGAGAGATAAGAAGAGGAACTCGTGGATCCGAAAAATGACGAGAGTGGAAGACATCATGATCAGAGTTAAATCCCTGAAATGGCAATGGGCTGGACATACTGCCAGAAGGACAGATCATCGATGGACAGCCGAAATTTTAGATTGGATTCCAAGGGACAGGAAAAGACCCAGAAGAAGACCACATGGGAGATGGGTGGATGAAATTCGAAAGTATGCAGGGGTGACATGGAGGAGACTGGCACAAGACAGACCGTTGTGGAGGAAACTTGGGGAGACCTTCGTCCAGCAGTGGATTGATAATGATTGACAATGATGATGATGATGATGACACAGAATTAAGTGTCAAAAGTCATGGGATACCTGCATGCTTTCTCTATGACCTATGAGGAAATTCATACTGAAGCAAATATCGAGAGAGTGGTCCCTCTGATTTTCCCCACACGCAACAAACCTGAAAAATACATCCAAAATATGTCTGCCGCAACGACATATTTTTTCTGAATTTAATAGGGGCTGGATTACAGGGGTTTGAATGTGATACATGATCTAAGGCATTCCTGTAAATATGTTTTACCTGCACAATGAACAATAATGACAGAAAGCGTGTTAGAATTAGAACCCGGTTGACTCTAGCAAATACAGTACATTTTGTGACAGAAACAATGCTGTTTCGCAAATCGGGGACAACCAAAGAGGGTATGAATAACTATTTTTCTATCCAGGGGTATACAATGAAAAACAAGCAAGGAATACGAAGATTCAATGGACCAAAAAGAAAAAAACATGTTTTTCTTAATAGCTTGCGGTATGCATTCCTGCAGTTGTCGTACGTTGTGCTGGTAACAGATATTTACAGAGATCCCTTCTCGTCATGTATCACATTCAAACCTCTGTAACTTGGCAGTTGGCCCGCATTAAATTTAGAAAAAAAAGGCCCATTACAGCAGACATATTTTGATGTAATCTTCATGTTTGTTGCGTGTGGGGAAAATCGGAGGGACCACTCTCTCAAAATTTTCTTCAGAATGAACATCCCCGTAGAGAAAGCACATAGGTATTCCATGACTTCTGGCACTTCAGTGTACAAGTAAATAAAAAAAATCAGTTATATTTTTGTTCTATAAAACACTGTTAGGAGGGTGGGTGAGGCCCGCAAAATTTTCAGGCTGCCCTTGGCGCAGAAACTGCTAGTTACGCCACTGCACTCTGCAGGTAACCATCAAATAATCGAACTCCAATTGCATGTGGTTGTGGACCATTAATATCTAACTTGAGAGAACGTCATTTCCGTACGGACGAATAAATCAAGAACTAAGTGCATCAGTGGGTAATTTCCCAACCAAAATAATTTTTCCCCGCTTTGTGTTGCTAAGTTACCAGAATGCTGGAAGAAGTGAGTGTATTGGAAAGGGAGGTGACTACATTAAAAGATGAGGTATAGTATATTTTTTTAATTTTAAATACAATTTTTAAAAATAGTCTTCCTTTTACATTTTGTCTCAGCCTCTTATATATCAGTACAAAAATAGAAAAGAATGTACTAGAAAGACGGCGGTTACTCGACAGCGCGTGCTGAGTTACTTACTTCTCTGCCTTCTACTAAAAGTCTGGTTTGAAAGTTCACAAATTTATAAAATACAAACATTTTGGTGGTGCATAATTATATTTATATTTTGTAAGTACCTTAGTACATAATAATATTTTATAAGTACCTGCAGTAGTACTACAGTTAAACAAGTAACATTTTTCATAAATAAAGAAAAAGAAATATTTTGTAAAGGCAAAAATTTATAATCTTTCCTTACCAATAGAAAATCAAAATAGTTGTAGTCGTCGGTTCTTTTGACCATTAAATTTTCTCAAAAGTAAGCGTCCATGTCAAGAGTTTCTGTGCAGTCTTGTCCGAATGCAAGAAGAGTCAAATTCGACATTCGTTGATGGCAGTGGCGGCTTTTCAGGTGAAGTAGGTGAAGTAGGGGAAGTGCTTCTTCACCTATTTTACTCAAAATAAAGTTTTATTCAGTATTTTTTTATAATGTATTCTTTTTTGCCTTTATTCAGTTCCAAAATACTCAAAATTTTGAATAGATATTAATTCACATAGCGCGCTCAATATGGAAAACAAATCCTTATACGCAAAACAGTGCAAGTGAAGAGCCGAAATGAGAATGATTGGAAGTCTGCAGTTTTCGGCCGAGTTGTCATGGTAACCGTGACGTCACCGTCCCCCATCTGCTCGCTCAAGTGAAGTGTTTCAGCTTCAGGCGCCTTACCTCTGCATCTTTCAGTTTTTTAGTGTAAAGTCGTGAGAGATCACGGTGGAGCGGGCGGACTATCAGGGTAACTTGCAATCTGCTAGGGCTTTTTCCTTGTGGTGCTGTGGTACATTATTTTCCGAAAGGAATTTGTTCTTTCGTGCTTTGTGATTACTTGTTCAAAGCTTTAACTGATATTTTAGGTTTGTGTACAATTTAACTGATAGTGATAGTTTTTAATATGCTTCCTGTGGACGACATTGTTTGTAATTTATTGCAAACTCCATTTAATCTGTTGAAAGATGGAGGTAAAAGAGACATTTTGCTTCGAGGACGACCGACGGATTCACTGACAATTGTTGCCAAGAACGAAATCAAGAAGAGCGGTAAATCTAACAATATTAATTTTAAAAAGTGTTGGTTTACTGAATATAAATGGATTTGCAGTACTTCTGTGCTAATTTATTTTGTTCCTGCTTACTTTTAGTATTAAACATTCGGCGTGGAATAAAGACGGATTCTCAGATTTATAAAGCGCAACACGGTCACTTCATAAACATCGTGATTCTAGCGAACACCTAAAATGCAAATTAATGTTAAGGAATTTTGAAAAAATTCAAAACACCATTGCCGATGCCCCGAGGAAGAATGCTAGGCTTTTGAAAACGCATTTTAACAAAAACGTTCGTTTAAATAGACTTTTCCTGCAGACAGTGATTGATGCAGTATTAGTCTATACTGTATTTGAGCAAACAAGAACTAGCATTCCATGGCCATGACGAAAGCATGGGCTCGATAAATCGTGAAAATTTCATTGAATTACTTTCATTGTTGATATGAAGAAGTTCTTTAGAAATTGAAAATCAATACGAAGGGATAAAAAAATTATTCAAAATGAATTAATTGAATGTGTTTCTGAATATATAAACGATCACGTCAAAAATTAAATAATTTTTTATTGTTGATTCGGAAGGTGTATTGGTTGAGGGACTTTTGGGTTTCCATGATGTGAATGAAGATAGAACGTCAGGAGCTTTATACAAAATGCTAGACAAAATTTTGGAACAGTCTGATTACCAACACAAATAAATAGGACAATGTTACCATGGGGCAAGTATTAATGTCTGGACACTTAAAAGAGCTACAGAAAAAAAAGTCAAGGATAAAGCTTCTCAAGCTGTTTTTGTTCATCGTTTGAATCTTGTATTACACCAGAGTTTTTCTAAAATTTCTAAGTGTCGAATACTTTTTGCAAGCCTCAGTGGAATTGCTTCGTTTGTTCACCATTCTGCGAAGCGGTCTTATACACTTTTATCAACAACCACAAGACGCAGACCAACCATAATAGAAACTCGATGGTCTTCCATTTCGAAATTAGTAAGTGTAGTTGTTGAAGATTGAGATAAATGGAAGGAAGTGTTCGGATTTCTGACGAATAGCGAATAATCTGACAAAAATCAATTTATCTTGCCAAGGGGTTTTTGAATGGTATGAACACTTTTCACTTTTGAATTTACATTTTTGGCTCCACCGATCTATTATTCGAACTTTTGGAGAAAAAATAACTAAACATAAACTACTGTGTAACTAAAATAAAAAACAAAACAAAAAAACCTCGTGAAATTTTGAGCCATAAAAGGAACGATGAGTTATTTGAAACACAGTTTGAAAAAGCTAGCAAAATCACAGAAATAAGCACGGGAATGGGAATATGCTGCTCTTACACAGGAAACAAGTTTTCAAAATTATAAACAATTGTATTTGGAAATTTTGGACCACATTCTTATGGAAATGGATATAAGATTTCAAGGCTGTAAGAAACTTCAATTTGTCTGACTTGCTGACACAACCAAATTCGAATAATTTGGTTGCTTTCCTCTCGCGCTCCTGAAATTCTATATTTTTACGGAAACATATTTACTGAACACCAGAGCCTTAAAAATGAACTGAGTCTTGTATATGCCGATAAAAATTTAAGGAATATATTGACTCAAGAACTCCTTCGAGTTTCACGGAGACAAAGACATATTTACAGAAGATTATAAATTGATTTTCCTCAGTTTAACAATTCCATCTACAAGTGTGCCAGTGAAAAGAAGTTTTCTTAAAAGAATACGAACTTGCTCAAGAAACACTAGTTCCCAAGATAGACTTGCTTCTTTGGCAAATATTTCTATTCAGGAAGACATTTTATTGATGCTCACGAAGAAACAACCATCTAACCATCTTATGACGACATAATCGACAAATTTGCAGCTTTAAAAGGAAGAAAAATTGATTTAATGTACAAAAAATAGGTAAGTCCCCATTAAGGGATTGTCATTGTAGACAGTAAATATCTTTTGATACTGCTCTTGTGCCTCTTCGCCTATTTTTTCAACCAGGAACCGCCACTGGTTGATGGCACATCAAAAGCCGCTGTGGGCAGTTAATTCTCGTTAAAACAGAAAAGGTATATTCACAAAAAGCCGTACTACAGCCGAAAGTTCTGGTTGTGGCCAATAAATTACACGTATCTCTGAAGACTACTCGCTGCTTAAAAATTTCATCAAAAATGACTGAGTTTGGGTTTTCTTTCTTCTGGGTTTGTATGAATCTGTTGACTACTGCAATTTCTTCTGGTGATGGAAGTTTGATACCTAAAGTTTGCAAATATTTGACTTTGTCTTATTGTCTAAATAAACATTTTAGTCTTCAGCACTGGAAACTGTAATTAGGAGTTTTTCATTTTCTATGAATCATTGGCAGGACAGGCGCAAAATTGTTCAGGGCAGGCAGCGCCTGCCCTGGCGTCCCCCTGATTACGGCCCTGTCTCAGCTACAAGTTTTTCTACTGGATGGTACAATAATATACATTCTACTAACCCTCCATCATCTATGAAATGTCCAAATATCAGTTATTTACATGAAATATTAAATTCACTCGCAACCATAGGCGTCGATTATGAGTGAGCTCAGAGGCTTCATACAATATGTTGATATGGGCGTGGAAGCATGCTGAAACATCGAATGTAAGGGAATTCTTCCCGGGAGCAAAATTTTCAGTATAAAATTTCACTAAATAAATTGCTTTAACATTTCCTTTATGTACTGTTTATCTAATCTGTCGCAGAATATTTTACAAGATGATGTTGGTCTGCGTAAGTTCCCCAAAATCCGATCGTCTGACATGTAGTCACGCCTGACATCTAGTGGTGGTTTCTAGTGTAATTTGTTGCTGCCGAGACAAAGGGTTCCAAAGTAAAACGGAAAGCATTTACAATTACGGGGGCTATGCTAATAGCATGAGGGCTATGCTTATAGCATGGCCATCAGATGGCCATACTTGAAGTATAGTGGCTAGAAAAGATGGTGTGCCGTGCGCTGCTGCAGACGCATTCTTGAATAGAGGGCGCTGCAGACACGTTCTTGAATAGAGGGCGCTGAAGACATCTTCGAGGCTATTGCTGTAAACTATGCTCATAGATATACATGCTTCTCGTTCCTTGCAGTGTAGTAATTTTACTAACATTTTACCAAAGAATCTTTCTTTTAATCCTGTAGTGATAGCAAAAGTGATTAATGTCATGTATGGATAGGTATGTATAAGTGAATATTCTTAAGTCATAGCTGCTCTGGGAGGTTTTCACAGAAATGATGGGTTCTCTAGAGAGTGCCGCATGGCTGTGTATGAAACAGTAATTGTTTCTACTCTGATGTATGGCAGTGAAACCTGGGTACGCCGCCCCGGTGGCGCAGTGGTCTAAGGCATTGACCTCTGATCATTCGTCCGTAAGGGGTCCGGGTTCGAATCCCGGTCAGGCATGGATGTTGTGTTTGTCTTACGGCACTGGCTCTCTCCCTTCCCTGGAACCAGTGACCCTAAATTAGGGACGGGCGACTGCTTATAGCCCATTGAGTTGCTCACGGCGGTCGTTAAACCTCCAATCAAAAAAAAAAAAAAAAAAAACCTGGGTACTGCAGAAGAAGCATAGGAGTCGTTTGTGTGCTGGAGAAATGCGTTACTTACGTGTGGTTTGTGGCAAGACACGATCTGATTGTATGAGGAATGAAGATGTATTGCAGTTGTGTGATGTGAAGCAAAATGTTGTTAGCAAGGTGGAGACCAATATGCTTCGGTGGTTTGGCCATGTTGAAAGAATGAGTGATGAAATGCTTACTAAGAAAATATTTTCAACCCAAGTTGCAGGAAGGAAAGGCAGAGGAAGGCCAAGGAAGACTTGGGTGGATCAGATTCAGGAGTGTCTGCATGAGAAAAAGATTATGAGTATGAAGTATAAAAGATCTTGTGTACGTCGTGTAATGGATATCAGTGAAGCACGAGTTGTATGTCAAGATCGCTGTAAATAGCGAAGTTTGATACGACAACAATAAGTAAAAATATCTAGAAGTTTGTATTTCTTTTTGGAGCTAACCTCTGAATCTCAGAGAACAGCTTAGTGATATGTGATATGTGTGTTTTGGGAGAGCTTCGTCAACTTTGTTCGGGAAATGCATTGTCACGCATTGAATCTACGTGCCACAAGACTGGTTAGAACAAATACATTACTGGACGGAAATTTTCTCCGTAATTATTCGGACTTTTGCCCAGTCATCGTATTGAATTTTGTTCTGATCGATTTGCAACTGTTTTCTCTATTTCTACACGACACCAAATGTTTGACTAGGTGTCACAGCATACTGTACTTAGGCTTAATCTCCCCTTGATAAAGTTTACAGAACTTTAGACAAAAAAAAAAAAAAAAAAAAAAAACCCACAATACCCAATTACAATAATTTTAGACAAAATGCGATGACATATAAAACACTAAAAAAAAGTGGCGCACTTAATTAAATAATTACTGAGTGGCTGCCAACTTGATTTAGGACAAGTAAAAAATAATAATTCCATCCGCCTTGCCTCATCTTTCGGCATGGAAAATAGTTACGTTTTGCTTACAGGACCCGTAACCACTGTTGCATCCAAGTACGAAACATGTTCTCAACGTTACACTTATTATTATTATTTTTCATGAGCGATCTAACAAATATATCGCCTTTTCAATCGCTAACCACCGAACACGCCCCAGAAAAGCATGCCAATGTTTAGAAATCATTGCATCGAAACTCACAGGAGTGCCATCTTGCGTTTTCATAAAAAGAGGGAACTAAAATTTAAACAGTGAGGTATTAACGCACGGCACACTATCTCTTCTAGTCGCTATACTTGAGTTTCAAGTATGGCTCAGCCGCCCCGGTGGCGCAGTGGTCTAAGCGATGGCCTCTGATCATTCGTCCGAAAGGGGTCCGGATCCCGGTGAGGCATGGATGTTGTGTTTGTCTTACGGCACTGGCTCTATCCCTTCCCTGGAACCAGTGGCCTTAAATTAGGGACGGGCGACTGCTTATAGCCCATTGAGTTGCTCACGGTGGTCGTTAAACCTTCAATAAAAAAAAAGTATGGCCCATGTCAAAGTTAGAATGATTCTTCTGGAGATGCCCTGAGTTTCTTAACCGTGAAGCCGGAATGTGTGGGAATTTGAAGTTGTTTACATGATAAACATGTAGTTTCAGCTCTGTGTATTTTTGTAATTGCGAGTTTTTGATTGCAGAAGTCTTGTTCATATCAAACCGGAATGAATTATACTTCATACACGAGTGGAGTTTTCAATTTTAACGTCATGTTTTGTTTTGAGTTTGCAATAACGTTCATGTATTTCAGTTTAAAATAAAAATGTGAAATAGTCTCAAATTAATTGAGTATTTTATAAATCCAGCATTTTTTCACATATTGGCAGCAAATTACGATGAAAAATTAGAAACATTTGCGACAAAAGAATGCGATTCGGGTAACAGAGAATGCATTGAAATAGCCTTGAAAACCACCAGCTTTCCCACACTTTAACGGCCGTCCCTCGCGGTTATAGGCTTCACGCAAGATGGCACTGCTCCATTAACAAAGGCCTCTCCAGATATCTTATTCTAATCTTCTTAGGCCATGGCCACAGAGTCTCTATGCTCTGTGCAAGATGTTGATAAAAGCAGTTGCACGGAAGGGAGAGAGAGAATGTGCCGTAGGAAAAATACAAGAGAGAATGTGCCGTAGGAAAAATACACCATTCATGCCTCATTCGGTATTTGAATACGGACCAATCTTTAACGAATGGACAGCATTTTTGAAACTATATCTTATAGCAGGGGTGGCCAAACTTTGAGAAACCAATATCTACCTTAAGCTATCATTCCGTACCGTGATCTACCCTGGTTTATCCCAGTGATATAAGCATTTTTAAATAGGAATAAGCCTATATCACGAGTGTTTTGTTAGTGCGTGTGGTGTTGTAAGTTTGGAAACAAATACAGAAAAAATAATATTTTAATCATTTTTATTTCTGTAGTGCTATTTTCCAAACAAACTACAGAATATAATTTTTCTAATATATTCTTTATTTACAGGATTTAATTCTTAGATGTTGATACATGACACTATATGTCCTCACAAAGTTTAGAATAATCAGGACAAAGATCTTGGAGGAGAACAGACAGGCAAATACCTAGCTGCTTCCGGCAGTGTTTGAAAACCGGATGTTCCGCCATTAGCGAGGACGAAAAGCAGTTCATCTGTACAGAGCCTTTGCACGTGACGTCACAAAACTGTCTGCTATAATTCCGGGTGGTTAGAAAGTACCATAGATTTCATATACAAGGAGCTAGATCGGACACCCAGCTCTTGAGGCGTGACAATGTAGGCGCCATTTTCAGCGGGTCATCGCTCTCCATTTAAGCAAGAGTACTTTGCATTAAGTCAACGGAATATGAGTTTGGTACTGTGATTTGTTATTTATATTAATATTCTAAGCAGTTAGTACACATTTAACGGTGGAAGTCATACAATTTAAGTGAAAAAAACAATAATATTCCACAGCGCAAACTACAAAGCCAAGGCTCTTGCAAAATATTGCAGTATTTCAGATTCGGTCAGGGCTTAAATTCAATAGAAACGGCATTCTGTCATGTGCTGTATAAGAAAAAATCACACTATTTTTTATTTGTTGAGACATAATATAATTTTGAGATTTTTTGTTATTGAATGCTTAACATTCAATGCGTCCTTTGGTTGCATGCTTGTCCTAATAAATAATTTAAAATGTTAAAAACTGAAATTTCCTTAGTGAATAACAAAGTATCGAAATCTTTAATAAAATTAATATTTTTGAGCAAAAATTTAAACAAACCAGAATGGCACAGGTAACCGCTAGCAAGGAGAACGATTAACATCATTTCAACTTTTCTATGTAAAGTATGTGGAAGCCATTATTTTTCGGGTTTAAATCAATAGTTTTCTGGATTTAATAGCAACTTATTGATATCAAATGTATCGCTTGATTTTTCATTATTTTAAATATTTGCCTCATTACAGTAGTAAAAATGTTTTCCAGTTATTTTCAGTATTTGCATACAATACCAATTTTAAATTAATCTTGCGAACTAATGCCTTCCCAGATATATTCCCCGCACGGGGAATATATCTGGGAAAGCATTAGTTCGAGCTCACCTTGTGACGGTATACATTTCGTTAACTCTTGAACGATAACATCACCGAAGGGACAGCTGTTCATCCAGCTGATGGGGGATGGCGTCCCCACGGCCCGAGCCGATTTTCTCTTATAATTTTGTTTTTTCGTCTTTCGTTCATATTTTGACATGTACCCGCCTCAGTTGTAGGCTGCTGAGGCGCCAGCTCCGGGTTTTGTTTCTCGTTCCCTTCCCTGTCTTTTCTCTTTTATGTTACATTTTCTGTTTTTTCCGGAGCTGGTTAGCTTAGACGTACCTGCACGTTTGCCGTGTGCGGTGACCCGTACAGGTGGAAACGGGGATGCTGGAGACTGCGGCATCTGGGGGCCGGGTTTTAGTTGTCTCCAGATGCCAACACTCCTCTTTGCCCTCTGCTTCACCCTAAACGGAAGGCTGGGAGCTAACCCACTCCTAGTCAGGAAGTCTGTGGCCGAGTGGCGTCCAGACTTCTAGCGGCTTGTCGTTCTGTTCGGCTGGGTGAGTTTGGGGGTATGGTGGGCATGCCAAAGTGGTGTTCTCCGTGCACGGGAAAATCTGGGTACACGCTGAGCGTGTGTCTGCCCTACCAACTTGCTATATCCGCTGACTATCCCTAGAGCCGTGTCCTGCGTCCTCTTGGGCTTGCGGACCTCCGGCTCTCCCTCGTTGGGCTCGGTAGTGGGTGGGGAAGTTGGCGGACGAATCTTTTTTCTCCCTCATGGCAACACAAAGTGTTTCCCATGCTGTTAATCTGAAGCGCCGTGTGGAGGATGGGACTCCCTCCTCCACTAAGAAACTACTAACTACAAACTGCAATGCTCTGTTTCTTCTCATTCATTCAGTTGATCCTGCTCAGTCTCTTAGTTCGAAGAGTCCTTTCTGGATTAATAAGGCTCTTCAAGCCGTTGCGAGCCCTCCAAAGAGTGTTAAGAAGCTCCCGTCAGGGGATCTTCTTGTGGAGACATCTCATCCACGTCACAGTGCCACCTTGCTGGAGACGACCGTTCTGCTGGACATTCCTGTACAGATCTCGCCCCATGGATACCTCAATTCCTCTCGCGGTGTCATCAACTCCCGCGACCTGCTCGAGTGCAGTGAAGAGGAATTGTTGGAAGAACTTGGGGACCAACATGTCACTGGGGTTCGGCGTATCCTTTTCAGGCGGGATGGGAAGTCTATTCCCTCCCGGAACATCGTCCTGACCTTTGACTCACCTACCCTGCCAACTTCCATCAAGGCGGGGTACTTGCGTCTAGATGTTCGGCCATACGTACCGAACCCCTTGAGATGTTTCAAGTGCCAGCATTACGGTCACTCCCAGCAGTCTTGCCGTAATGTAGCAAAGTGTGAGCGCTGTGGTTCCACTGAACACTCTTTGGCGGACTGCTCCGCTGAGGCGGATCACTGTGTGAATTGTGAGGGTTCGCACTCTGCGTCTTCTAAGCAGTGTCCCAAGTGGATCGAGGAGCATGCTATCCAACGCCTGAAGACCACTGAACATCTGTCATACCCTGAAGCCAGGCGGCGGATAGCTTCTCTTCCACTCGGCCGGCGCCCCTATGCCTCGGTTGTTGTGCAGAAGGCTACCGTTGCGGTCCAGACGGAGGTGACCATCCCTGGCGCGGTGTCCTTATGATTTTGAGGACATCGTCGCTGCTGGGCTGGAAGCACTGAAGTCTCGCCGCATTGCTTCCAAGGCGACATCTACATCGTCGCCTAAACCTACTTCTACGGCGAAAACATCTTCGGCCATCACAGGGACCCAGGTCCAGGGCACTGCAAAGAAGAAGCCGGAAAAGGTGAAACTCGGCTCATCCTCCGCGAAACAGAGCAGGCAAAAACCACCTCTCAACACAGGGGGTAAACACTGCCCTCTGTTACCTCCAGACACTGCCGATGGATTGGAGGTGATGGACGACATTGAGACTTTCTAGTCGTCTGTCTTTTTCTTTCTCTCATTTCATTTTTCTTTATGACCACACTCATTCAGTGGAATTGCCGAGGTCTGCGATCCCGCATTGATGATTTGAAAGGCTTACTGTCTTCGCACACACCTGTGTGCGTTTGTCTCCAGGAGACAAAGCTTCGCACGACGGACACTCCTTTGCTGCGGAGACATTCCCTTTACCGCAAGGATCACCAGGATGGCGTTGTCGCCTGCGGAGGAGTGGCCGTCGTTGTTCCTCATGGTGTTCCGGTCACTGCAGTTGCCCTTCGGACGACTTTGCAGGCAGTGGCAGTGAGACTATCTGTGAACACTCTGTTCACGGTGTGTTCCATCTACATACCACCAGATGAAGCTGTAAGCCTTTCGGATCTGGAAGATTTAGTTGACCAGCTGCCGCCTCCTTTCTTCATCTTAGGAGATTTCAATGCACACAATCCGTTGTGGGGTTCTACCACTCGTGACTCCAGGGGCCGTGTTGTTGAGTCCCTTCTCTCCAACGCGTCCTTCTGTCTCCACAACACCGGGGCAGTCACTTATTTTCATGAACCCACCCGCTCGTACTCAGCCATTGATCTGTCCTTGAGTTCGCCATCGTTATATCCTGACTGGTCCTGGAGCGTGTCTGATGATCCCCTTGGCAGTGATCACTTTCCCATCTTTCTCCGTCTACCGAGTGGCGGGTACCGTTACCCTACTCGCCCTGCTAGATGGAATATTGATCGAGCCAAGTGGGACACATTCACGGCTTCGGCAAGTATTACTCCAGACATGGTGACCTCAGGAACGGTCAATGCCGCTGTTGCGGCGGTAACGGATTGTATTGTGCAAGCGGCAGAACTTGCCATCCCCAGGATGTCGACTAAACTTCCACGCTGCCCGAGACCTTGGTGGAATTCCACTTGCATGGCAGCTCGTCAGGCACAACATCGGGCTTGGGGTAGGTTTCGTCGGTACCCCACCGACGCGAACCTACTTGGTTTCAAGAAAGCCAAGTCCTACGCGCGATTGGTTCGTAGGCGTAGTCGACGGGAGTCCTTGACCCGCTCAATGTGGCTCCACGGTTGTCGAAGCGCAAGCGTATGCTCAACAGAGCAGACAGCCAATCTAGTCCTTTATATGATATCTGTGGAAAGTACCCAAGCTGGTCTGTCTCCATGCTTTTCAATGGCTGCTGCTGCTGTAAATAGAGTTAAAAAATTGTTCTTTCTGACAAAGTTCGCTATCTTAATGTTGTGGAAAAGCAACGTTACGAAGACAAGCTTTAAAATAATGATATAGAAGATCGATATAACACTAATTGCACGATGCTTATTTATTTAGTTACTTAGTTGTTATTAATGTGGGTGAGTTAGTCACTTTATTTTCTGCTGGGCCTTATTATTTTTCTGATTACGTTTGTAATAATTTTATTTTTTTCTGTAGTACGGGGATTTTTTTCTTTTCGAAATAACAGAATGCTTTATTGGAACTCGAGATCTTTTTACACTGACTTCCATTATTTTTAAGAATAGGGCGAATTCACTGCTTTATAATATTTCATAAAACTCCTAAGTATGAAATTTACTCTTGATAGCTATAATAAGTTTTGTCTTAAAGGGTATCAGACATACATAAACATTTTTTACATCATGTGGATACGGAAAAAGTGATAATATAATTTCCCGTTAATATATGAAAAGATTTGCTGAAAAGTTTTTGAAGTTTTAGAATTGTCCGTAAACACCTCTTAGTAACAAAGAGGTTATATTACTAGAGACACCACTCCTATCCACGCAGCATTGGTCGCCATAAGTCCCTGTTCGTGCTGCAAATGACGTCATGAGCAGGCACGACGCAGCCGCAGAAAAGAAGCTGCTTTGAAACCAATGGAACAAAGGCTTCTAAGCGTATAAACAGATAAAATGAGTAATTAAATAATCGTTATCAATGATACACAAGCTTACTGTTTTATCAACGGTATAATTTAGTTTGTTTTTGCCTGCTTGTGACGTCACACCACAGATTAGCTGTGACCTATGGCGGCAGAGCCAGTGGTGTCTCCAGTAATATAACCTCCTTGCTTAGTAACGACACTTTACCGTAAATATAAGAAAGGAACTCCACAAAATTTTCTTGGCGTGAAATTCAGCCCCCCCCCCTCCCCCAAGGAAAAGGTTGCATCGGAAATATGCATCACTAATTTAAGAAAAGAATCACAAAAAATGGTTTGTGAATTTCAGAATTTTTTACAATATAAATACATGAGTATTACAAAATCTTGATATTTATAGATTACACCACCAACCCACACAGCACAATCACATCTACTAGACGTTCATTTTACGTTCAGCACGTTACGTGTAGAATTTTCATGGACATCCATGAAAGTCCAGATTACATCTATTAAACGTAATCGGGAGAACCAATGGCTGTCCAGTGTCTTACCAGATTCCTTTTAATCTACGTAATCAGGATGTAACGTATAGACGCTAAATGGACGTTATCTAGATACGTCTATCACAAGTCAGCTAATGGAATCATGGTAATGGAATCTAAATGGACATCCATGAAAACTGAAAATCCAGATTACATTTATTAAACGTAATCGGGAGAACCAATGATCACCTTATAATGTATAAAATTCTTATAAGATTTGAATTCGTTAGAAGTCTATAATCAGAGCACTTGGCAGGTTGTACAGAACTGCTTCCTGCCAACTTTAAACACGACCACAAATAGACTTAGAAAAACAAAAAATTAACAACAAGAAAGATAACACCTGGCTTAGTGCTAATAAGTGAACAACTTCAAACTATTATTAACTTCAAACTTTTATTCCGCTTGGCTCAGTGGTCTCGTACTTTATTGGTATTTAAGGTGCGCATGAGCGAATAGCTCCACAATTCATCCACAAAGGACGTCCATTAGATGTCTTATGAATGATATCCAATGGATGTCCAAATGTGGTAGCTCTAGAATTCATCCATTATAAGGACATCCACTGAACATCTACACTGATGTCTAATGGATGCTTATGAGTATGTAGCACGTGACGTCACTGAGAAGTTTCAGTGAAGTGGCAACAGTCGCTGCAAGTTCCTGAAGGACAAGCATAGCCTTTACCGCAGAACAGTTCGAGGAATATAAAAGTTTTGAAACATATAGCAATTTCTCGTCATCGGTATTCTTTTACAGGGTAACTTAGTTCGATCACAAAATCGTGAGTAATCAGTAATTTAGGATGAAATGGGTGCGTTACCTTAATAAGTAAAGTTCTCTTCCCTCCCAGGTGCGGAGACCTGAGTTTAAAAAGATAGGTTTTCTTTCTTTCCAGGAATCGGTGATTTTGGATAGAACTTACCCTTGAAAGGTTCTATGCTTTTTTGAGAGTTTAACTTTTCAACAAAAAGTGTCTTTCTAAGCTCTGGGAAGCGATTTCCAAGCCTTAGAAAAATGAGCAAAAACATTTTTTCATAAAATTGTGGTGAAAAAACAAAATAATTTTGCTGGGATTTGTGCCCTATAATCTATTTATCCGTAAATAAATTTAGCAGCATAACACCGGCCTGTAAACAGACCTAGAAATCAAGAGGAATTTTATTTGGGCAATAATTTTAGACATTATTTGCATTTCTCCGCAAAAGTGGGCTTCAGCTCCAGGTAAAAATTCAGGTGTACTAAAAATAAAATCAACAGTAGTTTGGGGAGAAAATATCATATAGAACAAACTAAAAAACCCCAACACCGACAGCCAAACAACCTTAAAAGTGAAAAGCCAAAAATTGGGAAAAAAAAAAAAAAAGTTAGTCATGGGAACGGTGTGCTCGAGCCGTAAAAAATACAGAAGAGCCAGAGATTTGATTCTGACTAAAAGTCCGGTTTGCTAACAAATTAACTTTCATCCCTACAAAAGGTTTCAACACCCCTACAAAAGGATCAACCAGAAACCTTCTAAAAAGAAATCCATGAAAAAAAAAAAAACTGTGCACAGAAGTGCCGATTGGGGACCGAATCGTTTATTTAAGAAATATTGACTAAAGAGACAAACTCTAAAAGATGTTCTATAAGAAAGTAGTCAGTAGGAATAAAACCTACACAAAAAACAGCCCTTTAAATTCAACTTGAAAACTTTGAATCAACGAATGAAACGCCTGGCCCAATAAGTGCAAGCACTGCACTCCAATAGCGTTTGAACAACTAAAAGATAGATTCTCTGCTTTACCAGAAATCACTGATTTCTGGATAAAATTAATATTTAAAAGGTTATCTGCCTTTGAAGAGTCTAACTCTTCAATAAAAAGTGATTTCTAAGCTCTGGAAAGCGATCTTCCTTCGTTTGGCGTATGAACGAATTTTTTCGGTACTGCCTTTAGAGACAGCAGCCAGTAACCTGAAAAAGACTTACGGTCTCGATTTCCTCTATTACCGCAATTTATAATGCCACAAAATCTAAGCATTTTGGCTTTAAATTTTTATAAACAGCGACCGCTAATGATTGCATTTTAAACTCTAAGTGCAGGACAGCCAGCTATGCTTGTTCTTCAGGAACTTGCAGGGACTGTTGCCATTTCACTCAGGGCAGTAGAATACAAGGGCTGGGTCATAGGCTTCAGACTCACGGATCCCTACGAACGCCAGCGTGTGACGTCAGTATGTTGGAACGGAACTGACCGCTGCACTGGATGGCTGCAGTGAAGGATGAAAGCTAACGAGCATTTCAGTGTCTTTTGCAAAGAAATGTAGCAAATGATTCATTCTACGTATTTAACACACATAAATACAAAGAGAAAAAGGCTGGAGTATAACTAATGACAAATGAAAAGTTTCATTACATTCACACAATACGTTGAAATTTTCAGGTCACAAGTTTTCCTGCCAGCATTTTGCTCCAGCAGATGTGTACATTAAAATATATTTGATCTACGATATTACACAAATAGATCACCTGAAGTGAACAGTTTTTTTTCCACGTTTCTTTTTCTGTTTAATTTCTTAAATTTCGAAGAGTAATCTTAAAATTGCAAATGTTTTCGTATGCTTATTTCTCGTTTTTCCTTAAACTTTATTTGCGGTGTTTTCGTAGTGAGTCTTCGATGTCTTTCTAAATCAGTATTGTTTTTGTTTTGTTTTTTCACGTAAAGCAGTAATGTACTACTTTTAAGGTAACAACACAATAAAAGGTAACACAATGTCCGTATTCATTTGTATACTCTTGTTAAAAATGTATAAATTAATGAATATATATTTTTCTATAGTGGCCCCCACTTTGGGTGAACATCAGATGCTCTTGCATTCTGAATTACTGCTATATATGCACTTATATATTAAATTAATAATTTTTTACATACGGTGCATGGAATTTCTTATGAATTTAACACCTACGTTTTTTAACATCTCATTAACTACACCCGCGCTTTAAAGTTTCTCCTTATGCACTGAAGTAACTGACACTGAATGCCAGGTAAACAAGTAAAATTTTGCGCATGTCATTTTTAACTCCTTGATTCTCTCCAGTTTTTCTATTTGCCCTACAGTTTTTTTTGTTTCTCTTCGCTCCCAGAGGCAAAAGAATGAGTATTTTTCACCAAGGAAAATAAATTGAGAACCCCCTCCCTGAAACGGAGCTGCAAATTTTCGTTCCATAAAATACAATATTTATTTCACTATAGGAGAAAAGTGGTATTTTAATAATTTAATAGCAAAAAGATCCTCAGAATTTCAATTAAAAGCCTTCGAAGAAAATTTAAATGAACGAGAGGCATCCCTTTCGTATTGGTAGTTCTTTCAAGAGAAAGACGTAGCTGCATTGCGTTCCCATAATTCCATTTTGGTTATTTACCATCATATATTTAGAAACATGTGAAATATGAAATCTGTTTTTAAAATCACGCACAGTTGAAAAGTTAACTTACCAAACGAACGAAAACAAAAATTCCTGTTGTGTTCAGGCATCCGACCACACTTTAATTCCGAAAGCGCAACTACTGGACTGCAACCACTTTTTCATCTTCTTCTCAGATTTTCTTTTCTGAAGTGATGCTTTTCGATTGAGATGTCGTAGCCTGATGAATGTTCTTACACGAGAATAAATTCTGATTGCCTCTTTAGGAACATGTGGGTATCTTTCTTCCAATATTCTCTTTAACTCTTGGGTAACCTGTTGTCCTTTGTGAGCCCCTTCTTTTCCATGAATCGCAATAAATATGGTTTCGAATTCTTCAATTGTTTTAAGCCAATCTGCTGTTGGTATAGTAAACCCTCCCTGTGAAATTAAATTGATCCAAACGGAGGAATCGAAATCATCACCTACTTTATGTGAAACAGTGCCCAGAGAAGGATCTTTTTCTCGAACTCGATAGGCAATGTATCCGGCCACATATTTGAGGGCTTCGTGTTCTGTGAAAGACATAAGGCAAAAACTTGAGCTGTTTTCATCAGCTTTCCACGACATTGGCACAGGTTCATTACATAAATTTGTACACATCTGATCATCGGTCACATCATTGCAAGACAATTTAACAATTTCTTGGATATCTTTCTCTACGAAAGCGCTCTTAACTAAATCTGCAGTCAAATAGCAATCAACTGAAGCAGGTGTTTCACAGGTGTTGAGTTTGTCTGAAAGACCTAGTAATTTATTTGCCAAAAGTAATTGTTTCAAATGACTGATCACTTCAACTGGAGAAGGATGGTCATAAAAATTTCCGATTCCTCTTATTTGACTAAATAAACTTTCAAGAGCATCTTGAGTCAAACGGGATGTCATAATATAGGTTACTCCAATGGATTTCAAATCTGTGTGCAGTCCGAGAAGTGATGATATCGAAACCAGTATACCCTTTTGAAATGGCAATATGTTCTTCTTTCCAAACACTCTCTTTCCAGATATCGCGTTACTCATAAGTGATAATATTTTTTGTCTCGTAACGTATGATTCAATCCCAAAGGCTGCTTGCAGTGGCTTATTACTGGGTGGGTGTGGACGACTACTGTTCATGACATCAAAAAACGAGTCCACTAGTTCAAAAAAACTCGAATCTTTTTCATTGCCGGTAAGTAACTGAATTGCTTTTGCTGTTGTTGCGGAAAAAGGGTTTTGGCAGGCGCGACTTTTTGCCTTTCGTTGCCTGTCACGTTTAAAAAACAGGGTTTTAATTTATGACAAATTCTGAGCTCGCCGCGATCCTTTTCGAAAACGTCTTCTATAATTTTTGATGTTAGATGGGTACCATCTGCTAATACTAGTCCATTATCCAAAAAATGATTTCTAAGGAGTTTTAAGTAATGTGGAAGATCAGCGAAAACCCAAATACGTTTTTCTTCTTGATATGGATGAGGAAATGAGGATAATTCTAAGGAAATCTGAAGTTCTTTCCATAAAGTAGAACATCCTCCTAAATCAGAAACAATGGCTTTCACTTTTACGCCACTGTTTTCCACTGCCTTTATAACTGAAAAAAGTAATTCCTTAGTCATAGTCTTCTGGAAATCAAAAAACACTGGTTGTTTCCATGAAGACAGGATTCCTCTCGCCAACACAAACTGAACTCTAGAAAATGGACCTAAAATTTGATTTTTGATCTTCAGTGGCATCGTAGCACAATTTGCTATCTATGTGCATTTCATCGAAACTCAAAATGCAAACTTTTTCGGCTTCGGTCATAGTTTCAGAGCCTTTTTTCATAAGCAGTAGCACATTGCGTAAAATTCCTGGCCTGCAAGAGAACTTTGCGCACCACCTTTTCAGCGTGCTCGCACTTGGTAGTGGAATGCCTATTTTAGTTTTCCAAAAATCGTAACTCTTTCTAGAAAGTGCTCTAGTTACAATCCCCCCTGGAAATGTCTTCAGCTTTCCAAATAATTTTTCTTTTTCCTTCAACTATTGCTTGCAGTTGTGTCGCAGTTAATACACTTTTAATACGCGCTTCCATTTTTAACAGTTTTTTATTCTTTAAATCATTAATTTTCAGCTTCATTTTCAAAACTCTGTTTTCACACAACAGTCGTTGCATTCGTAATTTTCTCTGTCGTCTTCCGTTAGCTTTCATTTTTAACTCCTTGGTTCTCTCCAGTTTCAAAAGTTGAATTTCTTTTTTAAGGGATGCAACATTTTCAAGCAGCAATCTATTTTCCTCCGTTATTTTGATACAGGAAGAACAACTGAGCCGCCCCGGTGGCGCAGTGGTCTAAGGCGCTGGCCTCTGATCATTCGTCCGTAAGGGGTCCGGGTTCGAATCCCGGTGAGGCATGGATGTTGTGTTTGTCTTACGGCACTGGCTGTCTCCCTTCCCTGGAACCAGTGACCCTAAATTAGGGACGGGCGACTGCTTATAGCCCATTGAGTAGCTCACGGTGGTCGTTAAACCTCCAATCAAAAAAAAAAAAAAAAAAAAAAAGAACAACTGACATCACCTGATGTTTCATCAGCTTCATAACAGAGATCCTGCGTTTCTTGCACACAAACCTTTTTCGGACTTAAATTATCCATTCGATCGAAAGCACTTTTTAAAGTATCTTGTTTGCGCTTTCTGTTACATCGTGGAGTCACACAGTGTCCGTTTTGCTGACAGTTCGGCAGATTCAGGATAGGCACCGCGTTTTGTTTCAGTATTTTTTCTCCGGGAGTCCAAGTAGGCGATTTTTTAAATCATCTTCGTAATTGGAAGAATGAAAATGTTCGCTGCAAACTCTAGCATTCGCTACATTCACAGAGTCTGACCTACAGCACTTGTTCAGCCATTCTTTCACCAAATCTGGATTTTTCAAAGGAAATGCATGGCACACAATACACTCATACTGACCTTTAGTATTTTTGTAATGATTCTTACAAGTAGCCACAGCACAACTCGACATTGTTATAAGTATTTCAATGTAAACTAACTAAACGATTTCTCTAAGAGCAAATTTTAAGAGCTGAATACTTATCCACACAAAGCAAAGAAAAGAATACAGCGTAAGTAGAGAGACCCTTCACGGGAGCTTCACGTTTCCAACCCGAGTTCCAACACAGTGACGTCAGAAACAGGTCATCAGTCACCGCTGAGGGGATCCGTGGTGGCAAAATTTCTTCAAAGGAATGACCCAGCCCTTGTATTCTATCGGCCCTGATTTCACTGAAACTTCTGGATGACGTCACGTTCTACATCCTCATTCAGGGCCACTGACTCCAGGGAAGGAAGCCGCCCCGGTGGCGCAGTGGTCTAAGCGATGGCCTCTGATCACCGAACGGGGTCCGGGTTCGAATCCCGGTGAGGCGTGGATGTTGTGTTTGTCTTACGGCACTGGTTCTTTCCCTTCCCTCAAGCCAGTGACCCTAAATTAGGGACGGGCGACTGCTTATAGCCCATTGAGTTGCTCACGGTGGTCGTTAAACCTCCAATCAGGGTCCGGGTTTGAATCCCGGTGAGGCATGGATGTTGTGTTTGTCTTACGGCACTGGCTCTCTCCCTTCCCTGGAACCAGTGACCCGAAATTAGGGACGGGCGACTGCTTATAGCCCATTGAGTTGCTCACGGTGGTTGTTAAACCTCCAATAAAAAACAAAACAAAACAAAAAAAAACCTCCAATCAAAAAAAAAAAAAAGACTCCAGGGAAGGGAGAAAGACAGTGCCGTAAGATAAGCACAACATTCATGCCTAACCGTGATTCGAACCAGGAACCATCTCAAACGAGTGATCAGAAGCCATCGCTTAGACCACTGCGCAACTGGGACGGGTTAAATATTTGCAACCTTCAAAACTCGAATAAGCTACGTGCTAAATGCGTAGACAAAAAGCATAAAAGCCCTCTGGGTATTGAAAGGAGACCGTAACTGGGTACATTTATGTTGTGACGTTAGATAAAGTTGGTTGTTGCTTAAGGAAAATTTTAAAAGAAAGAATATTTAATTTTTTCCTAAAGTTTTCCATAAATAATTTCATCGCAATAGTATTTGACTCGGTGTAAGGCCTTGAGGATTTGTTATTATGGTAAGTTAGATTACCGAATTTTGATGACGCTTTTTTTTTATTGTATCAGTCGTTAACCCTTATTAAAGAGTTTTGTATGTAACAATGTAAGGTATTTTGAAGGTTAAATAGCAATTTTCGTGTTGATTATAGATGTTCTATGTATTTATTAGGAGTTCTTATAACCTTAAACTATTGATAATTTGCTTTGGTGACCATTTAAAGCAACAATGCTACAATCACAAGCAATTAGCTTAGGTGAACGTTTGGTGTCATTTTGCAAGAATTCTGTTTTAATTATTTATTGCGATACTAAAATGTGTTAGGTCCATAGAAGCACTTTCGTGCAAAAAGTTACACAGTTTGTCATAAATTCACAGATAAAAGTAACGTTGCATTTGTGTGTTATGTAATGAAATGTTAGTACTGGTAATCCCAATGAGATGATTTTCTACATGAATGCATTGATGTGTTTTTGCATTGGGTGGAAGTGGTGTGTGTGTGAATCATTCGAAAAAGGTAGATTGCCAAAAACATATGCGCACAAGTATATAATTCACAGGCACTTTGTTTCAACAACCTTATGTATTCAATATGCACATTTTTAATAA
The DNA here is from genome assembly GCA_039090855.1 of Macrothele yani. Lineage (NCBI taxonomy): Eukaryota > Metazoa > Arthropoda > Arachnida > Araneae > Macrothelidae > Macrothele > Macrothele yani. The sequence continues at coordinate 41,535,780 of CM077003.1, read as the reverse complement.
CAAGTGTAGTGCACACTACACACATTGATTTTGTTTGTCTGCCTGGGATTTAATGGATGGCCACTACATACCTGCCCAGTTTCATGGTTTATCGATAAAATTTATGGAAATTGTGCTTGTTTTACGGTTATATTTTACGGATTTTCTTTTTAAATAGATTGTGCTGTCTGCATATATATATATATATATATATATATATAGTGGATCCCGCTTAAGAAGTTTTCATTGGGACTAAGCGATGAAAACTTCTTAAGTGGGAAGTGTCTGATTGTGTTTTTTAAGACTTTAGCGATTAAAAATGTTGCATAGATTAAATCCAGAAATTACATTTTAGTTAATTTTAAAGTAACATAAAACATTTTACAACTTACCCATTTAAACTTGAATATGAGGATTGAAAGCTACATTTATTATGCTACAGGATTACAAAAATATTGATCTAAAAGGGTTTGTTTCTTCCTTTTTTCCACTAATTCACAAAGTACGTGTCCATTTTCCTCAAATTTCTCATTGTGTCCGCTGGAACACATTCGAGCGGCAAAAAGTTTTTAATGCTTTACCAGCTTCAACTGAACTTGGAATTGGCCTGCACTGATCTTCTTGCATTTCTGGTTCCTTATCTTCTTGCGTTTCTGGTTCATCGTCCTCTTGCGTTTTGATGGCGTAAATGTCGTCGATATTTTGCATTTCAATAGTGGGAACATCTTTGTCAATCAACATTTACTAACTCTTCAAAGGAAGATTTGAAGTTTAGTTTTTTTTTTTTTTGCAAACTTACCCAAGCTTAGTTGTTGTCATGACTGTTTTCTTCATCAGAAAAACTAAGCTCATCAGCGTTAAAACCAGCTTTCCTGAAGCAATTTGTGATAGTTGAAGATGATACCTTTTCTCACGAAGAACCAATAAAATGCATAGCATCTAATAAATTCAGTTTCAGTGTACATCTGGTGTAACTTTGAGTCTGATTGAAGCTTCTGCAGCAGCCAATAAACTAAGCATTTCCTGTAGAATTGTTTCATGGTTTTAATTATTCCTTGGTCCATTGGTTGTAACATTGAAGTCTAGTTAGGTGGCAGGAAAACTACTTTTACATTTTCCAGATGATCCATGTTCTTTGGATGGGCTGTGCAGTTATTCAAAAATAACAAAACTTTTCTATTTTCTTTGGCCATTTTCTTCTGAAACTCCATTAAAAAGTCTTCAAAAACCTGAACTGTCATGCATGTGTTTTTGCTACTTTTGTAATTGCATGGAAAAGTTTTCACATTTTTGAAGCACCTCAGATTCTTCGATTTTCCAATGACCAATAAAGGCAATTTTTCTGTTCCATCCATATTGGCTCCTACGAGAACTGTCATAATCTTTCTTTATTTACTTTGACTCCGTGGCTGCTATTTCCTGTGAAAGAGTAGGTCTTGTCAGGAATAAGGTTGTAAAACGAAAGCACATTCATCAGCGTTGAAAACATCTTTTTGCTTCGTATGCTGATAACAGTTCTGGTAAAACATTAGATTTCCAATCATCCACTTCTTCGACGTTAACACTTTTTGATTCTCCAAAAACAGTTTTATAAGTAAGTCCTCTTCTTTTCCTAAAACGGTCGATCCATCCATTGGAAGGATTAAATTCAACATTTGATTTCTTGGAAATCTCTTCTGCTTTCTCATGAAGAATTTGTCCCGTTGATTGGAATGTTAGTGTTTCTTGCTTGTTTAAACCACACAAGATGTTTTTCTTCGACATCCTCATATTTACTCTTCTTAATCTTTTTTATTATTAATGAATGGGAAGCATTTGCATACACAGTGTCCCCGTTTTGCCACTATACAGTTGAGGGTTGTAACAGGTAAATTTAGTTCTTTTGCTATCTGCACCCTAGTTAAATGCAGGTTTTCATCAACTTTTGTAATAACGTTTCGTTTCTCAACCACAGGTAAAGCTTTCTTTTTGATGCCTTTAGACACCATATTTCTAGCTACACATTTCAACAATAAAACTAAACGTTTGACTCCACGTATGCGAGGTGCAACATCTGAGCCTAACTCTGACAGAATGACTAACTTTCAACAGGTGTTTTCCTTTCCTAAATAGACGTGCACACGTACGTTGCGCGCGAATAGTTTCCAAATTATTAGCAGATTTTGCAGATAGTTTTTGCTTGTAGATTAAAAAAATAGTTATTTACAGCAATTAAAACACTTTAGGCTTTACTCAGATTAATATATTTAATTCTATTTTAACGTGAGAATGTTCAACTATTTTTCACATCTTCCAATAGTGAGTTCTCTTGTTTTTACACACGTTTCTGGCCTCTTGATTTTATCAAAGCCTGTTCTCAACAATATATAGGAACCATAACAAATGTTTCGTTTACATAGAAAGACTTTAAATTTTATTGCCAGATTCATCTTGCAGTTCCCAGTTATTAAATTAAAAAATCTTTTCATTACATATTTTATAAGTCTAATATTTTGAATTACATGGATTCGTGGAACTCCCGTTTTTTTCTGTTTTTTTTTTTTTCTGTCATCATTTAGATCATTCTCAAGATCGATGCGAAACTGAAGAGAATTTGAGGCCAGCGCGGGTTGGGTGGGTTAGTTTCCGTCTGGGGACGATATTTCGAAACACGATAGTTAAAGAGAGTAAAAAATTTTGCCGTAATGTTTTTTCTCCAGATATTGCATTTGTGTCCAGTATTCTTGTTAAATATCATTTTATTGTATAAATGTTTATATTTCAGCTTGAAACTGTAGGCAACAATATGTGAAAACGGAAGTTAAGATGCCGTGAAAATTTTCTCGTAATCTTCAGACATAAGATTCTTCCGTGAATTCGAGGAATCCCGCCTTTTTCATTATTATTTTGGCCATTTACACGATCGAAGCCCAAGTAAAGAGAAATTTGGAGGAGATTGGGGGAGGGGGTGTTCGGAGGACGGAATTCCATCTTTACGAAACATTCCAAGACTGAAGCAGATTTTTTTTCCGTAATCATAATCTCTTTCTTTCTCGCGATGTTACCTCTGTCCAGTATTATTGCTAAATAACAGTTTACTGAATAAGTATTTGTATTTGAGCTTGAAAATAGGGGAAAAAATTCCCAAACCGGAAGTCGGACGAAGCAAAGATTTCTTCTGTAATCGCCCCTTCCCGCAGTGTTTCCACTCTCCTGCGTCTATGTATGCTGCGCAATAATGTTAGTTACTACTGACAAAGCTCTTGCCAATGTTGTCAGGTATGCTGTTATGTATATGGGCACAAATAGACATGTCAAGAAATATAGTAGGCCCAACTTATAAAATACATGCACATAGTTTAAAATCGGATAAACATAAAAGTATAGTATGTACAAGCATTCACTGTACAACATTGTAGAAAAAGGGCAGAAGAATATCAATTTCTGTTTCTAAGATAAAGTGATAACTTTTTAAACTCATTTAGTGGTCTTAAGCAGTATACATACACGTATATTCATGGTGATAATAATGACCGGTTTATAAGATACATCAGAATAATCATACAGCCAGTTATTATCTATGGCTGTGCCTACCCTGTTGACACAGCTGAGTGTGTAACTGACAGGGCAGAAAATTATCACATAGTGACATGGTCTAAAACCTAAACAAACACACGAGCAACTGCTGTGGAAGGATTCACACAACACTTCTGGAGTTTGTCCCTGCTTTGTACAAAAAATTATATCTCAAGGTAACACAAAATATCCTTTACCATGTATAATTTTTTAAGGCAGTTGAAAGTTGTTACCAGTAGTTCTCATGTATTGTAATTTATAGTGATATATTTTTTTGTAGTTCAGTATCTAGGATGAAAATTTTTTGAGCAATTGGTTATGGGACTCTTTTTCACTGTGTTTTTATTGTTACCATTGCAGTTGAATTTGTGGGACATGCAATCTGATATTTGCCAATAACTATTGTTGCTGTAAGTATGTCTTTTTTTATTTAAAAGCTAACTAATTAAAGAGGGTTTTCGTTTTCATGTTTCAGTATATTAAGTGAGGTTTAACTTTCAAATGTAGATCCAGTCATATTTTATGCAAGAGATGTATTCTTGAAGACCAATCATAACTTAAAACTAGTTTATTACATGACGGCTAAATGTAAAGTGAGGATGATGCAATCTCAGATCCCCGCAGATCTGCACCACTTTACTGTGTTTTTGCTTTTAAACATATTTTTAAGCACAATAAAGGGACAGTAAAAGTTAATTTAACTTAATTACAATTTTATTCAGTTATGGCATACTGCCTGAAAAAATTGTATTTGTAAAAATTAAACTAAAAATTATGTACAGTATGATAGAATACCTTGCAGGTATGATCTTTAAGCTTCCACATGTCCCTCCCCTTAAAGATAACCTTAAATTGTCCTTCAGTGGGAGGAAAATCTCCATCATATTTCAACAACACTGAAGAAGTGAGAGATGCAACAGATACCAAATTAAGATGCACCCTGGTTTCATTGGAAGTCTGTTGCCAAAGAAAATCTAATGTGGCTTGAGTTTTTTTTTTTTGTCTGGGAATTTTTTGTTTGCCATTTAATGACCATTTAAATGACATTTTATTGTATTTGTAAAATATTAAATTATAATAGTTAAAATAATGTTACATATTTATTTATGTTAAATAACAGCATGATCATACTGAAATCACTTCTGAAAGTTCTGATGCATATACATCAACACATGGTTCACACAATTACTTGCTGACAAGGCGTTGGGTTATTTCTGTTTACCAGCTACAGTAAAGTGGCACTAACATGTAGCAAAATCCCTCCATCACTAGCTTTAATATTATGCAATTCTTGACAAAAATCTTAAAAATTCTTGGTATTTTTCTTGTTTTAAAATTTATCCATAAAAGTCAGTTTTTGTGGGTTTTCTAATACTACACCATTTGGAATTCACATAACATGCGACAGCCCCGTAATGCGACCCAGTAATTGTATTTTAACATCGATGTGTTGAATAATGAACTGAGTCTTGCAAATTAGTTGCTTTTCTTCGACTTGCAACAAATATTGAGGCATATGAGTTGATCTGAATTTTGTATCTAAGAATATGTGAAATTGAAGTGTGATTGTCGTAATGACTGAGCTGAGGGGGAGGGGGGTGGAAATCTGTGTGCTCAAATGCATGTGTGTGTGAAACAGCTCTTCATTACAAGAGAGTATATGATGGTGATCTTGTTCAGTGTTTGACTGCTAACTGTTCACTGATTACTGCATTGTGGGAGATAGTGCTTTGTTAGACTGTTCTTCCAAAGAGTTTTGATTGAAATAACCCAAAGACATAAACTGCCAAAACAATGATGGAAAGGTATCGGAAGAGTGTTTAGGTTTTGCTAATCCAAACAGTACACTGTTGCTCATATAACAGTACACTGTTGCTCACAATTAAAGCAATGACTGTGAAAACTTACACAGGAATCCTGACCACAAAGCACATGTAAATGGTACACAACAAGCCATTTATGTGAAACAGCAAATGCTGTTGGCAATAAATGAACAATGGCATTAAAAAATGCCACAGCAAAATTTGCACATGCCGTGCACGAAGTGGATTCTGTACGTAAACGATTGGAGTCGTGGACAACCTTGGGGTTTGCACTGTCAGGTACAGTGATAAGGAGTCTTCATGTCTGAGAGACTTAGTTTAGATGATTCATTGCGGGGAGAGCTATAGAGAGAATAGAAGCTTGGCAGTCTCAAGCCGAATGGCCAGATGATTAAATGTGGATCAGTCCATTGTCTGCCACCTCTGAAAAAAATTCAGGACTCTATAGACAACTTGAGAAGACCTAGGCAGGGTTGTTGGAGGGTCACTTCTGCTGGGCATCATTGCTTATTGGTGCTAACTGATAGATGCAATCCAAGCTGCATAGTATGTTCATTGGCCCTGACACTTACTGAAGCAACTGGGCAGACTGTATCAGTACACCGAAGATTGCATAACTGTGGTCTGTATGCAAGATGGCCTGTTGTGTGTGTTCCCTTGAGTGTATCCCGTAGAAGAGCTTGCTTTGAATGGTGTCATCAGCATGTTCCTTGGACCCCCAAGAATGGGCATGTCTATTCTTTACCAATGAGAGCAGATTCTGTTTGGAACCAGATTCTCAGAATACAATCATATGGCAAGAAAGTGGGGCACATTGTCGGCTGATGAATGTTTGGGAACGGGACCATTTTGGAGGTAGTGGCATAAGTTTGGGCTGGAATCTGTATCAACAGTCATTCACCTCCACATACTAACCAGGAAAAAACCAGCTAGGTGTAACGGCTGCCTGATATCGTGATGAGATCCTGGATCCTCATTTTCGTCTTCTTAGAAGTGCAGTGGGTCAGGATTTCTGAATAATGGATGACACCTCCCGACCTCATATGGCTTCATTGGCCAGGGAATATCTTGAGAGTAAAGATATTGCTTGTATGGATTGGCTGTTGAGGTCACCAGATCCTAATCCAATTGAGTATGTTTGGGACACTTTAGGTCAACAAATTGCTGCTCGCTCTCCTCCTCCAACTTCACTGTCCACTTACAGAATGTTCTTGAAGAATGAGACTTAATCCCAGTCTTGTGGACACCCTCATTCAAAGCATGGTTCAGCGCTGTGAAGCTTGCATTAGCATCCATGGTGATTGTATTCCATATTGAAGACTGTGGTACAATTTGTTTTTGCTGATCTATGTTATATTTCGTGTCTTACTTCATCTTCATAAACTCATAATTTAGGTGAATTTGCATACATCTTAGTTAGCTTTTGTGTTCACAGGTGTAAAACACTGTACCACACAGCATACATAATGTTCCTCTCCTTATGTTCATTATTTAGACAGTTAACTAGGGTATTGAGGTTGTTGCTTTAATGTTGAGCATCAGTGTAGATGGATGAGAATGTGGGACTTGCAGTGTGTGTGCTTTGCCAAGAAGCAGGAACTTGGATATTTATCAGTGGATAGCCAAATACGCCGTGTGTTAAATAAGACAAGAATGTCTTCACTATTTGTTTTTTGTGTAGGCTGATCAGTGCTGAATGTGGCTCTTCAAGATGTCTTCTGGTTTTTTTTTTTGTAAGTTCGTACCACAAAAGCTGCATGTGGCCCTTTAAGATGTCTTCTTGTTGGTTTCATGCAAGCCATACCATCAAAGCTGCATGTAACTCTTAAATCAGCCATAGATCATTAGAACTTAGCTGTTGAGGTCAGTGTCACAAAACTATGATTATGGGCATAAATGCAAAAGCACTGTAAGTACCACCCAAGTGATCTGAATATTAGCCTCTCACACCAAGGACCCAGGTTTGTGTCCCAGGTGAAATGTATGCATTATAGTCAATGTTCGTAGTTTGTGGTTCTGTTGTCTTCCTTTGGGTGGTAATCTTCAATTACAGTTATCCAGCTAAATGCTTTTATTTACTATTCACACACACACACTGAAGAACCAGAAAAACTGGTACAGACGAGCTTATGCAAAATATATAGCAGCGTCACCTATGCGCATACTCGGTTGCATCCGCCAGTGTGTATGTGAAGCATTAGACATCCTTGCCAGCTGTCAGAGCTGTTTTGGGCATGAGAATGGCAAGTAATAACGATTTAAGCGATTTTCAACGCGGTGTCATAGTTGGCGCTCGTGAGATGGGCCATAGTATTTCGGAGGTAAAAACGAAGTTCGGATTTTCACGGACGACCATTGCAAGGGTGTACCGTGACTACAAGAATTCCGGCAAAAACTCCAACCAACGATAGCAGTGTGGCCGTAAAACGGCATTGGGTGAACGTGATCATCGTCGGCTGTCAAGAATCGTTTCACGCGATAGGCGTGCAACACTCTCACAGGTATCATCGGAATTCAATGCTGGAGCCTCAACAAGCATCAGCGTCCGGACTGTGCAACGTACCCTGCACGATATGGGCTTTGGGAGCCGACGCCCAACTAGAGTCTCCTTGATGGGTGCACGACACAGAGCTATGCACCTCGCTTGGGCACGGCAACACCTCCACTGGACACTTGATGACTGGAAACAAGTAGCCTGGTCTGACGAGTCGTGTTTCCAACTGTATCGAGAAGATGAAAGGATTCATGTGTGGCACAAACCCCATGAAGCCATGGATCCCGCCAGTTTACAGGAAACTGTACCGGCTGGTGGGGGGACAGTAATGGTATGGGGTGTGCTTAGCTGGACTTCACTAGGACCCCTGGCACGTCTACAAACATCTGTGACCGGCCAACGCTATGTGCGCATCCTTTCTGACGAGGTACACCCGTTTATGTCCTGCATTCATGCTGATGGGTTGGGCCTGTTCCAACAGGACAATGTACCTCCACACAAGTGTTGGGATGCCACATTATGGTTAGAGGAGCATTCATCTGAGTTTGGGGTGTTGCCATTCCCACCCAAGTCGCCAGATCTGAACGTGATAAAACACATTTGGAATGCCATGCAACGTGCTATCTAACACATGAAGCCGATACCTCAGAATACACCCGAATTGTGGAACGCTCTGCAGGAAGTATGGTGTGCATTGCCTACAGCATATTTCCAGAAGCTATTGGAGTCCATGCCCCTTTGTGTTTCTGCATTCCTGCGCTCCCATGGGGCACCTACCAAGTATTAGACTGGTGTACCAGTTTTTCTGGCACTTCAGTGTATTTATATATATAAGGTATTGAATTTTTTTTCCTTATCTCTGTAGAATTAATATGTGAGAAACATGCTGCAGAGCTGTCTTGATTTTCATGCCATATTGAATGTGAAACACTCTTTCCTCTTAATAAGAAAATGACTGCTTACCAGTATTTATTATATTGTACATGTAGGAGAGAGGGTTTATCTTAGCAAGTGGCTGTGCCTCTTCTAATGACTGCAGACAAATGTAGATGGGGCCGCCCTGGTGGCGCAGTGGTCTAAGGCGCTGGCTGGCCTATGATCATTCGTCCGTAAGGGGTCTGGGTTCGAATCCCGGTCAGGCATGGATGTTGTGTTTGTCTTACGGCACTGGCTCTCTCCCTTCCCTGGAACCAGTGACCCTAAATTAGGGACGGGCGACTGCTTATAGCCCATTGAGTTGCTCACGGTGGTCGTTAAACCTCCAATCAAAAAAAAAAAAAAAATGTAGATGGGTAAAAAAAATGCATGAAAATCTCAAGTGCCACCTGTTATTTTGGAAGCATCTCAAGTGCTATCTGTTATTTTTGAGGTGTGCTCTAATTTCGTTCACTGCCAAGGTCTTTCTCAATTTCGTTCACTGCCAAGGTCTTTCTCAATTTCGTTATTCAAACATGCTATTTCTCATCCTTATTGCTATTAACATTTAACTATCATTGTATGCAATTGTTCCGTATAAATTTATAGAGCACAGTCTGGAACTACTGTCTCAAATTCCGTATAAATTTATTATATAGTTATAAATATTCCTTGTTGTTAATAGTAGTGAATTTATATAACTACATATTTTACCCAAGTCATTCCATATAGATTAACAGTGTAGCGTGATCATATCTGAATTGCAAGCAGTTTAGATAAGGATCACTCCACACTGCTAAGTGTAAGTTCTCAGCTGAAATTTCCACTAAGAACATAGTTAATGAGGAGATTACTGGAATAATTAAAAGAGAGAGGGGGTGAGGGGAATTCATGGTCTATTTTTTAATATATCGTGTAGTTGACATGACCCCCAATAACTGTGAGTTCAGTTTCCAACCCAAGTAGCCTTCCATCCATATAAGGGGCCGTCCATAAAGTACATCCGAGATTACAGGGGGAGGGGGGGGGTTCCTGACAATCAGACCAAATGTGACATGGGGGAGGTTTAATAATTTGGACCTCCAGCGGCAAAAATGTGTAGTGGATGGTAATTCTTCATTTCTTTTCTTTTTTTTCTTCTTTTAATAGTCAAAAAATGGTATGAAATATTTCTGATGATATATAGCTAAATCAGAATATTAATATTAAGTTCTCATATTTGTACTACCAAATCTATCATGTTTTGTAGATGGTATAATTGGGAGTATTGCAACCTTTAATGCGTGCGTTCATTTGCAGATCTTTATTTCAGAATGATAAAGTTTGGATAGCATTTGGAAATAAATTAATGCCTAAATAATAAATATTTTCTGAAGTAAACGTGTAAATATATGGAAGACCCCTTAAATAATTACAACATGGCTTTTTTGTTCCTTAACGGACTTCTGAAAGCAGTCTTCAAAAATAAAGGGAGTTACGGGAATTTGGACGTACTTTGGGGGGGGGGTAGTGTCAACAACCAGATAAAATGTGTGACGTGGGGGAGTGGGAAAGTCTAAATATAGTAAAAAATCACAGTCCACATATTTTATGGACGGCCCCTAAGATAGTTTAGAAATCCATCTCTAGTGACTGATTGGTACAACACAGTATCTAATTGTTCGTCTGAGATGGTTCCGGGTTTGAAACCCGGTGAGGCATGGATGGTGCATTTGTCTTACGGCACTGGCTTTCTCCCTTCCCTGGAACCAGTGGCCCTAAATTAGGGTTGGACAACTGCTAAAAGCTCCCCGAGTTGCTCACAACGATAAAAAAACAAAAACATCATAACTCCCTGAGTTGCTCTGCCCCCTAAAAAGAATAATAACAATCCACAAAATATGATGTGACACAAGGATAGGAATAATTTATTTCAAAAACTTATCTTTTAAGTGTAATGGGGGGTAAGGGGTTATAAAGCTATGAAACCCCTTATGTGTTCGTGCAGATTATTTTTTCAATGGTATCACAAAGCTGATCTTTTTAAGACATCAGTTTGTCTCAGGATATACCATTTTATAGTTTTTTGTTGGTCAAACAGTGGGTGCATAATATGAAAGCCTTCCCTTTTGCTTAAATTTCTAAATACAGTATTTTTGGTTCAATGAAGCAGTCAAAATTTTTATTGAAGTTTCAAAGGAAATGAACTACACACATCATTCCAAATCAAGCGTATAGGATAGTTAGAAAGTAAGGAAAGATATTCTACTCACATGTTTACTACCAGGCATATGTGATTTGATAAGGGTGTATGCACAAGATAAATAATTAGATTCATTATAGTACTTTTAAGTATCGGACTGATATGAACATACTGTATACCCAAATGAAAGTGATGTATAAAATTCAAGCATGTCAAGCATAAAATTGACCCAAAATGGCTTGGATGAAAACAAAACTCGAAATTGGGGGGGGGGGCAGTCTGTGATCAGTATACAGTATGGTGTGTATTTTTCCGTGCGTTTAGTTTTCTTTCCATATTTAGAAAATTCAAATTAGATTGACTCTTTAATCATTTGAAATTAAGCAAAGATTTCTTTTAGCTTGAAAAATAACTTCTAGATGCATTAAAAACATTGATTGTCTTGCTTCAGTGTTCATTTGCTATAGGAGTTAAGTATATCACATGAAGTACAGGAAGGATCTGCCTTGTTATAATGTGTCAAATAGGAAAGAAACCTAACTTAAAAAAAAACAGTTTCATTTTCCATCAAATGTGTAGTGTAGATGTTATTTGGAGGCGGCTAGTGAATGATTTACTGTAGTTATAACCAGATAATTTTTAGAAAATCAAGTATCATGGTGACATAAAAATTAATAGAAGAAAATGTAGATTTCTTAATGCAATAGTTGATCATTAATTATATTAAGGCAGAAAGAATTGCATTTTTTTTTGTCTAAAATTCTGTTTTGTGTCCATTAAATTGGATGTCAGAAATGAAAGTTTAAATTTGTACTTCTTTTTTGAAAAAATATTTCTGTGGTACTGTTTTTGATATTGTATTATAAGTCACATTCTGCTTTGATAGTTAACTCTTGTATTGTTTTGTAGAAAAATTGTAAATCTGATTTTGGCATTTAATTTGTCAACTTAAAGAAGTGAAACTGCTTATTGTTTGAAGAATGGTTATCATCCAAAGCTTATATGTATGTATTTTGCATACTATCAAGCTAGTTTTTTGTAACGTTTTTTATTAATTTTTTCATTGGAATTGGACACCTGATTAGTTGCTTTTGTTTGTGTGGTATGATCAAATCAGTTCATGTTTCATCTTATATATTTTAATCTTTTCTTGAAAGCATTATGAACAGTGCTTTAAGATGATACGTCTAAAGTTCCATAGAATGGTTTGTAATGTCACCCATATATTACTTTATAATATGCAGCAAATAATCTAACATAAGTGCCAGCTTTTAACATTTTCATGCTGAACATAACAGCAGTCAAACTTCTGGACAGTAATTAATACCTTGCTACCATGTTGACGAATCTCGATGCCTTTTGGCATTTATAAAAAACAAAATGGGGGGGGGGTTACAGTCTTATATCTTTTACTTTTGGGGGCGAGAGAAGAGTTGCTTAAAAAATTTTATTTGAATAGGTTTTTGAAATATGATTGAGAAATTACAATTGATATATTTTTTCTTTGATGTCCCCATCACAAACACTGAAAAAAAAGTGAGGGGGGGGCCTGCTGCTGTTTTCAATGCTTGTTTTATTTTGTATCCCTTTTATATTCAACTAAAAAATAAAATTATTAAATATTGAAAGGTTTGGGTTGTAATTTCACAAACATTAAACTGAGCATGCTGAAAAAGGAAAACCATAAAAAAATTTGCTAATGGTTATGGCTATCTGAGAAATAAGATCTTTTTTTCTAGCCTTTTACAAGACAGTTGTGCCTAATTTAAGTACATACATATTTATGCCACCAGGCAAAAAATTATTACTTGAGGAAAAGATTAAAAGTAAATTTATGGGGAAATCACTTTAGAAATAGCAATAACCGCTAAGCAAATTTTTTGTATTTAAATAGTTTTATAGAGACAAAACCAGTTGTATTTGTTTTTATTATCATTGGTTAGTTTTTCAAAGGAAATGTTCCTAAAATTTCCCATGGATTTTGAAATTAAATTAACACAGTGTATACATTATCGAAATACTTCTGTTGATGCAAAAGAGTGATTAAAACAAAACAACCTTGCCAAAAAACTACCCTTGCATTTTTTTAAGAAAGGAAGGAAACTTTCTTTATGTATAAGTAGTTTTTATACAGAACTTATAGAATAGATGTGGTATTATTATAGATTTAATCATCACTGCTAGAAAGTTGTTTCATTGTGCATGTTTATTATGTTTATTAAACATTTTGAAGATTGGGATGATTTTTCAAAGATGTGATTTAATTATTTGGGGCTACTTATTTGTTCAAAAGCATTGTAAACAGCATGTGTAGGACAGAAATCATTACTATCATTTATAGTAATGATTTTATGGAAAACTTCCTTAAATATAAATGACATTTATTTCTTTTGTATGATGTATACTTGTTTAGTCAGTAAAATCAGTCAATATTGCTGATCAGAAGAAAAAAACAACAACAACAACTGAAGAACAATTTTTTTGGTTTGCTTTTCACGCTTTCTTTTGCTAAAAGTGAATGTTTTACGTCATAATTAATATATTTTTCTCTCGTTTTTTGGAATGATGCTCTTTGTTGAAGAACATGGAATCCACAAGCCCTTAACCTTTCATTTATGTGTGGAGTCAAGTGTTGTGCCTCTGCACTGAGGTCAGTTTTGTGCACAAGGGGCTGGCTGATTTCCTAGTATTGTGCTGTCTTGTGTAGTGAAGCTGTGTTAATGACTTTATGATTTACAAGACTGTCTCACCACCCTACTTAAGGGTGTTGTGAAATTTAGTGTTAGCCTTACAGATTTTCACATTCTTCTTCTCCTAGCGAGGTACTTCGGGAGAAATTACTCAAGGTAAGTTAGTACTGTTAGTTTTCTTTCTTTCTCTTTTTTTTATTTTTTATTTTGTTTCACTGCTGTATTATAATGCATTCTGTTTTGGTGATAAAAGTTGTTTTTAAAGTAAAATGTACATCTTCAATTTTTTATTGTCAAATCACTTGGCGTGTGATGATTTCCTGATTTCCAGTTCTTTAATAAGTGAGAAAATTTAGTACTTACATATTAAACCAAGGACCTCAGCAAAGATGGATTTTGGCGCAAATCCAACTACGGCAAGTACACGTACAAGTGTGAAATAGTTTAATATAAAAAAAGAAACATATGCCTAAATTACACATATACAAAAGTCAACACATACTGCCTAAATTACACATACAAAAGTCAACATATACTTAATGATAAAAGCACACAGAATGCGAAACAAACTAAGAACGAGAAACAAAGAATCGAATTATATATCAAATGAAGTTATATGCTGTCTTAGCAATTTTCCTATACTCTGAGAAAAACTCACTGCCTCTTCCTCAGTGTTAAGTAGATCCCAAATTTTCATCATATTTCCACAAAATGGCGAAAGCTTACTTACTTAAACAGCGTTAACAATTGACGATTGAAGCACATAGAATGTGAAACAAACTAATAACAGGAAACAAAGAATCGAATGATTTATCAAATGAAGTTCTTATGTGATGTCACAAGTCCATAACGAAGTTCGGAACAATGATTGTCGCGAGTCTCTGCTGCGGTCCTCGGTTTAATACGTAAGTACCAAAAATTTTCAGTCGTCGTCATCATCATCATCATTATTAAGCTGTTTCCTGAGATTCAGTGGTTAGCTCCACAAAGAAATACAAACTACCAGATAATTTTACTTACTGTTGCAGTATCAAACTTCTCCATTTACAGCGATCTTGACATACAACTCGTGTCTTACTGACATCCATCACACGCCGTGCACAATATCTTGTATACTTCATACTCATAATCTTTTTCTCATGCAAACACTCCTGAATCTGATCCTCCCATGACTTCCTTAGCCTTCCTCTACTTTTTCTTCCTGCCACTTGGGCTTGGAAGCGTTCAGTTTGTTGCAAATTCAGTTCTTTCAGGAACTTTTTGTTTCCTTCTCATAATTATTTCTATGATGACTTGGGTGCCAAGTGCACCATACAACACCAGCTTCATTTTAATGCACATTTATTTTTTATACACTTGTTTTGGTCATGAAACCATGTCATACGAGGCTTGTAATCAGAAGGGGGCAGAGGGCTTCCTCCTTTAGCTGTTCAAAGATTGGTTTGGGTTTCCAAATAATTAAAAAAAGGTTAAAAAAATATTTGCAAGCATCAAGCCATTGTTATGTTACTAAGTTATGCCACATATTAGATAATTTTACGAAATTATATAGGTAATTGTATCTTCAGCAATCCACTGTTGATCTATGGATTTGAGCTTCTCTTTCAGGATAGTTAGGCTCTCAAGATTTCGGACGCTTCCCCAGAAAAAAAAAATAATAATAATAGAGAGAAAAAAGGGAAAGTATGTAGACTGTATTCAGAGACATATACAGTAAAACCTCGAAAATCCAGCATCTTCAGAAATTCAGCACTTTTCTGATTTGGTTTTCGTCAGAACATCCGATGTTTCACCGATAACATCATGGAAATCTCCCGATGTACAGTCTTAACAACACATCGTGAGATCAACCGATCTCAGTGTGCCAATTACCGATGGCCGCCTACGTGTAACATCGGTAAGTTTCTCAAATTCGTCATGTCATTGAGATGCGCTGAAGTGAAGCGGACCAATGAGGCGACAAATCGGTGTGTACGTTTCAAATGCGTGTCCAACGTGGGATGATGATCTGTGCATCATTACGTGGATTTGATCGTGTAATGACATCTATATCGGCCTTCATGATGCATCATGGTAATCGCCTTCGTGGTGTATCGTAGTTTCGTCAGTCAATAAAGTGTAACATCGATGTAACATTCACATCAGGTTTTCACGATGTATCGATACATCGCCCAGCCCTAGCGGTCGCTCTAGCTTTTTTCAAGTTTCTGCCTAACCATTCGCCAAACTCAATTTTTTTCAACAGAGTTTTGTAATAAATAGTACACAAAGATGATTGTCAATATTTTTGCCAAAAACTTTTTTCCATCGCCAAAACAATTTTTTTTTTCGCAAATTGCAAAGAATGCAATTGGCAGCGCAACCCCTGCATATTTGTATGGCGTAGACATGCAAATTTTCATTAAAGTGACCTGTTATGTGTAAGTACGTGCTTTACTAAACAACCGTTACGCAGTTTTTGAATAGCTTCATAAATCCGGCACTCGTCCGGTCCTGTCAATGCCGGATTTTCGAGGTTTTACTGTATATTCCAAAAAATTCCTAAAAATGGATCATTAAGAGTCTTGAAATGCCCATTTTTATAAAACTACTTTGTGCCCTTTTTTTGGCACAGTAGTTTTGGAATAAAGTAAAGGACCTCTAGGAGATACAAACAAAAAGAATCCAAACAATGTGAAAATGTGTTTGCAGAGAGATAGAGAATTCATTAGGTGAAGATATAGAGATAGGAAAACATTTGGTGAGAAAACTACAAGATGTAATATGTGTACAAAGCAGAAGTGGTGGGGGCAAGATGGAACAGAAATAGAATTGTTTGTAAGTGACCGATTGCAGGTACTGCATAAGTTGGTGCTAAAATGAACCTGCTAGACAAAAGACAGAAATATGGGTTGGAAGAAAAGACGTGTCCATGACTCCTGAGGATTGCAGCAGTAAGAACTGAGAAAAATGAAACAGAGAAACACAAATGAGAGGAAAGTAGCAGCAGAAACAATATTTGTTCTGTGAGGCAGGAAGATGGTTGAGGTCTAAATGAATTACTTTTTGCTGGAGAAGACTGAGAGTAAAATTAAATAGCAGTGTTAGAATTAGAAATAAATCTACAGGCCCAGCGGACCACTCAAATTTGCAAATCACTGGTCTGTCAAAATGCCCACTGGTCCGTGAAAGAAAAACCTTTCACATTTACAGTGTATGCAAAAAATAACGTGTCATTTCATCGGAGCTGTATATCACAAATTAAGAGCAACCAAAGTCATGAAATTCAGTACATGCATATACATACGCATGCGCAACAATGAAGTTGCAAGGAAGAAAATAAGTAAGGGGAAAACTATACAGTGTACTGATTATGAAGCACTTTGCAACATACCAAAAGCCACTTGCCTGAAATACCTTGCTTCAGTGTGAAAGGCAGGAGGTTACCCCATATGGACAGAAAGACAAATGGGGAAAAGCCAGAGCATAAACGGTTCTTCAACCTCCAGTTGGAAAGCATTATAAAAAACCCATATTCTGGGGTCACTACTTGGGTAAAGAAGTTCTGTTGTCTGAATTCAAATGCTTTGATTCAGACCGCAGCTTCCCACAGTCTAAAATTTTCATAAAACTAAAGTATGGTTTGAAATTCTGATTTCGGTTTGTGAGTAGTAAATATCTGAATTCAAAAAAAATATCCGAAAACTGTCATAGCCAAACCTGGATATTTTGAAATTTGGTTCACTACTTTATAAACTTGCAAATTCTGAAATAAACGGGGTTAAAAAAAATTACTGGCCACCTGGGCCAGCAACATAAATAGTTCACTGGCCCAATAGAATTTTTACTGGCCAATGGCCAGCGATTGGGTAATTCGAACGCTGAATAGTATGTATTACAGTTCATTAGGGGATCGTTAAAGTGGAAATTCGAATAAGTTTGACCCCCATCACCTGCATTTTACTTTAACCTGGCTATGGGCCTGTATCATACACCACTGTTCAAAATTTAAGGATAAGGTACATTTCGACCAGTCAAAATCAGAAAAGGTGGTTTTAAAGCTGTAAGTGGTATTGATGATAATAGAAACAATATAGTGAAATGCACAATGCCAAAAATTATGAGTAATATGCAGTAGAGATCAAAATGGAATAAAGTGTTACGAAAGAGGTACAGGTTTACCTGTCATCCAGTTGCACTCTTCCATCAGCGCGGCATAAAGAGCCCATAGGGAGAAGGGCTCAGTAGGACTTATATTCACCCAACACCTCAATGCAAAACCTCGAAAATGGTTTAGGGGATTGAGGGGTTTTGGTTACTTGTTTGGGGTGGGTTAAAATTTATTTTTTAATTGTTCTGATTGTTTTTTTTTTTTTTTTTTACTTTTTCTGGTTGGCTCGTTGTTTCGTTGCAGACTAGATGGTGCAGAAACCCACACTTTTTAGGTCTCTATAGAGGTATGAAGGGTGTTACGTTATCTGTGCCTGTGGCCCTTGATAAAGCCATAGATAACAGCTTGCCATAGTTCTATATTCCTCTTTTTTTCTTTTCTCACTGTGGTCATTTGGTCTCTTCTTTTGTTTCTACAAATCAGTCATTCCAACTTTCAGTATTAAGGTAGTTTCTGTTATATATACATATATATATATACAGTAAAACCTCGAAAATCTGGCATCCAGAAATCCGGCACTTTTCTAATTTCAATTTTGTGAGAACATCTGATATTTCACCAATAACCACAGACATCTCCTGATGTACCTTCCAAACAATACATCACAAAATCATCCGATCTCAGCGTGCAAATTGCCGGTAGCCACCTACATGTAACATCGGAAGGTTCCTCAAATTCGTCATCTCATTGGGCCGTGCTGAAGTGACTGGACCGATTAAGCGTTGAATCGGCTTGTACGTTTGAAATGCATGTCGAACGTGTGATGATGATCTGTGCTTGGTGGTGGCAGTATGTGGATTTGATCGTGTGATGTCATCTATATCTGCCTTCATGATGCATCACAGTAATTGCCTTCATGATGTATCATAGTTTTGTCAGTAAAAAAAACTGTAACATTGATGTAAAATTCACATCAGCTTTTGTGATGTATCAATACATCGCCCAGCCCTAGCGGTTGCTTTGACTTTTTCAAGTTTTTGCCTAACCATTTGCCAAATAAAATTTTTTTCTACAGAGTTTTATAAATAAATAGTACAAGAAGGTAATCGCCAATATTTTCACCAAAACTTTTTTTCCATCGCCAAGACTATTTTTTTTTTTTCACAAATTGCAAAGAATGTGATCGGCAGCGTGACCTCTGTATATTTATAAAGTGCAGACACACATTTTATGCTAAAGTGACCTGATACATGTAATGTAATGTGTACCTGCTTTACGTAATTCTCATTACTCAATTTTTGGATAGCTTCAGAAAACCGTAATTTTCGTAAATCCGGCATTCGTCCTGTCCCGTTAATGCTGGATTTTTGATGTTTTACTGTATATTAAAGCTTTTATTATAATTTTAATCAAAATTCTTGTGGTGGTTTATGTATTTTTAACTGCATTGCTCAAAGATTTACCCCATGTAGCATTATTCATCTCATTTCAATTTCAACTGTAATTGCATGAATATTATGTGCCATAAA